>OZ005649.1:300763517-302251017 GCA_963930645.1 Salticus scenicus
ATATGAACCCTCCAAGCATACAAATAAAAGATAAATTTTTAAATTGATTTTATTACATTAGAATTTAAATTTATTATCCAGTAAAGCATTAAAAAAGAAAGAAAGAAACTCCTTTTTATTTTTATGTAAAAATACCTTTTAAATAAATATAACTCAAAATAATACATTTGGAAATAAACTATATTATGAATTTCAATATAATGCCATTGTAAGAAAATTGAATAAGAAAAGCGTCATTAAAGGATTAATTCAAAAGTCCTTGCAAATTTTTAATCTTCATTTTTACTAATAATAAACAGAATAATAATCTTATAAGGTTCACTTTATAAGAACAAGTGAGACAAAAAGCTTTATGATAGACTAAATTAGCCCATAAAATGGAATTTTGGCAATTTGTGCTAAGGAATAGTTATGAAATGAAAAAAAAAAAAAAAAAAGCCTAAAACTGTCATTACCATGTTCCTAGACATCATTACCATGTTTTCAGAACACCTTGGTAATGACCACCTTGGTAATGACATTTTTAATGTTAAGCCCATTTAGGGCTAAATTATAACAATTAAAAGCTAATGCAATATTTATTCTGTATGTAGTCCCAAAGATCTTTATAAATCATTCAGTAAATTTAAATTTATTAATTGTGTATTTCTGTAATAATGGACTTTGTAGACACACAATAAATACACTGACTATAATTTTAGAACAAAAACAGCAAAATGAAATAATTTGTATTTACTTAAACTAAAAAAAACTTGTCTGCTTATAAGGGCATGAAATACTTTTCTTTTGACACGATGGTAATTATGACAGCACCATCTAGTAGTGAGGTACTAAAAAAAAACTTACGCACCCTGGTAATGACAGTTACCCATAGGGACAAATTTTAAATAAGAATAATTAATAGAATTTTTTTTCTTTCATGTCTAAAGTTCCAAATATATCAAAAATAGAAAAATTAAATATACCTAGAAAATTGTTAGCATTACTTTTAAATTTTTCAATTCTTTAAAATAAAGGTTCAAATAATAAAGTTTGGAGTTTGGGACGAGCCTTGGTAATGACATTTACAACTTTAAAATTTTTTTAAATATTGAAATTTTACTTTTTTTGGTATTCAAATTACTGCACAGTGTAGTGCTTGAAAAGGATTGTTAAAAAAAAAATTTAACTTTCATAGCTGACTTGCAAAAGTAACATTTTTTAGCCAAGGACACAAAATTTACCATTATGTGAGAATGACCCATATACGAGGGTTGTAAATTAAATAGTGGCAACTTAACCTTGAAACTCGCAGAAAGGCGGGCATGCGCAAATAGGATATGGGAGTGGTGAGGTGGCGCTGTTGTCGATGTGTAGAGTGCAAAAAACAGTCGATCTGCTAAGAAGGGTAGTTGTTGTGTGGCGTTAAAGTGAGGAGTTTCGTTTCCATCGCTCTAAAGCATGTTTTCAAAAGGTGATCAGCGGTCGTGGCTTAAAATCGAAGTTGCCCGTGGCAAAAATGCAACAGAGTACTATCGAGGATTAGTGGAAGTCTGTGGCACAAATGCTTTACCGTATAGGACAGTAGCACGATAGGTTCAAGCATTTCGTTCGGGTCGGAATGAGACTGCGGATCTGCAACAACAAACATGCTTTAGAGCGATGGAAACGAAACTCCTCCCTTTAACGCCACACAACAACTACCCTTCTTAGCAGATCGACTGTTTTTTGCACTCTACACGTCGACAACAGCGCCACTTCACCGCTCCCATATCCTATTTGCGCATGCCCTCCCTTCTTTGAGTTTCAAGGTTAAGTTGCCACTATTTAATTTACAACCCTCGTATATATATATATATATATATATAGGATGTTAAAAAAGGTTACTTCAAACTAAAACACTGATATTTCTTATATTTAATTTTTCTGTCCTTCATAGTTACTAAATTTCAAAAGTACACTTAGAATGTGTCAAAATTTTATAAATACAGATGAAAAGAATAAGGAATAAGGAAATAATAATTTTTTTTTTTTTTTTTTTTTTTTTTTTTGACTTTGTTATTGCCCTATATTACAGTAATGTTTACATTACGAGCATTCTACTGTCAGTCTTTTTATTCTCTGTATCCCGAATCGTATGATTTTCGATGTGGTTTTGTCAGAGAGAGCGTATGCAAATAAACCTAGCACACTCGCTGACTTTATTGTGGCTATCAAAACAGAGGTAGAATTGATACCCATACATTATGTTCGAATCTTTGGCAGTGAATAAGGACATTCGCCTCCGTCACGTGTTCAAAAATTTTGGATCGCACATTGAGCACATGATATTGTAAATAACACGTGATTCCTTATACAATGCTTATTGAACCATCACATTATCTGTAATAACTTGGGAACAATAAACATTTCTTTTGGATTGTGTTTCTTTTTTACACCCTTTATGTATGTGTGTGTGTATATATGCAAACACCGTACAGGAATGACGCGATTTTCATAAAATGCAAATTACAGTCTGTTATGCAAATGTCAAAAATCTAGAGCCACCACACATGTGTGGGCAGAGCAGCGCTGAAACTGTATAAATAGAGGGATGTAATGGGACGTTAAAAATTGCCTATAGTTATCTGCTAGTGGTAAATGTTAGGTGAGACGTAACTATACCTCTTTGACGAAGGAGGGCGACATTTCAACAACTTACGTACTTTAAACTTGGGAAATAAATCATCAGCCTTCGTGAAGGAGGATTTTCCTGTTGTGCAATAGCAGCTCGTGTGCAGTGTAACAACAGCCCAGTGATACGAGTTTAGAAGCAGAGAACCAAAGAGAATAGGATAACTTGGAAATTCGGAAATAAACTCCGAAAAATGGCGTCAACACGCGATGATAGACACCCGATCGGTATAGTGCTGACAGACCATACAGCTCATCTGAACAGATGGAAGCATTTGATCCACTGCTACAGGTGTATCAATATCAGCTTCGTTAATTCATCGACACCCGCTGCAGTATTTACTGCGTGCAAGAACTCCTTTTATACAAAATCCCCTCACGCAAAACCATAGACTCCTGCGGCTACAGTAGACTCATGCATAGAGAATTGCGTGCAGTTTCGCTGTTGCAGTTTGCAGTTTCGCAGTCTTTCTTCATGCGAAAGGATTTTTTCTAACGAATTCCGCTTCAATTTGTGGCATCATGATGGCCGCATTCATATTAAACACTCTGTCTGTGAACGCTTCCTTCCGGCGTGCATTGTCCAACATCGTAGCGGATGAACACCCAGAGTTATGATCTGGGTCCTATTGCGTATCATGGATAATTTCAATTACTACATGGGTAATCTTAACAGCAACAAGTGCATCAGTAAAATGCCGGAACTTGAAGCCGTTCCTTTACTTCAAGGCATTCCTGGAGTTACCTTTCACCTGAATGCCCACCGATATGTTACAATGAATACTCAAGACTTCTTTTCAGGAGAATACATACAGTTTCTTCCTTGGCCTGCTTATTTGACTAATTTGCTGTCTATTGAACATGTAGGGGATTTCGCTGGTCGGAGTCTCGCTCGTGATTATCGCCCTACTGCTTCTAGTACTCACTTTCAATACGCATACGAACAATATGGAATACTTTTCCTTCGGGAGACCTTAAAAATTTGTTTCACTCCATGCCATGTCATATAGCAGCACGTAATGCAGAGCATGATGGCTACACCAAGTACTGATTTCGGTGCTTATTTTTTTTTTTTTTTTTAATTTTAATCATTCATTTGTACCAATATCAGGTCGTTTGTGCATTAAATTTCATTTAATTCTGATGATTCATTCATGATGTTGCAATTTTTAAAAACACAATTTTATAATGCAAACGTATAGTAAATTACAAAGATGTAGAATTGTAGATAAATTAAAATAGTTGAAAAAACGAGACGAAATTACATAAATGAAGTAAGGGTTTATTAAAATTTAAAAATTTCAATGACACATTTCCTTTTTAATGCTTCAATAAATATTTATTTGACTTTTAATTTGTAAAAAACACTTTAATCAACCCTTTGTGTCATAATTTCACAAATATCTCAACTAATCATGTTTGCTTTCAAATATTTGCTAGTATTCTGTGTATCATTTTGAAAAATTGCAAATCTCCACTAAAAATTTGGACTAAAAATCTCATATGAATGCATCGAGATATTTTTATCTGAATTTTACAGGAAAAAATTCACATTTTGTTCCACATTGTAAATTTTCTAGAATACGAACTATTGGATCCACTACGGTAACTCCCGGTCAAAACTAAATGACTCAATAGTTCGGATAGGTTTGTCCACTACTGGCGATGATGACATGTTTTGGTACCAGTAATGAACATCCATACAAATGTTATATGCTATTAGATAATCAAATATTTATTCATAAATGAATTCTGCATCTTATTTTAGTCGTACAAAAGAGATGCTACAAAAAATCAACTCGAAATAAACAGATGCAAAGCAAGCAAAGTTTAGCTTACTTCATTTAAAACAAAAAATAATGTTACAATGACAAAAAATTTCTGCACTATTTTAATTAAAAGTTCATTCAAAAGTTCACATTGTTTCAGTTAAATTGATTTTATTTTAAAACAGATGGCTTGAAACTTCCTCCAGTTCAAAATATTAAACATAGAATATTTTGATGGGAACATTGAATGGAAGGTGAATTTATTTAGTACTTAAAACGCCTATTTTTAGTGTTTTAATTCAAATTGCCTGCTATTGGTACAGTATCAACTACTTGTATACTTATCTTACTGTGGTTTCTAAAATTAAAGCAACAACTTATTTTCACAGTTTCTTCTTTTGCGCGTAACTCTAAAAGGAATGAATATATGAACATAAAATTTGAAAGACATGTTTGTTATAAAATTCTTAATCTTCTAATTTTATATAGTTTTAATACTGGAAGTAATTTATAAACTGATATTAAATCCTTTTTCTCAAAACTCCATCTTGAAAGAAATAAAAAATATAAATGATTTTAGGAAAGAAAAAACTAAATGAAAGACGATACTGGGAAGGCATTACAGATAGAAATCATACGTTATCCCCAAACGTTAATTAATTCTTTTTCCTTCATTAACATATCTTTTCCTTTTATAATGTACTTATATAATTATTAATTTGTAAACATTAAATAAATATTTAAATAATAAACTCGTAAATAATTTTTAAACATTTAAATAATAAAAAAGTCAATAAATAATTTTATAATGAACACCTGATCTGAAGTCCATGTACGTATGTACATTGGGTTACATACAAACGGAACACTTACAACTTCGATGACGTAAATTTTGCAAGTTTTTTTGCAAATATAGTCGGCAGCAAAAGTATCCAAGCACTAGCAAAAATTCCTATGTAAAAAAAGTACACTTAATGCAGTTTTGTTAAATAAATACTTGTCGAATCCTGTTTTTAGTCAGTGTAAGAGCATTATTCGACAGGGATTTATTTAATAAAACAGTGTTAAGTGTGCTCTTTTTTACATAGGAATTTTTGCTAGTGCTCGGATACTTTTGCTGCCGACTGAAGTCATACATTTGGAACGCTTGCAAACGGCTTTGCAACCGGCAATGTTTCACTTGTATGTACCCCATTATCAAACTAGTATGTTGTGGCCACCACAAGACTTTCTTCTATATTTTCCTATACATATTCAATCAGTAACAATATTAAAAAAAAAAAATGCGAATTTTTTTTTCTAAGGTTTTTTTTTTTTTTTTTTTTTTTTGGTTAAAAGTAAAAAAAAATCGATAACTTTGTTTTAAATTATCACAGATTTATAGTTCAACCATTCGTTTTAAAGGTATTGACGAGATCTTTCGAATGATACCAATCTTCAAAATTTACCCCCCGCGGTAGGGGGGTGGGGGGTGGTACTTCCCCCCAAGGGGGGGAAGCGATGCCCCCCCCCCCCATGCACAAAATTTTTTTTCTAGTTACGTACTACTATTATCAATAATTCATATTAATTTTACAATCACAAGTGTAAAATAACTCTTATTACGCACATTTATACGAATTTTTGTCCTATTCTGCCATGTTAAAAATTTAGATAAAATGCTATCACAGCGCCTCCTGTTGAGCTATTGATCCCCAAATATAATAAGCACCAGTTTATGTCGGGGACCAACTAAATACCAAGTTTGGTAAAATTTCGTTTAAAAAAAAAAAAAAAAAAAAAAAAAAAAAATACGATTTTTTTTCTAAGTTTTTTTTTTTTTTTTTTTGTTAAAAGTAAAAAAAATCGATAACTTTGTTTTAAATTATCACATATTTATGGTTCAACCATTCGTTTTAAAGGTATTGACGAGATCTTTCGAATTATACCCATCTTCAAAATTTAACCCCCCCGGGGGGGTACTTCCCCCTCAGGGGGGAACCGATGCCCCCCCATGCACAATTTTTTTTTCCTAGTTAACTACTACTATTATCAATAATTCATATTAATTTTACAATCACAAGTTTAAAATAACTCTCATTATGCTCATTTATACAGAATTGTGTCCTATGCTGCCATGTTAAAAATTTTCATAAAATGCGATCACAGCGCCACCTGTAGAGCTATTGATCCCCAAATCTAATGGGCACCAGTTCATGTCAGGGTGCAACTAAATACCAAGTTTGGTTAAATTTCATTCATTGGTTCGTGAGATACAGCGTCCACAAAAAAATGATACAGACACACAGACAGACAGACAGACAGACAGACGCACAGACAGACATTTTCTAAAAACTATCAATTCGTGTTCAGGACATCCCAAAACGTGTAGATCCGTCAAAAAACGGAGGTCGAAAATTTTCGCGAATCCAATACTTTCTCCATATTACATATAGAAGAAAGTAAAAAAGTAAATGAAGAAGAAGAAATATAATAAAATAAAAAGAGAAATAAAAGAATTTACAATCAATCTTTGAAAGTATATGCATTATCCCCTATTTGCAATGTATCCTTAATAGCATCTCTCAGTTAGTTTTCTTTTCTAAAATAATTTAAAATTTTCATCTCTTCAAAAAAGTCCCTTGAGAAAATTTTAAGTACGTGTCAGTTCAGAAATTATCCCTACTGGCAAAGTAATATAAATTTCAATAATTATGTAATAACAAATACATCGTTCAAATTTCATGTACATTTGTTTAAAAGGTGTGTGCAAAAGTAGAAAGAAAATGAAACAGGTACAGTCGGTAACAAAAGTATCCGAACTCCAGCAAAAATTTCTATGTAAAAAAAGTAGAGTTAATACTGTTTTGTTAAATAAATCCTTGTCGAGTCATGTTCTTAATCAGTCTAAGAACACGATTCGACAAGGATTTATTTAACAAAACAGTATTAACTCTACTTTTTTTATATAGGAATTTTTGCTAGTGTTCGGGTACTTTTGTTACCGACTGCAGTTGCTTAACGGTCATTTAAGGGGTTGATTAAAAAAAAAACTTTAATAAAGCCTGAGAAAATGCAGAAAAAAAACTTTGAAATTAAATATCTCGGTCAACTTTGGGCACACAGAAGTGAAACTTTTGTGCTATATTTTTAGGATGAGTGTCAAATTTTACTAAATATGACTATGAAGGCAAGGGGACTGTATAAAAAGTTAATTTATGTAATTTTCGATTTTTTTTTATTATTATTATTATTATTATTTAAACTTGTCATATTATATACGCTGACATTTTTTAAAACATTTTGTAATTGGATGTACAATATATCTGCGACATATGATTGCGGAGATAAAAGCCTCCATGCGACTTCACCTTGCACTTTGAATAAAGATAAATATTTTATGTTGAAGTCACATTCACATTGATGCTAATTTCTACATCAGGACACTTTTCTCAATAAGAAATCTATTAATAACTCCGTACCTCGATTTAAGTTAGTGAAATGTAAAATATAAATATATTTTGTGGATCATTACTTGGAGTTTCCAAGAGAAAATACGATAGGTATATTTCAAAAGTATAATTGCAAGTAACTGAATATTATTATTTAAATTAAGTTTGCAAGTGAAATTAGAAAAAAGGAACTGAATTTAAATAAAGCTGAATTTAAATAAATTTAAATAAAATCAAATTATATTCATAAGTATATTTTACACATTAATTTACACTAAACGATTTTATTAATAATTTTGAAAACAGATTTATAGAAAATATGTCCCAATGAACTGTATAAATACTGGCACTTCATCTAAAACTTTCGAATGAAACATAAACAAATACATTTTCTCCTTGATTGAAACTTTCTGAAAGTTTCTATTTCTGCGCTGTTCGGAGAGCACGGAACTTGTTAGAAAAGTAAACGCTGAAATCAAACAAGGATATATTTTCGGTTTCTGGAAAATATGTATTTTAATCTAATGACGGAGCTATCTGATGAAAATTTTATCCCCAAGGATAAAGTAACCATATTAATGATAAATACCATTATGTTCACAAAGGGTATATGTGTTTCATTGTATTCCAAACACATTATTGTCGTGAAGTTGTTCAGGCATTTTATTTGATATTAGGAAAATTTAAGATGCACAAATTTGAATTTTCAAACTACATCATCCATTATATGATTATCGGAGTATTAACGATATGATTGAAAGTTTGTCTGAAAGTAGCAGGGTATCATAATGTAAGGTATCATTTAAAGGTATCATAATGTTTCCTGTGTTTTTAGAAATTACAGAAAGCCATTATATTTCAGTTGAAAGGAATATTCATAGTTCCTTTTACAAAATGTTCATATTTTTCAGCCATCTAAGATAAGCAGTGAAACCAGATTAAATAAATATATATATTCATAACTGAAAAACTGTGAGAAGTGCAGTATTACTCTGTATGGTGTCCAAGTAGAAAATTTTTAGAATACCAAAAATTATTAAGTTTTACTCTCGATTACTTTAGTACATTGTTACAATAAGATATAAATATTTTCTGATGCAAAGAAATAGTCCATGCATTATTTAATAGAATTTAATGCAGAATACTGGTAATTTTACACCCTTTTGTCAAAAGTAAATTTGTTTTTAACTGATTTATTCTTTAAGATCCCTTGGAGTTTTCAACAAGTGAGTGAGAACTTCTGTCTTCAACAATAAAAATTTCAAATTAACTGTAAAATTTTCAAAAGAAATCTTACGAACACAGTATATTTAAA
Source organism: Salticus scenicus (assembly GCA_963930645.1). Lineage (NCBI taxonomy): Eukaryota > Metazoa > Arthropoda > Arachnida > Araneae > Salticidae > Salticus > Salticus scenicus. The sequence goes on from OZ005649.1 coordinate 300,772,685, forward strand.
ATATTGTTAAATAAATACTATGTAATTAGAATATTTATTTTTTATTAGAATAATATCTATAAGTTCTTTCTAGAGCTCATATCAAATGCAATGTCTTAAATGCACTTCATCTACTACCAGCTTATTCACTCTGTACTTTGCAACTAACTATTGAAGGGTATTGAAAGTAGTCTTCTTATATGCCTCGAGAGACACACTGGATGATGCAATGATAGACAAAACTTTGGCAACCAGCTGATTCTAAAAAGCTACAAATCATATATGGATATGTTCTCTACCCTGACTTGAAGGGACAATAAGAAGAAAATATGAATATCAAAAACTGTCTAATATCTTAAAAATAAAACATTTTACAAAAAATACATGAAAATGTGTAGCCAAAACTTTGACTACCACTAAATAATCACTCATGTATAATAAGTAATAGATGACAGAAAAGTTGAGAGAGTTATTGAGTTTGTGCCTCTTTAGCATCAACAACCTTTAGCAAATGTACAGGAATTAATTTGTATAGATTTATTATGGTTTCCCTATTGAACTTCTCCGCCCATCTCAACAGAGCACGAATCAATTCTTTCCAATCATCGTATTGTTTATCGCTATGCACAACCTCCTCCATTAAGTGCCACACATGTTCAGATCAGGAGTGCGCTCGGACCAATATAAGACAGAAATTTTATTAGACTTCAGGTATTCCAGAACTTTTTTTTTTTTTTTTTTTTTTTTTTTTGTAGTATGGGTACTCGCGCTGTCTTGCGGCCAAATCTATTTTTTCTGGCCAAATTGTCCGTAAAACTACGGGATAAAGGTGATTCGTAGGTTATCAAGATATTTTAGGCTGTTGTATTTGCCGTTACCTTTATCACGAGATTACTGAAGCTGGAGATAGCACTTAAAATTATGGCACTGCGATCACCCTATTGACTCTTTTCCCGATGCGGTGCGATGACCGTATCACCTCGATGTTCGACGTATGAACTGACGTTGTCGGGTCTATCGAAGCAAAAACATTTCTCGTCTTTGAAAACCAATTGCTTCAACTAATTGGATTCGGCAGTGTGTTTGCTTGCGAATTTGAGACGCTCTTCCCTGTATCTCGGCGTTAACGACAGTTGTTTCTTGATTATTTCGTAGCTAAAGACTTGTTTAGCTAACGTTCAACAAATAGTTCGGCGTGAGGCTGTGACATCGGTTTTGTTCTTTGTGATAACCTGGTGACCAGTTTATCTTGCACCGTTAATCAACGTGTCGTCCTACTAATTTCAAAATTCTCACAGGTGGCCAAAGTTTTGACTATCTCATTTTCGCGTTTTTCATTATAATTTTTATTATTTTTGTGATAATATAGCAGTATCCTGTTCATATGCACAGATTATTGATTTATCGTTTTATTTTACATAGCACACCTTTTTATTAATAATACGCGCTGAGATTCGGGTGGTCTCCGAAGTTTTGTCTAACAGTGTACGGCTTAATAAAACAGAATAATTTGAAGTAACTTGAACTTTCTTGGGTCAAGTTACATTAAAATGGTCGAGAAATATATATTTGTTTATTTATTTATTTATTTATTTTTCTAACGCAATGAAATCTATTTTCTTGATTTAAAGTAGAATTTATCTTCTTAATATATATATAAGTTACTGATAAATTCATTAGGAACAAAATATGGGAAAAAATTACATTATGTTAGTATGAAAATACTGATTTAGGGTTGCATATTAATTTATAACTTAGCATCCCATGGCCATCCCATTTTGAAATTTGCAATAGTTATAGATAATAAATGTAAAAGTAACATATAATTAAAAAAAAAAAAAAATCAATGCGTACGTTTTGATACATTAGAGGTCAAAAGTCAAAGTGTTTGATCTTAAAGTGAAAAAATTTAATAATATATACTCGTGATATATCATTTGAAAGCCTGTATTATATGCTTCATAATGATACCAATTTTTTATTCCTAAGTTAGTTAAGAAAGAAAATATGGGTACATTTGTAGTAGAAGTATTTCGGAAATTTGCATTTTTTACCCATTTTTGCAGCCCTGTATATCAAAAACTAAAAGAGGTAGGGACTAATTAATTGGCATACATTCATTTCTCAATAGGACAAATAAATGTCCAATTTCATAAAAATCTGAGAGCGTTAGGTTAAAAATGCTGTTTTTTTTTTGTATTGATTTGACATTGAATGACTCGTCAGCATTAATTTCATAATGGGCATCTCACTTATCATGTTTTGTGCAATTGTACATTATAAAAGCTGAGATATAACGTTCCCGTAAATGGGAGAAATCGCAGCCTATCGGTTCTCCCTGTTGGGCTATATTTACTAAAAGTTCATATACATCATTTTATGGCAAGATACAATTGTATATAAAGTTTTATGAAATTCCATACATTAGTTCTTGATCTAGAGCTTCCACAAACTTTTCGTCGCACACACAGACACGCATGCAGACTGACGAGCATTTACTAAAAATAGTCACATCATGTTCCAGAAGTCTCAAAATGTCCATCAAAACCGGAAGTTAGAAATTTTTAAGAATCCAATGCTTTGTTCTATGAATGTAGAAGAAAGTAATAACATTTTATTATAAGTCATTAGTATGATCATTAGTACAAAGCCATTATTAAAACCTTGTTGTGTAATGGAATGAGAAAAAAAAACGCACAATTGCATGTATGTATATCATAGTTGTATTTTGTCTCAGTTTTTACAAACAATTTCTGTCTTAAGAGTAGTGGTAGTAACTTTGTGTTGTCAATTAAAAAGTTTTTTGATAAAGTATTATTTTCATCGTAGTTATTAAACAATAACCAGTAAAATTATACTAAATTTACATTAATTTATTGAAATTATAATTCTTTTTTTCTGTTTTCCATGTTGGCTATCAGTAAGAAGTTATCCTGAAATTGTAAGGAACAAATAAGTATTTTTTTTTTTTTTTTTTTTGAGGGGAAGAGGAGGGGGGGGGGGGATAGATGGAGGTACAAACATATCCTCAAAAATATTTCTATTGCTTCACGATGCCGCCAAGCCGTACACAACAATTTTTTGCCTTTTTTTTTTTTTTTTTTTTTCCTGGCAAAAGGAAAAAAATGGATTACAATCACGATAACTCTCTGTACTTACACTATTTAGCATTTTACGTTTTTTTTTTTTTTTTTTTGCGGAGAGGGGAGATATAAAAAAAATCGAAAGATACAATATTTCAAAGAAATTATGAGACTACTAGTGCCACATTACCGTTTGTGAAAACGAAAAAATTAGCTCTTGTTTTTTTAATCCACCCAAAAGATAGAAATACTGTGTAAAATTTTATGTTAATTATTTGATGAGAATCTTAGGAATAGTTAAAATAAATATGATGTGTGTTAATAAATATTGTTTATTTTTAAAATACCCGATCCACTGCCACTATTTTTTTTTTTTTTTTTTTTTTTGAGACACACTGACTAGTTTCTTCTTTCTTTCAGCGGTCGTTTAGTATTTATTTTCTTGGTTTATTTATTTATTTTCAGTCTGTTTTTAAATGTTTGCTCATAGAAGACAAAATGAAGAAAAGTAAAGATAGGTTTTTTTTTCTTTATTATTGAAAAAGAGATATAATCATTATCTTTTATTTATACATGAAATAGGCAATGTTTTTCTGGTTTTATTTTTCTTTTTTTGTGTGTGTGTTTTACTTTTTTCTTTTTCTTTTTTTTTTACCTATAAATTGATAACCCTTTAACTGATATTTGGATATTTATAAATAATGCATTTGTGAAAAATAATACGTCATGAAATGCATCCAATTCTAAATTGATAAGAGCTAAATACCAAACGTGATTAGTTATTTATCCGAAACGAATCATTTTCCAAATATCCTTTAAATAAATGGGCGTAAATACTTCGATTTCGCATTCCTAATTATCCTGTAGAAATCCTCTAATCAAAACTTCATTAAGTATCATTCTCGTCTTTTCGTTTTCTAATAAACCTCATTCTCTTTTCTCCTAAAATATTTCATCCAACTACTGCCCCATTAAGCGTTACGATTTCCGATTATTCGAAAATATAAACACTTTCCGCAGTCCATCCACGTTCTACTCACCTCCACTGAAGCGTAATCATAGGGGCAGACGGAAGAGTTTAGTTGCCGTAATGCTGCTCCTGTAATAACAAATGCATTAATGACATGAAGTGTTCGCCCGTTCGCACATCTTCAAAAGATATCCCGCACTGAGTAAATCAAATATTTGCCGTCAGGTTGCAAACAGCTCAACTCGACCTCGAAAGGAGCCTACCTATTCACGGACTGAATAAACAACAGTTGATGCAAAATTGTAAATGTCGATCCATTAGGCGCTGCTTTGGTTCTTTAGAAATCAAAGAATGTAGCTTTTTTGCAAATAAACGAATTCATTTTATAACACGTCGAGGGATCATGATTTGAAAAAAAGGGTGAAAGATAAGATATTTCTTTGAAGTCTGTCTTCAAAGGAAAATGTATTCACACAGTCTCTTTTAATTTTCAGTCGTGTTAATTTCAAACTGATCGTTGCCAAACTTGCGTCAGAAATTTGTCGGCTATTTTATTATTTTTTTTTATTTTGGGAGATACTGAAACTTTTCAATAAATCAACTGAAAAGAATTTATATTCACAGCATCAGAAGTCTCATTCAGAGTTACCAAATCGCCCTTTCTGTATTCTAATTGAATAGGAATAGGAAAATTTTAGCATTAATAGAAACTTTTAGGAAAATATGAAAGTTGCAATTTATTCATGGTTATTCAAGTTCACTAGATGAATTTTTACGTTTTGCATATTCCCTGAAATGAATAAAGACTTACTGATTAATAATTAAAAAAAAAAAAAAAGGCTGTTGTTGTGTTTAGACTATATCAGTGACTGTTTCTAGCTCATAATTTACTTCTTTTTTAAACTTACTAAAATTTTTCAGATCCATTTTAATGTTATAGAACCAGTGGTGCACCAAGGAGGGGTGGAGGGATGCCCCGGGCCTCTGGTTATGAGGGGACCTCCGGGGAAACTTAACCTTTACGTATCTGTGAAAGTGTCGTATCATTATTTTAACCTGAAGCATACCCTGCAGCTCCCCTTTAAGCTGTAAGTTCCTGCCTAAAGACCCTTAATCTACAAAATGTGACCATAGAGCGACAAATCCAAAAACAAAAAAGCTTATTTAGGCAAAGCCTGACTAAGGCACAGCAAGCAAGGCCAATACCCCTGGCTTTCTTGTTGTGTTTGAATCAATCCTAAAACTTCTTTAAATGCATTTTTATAACAATAAATTTAAGTTAAGAAGTGCAAGAGGGGCGGCACAATATAGGAGGGTCTCCAATTGGGGGAAGGGAGGGGGTTGATCTTCGCCCCAGGCCTCGAGACTTATAGGTTCACCACTGTTTAGAAGTGGTTAAGCGAGGTTAAAAATTATTCTGTATTTACAAAAGGAAAAAACAAAAATTTATTAATATCATAAATAAGTTCATTTTCTAAATGTTGATAACAACAAAGAACAAAATTTGAAACTAATCTCATTGAAGTTAGATTTTTTAAGATATACTGTCAATTTTATTAATTCTGAAAAATCCTTGGATGAAACCTATTGTAGCTCACTTTTAACAGACTATGCATACTTTGCATGTTTTAACTGTCTTTCTTTACATTTAAATTCCTGCTAGCGTGGTGCTAAAAGAAGGGTAGTATTTCATCTTTATTATATCACATCACTCACATAATTTCTGACATTTTCTTTCCTTGGGTTAGCCAATAAGTAAAAATTTCAACTTAAAGGAGAACGCGGATGAATAATACATTTTGAACTTGTACGGTCTTGGGCCTAAAAGGTATTGGGCCTAAACATATAAACTTTAGTTATTATGATAAATGATTCATTTAACAACATTTTAAATCAGTGTAATTTCACTAATTATGATAATTTAGGAAATATACATAAGAATTTAAAATTTAATTCCAACTAATTTAATTTTAATTCTCGCAAGTAGTCCAGTTTGATTGACAGATGGAATTTGCATAATAATTTGGACTCAATAACACTACTCTGCACGAAAATCGGCCCCAATACCGTTCATGCAAATTCTTGTGTAAAATGACCTCCTGAATCCGAATATGATGCCCATTTTGCCCCACCACTCACTGTTTTTAGGGATCCCCCCCCCCTATTTTATCACTGTTCGGTAATTTTATGGCTATGATTTTCATTTGGAGGGAGGGGGGGGGATTATTTTAATTGTTAAATATCTTCTGAGGGGCTACAGAGGTGAAAAATTCTAAAACACGAACATATACAATGAGGGGAAATTTAGTGGGGATATTCGCCACTGAAATTAAAAATTACATTTATTATATTTTATTAATCTATTATTATTATTTTTTTACGTTAAAATAATTTTTTTCGACCCTTCAAATCAAATTCATGACCATAAAATTGCTAAACAGTCATTAAAATTGGGGGAGGGGTTTGCGTCCCACAAAAATGGTGGATAATTGAGCAAAATGGAAGTCATATTCGGATTCAGAAGGTCATTTTACATAAGAATCAGCAAGAATGATATCAGGGCTCGATTTTCTTTTCTTTTTTTTTTTTTTTCCTTTTTCAGCACAGTGTAATTGGGGGCATTATTATTTTATTGTGTGGTTTTTAAGTTCAAACTTGTAATAAGATGACTCTTTACATGTTCCATCAACTATTACTGGGTTGGGAAGTTTTCTAATAAAGTCTACCAAAATCGAATCATAAATCTTCTCAACTTCTAGGTAATTAAATAGCTGTGTGTTATCCTTTCTTAAGAGATATCGTATTTTTACTGGAATTTTTTCTTTAGCTGCTTTTGTTAGAGGCAGTCTCAATGACTTTCTTTTATACGCATTTTGCTGGACTTGCGTCCACCTCTGCTTTCTTGAAGTTCAGCTTTGGAAAATGGTCTGGTATTTGCTAACTGTCTGAAGACTTCCACTCTTGTCTTACTTGGAATATTTAGAGCTTGGCAACTTGAGCACTTTGAAATTGAAAGGAGTTTTATTTCGGGAAAACTGTGAGGAAGATGGTGGACAATAACCAAAAACATGTTTTTTGTTCTTTTCCTCTCGCTTGTTTATCAACTAGTTGATAAATTATCCTTTTTTACATAGTTAATTTATAATTTTGCGCTTTTTTTTAGGTTAATTGATAAATAAAACGCGATATATTTTGAAACTGGTTACTGAAATGCAAAATTATTTCAGTGGAATATTGTCACAGTGAAATACGTCAAAATCTCATCCAAAAATCAATAATGTAAAGTGTGATAATCTTCCCTCCAACCTTTTCTGACACCCGATGAAACCTTACATCTTGTGCCCTTCAGACCGCTCACATTTTCCTCGCAACAAACGAGCAGTTAGAATTTAGTCATTTGCACTGATTCATTTTCAGTGACTTTATTTATTGTACAAATTACGTCAGCGTTTTCATTTGTTTTATAAATGAGTTTAAAAATAAATAAATAAATAAAAGTAACTTATATAACATATCTAGCAATTTTCAGCTGAATTGAATAAATAGTTTAAATGTTATCGTGCTCAGTAACACACAAACATATATTCAACACACATAACATATACACATATATCACTCTAAAAATAATAAAAAGAATTTAGGATCCTCAAAACGTATAGATCTGCCAAAATCTCACTGTCGGGTGATTACCATACTTTCCTTACTGTATATGTCTGGAAAATAAAAGTTAACAACTTTTCTCCTTTAACATACGACTTAAAAACTTTTCCCTGTGTATCAATAAAGTCTCTTTTAACTACAAATCAAAATCTTCTGCAAGTTGAAGAAATTTGAAAACCATAGACTGGAGAAAATTTTTGGAACTACGCGTAAACAAAATCTGAAGTTCCAAAAGAAGAAAAAAAAATTTTTTTTTAAGTTTTATGAAATATCTTTACGAGTACTTTAAGCTACATAATTAAAACATATAGAAACTTTCTACGCCTATATTCGTTCGTTTCCTTCACTCGAGTTGTAACTTCAAACTTTTATACTTATTAAATCAATATCAAAACATTTGTCAGAAAATACAGAGCGTCAAAATAAATAAATAATATGGCGCTCTTTCCTCATTTGCTCTTTTGAATGTTTTAAAAATTAAAATAAATTCAGGTTGCATTTTATGAATTTTACATTTGTACAACTGAAATTTCGACCAAAAACTTAAGATCATCTGCTTGTTTAGTAAGAAATCCCCTCTAAATTACCTACACACACGTAAGTTCTAGATATATATTTTGTCATCCAGAAAATTTTGCGGTTTTTTGACAATCAATAACAATAAAGCAATACAAAGACATAAAAATTTTGTTGAATAACATAAACATCATTTTGTTCTATGACTTTTTACCATAGCTCTGGTAACTGGAAAATTCCTTTTTTATAAAAATTAACAGGTTTAATTTTTAAGAAGTTAGAAAGGTGCTGTTTGATAGTCTTTAAAGAAGTGATTGTCTATTCAAAGAATTTTAAAGTGGCCTGAAAATCTAAAAATGTCAGGTCTGGTAAATATAGTGAGTAACACAAAACATCCTAACCATACTCAATAACTTATTGTCTGGCATTCATTTCAATGTGGGACCAAACACTGTCATTCTGGAAGATGATATCTTGAGCATTCGTCAGTACTGTCCGCTCTTTTTCTACTTTTGCTTTCAAAACTGCTGCAAAGAATCACCCGAGCAAGCATATTCTACGGCGTTAAAGTATGGGATACCAACATAACATAGTGAATTTCACGCCCAATCTTTTTTAAAAGATCTCGCGCTGTACATTTTGGAATATTTGATTTATATTATAGCTCCTAGACTGTGTAATGTGGATATTCAGTGATAGATTCTTTTCAGATATCTTCCTTTTCAGATGATGGTAATATAAAGTGAGCAAAATCTTCAACGCATTTTCAATCTTTGAACTTCCCAAAACATCTTCGAATTGTGTTAAATGGAACAGAACTTTATCTATATACTGCACAATTTTTTTTATGAGCAATCTGACTCGCATTTTCATTTTTTTTATTATTATTATTAAAAAACAGGATAATTTAATGAAAATGAGTTTTTTGATTCTTCATTCTTAGCAATGAACTGAAACAAATATTATATAACAGCATGAGCGAGAATTATATAGAGAAAGCAGAAAAATCAGAATGTTCAAATCTGCATCATTAAAAGTCACTCCCTATCATCAGTAGCAAAATAACTAGATGAAACCGCGCTTCACTTTGAAAAACCGCAGAACTTTCTGGATGACCCAATCTATTCCTTTTATATCATAAATATGTATTCGTACATACCTATAAATCAAGGGTTGGCTTGGGGTTATCGAACTACGGTCATTTTTTTACAAATTAAGGCTCATTAGATCGGGACACGTGGTTTAAACTGGATATTTCAAACCACTAAAAATACCCCTTCCTGAACCGAATACGAACCCGGAATTTTGGGAAATAAAGTCCCAATCGCTAACCATTCCGCCTACCAAATGGGTCATAAATAAATTACTTTTTTTATTAAAAATTATGAGCTTATGTTTTCAAAGTTTTCTAAACTTTGTTTTTCACTTTGTTTGTTAGTTTAGTAACTTTGAATCAAAACTTTTAGTTCTAAAGTTGAATTTGGGTTCATACGAATAAAAATTAAGTTTTAGCTTATATATATATATATATATACATACATATATATATTTAATGTTTTTAGTTTAATGAGGTAATAAAAGAATAAAAGTTAAAAACTTTTGCTTAGGTTTTATAAAATAGTGAAAGAAACATCTACTGCTTTAAATAAATAACTTTCCGTAGGGGAAAGTTGGACAAAACGGGATACCATTCTTGTTTCTTTTTACTACGGAAAATATGTTGAAGAAAACCACACACCTTTTTTTTATAACTACAACATTTATTGAAGCACACAAAAAACATATTTTAAACTAATTGTAATGATTTTAAATTAGTAAAAAAAAAAGTATTTACCAAACACTTACACATCCCGTTTTAGCATACCTGGGTTGGAAAAAACGGGATAGGGATTACAATGTTTAATTTTTTGTGTAAAACTAACTGAAAAGCATAATTAACTGACAGAAAACTGTAAAGCGAAATTTCCACTTGAAAGAACAATGTCTTCAGTAATCAGAGATTTAAAATAAGAGTTTTTTATGTTTTTATTTACAAAAGGGGAAAGAAGACCTTTTATTTAGGTCTATAGCAGAACAAAAGTCGCATAAAAAGGCATTAGAACACGCTTCGTGAGCCCATTCTTGGCCTCCAGAACATTGTATCCAACCTTCACCAGCCTTAGAATCGACGTACAGTGTATTACAATATATGCAGGTTTCTCCTCCCTCTGTTTCATCTTCAGACAATGACGACATGCATTCTTGGCTGCTTGCTGAAGATTTATTAAACTTTTCTATGTTTTCACTTTTAACATCAGGATTAGGCGTTCTTTTGGATTCTTTTATAGGCCTACTTTCAGGTTTAGCTGGAACTGGTAGCTCTTTTTCTTCCTCTTTTTCATTTCCTTTTCTTATAAACTTCTTTTTGAAATTTTTAGAAGGATTTCTTAGCAGCCTTTCCTTTAATTTTCTTGGTTCTTTCTTGTAGTTTTATTATCCTTTCTATTTCTTCCATTTCTAACTCACTCTTATATGGAGATGATGTTATTACTACAGTTTCTTTTTTCTCTTATCAGCCTTGTTTTCTGGGCGAGGTCCTTTTACATGAGGTACAGGTAGAACAAACTTTGGAGAGATGGAAAAGGGTAGCTTAGGTCGATAACAAGATAGTTCTAATCCTTTCTCTCCTGAGGATGTTGCAGGTTGGTCTGTCCGTATGCTGTCTCCTGACAGGTTTGTTGGCTGGCGTACTCCTACGATGTCCCTTGAGAAAAGTATATAAAAAACTGTATCCTGTTTTATCCAACTCATAAGTGTCCCGTTTTATCCAACTCCGGCACTTTTCAAAATAAACATGGCTGCTGCCTAAATGTGAAAGGAAAATTAGATAGACCACACATGAGAATATTCGTTAATAAATGCTTAATCAAATGTAATATTCACCGGAATTGTATTCCCATATATGTAGGCAGAATAATGTAAAAAACAACGCACATAAATGTAGAAAGTACCAAGAAAACAGAATAAAAAAGTTCTAAGAACTGCAAATTTCCATCAACTAGTACTCTCGAGACGGGACGAACTGAGAATGATGTAATGATGGCCGAGAACAAGTTTCTGTCGTCATCCGCTCGATAGCAGTACTAGCCGCGTCCCTAGGCGACGTATCCCGTTTTGTGCGACTATCCCGTTTTATCCAACTTTTCCCTACTATAATTAAATATAATCCTGATATTAAACGTATGGATATATTTAGAAGAAATAACTTAGACCATTTATACTAAAGGTGTATGATTAATTGGCAGAAATAATGTTTTCGAGAGCGAAGAGTGGTCAGGCCAAAATTCGTACTTGGTATAAATTCTGTAGGTTACCATCCCCAATGATCAACAAATTGACTATCCGGGCCGATGTCATCTGACCCGCACAATTCGCTTAAATAAAATTTAGGAAGTTTTATTTTATTTCATTTTTATTTTTATTTCATCTGTTATAAGAATAAAGACACTGATCCATGCATAATATTTTTTAACTGCATATTTATAAGATGGCAATGATTAATTAATATAATAAAAGTAGCTAATTTGTAAAGATTTGATGTACTGAAAATGATAATAATAATCAAAAGTTAAAATTAGCTCTAGTTTTCTTTTTACAAACATTGATTGTAGAAAATTGAAATGCAGTAAATATTGCGAAATAAAATATTAATTCGCGCTAATAAAAGCTAAGAGAAAAAATTTAGTATATAGAAGATGTTGCAGCTGTTGCTTGATTTGATTCTATAAGTGAATATTTACATTTAATTTCTCGTTATCGTTTGCTTATATCTTGCTGATATTTATTCCTTGTTGAATGCCTTAAATTTGTGTGAACTCTTCTGACAACTTATGCTACGTTTGAGGGGAAACAACCCTCTCTTGTTATCAAAGACAAGCTATCACGCCGTATATGGAAACGGTGTGTAATCGTTATTTTGGTTATTGAATCGGAGATCAATATAAATCATGGGCTCCTCGTACTCTTTGCAAAATTTGTGCCAATAACTTACGTAATTGGATTAATAGGAAAGGTCGTTCAATGCCCTTTGCAGAACTCGCGATTTGAAAAGAATCTACAAATCATTCAACAGAGACTATTAATTCTGTGTGGTATCCTCTATTCGGGAAAAAAAATTATGAATATATATATATATTGTATACCCATTCTCGATAAATGAAATTGCGACACATGTAGTTATTTAATCATTCCTTATACACTTCATGCCCATATAATGATAGTGCATCATCAAAATTCTCAAAAAAAAAATTATCAAGGTTTTGTAAATTTCTCTTTGTAATCACCAATTCATATTTCATTCATTTCAGTACCCACATCTTCTATTTCACATATTAGAGTTCATTATTTAGTGATGTGTAATATAATGTCCTTATATAGGGTCATAAAAATTTTAAAAACCTTATTTTTACGGTGTTAAAAAAAATTCGTCAAAATTTGTTGGATATGTAATTATTAAATGAACAGATATTCAGCAAACATAGTTAAAGTCATCCCAATTAATAAAAAAAAATGAAATTCTAATAAAAATAAACCGCAATGAAATCGAAATCCGTTTGCGAGCAACAATGTCACTGACAGGTACGCGCGTACAAAGACAGAAAAAGACTTCAAACTTTACAACACCCTTATTTTTACATCGCGGGTTAAAAGGGAAGAATTTACAACCTTAAAACAAACAATGGGTTATGCGGGTGTGAGAAAAAGAGCATTTAAATGTTAAAAATTTATCGTAGTAAAAGTATTCTGTAATTTTTACGACGAATTCTTTTTCATAAAACAAATACAAGTTTTGCTTCTGCAATTTAGTCGCTTTTCTACTAACATCTTAAAATGCATCTTAAATGTTTAAAATAAGATTTTTTTTTTTTTTTTTTTTTTTTGAAGTAAAGTTTATAATTAAAATAGTAACTGTATTTCAAAAATAAAACTAATAACCTTATGCAAAAATACATCTACCTATTATAAAATATCTTAAAATCATTTTAAAATTATATATTTTATGAAAACATACTAAATGGCTATTATAAATATAGAAAATAAAACAATCAAAAGCAAAACAAAACAAATTCAAAACATTTTATTTTGTTCAAAAAAATGTTTTCAGTATATATATATATATATATAGATTGAAAACCTTTTCAAACATTGCAAACATTGAAACCAAGTGTCACATGAAGAACAAGATAAAAATGAATAAAGATTTCTGAAAATTAAGCATCCTTTTAATGAAAAATATACAACATCAATACTTTTTCAAGGGCTTAGATTGAATGTTGCGTGCAAATTAGATGTTTTAAGTATTATTATTTTTTAATTGACTTATATCTTATGTTATCCACCTCAGCATACTATTACTATGCCATTATGACTTAAGCATTTCTAAAGCACTAACTATGTCACTGTGTTAAAAAGAACTACTTTTATAATAATTCTGTTCAGTCTTGAAACAATAAATAATTATATATGTTAACATATCACTTTTCTAACTAAATCTTTGAATAAATTAAATGTGATACGATAAATATTTTCATAGTAGCAAATATTATCCACCAGAAAAATAACATATTGGAATTGAGAAGCTTTTGAATCTTTTTCTTTTTAAACATTATTCTTAAAATGCTGTTATCCATCTCAACAACCTATTCAAATGGTGAAATTTTTAAATTTTTAACATTATTCTAAAAGCCTCTCCTCCTGCAGAAAACCTGTCCAAAATAAGAAACTTTTGAATTTTCAACATTTAAATAATATTTTGAAAATATTGTTCTCTAGCTACCTATTTAATTTGATTAATTCTGAATCTTCAACATTTTAAATAATACATACAAAAGTGTAAAATCACTTTTAAAAACACGTAGATAAAAATTTTTTTATTAAAACCAGACACAAAGCTTTTCGCTATTATCAAAATAGCATCATCCATCATCAGGTGTACTTAAGTAACACAGTAGCCAGCAATATATAATTGAGAAGTTCAATACGGTTAAAGTTAAAAAAAAAAAAAAAAAAAAAAAAAAAAATACCTTTTTTTTTTTTTTTTTTTACTTTAACCGTATTGAACTTCTCAATTATATATTGCTGGCTACTATGTTACTTAAGTACACCTGATGATGCTATTGTGATAATAGCGAAAAGCTTTGTGTCTGGTTTTAATAAAAAAAAAAAATCTACGTGTTTTTAAAAGTGATTTTATACTTTTTTATATGATATGTGTACACGTGAAATGCTTTCTAATTTTAAACTTTTAGTAGTTTTTAATTTTAATTTTAAATAATATTATAACATTATTGTTTTACAGTTCAATACCTTATCGAAATTGGGAAACTCTTGAATTTTTAATATGTAAAATTTATTCTAATAATATTGTTTTACAGCTAAACAACATATCCACTTTGGTAAGCTTTTAAATGTTTAATATTTAAATATTAATCTGTTAATATAGCTCTCTCTCTCTCCAGTTGAACAACAAATCGAAATTTTGAAATTTTTGAAATTTTTAATTTTTAACATTTTAAATATTATTCTACCATTATTGTTCTCAATTGAATAACCTATCCAAATTCAAAATATTTTGAATTTTTTTAATTTAAACGTTATTTTGATAATATTGTATCTCCAGCTAAACAGCAAATCTAAATTTTGAAGCTTTTGAATTTTTAATATTTAAACATTACTCTGATAGAATAGTTCTCTAGTTGAGCAACAAATCCAAATTGTGAAGTTTTTAAGTCTTTAACATATTATATCTTAAACATTGCTCTTTTTAAAAAAGGGTGGGATATTTATTATAGTTTATATTTTTATGACCTATCAAAATTTCAACTCAGTCTGATTTTTTAGAAAATTTTAAAAGAGACGATCAATTTGATTAGAGATAAAGATTTTTAAAAAGTCCAAATACATTAATAAAATATTAACTCCTTCAAATTTATAAAATACTCACTGCCATTAGAATTAATATTTAAACAAAATTTTAATTAAAGTAATTTAACAAAAATAAATAAATAAAAACTCTAAAATGATTAAAACAGAGAAGAAAAACCCAGCTTGATAAAAGGAATTAAAAAGCACTTCTTAATAAAAGGAATTAAAAAGCACTTTCATTCTAAATACCATCTCTCAATATATTTTTCTGATTAAACCACGCGTTTTTAATTTTAACAGATTAGTAAAATATTAATAATGCTCAATAAAATATTAAAATATAAAAGCCAGGAAAATTTTAATGTGTGAGCACATTATTTTATTTTACTTCAAATATAATTTGACGTAACTTTATAATTTTTTAACTCATTGCAAAGTGTCAAATTCTGATATAGAATTTAAAATAAAATAAAAACAAATAATTTTTCAGCTTTTTTATTCCCTTCAACAATTTTTATTAAAAACTTATCAAATGAAAGGAGATACTTCTTGAAATTGTTTCTAAATAAACTACGAAATATCAATGTAAAATTTCAATCATTTTAAACGAATCTTTTATTTCACTAAAGATAAACTTGTAATTGTTATTATTTGTTGTAAAGAATTTTGATACAGCATAATGGCATAAAAGTTACACTTTTTTTTTTTTTCTTTTTGTTGTTGTTTGCTTTTTTTTTTTTTCTAATTTGTGTGAATTTTGTAAAGCTTGTCTGTCTTCGGTTTTCTATTCTTAAAATAAACTTAAACGAATCGATATTAAACAATTCTTTTTTCAGTTTGAAAATGTTTCTTTTTCGATTTTTCTATCTGATATTCATTTGAATTTCCCTTATTGTATAAAATTTCTTTGAAACGAATTATCGTTAACTTCCTAAAGGTATAATTTTTTTTTTTTTTTTTTTAAATGAGCTAATGGTATTTAACACTCAGTAGCTAATGATCTACTTAGGACCATTCCATGAAATGTCATACATTCGTTTCAAAATTAAGAAAATTATTTTTAGAAAAATAGATAAATAACTTTGTTTCTTTTGTACATTTAGACAGTTGGGAAATATATCAAGACCAAATAAGGTATTACATAACAAATTGCTAAAATTTCAAAATTTTCCCTTTATACTTTTTCTTACCCTGAACGTAGAGAAAGTATTGTTTTGGATCAAATTTTCAGAAGTGAGTTTTCGTTATATTCACACGTTTTGAGCGCCCTGAATCCGAAAATCCTGTTTTTAGCGGTTGGTCTGTGTGTGTGTGTGTGTGTCTGTCAGTCTGTCTGTGTTTGTGTGTCTATCTGTGTGTCTGTCTGTTATCAGCATATCTCAAGAACAAATAACAGCAGAGAGTCCAAACTTGGTATTCTAAATGTGTATCATATAGGGATGCTACACTAAGCTTTTCGTTGAGATGAAGTAAACGTTCGTGTACAGAAACACTCAGGAGTATTCAAATGTATTCTCAAGAGTATTCAAGAGTATTTATTCTCAATTCACTATAATATTTTACCATGTCCAGGAAAGCTGCTCAGGAATTGAAATTAAGTCCTCGTAGCTATATGATGAGTACTGTATTTTTTAAGCTAAATATTTATCACTTGGTTTTTTGTATATTTACACGTTTTGAGGCTTCCTAAATACCGAAGTCAAGTTTTATAATTTGATCTTTGACTGTGTCTGTTAGGGTAAATTAAAAACAAATAATTTCAGGCGATCCAAACGATGTATTTTGAAGTTAATACGTTTGTTACTAGAAATGTTTGTTCAAGATTGATAAGTTGCGTGTGAAAGTTGGTTGAATAATTTTAAATAAACTTTTGAACTTAATAACAGATATGAATTCTATATAAATGTAGATACAATAATGAAACGGGGTGGGTTGAGGGGGCCGGAAGTCTCCCTCACATAGAATTATTTGTCAAATAAAGCTGTTCGGAAGCCTAATTTGAATTGTTTTAACATAGGTTTACATAACAGTACTCGTTATCTTAACTCTTAATATCCAATCTGTACTTTTAGCATTTAATTTCAGGGTAAGAGAAAGTCGTGTGAGTGACACACCAGATTATTTTATTTAGTTTTATCAAAGTGTCTTTTAATATGTTTTCTCAGAGGCTTTCAATGGCCATTTTAAGCTCATCTTTCGTGTTGCATGATTTACTATTTCCTTAATCGTCATGCAACAGAATGCCCCAAAAATTTTCTCGTGGGTTTATGTTAGGGCTTCTTCACTGTAAAAAAAATAACTGTAGTTTTTACTGCAGAACGTGCTGGTAAAAAGGAGTACCAGCTGTAAAAACTACCGTTACTTCTTACAGTGTTGATGGCCTTTAAACCAATTGGATATGATTGGCTTAGAGCCAGGATTTTCTGCATCTTGAATTGTGAATGGACTTACTGTCCTGGTAAAATATGTGCTCGCCAAATGTTATCAGAAGTACCTCTCGCAATACATTTTCTGCAAGGATATCTTGATAGCCTTTTAAAATTGTCTTTGTTTATGTAAGCAATTGGTGTTGTTCCATTAGCAGCAAAACCACTCCAAATCATCACGGAGGCAACACCAAGCAGGCGCTTTGAGAAAAAAGATTATCTCCGAAGATCATGCAGTAATATCTAAAATCATCCGGCCCATCGAGATTATTTCTTTTTTGTGCCAAAACGCAACATTTTTGTATTTATCTTTTTTGCAAACTCTAAGCGAGACATTTCATCCCTCTTACTTACAAGTAGTTGACATTTCATTTTTTCTTTTTTCTTTTTCCCCCTTTAGCTGCACCCATTTCCCAGTTGATTTCAAATGTTACTCATTAAAAATAAAAATTCATGCATTTAAGGGTTAAAATGATGTGTATTTGACCCTTAGTATGTTTGCATCTATCGGATTCCGAGTCAGAGCCTGATTAAGGGGGAAGCACACATTATTTATACTTACACCGTTATTTTTTAACAAATACTTTCCTCCTATAATAAACAGAAAATTCTCATTAAAAATTATTTTAAAAAAATTCTGGTGTCTAATAACGGTGAGTAAATTGGATTGTTTTACACCGTTCAATTTTTATAAAAAATATTTCCTCGTCAAAGCGTGGAATTTCTATGACATGAAGTAAAAAATAATTGTAAAAATATTCCGGTGAGAGCGGAGATAATGTTTGATTCCCCCTTAATCAGGCTCTGCTCCGAGTTAAACAGTATATATGACTCAGATATAAATGCAAAAACTTACATGTATCAAGACGAATTTATCAAGTTTTAGAACTCATTTATTGATATGGCTATATGAGATTATCTAAAAATGATATTCCCAGATGTTAAACACGTGGACAAATGTCAAAAAATAATACCTATGAATATCTTTTAAGGGGAGGAAGATATTTAATATATCGGCTGATATTACTTTTTGTTAAAGGCCAGTATATTGTTCTACCAGGATACAGAAGAATAAAGAAATCAACTTGCGATTGAATCATTAAGTTTTTTTTTTCCCCTTCTTTAAATAAAGTTGAATAGATATTAAGCCCTTTACAAACTTTTTAAACTGTTTATTATATTCATTTTTAAACATTAAATCTTTAATTTTGCTAATCCCAGTTTTTATAAGCATTTGAATTCGATTTGGAAATTATACCATTTCTTTTTCCGCCGATATAAACGACTTCCGTCGTATAAATTAAAAATATTTAGAAAATCTACTTACATATTTTCTTAAATAATTCTTTCCATTACATTAAGAATATTTAATAATTTTCATTTAGTTGAAACAAGTCTTCGCGACATTCTTTATTAATAACTTATAAGCATATCATTCATTTATTGGAATGATTTTAATTAATTATTAGAAAGAATAAGCTGTTTTAAAATCACATAATTACCTTGATAGGTTCGATACAAGCTTTTATTTTAAACTGTGTCTGATTTCCTCTCTTAACTCTTGATTTGACTCTTTATTAAACTTTATGGCAATTCGCTTAAAATTCAGTTTAAATCAAACTCTAAACATTGGAGAGTAACTTCGCTTAAACATTAAATTACAAATGCCGCCTCCCGTTTAATCTTTGTGTGATGAACTTAAATTAAGTTTAAACTTTATTCTATTAATTAGAAAGAAAAGGTTTCCCAATTAACACGAGTCATACGCCTACATAGTAATCGTTTCTAAATAACAAGTGATTTAAAAACTCCATTTATTATCTGTCTCAATTTTAGTGTTTAAAAAATATTTTATTATTCATTGAATTAATATTTTGAGAATAAAGGCTTTTTTTTTTTTTTTTTTTTTTTTCTGTATTATTATTATTATTGATTACGGTTTCTTCATATTCGATAAATGAATTGTTATTCTGGCTCAGTTTTAAAGTTTAATTCAACTACTTTTATTTATTAAATAAGTATCATGCGAACGAAGAAATAAATTATTTATTTATTAGTATTTAAAATTGACTGTGTATGTAATATTATCAAGGTGGGGGTGGTTTAGAGTTTGACCAATTTCTAGAGACCTACACCTGCTTGAGATATCCTCCATAGTAAATCTTTCTATGATGCCCTAGCCCATACACGCGAGTTTCGGGTAAAACGACGAAAAAAAATCAGAACGGCTAGGTCGATATCATAATCTGGGTTCGAACCTAGCACTTCCCGATAACCAGCAGCAGTGAGAGCAAAATCTATTAGGAACTAGGGGGCAGAATATTATCCAAATTCAATTTCAATGTTTTAAATATAATTACTTTTTATTAAATAAATATTGAGAGAACATAAAAGTCTTTTTTTTTTATTATTATTCATTGTGGTTTTATCGTACTCTGAAAACGAACATGCATGCAATCTAGATAAAATTTTAATGTTTAAGTGAAAAAAAACTCTCTTCCCTGTTACAACATTTATTCAATAAACAAATATTGTAAGAGTGAAAAAAAAAATCACTCATTAAGTACTTCTTATATTCTAAAAAAGAATGCTATATTTGTAATAAGCTTTATTTGTAAAATACAAAATTCAGCAGCTGAAACAAGCATATATTATGATGTTGTGTTTGGAATATATCCAAAGTCTATTTTAATCTTTAAAAATCTATTCTTATTCAATAAATAAATATTGCTGTGGTGAAGAAGATATTTTCACTCATTATTTATTTCTTATATTCTGAAAAAGAATGTGCTTGGAATATAATCAATTTTAATCTTTAAAAATCTATTCTTATTCCATAAATAAATGTTGTGAGAGTGAAGGATTTTTTGTTTATTTATTACGGATTCCTCATATTCTAAAAATAAATGTGCATGGAATACCATCATACTCATCTTTAACGATTAAAAAAAATAATAATTATTATTGAATAAATAAGTGTTGTAACAAAGTAATATTTTTATTCATTTTGGGTTTCTCGTTTTCTGAAAATAAATGTGTATGGAATATCATTCATACTTATTTATCATGCTAAAACAAAACTTATTATTACTTATCGAATAAATGTTGTGGTAATGAAGACTTAAATTTTTTATTGGATCTTCCGTATTCTAAAAACGAATGTGTATATGATTACAAAAGTGTATTTTTTCATCGAAATTATTGATCATATAACACGATCTAAAGATTAACTTTTGCTTCATAAGTTAAAATAAAATCTGGTGTGAAACAACCACATGACTTCCTTTACCCACTATTAAACGTATTAAACGCACTTTTGGGGGATAATGTGATAAGAAGACGTAAAACTGACCTAACAAATTAGACATCTAAAAATTTTCTGGTAAGACAAAGCTGATGCACACATAAAACTATATAAAACAAATTTACATAGCGAGTTAAATGATTAAAAAAAAAAATATTCGATAAAGTCATTTTTTTTAAACACCAATTTCCGAGATCTAAAACTGATGTACGTAATCAGGATGACAGTAAATTTTCCTGTAATAATCGGTTAATACAAGAGAAATAATATCTAAAAAGGGATTCATGTAGCTATTTTCAAGAAAATCGTTAGAGCCGTTTTTGAGATACCTACTTTCACCAAACTTGGAATACTCAATTGTTAACCAGAAAACAACAATTGCATACAAAAGGATATCTAAAAGGGGGTTATTATGGAGAGTTTGAAAAAAATTCGTACAGCCGTTTTTAAAGCAACGCACTTGCGAGACCTGAAATTGAGCTATTTATGCAAGACGCCCATCAGTTTTCCTGAACTAACCAACTAATTAATACGAAAGAACGTCTAATACAGTGTTTATATAGCAAATTTGAAGAAAATCGTTCAAGCCGTTTTTGAGATACGGGCTTACGGTTCCACTTCCGGCTCCCGATGTCCCACTTCTGGTTTTTCAATTTTCACCAAAAGTTGGAAAATTCGTCTGTACACCAGTGTCTCAAATCTGAAGTTCTGTAGTTCTATCTTTATTAGTTTTGGAACTATGATAGCCAGAAGATTACACACACACACATACACACATACTGACCAATTGCCAAAAATTACATTTTTGGACTCAGGAGACCTTAAAACATGCAAATCGGGTGAAAACTCGATATCGAAATTTTGGATCGAATACAATACTTCCATTACCTACGGTAGTCGAGTAATAGAAGTTAAAATTTAATTAGTTATTATTATTATTATTTTTTTTTTTTTTAGATAATATTTGCAAAAACAATACATAATTAATCCGTAAGTACGGCGATAAAAGCCTCTTCGTTGTTTTTTCTTCCACGTGTTTTTTCTTCCACAGGGTGTTCTATCTGTACACGATAGAATATTGAATGACACTTGCTAGACAAGAAAATGGATAGCCTACTCATTATTTGAAGAAATCTATTTCATTAAATTTTATTCATCTATTTATTCTTGAAGTTCAGCATATTTCTTCTCATTTTTGAATCAGGTCATGTTAAGTTAACGGCCCTCTTCACTCACCGTCGCCGGAAGCCCGAGCCAATGTTATTCAATGGGGAAATTTTCTTTACAAATAACTTATTAAGGGAACTGGGACGTTCTCGACAACGAAAAAGTAGTTAAAATTGCAGTTTCAAATAAAGGGTTTTCCCCAAGTAAAAGTTATATTTGAATTAAAATATTATACATATAAACAGAACATAATATTTTTATTATAAAACACTAAAGAAATCCTTTTAACTTCAAGTATTTATTTTTTAATAGCAAATCGAATATGAGCTCTGATGCAATTGTCTGTAAATACATAACCACAAATCGGTACGCTCAGAAAAAAAAGTTTTGCATAAAATCACATAAAAATTATCGAAATACATGAGTAAAGGTTCAATAATTATAGTAAACATATTTTTATTTTAATATACACAAAATAGAAATAAAAAAATATAAATAAATGCTATATAACTTGAAATTCTATAAATTATGATTTCTTTTAACATAAACAGCACCCCCCTAAAAAAACTGGTGCCCACAAATAAATAAAAATATGTTTAATAGATAAAAAATGCTTAAAAATATTATATCACAAAATTGCAGATTTGTGTGATGCATAGAATTTTATACGAGCGTACCTAAATATGGAAAAAACATGTTTTGAGAAAAATGCAAAAAACTTTGTTTACGTTTTTAAACGTTAATAGTTAAGCTTTCGGCAGTTCAAACCTATATTTTCGGAATAATTCGTTATATATTTTCGGAATCAGTGAAATGTCCCCTATTTTTTGAGGCTAAAATTGAAAAATCGATTTTTTGAAGGTTAAAACGTCCCAGTTCCCTTAACTAATACATATTTTTAAATTCTGTTTTCACATTCAGAAAATTCCCAACTGTTAAATTGACGGACCTTTTTTAAAAATTTAATTTTTTAATTTTTAATATTTTATTTCGAAATTGCAAAATGAAAAAAATTCACATATTGAAAATTCGTATTTTGCAGCTTCAAAATAAATTATAAAAAATTAAAAAAATAATATTTTAGAAAAGGTGCGTCAATTTAACAGCTGAGAACTTTCAGAATGTGAAAACAGAATTTAAAAATATGTATTAGTTAATAAGTTATTTGTAAAGAAAAATTTCCCATAGAATAATATTAGTTTCGGCTTCCAGCAGCGGTGAGTGAAGAGGGCCCTTAAACATGGTGTTCAAAAGCAACTTCTTGATGAAATAGAAAATGAAGTAAAAGAGAGAGAGGAAAATATAACTAAACTTGTTACTTTCTTCTATACTGAATAGAAAAAAATATTGAATTCATAACAAGAACTTAAGACTTCTGGTTGTTGATGGAATTACACGTTTTAAGAAGTTCTGAACGCTATTTGGTATTTTTTCAAAAAGTGTCTGCTTATACATATGTGACAAAATTTTTTTGGCAGCTCTAAATCAAGAACTAATACTCAGAAACATTAAAAGTGTATATTTAATTTCACTGTGACATAAATTGGTATCGGTCAAATTTTAGTGCATATCCCGCAACAAGTGGTGCTGTCGCCCCGTTTTTCACTAATTTTTAATGTGGCAGCACAAGACAGATTTTCGTATAATTGTACACAATGAGGATTACTTTAAGCAATTATTGTAAAATCTTCATTTTTTTTTTTATATATATATATATATATAATAGTCAACCAATATAAAAATTTTTGTACATGTAGAAGCGTCTTCCCCCCCCCCCCCGGAAAAAAATAATCTCTAAGATGGTATAAATTTTCGATATGAATATTTTTCATGAGAACTCGATAATAATACTGCTCTGCAAAAAAAAAAAAAAAAAAAAAAATTTCGAGGTCTGATACCATTCTTGCTGATTCTTATGTAAAATGAACTCCTGAATCCGAATATGACTCCCATTTTGCCCAGTCACCCATCGTTTTCTAGAAACACCACCCCCTCCCTCAATTTCTTTCCCTGTTAGATAATTTTATGACCATGAATTTGATTTGAAGAATGAAAAAGAATTAATTTAACACCTAAAAACAAAAGATATATAAAGTTTAAAAAATAACATTAATAACAGATAAAAAAATATAAGATATGTAATGCATAATTTCAGTGGCAAATCCCTTCCCCCCCCCCCCAAAAAAAAAAAAAAAAAAAAAAAAAAATCCCTTGTCGCAAATGTCTATGTTTTAGAATTTTCCAACTCTGTAGCTTCTCAGAAAATATTTAACGGTTAAAATAATCCTTCCCCTTCCTAAAAATCAAATTTATAGCCATAAAATCACCGAAAAATTACAAAAAATAGGGGGCTATTCTTAAAAATGGTGGGTGATAGGGCAAAATGGGCGTCATATTCGGATTCAGGAGGTCATTTTACATAAGAATATGCTGAAATAGTGTCAGAAGCAATTTTCATGCCAGGCAGCAGTGTAATTAATAAATAATAATTTTAATAAATTTTGCACTGTATGAATTTGCATAGGAAAAGAAAAAATATAGCATAGAAGAAATTTTGGTGATGGCTACAAAATACTAGCACTAAAAGTTACCGATTTTGTCATCATTTTCAAATTTATAATATCTTTTCCCTTGGGCGATAGGTTTATGTTCTATTGCTTCAATTTTTGCAGGTATTGCTTTGATAATTTTTTCCTTCATCTCTTAACATTTAATCAAATTCATTATGTTTCTAAATTTATTATGGTTTATAAAGAATTTTTTCCCCTCAAGGAATAGCTTAGATTTAATCTAATTTACTTAATAACTGTTCGTCAAATGCTATAGACAAGTTTCACTTACAAGATATAAATCTTAAAACTGTATTCACCACATAGTAAAAATTTCCTTTGCAATAGCGTATTAAAATTGCTCTTTTTCTCTTAGTGAAAGAAAGTAGGGGAGACAGGGGGAAAAATGAACCACTTTTGTAAATTTTAAGTGCTTACTCACAAAGTAATGATTTTTGGCTATTGAAAATATGTGTGCATATTACATATATATTGGGGTTCATATTGCACTCAGTCAATTACGCTTAATTTTTTTAATATAACTCTTTTAATAGCAACTGACAAAGTGGACCGTTTTACCCCAAGCCGGGGTACTATGGACCACAGGTAAAATTAAAAAAAAAGTATTAATGTAGTGTGATTTTAATAGTATAAAATGTGGAACATTTTATACTATTAAAACTTAACATATCGCCCAGTGGTCGAAATGCGACCACATTTTTGCAAAGCAAAGTAATTGCGTTCTCGTAAACGGAAATAAATTGCAACACAGTTGCGACAATTGTTTGTCGATATGCATCCAAAGTGAATCAGCAGAGTTTTACTTAATATATTTTTCTAAGTTTAGTACACTGTAGATGCTGAGCTTTTCCTGAAATGAGAGTAAATTGCAACGTGGAAGCGCCCCCTGTTCGGTGATATAGCCCAAAAGCTAATCGGCACCAATTCAAACCAAAATCCAACCAAATATCAAACTCGGTAAAATTAAGTCCATTGGTTCATAAAGTACAGTGTTCGAACTCAAAAAGGCAGATATTTTCTAAAAATGGTCGAATTTAGTTATGAAAATCTCAAAACATATAACTTCATCAAAAACAGAAAATCTGAAAATTTTCTGAATCTCATACTTTCTTCTTATATATGTAGAGGATGGAATAATAGAGCCTCTTTTTTAAAAATAAGTAGTCAATTTCAGTTAATGGAAATGCAAGGAAATCTCAAAACGTGTAAATTCGTCGAAAACCGGAAATCGAAATTTGTTCCGTATCTTCTACTTTTTTCTAATACATGCAGAAGATAGTAATAAATCCACTTTTTTAAAAATAGGTAGTCAATTTTAGTTAACTGAAATGCAAGGAAATCTCAAAATGTGTAAATTCATCGAAAACCGAAAATCAAAAGTTTTTCCTAATCTTAAACTTTTTTCTCATATATGTAGAACATATACGTAAGTGAAGTGTGACGTCGCTGACTGTTGTTGGGGCCAAGGCCAAGTGAAAGATTTCCTATGTTAACAGTCCATTGGATTTTTTGTAAAAAAATATTAAAAATTGAGGAAAATTATTTCCCGATTTTAATCCCCATATTTGTGTATAATTATAAATTCGTCAACGAGCACATGTGTTAGATTAAGTTATTTTGCTGCCAAATTGACAAAATTTTATTTTGAATTTCAAAACTCTATAAAAAAAATTGCGTAGATTTGTTATCTGTTCGTCTTGGTGTTTTGTGTATTTGGCGATCAAAAACGTAATACGGACATGCCAGATGTATATTTTCGTAATACATGTATATTCTACGAAATGTTTTTTCATATTATTGATTGCTTGTTAATAAAATGGCCATGATTTTTGAACGGAATTAAATATAATCGCCAGATATTTTGGCGATCTTTTATTAATATTATTATTTTTTTTTTTTTTTCGCTTAGGACGGCAGATATCAAATCTGTTCCTTCGAATCTCATTCCATTGAAATTAAATGTTTATATTTATATTCAAAAATGAAAGTCTGTCATTTTATTTTTTCAGAGTTTTGAAATTTAAAATTAAAATGTTATGAATTTTATAAAAAAAAGTAACATGTTTAAAATTAAAAAAAAAAAAAAATCCATTGGACGATTAACATAGTAAATTTTTTGCTTGGCTTCAGGGACGGTCAATGACGTCATCATTTCGCTTGCGTATAGTAATAAATGCATTTTTTTTTAAATAAGTAGTCAATTTCAGTTAATTTGAATGCATTATGTTTTTGCTTAAAAACATGTCTTTAAATTAGAGCTGACGTAAATCACAACAAAAAAAAAAAAAAAAAGAAAAGAAAGAAAGAAAGAAAGAAAGAAAAAGTAAAAAAAAAAAAAATCAGATCTTAAAAAAGTTAGAAAAAAAAATTAGAACTCTCATAAATCAAATCCTTTTTTAACTTGCGTATATTTTCAACAGTATAAACTTTCGATCTACCACTCATTCACTCAAATTTCTACCATCTAATGGGTATTTTCTCTTAGAACAAAAACTCTGTATTTGAAAGTATAGTGATGCTACATTATACAAATTACTGTGTCTATGGTTTTATTTCAGTTTTCAGAAATTGCCAGATTTAACAACTTTCTTCTTTAGGTATTTTTCAATATAAAAGAAATAAAGTGCATAAAATGGAAAAATGATAAAAAATAAAAGTATTTTTAAATACCTTCTTGACATCATAAGAAAATAATTTGTGTATTCTGCACATCTTGCTAATCATACCTTTCGAATGATACCATTTTCAACTTTCTACTCCCATAATTAATATGTTAAAAGTGTATCAAAAATTTCATGCTTGCTTATTAATATACAGATTTGTTTATTTATGTGTTAGATTTATACAAATGATATAATATTAATGAACATTAAAATTAGAAAATGATACACCAAAAGAATTTTGTGTCTATGAAAGTCTGCTGCTTTCTGGTAAAGTTGTAGGGTCAGGAAGACTCATCATTACAATATCTTGAAAATTTACAAGAGATTCATCAAAATTCTCAGGGAAAATGTTGATATCTTGATTAGGTTTTCGTTACATGAATCTCACAAAAACAGACTATTTATTATTTATTTCTGCGATTGAGCCAACAAAATGTAAAACTGTATTTTTCGTCAAAGTTTTGATGAAAATTTATTTACACACTTTTTTTTTTTTAATTAATATTAAAATTAGCATATTTCTGTGAAGTGAAACATTAGTTTTATTCATGATGTAAAACTGAATGAAACAATATCATGAAACAATAATTCATGATGTAAAACTTTAGTTTTATTTTTAACTTTAATAGAAGATAACACTTTTTTTTTTTTTTTAAGTCAATATTTCTTTTGGCTCTAATTAAAACGACACTTGTTTTGTTTATTTATTTTATTTTATCAATAATCTTTTTCATTGGTGCATCAGTTAAAATGCACCTTTATTTATTTAAAGATATTATTTTTAAATGGGGATTTTTCACTTAGCGATTGAGATGTGTTTAGTTGTATAAACATTTCTTATATAATTTTCCAGCATTTCTTCTTCATCCTTCAAAATTATCTGTTTATGTGCATAGTTTGGGCTAAATGTATTTTAACATCCACAAACCTTTATACTGCCGGCTCCATAGGTGAATATTTTTTTATTTACTTTACATGATCTGTGTTTGTTAAAATTGTGTGATAGTTGTAAAAATATAAGAATTCAAAACTAACTGAATATTTATTAAAAATAAATAATAAGAAACTTCAAAGTAAATTGCTTGATTATTCATCTTTGAAGATATAATAGATCTAATTAAGGTTAATTCTGAAATTCGCAAGTATAATTTAAAGATAACACTTCGAAAATTGTAAATCGTGATTCGAATTTTGTAAATCAGTTTATTATGATAGAGAATTAGGGTAAAATGGACAATGGTCCATTGTACCCCAGTTCCTGGTGGTCCCTTTCACCCCATGTGGTTCTCTGACAACAAATATGAAAAAAATATAACAAATATTTTTAAGAAATATTTCAGTTAGATTAAATATTGTAATGGATGACCTTAGCTTTTTATTGTGCTGAATAACCTCATAATTCTTGAAAGATGAACAGAAAAAATGTTTAGCTAAAAATATTTACTTTCGAATACCACAAACTAAATTTCTAGAAAAAAAAAAAAATGACTAAATTATCCGTTAGGCATGGAGTTGATAGATAAGTTTCATCACTGCAGTGCTCTTTATGTGCCAAAATACGAAGTATAAAAATAAATAATAAAAAAAAAAAAACAGTAATATGAGGAGGTCCATTTTTTACCCCATGGTCCATTGCACCCCGGCTTTCCCTACATTAATTTCTTTAAAGCTATTAAATTTGTAATCAAGAAAAAATAGATTTATTTTCGCTTTTTATTCCTTGATTTTTCGGGTAAATTTGCAAATAATAATAATAAATCACGCATCAAATATTTAGGAATATAAACTAATATTCTGTTTGCTAATGGAATCTTTCCAGTTAATTTAAAAAATGCGACTTTTTAAATTGATGTAGTTTATGAAATCACAAGAATTTTAAAAAATCGGAAGTGACTCCACTCGATTATACGAGCATTAAGTAATTAATGGTTCTTTCCATAAGTTAAAGTAAGAGAAATCGTTAAATAAACAAAAGAAAAATTTATAATAGGGTTATTTGAGTATTTTTTCCCTTTACAGTATGTTCTTTGATTTGACGCTATCGTACTTTAAATAATTTGAGCCCATAGACCATAATGATAAAGAATTTTTCTTCGTGTCCCTGTAAAATAACTATAGGCGCTACATAACCAAAACCAATAGGGTTCGTGCAACGGTGACCTGCAACATACGTACCCAACTTGCAGCTCAATCGATCAAAGCATTTAGACATCATCGTGTTCACTCACATACATATATACGCACACATACATACATCACCGTAAAAATAGCTAAAATGAACTTATGAGACCTCAAAACGTATAAATACACCAAAATCTCAAAGTCGAATTTTTTCATGATTACAATGCTTTTTTTTTTTTTTTCATATGTATGTTTGAAAAGGAAAAATAACACCAAAATAAGAACATAATAATTATCCCTGGCAATGGAAAACTGATATCATATGAGACAATATATGTATATATGCTAGTTGAATTACTATAGGTATTTTCCGGGATCATCTGTAGAGGGGGATGATGCAATAAGGTTAAAATAGACAGTGAAATTTTAACTAGAAAAGGTCAAGCAGTATCCGAATTGTACAATAGATCCCCTATATTTACCGCCCTTTTAAAGAGTTGCTGTTGAACAATTTTTTTAAAGTGTATTAAAAAGTAAACTTGAATGAAAATTTTTCATACAGAATATCAAGTTTCTAACCCAGGTAGTTTCTAAAATGTACAAACAGACCACCTCTATTTACATCCATTCCATGTCCTTTAAGAAAATTGAAGAACTTTTTAACAGTGTAGTAAATATGAATTTGAACGAAAAATTTGTATTACAAATATCAAGTTTTTAACTAAAGCGATTTCCAAATTGCACAGCATAACCTTTTTTAACTTCATTTCAGTCATTCTTAAGGGAAGTCGCAACTTTTTATCAGTGTAGTAAAAATGAACTTTAATGAAGAATTTTCATATCAAATTTTTAACTTAAGCAGTTCCCAAATTGTACAGCATACCCCATCATTTTTTAAAGCAACATCACTACAGTGTAATGACTCCTTCCAGGTGCTAAGGAACTTGTGTATCAATTTTCTTTCGAATACGTCAAAGGGTGTGGATTTGCATAGCGAACAAATTTTTACATTTATATATAGATATAGGGCTCATGCCAGCATGGCGACATAACGATTGTCGCTAAAATTCACACATGTGGACAATAAATTTGCCGCTTCAAATATTTATATATTTCTAATTTATGTTAAGATTTTTTAAGCAAACACGAAAACTCATGTGGCTCGAATAGATTATTAACACTTTCCAACGGTACGTACTCAGTGCATTGTTTAACCTTCAATGTACTTAGCCGATATAATCACACAAATGACAGACAGATAAACAGATAGACTAATTGAATTCAAAATCACCCTTAAACATTGTTGAAAGTGTTAAAAAGGCTTAGCACAAACGGAAGTATAGTGCACAACGGAATTACAGTAATTTCCAATTATAGCCCTAATGTATTTGAATATTTTAGACAATATTTTAGTGTGACTCTGTAAATTCTAACACTAAACATACCATATTCGGTAGAATTTTTTTCTTTTAACCATATGAATAATAAATGACAATTTGACTGTGATTTGTGCAGTACAAAGTCATTTAAATATCATTTATAAAAATGCCTCTCCTAGAACACAATGCAATGGCATTCTTTTGGATGTCCCTGTACATAAACTAGCTATGCTATTCATACCATGTTAAGCAGGAAATATTCCACAGTGAACTGGAATAACTTTTAACAGTTTCAATAAATTCTGAAAATATTTACGAACACTAGAGTGCATACAGTTGGATGAATAGACAGACTATTATTATTTATTTATTTATTTATTTTTCCACAGCCAAAATGCGTAAATGTTGTCAGCTACGCGCATCAATCTTATGATTAAATAAGCACGCATTTAAGATTGTCTTATAATAAAGTAAGGATTTGTAATGTTTTATATTAAAAAAGTTGATCTCACATTTATTGAAATGGGTCTCTTAGGTATAGTATATGCCCATTAATGGATAGAATATATTAACGTTCTTAAAAATAATGCGCTACTTTTTCAGGAATGACCGACACTTTCAATTTCAGACGCGTTGTCGAATATATCCAAACTACCTTAAAACTTAAGGAGTATAAAGGGAAAAAGAAAACATGTTATACCTCATATTTCAGCGAAAGTTTTTTCCCCAAATAAAAAAGGGGACCATTAAAAATTTAAAAAAAGAAAAATACACAATGTTTGTAATCAGGCTGTAAAAAGTAATACTTGAAATGCATTCTGACTCAAGCATACGATAATGAAGCTTCTTCAGATATCCGTATTAATTTGTACGAGATTAGAGCATATAGTCATGGAGATATAAAGGTTTCTTTAAAAAATTGCCATTTTTTCATTATAACATGCGGAATATTGAACCCAGTACAAAGCAATTTTTAGAATTCTTGATATATACTACAGTTGATACAACATATGCCACAATCAGAGTAAAAAATAAATAAATAAGTAATATCTAATGAAATGTGAGCGTTTTTACTAAATAATTTTAATCGTGCATAAGCAAGCATTAGCGTAATTTCATTTGCATAATCCATTAGCCAAATGTATTGAGCGACTTATATGAAGACCACAAGCGAATATAATGAAAATTCAAAAAGCTATCGTCGATAGAACGAAATAAATTTCAGGTTCCTCTCAAAGAGAAAAAGAAAATGATAGGAGATTTTATGAATATTTATTTACAATCGGCGAAAATTATTTTATTATTGAAGAAATTAAAATAAATAGTTGGGTAAAATCCCTTACAAGTTTGCTCTTTTTGAGAAGAACTGATATTCAGTTCATTCTATTCTCACTCCTCAGTTCATTCTGTTCTAACTCTGAATTTTCATGTTATTTACTTTTGACTTATTTACTTTGGGACTTGCTACTTATTTAGATATATAAGTACTTTGACTAATGAATCATGGAAATTAAAACTCGTGAACGCTTGTACATTCGTAACAAAAACCATGTAGCAGAAATACTTATATTTTGCGTTCAAGACCTGGTAGATGTGAGATGCCGGGCTCGATCCCAGTTTGCGCTTGTCGGCCTAGCCGTTCTGAGTTTTCTCTGGTTTTCTCCGAAACTTGAGTAAATACGGGCTAGGATCCTTTTGAAAGACCACCACGGATGGCCCTCCCTCTCAGGCCTACGGCCCTAAAGCAGTCAATCGGCCTTAATTCCCACAATATTCTCAATAAAATGTTCGTATTTTACTGGATTTAGATAATTAGTATTTTTATTTTCTGATTGTAGTATGTTGTGTCAAATGCAGTAAGTGTCATGTTTTCCAAAAATGGCTGTCCAATGCGTTTAATACCCTTCAAGATATTGTAAAAAAAAGGCAATTTTTGAAAGAAACTATTATGTTTCCATGAATATATGTGCTAATCTCACACAAAGGAATAGAGTAATAGAGATAATTAAAAGAAGTTACGTAATCATATGCTACAGCCAGAGCGCACTTCGAACATTAGAGACGGTTGATTCCAAACATTTTGTTTTTAATTTTTTCCTGATCCATATTTAACTTTTTTTTTTTTTTTTTTTTTTTTGGGGGGGGGGGGGACCATCACTCAAATATAAGAAGCATATCATGTTTTTTTTACACTCCCAAAATTACTAAATGAATTGTCAAATACTTTTTGAGATATTTGACAAAAAGTCTTAAGTAGAAAATTTCTGTTTATTTTTAGAAAGGTAGCGTGTTAGTGTTCTGCGGGAATTAAATTGTGAATTTAGTGTCTGGGAAGTTAAAAAGATTGGCGACCGCTGGATCTAGAGCTGTGGGAGGGAGAGAGAGATAAACAAAAAAGTCAAAATTTCAACAATTGGAGTATCTGAAAACATTAAAATTCATTATTCATTGAAATATAACTAATAGTATACATTTAACTAACCATTTCTGAAATCTGAAACTAAAGAAGAATCTCGTATTGCTTGCGACAATTTCATGCAGCCCACCAGCGGCCGAGCGGTTCTGCGCTCAAGGCTGGTAGATGGGAGGTGCCGGGTTCGATCCCAGGTCGCGCTCATCGACCTAGCCGTTCGGAGTTTTCCGTGGTTTCCTCCGAAACTCGCGTAAATACGGGCTAGGACCCCTTAGAAAGACCCCCACGGAGGGCATTCCCCCTATAGGCCTAGGACACTTAAAGAGTCAATCGGCCTTAATCCTACAACCAACCAACCAACCAACCAATTTCATGCAAGCAACAATCGGATTGAATCATATAGTCATAGATTTAGTGCTGCCATCTACTACGTATAATTTCTACTATCTTAGCGACAGAACAAAATACATTAGAAAAATTGTTTCAATGCTGCCATCTATATTTTACAAATAAAAACAAAATCCATAAGAATCACCTCCACAATTTAAATTCCTTTTAATAATTTAAATGCTTTTCTCTATAAATACTTTTAAAAAATAAAGATAATATCAGATATAATTTTATTTATTTTATAATATTGTTTCAAGAAATATAATCTTACTCTGCCGAGTACCATACCAATTATTTTGAATTATCTCAGTGGCGCAGCAAACATTTTCGTCTAATAAGAGAAGTTTAAATTCATTTATTTCAAAACAGGCTGAAAATTTTATTTCTCTTTTCATATACATATTATTTTTTCTATGAGTATGATACCTACAACATAAAAGAAATCATCTTAGTCTGTTAGGGTAAAACAAAATAGCTAACGAAATTTTGTTTGCTTATATATCTAATAAATATGTTTCAAAACTATTTGCAAAATAATTTTATTAACAATAAAAATGTATGTTTTATATATTGAATATTTTCCTATAATATTTAGTTATAAAGTACTTAGTTTATTTTTTCAATTGATAGCACAAAATAAAATCTGTTAATCACGCTAAGAATAAGTAAGTATAAAGAATAATAAAGTTTGAAGTATAAAGAAGAATAAAGTTTGAAATAATATTATAATAAATAACTGTATATGTAATGTAAAAAAGATTAAATTAAAAGTACTTGAAAGCAATACTTGCATGCAATTTTTTTCTAGTGTGAAATACAAATACAGTATTCGTCATCAAAATCATCTTACATTTTAGATATTCAACACAGCAATCCCCTTGATAAATATTCATATTCGATGTTTCTGATAACGAAAAATTAAGAATTTAAACATTTTTTAAGCACTTAGATCTTAGTTATTCTAGCGCATAAAACAGTTCTACCATCAATGCAGATTTAGATATGCATATAGTTATCTTTTTTTTTTTTTTTTTTTTTTTTTTTTCAAATATGTTTTAAACAGACAAAAAGTATTAGAAGTATAATTTTACAAGTATGAATTACAAGTAAATTTATTTTTAACAACTTCTATTGATGTGTTTATTTTATTTGACAATTTCTTTCGAAAGTATTGACGAATTTTGCTCAGACCTGGACTTTTGTGAACGTAGATTCTCGTACATATATCTTAAGAACATAATTTGGAAGTGTAATTTTCTTTCTTTATTCCAAGCAAAATGTTATCTGACCAAATTCATGACGGTATCCATTCAGATCCTAAATACATCAAAATACTTTAAGTTAATAAATAAATCAAAACATCTGAAACTTTTTTTTTTAATTCTTTTGAAAAAAATCTAGCAAATAAAATCTTTTTTTTTTTTTTTTTTTTTTAAATAAATATTTAAAAAAAAAAAAAAAAAAAAAAAAAAAAAATGAAAGAGAGAGAGAGAACTTTTTTCCTATTTGCAAAATCTTGAACTATTACAAAAGTAAGCTATTGAAACGTAAAATATTTTATTTAAAAAAAAAAAAAAAAAAAAAAAATCCGTTGGTTCCGCCCGGGATCGAACCGGGGACCTTTTGCGTGTAAAGCAAACGTGATAACCACTACACCACGGAACCACGCAGCCAACAAAAGAAAATTTTGAAGTACTCCACATATTAAACATAATATTAACATATAAATTTATGATTTTATATATAAAAGATGTGAATTCCAAAAAAAAGCCCTTCCTGTAGCCATTAATTATGTCACCACACCGCTTACCGCTAATCACCTTAGGGTTCAGGGAAAATGAAAAGATTTATCCCTATGCATAGGGACTTTTAGCAGTTTTCTTCATGATTTAGGGATGGATTTTGAATTCATAGGGAATTTTGGGGGGTATTTTCAAGGAGTACATTGTACGTCTTTTTTTTTTTTTTTTGGACAGTATTTTGTTAACTTTGCCACTTTTTTCAGGATTTTTCCATTTGACGGAACTCATGAATAGTGCATACTTGAACTCACCAGTGCATCATTTCTGAAAAATCAAAGATCTAAATCGTTTTTTTCCCTCTTACTTTTCTTCTCTTATAGAAACATCGATTTGGAATGTAAATTCGGATACAAGCTATTTTTCTTCTATGTAATTTTGCCAGGAAGAGACTAGTGGTTTTTTAATTGTCACGCAGTGGCTAGCAATAGTTAGAATTATAATTCTAATCAGAACTGTATTCATTTATGATTTATGATTGTATTGTAACCATAAATAAATACAATTTTTGTTTTTTCTTTTACTGAGTATTAAAATATCAAAAGCATAAATGTAAACAGCGATTTGTTACGGTGCAAGAGCTCGCAACAATTGTTTCAGGTCAAAAGAACTCACGACCCTTCGTCAGGCGAACAAAATAAGCACACGTGCTCCAAACAAAGCGAAAGCGCACTATTGCAATTGCAGCACAGTTTGCAGTACTCGTGCCTACTTTATTCGTCCTGGTCGTGTCTTCTTTCGATCCAAAACAATTGTTGTGAGTTCTTGCATCTTATGGTGTTTATTCAAAGTTTTGTGCTTATTAATTTTAAGCGCCAGTTCTGTGCTGTTTTATATATATATATAATTCGGTACAGCCTTCCCTAAAAGTTACTTTTAATGTAAGTGCAGACAGTAGAACTTTCCAATTGTTCATAGGCCTAGAAGTTTATTTGAGAACGCTATCACCGTTCCTACCTCTGCCATATTTTCCTCCTCTGTGTAGGGAAACATTCCTGTGAGCATGCATCTCAGATTTCAGAATGAAACTAGCATAGTATATGCCATTTTTTTTACTATATATCTTTGAGCAGAGATGGGAGAAGGCGACCATAATCATGCGCAGCAAAAAGTACAAAATGCAAGTACAGATAGCCTAATCACCCCTCATCACACCAAAAACTCTAGAAAATTCATCTTAACGATCTCAAAAGACAGTTGAGATGATCTTTTGTTTTGAGCAAGTCTGAATTTTCCTGGGTTTTGGTGGAATGAAGATGAAGGATGATGGCACTCAAGGGATTGGCACTTACTCTTTGAGGTACCTACGTCTCATCACCAGTCATAATCTGATCGAGAAAGGCATGAATGGCTTAATAAACTGGTGGCAGATGAATGCAACATGGGAATTCTGAATCTTGTGACCAAATGCAACAAATGTTTAAACGCAGGAAGTAATTATGTTCAAAAGTGAAGAAAGCTTCAGATATGCTATGCACCAGAATTGTTTTTTCCAATAAATATTGTGTTAATTTTGTGTAACTAAATAGTCTATTTTTGGGATGTCCCTCATTAGTTATAAATAAAATACATCATTTCCTTCAATGAAAAGTTCTTGTAGGAGAAAGAATAATCTAAATAAAAGTAAGTAATGTAAGTTGGGAATTTGTATAAAACTATAAGTTTGCCAGTGAATGTGTCTGTATTTTTAGTTAGTTATCGAAAGCTACACCGTATAACCAATCACTACAAAAATCCATACACTTACTAATTAAATTCAAAATCTAGTTAACACCACATTTTTTCCTTCAATCAGATAACTGATTCAAAAGATATTAAAGGAACCCCCATTTTAACTTTTAAATTATTTAAAAAAAAAAAAAATTGATTCAATAATAAGTAAATTACCCGTTCTTTTTTTTTTTTTTTTTTTATAGCATAAAAGAAAATATATTTATTATTTGCATGTAAATAAATACATTTTTTTTTATGTTAAAAATAAACAAATAAATAACTTGTAAAGTAGTATATATATATTTTTTTTTATTTAAATAGATTATTTATTCATTTAAGTTCTCACATTGACTTTAAATTTCTAGAATTTAGATTTTATTGAGAGATACATTTTAGGGAATCATTTGACTGCTTTTCTTTTTCATTTTACTGCTTTAAATTATTTCATATTTTCCTGTAAATTAACTATAAATAATACACACATCATTTTACATAATGATCAAAAATTAACAAAACATTTTTTTTTTTTTTTTTTTTTTTTATGTTTTAAACAATTTACCATTATTAAAACAAACTTCAATGATTTCGAATCCATAGATCACAATGTATAAGTAATCTATTTTGTATCCCTGTAAAAAATCAAAATCCTACACTTATAAAAGTTTATATAGTTATTGCAAAGATGATCTATAAAATCCTTACCTAATTTTATCTCAACTGAATGCAGAGTTTATATGCTAGCATACTTCAAATAACTTAATTCTGCAGGCCATAATGATAAAGAATTTTTCTTTCAGTCCCTGTAAAAGAATTATATGTCCTACACTCATCAAAATGTATGCATGTTGTGCATAAATGATCCAAAACATACAAGCCAACTTTTAGCTCAATTAAAAATAAAGCAGTTTGATAACATCGCACTTCAAATAATTTAAAACCAATGGCCATAATGATAAATAATTCTGCTTTGTGTTTCTGTAAAAGAACTATAAGTCCTAGATTCATCAAAATCTATATGGTATGATGAGGACCTATAATAACATACCTACCAATTTTGAGCTCAAATGAATGAAGTGTTTAGATGTTATTATATTCACTCACATACATGCACATCACCATCATAGCAAAAATGAATTCAAGAGGCATCAAAAAGTATACACACACCAAAATCCCATAATTGAAAATTTTCTTAATACCTTCCTTACATGTTCAGAAAGTAAAAACAACTGGTGGTGGTGTGTGGGTCAGGGCCAAATGTCAATATAAGGGTTCTAGGACTGGATGGAATGCTATCCATGGGGGAAGTCTTTCTGGAGGATTCTAGTCTACATTTTCGGGAGTATCAGATGTAAACAGGGAAAAGTCCGAACAGCTAGGCCAATGAGGTCATTTACCTGCTTTAACAGAAGAATCCCTTGGCCTCTGGTGGAGC
Organism: Salticus scenicus; assembly: GCA_963930645.1. Classification (NCBI taxonomy): domain Eukaryota; kingdom Metazoa; phylum Arthropoda; class Arachnida; order Araneae; family Salticidae; genus Salticus; species Salticus scenicus. The sequence continues at coordinate 300,811,173 of OZ005649.1, forward strand.
TTTAAAAATAGGCATTTCTATTTTGGGTAAAAATGTTCACTTAGTTAAAGAAATATTGAAATCATAGAAAACTAAATTTTATTTTAAACAAACAACAATGGGAGTTGCAGAAAAAAAGACTATTTTTCTTTTTATTTTTTTATACCTGGTTAAATTTACCTTAACCTAATTTCAAAATATGCTATAATTAAGTTACATTGCATTCAAAGTATAGATCAGGCTTGTCCAACCCAAAACACTTGGTGGACTACATTGGAAATCTATTTCATTAAGGCAGGTCACGCCGTACGTATAAATGTGTATGTGTACATATGTTTGTGAGTGTATGAATCATGTAAGTATTTACTTTTTTGGGGGGAGGACAAAGTGTAGATTTGGAGCAGAATACATTCCTTTAAATTATTTTCATTCTTAAATTAGCAATAGTAACATAAAAAAAAAAAATACCCACATTAATAGCTACAATAAAAAGAATGATTACTGGACTCTATAATATTTCATTACAACAATGTGCTTTTTTATCTACCATAATCGTTGAAAGGTATTTTCTCTTCGAAAAGTCAAAATGAATTTATTATTTTTTAGTGTGTTAAAACCAAAGTTGTCAAACTTTAAATATCGTTATCGTTAGACTCCTCACCGGGTACAAAAAACTGCACGGCAGGCTGTGTACAGCCCGGGGGTTGACCACCCCTGGTACAGAAACAGATTATAGATCTATAGTTGATAAATAATAGTTTTAACAATAGCATCTATTGCTAAACAGTAAATACATCATTTGATTCAGCTGAAAGTTGGTAGTGTATGGGTTAAAGCCAACCGACCACATGCGAGTCCCAAACTTAGATAAAATGCTCTCTATGAAAGCGTTTCTCAAAGAGCCCATACTTATATAAGTTTTTAAAAAAAACCACAAAAAACTCTGAACAGATAAGTCGAATGAAAATAGATTTGTTACACAGTCGGCAGCAAAATTATTCGAGGACTAGCAAAAATTCCTATATAAAAAAAGTACACTTAATACTGTTTTGTTAAATAAATCCCATGTTTTTAGTCAGTCTAAGAGCATGATTAGACAAGGATTTATTCAACAAAACAGTATTAAGTGTACTTTTTTTACATAGGAATTTTCGCTAGCGCTCGAATAATTTTGCTACCGACTGTAGGTCCCCATCATACAAACTGTATAGATTTTCATGAGTGTAGGACTTATAGTTCTTTAGTTAGGCACAAAGAAAAATTCTTTATCATTATGACATAATCAAATGTAGAGTTTATGAGTCCTTAAGAAATAAATTGGTAAGCATATTATGGGTCATCCTTGCAAGAACTAGACAGACTTACACAAGTATAAAACAGTTTTTTTTACAGGGAAGCAAAGTAGAATTCTTACACATTGTGGTCTATGGACTCAAATTATTTAGAATTCACTACAATAATGTTAAATTATTATATTAAAAAAAACTGATAAGTATTTGTTGTTGAATGCTTACAATTTATAATTGCTTTATAGGAATGCACAAAATAATTCAGATACATTACACAATTCTTTAAATGGCAGGCAACTTGGGGAGAATTACTCAAACACCCTTTTCTTATTTTCTTTTTTGTTTATTAACCGCCTTTTCCAGTTTAAATAATTTTAAACAACTGTTAATTATTAAATATTCAGAAAGTCGAGTATAGTCACTCCAAATTTATAAACAATCTGAAAGCTTAGAAATTAGGAATAGATTATCCTCTCCATTATATAACACTTAATACATTATTGTGAAATGTAGTTCTTTAAAAGAGTACCTGTCTATTTTCAAATTTTGTAAAAAATGATACTTTCAATCTTAGTAATCTTAGCATTTATAATATCTATGAAATTTTTAAAGCATGAATTTCTATGTTAATACTCAGTTTGGTTATAAATAAATAGTTTAGTGTTCTGGACATTCTTGTCCAGAATACTTGTGTGTCAATGTTTTGTCTCTCAATAGTGAACAAAAATTCATCACTACCGTTCATAGCAAATCTTCTGAGATTTGTTTGCCATCTAATAATGACTACAGCCAGAAGCAGGTTTAAGTTAGACTGCACCCTAGGCCCATTTCAATATGGTACCCCTTCCCCCTCAACTTCTGAAATAATGTGCATAATAGCAATAAATATAATACAAAGAAAAAAAATTCTCCCTTAAATATATAAATTACTGTGCAACAAGCAAACAATAAACAACATATAATTAAATTATAAGTAATACTGTGTGAACATGGGTAAAATGTTCATGGAGAAGGAAGAGGAATAAACAACTAGTTAATTTGGTTTTTCCTACAAAGATATGGTAGATATTTTTTTTTATGTAATCACTAAGGAACAGACTAACATCACATTTATATTCTTATTAAATAATATAGAAATTATTTTAATTTTAAAATAGATAAATTTCTTTGCTTCAAAATAGTTTCTTTACAGTTTTTTTGTTCGATTATTTTATATTATTGCATACTTTAATTATCTAACAAAATTACAATCATCAAATTCAAACTTCTTTCACTCATGACAGTGATAATACACCAGTCTTTAAAATTTATATCATCAATTAAAAACCTAATTAGATTTGAATTTCAGTTGCTTTCTGTGTTTAAAATGAAATCAGTTTTAAAATTTTAACAGATTTAAAAATTTAGCTGCCGTCCACCCAGACCAAAGCCCAATCCAGAACTGGATATCTATTCTCTGATCCGACTGCCATAGCGACCGTCCTTAAACAATGACAGTCATCAAATCAAAAGTCTGAATGTGACGTCACGTGATCAAAATAACGACTGCCACAGTCGGAATTGAGGTATAGTCTGGTTGGAGAATAGATGCCCTGGACGTTTAATCATGTATGTAATTAGCAGCATCCCATAGTTACATATGGTCTCTCTCTGGTCCAGACGATCAACCATTCAAATATGGCATGACACAGTAGAAATACAGTATGCATTTGTGTGTTTCAAACCGGTACCAACAAATCCCTAACATGTTAAAGGAGGTCCATAAGGAGTTTTTAAGTTAATTGAAAACCTGATCAACTGCCAATTTAAAAATTTTCTCACTTGTTTTAAAATGGATTTGTCTTTCAAATTTTAATTGCCACCACTCAAATTTTAGTCACCTTTGAAACTTAGGCACTCGCAGGATCAGGATTCATGGGCCTAAGTCTAAATCACTCACTGACTATAGCCACACATCTGTTTAAAACTTAAGTTTTTTATGACTTTATAATCACTAGGAGGGCTAGATGGCTATGTAAATGCTAAATATTAAATATTTAAAGTTCTAAAATATGTAACTTTCACCAGAATTACTTCATTTTCCAACAAATGCTAATTGAACAAATTTAGAAAAACTTTGGGAAAAAAAAAAAAAATGTTATTTTGTTAAGCTTAAAAGAAAAAGAAATACTTCTGTTTCCAAAAAACACAAAATTATTATGGTAATTAAAATTAGTCTGAAAAATCACATTTTAATTCATTTTAAAAAATCTAATCAAAAATTTGAAAATTAGGCTTCAGGGTACATCAGGGAGAAAGGATTAACCCCTTTATTGCAAATGTACCCAATAGGGTACATTGATAAAAAATTAATAAAATTAGATTTTTACTAGATTGAGAATTTTATTATAGATTTTGAAAAAGCTGAATGATACTACTTAAAAAAGATATCAATGTATGGTAGCACAAAACCGGATTAATTTTATTAAATAAAAAAATTTATCTCCTGTTGCTAAATGGATTCATGAAAAATTCACAAACATATGGTTGAAAAAAAAAAACAAGTCTTAATAATTATTTAAAATAATTAAACACTACAAGCAAAACAATTTGAAGCATTGTAGATTATTAACTTCTTTAAAGCCTTAAAAATTTAAATATTAAAATACTCAGGAAGAGCTTAGTTATTTATTAACTTAGAGTTTGGTAGTCTAAAATTCACTTATGTAGACCTTTAATTAGTACCTACTTAATCTCAATTTCAGAAAAATACTTTTTTTTTTTTTCTTTTCCTCTAACTTATTATGCCTTTCCTATATATGTAAAACGCATAAAAGGTTACTTATGTTATTATAATCTTGGGTCTAAAGAAGTTAAAACAAACCTCTGTGCCAAGAAGTAAACAAGTGGGTTACTATTTTTATGCCAAAGTATTCTATTTTTCCACTTTCCTTGGTGAATTGTAGACATTATTTACCATAAGGTCATTGTGCCTAAATGCGATAACCCATAAATGCGACAAAGTTCTTCTACTGAAAATCTAAATGCTTAAATCACAAACTTATAAATCATAATGGAACATACACATTTCAAGAACGGTTCCCGAAACTTTTCATTAAATTTTAAAGGTTTTTTCTAGTAGAATTTTCTCTTGCCGTAAACATTGTCCATTATGGCTTTCCGACGTCTTTTCCAAATTGCGATAAAATATTTTCAAATAGTAACTGTAATTTTATCCTTTCATCTTTCAAGATCAAATAACCACTGTTACGTCATGTGCTTTAATACCCTTCATATCTACCAGAAGGAAATAAAAAAAAATACTACATTTTTTTAAAAAGAGGGGTTTAAAATTTTTATCGCATTTAAGGGTCTGTTTACACCATTTTCCTAAATGCGACAAATTTTATCCCTTAAATGCGGCGAATTTTACAGTTGATATATTAAGGGAAGTTTAAGCATTTTTTCCTTTTTAACACTTTCCAACAAGGTTTAAAAGTGACTTAGACTTGTCTGTCCCTATGTCCGTCTGTCTGTCCGCACTCTAATTTCTGTAGGGACACCCGAAAGTATTCCAAAGCACTGTATTCTATGAGAGGTATTGCTGTAAACCATATTTAATACCTTAAATGTATACAAATCTTAGTGAAATTGAATCATGTTATTCAAGTTCACTATCGGATGTTTCATATATAAAATGGAATAAATACCACCACTAGTTTTTACACAGGGACACTCGAAAGTACTCCAAAGCATTGCGTTCTATGAGAGGTATTTCTATAAACCAAATTTTAATAACTTTACTTTCCACAAAGTTTAATGAAATTGAAATATGTTATTCATATGCACAAAAGAATGCTTTGCATAGAATATAGCATGATTAGCATTAGATTTACAGGGCCACACAAAAATATTCAGTTACATTAAGAGCTGTTCATAAAAATTTGCTATAATTTCAATTTCGTTTACTTTAAGCGTTTTTAACATTGTCTAACAATTTTCATCTGCGAATATAATTTCAATTTAAGTATCTGTCTGTTCGTCTGTCCGCACTCTAGCTCCAGTAAATATTTATGTAATTTCTTGAAACTGATATATGTTATTTAAGTTCACTATCGGATGTTCCCTATTGAAAAAGGAGTTAATATCTCTACTGGTTTGTGTACAGAGGCACCCAAACCTTTTACAATGCATTGTGTTCTATGAGAGATATTTCTATAAACCATATTTTAATACCTTTACTGTACACAAACCTTAATGAAATTGAGAAATGTCATTCAAGTTCACTATCGGATGTTTTATATATTAAATGGAGTAAATACCACCACTGGTTTGGGCACAGAGACACTTGAAAGCATACCAAAGCATTGCGTTATATGAGAAGTATTTCTATAAACCAAATTTTGATAACTTTGCTTTCCACAAAGCTTAATGAAACTGAAATGTGTTATTCATGTGCACAAAAGACTGCTTTCTATAGAATATAGTATGTTTAGTATTAGTTTTACAGAGCAACAAAAAAATATTCAGATACATAAAGAGCTATTAAGAAAAGTTTGCTGGAATTGCATTTTCGTTTACATTAAGCGTTTTTAACATTTTCTAACAATTTTTAAGTGTGAATATAATTTCAATTTGTGTATCTGTGTATCTGTGTATCTGTGTATCTGTTTGTCTGCCCATCTCTCTGTCTTTCGGCGCTCTAACTCCGGTAAATATTTATGGAATATCTTGAAACTAATATATGTTTTTCAAGTTCACTATCGGATGTCCCCTATTAAAAATGGAGTGAATACCTCTACTGGTTTGTGTACAGGGGCATCGGAAAGTACTGCAAACTATTTTTTTTTCTATAAGAGGCATTTCTATAAACCATATTTTAATACCGTTACTTTACACAAATCTTAATGAAATTGAAATATGTTATTCAAGTTCGCTATCGGATGTTTCCTATGTGAAATGGAGAAAATATTACCACTGTTTTGTGTACAGGGAGACTTACAAGTATTGCGTTGTATGAGAGGTATTTCTGCAAACCAAATTTTAATAACTTTACTTTGCACAAATCTTAATGAAATTGAAAAATGTTATTCATATGCAAAAAGGAATGCTTTTTATAAATACAGTATGATTAGTATTAATCTTACAGGGCCAAATAAAAATATTAAGTTACATTATGAGCTATTAATAAAAATTTGCTGTAATTGCATTTTCTTTTACAATAAGCATTTTTAGCACTTTCTAACAATTTTTAAGCGCGAATATGATTTTAATTTGGTTATCTTTCTGTCCGATTGTCTGTCTTTCTATCTGGCTCTCGCCCCAAGAGTTCTTAAATATTTTCAGAATTTTGAAAAATTGATATATGTTATTAAAGTTCACTATGGAATGTTTCCTATTTAAAATGCCATTAATATGTCATACACAACGTGTTTGTGTACAGGGAACTTCCAATGCTTTGCGTTTTAGGACAGACATTTTTATAAATCACATCTAAATAACTTTCTACTCTAAAAATTATAAATAAATTGAAATGTATTTTAATATTCTAAAATAATGTTTTGTATAGAATATGATATGATCAACTTTCTGATTTACAGGACTACACTAAAATATTCAAATACATTAAGGGATCAATTATAATCTGACGGCTGGATTTTCTTTTGCATTAAGCCTTTTTAACGTTCTTCAACAATGTCTGAGAGAGGTTTTAAATTGAATTAGTCAATCTGTATATTTTTCTATGCTTCTCTTCTTTGTTTGATAATGCAGGCAAAGAATATTGAAAGTTATACGATACAACAAGCACGTACAATTGAAGAGTATTAATAACCAGTGCGTACTGCATGATTTTTCGTTCTTTTTTTAACACTTTCCAGCAAGGTTGAAAAGTGTCAATGACTTCGGTTTGTCTGTCTGTCCGCAGTCGAACTCCTGTAAATTTTCATGGAATTTCTTGAAGCTGATATATCGTAATCAAGTTCACTATCGGATGTTCCCTATTGAAAATGGAGGGAATTCCTCTTCTGATTTGTCTACAGGGAATACCCAAAATTTTCCAAAGCACTGTGTTCCATGATAGATATTTCTATAAACCGTATTTTGATACGTTTACTTTAAATAAATTTTAATGAAATTGAAATATATCATTTAAGTCCACTGCCGGATATTCCCCATGTAAATGGAAGTAAATACCATCACTGGTTTGTATACAGGGACATCCGAAAGTATTTAAAAGCATTGCGTTCTATGGAAGGTATTTCTAAGCACCAAATTTTAATGATTTTACTTTGCACAAGTCGTAAATATATATATATATATATATATATTATTCATATGCACAAAAGAATGCCTTCCATAAAATACAATATTATTAGCATTATATTTACAGGGCCACACAAAAATATTCAGATACATTAAGAGGTATTGTTGGAAAATTGCTTGAATTGCATTTTCGTTTACAATAAGCGTTTTTATCACTTTCCAATAAAGTTGAAAAGTGTTAATGACTTAGGTTTGTCTGTCTGTCTGTCCGTGCTCTATCACCCGTAAATATTCATGGAATCAGAGTTACACATACACTACTCAGAAAAGAAGAGTTAAACACGGAGTTACACACTCTGTTATAAAAAGGCAAAGTTACACACACAATTACACACAAACTGTTAATAAAAATGCAGAGTTACACACACAATTACACACAAACTGTTAATAAAAATGCAGAGTTACACACACACTGTTAGCAAAAAATTAGCGTTACACACATTGTCAAAAAAAAAAAAAAAGAGATTTACATACGGAGTTACACACACTGTTAAAGGCAGAATTATACACAGCAAAAAATCAGTGATACACGCAAAGTTACACACATTGTTCAAAAAAAAAAAAAGAAAAGAAATGAACATTGAATTACACACACTGCTAATAAAATGGCAGGATTATACACAGAGTTACATGCACTGTTAATAAAAAGGCGCTGTTAATAAAGAGTTACACACAGAGTTACACACAGAGTTACACACACAGAGTTAATAAGAAGGCAGAGTTGCACACACACATTTAATTACGTACAGGGTTACGCACACTGTTAGTTACACATAAGTAAAATTACACACGTTTTTTGCTAAAAATCAGCGATACACACAGTGTTACACACACAATGTTAAAAAAAAACTGTTAATAAAAAACAAAATTGCACATAGAGTTACACACACTGTTAATAAGAAAGAAGAGCTACACACACACTGTTAATTGCATACAGGGTTGCACAGACAGTTTCACATAGCGTTACGTACACTGTTCAGTACAAAGTTCAGCAATACACACAGAATTACACACACACTGTTAAAAAAAAAGAAGAGTTACACACTGTTAACAAACAGCAGATTTAGACACAAAGGTCCACACACTGTTAATATAAAGGAAGAGTTACACACACTGTTAAAGGCAGAGTTGCACATAGAGTTACACAACATTTTATCTTGAAATAGTTAAGCGGTATTAAGTGTTTTATAAACTATAAAAAAAAGAACGAAAAATCATGCATTACGCAATGATTATTAACACTTTCCAACTGCACGTAATTGTTGTATCTTATAACTTTGAAAGTTCTGTACCTACGTTATCACACAACAAACAAACAGCAGTTCTGAAAGGCATACAGACAGACTAATTGAATTCCTAATCATTCTTAAACACTGTTTGAAAGTGTTAAAAATGCTTAACACAAAAGAAACAGTCGCCCTTCGATTGTAATTCCAGCCCTTAATCTATCTGAAAATTTCAGTGTAGCCCTGTAAATTTGAAGGTTAACAAAATCATATTTTATACAAAACATTATTTTAGCAAATTAACAATAAATGCCAATTTCTTTATGATTTTACAGTTGAAAGTACAGTATGAAAGTTCTTTAAATGTAAATTATAAAAATCTATGTACTAAAATGCAACGCATTGGCATTTTTTGCGCGTTCTTGTACATAAACATGTTGTAAAGTACCTATTAATGCCCTTTTTATTTGGGAACATTCAATAGTGAATATGAACAACATATATATTTTTTTAAAAATTCAGAAAATATTTCCGGACGCTAAGTGCGGTACACAGATAGATAGACAAATGGAGATTCAGGCACATAGATACAGAAATTGAAAACACGTTAAGACTTAAACAAGAAAGAAAAATCATGCAGTACTCATTGGTTAGTAACACCTTCCAACCGTACATAATTGTTGTATCGAATAACTTTTAATATTATTTGCCTACGTTGTGAGGTTGAGACGTCAGAACGTCACCACAGTTCTTTTAATTAAGCTGGATCCAGCAAAGTAGAAAGTGGGGACGGTTAAAATCGCTTCGTCGCCAGTGACTCGGCAAAAGTTGAGGTCGAGTTAGCTTTGTGTCGGCAGGGTGCTGCAATGAAAGACTTAGATTTTGAATGTTAGATAAATTAGAAGTGATTTTAAAAGGACGGATTGAAATGAAGAGAGAGGAGGATGTAGGAAGAAGTATAAAATGGCGATGGTTTTAGTAGATGGGAGTGGATGTTGGAGGATATTATAGTGGATGTAGGAGCATATTATAGTGTGGATATTGGAGTATTATAGTGGATTGTTGAAAGTCTTATTTTGGCGAATATTGAGTAGTAGAAATTTAGAGGAGTGAGGAATAAGTCATGATGAGTGTTAGTACGAGTATTTGTTAGCGCTTGTGAAAGTGAATTTCGATCTGTAGGGAATCCTCTGATTGAAAGTGAAGTCGCAGCAGTGGAGTTACGAGTGCAACCGTCGCTACACCTTCAATTGCTTGCTGGGGTGAGATATTTAAGATAATCTAATTTAATTGTTGATATATATATTTTGATTGAGTAATACACTGACTGAGCTAGTTTAATTGCCAGGCCACCCTCCCCATTAATCTGCTCAAATAAACTTTAGTTATTGTTAATTCAAGTCTTGTGTTCTCTTACTTATCCATTTAGTGATCTAATTAAGTTAAGATGGAGTTTGCGTCAACGGAAACTTTACAACGTTATCACACAACAGACAGAAGGACTGAAAAAGATACAGATAGACTAATTGATTTTAAAATTACTCTTAGGCATTTTGGAAAGAGTTAAAAAGGCTTAACGTAAAATAAAATGCAGCCATTAAATTATAATTACAGCTTTTGATCTCTCTGAATATTTTAGTGTAGCCCTTTAAATCAGAAAGTTAATCATACAATATTCTATACAAAACATTATTTTAGAATATTAACAATACATTTCAATATTTTTATGATTTTTGCAGTAGAAAGACTTAACTTTCAAAAAATTCTGTCCTAAACCGTAATGCATTGGCATTTTTTTTTTGTTGTTGTTGTCCCTGTAAACAAACTGTACAGGACCTAATACCTGTACAGGACCTAATATCGTTTTGAATGGGGAACATTCTATAGGAATAATGTTTATAAAAATAACACTCATAAAACACAAGGCTTTCGAATGCTTTTGGGTGTCCCTGTACACAAAACAGAAGAGATATTCACTCCATTTTCAATATGGAACATCCGATAGTGAACATCAATAAAATATATCAGTTTCGAGAAATTCCATAAATATTTACAGGAGTTAGAGCGCGGGCAGACAGACGGACAGACAGATGGACAGATACACAAACTAAAATCATATTCACACTTAAAAATGTTAGAAAGTGTTAAAAACGCTTAATGTAAACGAAAGTGCAATTCTAGAATTGTTTTATCAGTAGCTCTTAATATAAATGGATATTTTTGTGTCACCCTGTAAACCTAATGCTAATCATGCTGTATTCTATGCAAAGCATTTTTTTCTGCATATAAATAACATATTTTAATTTCCTAAAACTTCGTGGAAAGTAAAGTTATTAAAATTTGATTTATTGAAATATCTCTCATAGAACGCAATGCTTTGGAATACTTTTAACTGTCCCTGTACATAAATCGGTGGTGGTATTTCCGCCATTTTATACAGGAAACATCCAGTAGTGAACTTGAATAACATATTTCATTTTAATTGAGATATGTCTAAAACCAATAGAAATACCTCTTATAGAACACAATGCTTTGAAATGCTTCCGGGTGTCTGTGTACACAAACCAGTATAGGTATAAACTCCATTTTAAATAGGGAACATCCGATAGTGAACTTGAATAACATATATCACTTTGAAGAAATTCCATAAATATTTATGAGATTTAGAGCTCGGACAGACAGACAGGCAGACAGGCAGATACACAAAACTGAAATCATATTCACCCTTAAAAAATGTTAGAATGTGTTAAAAACGCTTAACGTAAACGAAAGTACAATTCTAGCCATTTTTTTTAAATAGCTCTTAATGTAACTGGATATTTTTGTGCCACCCTGTAAATCTAATGCTAATCATGCTATATTCTGTGCAAAGCATTCTTTTGTGCATACAAATACCATATTTAAATTTCCAAAAACTTCGTGGAAAGTAAAGTTATTAAAATTTGATTTATAGAAATATCTCTAATAGAACGCAATGCTTTGGAATACTTTTGAGTGCCCCTCTATATAAATCGGTGGTGGTATTTCCTCCATTTTATACAGGAAACATCCAATAGGGAATTTGAATAACATATTTCAATTTCATTAAGATATGTCTACAGTAAAGGTATGAAAATATGGTTTATAGAAATACCTCTCATAAAACACAATGCTTTCGAATGCTTTTGGGTGTCCTGTGCACAAAACACTAGTGGTATAAACTCCATTTTCAATAGGGAACGCCCGATAGTGATCTTGAATAACATATTTCAATTTCATTGAAATATGTCTACAATAAAGGTATGAAAATATGGTTTATAGAAATACCTCTCATAGAACACAATGCTTTGAAATACTTTCGGGTGTCCCTGTACACAAACCAGTAGAGGTATCATATTCACCCTTAAAAAATGTTAGAATGTGTTAAAAACGCTTAACTTAAACGAAAGTACAATTCTAGCCATTTTTTTAAATAGCTGTTAATGTAACTGGATATTTTTGTGCCACCCTGTAAATCTAATGCTAATCATGCTATATTCTGTGCAAAGCATTCTTTTGTGCATATAAATACCATATTTAAATTTCCAAAAACTTTGTGGAAAGTAAAGTTATTAAAATTTGATTTATAGAAATATCTCTCATAGAACGCGATGCTTTGGAATACTTTTGAGTGTCCCTGTACATAAACCGATTGTGAAATTTCCTCCATTTTATACAGAAAACATCCTATAGTAAACTTTAATAACATATTGCAATTTCATTAAGATATGTCTACAGTAAAGGTAAGAAAATATGGTTTGTAAAAATACCTCTCATGGAACACAATGCTTTGAAATACTTTCGGGTGTCCCTGTACACAAACTAGTAGAGGTATGAACTCCATTTTCAATAGGGAACGTCCAATAGTAATCATGAATAACATATATCAGTTTCAAGAAATTCCATAAATATTTACGGGAGTTAGAGCGTGGACAGACAGACGGACGGACAGACAGACAGACGGACAGACGGACAGACAAACCGAAGTCATAAACACTTTTCAACCTTGTTGGAATGTGTTAATAACAGTTTTCGACCTTCTTTGGAAAGTGTTAATAACATTAAAGTAACTCCCATGCATTAAATGCATTATCGCATTTAGGGAGTTTGAACATCGCATTTAGGATATAGTACCTTAAATGCGACAAAAATTTCCTAAATGCGACGCTGGTATATATTTTCATAAATTACTGATATTTTTTTAATTTCTTGAAAAAAAAATGACTCAAAACACTAGTTTAGAACTATGAGTGTAATATTCAACCATTTTTTCTTTATTTTCATAATTATTTGTTTACTAAAATGTCATAAGTTTCCTAAATGTGATAAACTTACCAAAAATCACGTCGCATTTAGGCACAATGACCTTAATGTTTTAATTCAAACTCCTCACATTATACAACAGAGAGAGCGTCTTAGTTACCAATAAGAACTACCCTACCCCTGCTTTAATTACATCTCTTGGCCTTTACAATAAGAACTTGTACTTAACAAATGAAATACCCACAGTAAAAGAAAGTCCTTAAATTTTTAAATTAACAAAAGTAGAGGTGAGAAATATTTAACAAAAGACAAAAAACAATGCACAGCCTTTGTAAAGGAGATATTATTCATGTTGACAAATCAAAGATGTTTTTGTTTACTTTCGACACCAATTTTAAACAGATTATAAACATATCAGACAAACACTTTTATTAATATGGATACTACCAATGTTGGTTCAAATGATCTTTCAGCAGATTTATAATTTCTAAAAGCAACAGTTATTTATAGAAATCCTCTCCTTAATAATTGCTACTGTCTTCAAAGAATTAAAATGGTCCTATGCTGGTCCATCTCTTTCAGTTTCATTTTCTAAAACTAGTATTCTTCCTTTCTACAAAAAATAACATGAATATTTAAATTTTAAAAGATGAAATTAACCCTCCGAGTGGCCGATACGATTTTTCCATACGCTGAGCTGTAGTTTTTCCCTTAACATACTTATAATTAGAAAATACATAATTATAGATTCTTAGCTTGTTTTTAAAGTATAGAAGTCACATATAATGTCCTGAGGTTTATCTTGACATCTGTAGTCACTTTTTTGATTTAAACTGAAATAACTATTGTTTTAGAACTTTTTAAAAAACATGCAGTGAAAACAACATTAAAATTTTGCCCTTTCAGGAGACACTCAGTGGGTTGAACATCATTTTCAGGTTCTTAACTAAAATTAATTTTTCTTATATTAAAGGTCCTATTGTTATTTCATAACTACTAGCACAGAGTTTCACAACCTTTCAGTATTTGCAATACAATTTCCAATCTTAATTTTCATCACCCCTTCCCCCTTATACATTGCCGTTTTATGTATTTGTTTGTCCCAAAATAGATCGAGATGTTTATTTATTTATTTATTATTATTTTTAACCTATTAGAGATAAGTAGTTTGCAATGTAAATTGTAAAAGCTTTCAAAATAAGGTTAGAAGGGATGATGGTCCATAACAGGGTTTTTCGGCCCTGAGGAATTTAAGAAATTTCTCATAGCTGAAAAACCTTATGGACTTTTATCCTTTTATTATATGAATAGTTAGATCATTATAATAAATAAAAATTAATATGATATAATTTGAAAAATTCAACATAACTGCTATGAAATATAACATAACACATTAAATGTGGAAATATCAGGTTGATTGCATATATGAAATTTTTTAATTTAAAACATCTGTATTTTAAGCTTTTTATCAATATTAATTTTTCTATTCTAGTAAATATTTGTTCCCCAGGGACTAAATGATTCACAATTTTGCATTTTTGGCAAAAGTTTTCTCATTTTTTAGAGAAATGTAAAAATTTCATGCACACGATCAACCTGATATTCCGGCTTTGAAAGTGTTGTCATATTTCATAGCAGTTATACTGAACTTTTCCATGAATCATTTTACTTTATTTGTTTATTTATAATGGTCTGTTTCACCATTCATATTATAAAATGGGAACTTGAAATTTCTCAAACTAAAAAATCACTCTTATGGACCCTCATCTCTTCTTTCTGTTAATTTTCAAATTTTTATACTACCCTCTAGATAAATTTGGTCAGTTAGAAAGTTTTATATCTAATGCAACAATACCATTAGAAGAAAAAAAAAAATAAACTTTATCTTTAAAATTAAATGAGTTATACTTAATTGAAATTTGAACACTAAACATAGGGACCATATACCAAAATCTAAATGTAAATTTGAAACATATTATAAAAATATAATATGGTTGATAACATTTACATTAAAACACTTTTTTCTTTTTATTTAAGGTAGATTTGCAATCCAGGTACATGTTTTAAATCATATTTCATATTAAGACTCACACTTTTTATTTGAAAATATATATATAGTCACAAGTCTTGCCGCCTGCCTCCTTCTTCCTATCTTGTGTTTCTTGGGTTGTTTTTTCATTAAATTTGATAAGTTTATGGTTTTAAGTTGGGATTTGTTGTGTTACTTTGTTGATTCGTTTGTTTTGCGGGCTGTTGGTTAATGGATCTGGTTTCTTTACATTGGTGTATTTCATCCGCTGTTTTTTTTTTTTTTTTTTTTCTTAAATCTTATTGGTCATTGGTGTTTCAGTGGTCTTGAGTCTGTTGCTTGGCTTCTACTGTGCTTGATAGATCATCTTTATTATATATATATATATATATATATATATATGAAATAAATATATGCAAACACAATTTGTTTTCAAATTTATCATATTTTAATCAAAATTTGTGTTCTAAAAAGGAATTTTCAGACGATTTTTTTTTTCTACCATTTAACTACAATTTAGCCCTTCCAAGTATTTGTATAAAATATATATCTCAATGCGTAAAATTTTTTATTTATATGTCTCAGTTGCAAAATTGCATAAAATGAAATCGAGAGTCACATGCATTTCCTGGTATGCATGGACAGACCACTGTTTATCTCTGTCAAATAACAATTTATTCAAGTGCATTTAGGGATTTTTGACGTGTTACCTGATCTAAATTTTTTTATTATTAATAGTATATGGTCCAATTTTTGTCATAGAAACAGCTTTTTAAGTGATATGGAAAAATGGCATAAGTCAATATTTTCTCTATATCATAATTCAATTGATTTTAAAGGTATAGAAATACGATTTTTTTTTTTCTAATAGTCTTGAACAGAAAATAAAAACTTCCTAATTGATCAAATTTGTCTTGAAGGATCATATAAAAATTTAAAAATTAACTTTTCTAAAAAATAATAGGTGGAATTTTTCTTATTGTAGTCATGTTTCCTACTTTATTTTAAACTTTTTTTTTTTAATTCACACCAGGGTTGCCAACTTTTCAAAAACAGTTTGAGGAGTATTCAGAGAAATTTTGAGGAGCATTTTGGCTACTTTGAGGAGCAATTTTAAAAATACATTAAAAAAAAAAAAAAGGAAAGGAAAGGAAAGAAAAGAAAAGAAATAAACTACTAACAAAAATAAATTAACAATAATCATATGAAATTAAGAAATATTTATTGATAATCAAATATATTTAGCAAAACAGTGAAGAGAGATAAGAATGGGAAATGATTAAGTCTGAATATAAGCTTAAAACCCAAAAGTAATTTGTTCTTTGCATAATGGCATATTTTCCACACATAAATAAAGACAATATATGAAAGTAGATTATTCAGTTATATTAAAAAAAAAAAAGAAAGAAAGAAAGAAAAGAAAGCACAAAGGGAAAAAAAATTAATTTAATTTCCAACAATTTTCATGAATGTCAAAATAATTATTATACTATCACATAAAAATCTAAAAACGATATCTCCGATATTCATATAAATGTGTACCTATAAATGTAAATCTCATCTCTGAGTCAACTCCCTCTAATCTGCATAGCTTGGGACCATACGTTTTGTAAACTTTAGAATTTTGCAGATTATTGGTCATAATTTGTTTACTTTTTTTTTTTTTTTTTTTTTTCCAAATACAAATGAAGATATAATAAATCATTAATGCTTTAAGTGAATAATAAAATAAATGCATAATTATTTCAAATAAATCTTAAATAAAGCATTGTCAATCGGCCTTAAAGTTCAGTAGCTTTGAATCCATTATTTTTATCGATAAATAATTAAAATAATCAATTCTTTTAATGACCTATTAAGCATTAAGATAACTGAAACATTGATATAGTTTAAATGAAAATCAAAACACTGCATAATCATAGCATTTGGTTTCTTTCTTCCCCCCTTTCAGCTTGTGGTTTTAATTAAACACACTCTTAGCTAATGTAAACAAATACTTGTTCCCGTTCTGAGTCAGCAATATTTTGATTACACAATGCCTAGCACTAGAATGTTTTCTTTCTTTTTTTTTTTTTTTTTCTATACTATTTATTTATGAGTATTGTACGATGAAGCGTGTGGTTCTTCAGCTAAATTGCAAAAGTTAGTTTTGTTATTTTTTTTTATTTTCAAGATATGTTGAAGCGCTTTCATAGATAAAAAATAAAATTCAAAAAATAATGTTTTATGCGTCAACTGTTGGAAATGCAAAATCAAAAGTTGATAAGGGTCGGGTCGCGATTTCTGCCTAGATGTGTGCAAGGAGAAAAAAAAAAAAAAAAGAAAGAATAGTTTTTTTTTTTTTTTTTTTTCAGTGTCTGCCACTATTCAGTTTTATGTATTTAATAAAAAATATTTAGTTACTCTTTAACTACATTTCTTGCGACCATGGAAGCCTCTGCGCAAGTGCGGATTCAACAAGTCCACTAGTAAAATAGGGGAGGAAAGCTTTTCGTTGAGAGAAAATAAGCCATAAGGGAATACCGAATGACTGGATGTTTACTAAATTCAAACCTGTTGGTCAACTTGGAAACCCTCCAAGATTTTCGACTCGTCCTCAATGCTAGGCGTAGGAAACGTGGTTACACTATAGGTGGTCAAGACTGAATTTGCGGAGCATAAACATTACTTCACGGAATTGTGGAGTTTTAAAATTTTTTCGGAGAAACTCTGCAGAAATCGGAGCAGTTGGCAACCCTGTCACACTCTCACAGATAAAAAAAGCATGTTTTAATCTTTTTGGGACACTGTACAGTTGGTAGCAAAACTATTCGAGCGCTAAGCTAGCAATAATTCCTATATAAAAAAGTACACTTAATACTGTTTTGTTAAATAAATCCTTGTTGAATCATGTTCTTAGTCTAAGAGCAGGATTCGGCATGGATTTATTTAATAAAACTGTATTAAGTGTACTCTTTTTACATAGGAATTATTACTATTTCTCGAATAATTTTGCTGCCAACTGTACAATTATTTATACTAGAAATATAGAAAAGAGAGTTATTACTTAATAAATTAGAATATTATAAAAATTTCAATAAAGGCAACATAGAAATCAAATAATAATCTTTATTTCATATAAAGGAATATTTTAATTGAGATTAAAATTGATATAAATAAACAATTTTATAGTCTTAATGCTTTATTACAATATATACATAAGGGTGAGAGACTGGATATATATATATATGAAGACGACCACAAAAAACACATACAATATTTTAAAAAAACATTATGTACATAATTGAATATCCTTTATAAACTCATATTTAAAAACACATGAATGACAAATGTCTATAAATGACTGATGAAATGATAAATGTTAAGACGCAGATATGCAATTGAGATACAGATGCTTTATGTGAAAGAAAAACTATGTCTGAAAATTTTGAGTTAATAGCAACGGCGATAAGTAACTTTCTACCAATAACCAGTGGCAAATTGAACATTTGATTATCTTTCTAAATTGGTTTATTTACTTACTTCATTTAAAGAAAGTAACAATCCAAATAGCATTCACTATTTTTTTTTTTTTTTTTTTAAGAACTGACCAAATTTGATACATAATTATAAAACTAAGTATTTATTATATGTAACAATAGTTAAAAATAATGATAATAAAAATTATTACTATTTTTCAAAAAATAGCACCTCTGCAGCAAAAGGACTGTGTGTTTTTAACACAATCATCAAAGTTAAAGAGAAATTATATTAAGGAAAAGACAATTACACTTCAAAATCATTTAGGACATTTGTCTATATACATACTTCTGAAAGCAGAAGTTTTCAACAATAAAGATAAATAAAATGAAATGAAAGGGAGTAAAAATCAAATCAGACTAGACTGTGTAAGAACAAAATTTTTACAATAAATTATATATTTAGCAAAATCTTATAATTTAAAAAAATATATACTAAATTTGTACAATCACACACTCATAGAAGGATTTTTAGGAAAAATTTGATGCTTGTGGATTTAATATGAAAAAATAATTTTCAAAAATGTTTTTTTTAAAGAGCATAAATTATTGTGTATTAAAAACAATAATATTACAGATTAAATCTACATGCTGATATAGTTCCAGATTAATTTTTAATAAGTATTTTGCTTAATTAAGTGCTTGACATCTAATTTTTACTAAAATTACTTAAATACCCTCCCCCTCCTCCAAAGAAAAAAAAAAAGTATAGTTAATATTGATATGCAAAAGTAAAAACTTGAAAGTTTTTTTTTTTTTTTTTTTTTTTTTTTTTGATTAACTTATGGAATATTTTTCAAAATACATAATATTTCAAAATCATAATAATACAAAAATTTTACTAAATCAACTAAACACAGACTCTTTTTAAAGAAAAATATATTTAAAATCACATACTGTACGATAAATTTTTAATATATAATTTTTTATTTCATTAAATTTTAAAAACAATTTTTTATTTCTTATGAATTAGATCGTATAGTTTAGGCAGCCAATGTTACCACAATAAATTTATGATAATTTAGAATATATATTTTTCTTTTATTACAAGATTTAATCAGTTTTTTAAATTATTTCAAAGTAGCAATGGTGAGCTTCAGAAAAGCAAGCAATAAAATTACAAGAATGTCAGTTCACAAATAATAAAATTATACATAATATTAATGTTTAATTTTGAATTTCAGATAATTTCATAGTGCATTCAAAATAATGATTTTTAAATTTTAAATCTGGTTAAATAAAAAGATAAATAACATTGTCGCAGATTTGGTTCAAAATTGTGTATTTCACAGTCAGTTCACAAAATTATATAAATTCAGGCTCTGATATATTACCCCCCCCCCCTTCTCCAAAAAGAAAAAAAATAATTTTATTATGACACAAAAATGTATTGCATTGAAAATATTTTTCTTCCTATACCTTTATCATTGAAAATTTTAACTCTATTTAAGAACCCAATATTTTTTGTTAAAATGTACTACAGCCAAAATTACTGTTGAATCACTTACTTTTATTGCAATCTTAATAAATAAAAAGCAATCTTTTACTGATTTATATATGTCTCGAATACATTTCACTCAATAGCTGCTGAACGTATACTCAAGTTCATTTGTGCGAAATAAGCACAAGTAGTTAAAAATATAAAAGTCAAAACATAAATGAGTAAAACTTTCAAATCTATTTCTTATAACATTCTGAGAATCTGAATTAAACTTCTTAATTACCTTAGATTATCTATTTATATTTATTGTTGTATATTTTAAAGTAAAATTTAAATAAGCATTTAATACAAAGAAAATTCCAAATAACAATAATAATTATTATTTCAATATTAAGTAATTTGATTTTATTTAAAATTTCCAAAGAACACTTGTAACTATACATTTTAATAAAAAATAAAATGCATTTTAATTTGGTTATAATAAACTAAAGCTTGTTAAGCATCATAATTTAAACTGATACTTTTCAAGTGATACACTTTTAAAATATAAAATTATTGTATATCGTTGTAACTCAATTGCAGTGAAATTATTGAAGAATCAAACTGTTGTATTTTGCTATCACTCAGTTATGGTGAAAATTTAAGAGAGTGTGACATTTATTACCTTTTACAGACTATCACAATATGATATAATACATTTCAAAGTGCAGCTTGTGACAAATTAAGATTAGTATTCGTAAAAATAATTTATAATAATATATTCAAAACTAAACTTCCATCTCTTCAAAATTTAAAGAAGAGAGTAAAAGTGATGAAGGTCTTAATCAAAATAATTTAGCTCATATAATTTTTATATAATTTGATCAAATGTATCAAATTATAAAAGCAATTGTCACAATCATCTAATTGCAATTAAAGTACCAATCACAATATTTATCACAATCGTAATCTAATTTCAATCAAAATATTGTATACGTAAAAATAATAATAATAATTAGTATTATTATAGCTCTTTCTTTCAAGCACAAGGGGGGAAAAAACTAAAATCCACCAAAGGGGGAAAGGGGAAAAAAACTAAAATCTACCAAAGGGGGAAAGGGGAAAAAAACTAAAATCTACCAAAGGGGGAAAGGGGAAAAAAAGAGGTAGTCATCTTTCAGAAGTGCACTTCTTCAGGACTATTAATAAATCCAGATCATTCAAATAAAATATTAAAAAAAAAAAAAAAAAATGCATCTTTAAGTAAAACAGAAACACACAGATAAGAAAAAGAAGTATATTAAAAAGTTTTGTACATTATTGACATTTTAATGTCATTTCATTGCCTAATGTGAATATGATACCTAAAATTATATCGAATCATTCTTTAATATTTTATGCAGTTTACAAACTTTGTTTGTCGCATTTCACTAGCAATGATCAAAATAAAAATCTTAAGGGAACTCTCATTTACTAGCATCTGCAGAATAGTTTCTCAGTTCTGTTATATAGAGTCCAATAAATCACAAAATTGTTCAACTGAATGATAAAATTGTAGCCATATTTCAATGTCAATTTTTTCAGTCCCATCAAAATGTTCTTTTTTTCATGCAACATATTGGAGCACATGAAGCAATTCACTTTGCTCAAGTTTAAAACTGTTCTCACTCACTTGAGAAGGTCTGGAAGAAGTAGCAGGCACTAGAAGAAGATAGGGTCACTTGCGATTTTTTAGATTTGAATAGATCCATTCAAGTCCTTTATATAATCTATAACAAAAATTAAAACAAGTTGCTTAAAAATAAACATTTTTAAATAGAAAATTCATAAATGGCAAGAAATAGCATTGTTGGTGAAGTAAAGAATGATGCACATCACTAATTTTTTAATAGCAAAATACAGTAATCAGAAATAACTATAATTTATGGCTATATCAGATGACTGGATAAAGCTTTATAGATATTTTAATTAAAAAAATTCCTTCAACTCTGGACCATACACTTCAAAATAAAAATTTATACCTTAAATAAAAAGTTTTCAGTCTAAATTTAGGATAATAACCTGAGAAATATTAAAATTTTAAATAATTAAAGAATTATGATATGCACAATGTAAACTAAAATTTATGTTGATTAGATTACAAGACTTTTACTTCTTTTTTTAATATTGTGATTAATGATCACTCTTTAACTCTATTACATATTTACACATACAGGGGCCAATCCAGGATTTCAAAATTAATACCTATTTTTGTGAAAAATCTTAACTATATTTTACTTTTTGTGAAAAATTGCAGCACACTCTTTTTCTCTCTGTGTGTGTGTGGGGGGGGGGAGTTCAAACTAAGTAACACATACTTGCCGACCAATTTTAATAAAAAAAAGGGAAGATTTTTTTTTTACTTGTTTATTACGTCAAATAGAAAAGAAAAAAAAAAAAAAAAAAAAAAAAACAGTTTTACAATTTTAATATTTAGAAGCAATCTATAAAAACGTTTTACTATAGATTGATTATACTAAATATATAAAAGTTTTAAATGAAGTTATTCCTCTTCAACATATAAATATCTAAAAAACAGAATCTGTAAGAAATTTATTTAACATTAGACAAAAAACTTAGTTAAGTTAAAGTATAACTAATTTTTTAAATAAATAGAATATGATTTTTGTGTATGTACATTAATCATACATATAAAAAAAAAACTAATTATCAGTTTCAAACATGCATAAAACCAACTATTAATTTTCTTAAATTGATTTGGAAAACATTTTCCTACCTGAAAAAATTATCCTTAATTTTTTTTCCCATGTTTACACATTTGGTATAAATATGACATACACATATTTAATTTAATTGAGGAAAAATAAACAGATTCATTAAATTCAGCAATAAAGTTTTAAAAATAATTACATACGTGAGAAATATTGAGCACTTCCATTGCTTTATTGTTTCTAGAATTGATCATTGATCACAATCTGGTGAGGGGAGGGGAGGGAGGGATACAAAAATAATTACAGAGTAAGAAATATTAAACTCTTCTTTCAACTCTACTTCTAGAATCTAATGGAAGAAGTTTAAAATTAATATTATCATTTATGTTGCAGATGGATAAAGATTAGGAAACAAAAGACTTCTGCAGAACATTTGATTGCTGATCACTAGTTGGAAATAAATGAAAGGGTGTAAAAATATTTACATCAGCAAGAAATATCTAACAATTCTATTTCTTTACATGTTCTTGGTGTTGACTCTAGGCCGATTTAGCAGGGCGCAGCGCCTGGCGGCCCTTTATTAACACATTTTTGCGCCCCGCGGCCCTTACTAACTTATTTTCAGCGCCCGGCGGCCCGTACTAACTCATTTTTAGCGCCCGGCAGCCCTTATTTGTATTTTTCTTCATGCATCCATTATCCTTCACAATAGTTCACTCGCAGCGCCCAAGTTAATATCCGTGCCGCTATTTGTTTATTATTTATCACTCCTTCTTTCACGTGGATACAAGCAGTGCCGCGAAGAACAAAGGAGACCGCTCCCACAAAGACATCCACGGAGGACATCTGTGTAGATAATTGGCCTTGACCGATACCCCCCTCACTAACAATCCCCAACTGCACAAAGAAAGTACAAGCAGGGTTACGAAACTTTTTGTTATTTAGCTTCTCTTCTAGTCTTTTCTAAAATTACAAATTACAGTCCTTTTAAATGCATTTTCAAGGAAGGGGGAAAAAAAAAAAAAAAAAGGATGACAAATATCTTATTTTTATATACACTTAATCAAATTTAATTTAATACTGTTAACTAAAAAAAAAAACTGGGGGAAAAAAAAAGGAAAGAAAAAGATGTTGTAAATTTAAACTTCGTAAACCTACAGATTGTTAATAAAAGTACAAGCATAAAAATAGGTTCAGTTACAAAAAAAAAAAAAAATCTGGCTTGTACTTTCGTATGTTTATAAAATGCCACTTTTACAACTTATAAAAACTCATTTCACTTAGTAAGGCTCAATGTTTACAGAATAGTATGTATATCACTAAATAAACAATTCTACTCTGCCTGATATATAAATGAGATCATTATTAGCCTGATAAATATGACGTCATCAAATAATTAATGTTCATTTTCAACATCTAAATCTAAACATTCGATAATTTGATTGACTTTTGATTTATGGTAAAATAATTTCCCGTTCATTGAACTTTATATAAATAAACTTACAAAGACAATGATGCAAAATATTTGCATTTTAAGAAAAATAAAGATAGGAACTATCTAAGCTAACTGACTTATGTGCTAATCGAAGGTGAATAGGGAAAACAAATCCTTTACAAATCCAATATTTTTACAAAAAAAAAAAAAAAAAAAAAAAAAAAAAAATTAAATTAATTTTTTTTAAATATTCATTTCACAAAACAAAAAGCGTAGTATCAAATCCCATTCTAATTTATTTTATTAAATTAGATATTTCTGAATATGTTTACCAATTTATCATAAAATATTTAAATATTATGTAATTTATCAATTATTTAAATGAAACCTTATTCAAAGCAATACTGTATATATATATATAAATTATTTAAACTGATATTTAAAATAATGTCATACTTTAATGATAGAAAATCTGTGTAAAAATTGTTTTCCAGAATCAAATGTATATTTTTCTGTGAAAAATTAACAGATTCATCTCAATGAAATATTTTCTTAATCTTATTTTCTTCTTTCTTTTTAGAATACTGCTTCTTTCAAAATAATGATAATAAGGAAAGATAATGATAGACTTTTTCCATCCCCGGCATAAATGTCAATATTAATTTTAAACCTGTTTTATTACATTCTAGATTCTATAAAAAGGTAGAATTAAATAGCTCTCGCTCATACAATTTTGTTATGACCCCCCCCCCCCCTTCTCCCAACGATCGGCGATCCGATGAATCGCGGAATCCTTGCGATTATGTCAATGAACATTTTAACTTACCTTATTATATTCTAGAACCTATAAAACAGTAGAATTGCCAACAATCGCCGAACAAATGCTCCACAGAAGCGTTGTGATATACAATCTTTCTCCATCCACATCATAAATATCAATATTCATTTTAAACTTACTTTATTAGATTCTAGAACCTATAAAGAAATAGAATTGTTCAATACCTCTCATTCATATGATATTTTGAGTCCCCCCCCCCCCTCCTTTACCATTTGCTAATGGTCATTAATGAAACTCCCTATAGAAGTCTTGTCATTTCCCATCTTTCTCTTTTTGCAGCACAAATGTCAATATTCTTTTTAAACTTGCTTTATTAAATTATTGCAGAACCATTTAGAGGTAGAACTGTTCATTATCACTCACTACTCATGTCATTTTTTATTATTACTTCTTTGAATATATGTACAAGATTTTACATCAATTTCAAAATTTGATGATCTTGACAAATTTTTGTTTGATTACCAGTATTTTTGTAAATTGATCGCTAGCACTGTAGAAGTTAGATCTGCAATAATCGCATATGAAATAAAGGTTTTATACAAAAAGTCTGCTAGTGAGCTGTGAAAGAAAATATCTGTACTTATTAAGTTTTTGGAACAAAACAATTTAAACATATAAAGTTTCTACTCAGAGTGGGTTTGATTTTACCTATCTCAACAGCAACAGTAGAACAAACTTTTTCTCAAATTAAAAGAATTGTTACAGCATCTAGAAATTCAATTAATATTAAAATTTTTTCATTTATATATATATTGTATTAAAATTTAATCTTAAAATTTAGCAATGAATAGAACTAAAACAATAACAGCACACTAAAATATAGAACTGAATTTATTATATATTTGTCTATCTGATTTTTCTTTTCTTCTTTTTAAATTTCATTTATTTATTTATAGCTTGAATATATTGCTGCTGTTAAATAAGTAGTACTTCTTTTCTTTCTTTGTGTGTGTGTGTGTGTGTGTGTTTGTGTAGGGGGAGGGGGGGGGGTCAACATTTTGTAAGCGGTATATTTCATTAAAAAAGAAAATTTTCCAAAATTGATTATCATAAAAAATTTGTGGTTTTTGTGTTCTCAGACTCTATGATATAGTCTTATCTATTTTGTTTCTGTCTTTTAATATTCATGTTTTCTTAATATTATATATTTAAGTTTACTACCTAAGTTATTAAATTTCTGAAATCCTTTTATTATATCATATATAAGATTTTTATAATATGATTGTAGAAAATCATTTTAATTATAATTGTTGTCTTTAGTTGAAACAAGTTTTGTACCTGTTACATAAAAAAAAAAATATATAATGAATGAATATTACATCAACTTTTTCTCCTAAAAATTAATTAGTTGCATTAAATTTCACCACTCAAAAATTTTTATGTTCAAAATTTCCACAATCATTCTTTATTGTTGTAAATTGCATATAAAATATTTTAGTTTAGAACTTAAGTTTTTATTAAGTCATATAATCAGATTCAATAACCTAAATATTTTGTGGATTTATGCTGTATATTTATGATTTCCAGAAATAAAATAGTTTTGTATAATTATTTATTCATTAAGAATAATTCATCTTAATCTATTTATTTATTAGGATATAAACTGAATTACACCGTTTAATATTAAGAGAATTAGATTTATGATTTGCATACTTGGTAATATAGAGACATAACATCTGCATTCAAACTTTCTATAATCATTCTGTGCTTGTTGTATATTATATGCTAAGAATTCTTTCAGTTCAATGAATTTATCAAATTTTGTAATTATATTTCAAAAAAAATCTAAATATTTAAATATGACATATATTCATGTTCTGTATTCACAATTAAAATAGTTCATGCAATCATTTATTTATGAAGAATAAGTCATCTTAATACTTTTTTCAAAAGAATAGCTGAATTATATTGTTCATAAAAAGAAAAATATATATAGGAATTGTATACTTAGAAATTCTGATTCAAAAACAGGACTTAGGTAACTATACTAAATTCTGCTTAGGAAAGGTTTTTCTTTTTCTTTTAATATATTATAATTTTAATGTAATAGTTATTTTTCCATTTAAATATACCAGAAGTGGGGACAAAAAAGAAAAGCTTCTTTACTTTAAAATATATATATATATATATACACACACACATTCTGCTTTTATGACTTGTACATATGATTTTTCCATTATCACATTACTTCATGAATAAGAATTCACAAACATTTCAACTACAGATAAAAAAAAATCTGGAGTGACTCCACTCGACTTTCCGAACATTGAGTAATTAACAGTTTTGTAGATAAAGTAAAGAAAGAGGAGTTGTTAAACAAACAAAAGAGAGAAAACCATAATAGAGTGTTTGAGTATTCTTTTCCATCTATTACACGATGTTTTATTTAACGCTAGTGAACTTTGAGCCCATAGATCATAATGATAAAGAATTTTTCGTTGTGTCCCTGTAAAAACCTATAAATGCGAAATTCACCAAAATGCTTATAGTTAGTGCAACAGTGATTTATAATACTCATATAAATTTTCAGCTCAATTCAATAAGGCGTTTAGATGCTATCGTACTTTTAAAAATTTAGTCCCATAGGCCATAATGATAAAGAATTTTTCTTTGTGTCCCTGTAAAAAAACTGTAAGTGCTAGATTCACCAAAGTCTATACAGTTATCAACTGTGATCTATAACATGTGTACAAATTTTTTGCTCAGATTAATAAGGCGTTTAGGCGCTATCACACTTTTAAAAATTTGGCCCCATAGGCATAATGATAAAGAATTTTTCTTTGTGCCCCTGTAAAAAAACTATAAGTGCTAGATTCTCTAAAATCTATACAGATTGAGTATTTGTGACCTATAATATGTGTATAATTTTTTTGCTCAATTGAATAAGGCGTTTAGATGCTATCGCACTTTTAAGATTTTGCTCCCATAGGCCATAATGATAAAGAATTTTTCTTTGTGTCCCTGTAAAAAAACTATAAGTGCTAGATTCACCAAAATCTATAGGGTTCGTACTATGGTGACTTACAATATGCGTACCAACTTTCAGGTTAATTGAACAAAGCGTTTAGACGCTAGCGTGTTCACTCACAGACATACACACATACACACATCATCGTAAAAATAGTGAAAACGGACTCAAGGGACCTCAAAACGTATAGAAACATCAAAATCTCGAATTCGGATTTTTGACATGATTACAATACTTTCCTCACTATAGTGTTCGGAAAGTAATATTGATACACATTATTATTCTGTAGTATTATGCTGGTTTGTTTGTGCATACAAAGGCTATTCTTAAAACAAACTCAAAACTAATTCACAGTTTGTTTTTTGATAAGACACAAGAGTACGTTTTAAAAAATAACATCACTTTTTAGTATATTATTTTAATAATATAGATAATATATTTAAGTATATTATAGTATCTTTTATGTGAACGTTATTAAAGGACCTTCTTTATAAAAATTTTACAGTGCCCTTTTTGCCTTATCGAGAATATTATAGTGCCCCTTTTGAGATTATTAAAGTGCCCTTTTATCAAGTTCCCCCCCGGCGGTCCTTTTGTTCTAGAGTCAACACTAGTTCTAGAATCTCATAAAGCAAGTTTGAAATTAATATTGACATTTATGTTATGGATGGAATAAGATTGGGAATCAGGAGTTTTCGTAGAACATTTGGGTTTTCTTTTTAAAACGAACGATATCCGCGACTCTTTTAAAAACGGAAGATTTCATCATCTGTCCGGAAGACCGGAAGATACATTAAAAAACCGGAAGTCTTCCGGGAAAACCGGAAAAGTTGGCAAGTATGGTAACATAATAAAAACTCTTAACAGTTGGTGTGAGGCTTATAGCAGAACAGGAATCAAAACTCATTTCTCTCTGAAGTAAACAGTTCAGTAGAGAGAATGTAAGTAGGAGTTGTTTTTATTTGTGCTATTATCACTGCACTACACATGAATTGTACAAGGGAGGATAGACACATCACCATACAGTCATCAAAGTGTCATACCACCTGACAAATCAGCAAACAGTACACTATGGCCACAACTCCAAAGTGTGTCTGTACAGATACATGCGAGATCGTTTTGTTTACTTATGCTACACCATTTCTCACCTGTAGAAAACACTTGTGTGTAGATTAAAACCAACATTGTGTATGATTCTTGCTTTGTGAATCGCATCAACAGAAATGCACAAATAATTTACTCTTCTTTGAAAATGTGCTCATTTAAGATGCCAGATTTTGCTGGGATGACTAAGATTTTTATGAAGGTACCGATTTTAGCTGAATGATTTTTGTGAAGGTACCTTTTTCGCCAGATTGATTTTTGTGAAGGTACCCATAAAAGGTAGTAAACTCGACCTGTATTAACCCCTGACATATCACTGACGGACTGACTCTGTAACGCTGCAAGATGACATTAGTTTTTAAATGTACTGTAATGGAAGAATATTGTATAAAATTAAGATATATTGCGTGTTTAAGTGAGTGAAGGACTTTAATCATATTTTAAATAGCTTCACAGTGCCACTTGTGGTCAAAATAGGAATTTTGAATCTATTATAAATATTTCGTATACACGATAAGGGTCATTTCCAAAAAATTTGCCGATTCACTGTCCACGCTATTCTAAGCTACGCTTCTAAGCCACGCTATTCTAAGCTACGCTTCTAAGCCACGCTATTCTAAGTTTATTCCACGCCATTCTAAGTTTATTCCACGCTATTCTAAGTTTTTAATTATAGTCACGAAAAACTTGTCAATTTTCTTGCGTGAGGAAGCAGTTCCTAAATAAACAGGTATGTTCTAGTTTATGAATGCTCTTTATTCAACGTAACTTCTCAAATCAGTACAACAAAATTGTGATTACAACGAATATTCTCAAAACAGTCCTATAGCCATATTACTATTATTTCATCGAACATTCTAGCAGCAGTCTAATCAAGCTGTCCCTCCTACTGCAAAATTATATAGGTTATAATATATTAATACATAACATTTTTCTCCCTTCTAATTTGATGTAACATGTGACTGTAAAAAGAAATTTCTATTTCTTGTGATAATTAATAACATATCAATTTATTATGAATAAGTTGAAAACAAAAATTTAATCATCAAACTAAAAATGATTTAATAAATAAAAACTGCCAAATGAATAAAATTAATTCAGAAAATTATTAAATTAAAAGTGACAAACTAGCTTATAAACATTAGTGATGTATTTTAAGGAAAACAACAGAAATATTATTTAAGAACAATTACTGGAACTCTGAGCCAAATTTATATATTAGCAAAATATGATGAGAAAATTTCATAATTGTAAAGTTTATGAGAGATCAATATTAACCATGGTCTGTCTGAGGTGTGCAATGATCTTTAAAACAATCATGAAATAACACTGATAAATCATGTAAATGCAAAATTGAAATTTTGTATCAAAAAAGGATTTAGTCATTTATTCTGAAGATTCAAAATAAAGGAGTTTGAAAATTTATGTTACTGATACTTTCAAATGTGAAGCTCCATAAATATTTAAATTGAATCCCAAAGAAATTTGTTACTGAAAACTTTTATAACAGAAATTTAGTTTACACTAGTTCATAAAACAACACTATGCTCCCCCCCCCCAAAAAAAAAAAAAATAATAATAATAATAATAATAATAATAATAATAATAATAAATAAAAAAAACTTACCCTTCTCCAGACAAAGCACAACAAGCTTGTATATGCCACCTATGTTTCTTTAATGATGTTAAGTTCAGTTGTTCTGATATTTCTGCAGGAGTCATGCAGCCTTTAATATCTTGCTTGTTGGCAAATACTAATACAGCAGATTTTGTGAGATCCTAAAAAAAGTTTGCATTTTTATAAGTGTCGCATAGAATTAAATTATTTAAGATAGAAAACAACTGGACATTTTAAATAAATTTTATTTTCTCTAAAACCAATTCTCTTTAAAAGGCATTAGCCTCTTTATTTTTATGACTAAGTTTTCACTGAAAAATATTAGTATAATCCTATTCTTTATATCTTCAAAGTTCAAGAGTATTTTACATAAATTAAAAAAAAAAAAAAAAACATAAATCTTGATAAAATTTTGAGCAGAAATGTACAAACAAATACTGTCAAAATGGGCATTGGTAGGTCTAGCATGTGCTATAGAAAGTTCGAGATAAGGATCTATTAAAATCATTATCAAATTACCTTGACAATTTTCCTACCCCAGTGTTTCTATATAAACAGTACAAATCTTGAAATTGATTAACATAATGTATTCCAGCTGGTAGGTCTCGTATTTCACTGTATAAAAAATACTAACATATAGCACATTTTTGAAAAACTTTTAATGTGATTTACTTTAATATATACTAATTTAAATATATTAAGGCAAACAAGTAATCCTGCACATAATTGTATTAATATTCATAATCTATTGTAAATAAAAGAAATGAAAAGACAAATATCTCCTTTAATTTTCAATATTCATGCCTTAAAAAAAAGCATAATTTTGATGATTTCACTATAATTAAAATATTAAATCTAAATATATAAAAAACTGGAATGCTGTTTTGTCTGTATGATTTAAATTAAATTAATTGTTCAAAAAGATTCAAATACTGAACTATTATTGTTTGACAATTATGATGGCATACAATTTTACTTAAAACTTTTTTTTTAATAAGGAAAAATTAAAATTAAACCAAAAATATTATTAAGACATAAAAATTGAATGCATAATACCAATTATAAATGGATAGAGCTAAATCTAAGATGTTTAAATCATCTATATATTGAGAAGTATATTTAATATACATACAATATACTTTTATATGAAAAATATCCAATAAAGGTTTATTATTATTTTCATGCTAACTTAATTATGCAGTTGTAATGATTCACAATTAAAAAAGAAAAAGAAAAAAAGAAGAAAAAAAAATTATAAATGCTACATATTGATAAGTACATCATTATAATACTACAGAATATTTAAATTAGTATCATCATCTTTTCGATAAAACAATTAAAATAATACAGGATGACACTTTCTTACACTACGGGATAGAGTTATAAGGCCCTGTAAAACTAGTTGGCATAGGTGGACTCTGCTCAGTTCCCTATCATATGTATATTCTCATAAATTTCTAGTACAAGACATATTATATTCATGTTAAGAGAAATGAATTTGATCAAATGCTTGACACAGTGATAGAATGAAATCCCCGCCTAATACACTACCCACCATTCAGTTTGATATATTTATCTTATTCTAATCTATTAATTTATTTTATTGGTGTCAGTTTCGTAGTTTAATTTTCGTGCTGCTATATCCAATGCAGCAATCCCCAAAATCAGGGTTGGCAAGTTTCTTCCAAGGTGGAAAAAACCGCAGAAAAAAACCATGGAAAAAACCGACCGGAAGAAATAGGTTTCTTCCAAGTGGAAGAAATGGAAGAAACTGTTTTTCTTAAAAATTTATCTTATAAATTGCAGATTTGTAAGATACAGTGGATTCATTTATCTTATAAACAACTTTAATTAACTTTAATTATACCTATAAAAATTTAATTACATATTTAATTAATAATTATGAGATTTTTACCGATGTTTGGTATATGATGATCATGTTCCAAAATACTCAAAATCCAGTAAAAAAAAATCTATTTCAATTTAAACAGTGTAAAGTTATATAATCTAGGCGATTTTATTTCTTTAACTGGTAATAAATAATAGTTTGGATATCCTGCAATTCATACAGACTAGTGCTTAAAACAAATCACTATTGCATCAACATTTAACAAAATTAATCAGTGATGAATATTATTGTCGAACTTTCAAAAATATTTCGTTTCGTATTTTTTAAATTTGTTTGTTTACATTTTATATGTGCCTATTATTTGAATATGCTTAAATTATTTACCATCATATATGAATTATGATAGATTAGTTTTGTTAATATTGAAGAAATATTTTATTCTAAAATTATTAGAAATTGTCTTTCCATTTTTATGTCTATTTATGAATTAATAATAACTGACTCTGTATCTGCAAAAGAAAACTGTAAACAAAAGCAATGATCTCTAATCTGCAAATTCCTGTAATCCGCACAACCTCTGGACAAAACTTTTGAGAGTTACAGGGAGTTGACTGTAAAACAAATGAAAAGTTTTTTAGTAGTTCAATACTGCACTTTATTACCATGTTTTTATTAACTTCGATTCTTGTGTGTTTGTCAGGGACAAATCTTGCAATTGATTTTTAACTAACTTCCCGACTAGCTAGACATTTGAAACTTTCACAGTAGCTCAGAACCCGGTGACAACACAATACTTCGAAGTCAGATTTTCGAATTTTCGAATAGTTTTCTTTTAATTAATTAAAATGTGAAAATGATAAGCTCCTAATAGCAATAAAAATAGTCATTAAAATATTAGCTATAATTTAATTGTTGCCAAAAAAAATTTAAGAGTTCATTTTCTTTTGACCTAAAAATAAATACATTTAATTAAACGTGAGCGTTAAAAAATAGTTAAAAGTTAAATTATGCATTTGGCAAAAATTGACGTCGTTATCATTTTAAAGATTTTCTACACAATGATAAAGTGCTAATGTAGTTCATGATGCGAATATATGTTGTTCGGAAAGGATTAATATTTTATTTTTAAAACCAACTTTTTACCATGTTTTTATTAACTTCGATTCTTGTGTGTTTGTCAGGGACAAATCTTGCAATCGATTTTTAACTAACTTCCCAACTAGCTAGACATTTGAAACTTTCACAGTAGCTCAGAACCCGGTGACAACACAATACTTCGAAGTCATATTTTCGAATTTTCGAATAGTTTTCTTTTAATTAATTAAAATGTGAAAATGATAAGCTCCTAATAGCAATAAAAATAGTCATTAAAATATTAGCTATAATTTAATTGTTGCCAAAAAAAAATTATGAGTTCATTTTCTTTCGACCTAAAAATAAATACATTTAATTAAATGTGAGCGTTAAAAAATTGTTAAAAGTTAAATTATGCATTTGGCAAAAATTGACGTCGTTATCATTTTAAAGATTTTCTACACAATGATAAAGTGCTAATGTAGTTCATGATGCAAATATATGTTGTTCGGAAAGGATTAATATTTTATTTTTAAAACCAACTTTTTTTTTTAAATTCAAATTTCCGGTAACTCTTTAACCAATCACATTAGAACGTCCATCTTTGGAATATCGATAATAAGAATTTTCTCGCCAAAAGTCGCCAAAGGCAAAAAGTTGTCAAATTTGGCACCAAATCCATTACCTGCGTTACTGGATCTTTTTAATGTGTTTTTAAGGAAAAATTAGGCTATTTTAATGCTAAAACAAACTAGAAATGCAGAAAACTAAAATTTTATCAACTTACTAAGCCTCTTTGAAAGATTTTCTAAAAAAAAAAATATTTTGAAATTTGCAACGATATCTTAGATGAGCAACTTTCTCTGCCATTTTGATCAAAGTGCCAGCCACTTAATTTTTCAACACGATGACTTTTGAGATTTTGAATTAATTCGAACTATATGTGTACAGTAGACGATTAGACTTATCTCACAAATACATTTCATATATTTGTCAACTTAACTCACCATTTTGTTTCCAAGCGCCAGTCGCTTGAAAATTTTAAATTCACATAAAAAGGTATTTATGAACCGATTTGCTTAAAACTCCATATGGGCATAGCCTACATCAATATTTCTATCAAGTGCATTAATAATTTGTAGCCGCCATTTTGAAACAAAATGACGGCTACTTGATAAGGAAAAAGAAATCAACTTACCCTTCCGAATAAGCCGGAAGGACTTGTTTGTAATTCAATTAATAAATGTTTGAAAGTTTTTTATAATTGCTCTCTTTGTCAAATTTATATGATTCAACAGAAAATTTAAAAACATGGTATATAATTTTTTTTTTTTGAATCTTATAATTATTTTTTAATTTAAAATAGATAAATACAAACTACGGATTTTTTTTTTTTTTTTTAATCCTAGAGAACCTGCAAGAGAGTTTAAAAATAGGTATCTTAGTACTTATTGATACAGTTCGTTGGGTACTAGCTTCGAGTTTATACAAATAATTGTATCCTTAACAAAAAAAAAAAAAACAAAAAAAAACAAAAAAAAAAAGTGCAAATATTATGGCTAATTCCGTAATTATCACTTGTACTGTTTTTGAAGGTAT
Source organism: Salticus scenicus (assembly GCA_963930645.1). NCBI lineage: Eukaryota > Metazoa > Arthropoda > Arachnida > Araneae > Salticidae > Salticus > Salticus scenicus. The sequence goes on from OZ005649.1 coordinate 300,846,414, forward strand.
AGTAGTATGAGATAGTATCTATGCAAAAAATTCTAAAAATATTAGCATTGAAAAGTAAAAACCCATCACCTGTATAATTTAGTGATTGTTATCAAATAACTTATTTTCTAAAAATATTTTTAATATTAATTAGATTATAGTTTAGATTTGACATTATATTTATGCTTTCAGTGTATATAGTCCATAAATTTTAATTTTGAACATCTGTTTTGTCTTCTGGTTGGTTTCATCTGTTTCTTCCTGTTTCTTCCCTGTTTCTTCCACTGTCCTGGAAGAAACTGGTTCCTTCCGGAAGAAACCCAACCCTGCCCAAAATGCATATTTATATGGAATATTGCCCAATTTTGCTATGATGATAAAATCTTCAATTTTGAATAACTTACAAAAGTTTCCTATTAGACTATTTGTAGTAAATGGATGTTCAGACAAGTATCAAATGTTATTTTGAAGTTGTCTGATATATTTATGATCCTCGAAATGGAAATTTATGCTCAATTTCGCCCTATTCTGCCATGAAGTAAATTGTTTATTGCAAATAACCTACGAAATTTTTAAATTAACCCTTTAACGTTCACTACTTAATTTATTTTAAAAATTACTAAACTAATTTTTAAAATGTCTTTTAGACACATAGCTGATCATAAATATTTAAAAAATAAAAAATTAGCATTGTTCCTTTTCGAGAAATTTTCGATTTGTTGAAACATCTGTAAACCTTATTAAATTCAAATAATATTTAATTTAATTAATAAATCACTTTATAAGTAAACATTATCGACAACAAAAACTCGTAAAAGTTGCCTAGATCCCAACATTTCGATTCATTCCGGAGTATTTTAACCCTTTGCGGCGCAAGGTAATTCGGATTATTTAAATTACACTGCCACCGGAATTTATGAACATAATTAAAATACAAGAAATTTTAAATTCTCACGTTAAAAAAAAGGGCCTTTTCTGCTATGTTATAAGTGTAAATTTTTGCTAAAAAATTTCCGGGATGAGTTTTTGCACTTGAGAATTAAAATTAGGTGTTCCATCAGCAGGTACACTGCGACTGAAAGGGTTAAAAAAAATTCATAGTCAGGGATGTTCATGCCAGTATCCTAAATGATATTTTCTGACATCTTTGCGATGAAAATATACCTCAAAACAGGCATTTATGAGAAACTTTGCCATATTCTGCTATGTTAAGAAATTTGTAAATTTCAAATAATTTGCGAAATTTTCAAAGTAGCATGTTTATAGTTAATGATGTTCATTTCGGCATCAAAACTTATATTTAAAAGCTGTTCTTACATCTTTATGACAAAAATATTTCTTTTCATTTATGTTTAAGTGAAATTTTGCCCTATTCTCCTATGTTAAGAAATTCGTAAACTTCGAATAACTTATAAAGTTTTTAAATTAGAATGTCGCAAATGAACAAGGTTCCTGCCAGTGTCATAAATAATACAGTGGAGCACCTTTTATACGTTTCTCATTTATACGTTTTTGAACTTCGGTCCCAAATCATTCCATTGAAATCTAATGTTAAAATATTTCGTTTATACGACACAAGTAAATTCTTAATTTCACTTATACGGTTTTTTTTTCCTCCTTGTAGAATCCTAAGTTGGAGTTTCATTTCAGGATTAAAAAAAAAAAAAAAAAAGGATGAATGCTTTTTATGTTTCATTCTTATATTTTCTTAGAACTACGGTAACAAAGTGTGACCTGCATCGATAGCCTGGGGGGAGAGGGGGGAGATATTTTCAGAGATAAGCAGTTGGCGACTGACTTGAATGGTAGACCACTTGAAGACCTCCCAATTTCTCTTTTAATTAATTCCAGGGATGAGGGAAAAAAAACACCCATAACTTTATAGGCATTTTGTAAACTTGAAGATTTATTACTCACTTCCGTTGGGCAACTTGGAAGATTTTCTTATCGTGTTTATTTGACATTATGGTTGGAGAAACAAGTTTTTTTTTTTTTTTCTTTTCTTTTATTCCTTTTAATCGTTTGCAAAAATGTCATCTTTGTTTAGAGAACGAAACGCTTTGTCTTTAAAGGTTAAAATCAAAATCTTGAAAATTTTTTCTGAATTTCTATATTTTTAATTATCATTTAGTTTTTATTCTACCTTTTAAAAATATATCTTATTTGAATAAATGTAAAGGAAATCATGAAAATTGATTAGACTTTTTTTATTAAAATGACACTTTATTGTGTATTAATGTTAAAACGAATTTTCAGTTGTACGTTTTTTTCAGTTATAAGTTTTTTAGGAACAGTCCCTTGAAAAATGTATAAATGGTGCTCCACTGTATTTTAAAACTGGTCCGATCTCTCTGCAATCATTTGTTTGTGAGATATCATGTACGCAGTCTAACATACTAACAAACACTTTACAGACGGACACCATACCCATTTCGATATTTTTGGATTCCTTCACAACTGAAAATATGTAAAAAAAAATGAGGTCGAAAAGTTTCACAATTACCAACGTTCCCCATACCTATAGTATGATGGGGAACTAATAAGTAAAACATTTAACATTAAAAGTAGATGAAATAAATAAATTAAAAATTAATAAATGAATTAAATAAATACACATAAAAGTTATATATACATGTTTTTTTTTTGTTGTTGTTGTTTTTTTCAATTGCTGAACTAAAATTTGTCCCATAAAACAAAATACAAAATTTAAATATATAAACATCTGATACAATATAGACTTTACATTATAAATTTAGAATTTTTATTACAATTTATAAATAGAGATAAAACTGTTTTTCCTCCCCCCACATCTTTAGAAATTTTCCTTGCTGTCTAATGAATAGTAAATTCTTGTTCAAACATAAATGTTCTTGCATTAAAATATTTATGCAATTATCTCCAAGACCTCTAAATATTATCTCTTTACTTCATTAGATTCAATTTTTAAAGTATTGCTGATAATTTCAGTAATATCTTTATTTTTATTTATTTATTTTTATTTATACTTTTTTTTTTTCTTAAAAACTTTACTATAAACTTCTTTTTTACATCCGTTGTGAAGTGTGGATTTCTTTGAGTCTACTGGGAGATAGATTACTATTTACTATAGTTCAAAATCTTATGATATGCTCTCTGAAGAATTGTACATTGCTAATGAGAAAATTCTTCAGCTGTTGAGCGCTTTTCAATAACTCTCTCGTTATTTGTTCTTTTAGCGTTAAGGAATCTGAAATGGATAGACATTCTTCTTTATTGTCAATTTGTTATTTATCACTAATTTAAATCAGCTTCTTAGTGAACACGGGATTTTATAATTCATTATTAAGTGAATACTGTGGATTTTTTCATAACTAAAATAAACCTATTTCTGTTTACCTCTATTTTCGGTTCTTGTGGATAATTTCAGTATTTGATAAACTGTTTTCTTGGATTCTACAATCAATTGTAATACACATATGTGTACGTGTAAACTGAAAACTATGTGTAACAAAGGCAAAAATAAAACAAATGAAACAGAAATTAAAATAATAAATGAAGATTAATCCAAATTAACAAAATATAAGAATTATTTTGAAATATTTTTCCTCTGCAACATCATTTTCAAAATCATATTATTGCTAGAGGTAAAAAAATACTAAGATATTTCTGATAACAGCAATGGATTAAACAAAATATTGCTAATTTGCCTGACAACTCATATATATATAATACTTCAACCTTTTACATGCCAATGTTCCATAAATGGAACATGGAATAAAAAATTCATTTAAAAATTAAATATCGTGAATAATGACTTGAAAAATTATCAGATACAATAGAAAGGTGACTTGGTTTTTTGAAATAGAAATTGCAGTTAAATCATATTAGGGAGAATGTACAGAAAATTATAAAAATAACCTATTTCACCATTTTCCCTTTTACCCCACAGTTTAAAAATTCACATAATTTAGAAAAATAAGCAAATGCTTCTAAAAATGGGCTGGCATGTTTAAAATAGCTTACATTATTAAAATATAATAAAATATAATAACATTAAAATATAACATCAAATTAATAATATTAAATACAATAATATTAAATTAATAATATTAAATATAATAATATTAAATTAATAATATTAAATATAATAATCTTAAATTATGCTAAAAAAAAATTTTTTTTACACATTTTAATGATAGAGTTCTTTAAACTAAAGTATTAGAAGGTAAAATATGTAAAAAACTAATTTAAATTACACCCGGATCTGAATGCGGCGTGTAAAAGGTTAAAAAAATAATAACTTTTAAATAACCTTGCTTAGTGCAATTACACATTCTTCAATATATTTATCTTAAATTTTTTACATTTTATACATTTTGGATAAATTTCAAGTGCTTTAGCATTTCTTTTCCAGGTTCACTATGCTGCATGGCAACTCTGCAATAAATAGAAATTTCTAAACTAATCTTACAAATAATTAAATGTATGAAAGTAATTTTAAAAAATGTAAGTCCATTATTTTGTATTGATTCTTACATAGAAACCGAATCTGAATAATTTTAATGTACGCAAAAGCATCTGTACATATATTTTTATCAAAAAGGTAACATTTAATTATTAAACAGTATAATTTTACCTCATGTGCAAGCATTCTCCATAATTCTTCTTTTGTGATAGATAATCTCTCACGATCAGTACTGTCAACCACAACAATAAGAAACTACAACGAAAATCAAATATTTATAATAGCTGCAATAATTTGATAATTTTTTTTTTTTTTTTTTAATAAAACTATCAGAAATAAAATTGTCACAAGGAGTGATTACTTAAAACCCAAAATCAACATGAAAACTGGCATTAAAACATGCTATAGTCTTAAAAGCTTATTTTACTAAAACCCACATGCTCCATTTGAAGACATCCTAAATTTGACAAAAGTTTCCTTAAATAGCAACCTGAAATTGATACATTTAAACCTAAAATAAAGCAACCTAAATATGATGTGAAAAACTGGATAAATAATTAGGGATGAAACGGATATCCGGTAACTATCCGGTATCCGGCCTATCCGGCTGAGTTTTAAATATCCGACGGGGTACCGGATATCAGCAGTCCGGATACGGATATCCGGTGGTTTCAAGCCGGATATCCGAGGATAAAATTCAAGCTTAAATTCCCCTCAGATGAAAAATTTGCGACTTTTTTTTTTTTTTAGATCAGTTGTAGCTTGTAAAGGTAAAAAAAAATTGCAAAAGTTGAATTTGGCCACTTTAGCAAACAAATTTAGCAAAAAGTAGCTTCAGGTTTAAGAGATATAGAAAGCCTTTTTTAATTTTGTGCAGAGTTAGCTAGGATTTTCCAGAGTGATCTATAACATTCCCCCTAATCTTCCCCATAACAATAAAAAGAGCTGTTCATTGTTGTTCCTGAACAAATAATATTCATCCTCTGCAGTGCATGTAACTCTGTTTTCATGACTTTTATTTAATAAGTTGAGAATGTTTAGTAATATTGTTAGTCTTGGAAGTAAAAGTTGTTAGATTGTTTCGAGAATGAGTCAAATAATGTGCATTTATTAACTAGAACCTGCCTGTTTATTTACAATACACTTTTCCCTACACAAGAAAGTTGTTTTTGTGACCATATATTTATACAGACCCTCTAGCACAGCGGTTCCCAACCTTTTTAGTTGTGCGGACCACAAATTTTATAAAAAAGACTTTGAGGCCCACTAACTACTTAATATACAAGTAAAAAATATAATGGCAAATAGACATCTATATATGTTATATATATATACTTGGCAGATATATCAGTAATTAGTAAAAGATACTGTACAAGAAGAATTATTAATAATAATAATAGTAATAACTTTATTGTATTTACTTAGCTGTTACCTCTGTAATAAATTTCAAAAACAAGTGATAAAAAAAACAACTTTAATGAGATTTTTGATGTTGTTTGTCCTCCACGAGTAAGTCAATATCTGTATTGAAACTGGATAGTTTTAGCCTCAAATCCCTCTCAACATTCAATTCATTACTATATTTATTTTTCAAAAAATCTAAAGTTGAAAAAGCTCGTTCACATAGATAAATTGTTGAAAAGCCCATCAAGTGTCTCAGTGCAATTTTTGCAATATCTGGATAATGTTGCCGAACGTTTATCCAAAACGTGACCAATGGTGTTGTTTTAAAAAATGATTTTAGAATCTGGTCACATGAATAGTTCTATTAACGTGTCTTCCACTCTTTAAGATAATTTCAATTTTTTTAGGTAATTTTCTTCAAAGGGATTTCTGATCAATTGGATTTCATCTGATGAAATCCCTGAACAACATCCAACGCGTTTTCCTTATTGACTACTACGGACCACGGAAATCTTGAGTAACACCACATCTCACTAGTGAATCGTCCTGAAAAACTGGTATTTGACCTCAATATTCCACGGCCCAGTACCGCACAATGATGCTAGAGCAGCGGTTCCCAACCCATGGGCCGCGGCCCACTTGTGGGCCGCGGCCCATGGGTTGGGAACCGCTGCTCTAGCATCATTGTCGGTGCCATTACAAAACGTGTCATCTACCTATTCGATTTGGATTTTAAAAAATAAGCCCTGCAATTTATATAAATGACTTTTAATGGAATATCTTGCTAAAACACCTGAATTTAGAATTTCCCATTGCGCTGCATAGATATAGCCCCAAAATTAAAATTACTTCAAATAGAAGCAACATTTAAATTTTCAGGAAATCTGTATTTTCATTTTCAGATTATTAAAGAATATAAAAAAAAGCTCAATTATTTGAAGTTTATAATTTTGTACATTAGAAAAACGGAACTTACTTTTAATTAAAGAATTTTAATAAATAATCTAATTTTTTTTTTTTTTTCTCATCTGTACAGAATATAAAAATATAAAATAAGTAAAAAGCATTTAAAGAAACAAAAATATAAATTTGTTTTGAATCATTACTTTCTTCTATATTCAATAGAAGAAAACATTTTATTCGTAAAAATTTTCAACTTCCCGTTTTTGGTGGATTTATGCATTTTCAGTGAACCAGGGTATCTATTCTCCGATCCGACTGAAGTAGCGACCGTTCTTAAACAACGACAGTCGTCAAATCAAATGTCGGACTGTGACGTCACATGATCAAAATAATGACTGCCACAGTCGGAATTGAGGTAATAGTCTGGTTGGAGAATAGATGCCCAGAATTTTGAATTTGACCGTTTTTAGAAAATGTCTGTCTGACAAACGTTTTGTGTAGCAGCTCTAGTTCAAGAGTTAATGCACAGAATTTCATATAAATTTATACATAGTTGCGCATTAACAACAAAAAAAAAAGTGCTCATCGACTTTTGGTGCAAATTACTCAATAGATGGCACTGCTATACTGTGATTTCTCCCATTTAAAGGAGGACTATATCTCTTCTACTGTGTATAAATAAAAAAAGACTAAGTATGTCACAGGGCTATTATGAAATATGTTTATTTAATTTTGTGCATATCGGCTAATAGATGATGCTGTTATGCTGCACTTTTCCCGTGAATGGAGAAATTATCTTGGATTTATTTGTGTATAATTACACAAAATTTGGTATGTGAGAGGGCCATTTTATGAAACATCATGTTGTTTCAATTCTGGTGCATATTGGTTGATAAGTGGCTAAACTATGCTGCAATTTACCCTGTGAATGGGAAGGCTAAATCTCAACATCTATAACATTTAACTGCACTTAACTTGATATGCAAGATAAATAATAAGAGAACAAAAGCTAGCTTAATTTGGGTGTATATTCACCAACAGATGTCGCAGTTGTTCCTCATCTTCTAAGATTCTCCACTTGGCTACATCTCACAAACTTTTGATTAAAATTACACTAAACTCCATATCTAAAATCTTTATTGTGCGAAGCTATTATTAAGTTTCTTCTGTGCATGTTAAACAGCATGTAGCATTGTTATGTAGAGTGATATAAAAGAAAGTTTCGTAATGGCCATAACATACTAAGCCATTGAAGCTTTTATTTTTTTCCTTCTTTCTTTTATGTTTTCTTATAAATGTCTCAAACGAAAGTATTGGATTCATAAAAATTTTCTACTTTTGGTTTTCGCTGATTTACACATTTTAAGAGGTCCTGAACCTGGTTTCATCAATTTTTAAAAATTTGTGTTTGTGTGAAAAAAATTCCGTTCAACTGATATCGGCCTTATTTAGGTGTATATGAGTCGACAAGTGAATCTGCTATTATGATTTTTCACAAGCCTATATCTCAGCATCTATTGATTAAAATTGCACCAAACTCCATATGTAAAATATTTATTGTGTGAAGCTATAGTTAAACTTTTGCACAATTTAAACATTCAGTGGTGCGTGATGGCCACAATATATACGTTTTCTTATGAAAATAAACCAACACTTCAAATATGATTATATTAGTAAAATATTTTGTTTCATTTTTTTTTAAATACATATCAAGCACACATTTTTTAGTACTGTAAAAAATGTTTAAATGATAAGTTTTTGTTTTATAATTCTGAACAAAACATATATTTTTGTGACAAACTGCAAGTGTAGGAATGAGTATGTTAGACTTAAGTTTTATTCTTCATCTCAATATTGCACAAATAAATAGAATGCTAAATAAATATTTAAATTATATTTAAAATGTGTTTAAAAGAATAGTATATGAAATATGTTTATATTTTATTGTTTTAAAATAAAGAAAAAGGAAAGAAATATACAACACAACAAAAAACAAAACTAATGCCGGATATCCGACGGATATCCGGTCCGGATATCCGTATCCGGCAGGCAAAGGAGCTCCGGATATCCGATATCCGGCAAAATCACTATCCATTTCATCCCTATAAATAATAAAGGGGGAAGGAGGATAAAAGAAGCAGGTTATATTTTTAAAACAATTATAAAACAAATAGTCAATAACTATTATGCATTTTATGCTGATAATGATCAAATTATTTTTACAATAAATTTGAGAAATAAAAAAAAAAAAATATATATATATATATATATAAAATGAAAATTTTGTCATCATGATAACTCCCGAAATAATACTCCATATCGAACCAAATTTAGACAGTGAACTGATCTTATAAATATCTTGGATGAGTTCATTAACCAAGTTGCTCCGACTTTTTGTTTTCAAGTGGAAGCCACTTGAAAATTTCAAACCCACATTGTAAAAAGCATATTTGAAGCAAGATTTGCTTGAATTTTGATGTAAATACAGGCCACATAAGGGTCTCAATGAAGTTTATTAATGAAGTTTATCTGCCATTTTTAATAAGGTGGCAGATATTTTATGTTAAATGGGACCATTTGAAATCAGGCTACCACTTGAAAATTTAAAAATCACAATAATTTCTGAAATAATACTCCAAATCGAACCAAATTTGGACAGTGTCTTAACTTATAAATATCTTAAATGAGTTTGTTAATCAAGTTACTCCGCCATTTTGTTTTCAAGTGGAGACCAATATAAGTGTCTCAATCAAGTTTATTAATGAACTTTATCCACCATATTTAACAAAGTTTCGGATATCTTAAGTTAAGCGGTGCCACATGAAATCAGGCTACCACTTGAAAATTTAAAATTGTGATAACTTCTAAAATAATACTCCAAATCAAACCAAATTTGGACAGTAAACTTATAAATATTTGGATGAGTTTGCTAATCACGTTGCTCCGCCATTTTGTTTTCAAGTGGAGACCACTTGAAATCACACTGCCACTTGAAAATATATCATCACCATAACTTTTAAAATACTAAACTGATTCAAATAAAAGTTGGATAGTGAACTTATGGTTCAACTATCTTGGATAAGTTTGCTTGTGGTGACTTGATCCGCAATTTTATTTCCAAGTGGCGACCACTTGAAAATTTATGGATTATGGTAACTTTAGTAATACTCAATCAATTTGCATCAAATTTGGTTAGCAGATTTATCATTCAAATATCTCAGATAAGTTTGCTGGGCCTCTCACTCCGCTTTTTTTTCCGAAGTGGTGCCACTAGAAAATTTCGTATGACAATAAATTTTTGAAATACTGATTTAATTTAAACTAGAACTGGATAATGAACTTATACAAATATATTGGATGATTTCGCTGGGCAAGTTGTTTCGCCATTTTGTTTTCAAGTAGCAGCTACTGTGAAGGTGTTCACATATATTTGGTTAAATTTTAATTGAATTTTTAAATAAAATAAAATCTAATGATAAATGAATGCATTATTCCAATAAAAAAAATAATTAAATTTTAAGTGAGATATTATATTTACGTAATTTGTTCTTAAGCACTTGGAAAAAGAATTATTTTAAATGTCGTTAAAAATTACACAATTTTAATTATACATACGACCTACACTATTTATTAACATAAAACAATAACACACATCATTCAGAAATCTAAATTGTATATCTTTTATATCTAAATCATAAATAAATGTTTATCTTTTTGAATAGAAAAGTACTTTATTTTATGGGATAAAAAGAAAATAAAAGAAATAATATCTAATGGAAATTCTGACATTAAACGTAATTATAAAAAAAAGTGTTCTCAAATAGTCATAAAAAAAGAAAACTCATTGTCAGAATTTATATTATTGCAACACCGGATATAATTTATTTTAAATTACCCAATATTAATGATTTCAGTTCATAACGGTCATTTTCTCTAGTCAAACGGTCGCTTGGCGTAAAAATTGGCGATTAAAAGGTTAATATAATTATAAACCGTCATTACAAATTCAAAAATTAACATTAGTTTAATATCTAAAACAAAGAACTGAAGTTGGCTTTCATTTTGGCGAAAATAATGATAATGCAGTCATATGACTTCCCTTCCAGATGGTTCTCCCGTGCGATCGAAAAGAGCAGACCCACAGTTTTTGCTTTTTTCACGATTTAGTAAAGACGTAGTATTTTTCGCTGCCCTCTCTCTCTCCCTTGTTCCTCGGAATTTTCTGGAGTTTGATTCCTGAACAATATTTTTTAAATACGAACCTGTATGGATTAATGATGTGAATCCTTTTAACAAATATAATAAACGTGTGTTAAATTTTCAAGACTTGTAATTTTTTGTTTAGCGGCGCAACACTCCAAGGAACAACAAGATGAAGTGATTCAAACAAATCATTTGTCGGTGATGGATTTCAATACTACAGATCTTGGTGCTTAAGTCCAGTTTCCGAGAATGCATAGATGGAGAGAGAGAGGGGTTGACTGAATCATGTTTGTTTTATCGGAACTCTCGAATTTTTGTAGAGAGAGGCAGACTGAATTGATTTTCTCAGAACTGTAGAACTTCTTGTAATACACCTCTCCTGCTATATGATAATGGACAAACATTTTTTTAATTTCCGCAAGACAGCATTAAAAAAAATATATACTCAGCTCTTCTGCTTATAAACAGAACTTTTTAGAAAGAGGCCGATTGGATTGTGCAGTCATGGAACGGCGCAACATGGTTTTCGGATAACGACTAAAGCGAACTTTTGTTAGAATCATGGGAGGTTCGTTGTTTTTTGCAAAGCACGGATTCGCCTCTCCTGATCTCGTCGATGCTGGATGGAGTGCTGATATAGAATGCTCATTGAGATCGTATCGGTGTTACAAGATCCCTGCTCCCAAGGCGGAACCCTTCTGTGTGTAATCAGCGGATCACTCACTGGCGATCAATGCTTCATCTCCCCGTCCCTGAAGAGATCTCATTCCCAAACATGACAAGGAGACAAACCTTCGAGCGTACTTTTCCGGAACATATAAATAGGTTTTATGTTTATAAAAATTCCGGAAATCTCATACCTGCGTGACTATAATCGTCGTCGGCTGCGGAGTTCTTACTGATAATGCATTTCATCTTGTGATACTTGTGGTTCATAATGATAAAATTAAGGGAAAATTTTGTGCACAATGAATAAATTTACGTGCACTCATACAGGAGAAAAGCCATATAAATGTGCATTTAGTTCAAATCTTCGAAATTTTTTTTTGTGTGAAAAACTTATACAGGAGAAAATACATATGTAAAAATTTTTTTTTTTTTTTGCATAAAAGTGATAGTGTCTCTTCAAGATTTTGTGCACAGCGCGTGACAGATATACGCACTCATACAGGAGAAAAGCCGTGCGTGTGTGGATTCTTTATGAAGTGTTTTTTTTTTTTAATTTCATACAACAAAAAAAGCCATGCACGTAAGCAGTTTTGTGAGATAAAATCGTAGTCTTCGAACTATTGATAAACGATATAAACATTGCTACTCGGGTAAATTTGTAATAAAATATCTTTCAAAAGTGAGGTGATAATAAATATTGAATAAAAAAAAAAAAAAAAAAAAGAGAAAAAGTAAGTAAATTTTTATTTGAAAGTTTCATAATTTGGAGGATATGATAAATTAGTTATTCAATAAATGACCATTTAGGAAGTAATTTCAATTTTAATATTTCATATTTTTAACTGCATAATACTTTACATATATTTTTAAATATACATTTAGCTAAGTAGTTTTGCCGATTATTTTAAGTAATAGTTTGAGTCTATCGATTAAAAATAATAACAATAATAATTATGATATTAATTGTAAATTGAAATAAATTGGGCAAAACTGCTTGCTATGTTTGAAACTTTATTTATTCATATGTTTATTTTTCATAAACACAATTTTTTTTCTCATTTATAGTGCATAATTATCACTACATTTTTACACAAATATTTATTTTATAATTCATGGCATGAACACAAATATTTATTTTATTATTGCATATATAGAGAGAGAGACTAAGTATTTTTGCTGAAATTTGTCATGCAATATTTTTATTGCTTTAAACATCAACTTAAAGTTTAATTAAAACAAATAAATAAATAAATCAGAGCAGCAGAAATGCTTGGTACAAATTCTAACATTTTTCATTCATAATATTGGTTTATTTCATTCATAATTCTTCATTTTCAATACATTTTATTTGATTTCACAATATTTTTATATTTTTACACAATATTTATCATTTGTATGCTCATCTATTTTTCTTTTTGGATAATAATATATGAGCATATAAAACTAAGTATTCTTGTTTATGAAAGTGGCATACAAATACAATAAAATTATATGCCAAAATAATTAATTAATAAATAAATAAAAAAAAAACAAGAATGTATTAACAATTTTTGTTTTGTGTCACATAAAATATTTATTAGATAGTTTATTTACAATATTTTAATTTGATTAGGCAAATATTGATAACCATGGCAAAAGCCAAAAGTGTTAACATACAATTAATGAATTTTGATGGGGAACCATCTTTAGTTGATTTTTTCTTTGACCAAGTGTCCACATATGCTAGGATAAATAGGCTGTCAGCTGAAGAAGCAGTGGCAGTCATGAAAGGAAAATTGTCTGGGGCAGCATTAAAATATTTAACACAATCCCCCCAGTTATATAAATCAAACGATTTAGACTTTCTTAAGGAGGAATTTAAAGCATTCTTTACTCCTATGAGTTCTACTCAAGCTCTAATTGAATTTAATAATCTGAATTTACTCCCTCAGGAATCCATAAAAAAATTTTCTCATAGGTTAAGTATGCTAGCAAACATTATTTACAATAAAATTACGGATGATAACGCACTAGATAATATTAAATTTACAAGGTTTATTTCCTCCATTCCATCTAACATACGTATAAAAATCATGGAAGAGGGAATTTCGGATTATAAATTAGCTGTAAATCGCACTCAAAAATTACAAGAGATTAACATGAATGAAAGTATTCTCCTCAAACAAAATGATAGTGTATTTGTCAACACTTTATCGGAAAAATTAATTGAACTAACGGAAAAAGTAGATGCTTTGTCCTTCAGACAAAAAAAAAAAAAAAGAGGAAGTAAACAGTTTATCAGATTCACGAAATGCTCATGTTGGACGAAGTCGACACAATGAATATAAAAATAATTTTAAACACATAAGGCTAGGGGATCACAACAAGAGGGTTTTCATAGTATTGTTTGTCAACTTTGCAACCATAAAGGCCATGTAGCTAATAAATGTTATAAATGGCAAAGAAGCCAAACCCAAAACAATAATTTTTCGAGGGGAAGATTTTTCAAGAAAAATGACAACAATAGGCATTTAAACTAGACTCCAGATGTAGAGTAGCTGATGGCCTTGCATCTCAACTACACCAGACAACATCAGCACCTAATCCTAATTTTGATTTGTCAAATCTAAGTGACACTATAAAACTATCTAGTACAAGAAAAGTAAATTCAATTGCCTCACAAACTGCGAATAAAATAAATATTGCTGATAACAAATCCACACAAACTACAGAAATTCAAAATGAATATATTTTTAATGTAAATAAAATTTCACCTACACTACCCTTAATTGAAATTAACTTAGCTAAAAATGCTATCACCGGTTTAATCGATACAGGGAGTTCGATATCATTGCTTTCTGAAAGTACTTTTAAATCTTTAAAGGAGAAATTAACTTATAAACACTTGTCTTCACCAGTAACGATTAAGACTGTAAATTCAAACGTACAATTCTCCTCATGTATTCAAACTTCTTTCAAAATAAATAACACATTTTTCTCACAAAAATTTTTTATCGTTGACATCCCTAATGAATCAACGTTTCAGGCCATACTTGGATGGGACTTTATTCAACAAAATAATGTAATAATAGACTTGTATAAAAACAATATCAAACTTAAAGATATAATTATTCCCATTGCAAATACACTTGTAGAAGATGAAAACTTAAACAATTGTAGTGTTGCGAAAAATACTGAAACTCAGAAAAAAAATCAAAATCCTCCCCAAAAATGTAAACAAATGACAGTTAGGGCTTCTCAGAAAATATTTTTAGAACCTGAAGAGGAAACATTTATAGATGTGAATACAATTTTTTTGTCTGACAGGGACTATTTGTTTGAAAATACAGAAAATAATGCAAATATATTGTGTCTAGATTCAGTAATAAATAGTAGTACTTCAAAAATGCTCGATAATGATAATAATTGTAATAGAGGCCAATTTCAAATTTATGTTAAAAATCTAACTAAAGAAAGTATTCACATAAATAAAGGTACAAAAATGGGCACCCTAACAGAAATTGATGAAATTATTCCACAGGAAGCAGAAATTGATAAAAACAGTAAAATTGTTACTGATTCAACAACACAAATTTTGAATTACATTCAAGCTTCTGATGAAATATTAAATTTAAGAAGAAAGGAACTCTCTCCTTTGGATTTTGATGTCAAACATCTCCAAGGAAACCAAGAAAAGAAATTAAAGAATATTTTGTTAACAAATTTTGCAGCCTTTTCTAAATCTATGAAAACTTTAGGGCATACAGACAAAGTTATACCAAATTTAAAATTCATCACTGAATTCCCAATTAAAACATTACCTTTTCCAATACCACAATCATTACAACAAGAAGCTAAAAGTCAAATAAATCAACTTGTAGAAGCTAGAATTATTGAAAGAAATTGTTCAGAATGGGCTTGCCCCATTCTTTTAGTTAAAAAAAACTTGACGCAGAAGGTAAACAAAAATATAGAATTGCAATGGACCTTAGAATGCTTAATTCAATAATTCAGGGATCTTCATACCCTTTACCCAAAATACAAACAATTATTGCTGACTTATCAGCCTATAAGTACTTCACATATTTAGATTTTCAACAGGCTTACCACCAGATTGCACTTCCTGAAGATTTACAAGATAAATTAACATTTACTTCTATGTTTGGTAGTTTTAAATACAAAAGACTATGCTTTGGATTAAAAAATGCTGCTTCTCAATATCAAGCTTTAATGGACACAATTATTGATGAAATTGATTTAGAGGGAATACATGCCTATCAAGATGACCTCATTTTTGGCTCGAATAGCTTTGAGGAAACATGCACTAAATTAAGTAGAATCTTACAAATTTTGATAAAGTACAACTTAACTCTTGCACCTAACAAGTGCACTTTTCACAAAACTGATGTAAATTATCTTGGATTTCATATTCAAAATCATTGTATTTCCCCAATACAATCAAATATTGTCAAAATTAATTCTTTTCCTACACCGTCAACTAAAAGACAATTAAAAAAATTTATTGGTGTTGTAACATTTTATAAATCCCTTGTACCCAACTTTTCTAAACTAATACAACCTTTAATTGATCTGACTAAACCAAAATCAAAATTTCATTGGACTACTGAACATCAACAGATTTTTCACAAAATTCAAAAAATTTTCTTTGAATCACCAGTGGTCAGACTACCGGATTGGGATAGAGATTTCTACCTTAATACAGATGCTTCAAATATTTCCATTGCTGGGGTACTAATGCAGAAACATGATAATAAATTACTTCCAATAGCCTTCTTTTCTAAATCATTGAAGCCATCTGAAAAACGCTACCCTGCACTAAAACTGGAATTAATGGCTATCTACAAATCAATAATTGCATTTAAATACTATTTGTACAACAGAAAATTCACAATTTTATCTGACAGTGCTCCATTAAAAAGATACAAAAAAACAACTAATCCTACAGACCTTACCACAAAATGGTTAATGGAAATTTCAGAATATTCGTTTGATTTTGAACACATTCCTGGTTCATCAAATATTTTAGCAGATTATTTTTCGAGATGTGACTTCACTAACAATCAACAAGATTTGAACTCTAATCCTGAATTAATTTTTGAAAAACAACCTCTACCTGTAGTACGTGATAATAGTAATATTGTTAATCACTTTAATGATAACAATTGTAACAAAATCAAACAACAATACTCTAATTGCTTAATTTCTGGAGATTCAAATAATAAAGACCCACTTTTAGAAATCTCTAATAATACTTTTGTAAATGAACAAATAAAGGATCCTGTATTGTCAAAAATTTACACAGAAATTCTGAAGAAAGGTTTTTCAAGAAAATACCCAAACTATTTTATTCATCCAGACACAAAGGTACTGATGTATAAAAAGCAATGTCCCAATAGCTCAACATTCTCATATCTTATTATTGTTCCTAATTCGCTAAAAGCTAAGACATTAACAATTTCACATTTATCTCATTTTGGATTAAATAAAACATATAATTTCCTATCAAACAAATACTTTTGGAAAGGAATCTACACAGATACAATAAACTTTGTCGCTTCATGTACACGATGCCTACAGGCTAAACATCATAACACTCTTCCAGCTCCATTACAACCTACATACACACCCACACATCCTGGACATACTATTAGTGTTGATTTAGTAGGACCATTTAATAATGGTCACTCAGTACTCACAGTGTTGGACATTTTCTCACGCCATATGGAACTTTATCCATTAAAGGATACATCAGCAGAAAAAATAGTTAAATGTTTGTTTAGTTATATTACCACCTTTGGTAGACCTTCAGTTATCCTCTCGGATCTTGGTCCTCAATTTACATCCAGTGTTTACAACTCTTTTAATAGTACTCTTGGTATAAAAATTACACATTCTTCTGTAGCACATCCACAATCAAACGCATTGTCCGAAAGGATCAATAAATCCATTAAATATTCAGTAAACATTTTAATGTCTGAAGGCCATACATTTGAAAACTCTTTGTTTATACATAAATCATTGTATAATGGCTCTAAACATTCATCTACTTTGTACTCACCTAACTTATTACATTTTGGAAGAGAAATTTCATTGATTTTTGACACTTTTGAGCAACAGATGAATCAACCTTTTCTCGACAAGAATGTTGATACACATAAATTATTAGAAGATTTAAATAAAATTTACCTTAAAGCTTACTCTAACATAAAAGATAATCAAAATAAGAGATATCAACACTTTCACAGACATGCTAAATTAAGACCTGTTGCTGTACATGACATTGTTTATTTAAAATCCGTTGATAAGTTTAAACCAAAGTACACAGGACCTTTTATTGTTCTACAAAAACACTCACCAGTTTCATTTACAATTAAAAGACTACAAGCGCCTGATAGATTGTCATTTAGAGTCCATATTGACAGACTTATTATTGCACCACCTAGATACAGCCACTTACTTGATGAAGCAAGTCCTAATAGAAATGTTAATTATTATGCAAGACAAAGCCACAATTATAATTTAAGAAACAGGAATTAATTTTCAATATCATATTATGTAATGTTTTACAAAACTTGTGCATTATATAAAGAGTACTCGATGCATAGGTTCCTTTTTATGTTTATTTTTTTTTTGTTCTGTCATTCATTGTATGCAGGCAATTGGCTGGACCAATGTATACTCTGCATTTTTCTTTTTTTCTCTTTCTTATTTTTAATTACAATGGATGACAACACTATGTGAAATATTGCATAATTTTTTCTTTTCTAGTTATTATTACAGTTTTCTTAACAACAAATTTAATAAAATTTACTATAATTCAGTTAAAAAAAAAAAAAAAAACTTGTTTAATAATATTTACATTTTCATAGATATTAATATATCATAAGTTTAACAGATGATTACAATACTGTTTATTGACATACTTTATACAAAACTTTTTAATAGTGCAATGACTTAAAGTTAAAATCTCAAAATTCTAATATGTGGCAATTACCTTATTATTATTGTTATTATACTATGTTATTTTTTTTTAATTGCTTCATTGGGTTTAGTGAGTTGTTTTGGTAGTCTTTATCTCATCACACTAAATTTTGATAGTACTAAGAATTTTGATTAAATATATTTTTTTTCATTTTTAATTTTACCCTCTATGTTAATGCTAACTCGTTCAAAATTTACCCGGGAGAGTAGCATTTCATTGTGATGAGACCCCCACACTTCTTTTGAAAATTGTTTAATACAATTCAATTGACATATATATACCCAGTTTTGCGAGGTGTCCCTACAGAAGTCTTTGACTTTGATGGGGGACGGAGGCCTGTCCCTAACAGGTCAGGTCTTTATACACGCCCTATCCCGCTAGGACAATGGCCATAAGCCAAAGTCGATATACTTGTTGCTACATACAAGATTAAGGGGAGATATTTTTTTTTTACTGTCCAATGGGCGTCGTTTTTGAATCTATCCTGTGTGGAATTGCACGAACAAATTTTTCACTTTTGTGATATTTTCTATTATTTGTATATACATTTATATATTATTTTTTTCCTCTCATTGTATGTTCATTTTTTAATTTACTTGTACTCATGTGTTGTTTTTTTTCTATGTTTAACATTGATGTTATTTGATATGTTGCAGTATTATATGCACATTCAGTATTGTTTACAGTGTAATATGAAATAACTTTAAGGTATAACATCATATTTCTATACACATATAAGAACATTGAAAAGAAAATTTTTTTATAAAAAAAATAATAATGAACAGTATTATTTTGAAAGCTTTCTTGACGATTAAATCTGGATCCAGACTCTAAAAGAAAACAGAACTCTTCAAATGTGGTGCCCACAATGATATTTACAATGATGCAAATTCGTCATATGCCAATATGTTTCATGATGAAACAAATTTATAATGTGCATACATATATTTACAATTGAATATTGCATTGATATACATTTTTTTTGGACTTATGCAGGTTTCTTGTATTATTTGTTTTTCATTGTGATAATGTGACATACTAGGGAGTGAGAGAGATTTTTTTTTTATTTTTCTGGGTCGCCGGGAGAAATATGTGAAGGTGTTCACATATATTTGGTTAAATTTTAATTGAATTTTTAAATAAAATAAAATCTAATGATAAATGAATGCATTATTCCAATAAAAAAAATAATTAAATTTTAAGTGAGATATTATATTTACGTAATTTGTTCTTAAGCACTTGGAAAAAGAATTATTTTAAATGTCGTTAAAAATTACACAATTTTAATTATACATACGACCTACACTATTTATTAACATAAAACAATAACACACATCATTCAGAAATCTAAATTGTATATCTTTTATATCTAAATCATAAATAAATGTTTATCTTTTTGAATAGAAAAGTACTTTATTTTATGGGATAAAAAGAAAATAAAAGAAATAATATCTAACGGAAATTCTGACATTAAACGTAATTATAAAAAAAAGTGTTCTCAAATAGTCATAAAAAAGAAAACTCATTGTCAGAAATTATATTATTGCAACACCGGATATAATTTATTTTAAATTACCCAATATTAATGATTTCAGTTCATAACGGTCATTTTCTCTAGTCAAACGGTCGCTTGGCGTAAAAATTGGCGATTAAAAGGTTAATATAATTATAAACCGTCATTACAAATTCAAAAATTAACATTAGTTTAATATCTAAAACAAAGAACTGAAGTTGGCTTTCATTTTGGCGAAAATAATGATAATGCAGTCATATGACTTCCCTTCCAGATGGTTCTCCCATGCGATCGAAAAGAGCAGACCCACAGTTTTTGCTTTTTTCACGGTTTAGTAAAGACGTAGTATTTTTCGCTGCCCTCTCTCTCTCCCTTGTTCCTCGGAATTTTCTGGAGTTTGATTCCTGAACAATATTTTTTAAATACGAACCTGTATGGATTAATGATGTGAATCCTTTTAACAAATATAATAAACGTGTGTTAAATTTTCAAGACTTATAATTTTTTGTTTAGCGGCGCAACACTCCAAGGAACAACAAGATGAATTGATTCAAACAAATCATTTGTCGGTGATGGATTTCAATACTACAGCCACTTAGACTGCTACTTGAAAATTTGCCATAACAATAACTTTTGAAACACTGCACTGATTCGAACCACAGTTTGATAGTGAACCTATGCTTTAAATATCTTTGATGTGTTTGCTGGGCAACTTGCTCCACTATATTGTTTCCAAGTGGCGGCCACTTGAAAATTTGTTATCACGGTAAATTTTGAAATACTTAATCAGTTCAAACCAAAGTTGAAAAATGGATTTTTTACTCAAACAGCTATGATTTCAGTGGGGAAGTTTATTTTCAAGTTGCATCCACTTGAATGCTGCCACTTGAGGCTTTGTTATCGCGATAACTTTGAAATACTGAGTTTATTCGAACCAAAGTTGTCCGAGAATGAAAGGCGAAACTTGCAAAAGTTCAATAGTTTATTTACAGAAAATTCCAGAAGAATACAGGTAGGTTCAACTTCAGTTTCAGCAGTAAACACAGCTTAAATAACAGCTGTTAACAGCAAATTCACAGTTCAAACTGTATCAAAGCATTAGCATAAAGCAAGGTTCATTCAAAGAGGCTGAGAACTCCTTCAAAAGCCATGCAAGCGTTTGGCGAAATTCAACTGCGACTGACTGACTTGGCATGTTTGGCCACCTTTTATACCCCTTTATCGAACCCAGAAAAATTTTGAAATTTCACATAACTCGTTAACCAATCACATTACAGCATCCATCTTTGGTATATTGATAGTAAGGATTTTCTCGGCAAAAATGTCACCAAGGAAGAAAAGTCGCCAAATTTGGCACCAAATCCATTACCTGCCTTATTGAAGCTTTTTAATGTGTTTTTGAGGGGAAATTAGGCTGTTTTAACTTTAAAACAAACTAGAAATGCAGAAAATTAACATTTTATCAATTTACTAAGCCTCTTTGAAAGAATTTACAAAAAAATAAATAAATAAATAAAAACAGAATTATTTACAAATTTGCAACAATATTTTAAACAGGGTTGGTTTTTTGACGTCAAAAACTGGTTTTTGATGTGACAGGTGTCAAAAACTGGTTTAAACTGTCAAAAACTGGTTTAAACCGTCAAAAACTGTCGAAAACCATATGTCATGTGAAAATTGTAACATAAAATAATTGTATTCATATTTTTAAGTTGCAATGTACTAAGTATATAAGTTGACATTGGTTATATATATATTTTCCGAAAAAGATAAATGTTTATGCAGGGTTACCAACATTTTAATTTATTCCAGAGTATTTTTAGCCCTGCCTTTACTTCGTGCCACTTTTTTTATAGAAATTTTTCTCCAATATATAATTACGATAAAATAAAAAATAAAAAGTGGTGCGAAATAAAGGTGGGTCTAAATATGCTACAGCGTAAATTAAAATGTTGGCAACCCTGGTTTATGTTAGGAAACATATTTATGCATTGTATTAAAAGTAGGGTGAATGTTTATATATATATATATATATATTTTTTTTTTTGTAAATTTCAATAGAGCTACGAAAAATTGCATATGTATATGGTAAATTATAGTAATACAATTAAGCGTATTAAAAATTCTTTAAAACTAAATTTTACCCCCCCCCCTCAAAAAAAAAATAAAAAAAATAAAGTAAATAAATAAATTTTAAATACTTTCTGTTATCTCTCCCCCCCCCCCCCTTCTCACTTTGACATGATTTAAAAATATAAACTAAACATATTATGTTATTACATAGTTTGGGAATTTAACGATAGGTTAATTTTTAAAATTATGCTGAATGCTGAAATTTCAATGAAAATTTTTAGCATTTAAATATATATATTAAATTAAATCATATCAATGAATCCACAAAATAATATCCAGATATTTTAGAATATATTGTTAAACTTATAACAATGAGAAATCAAGATATAAAATTAAAAATTAATTAGATGCGAGCAATTTAAAAAAGTGAAGGATATTTAATTATTTTTTACATACAGTTTGAGAAATTTTAATGTATTATTAAATATTGGGTTTCAATGTATTTAATATTACATTTCAATGCATATAAATGCAAATTTTCATACATTTAAGACATTAATTCACAAAAGAGAGATATGCTTTCCATTAACCTCTTCATTAAAAATTTAGTTCAACTAATCATGCAATACCTCAAAAATTTTTAATCATAATCATAAAACATGCTATTGATTATAACTCAAAATGAAAAAACATGATGCAATATTGCACAGTAATTTTATTCATTGGGATAAAATACTTACGGCACCTTTTAATTATCAGTCGGTATATATTTAGAAGAGTATACTTTTTAAAAATAAGACTTTGTAAAATTTTTGATAACTTAAAGTGCAATAAGTAGTTCACTTCAGAACAGACAAATTTCTATTTTCAAATTTTTGTATTTTGTAAAGGTAATAAATATCTTCTTTTTTTTTTTTTTTTTTTTTACTTACACAGAAATCATTGGCATTCATAAGAAACAGATAATACTCTTCTAAAAATTATTTTTATCATGGGAAACTTATAAACTAACCACTTTTTTTAAGACTACATTATTTTATTTCTCTAAATATGACTACTTCATTGTTAAAATATACCAAGAAATGTAAAATTTGAGGTTTTTGACACAAGGTTTTTGACAAAGAGTTTTTGATGTGACAGTTTAAACTGTGGTTTAAACCGTCAAAAACTGTCATGCGTCAAAAACCTGCCAACCCTGATTTTAAATTAGCTTAATGAGCAACTTTTTCTTCCATTTTGATCCACTTAATTTTTCAACACGATGATTTTTGAGATTCTGAATTAATTCGAACTAAATTTGTACATAGACTTATCTCACAAATGCATTTGATATATTTGTGAACTTGGCCCACCATCTTGTTTCCAAGCGTCGGCCACTTGAAAATTTAAAATTCACATAAAAAGGTATTTATGAACCGATTTGCTTAAAACTCCATATGTGCATAGTCTACATCAATATTTCTACCAATTCCATTAATAATTTGCAGCCCACATTTTCAAACAAAATGACGGCTACTTAATAAGGAAAAAGAAATCAACCTTTCCTTCCGAATAAGCCGGAAGGACTTGTTTTTTTTATTGAATTATTATATTACATCTTGTTTTACTAAATAAAAAAGTTTTGCTGAAAATATCAAGGTTGATTTTGTTTCATTTCTTCACCACAATTTTTAGAGCAAATATTTGTGGATACCATTTGCAAAAGCCTAAAATATACAGTGCTCCACAGAAGACTCTCTCCAGGCTGACTTTGGCAAGTCATACTTAAAATCTGTACTCTCAATTCTAGTGTTTTTTATTTAAAAAAAAAATTGGAGTTATACAGACATTTAGTATTTTAACAAATGTTTAAATGACAGAAGTCATTAAACAAACAAAAGGGAAAAATCAAAAGTGTTAAAAACTCTTAAATGAAATTTCAAATAAATTACATACTAAATTTAAAGAATTAAAAAATACCATACTCTCCGAAGTTAGGGAAGTTTTTCAGCCCTAACCCTCCTTGATGCTTCGACAATCTTCTTGTGGCTGATTGTCGAAGCAGTGAGAAGCGTTGGGGCTTATATATGGTAGTAGACAATCCTCTTAGTGAAAAGTTCTTACTTTAAAAAATAAATAAATACAGAATATGATATTGTCAAAAATAAATTAATTCAAACAACGGCACTGCTATAGATAAGATTATTTTAATATTTAAATATCTACTAATTTTTACTTCTTTCAAAGTTAATAATTAACAGTATATACTGAGTATTTAAAAATAATTTTAAATTTGATGAAAGTTGATTTTTTTTTTTTTTTTTTTTTCCCCCTTCAAATGCACCAAATTGTTCTTCTTTCTGTCACTTTTATTTCCCTATACTGAGATAGCTATTTAAGTCTTTTGCAATATTTGATGTAATTTAATCTAAAATAAGTAAAAATTTTAAAATTTCAATAAAAAGGAAAATCTTGTGATTTTTTTAAGAAATTGTATTTTAGAAAATTTCAATTAAGAATTATATTTATTAGGTGATTCAAGGCACTATAGAAATTTAATATCATGTGTGAAGCTCTTTACTTAATTAGCAATTTTCTGCTGATAGCCATTTTACAATTCGTTCGCATGTAAGTGGGGAATATAAATATTTTAATACATTACAAAGTAATAAGAAATAACAAAATTCTGAATTTATAAATTAGTTTAAAAAAATAATAATAAATTGGAATGTTTTAAATATTCTGAATGTCACTCACAAAATGTCACATCGCGAGTCACACATCAATGTGAAATTCTTTAATATAATTTGTGGTAAAACAAAACTGCGCTATATTAATTATACTGTTTTGAGATGTATAAATTTTGAACTGTGGATAATAATGAATAATTTCATAATAATTAGTATTAAAGCATTATATCTTTATCTGAAGTCTGTTTGACTTTTTCAAAGGTCTTATTTTAGTAAAAAATATATTTCTGTGATTAAGATAATAATTTCTAGGAAAAACTTTAATTTGGTTTTAAACCGATATAATTTTTCTATGGTCCATTGTTGATTTTCGAGTTTTTACGTTCTTCTGTAGGTATTTAAATTCATTACAAGAAAGTAATTGTAAAACTTTTTAGCTTCTGGTTTTCAGTGAATTTACACATTTTGAAAAGTCTAGAGAACGTTTTGACCATTTTTAGAAATTATTCATCTGCTTGTGTGTGGGGAAAAAAAATCCAACTACTCTAGCGTGAGAAATAATGCACAGAATTTCATAAAAGGTTTTACATACTTGCACCTTGATATAAATTAGCGCTTATTCACATTTTGTACACATCACTATACAAAGGGTATTGCCATCCAATTTTAGAACGTAAGGATATAATAAATACTTTCCAGTACAGTTCCCGCCGTTTATTAAAATCACATTTGTTCTGAGCCAAAGTGATTTTATTAAGCGGCTGATTTGTATATCCTGCGAACGTTCCTGCACTTAAGGAATAGGTATTACCTCCCTGAATTTCGAAAGAAACTTCAAAAGGTAGCGAATAATGGAATTAGTAAACAATATTAATTAATTTTTAATAGATAATTAATAAATTGTTTCTTCAATATACGTTAATTAAATGCATTCTAAGTTCCCATGCACTTATGTTTGAGGAAAGTCATCATTATTTTACCAAAAGTTCATGCTGTTCTTATAAATCTTTCCGTTTAAACCTCATGAATTATAGTAACTTCAAAATAAGAACTAGAAATTATTTTTTTTTTATATTTCTTATTATTAAAAAACATCTTTTCAAATCAAATTTGTAACTTATTACTGTACTTTGAAGAATATGTTCTTCGAAATCGTTACGGAGATAAGTTATGGGGTGT
This sequence comes from Salticus scenicus, assembly GCA_963930645.1. NCBI lineage: Eukaryota > Metazoa > Arthropoda > Arachnida > Araneae > Salticidae > Salticus > Salticus scenicus. Next base: position 300,872,432 of record OZ005649.1, read on the forward strand.
GTTTAATTTGTAATTGTGCTGCAAGTGTAAAATCTTCAACATTGAGTGATAACGGATGGTTTGTTGTGCTTTAATTTCTTTTTCTATTTAAAAAAAAAAAAGAGAGAGAGAGAAAAAAGAAAAAAAATTACAATGTGAATAAAAAAAATTTTTAGAGTGCATGAATGATATTTTTGACTGCTGAGGAGGTATTTTCAGTTTATTAAACGGCGATGCTGGTTTTATTAAGTGGCGGCTTTAAAAGTAGTTTGTATTAATTTGATTCCAGTCCTGGGAATTTCATCAGATTAAGCGGCTGATTTTATTAACCAGTGATTTTATTAAGTGGCGGTTACTGTATATACTTTCCAGTATATTTAAAAAACTCTTACAAAAGTCCCAAAATTTATAATTCGTCCCTGGGCTACGGTAGCCCGGTCAGTAGAGCACCAGGCTCGTAAATGGAAGATTGCAGGTTAGATACTTGAGCTGGCCAGAGACTGCCATCAACCCCCTGTCCTCCATGTTCCCATTTGATAGCTCTGGAGTTCACCGAAGCGGAGGAGCCATCACCTCCACGAAGATTCAAAATTGTGATGGCATGTATCCGTACCATTTTTAGGAGTGCGTCCCAGGCCGTCACCAGTTCGCCATACACTATTAAAAATTTCAGTTTAAACTTGATTCACTATAGTTGGCAGCAAAATTGTTTGAGCGATAGCAAAAATACCAATATTAAAAAAAAAAAAAATTGACTTAATACTGTTTTGTTAAACAAGTCCTTGTTGAATCATGTTTTTAGACGGGCTAAGAACATGAGTTGACAAGAATTTATTTTACAGAGCAGTATTAAGTGTACCTTTTTTATATAGGAATAATATGCTAGCGCTCTAATAATTTTGCTGCCGACTATATATGAAGAAAAGTTATAAACAATACCTTAATATAGTTCAACCTCATTTTTAAGTTTTCTACTTCCTGCGATTGAATTTAAGTTGCACCAGAATTGGAGCTACCATACATCTACTCACAAGGGTATGAATCAGTAAAATTACTATTGAAACCAAACCAAGATTAAATTAAAAGTGTGGTCTAAAACATAGGCTAAAGGGCAAATTTTGAACAACAACTCACTTATGGGTCAAGATAAGACCCTAGAAAATTTAATCCCTTTTATCAAAATCAACGAAACATAAAAAGCAAGAAAGTGTGGCACAGTGTCATAATGTTTGACATGAGATAAAAAGGTCTTCAGTTCAATCCCCACCTCGGTTGAATTTTGAATTTTTTTTTTTTTATTTTTTTTTTTTATAATACCAATATTTGGTTAATCTAAAATTACTAAGTCATGGTAAAAAGTTAAATCATCAGGTGGTTACAGCTACTTCAGTAACAATTTTTGGTTCAAACTAACACGAAATTTTTAACAGTGTAGCGTAGTACTACTGTGATGTTAAACCCAACCAACTAACTGTAAATCGTCTCTATATCCTGAAGAAAACTGCTAAAAGTCCTTGCATGTAGGGATTATACCCTATAGTTGGTAACACTGCCTTAAATCGATATATCCTTATATCTGTATTTTTGATGAATGATATATCTATTTAAGAAATTTCAACATCAGTCACCCAGCACTTCTCAGAGGTATTATATTTATGAAACATGGAAGACACGACAGATTTTACATGCAGTAGATACCATTAATCTACATGATAGTCTTTGGAAGGCTCGAGCACCGATCGCTCAATCACGAGCTCGACACCTTATTAACCATCTAGTTTTTGGTGATATTTCTCCATTTGTCAGTGGTTTATAATGCTACTGATTAAGGAAATCTCTAGCAGAGAATTGTGTATTTTACAAGACTAGTCCCATCATTTTTATGCCCAAGGCGCTTTTTAGAATTATTATTAAAACTTTTCTGGCCATTTCCAATTTTAGGAATGTTGTTGTTTGCCACCAAGCGGCATTTTAATCGATCTTATTTATAGCACATAACCATTTTACTATGCCTAGATATGAAATTTAAGACAATAACTTACATTTCTTTTAAAGTTAAGGTTATTGGCGGCAGGGAGGGGGGGGGGAGACAAACTTTAGTGCACACGCTTTTGGTGTGCATATGTGAGGGTGTGCGACCAACATTTGAGTGAAAGTTTATGCATGATCAGTTTGGGGTTAATAAATAGAAGAATTATCTTACTGAGTCAAAGATGAAATTTGATAAATTAAGAAACAGCTTGTAATAAATATATCTAATTAAATCAAAACCATTATTATTATTATTATTATAATTATTTTCTATACAAACTTAAAGTACTTCATTACTGTCGGGAAGACAGTTTTAATTAGAATTAAAAAAAATAAATACTCACCTCAGTATTGCTATAATATGTATTCCATGCTGCTCTTAAAGAGTCTTGTCCTCCTAAATCCCACATGATAAAATGAACATTTTTCCAAACTACTTCTTCAACATTACTTCCTATTGTTGGCGAAGTCTGGACAACTTCATCCATTAAACTGAATACAGAAATATAAAAATAAGTTAGCACAAAAAAAAATAAAATAAATAATAGCTTTTAATGTACATTTGAATCATTCCAATAACTATAAGACTGAGTGGGTATAATTAACTTCCACTATGAAGAGCATCATAGACTTTAAACAGAAAAATGAATTGCCATTAAATTTAGTAAGTGTACCCCCAACATTCGCTCAAGGAATTTAAAAAAAAAAAATTAAAAAATTCAGCAGACAGCAATTTGCAAAGAAAAATAACAAATTTAAATAACTGAATTGCCCACATCAATATTTAGAAAAAGAGAAAAAATGTGAATGCTTAAGCTCAAAACTTTTTTTTTTTTTTACCCTCAAATACAAAAAATGAAAATCAGAAGTCTAAGCAAAATTTGGATACAAAACAAAAATCCCTGACAAACATAAATATTAGTGATTTTAAAAGGATCCTTCACAAAATTAGCAAACTTTAAGGCTGTACATCGGTCAGATTCCCTCTTTTTTTCTTCCCATGTTATCCAATGGGATTTTCGTTGCTTCCTTTTATAAGGATATCTCATTCAAAAATGAAGTTTTTATAATTCTGTTTTCTTTAATGTCGCTTTTTAGTTTATTGAGCAATTTTTTGAAAAAATAAATTTACATATTTCGTTTACAGATCCAAACTTAGACAGTCCTAAATTTACTTAATAAAATAAAATATTTAAATTATTTTTTTCAAAAAATTGCTCGCTAAGCTAAAAGGCAGTTTAATGAAGAAGCTGGGATGGAGATATATAAAATAAGAAGCGGCCATATACGTATAGTAGTCCAGGTTCAATAAGCTCTATGAAGAATAGGAAAAGATCTCTTTTCTTAAGAAAATCCATTATTTGTTATTTCAAGCAACCGCATTAAGATATGCATAGTTCATTGTCTCATAAATACTTATTACGAAGGCAACAAAGAATAAACATCTTTTGGCAAAGTTTATTTTATTAAATGACTTGAGGATATCAAATCTGAAGGAAGCCATTTCGATTTATTAGTAACTTTTTGAATCTTTCTTAAAACCACATGTTGTTGACAGCATGAAGAACAAGTGCTAATTAATTTATTTCGCCAAATCTCCTTGGCATCAAAAATCAAGTTGGCTGAACACATTTTTAATTTTTATGTATGGTAAACCTACAGAAGAGATAAAAGATTGGCTACAAATTAAATTACGTCATACGATGTGATTAAATTTTGTCAGGTGTCCAGAAATAGGCAAAAAGTGCGAAATCAATTGATAAAAATATTAAAAATGGTTTTCAGCTATTATGATTCAACGGAATCTTTCAAGGACTGCCTGGAGACAGGAAGCAACAAAAAAAAATATCGTCTGCGATTTTAAAGCATAAAATAAATGGGTTCTTCTTTCTTTGATATTTTATTTAAATAATACTTGATGAGATTTAGAGCACGGAAAAGAATTGCGGTTTATAATGCTGGGACAATAAATTATATGAAATTACAGATTAATGAAAAAGAAATAAAAATAAAATAGCTTAAACGAGTTAAAGAAAATTATATTAGATTCTTTTAGAATAAGAAATATTTTTGCTTGTATTATAAATAAATAAAATGTAATTTATATTATTATTTTATTTTAAAAAGGGATATGTGATGTTTTTCAACATCACATATTTCTCCCCGTCGACAGAAAAAAAAAATGGGTTCAGCCATTACATCGTCTATGATATGACAGCTCAGCAAAAATTAAAAATTAAATCAAATTATCTCCAATCTTGTAAAATAGATTGATTACAAAACAAAAACAAAAAAAACGAATGGCTTCCAATACAAATAAAATACGTACATTGTCATAGTATCAATAGAAAATCTAGTATGCATACTTAAAAAAAAATATTCTTGTGCAATAATAAAATACAAATACAGAAAATAAAGATATTATACGGTGATGTGATATAATGTGTTATGGCCATAAATCTGTGTACACTAAAGTCTTAATATATCCACAAACAAAATGAGCTCTAGTCCTTTGATTTAAAATCATAATAATTCAGTCATCATATATTTATCAGTTCGTGGTAAGATGCTGAAATCAGTAAATTCTTATGTTACCATGCATGGCGAGAAACGTTGACGAGTCCATTTCAGTACATGTAGGACAAGGATTTGTTGTAATAAATACATAGTTCAAATGTATAAGCAATTTTAATATGAAAGTTTCACAAAATAAAAACCAAGTATATTTATATGTTATCAAATATATAGTGAGCCTTTTATATTCAATAAAAGGTTTAAATAAATAATGCATGTTGAAAGAAATTAATAATAACACATGTTTTTATTTATTCATTTTTTTTTATAGGTAATTGTAATTGGAATATATGAGACATATGCATGCATGTATGATAAAAATATTACCTGCACCAAAAGTCTACATAAACATTTTTTTTTTTTTTTTATAATTAATTCCATCAGCACTTTTTGAAATAAACAATATTATTCTAGTATGTTAACTATTGTTAAAATTCAATTATAAATAACACGTAAGTTAAAGAGATAGTGATAAAAGTGATATACACTGCTGTTGTAAGACAATGCAGCTTAGAATATAATTTCCTGGACCAGCCATTGATTATTCAAGCTGCGAAATTTCACAACAAATAAAAATCACAACAGGTTGATCAGGTCTGTTGCAATGAAAGTATACATCAAATTTATTTAATTTATCTTTAATCTTTATAAATATTAAAAAATTTACACTGCGTAACTTTTAACCTAAGATAAAAAAAAATTGATGAAAAATTACTTTCTGTTTCGTAAATTATATTGATGTGTATCATTGGGAATAATGAGATTCTTATTAAACTTAGAACTATTATAAATGTCAAATAAGTGATTATTACGTGGAGGTGCCAATAAAATTCTATCTATATGCACACGAAGTGCCTTATCATCACTAGCATGTAACCGTTTAATTGAAAATGAAACAGGGGAATGTTTAACTGTGACAATGAAAGGACCTGTATATTTAGGTTTAAATTTATCCATAGACTTCAGATACACAATATCTTTTGTGCAGATGCTTCTTAGTTTAGCTTTTCTTTGAAAATATTTATTTCTTTTTGATTGGGAATCTTGAATGTTATTGTACGCTTTTTTATAAATTTCCTGAAGGTCTTGCATTAATTTATAGATGTTTACATTAGAGTCCAGGTAAGTGTAATTATAATTTGAATTATAGGTGTCAAAAATTAGTGCCAGTTCTCTACCAAAATGTAGAAGATTTGGCGAGAATTGAGTGGAAGAATGCATAGATCCATTGTAGAGAGATTTGTGTATATATAGTGCATTTTGAAATGAATGACCTTCTTCTAATAATATATTAATTGAATACTTAATTGATGTGTTTACACGTTCGCTAATAGAGTTCGATTGGGGATGAAAAGCAGACAAATGTAATATTTTTATGCCTAGAGTGTCATTAAATGTATTGTAAACTTGAGATCTATATTGTGGACCTAAATCTGATAGAATACATGCAGGGCGACCAAAGGTTGTAATGTATGAAAACAAACATTGAACTATTTTTGGAGAAGTAATATTAGATAACGGGTAAAGTTCTAAGTGTCTACTGAAATGATCAATTATTGTCAAGACGTATTGACCATTACTAAAAGGACCCACCAAGTCTGTGGAGATTGTATGATTTGGATGAGTGGGTGTATATGTTTTTTGTAATGGAGCAGGAGGTGTTTTGTGATGTTTCACTTGTAAGCATTTAGTGCATGAAGAGACGAAATTAAGGGTATCAGTATAAATGCCCCTCCAAAAGTATCTTCTAGAAAGAAATTCATAGGTTTTAGCCAAACCGAAGTGAGATAAATGCGCGATGGACAATGCTTTCGCTTTTAAAGAATTTGGGACAATAATTAAATAACTGAATGAATTGTTATGAATATTCTCTTTCTTGAGCATTAATACTTTAGAATCAGGATTTATAAAGTAATTGGGAAATTTTTCTGACTTTCCGTTTTTTAAGATTTCTTCGTAAATTGTTTTTAATTCCGAATCTTTAATTTGTTCGGACACAAATGTTTGGTCTGAAATTTCTAGCAAGGGGTCTTTAGAGTTTGAATTTCCTGAAATCATATAATTAACATATTCTGAGTATTTGTTTTGATTTTCATTATTAACTTCATCACTACTGTTAATTTCGAGTCTGTTTTCATTTTCATCAACATCAACTATTGGTAGTGGTTGTATGTCATGAATTAAGTTTGGATTATCTTTGAGATCCTCTTGATTGTTTTCAAAATTGCAACGTGATAAATAATCCGCTAAGATGTTCAAATTTCCAGGAATATGTTTGAAAACGTATGTATATTCAGATAAGTCCATTAACCATCGGGTGGTAACGTCAGCGGGATTGGTAGTTTTCTTATATTTTTCAAGGGGAGCACTATCTGACAAAATTACGAACTCACGATTATATAAATAGTATTTGAAGGCGGTGACAGTTTTATGAATTGCCATAAGTTCCAATTTTAACGCAGGATATTTCTTTTCAGAAGGTTTTAAAGATTTGGAAAAGTATGCTATAGGAAGTAATTTACCATTAAATTTTTGCATAAGTGCTCCTGAAATGGCTGTTTTTGATGCATCCGTGTTGACATAGAATGTTTTCTCCCAATCTGGAAGTCGAACCATTGGGGGAAGAAAGAATAATTTTTGAATGTTTTGAAAAATACTCTGATGTTTTTCTGTCCATTTAAATGTTGTTTTGGGTTTTGTGAGTTCCACAAGGGGTTGCGCAAGTTCTGAGAAAAATGGTAAAATCCATTTGTAAAAATTAGCAAGTCCAAGAATTTTTTTTAATTGTCGTTTTGTCGTTGGTGGTGGAAAAGAATTGATCTTTACGATGTTAGCGGTGATGGGTGAAATAGTATGGTTTTCAATATGGAAACCTAAATAATTAACTGCTGATTTATGGAATTCACACTTGGATGGGGATAATGTTAAATTATATTTGATAAGAATTTCTAACACTTTATTTACTTTTTCACAAGTCTCTTCAAATGAATTTGATCCAATAATCAGATCATCCTGATACGCATATATGCCATTGTTTATTTCATCGAGTATTGTGTCCATTAGAGACTGAAATATAGAACTGGCGTTCTTTAAACCAAAACAAACACGTTTGTATCGATAACTGCCAAAAATAGATGTAAATGTTAACATATCTTAATACTTTTTAGGAAGGTCAATTTGGTGGTACGCTTGCATGAAATCTAACGAAGTAAAGTATTTGAATGACGAAAGATTTGAAATAATATTTTGAATCTTAGGAAGTGGATATGAGGAACCTTGTATGACTGTATTGACCATTCTAAGGTCTAAAGCAAGTCTAACGTTGTTTCTTTGAACCATCAGATTTTTTCTTTACCAGCAATATGGGACAAGCCCACTCGGAGCAATTACGCTCAATTATGCCGGCGTTTACTAACTCATTGATCTGTTCTTGGGCTTCTTTTTGTAAAGCTTGTGGAATCGGAAATGGAAGTGTTTTAATAGGGAAATCATTAATTAATTTAAGATTAGGAATTATTTTATCAGTATGTCCTAGAGTACTGAGAGATTTGGAAAAAGCAGCAAATTTGCTTAAAAATAAATTTTCTAGTGTGTTACGTTGATCAAGGGTTAAACGATTCAAACAAAAATCTTTACTTGATAAATCATTTTTACGTTTTAGTAATATATCCTCTGAAGCTTGAATTAAGTGGATATGGTCCTCAATATTTTGTATATTATTATTACTAGAGCAAGAGTCTTCAATTTTATCTAAATGTGGTTCTTTAATTTCATCAATTAAAAATAATTTACCAATATGCATATCTTTATTGAGATGAATTGAATTTTTACCCTTATTTGAGATAAGTAACGTAAAAAGAGACTTATTATTTTCAGAATTAATTTCATTTTTGTAATTCGGTGATACAATAGAATCTAAAATTTCTATATCAGGATCCTTTAAGTCAGTACAAAATATGTAATTCGTTTCTTGTAACTTATTATTTGTTTTTGCAGTAATGTAGATATTTTCACCATTTTGTATTATAACTTTCATTAGAAGATAAACATTCATATTATTATCGTCAGAGTTAACATTATATACATCTAATTTTTCATTTCCCGAATCAAATAAGGAACAAGTAAAGTCTAATTTTCCAATTCTCATGGAATTTTTCGAAAAGTCAATAGTGACATGATTTTCTTTAATGAAATCCATACCAAGTATTCCATGAAAATTAGAACTATGTGGTATGTCAATAATATAGAAATTGTGTTGGAAAAACTTTTTTTCAATTTTGAAAGTTGCACGAATACATGAAGAAAATTCAACATAAGAATTGACCGTTTTAAGAGTAATAGACGAACCTAGTCTTTTATATTTTAAATTTGCTTTTAAATTATCAAATGTTGATTGGGCTAAAAGTGAACAACTACTTCCGGTATCAATAAGAAACTTTATATCATTATTGGCTAATTTAGCTTTTATTATAGGAAGTGTATGTGAATTTTTGTTTACATTAAATAAAATATGATATTCAATATTATTTGTGCAACTCTCATTGTTGTCACTTGGAATATACCCTGTATTAGAAATATGACTAAAGTTTTGAAATGTTTGGGTAGCTTTATTATCTGCTACAGTAATATTAGCAACAGTTTGAGATCCAACTGAATTTACAAATCTAGTATGTGAAATTTTTGGAAGAGAATCTGAAGATGACACATTTGTGAATTTATGTTCATTCGCTGATGAGACCCTTAGTTTTCGAGATATGGCAGCATCAGCATCTCCATACCTCTTTTCTAGTTTAAATTACGGTTTTCATAATTACGTGTTTTATAAGTGAAATTATCTCTATTTCTCCATTTATAACAATTTAAAGCAACGTGACCATGTTTGGAACAAAGTTGACAAATCAAATTATTTCTAGAAAAGTTTCTTCTAGGGGAAGAACGAAAATTGGTCTGTCTAGTTTTGTAATTATTTCTATAATTTCTTTGATCAAATTTGGGTCTGCTTGACTGAACTACGTGCAAGGATTCATTATGGGAGGGTGGATTGTTGTTTGTAAGAGAAATGCTATTAATTTTCTCAGATAAATCTTTCAATGTGTTTAATATTACAGAGTCATTTTTATTATCACAAGAAAGAACAGTCTTAGTATTAGTAGTGTTGTTGAAAGAATCATATATTTCGGATAATGTTTGAGCACGTTCAACTGCCTTATTATAGTCTCTTATGTTTTCCTCCATTAACTTAATTTTAATATTTGGTGGTACACACTCTAAAAATTTCGGAAGTTTAATGTTATCAAGGGACTGTTTGTCTTTAAGGTCAGGGAAAGCCTTAGGTACAGCAACATTTACACGATGGGCAAAATTTTTAATAGACTCCCCCGGCAAAATTTTTAAATTATGAAATTCTGATATTCCAGTATTATATGACGATTCCCTGAAAAACTTACAGAAATTTTCCTCGATGAATTTAAGATCTGTCGAGTTATATAATGTTTCATTTTCAATAAAGTATGCCAACGCGGCATCACGAAGTTTTTCTTTCATTACATGTAATGTCGCGTCATTTGTTAGTTTATTTAACATGGCAAAGGATCTTAATTGATCGAAGAAAAATTTGACAAATCTCGCGTCCCCATCGAAATTAGGAACGGAGCAAAACGCGTTTCGATTCTGTGCCATTTCTTTCCAAAATAAAAATGTTAACCAAGTTAAATAAAAATAATATGCATAAGAATTCAATTGAATATCATATAAACAAATAAATTACCAAGACACTTAATAATGAATAAAATTGTTAAATACTTTCCTTTTTTTTTTTTTTTTATTAAGCATGCAAAAGTTGGATGATAAAGTTTCAAGATTAGTAAAAATATGTAGAAATTATTTGTAATATTTTCCTGTATAACATTATACCTTGCAACCATGAAATTGGCTTATATACGTCTTGTTGTATATATATATTATAGATATATTTAAAAATATATAATGAATAATACTTGTGATGTAAATACTTCATTTACCTTTTATGTTTCCATATTTTAAATTAATTTTATTAATATTTTTAATTTTCATAGCAACAGAAGTTACTTAGTGAGGATCAAAGAACCTCATGGTGTACATTGCGTTCTGGCCACTAACCCTTTTTATTCTTTGGGTCAAAAGGTCAAATATATATATCCAAATAATTTTATTTACATAAGAGAAAAGAGGAATCAATTTACTTATTGGCTAGAATGCTGTAAAAAGAAAAATGCATACAAAAATAATGTTTGTAAGAAAACTAATCTGCTGCATCAAAATTAATCAATTTTATTTTCCAAACCACACTAGTAATTCCAAATTAAGTAGGATATAAAAATTAATGATTTTTAAAATTTGAATAAGTATTCATATAAACTAATATAGATATATTTATTATTAATAAGTAGGCACTCTCTCTCCAAATGATAAAATGGTCATTATTTTAAAACAGAAGCAAAACAAATCTTTCTCACCCCATGTTCTTCTCTTGAGAGCTGCTGAAATCCAACTAAATTTAAAACTGCCGGAATAACAGAAGGTGGAGTCAGAACCATCACCCTATTGGTTCTCAGCATGGTGTGATATGACATCACCACTAGGAAAGAAGAACCAATTTTTCTCCTGTGTGTGTGTTGCAGTAAAGCAAACACAACAGGGTGAGTTGAGCCAGCTGAGAGAAACAATGCATTTAAGTGCAGAAAACGATCTTATTTAACATTTAAAAAGAAGTGATGTTTTTAACATCACATTACCCCTAACGACCATTAAAAAAATTTGGAAGACTAAAAATGTGAATGGAGAGTGCATACCTACATTTACATGAAGGATTACAAATTTTTTTTTTTTTTTTTTTTTACTTACATGTGAAAAAAAAATATCCATATTGACTACATAATATTATAGGAACGGCCATTAAAGGCATGAATGTAACAAAGCAAATCTTTAAGCAACTGAAAGGTCTTACAATACTCTTAACAACATGCACTTGATAAAAAAATTTGGAAATTTTGAGAACAATGTACATGTGACACAAAATCTGAACCAAACACAATACAAAATCGATAAGTAAAGCTGAAACAATAAAATTCCGACAAACAACCCAATATCAACGCCTACCCTGGTAGGTGATCAATTCTACCAAAATAGGCGAGGAATACACCATTTCATCAAAAACAATACTATTTCAGCACTGTGGTTACAGACATTCTCAAATAAAAGATTTTATTGATACAAAAGTGGTCAGTGACATATCTAACAATATTTATTAGGATATTGACAACTAATAAAATATATCTATAAATGCAAACAGACACAGCTTTTATCAACAAGTGACATGAGTAAAAAAACATTGATACCTTTTAAAGAAAATAGTATTATAACAGAAATATTGAAAAGCATGTTAATTGCTGTAAAATTTGCTTTCTTATAAATTTGTAAAAATAATTAGTTAACGAGAATAAAAAAATGTATGACATGACAAAAGAATTTCAGTGGATGTGCAATATCAACAAAAATATTTAACCAATAGTCTTGATATTAAATACCATCTACCGATTAATCAATGTATAAGTATACACATGAAAGAACAACTATACTAAATAAATGTCAAAGAAATCTTGTTAACAACTGATAAAACAAAATCAGTTATATTTCAGTATAAAATATTTACAGATGACCTCTTGAAGCATTATTATGAAGGAGAAAAAAAAATCAAAATAAGTATCAATACAAATGTCAAAATAATCTTACAGATAAATATTACATTACGGAAAAGGCATTCCAAGTACTCGAGTATAATATTCGAATAAGATTTTTTTTTTTTTTAAATTTTATCATTACCATTATTATTATTATTATTTAAAGAATATACATATTATAAATGGAAATAATAAATGTGAGTGGCTACCGAGGCCACCAAGTTAGATTACTAAACAAAATCAAAAATGCACTCAATATAAACGTCAAATAATACTCAAATAAACATACTATCAGATATAACCAAAACAAAACTGCAATGTCAATAATCACAATAAACAAAAAATTTTATCAAACATTATACACATTTATATACATATCATGTGTGGATTGTGTATTAATTTGATTGTGTAATAGTGTGGATGTAGTGTATACTTGTGTTGTATAAGTGATGTCTGTGTCTGTGAAAATGGTGTGGAAGCTTCCAGAAATTGTATTTAATAACCCAATATATTTATAAACATGACAATGTGTAGGAATTAATATATGAAAAGAAAGAAGAAAAATTATGTATACACATATAAACATGCAAGTTTCCGATACATATAACACACACATACTGTACATTTTGAGCAGTAAATAATTATAGTATAGTTATCAAATTTAACAAATAAGACAATATATAAAATAAATCAGCATAACAGAAGATTTATATTCATATTAACTACAATACACACTGCACTAAGTTTTTGTAGATATTCAACATTTGCCACAGGAGAAAAAATATATATATATATAACTACACAATATATAATAGGACAATATACAAAATACAACTTATCAAATATACCTGTACCAACTCATACTTGTTTACAACAGGCAACTTTGGTGAATGAATTGCTTATCAAGTCCCCTAAAAAAAAACTTAAAAAAAAAAACATGTTAAAAGAACATTTGTGAAAATGGAAACAAAAAAACAAAAATTAAGTTTTGCATCTTGGTCTGAGATCATAATGAGACTGCGGTTGAACAATCCCAGCTGGTTGACCTGTCAGAATTGTTTGTGGAATGAGATGTTGCTTTCTTTTATGCGCCAGGATGACACGGTCTATGTTAATAGTGAATGGTTCAGCCCCTTCATTTTCGAATTCTCTGACGGAGAGTAACACGTCAGATATTACTTTTTGAACTGAATATGGGCCTATGAATCTTGGTTTAAATGTATCTTTGGTTTTTATAAAGACCATATCATTTTCTTTGAATTTCCGGAGAACTGCTTTTTTATGTTGTCTAGTATTACGTTGGTTTTGGTAAAACTTCATGTTATGATGCACTTGCCTAAAGATCTGTTTCATTGATTCCATGTATTTATGGTATTCATATGGAAATTCCAGTGTTTCTAACTGAGGAGCTTCAAACAAGTCAAAGATGCTTGTTATTGACCTGCCAAAATGCAGAAAGGCTGGAGAATATCCAGTTGAAGAATGAACGGTGGTGTTATACAGGTTCTTGTGTATCATCAAAGCCTGATGAAAATCAAATCCTTCCTTGGTAAGAGTGGAAATTGAGGATTTAATGCTGGTATTAATTCTTTCTGATGAGCCTTGTGTTTGCGGGTGTCCTGATGATGAATGGGAGATTGTAATTTTCAATGTCTGTGCCAAGTTGTTAAAGATGTTTGCTGTGAACTGTGGGCCTAAGTCTGAGAGTATCGCAGAGGGTCGACCAAAGGTAGTAATGTATCCCGTAATGGCTTTAACTACAGCTTGTGCTGTTGCATTTTTTACTGGTACCAATTCAATATGTTTAGAAAAATGATCGAGGAATGTTAACACATGGAAGCCATTGGAGAAAGGACCCAAAAAATCCATGGAAACTAACATACTCGGCGCAGAAGGAACAAACATTTCCTGTAATGGAGCAGGTGGAATTCTGTGCGGTTTATATTGAATACATAATGTACAGGACAGAACAAAGTTTTTTACATCTTCAAATAATCCTGTCCAATAAAAGTGTTTAAGTATTCTTCTGTATGTATTTCTAATTCCAAAGTGAGGCATGTGACAAATTTTTAATACTTTAGGTTTTAACTTCTGTGGTACTACAATTTTTGTTTTTGGAGAGTTTTCAGGCTGGTGAAACTTTCGTTTGATCATTAACAGACCTGTGTCCGGATGGACAAAATAATTTTTATATTTAGGAGAAGGTTTCTCCGAAGTGATATCGACAATAATTTTTAGCAGAAAGTCATCTTCTCTTTGCTCTTTAAAAAAACATTCTTCCGAGATTTCCATCATAAGATTATCTGCGTCAGAGCTGTTTAAGGAACGACTGAGTGGAGCAGCATCGTTGCTTAACAACTGAGGTAAGGAAGAACGATGAGGCTCTGATGAGGTGAGTGACTTATCAGATTTTTGTGTGACATTGAAATGATGGAGTTCAATTGTTGGAGAAGCTGAAGAAATGGGTAAATTGTTAGCCTCTTTAATTAATTCTGGGTTTGAGTTAAGATCTTGAGTGTATGCAGAAAAGTCTTCTCTTGAAAAATAGTCTGCCAAAACATTTGTTTTACCTTTTACATATCTGAATGTGTATTGATAGTTTGATAATTCAATTAGCCATTTAGTAGTTAGATCAGCAGGAGAGGAAATTTTCTTATAGTGTTCGAGTGGTCTGCTATCGCTGAGAATGGCGAAAGGTCGGTTGAAAAGGAAAAATTTAAATGCACTGACTGACTTAGCTATGGCCATCAGCTCAAGCTTGATGGCTGAATATCGCTGTTCTGATTTAGATAGTGTTTTACTAAAGTAACTAACCGGAAGCAGAATGCCTTCCTTTTCTTGTAGAAGAACCCCTGAAATAGCAATTTTGCTAGCATCTGTATTAAGAAAAAATTGTTTTGACCAATCGGGTAAAGAAAGAAAAGGTTTAGAGAAAAAAAAACTTTCTGTATTTGTTTAAAGACTTCAGCATGTTCCTCTGTCCATTTAAATGTAGTTTTCGGAGATGTTAATTTTATCAAAGGATCAATTAATCGCGAGTAGCAGGGAATGAGTTTTCTGTAGAATCCACACAATCCTATAAATCTTTTTAGTTGTTTTCTGGTTGCTGGGATAGGAAATTGAGTAATTTTTGTAATGTTGGAAGAAATAGGATGTATTTTCTGATTTTGGATGCTGAAACCGAGATATTCAATAGATGACTGATGGAATTTACATTTCTTTGGAGACAATGTCAGATTGTACTTTTGTAGAGTAGCTAAAAGTGTTTGTAATTTTTCTGTTGTTTCCTGGAAAGAGTCACTTCCTATAATAATGTCATCCTGGTAAGCATATATGCCTGAACAATTGCACTCTTGTATAATTGTGTCAATAAGCATTTGGAATGTTGATGCGGCTGATCTCAGCCCAAACATTAATCTTTTAAATGAATAAGTTCCCCATTGTGTAGTAAATGAGAGACGTCGTCTGTATTCTTTAGGTAATGAAATTTGATGATACGCTGAGGGAAAGTCTAATGTTGTAAAATATTTAAATTTTGAGATGTTATTTATTATCGTATCAATTCTTGGAAGAGGATAAGTGAAGCATCGAATCATAGAGTTGATTAACCTTAAATCTAGGGCCAATCTAAAGGAAGGTTTATCCTCCTTAGACACAGCTTTCTTTTTAACCATAAGCATTGGGCATGCCCATTCAGAGATATTTCTCTCAATGATCCCTGCATCCAGTAATTTGTCAAGTTGATCTTTTGCCTCTTCTTGAATAGCTTGTGGAATAGGAAAAGGGTAAGTTTTTAAGGGAATATCTGAAATGAATTTTATATGTGGAGTGATATGATCGGTGTGTCCAATCGACTTTAGTGAACATGAAAATACAGAGTTAAATTTCTGAAGAATATCTTGCATTATTACCCTTTCTGTAGGTTTTAAATGCTGAATAGAAAAATTATTTACATTAAATTCTTTCTGTCTTAAGGATAAAACTTCTGGTGTAGCCTTAATTAGATTACACATGTGATCAGGTGTATTTGTTGCAAGATCCAAGGAATTTTCTTCTATTTTATCTATCTCTGAAATGTATCCGCAAACGGTATTTTTATTTATATGCAGTTTCTTGCTCGAATTATTATACATAGGAATAAAAAATTGAATTAATTCTTGTTTAGTAGAATTTTCCTTGATATGTTGTACCTCCATAAGAGAAGGATAGGACACAAGTGGACAATGCTTGTTAGACGATGTAAACATTACTAACTGATTTTCTGGAATAAGCGTGGACCGCACAGGCACATATATAGTATCCTGTGGATCAATCATAATCTTCTGAGTAAGCCAACATTTTTGATAAGAGGGTAAGTTCTCTTTATGAACATCAATTTTAGATTTTTTGTATCCAGTTTGGGGAAAATCCATATGAGTAGCTATCTTATGTGATGCCCGATTCATATCAGATTCAGATGATAGAAGACTGCAAGAGGGTACAGTGTCTAGAATATCTAAAGCATTTTCATTAATTTGTATTTTGTTATTGTGTAAATTGATAACTACGTGATGGGACTTTAAAAAATCAAAGCCAAGTATACCAATAAATTTAGATTCAGTTGGTATTTCAATAAGAAAAAAGGTGTGTTTGTAAAAAGTTTTCCCTATTTTAAAGGAAATGCAAACACATCCGTCACATTGGACTATAGAGTTTACTGTAGATATCTTGACTCTTGAAGCAATTCTTTTGTAATATAATTTGTTTTGATTTTGTAAGAAGTAATGTTTTGAGAGTAATGACACAGAAGCTCCTGAGTCGAGAAGAAAATTCTCTAATGTTTTGTTTAACAGTAATTGTATGATGGGGAGATTGGGCAGATCATTGTCTGTGTGTAACAAGAATTCCAGTGAATTAACTAATATGCAGTCTCCATTTTCCTCCACACTCGGGGACGTTACCAGTACAGGAGATGTTGTCTGTATCGCAACAGATTTGACTTTGCGTTCTAATGACAAAGGGAACTTTGCCTGTGTGTCTGGAGATCTCAGAATGATTTCATTGTTATTTACAAAAAAATTATTAGGTAGATTAGAATATGTTGAGTTAGTCTGTGAAAAGTTATGGTAATTGACTTTATTCAAACTTGACCTATATGAGGAACTCTTTGTATTTAGGAGTTTAGTGTCACTTCTACCATTCTCCACTTCTAGTCATTGTGAATGACTACTTTTGGTTTGAGGGGAGTTGGATTTAAATGTTTTAGGGGCCCTGGCTCTCCGTGACATGTCTCTATAAGGTCTAGAGAAAGATTGCCCATTACGATATCTGTGAGAAAACTTATTATTTTGTAATTTTCTGAGTGCAAAGCACCTCTGAGCAGAATGTCCAGGTCTTTCACACCATTGGCATTGAATCGTGTGTGAACCTTTATTTTGTGGAAATTTATTGTATGGCCGCTTGCTATAAGATGAATTGTTAATCTTAATCAAATTGTTTTCTGAGTTTGTACCTATCACTTCACTATCTATTTTATGATTGAAGTTCTGAATAGTAGCAAAAGATGTTCCTGGTAAGACAGGGTTTACTTGCAAGTTATAAATTTCCTGGAATTTTTCGAGACATTCCACCATCTGATAAAAGGTTGTGGCTTTTTGTGATAGTAGATGAATTCTAAAGTGGGGCGGAATGAGATCATTGAATTTTGCGATTAGTAGTTGTTCAAGGGCTTTTTCTTCCATATCAGGAAAACGTTTTCTCACTAAATTTTCAAGCTTATTAGCAAAAATATTAATATTGACATCGTACTCAAACTTAAATTCGTTAAATTGTTGTGCTATTGCAGTTGCCGACTCTACCTTAAAATATTTCTTAAATATATTAAATAACTCTTTTGTATTTTTGGCTTTTTGGCAAGCTGGGGAGGAGACATAAAACTTAAGAGCAGTATCTGCCAATTTTGATTTCACAAAAGCCAAAGCATGGGATTCTTCCCATTTGCTGTTCTCAATTTTAAATTTCACTTGTTCAATAAAAAAATCCAATAAATGAGGGTCTCCAGAAAATGGCGTTACTAAAGTTTTGAATGGTAAACCTCTTGTCAATCCTTTGTTAGAAGCCATTATTTTTTGTATATATATGAAACTACTATATTCGTTTAAAAAAAACAACACAGATGTATGAAGCTTGTTATTTAAATTTCTTGATTTTTACATGTGTTGATGGCTATTTGTATATAATAAATTCACGTAGTTGAGGAGAGAGAGAGATACCTGCAATTTTTTTTTTTTTTTTTTTTTTTTTTTAAGCCAACAATACAAAGTTCTGTTGGTTATTATTTATTTAATCAGTTATTCAAAATATATTGAACCAAAAAAAAATTTTCATTTGTACAAAGTTCCAGCATATCACAATTTTTGAAACAGGGAATTGTCTTATAGGTCACTTGGTATCAATCATATTCAATCACCAAAAAAATGTAATTGGTAATGTATGACTTTAAAAAAATAATTTCAGTAATTCTAGCAATAAAAATAAAATAACTTATTCAAAATAAACAATCTCTACAGTATCATTTATTCTTAAGAACAATAATCAAGTATTCCTTTCCGGCACCAAATGTGGTGTTTATACTTCATTTACCTTTTATGTTTCCATATTTTAAATTAATTTTATTAATATTTTTAATTTTCATAGCAACAGAAGTTACTTAGTGAGGATCAAAGAACCTCATGGTGTACATTGCGTTCTGGCCACTAACCCTTTTTATTCTTTGGGTCAAAAGGTCAAATATATATATCCAAATAATTTTATTTACATAAGAGAAAAGAGGAATCAATTTACTTATTGGCTAGAATGCTGTAAAAAGAAAAATGCATACAAAAATAATGTTTGTAAGAAAACTAATCTGCTGCATCAAAATTAATCAATTTTATTTTCCAAACCACACTAGTAATTCCAAATTAAGTAGGATATAAAAATTAATGATTTTTAAAATTTGAATAAGTATTCATATAAACTAATATAGATATATTTATTATTAATAAGTAGGCACTCTCTCTCCAAATGATAAAATGGTCATTATTTTAAAACAGAAGCAAAACAAATCTTTCTCACCCCATGTTCTTCTCTTGAGAGCTGCTGAAATCCAACTAAATTTAAAACTGCCGGAATAACAGAAGGTGGAGTCAGAACCATCACCCTATTGGTTCTCAGCATGGTGTGATATGACATCACCACTAGGAAAGAAGAACCAATTTTTCTCCTGTGTGTGTGTTGCAGTAAAGCAAACACAACAGGGTGAGTTGAGCCAGCTGAGAGAAACAATGCATTTAAGTGCAGAAAACGATCTTATTTAACATTTAAAAAGAAGTGATGTTTTTAACATCACAATACTAAAAATGGATATATATGCAAATTAAAATAATTGTCAAGATATATTAAATTGTAAACACAAAGATCAAAATATGAAACAAAACAAAAAAAAAAAATATTTTATGCAGTATGATGAAAAGAAAAAAAAAATATATATATCACTATGATCTGGTATTTAATTTCACAAATGAAATAAATCTTTACTTGAACATCCAAAAACTAGATATTTCAAAAATAATATAAGCAAATTTTGATCATTTATATAACTTTTTAACTGTTCTTAAAAATTGAAATGAAAAGTTAAAGTAGAATATAATACTCATATGAAGAATGAAAGACTTTACCTATGAGTAAAAATTAATAGATATAAAGTTTAAATAAATGTTAATATTTAAGAAAAATGTACGAAAAGTTCTTATTGTCAATATTTAAGAAAAATATGTGAGAAATGTTTCTTTTTATTGGCACAATAAAATGATTCCAAAGGAAACTTACCCTTTTTCCGTATCTACTTTTGCTAAAAAGAAATATTTATTTATTTATTTACGGTATTTTATTTATTCTTTTATTTAAAACTGTAAGGCTCTTCTCCTGTATGAGTGCGCGAGAAAAAAAAATCAACGTCGAAATTTAACTGCACACATTCTAGAAAGACGACCCATATTTGGCAATTCTCCTTGCACCGATGAATCAACGATCATTTAATACCGAACGGTAAGTGCATAAGACGGTCACAAATTGCGAACATTGCAGACTGTAGAGAGGATGTTATTCAATGAAACCGTAGAAAGTCCACCGGCATGGCATCACACAATATCGGCGATAAGAATCGGTACCGTAGACACAAAGTAATTTCTGTTTTTTTTTTTTTTTAAATCACAGATGACATCTTGCAGCATATTAGCCTTTAGTAAAGATGAACAACAAATCGGTAAATTCGGTGCTGTTCACCGTAACGTAGTTAATTTCTTTTTGGATCATCATTGGGTAAGCTGTTTTAAAAACATAACAGTCTTCAACAATGTAAAACTTCGCATTCATGAATTAATCAGGATGTGTAGAATGATTAACGTAGTTGATATCACGTCGATATTAGGTGACTAAGCAGAGATCCGTTAAACAGAAATTCGAGCTTATATTCGTTAATAATAGTAATGAATAATTTTTCAAGACGAAAAAAAATTTTGGATATCCGGATATATTATCCGGCCTGAGCAGTGTTAGAAATAAGAATTTTGAAACTAGGCGTCAAAATGACGCCTGAATTAAATTTTTTGGGCGTCAAAATGAAAAATCTAGGTGCCATCTATAATTAAATATGTATATTAAAAAAAAAATAATAATAATAATAAAGCATCAACTTCTTCATCATATATGAAAGATTATATAAAAAATATTTATGTAATGAATGTAATTACATTGACAATATTAAACGTACATATTTAAAATCGCAAATTCATTCTTTGCCTAGAAGACACTTCATTCCACCACAATTTAATAGCATTTTCTGGGCAGAAATCTTCCAATTTAGGGCTGTTTAATTTAATCATTAACAAATCGTCAACTACTTTCATAGAGATATGATTTCTTAAATCAGTTTTTATAAGGTTCAATTGATCGAAATAGACTTGCTTACAGTCTGATGGGATTGGGAAAATTATTAGGTATGATGAGGAAAAAATCCAGGTGTCAAATATGGCACCTATGATTGGAATTCTAGGCGTCAAAATGAAAAAACTGGTCGCAAAATGCGACTAACAACCGCTTATTTCTAACCCTGGGCCTGAGTCTGGCACCACATATATTTAATGAAGAAGCTGGGATGGAGATATATAAAATAAGAAGCGGCCATATACGTATAGTAGTCCAGGTTCAATAAGCTCTATGAAGAATAGGAAAAGATCTCTTTTCTTAAGAAAATCCATTATTTGTTATTTCAAGCAACCGCATTAAGATATGCATAGTTCATTGTCTCATAAATACTTATTACGAAGGCAACAAAGAATAAACATCTTTTGGCAAAGTTTATTTTATTAAATGACTTGAGGATATCAAATCTGAAGGAAGCCATTTCGATTTATTAGTAACTTTTTGAATCTTTCTTAAAACCACATGTTGTTGACAGCATGAAGAACAAGTGCTAATTAATTTATTTCGCCAAATCTCCTTGGCATCAAAAATCAAGTTGGCTGAACACATTTTTAATTTTTATGTATGGTAAACCTACAGAAGAGATAAAAGATTGGCTACAAATTAAATTACGTCATACGATGTGATTAAATTTTGTCAGGTGTCCAGAAATAGGCAAAAAGTGCGAAATCAATTGATAAAAATATTAAAAATGGTTTTCAGCTATTATGATTCAACGGAATCTTTCAAGGACTGCCTGGAGACAGGAAGCAACAAAAAAAAATATCGTCTGCGATTTTAAAGCATAAAATAAATGGGTTCTTCTTTCTTTGATATTTTATTTAAATAATACTTGATGAGATTTAGAGCACGGAAAAGAATTGCGGTTTATAATGCTGGGACAATAAATTATATGAAATTACAGATTAATGAAAAAGAAATAAAAATAAAATAGCTTAAACGAGTTAAAGAAAATTATATTAGATTCTTTTAGAATAAGAAATATTTTTGCTTGTATTATAAATAAATAAAATGTAATTTATATTATTATTTTATTTTAAAAAGGGATATGTGATGTTTTTCAACATCACAGGCAGCATATTCAAAAGTTGGGTTGGGCTGTGGGGGATAAGGTCAACTTACTGCACTAGGGTCCTGAGCCTGAGTGGCAGTGCCTGACATAGGGGGTTTTTCTAAGGGGTCCTAGCCCGTATTTATGCAAGTTTCAGAGAAAACCATGGAAAACTCCAAACGGCTAGGCCGACAAGCGCAACCTGGGATTGAACAAAAACAACGTATTCAAAGATTAATATTCAAAAAACAGAATTTGAAAAACTTTATTTTTAATGAGGTATCCTTATAAAACAAAGGAATAAAAATCCCATAGGATAACATGGGAAGGAAGAAAGGAAGCTATCTGAATAATGTTTTTTGGCATCAGCCATATACTGGTATTGAAACCATTGAAACTCTGCAATTGTAATCCGCGATTGTAATGAAATGTTCTCTCTCTCTGGTGGGCTAAGGTGAAATTACAATAAACATGCTTTAATTCGGCTTTCATTAAGCCGCCATTGATGGCCGATGTTTAGTTTCACATATATTTATTGAATAAAAATGAATATATCTGGTAGCTTTAAAGCTCTGATTAATGAACAGAACTAACAAAACAGCATAAAACTGCAAAATTTCAATTTCATAAATATATATAGAGACTTTTTTTTTTTTTTTTCCAAGTTATAGATCTAGAGCTGCCAACTTAACCCAGCAAATCGTTAGTACCGCCCCTTTTTCTACACCACTTAATTTTTTGAGCAATTTCCTTCAAATGTATTTACAATAAATTAAGAAGAAAAATACTCTAAAAAAAGACTGTTGAGGAAAATGAGGCAGTACTAACAATCCTCTGGATTAGGTTAGCAGCTCTGTAGATCTCGAACCTTTTGCCTGTTTGCACTTTAACACCAGTACTATGCAAAATCACTCAAATATACACTTTCTCCCAAACTCCATCTAATTAAGTTTTTTTTTTTTTTTTTTTTAATGACAATTTGCAAAATTTTGGAGCTTTCTGCAACAAGCAGTCAGTCATTGCCCCCAAATGGATTCATGTTTCACATTATTTCAGATTAATTAAAGCCCTGCTTAAAACTGAAAAATTAAAAATGTTTCTTCAGAAAATCCAGAGAAGAAAATTGTGCGTTTTTTCCATAATCAGCTGCAAAAATATGGTATATTTCATCAATCAGATACCAGAAAAGCAGAAAATTCCCTTTGTAGCTAACCACTATAAATTCTGCATCAATAACTTTGTTTTAATTTTTTATAAATTACAAATTTTGGTATGTGTGGATGGAGGCCGATTGTCCTTACAATGACCTAGGCTTTGGTGGAATTTACATGTCAACTGTGGGGGAGGAGGGCAGTGTCTTTCTAAGATGAAAAACTCTGAATGGCTAAGCCAATGAGCATTTCTAGGGTTTAACTAGTACCTGTGTTCAAACCCTACAAATTGAAGGGCTAGCTTGATTTTGCCCGACCCAAAAGAATCCTGGGTGGATTTTTTCAATAAAACCCACTTGAAAAAACCCAAGTGTGTCTTTTCAAAATCCTTACTTAAAATTGCACTTTTATCTAACTATAATAACATATAAACATAAAATAAGTATAATATACATAATTATAATACAGACAATGAATTAAAACACAAGGAAAAAATAATATAAACAAATAAAAGCAAGAAAAAACAGTTGTTTGTCAATATAAAAACTATGGAGCTCAAAGACTAAAAAAAAAATTGTTTTAAATAACTAAAAACTTTAACAGTAAAATACTACTAATTAATAGCAGAACAATAATTCAAAACATTTGATGAAAATATATTGAATACAAAATATTTAACGCTAAATATTGGTTTGGCCAAAAAGTAATTGTGTTTTTTTCTCTGTAAATGAAAGGTGAATTTTTTGTGGGAAACAAATCTTTTTTGAACAATATGTTGCCCATTTTTTTTCGATGACCTTTTGCCACATTTCAGGCCACTTCAAGATTCTGCACTCAATCTCATCTTTTTTGGCAAAAAACTGTTCCAAGAACGATTTGATTCCCCATAAACAGTGAAGGTTCTACCATTCAAATTGTTTTGCAAAGAACGAAATAAATGGTAGTTTGATGGTGCCAAGTCTGGTGAATATGGTAAATGTGGTAACACATCCCATTCAAGCTGCAACAATTTTTGACGAGTGACCAAACTTGCAGGTGGTCTAGCGATGTCATGAGGAAACAACACTTTTGGGATTCATCAATTCTGGATGCTTCTGCTTGATTGAGTTTATTTGTTTTACTCATTTGATGACAGTACATGTCAGAATTAATGGTTTGGTTACTTGGAAGCAATTTAAAATGCACAATGTCTTCGAGATCCCACCAGACTGTGAGCGTAACATTTCTTTGGTAAATATCTGCTTTTGAAGTGCTTTGAGCATGTTCATCACGCTTGCTCAACAATCTTTTTCTTTCGACATTGTTATAGACAATCCATTTTTCATCTCATGTTACCATACATATTAAAAAATAGTCATGTTTCAATTCAAGAGTGAATTGCAGATGTCAACATGCAGAGTGAAATGGATGTCTTTGAACTCATGTTGTACCCAAATATCGAGCTTCATAACATATCCAGGTTGTTTTAAATGGTTTTCAACACCCAATTTCGATATGTTAAGATTCTCGGCAATCTCTAGTGTCGTTAAATGTTGATTGGATTTAATAAATGCCTTCATTTTATCTTTAACAAATTCGATTGGCCTTCTTGAGAATGATGCATCTTTAAGATCAAAATTTAGCAAACCTATTCTGACACTGATGTAGAGGAAAGGTGGGCAAAATGGGGTTTTTGATAACCCCGCTTATACAGTGATGCCATTTGTATGTCATTGCTATAGGTTATGCACATCGTATCTGATATCCATTTTCACATGACATACTGTTTGCAGAGTCACAGACAGATACGCACCCAAGATTTATGTACTTTTTTATTACCCTGATATAAGGTAAGTGTGATGTTAGGGTATTTTAATTGTTAGGTTAGCCTGAAGATACGAACGTGACAGTTTGTATTAGCTAAAAGGGATGTTTTTTAAGTCAATTGCATGAAAGTGTAGAACTACATTCAGTGTAATTTATTATATAGGCCTAGTTGTTTTGCATGGCTGCTTGTAGGGCAAAATGGGGTATCTTGAGGTGGGGTCAAAAGGTAATGGTCAAAAGATCAAATGACAAAAAGGTCAAATGGCAAAAAGGTCTGGTGTCGGACAGTTCACAAGCCAAGAGAAGTCGCGTTCCTACCCTACCAGCAGACGACATATCATCAGACAGTGATTCAGACGATGTAGATGTTACATACTTGTACTGTCACAAAATATATGCAAGATCAGCACAAGGAGATGGATGAATCAAGTGCAGTGAATGTAACTAATGGGCTCATGACTTGTGCGCCGGTGTTGATGAGGACAATGACAGGTTCATATGTGAATTGTGTCAGTAAAGTTTGTTAAGTTGAGAGGTACCCCATTTTGCCCTATCCCGTAGGGCAAAATGGGGAAGTTTGCAGCTTTGAATATATTCATACGCAGATCATAAAATATGCAGTGTATTTCAAATGCCAATACTGCAGAATAACCACTAAGATTGTAAAATTGAAATAAATATTATTTATTGCATTTCTTTCTATTTGTCACAGAGTTATTGGCCAGAATAACCTTAAGTACCCCATTTTGCCCACCGTTCCCCTACTTTTAAGCACAGTTGGCAAAAACCAGGGGTTTTTTTTTTCACAAAAAAAAAAACAGGCTTTTATTAGTATATGCTTTCCAGTCACATTATACATATTTGTAAATAAAATTGCCACTTTAAAAAAGTAATTAATATTCCAATATTAAGTATTACTTCATCTAAAAATAATTTAAATTATTAATAATAAACAGGGATGAGATTTTTCAGCTTTTTTTGTAGGTTGTGATTTTCTTTCTGTAACAATATATACAAGAAACAAAGTTTTTACTTTCAACATGAAATTCTCTTATATCTCATCTAATTAAAAAAGTTTTCACATAGTCATGTTAATAAAACATTTATTGATTTTTATGTTTAAAAATAGAACAATCAAATCATTTACTTCTGTAACACAGGCTTTTACCACCTGAATCCTTATATTTTGCTTTAATGTTATCTTTTTCATAAAGTTTTATTTATTTATTTATTTTACACTTTTGTCGATCTCATCCTTGAATTAACAAACTGTTATATAAAAGAGCATTAAATTAATTTTATTATAGCTAAAATATTTTATAATTCGGAATATTGCAATCCATTTAAAAGTTACATAACTGAATAGAATTTCATACGTTTTGCATAAAATTTTATCAAAACTTTTTTTTTTTTTTTTTTTTTTTTTTTTTTTTTAACTGCCTTGACAAATTTTAATTCAGTTTTTTATTTGATAATTCAAAATCAATATAGCTTGGTTCTGGAGTTAGTATATAGATAAGAAAGTAGGCTGCTATTAATTACCATATTATAACAAAGTTTTTAAAGACCACTTTGTTCAGTTTTGAATAAAACAAAGTTTTTTTTTTTTTTAATTATACAATTTTCACTTTATATCTTGTACAAAATAAATGTGCTTTCCATTATTATTTATTTTACTTTACAGCAGACCCTTTGATTTATAATTTTTTAAGATAATTAATATAGACATTTTTCTTCTACAATTTCTAGATTTGTTTTCCCCTCCCATATATAATAACTTTTAATAAAGCCAGCTAATCATACATAAAACACATAATTAAAACCTTCTCAAAACAAAATTACAATTGAAATAAACTGAATTAAAGGTAAAGTCATTTACATAAAAATAATTTATAAATTTCAATTAAAAAAGGGACAATAGAATAAAAATTTTGAACTTTTTGGAAAGGAAAAAAAACTAAAAAAAAACTACTTTTTATGGGTAAAAAACCAGTTGGTTTAAACCAATTGGTTTAAACTGTGCCAACCCTGCTTTTAAGACATCTTCACCATACACATCACATAACTTTTTGTAAGCTTCTATAGTATTCTTTCCTTTTTGGAAGTAATACAACAAAATATGATGAAAATGTTCCTTTTCCATTTTTAAATTGACACCAGACTTCTTAACGAAATTGTGCCTCTTTTTTTTTTTTTCCTCTAAATCAAGTAGGAAGTGTATGCTTTGAAATTACATAATGACTTTTCAGTTTAAAAGGAAGTAAGTTATGCTTCAAGACAGATACTGCCATCTATAAAAAAAAAAAAAAAAAAAAAAAAAAAACGCAATTACTTTCTGGCCAACCCAATAATTATTAATTTTGTTGTAAAGGACAGAGGTAAACATAATTTTAAAATACTTAAGGCACAATTATTTAATTTTTCAAAAAATTCCACATAATTTAACCCATTAATGTAATATATCTTACTGACAGTTGACTATATTAATTCATAAAAAAATTATTTTGCAGAATTAATTCGAGCGTTAACGGGTTAATTATAAAAAAAAAAAAAAAAAAAAAAAAAAAAATAATAATAGAAATTTTTAAATTAAATTTTTTAAATTCTCATTTTAATGAATAATTAACATTTGATTTTTAAATTCTCTTATTATAGACTAATGAAAAAAAAAAAAACCTGATGACACTCCTCTAAAAAAATCCCCGATAAAACCAATTGGGCTGGGTTTTTTACAACCCTGACAAATTGAGCTCAAAATATTTATAAATTTTTTATTAAATTTTTTTTATCTAAATAATAAAATATATTTTCATATTCATATGTAATTGCAATATTCCGAGAGTTGGCTTTTGTAAAAATGCATGTGTGTCCCTGCAGAATATTTCTGATTATTAGAAAACTTATTGCAGAATATTTTAAAGTATTCTGGTATGAGGAAGAAATCCAACCTTTACTTTTAAGTTTACAGTATTATCTGTACTTGCTAAACATTATTTAAACTTACACTAAAATTTTCTCTGAAAGATATAAATTAAAACTTATTTAATTTGAAATTTATAATTTGAAAATTAATTTAATTGGATTTTAAAAACTCGTTACTCACAACTGATACAGAATTGTAGTTTTTCCAGCATTGTCAAGACCAACAATTACAACCTTGTGTTCTGAAAATGAAAAATTTTCATTAAATTCAATAATATATATAGTACATGTGAAAGTAATTTAAGGATTTTAAATACTAAATATATTTCTTAGCATAAATAACATTTGTTTAACATTAACACAATTATGTATTCCATACTGAACAAGAAGAAAAATATGTGGGTTGCTTTAGAATCAGTTACAGCTCACCAAATGCCATATCATATCAATGCTTTCCAAGTATTCTGATCAGATACATCAAAGAATGAGGTTTGATCTTTCAAGATTAATCAATGCTTTAATAATTACAAAAAAGCAAAAATGATTTCATATTAGTAAAGAAGACATTTCGATTAATGATATCTTTGTTAAGAATTTCTGGTAAATAATCTATGAACAATGGAACATGTCATTTTTTAAATTCAACAACAAAAAACTAATATGTTGTGGCCACCAGAAGACTTTCTTCTATATTTTCCTATACAAATTCACTCAGTAACAATATAAAAAAAAAAAAAAAAAAAAAAACGATTTTTTTTTCAAAGTAGTTTTTTACTACTATTATTATGAATAATTCATATTAATTTTTCAATCACAGGTTAAGAATAACTCTCATTATGTACATTTATACGAAATTTTGTCCTAGACTGATATGTTAAAAATTTAGAAAAAATACGATCACAGCGCCACCTGTTGAGCGATTGATCTCCAAATCTAATCAGCACCAGTTTATGTCAGGGGCCAACTAAATACCAAGTTTGGTTAAATCTCGTTAAAAAAAAAAAAAAAAAAATCGATAACTTTGTTTTAAATTATCACAGATTTATAGTCCAATCATTCGTTTTAAAGGTATTGACGAGACCTTTTGAAAGATACCCATCTTGAAAATTTACTCCCCTCGAGGGGGGACTTCCCCCCCCCCAGGGGGTGTGGCGAAGCTCCTACACATACAAAAAATTTCCAGTTGACTGTCTCTATTATCAATAATTCTTGTAAATTTCATAATGATTACTAAAAAATAATTCTCTTTATGCACATTTATACAAAATTTTGTCCTATATCACCATGTTAAAAATTTAGAAAAAAATGGGATGGCAACGCAACCTGTAAGACAATTTTTACCAAAAAGTTGATAGGCACTAATTTATGTCAAGGTGCAACTACATACTAATTTGTATGAAATTCTGTACAGTAATTCCTGAGATACAGTTGCCACAAAATTTTGTCACACACACACAGACAGACAGACAGACATTTTCTAAAAATAGTCAAATCGTGTTCTACAGCTCTCAAAACGTGTAAATCCATCAAAAACCCGAGGTCGAAAATTTTTACGAATCCAATACTTTCTTCTATTGAATATAGAAGAAAGTAATAAAACGAAAATATCTTGATTGTCCCTATAATTATGAACATTTAAAAGCACGGAGAAAAAGATATTTTGCATTATGTTTTATTAATTTTGTTTCATATTAAAACTAATATGTTGTGGCCACCACAAGACTTTCTTCTATATTTTCCAAAACAAATTCACTCAGTAACAATTTAAAAAAAAAAAAAAAAAAAAAAAAAAAACGATAACTTTGTTTTAAATTATCACATATTTATAGTTCAACCATTCGTTTTAAAGGTATTGACGAGACCTTTCGAAAGATACCCATTTTGAAAATTTACCACCCTCGGGGGAGGAGGGGGAGGGGGGCCCACATGCACAATTTTTTTTTTCCTAATTAACTACTACTATTATCAATAATTCATATTAATTTTACAATCACAGGCTAAGAATAACTCTCATTATGTACATTTATACAAAATTTTGCCCTATACTGCCATGTTAAAAATTTAGAAAAAATACGATCACAACGCCACCTGTTGAGCGATTGATCCCATAATCTAATCAGCACTAGTTTATGTTAGGGGCCAACTAAATACCAAGTTTGGTTAAATTTCGTTAAAAAAAAAAAGTTTTTTTTTTTTTTTTTTTTGTTAAAAGTAATAAAAATCGATAACTTTGTTTTAAATTATCACAGATTTATAGTTCATCCATTCGTTTTTGAGGCATTGACGAGACCTTTCGAAAGATACCCATCTTGAAAATTTACTTCCCTCGAGGGGGGACTTCCCCCCCAGGGGGGGGGGTGGCGAAGCTCCTACACATACAAAAAAATTTTCCCCGTTGACTATCTCTATTATAAATAATTCTTGTAAATTTCATAATGATTACTAAAAAATAATTCTCTTTATGCACATTTATACAAAATTTTGTCCTATATATCGCCATGTTAAAAATTTAGAAAAAGCGGGATGGCAACGCAACCTGTAAAACAATTTTTACCAAAAGTTGATAGGCACTAATTTATGTCAAGGTGCAACTACATACGAATTTGTATGAAATTTTGAGCAGTAGTTCCTGAGATACAGTTGCCACAAAATTTTGACACACACACACAGACATTTTCCAAAAATGGTCAAATCGTGTAAATCCATCAAAAACCCGAGGTTGAAAATGTTTACGAATCCAATACTTTCTTCTATTGAATATAGAAGAAAGTAAAAAGCGTTATAAATTTGTCAGCCTTAATCTGTCTGCGGCACAGTAACTACCAGTGGAATAGATAGATTGCAATGTATTTTTTTTTTTTTTACTTTCTTTTATATTAAAATAGAATAAAGTATTTGATTAGCAAAAGTGTTCAACTTCCGGTTTTCGATGCATTTACACGTTTTGAGATGTCCAGAACATAATTTGACGATTTTTACTTCCATTACCCTACTACTAACATAGGTAATGGAAGTATTGTATTCGGTTCAAAAATTCGATATCGATATTTCACCTCATTTACGCGTTTTAAGGTCCCTTGAGTCCAAAAAAAGTGGTTTTTGGCAATTGGTCAGTATGTATTTGTATGTATGTATGGAATTTTCCGGCTATCATATCTCCGAAACTAATAGAGACAGAACTACAAAACTTCAGAATTGAGGCAGGTCTGGTGTACAGATGAATTTTCCAAATTTTGGTGAAAATTGAAAAACCGGAAGCAAGACCGTAAGTCCGTATATCAAAAAAGGCTCTAACGATTTTCTTCAAATTTGCTATATAAGCACTTTATTACATGTCCTTTCGAATGATATAGTTGGTTAGTTCAGGAAAACTGATAGGCGTCCTGTATAAATAGCTCAATCTCAGGTCTCGCAAGCGCGATTCTTTAAAAACGGCTGTACGGATTTCTTTCAAATTCGCCATATTAACTCAATTTTAAATATCCTTCTGTATGTAATTATTGTTTTCCGGTCATTGAGCTTCGGTAAAGGTAGGTATCTCAAAAACGGCTCTATTGTATGGAATTGCACAAAACTTGGTGTATGAGAAAGCCATTATGAAACACTATGCTGATTAAATTTGGATACATATCGACAAATAAGTGCCGCGATAGTGTTACATTTTATCCCGAGAATAGGAAAGCTAAATCATTTCTATGGCATATAAATGCACAAAACTCCATATGTGAGATAACCATTATGAAAACAAATGCTGGCTTATCATGGGTATATATCGACCAACAAGTGGCGCTTCTATTACTCACCTTCGCTGATTTTCTACATGGCTACATTTCAGCATCTATAAACTAAAATTACAGAAAAATGCAAAATCTGAGAATTTCAGTTCGTAACATTTTTAAAAATTCAAATTTAATTTTGATGTTTTTTTTTTTTTTTTTTTTTTTTTGCAATTAATTAAAATGTGTTTCTTCAGGCAGGCCAATTTAATTTGGATCGATATTTTAAAATTTGTGAGCTGTGAATCTTCTAGTAACCAAACCATCGCGATTTTACATCTTCTAACTCTTAAATCTCGTTGGATTATAAATCACGGTTTTTTTTTTTTTCTTTTAACCTTTTTCTATATTCAATAGAAGAAAGTATATTGGATTCTTAAAAAAGAATTTACTTGCGGTTTTCGATGGATTTACACGTTTTCAAGGGGTCCAGAACACAGTTTGACCATTTTTAGAAAATGTCTGCTGTGTGTGACAACTGTATCTCAGAAACTAATGCACAGAATATCGAACAAATTTATACGTAGTTGGACCTTGACATAAACTAGTGCAAATCACCCAACTAGTGCAAATTAGTGCAAATAACGCTGCTATACTGCGATTTCTCCAATTTCAGGGAAAGCTATATCTCAGTTCTATTGTGTATAATCGAATAAAGCTTGATATATAAAAGGGCCATAATGAAGCATTAAGCTGATTTAATTTGTGTGCATATTGACCGATAGGCGACGCTGCTATGCTGCTACTTTCTCCATGAATGAGAAGGCTATATCTCAGATTCTATTGTATATAACTGCACATAACTTTTTACATGTGAGTGCCATTATAAAACACTATGCTGAATCAATATGGGCGCATATTTGCCAGTAGGTGGAACTGCTGTACCGTGATTTACCTCTGAATAAGAAGGCTATATATTTCAGACTATTGTATATAATTGCACAAAATTTCACATTTGAGAGGGTCATTATGAAACACTATGTTGGTTCATTTTGGGTACATATTGGCAGATAGGTGACGCTGCTATTACTCACCATCTGCTACTTTCCATATGGCTACATCTCAGCAACTGCTGATTAAAATTTCACCATACATATGTAAAATGTTTATACAGAGAAACTACGATTAAATTTCTGTATATATTAAACAGTAAGTGGGACTGTTATATAGAATGATATAGAAGAAATTTTGTCATGGCCACAACATACTATCCCAGCCATATCGCAGATTCTGAAATTTAGTGATTAATTAATGAAAAAACTATTAAAGGATTCCAGGTAATATGCAAAGATAACAAGGGTATAACCTCTAACCTATATTAAAAACGCTATATGCCCTTTTAATAAGGGAAAAAGGGTTTTTCAACATGACACATAGCAGCATATATTTAAAAAAAAAAAGGATGACAACAACAAATGACAATGACGACGAAAACAAATGTTTAAAAAACATTCAAGCTTCTGATGAAAACTAAAAACATTAATAAGGTTTCGTACTAGGACATGGAGAGCATTGAACGATTTTGAAAGTTTCTCTTTCACATCAAGATCAAGAAAAAAAGGTTTCTTTTATAAAAGTATGTCTAATAAGATTAAACTAAGTACTGTCAAAATATGATGGAGGGGAAACTGGGATTTTTTACTTTCATAAAATTATTTACATACGTATTTAAAAATTACCTATGAGTAAATCTTTTGGATTACAAATGATAAAATAATAAGAAAATATTCGTTCAATTACACTTCCCAACTGTATTTACCCGATATTCAACCTTAAACTATTCAACATTCTTGTTGAAAGGTGACAAAAAGCATTATACATCTGAAAATGCAGTTCTATCATTTTCCTTAATATTCCATAATGTATCTGAATATTTTATTATTAATATCGCCAAGTTTCGACGCAACAGTATAAAGATAAAGTATAAATAAGGACATTAGTACTCCCGTTGAGCTGAGTTCAGTTGTGTTGAGTTGGTTGGTTGTAGGGTTTAAGGCCGATTGACTACGCTAAGGTCTTAGGCCTATTGGTGGAATGTCCTCCGTCTTTCTGAGGGGTGATATCCCGTATTTATGCAAGTTTCGGAGAAAACCACGGAAAACTCCAAGCGGCTAGGTCGATGAGCGCGACCCGAGATCGAAACCGACTCTTCTCATCTACCAGCTTTGAGCGCAGAACCGCTCGGCCGCTGGTGGGCCAGTTATATTGAGAGAATTGTTCTGAGCGATTGCCTCTTTTAGAGATTGTGTTCCAAGAGATTGAGCTTTGTTTGGCTTTGTTTAATCAGTAAAATTCCTGCGCTGTGGAGTATATTACGCGAATATAAGTTAAATGAAATGCATTCATGGACTAGAACCTGACTGTTTTCTTTACGAATCTCTTTGTTCCCAAGAAAATCAAACTTTTCCTAACAATACATTCAAATGAACAATTTAAAGAAAATCAAGCTCAACGCATGGCCAACGAGAAAGTAATACCGGAATTTTCATAGAAAGAATAAAAAAGGTACCTAAGAAGGAGTATATGAGTAAGTATCTGAGATCTGAGAAGAGATATTCAATAGCTATCGCACAAACAGATAAGTACGAATGAATAGTCAAGCTGTTTAATGAAAACTACTGATAAAAAGAAACAATTGTGGTAAAAATAATTTTTTTGGTTATTTTGCTATTCAATGTAAATCCAAAAAGGGGGGCAGCATTGCAAATACATTTCTGAAGAAAAATACTGGAATTTCTATGTATTCCGATTAATTTAATACGGCAAAATTATATATTTTTTCTTTGTGTTACATTAAAGTCGGTTATTCAACCAATAATACAAACTCATCACTATTGAATTAATAAAAGGAATAAAGATATCTTGGGAATTATTTTCATTGATGTATTTAAGATATATGAAAAATCTTAAGTATTATATTCGGAACAAATAAATCCCACAATCACGTTTTGAACAAGTAACTGAGACTGACATACAGATATGTAATGAGATAACATCTGATAAGAAAAAATGTATAAATCTTTGCAGTCAAAGTACAAATCTCATTTGCTTTTGAGAAGCAGTTTATTTACAAATAGAATTTATTTACAAATGGCGATAAGTCTAGTCTAATAACTGCTAGACTAAATTTGGAAAAATATACAAGATGACGTACAGATAATTTATTTTTATAATCTTTCACGTGAAGTAGAAAAATTATAAAAATTACAGATGAATGTGGGAAATAGACAAAAGTTTGAAATGTGAAACTAAACACAGTTTGATTTTAGCAATTCTCTCGAACTATTTTGCAACGAAGAAAAAATACACACAGGAAATTATATTTTCCATATTTATGAAAATATTTAAAAAGCAGATTGTTCAAGTACATGCTAGAACATAATGAAAAAAACTAGAAGAAAAAGAAAGAAAACTTTGTAAAAGTTTAACATTCCTGACAGTCAATTATTTACATAAACTTTAAAATAATTTTACTATTACGCAAATGTCTGAAAATTTATAATAATAAAATTAAAGTCTGGAATTCCTACAAAATATAAGGAATCTAATTATGATATCATAGTAATGTAGTGAGGGTATTAGGGACAATGAAGTAGAAATATGTTAACAGATTATTTTTGGATGCTTGCATAGAGAATCCCCCCCCCCCCTCCTAGATGTTCCTAAGCCGTGCACGAGAGAAAAAAAAAAAAGCAGCTTTAAATGGAGCTCCGATGTAAAGAAACATTTAAAAAGACAATGTGTAAATAATAACCTATTTTAATATTTTTATAGATACATAAATAGGTTCGTATTTGTTACAGCCACCGGGTGAATTCTTCCGATTTTCACCCTGACTTTGTGAAAAACCCTTACGTGATAGAAAGAAAAGACAAGTATTTCTGAATTCAGCGTATCGAAACACATTAGAGATACCCAAAGTAGTACGAAAAAAAAAATCATGAAAAAGTACAATTTCGCAGACTTGTGTAATTAAAGAACCGATACTTAAAGTTAACAGACAGTCACACAGTAAATACTAAATTTCACCGAGTCTTTTTTACAGGTTATAAAATGATCATGTGATTTAATTTAAATAACAAGGCCCAGACAACAATTTATTCAGCTGCGAAATATAGACAATCACACTACGCTGCTGACGCATCCAAGCGAAACGAAATGGGCGGAAAGTAACCATAACCATCAACAGCTGATCAGATAACGGTGATATTCTTCGATGTCAAGCAGAATTGGGCAGCAATAAATATTATTACATTGTGACTGCATAAGTCTAGCTGCATGATAACTAAGGATTTTTTACTTTCTTCTATATGTAATATAGAGAAAGTATTGGATTCGCGAAAATTTTCGAAGTCCATTTTTTGATGGATTTACATGTTTTGGGATATGGAGAACACGAATTAATAGTTTTTAAAAAATGTCTGTCTGTCTGTCTGTATCATTTTTTTGTGGACGCTGTATCTCACGAACCAATGAATGAAACTTAACCAAACTTGGTATTTAGTTGCACCCTGACATAAACTGGTGCTGATTAGATTTTGGGATCAATCGCTCAATAGGTGGCGTTGTGATCGCATTTTATGCAAATTTTTAACATGGCAGCATAGGACAAAATTCCGTATAAATGGGCATAAAGAGAGTTATTTTACACTTGTGATTGTAAAATTAATATGAATTATTGATAATAGTAGTAGTTAGCTAGGAAAAAAAAATTTGTGCATGGGGGGGGCATCGGTTCCCCCCCCCGGGGAAGTAAATTTTCAAGATGGGTATCTTTCGAAAGGTCTCGTTGATAATAGTAATAGTTAACTTGGAAAAAATTTTTGTGTATGTGGGGGCATCGGTTGCCCCCCCACCGGGGGGGGAAGTTCCCACCCGGGGGGGCAAAGTTTCAAGATGGGTATCTTTCGAAAGATCTCGTCAATACCTTTAAAACGAATGGTTGAACGATAAATCTGTGATAATTTAAACCAAAGTTACCGATTTTTTTAACTTTTAACAAAAAAAAAATTAGAAAATATCGCAATTTTTTTTTTTTTTTTTTTTTTTTTTTTTTTTTTAACGAAATTTAACCAAACTTGGTATTTAGTTGGTCCCCGACATAAACTGGTGCTGATTATGTTTGGGGATCAATAGCTCAACAGGTGGCGCTGTGATAGCATTTTATCTAAATTTTTAACATGGCAGAATAGGACAAAAATTCGTATAAATGTGCATAATTAGAGTTGTTTTAAACTTGTGATTGTAAAATTAATACAAATTATTGATAATAGTAGTATGTAACTAGGAAAAAAATTTTTTGCATGGGGGGCATCGCTTCCCCCCCCTAGGGGGGAAATACCCCCCAGGGGGGGTAAATTTTCACATTGGGTATCTTTCGAAAGATCAGGTTGATAATAGTAGTAGTTAACTAGGAAAAAATTTTTGTGCATGTGGGGGCATCGGTTGCCCCCCCCACCGGGGAGGGAAGTTCCCACCCGGGGGGGCAAAGTTTCAAGATGGGTATCTTTCGAAAGATCTCGTCAATACCTTTAAAACGAATGGTTGAACGATAAATCTGTGATAATTTAAACCAAAGTTATCGATTTTTTTCACTTTTAACAAAAAAAAAAAAAAAAACTTAGAAAAAAAAAAATCGTACCTTTTTTTTTTTTTTTTTTTTTTTTTTTAATATTGTTACTGATTGAATATGTATAGGTAAATATAGAAGAAAGTCTTGTGGTGGCCACAACATACTAGTTTTCCTAAGAAAAAGAGAAAGAAAAAAGAAACCACGTGAAAAACCTATAAAAAGTAAATGAAATTATTATTATTATATATATATATATATATATATATTGTGTGTGTGTGTGTGTGCTGTGTGTGTGTGTTTTTCAGGTGTAAGGTAATTAAATTTTGCCCATTCAAAATCAACTGCCACCAGATATTTCGAACAAATTTAGAAATAAATGAAGATTTTTCTTTAATTTATAAAAGTAAACTATTTAAAAAAAAAAAAAAAAATCCGGGTGAGATTCTACAGTTTAAAATTAAATATCCCACGCATAGGCGTAAACTACGGGGGGCAGGGGGCTGCCCCCCCCCCACACTTTTAAATCTTCGGGGGACGGCCTCCCCGGGAAGTAAATCTTCAAGATGGGTATCCTTCGAAAGGTCTCGTTGATAATAGTAATAGTTAACTAGGAAAAAAATTTTGTGCATGTGGGAGCATCGGTTCCCCCCCCCCAACTGGGGGGGAGTCCCCTCCCCGGGGGGGGGGGGGGGCAAAGTTTCAAGATGGGTATCATTCCAAAGGTCTCGTCAATACCTTTAAAACGAATGGTCGAACCATAAATCTGTGGTAATTTAAAACAAAATTATCGATTTTTTTTACTTTTAATGAAAAAAAATTTTTTTTTTTTTTTTTTTTTTTTTTTTTATGAAATTTAACCAAACTTTGTATTTAGTTTGTCCCTGACATAAACGGGTGCTGATTACATTTGGGGATCAATCGCTCAACAGGTGGCGCTGTGATCTCATGTTTTCTAAATTTTTAACATGACAGTATAGGACAAAATTTCGTATAAATGTACATAATGAGAGTTATTTTTAACTTGTGATTGTAAAATTAATACGAGTTATTGATAATAGTAATAGTTAACTAGGAAAAAATTTCTGTGCATGTGGGGGCATCGCTTCACCCCCTGTGGGGAAGTACCGCCCCCGGGGGGGGGGGTAAATTTTGAAGATGGGTATCTTTCGAAAGATCTCGGCAATACCTTTAAAATGAATGGTTGAACTATAAATCTGTGATAATTTAAAACAAAGTTATCGATTTTTTTTTTACTTTTAGCCAAAGAAAAAATTTTTTTTTTTTTTTTTTTTTTTTTTTGTTACTGATTGAATATGTATATAGGAAAATATAGAAGAAAGTCTTGTGGTGGCCACAACATACTAGTTTCATATGTATGTATGAAAAGAAATTAGTCTCTATTTTCATTAATGAACTTATTAGTTCAGTAGCCAGATTCAATCCAGTCATTTATCACCTTTAGAATTTTTTTAATTTAAAGTTAGGAAAATTGTATTTCTCCTTATTACTTTTTGATAAGATTGATATCAGTTCGGATTAAATTTTTCTTTTTCTTGCCTACAGATTTGTTTCATTATTTTGTTAATTACTTCACAATTAGATCAGTTTTCCTTTTTCTTGCCTACTGATTTGTTTCATAATTTTGTTCATTGTTTCACAATTAAATCAGTTGTGTTTTTCCCTTTATAGAAAGTTAAAATTTTTATAAAGAATGCATTTTAATAGCCGTATTGTTGGTATCACGTGCGAGGGGCCCACATCTAGGGTATCACATGCGATATATATAAATTCTAAAGTTTTTTAAATCTTATTTGAACATAGCTCCACTGAAACTCGCCCCCCCCCCCCCCAGATTTTTTAAAAAGTTGACACCTATGATCCCACGGCCCCTGGACGGACTAAAAATGCCAGGGGACCACTAAGAAAACAAATCAACTGTAGATGTTCATTCTACATTTAGAATATTCTGTATTTTTAAAAGAAAGCTTTTATATCACAAGCATATCTAATATGTACGTACGCCAAAATTTGCTTATTAAAATTAGCTATGATCTTTAATCAATTATATCTTATCTTTTAATAGAAATGTTTTATTCTAATCTTATCCAATGTGCTAATAATAATTCACGAATCACGACATCAATCCTGTATAATATTTTGCATACATATTTTCCTGCTTCACAGTATTATTTAATACTTAGAACTACATGAACATATTTTCATCAAACATGGGTAATAACAAGAAAGAACCATCGATTAAACCAGTGTTCTAATTAGGGATGTGGGTTTTCCGGAAAATTTTGAAACGGAAAATTTTCTGGAAAAATTACCGAAAATTTTCCGGAAAATGTTCAATCTCTAAATTACGAAGGTTTTGTAAAATAAAACTAAATACATTAAAAGCTACAAGTAAACAAAACTATTCAAAGAAAAGTATGAATAATTATTCAATTTAAAAAGAAATTTATAAACAAAACACAGAAATTATGATTTAATGGTTTATTAAACATGCATAAAGCTAGAAAGTTATAAGTTTTAATGACTGTTTTGCATGTATAATGGTTGAATAATCTACATAAAAAAGGTGTCTGTGAACGTTCTGTAGCTGTCAGACACCCTCACATATCGCTGCCAACAGCTGAACCCCATTTTATTATATATACGAAAATACTGAAGTTACATAGCGGAAAAAAATGATAAAAGTTCTTTTTTGCACTTTATAATTTCAAAATAAAAATATTAAAAAAAAAAAAAGTTTTTGAAAAACAAGGACAAATTTAACAATTGGGAATATTCTGAAAGTAAACAGAATTTAAAAAAAAAAAAAAAAACACAGAGGTAATTATCATAACGAATTTCTGTTTAGAATAATATGGGGTTTGGCTGCTAGTGGCAGAAAAATTACATATCCACATTTTTCTTTTTCTTTAGTTTGATCGCTAATTTTTATCATGAACTTACTTTTTTATAAACAGTATAAGACTAAGATCATGATTCGATAAATATTTATTTAACGAAACAGTATTAGGTGCACATCTTTTAAATAGAAATTATTGCTAGCGTATCAATAATTTTGCTGCCGATTGTACAAGGTAATTAGCAAGGTATGGGTCAGGCCATGCAAGGGTTCATTTCATCAAAATTCTTTTGATTTTTTCGATTTGCTCTATTTTTAAGCGTAGTTTGTGAACACAAAATCATATTTTTTAATAGTTGGTGGTATTGGATAATGGATGTAATCCTCTATTTAAAAAAATTAATCTGGAAGTTTGAGATTTTTTTTTTTTTTTATTATTATTATTATTATTGTTATTATTTAACTTTAAATGTAACACCTTTATGAGATTTTTCAAGTACGATTCAATTTCAGATATTTTAAGCAAATAAAGAAATATTGAGATCTTTCAACTAAACCTCCAGATACAAGATATGATGCGATTCATTTTATCTATTTGATTTCTTTACATTTTAATCAAAATTTTGCTGTTTAATTATTTCGGCAATTAATTCTATTTCCTGTTGCTTGGATAAAAAAAACATTTTTTTTTTTCCATATTAGGAATTAGTTTTAAAAAGTAATTAAAAAATATATAATTTTGTTTTTATATAAGATTTTTCTCTAAAATTTTCAACAATGCCAATTTTGTAATTAAAGCAATTTTTTTTTTTTTTTTTTTAAGTTTTGCTCTTTTTTTTTTTTTTTTTTTTTTTTTTTTTGAATATGTAATGAAGATTATGACAATGTCCTAACTTTCTGAGTCACTCTCAGAATCAGAGACCATAAGGTGACCTAAGAGAATTGCTGCTTGAGTTTGAAAAACATC
The DNA here is from genome assembly GCA_963930645.1 of Salticus scenicus. Classification (NCBI taxonomy): domain Eukaryota; kingdom Metazoa; phylum Arthropoda; class Arachnida; order Araneae; family Salticidae; genus Salticus; species Salticus scenicus. Next base: position 300,913,839 of record OZ005649.1, read on the forward strand.
GGAGTATCATCATTTATCAAATGAATATTTTGAAAAACAGATACACATGTTCAGCAGTATAGTAGTGCATTAATTTATCAATATATTCTTTTTTTTTTTTTTTTTTTTTTATGAGGCCAAATGCTTTATAATTATGTTTTTACAAACTTATTGAATGGACATTTAAAATTCTGATTAGCAACCACAGATCTCTTGTATTATAATAAATAACCTCTTTCTCGAGCAAGTTGCTCAAAACATATATCTGGTAACTTTCTAAATGATGACTTTAATAAGAAACTTTTGTTTTTCACACTGTATATAGCATTACTATGACTAATAAAAGAAAATTTAAATATATCATGCAAAAGATTTATTAAGAAATTTGTTTTTTTGGTTGGAAAATTTTCCGGAAAAACATAGAAAATTTTCCAAAAAAAAAAAAAAAAATTCCGCGGAAAATTTTCCACTCCGCATCACTAGTTCTAATAATAATAAAAGCACTGAAATAGGTCCACTCGCTTTGGAGCTACATTGCCACAGACGAAGGCTTCAAACTTATGAAAATCCCTTTTGCATCGGGAGTTAAAAAAATAAGAAAATTACAGATAAACATTAAATTAAAATTTCTTCATATATGATCATTTATCTCATCATATATTACAAGATAATTCCAATTACATTTTAAAAAATATAATTTTATACATAACAAATTAATCTCAATTACAGGGGATCAGAACTGAGGGCAGCATTCAATACTATTTTTTTTTTTTTTTTTTTTTTTTTTTAATACTTATATCTGCATAAAGAAAAAATACTATTGTAAATAGTGGTGCTATAACCTGCACTTAGTGCTACTCTGTAGTAGATCATAAGTTAACCTTAATAACAGTATTTAAAGAAAAAAAGATCAATATTCATTCTATCAAAATTATATATCTCCAAATTATGTGTATTCTTTATATATGTGAAAGTTATCTAAGTGAAATAGTCTTAATTGACAATTTTTGAATAAAATACAATAAATTCATGTCATTTTGAAATACAAGTAAAACGTGCGGTCTTTCACCGCCTTTTCTAAAACAATGCGTTATCCTTATGTCAAAAATAAGAAAAGAAAAACACTTGTTTAAATTATTATTCACATTACGTTTTATTTTTTATATTTGGTGTGTGTGTACACGAAGTTATTATATTTTAAAGAATATTTTAAGAAAATTCTAATTTTTGTTTCCAAATGAATACAGAAAAATGAAAATAATATAAATCAAGCTTATTTGTGTTTTAATATACAATCTTGTGTCAAGTTAAATATCAGAGCTTTCTGCAAGACAAAATAATTTGCAAAAATATCTAGAAAAGACTAAAATGTAAACATTGTTACGAGAATCTTGTCGCCTTCCTTGTGTGAGAAAGTAGTTCGTCGTACAGAAACAAGCAGGTTCTAGTCGATAAATGCACTTTATTCTGCGTAATTTCTCGAATATGTACAACAAAACTGTTATTACAATGAATATTCTCGAAAACAGTCCAATAGTACTGTTAATTCTTCGAATATTCTGGAAACAGTCCAATGGAGCTGTCACTCGTACCACATAAGTCACTATGAAACAGTCCAAGAAAACAGTCACTTGTTCCCAAATAACATCAAATACTTCAGAGCAGAAAATGTCGCTAGCTCATGAACCAAGTTCAGTCGTTTAGAGCACAATCTCCAAAGTGCGATCGCTCAGAACAGGTCTCTGAACAACTCTGAATCGCAGTGACTACACAACACACACTCTCTCAGAGGTCAACTCACCTCCTATTTATACCTTTTGACGATGGGATTTGGCGGTATCTTAATCCAGAAAACCAAGGAAAGTTTCAGAAATCGGCGCCAGTGCATAGTAAAGTTTCGAAACTTTGGGAACCCTAAACTACTATTTTACACCAAATTTGTTCGTCAAGTTTGTCGCCAAGACTAACCTCATTGAAAGTGAAGGAACTGCCCTTTTATCTTCACTTTGCCTGTAAAACTACTTTCACTGCAATAGTACAATTGAGGCAAGGGAAAAGACTTAATCCGCTGCCATAAATATCGGGAAATTCATATAAATTTAATTTCCTGAAAGAGCAGAAGAAATCTATGCATGATAAAAAAAAAATACTAGTAAAAGGAAATTTCAAGTTAAAATATGATAAAATAAACTATTCTTTGCAAGAAGTACTGAAAAGCACGGCATTCTTTTCTTTTCATTCATTTATTTATTTTTATTTTTATTTTTTTCCCCCAAAGAGACAGTAATTCCTTTTTTGCTTGTCCAGGTATTTACAATAGCAAATAAAATCTTTACATGAAACTTTTTACCTCACGCATTGGAAGTATAAGCAAGAAAAGACAAAGATGTCGCACGACGCACGACAATAATATACAATACATAATGCATTTCATTTTTACATTCATGTAAAAATGAAATGCATTATGTATATATTATCATGCATAAAACGCTTTGTTCTAAATTGCTAAACAAGAACAATATATATATTATATATATAATGCATAATTACATGATGTATGCATGATGTATGTTATTTATGAATAACATAGAATGGAATACTTTTTCATATGTAACACAGGTTATTTTTTCTAGTTCTACTGACCATTGCCATTTTTACGGTAAAGGTAATGAAAATAACCTGATAACTCTGAAATGCTATATATATATATATATATATATACGATATATATATATATTTTTTTTTAGAAAAATTTGTTAATCACTTCTATCGTATAGAGAATAATTCAAATAATCGGGAAATTTTAATGTCATTTAACTTTCCTAGATAGCGTTATTTGGAATAGCTTTGCCTACCTATGTGAATAAAAAATGCATCAATACAACTTAAAGTAAACAACATTCTAATCGGAACGAACATTACGAAACGTACAACTATGTTTTACAGCTACTTCAAAAGAATGCAAAGCAATAAACTATACATTTAATATTTAAAATAAGCGTTCATCACGTTTAGAGCTGTACCGAGTACTCGGTATATATTCGGTACTCGGCCAAATTTGGACTAAGTATTCGGCCAATACCGAGTAGTTGTTATAATTTCATTATTTTAATGTATTATTGAAAGAAATGTATCCATAAGAGTTGTTTATTAATAAATAAACTAAAAAATTATGAAAATATAAATATAGAGACATTAAACTTTTGCTGGAAACAGCTTTCTGCAGTTAAAACGGCCGAGTAGATTGCCACCAAGCTCGGTATAGGGACGATTCATGATATGAACTTATCCATATTAGTTACAAGAATTTAAGTATAACCATCTTGTATGTGTGTAATATGCATTTTTTTTTTTTTTTTTTGTGAAACTTAGTACATATAATTGCATCTATAAAACAGACAAAAATAAAATATTTTAGAAAAAAGAACCCTTATATATAATACTAATATAGTAGATAAAATTTTAGTCACATATTTGTGCAAATAAAAGTAAGACATTTTTAAAACTGTAAGAAAAGATTGATTTTTAATTTAAAAAATAATTATGAAAAAGGTAAATACACTAAAATGTTATTAAAAATATATTTTAATAATCAAATTTGCTGTTTTGCAAATTATGGCCTGAAACCAGCTATCATTTTTACTCTTCTAGAATTTGAAGATTAATGAAGTCTATAAACATGTTTGAAATGATAAAATATTTATTTTAATGTTCTCATTTCATATGTAAATTTCATGCATCTTAAATTAAGCCTGAGGGTACAGGAAATTTTATATTCTCTAAGAATTATCTGAGAATGATTCGCATCTGAGAAAGACTATATAATAAATAATGAAGTTATTAGTTATTATGGTTTTAATAATCCACTAAGTATCAAATATAACAATGAACCTAATTGTGTAGTATATACACTACAAAAGTCCTGAAACATTTCATGAAAACATGCTGTTTGCCATTTAACTTAAGTTTCTGTTCAAAAGGCCTTTTCCTAATTTCAAGATGTGCAAAATTCTTCATATGTACATCAATTACTCATTCTTACAACTACTCAGTATTCGGTACTCGGCCGAGTAGTAAAAGGCCGAGTACTCGGTACTCGGCCAAAGTGCTACTCGGTGCAGCACTAATCACGTTCAAAGGAGGCAAAGAAAGATTCATACTGCTAGCCAAGTCTGAAACCTTTTTCAGTACTTAGCTAAGCATCAGGCAATGCACAGTAGATCAAAAATAACTCAACCATCTTTTCTGTTATTTTCTAACTTGACATGTAAACTTTGTTTTATATGTCTTTACTCTTTACACGTGTATTAAGTTTCTCTTACTGGAAAAATTTTAGATTTCTACTTCATTAGGTCAATTTTATGTCTTCTGATTATATTATCTTAAGAAAAAAGTAGCATCGCTTGTGCTCGCATAACAATTCCCTATAATTTTAACATAAGAAATTATTCCTACGGTAGACATTACTTCTATAAAATTCAAAAATTCAAACTATATAACAAAATGCAACCAGCATCGTTGCTTTCTTTATTCTATTCCTTAAAACAATTTTTATAGATGTCACACACACCACAAACTTTAAATTTTACATCTACTTTTTATGATAGCACGCGATCATGTTTTATATAAAAATTAAATCCTTAATTTTTTTACTTATTTTTATTTCATTTTGCACGCGCACTTTTTATTTCCTAATTCAAAATTATTAAAAAAAACTTTTTCGATAGTGTTTGTTTCGATACTGATTATTATTAATTTTCTTTTCTTTCCAAAAAAAAAAAAAGATTTTGATGAAATTCTGGCAAAAGCAGAATTTAGTTTAGGACGGAGGACTATTTTTTTTTTTTTTTTTTTTTTTAATTATAACATTGCTTTCAAATTATTCGATTATATTTTCGATAAATTTTAGATTTCGATAAATGTCCAACTATCGAAAAATGACACCGCAAAAATCTCCGATTGAGACTAATAGTCCTCAGTCCAAAAAAAAAACTTTTTCGATAGTGTTTGTTTCGATACTGAGTATTATTTTCTTTTCAAAAAAAAAAAAAAAAAAGATTTTGATGAAATTCTGGCAAAAGCAGAATTTAGTTTAGGACACAGGACTATTTTTTTTTTTTTTTTTTTTTCAAATTATTCAATTATATTTTCGATAAATTTTAGATTTCAATAAATGTCCAACTATCGAAAAATGGCACCGCAAAAATCCCAGATTGAGACTAATAGTCCTCAGTTCTACAAAAGAAAAAAAAAAAAAAAAAAAAAAAAAAAATCAACCAGAATAAGTGATAGTTTGAAAAAACTATATATTCCAAAATTTCCCAACAAAGAATCAATGAAGCGTTCAAATTTTTAATTTGCAGCATTGCGATATCAAGCGACAACGACAATGGAAGAGTTTCTTTTTACCTGTAAGTGGGCGTTTTTGTTTGATTTCCGGGTTCATTTGCAACAATTGTTCCTTATAATAAGCAATAACAGTTTGACACGGTAGTAACAATTCATAATAGAGAGTTCTATCAAATATCACATTGATGTATTAAAAAATTTAGCTTAATTTAACTAAAAGAAAAGACATTCCCTAACATGAACTTTGTGAAGAATTTTTTTACGCTTTGATCAGTCCTGTATCCACTTTATGACACTTTTTTACTTTCTCTTACCCATAAGGTAGAGAAAGTATTGTTTTTTGGGTCAAATTTTCGAACGCGAGTTTTTGTTATATTTGCATGTTCTGAGGTCCCCTGAATACGAAAATCATGTTTTTAGCAAATGGTCTGTGTGTATGTCTGTCTGTTATCAACATATCTCAAAAACAAATTATGCCAGAAAGTTCAAACTTGGTATTTTAAATGTGTATCATATAAGGATGCTACACTAAACTTTTCGTTTAAGATCAAGCAAATGGTTCGTGTACAGAGACACTCAAAAGTATTCCAATACATTACGTCTATGGGGGAAATTGCAGGTAAGTAGAGTTTAACATCTATAGACTGCACTAAACCAAATGAAACGAATATATATTTTTTGTAATAGAGATAGTCAACACGGAAAAAAAATTGTGTATGTAAGAGCCTCGCCTTCCCCCGTAGGGGGGGGGGTCCCCCTCCAGGGGAGTAAATTTTCATGATGGGTATCTTTCAAAAGAGCTCGCCAATACCTTTAAAACGAATGGTTGAACCATCGATCTGCGATAATTTAAAAATAAGCTATAGATTTTTTTTTACTTTTAACGAAAAAAACTTAGAAAAAAAAAATATATATATATATATTTTTTTTTTTTTTTTTTTTTTTTAATATTGAGAATAAAATGAACTTTTTTTGGATATTTAGTCTTATACTACTTCTGTAATATGGAAATCATTTGATTTATCATAAAAGGAATTTTTTTAAATAATAATTTTAATAAATTATTTTTTAATAATCGAATTAAATTCTATATAAATGTAGGTGCATTAATGAAACGGGGGGTTGAGGGGGGCGGTAGCCCCCCCCCCCCTCACACAGAACTAATTATCATATAAAACTCTCCCGAGGCCTAATTTGAATTGTTTAACACAGGTTTACATCACAGTACTCGCTATCTTACCTCTTAATCTGCAACCTGTATTTACAGTATTAAATTTCAGGGAAAGAGAGAGTCGTGTGAGTGACACACCAGATTATTTTTTAAGTTATTTTACCATTATTATTTTGGATCATGACTTTCCTGTTTCTTTATCTTTATTTTTTGAATATTTAAAGAAAGTGTTAACATTTCATAATCAATTCTGTCTGTCCACTCTCTAACTGCAGTAAATATTCATAGAATTCCTTGAAAGTGATACTCTGTTATTCATGTTTACGACCGTTTCTTTCTTTTTCTTTTTTTTTTTTTTTTTTTTTTTTTTGTAATTTATTAGGTTTTTAATTTTAATTTTTTCTTCCAGAGTATTTTCGGGTTTTATCAGAGTTTTCAGGAATATTTTCTTTTCTTTTTTTTTTTCAACATAAAGTATATCATTCATAAGAAGATAATTTACAAAATTAAATATTAATTATTCATTAAAATCAAAATTTTTAAAATTTCTAAAGTCTTTTTATGATTAAGTTATAAAGAAATTTTTAAAAATTAAATAATTGTTCTTTAAATATTCTAAAATTCTGCTTATCTGCCTTTTATAACAAAAAACTGGATTTTAATAATTATTTAGTATGGCTTTATTAAATTTTCATCGTCAATAGATTTTCATAAATTATCTTTTAATTATTGTCCCTCTACTCTACTTATACTTAACAATGTTGCACTGTTAAAGTTTACAAAAATTTTTAACATTTTATTTTTATTTACTTATATTTTAGATTCCTCGAGTCCCACAGTTTTCTTTATATTGACAAACAACTGTTTTTTCTTGCTTTTATTTTTTTTATACATATATATTTTGTTTTAATAAGGTAATTATAAATTTTTTTATGAGAATTTTTCAAGATTTTGTTTTACAGAGCAGTTTGAGCCCCTCCAATATTTCTGAAAATTATTTGTTAATGTTCTAATAATGTATATAATGTTTGTTTTATATTTATATGTTTATTGTAAGTTAGATAAAAGCGCAATTTTATATAAGGATTTTGAAAAAAACCCACTTGAGTTTTTTCGGGTCGGGCAAAATCAAGCCAACCCTGTCTACAGGACGTTATTGAAATTGGGTAAAACCACCACTGGTTTATACACAAGAACACCCGAAAGATTTCCAAAGCACTGTGTTCCGTGAGAGGTAAACCATATTTTGATACTTTTATTTTACACAAATCATAATGAAATTTTGACAATTATTATTCTTACTAGCTGTTACCCGCGATTTCGTTCACGTGGAAATTTTGATGTGTATGTGTGGGAACTGACTGTTTGATCATAATATGTAATGTAATGAAACCTTGTCATTGTGGTGCTGTGCAAAACAGAGTCTGATAAAGTATACTAAAAAAAAATTTGTAACTCATTGAAAGCCAAAATAAAATGCCAAAATAAATAAATAAAAAGTTATCGCCAGCATGGCGATAAAAATTTAAAATTCGTTCAGAGGGATCCTGTACTTAAAAGAGTACTGCGTTGTGGAAGTATAAAAAATGGCTCGTCAATTATGAATTTTACTAGCAGGCTTTGCCCGCTTCGCTGGTCATTATATTGAAATGAATCCCCAAAACAGAATATCATTAATAATAATAAAATATCTTAAAAAAAAAAAAAAAAAAAAAATCATTGAAATCCGTCAAAATCTAATTTTAAGTTGCCCAATGCCTTCGGCAGTCCCTTACCTGCTTTTTACTCCCCCTCCCTCGCGGTTACAGTTGAAAGTTTTACAAAATCTCATCAAAGTGCATATTTCGCACACTTAACACCCACACACCAAAATTCGCCATTCTTAGGTAATTTGGACGGATTTAAGCTTCAAAATGTGGTTTTTGCCCCGCCCGCCCCAAGAGGAAGGGGGGGGGGAGGAAGTAAATTTCCAAAATTACTTTATATTGCATGTTGCATACACATACCTAACCGACACATCAAAAAATTGAGATCATGAAATTATTTAAAGCTGAGCTATGCTTTAAAACTTTTTTTTTTTTTAATCTCTCCCCCCGTTCTTAAAGGAGGGAATTTCGCAAAATCTCTTCATACTATGAGTTAGATACATATAATCGTCCCTTACATAAAAAATGTCCAACCTTAGATAATTTAGTGCAGCGTTACGCATGAATACATGTTTTTGCCCCCCATTCTCCAAAGGGCGGTAGGGTGGAATTTCATAAAATCCCTTTGTAGTGTGTGTTCCGTTCGATTTCCTCGTGTGTTGAGTACCCTTCTTCCAAAACCTTTTCCCTTCCCTCCCCCCCCTTAAAAATCCAAAATTCCAAAATCGCAGAAAATTTTTTTGTACTCAAGTCTGGTCTTTCCATCTGCAATTTCTTCACCGTTAAGTAATTTGGAGCCGAGTTAAGCCTTCTGCCCCCCAAGGGGGACGGGGGGGGGTATTTTGAAAATTTTCGTCTTAGTTGGGGGGGTCAGGCTCCGAAAACCAACCTGGTCACTAAAATTTGTGACCCTCTTTCCCACAGAATCGTCATGGCAGTGTTGAGTCAGTGAATCATTGAGTTTACTCTTTTATATGTACAGATTTGTTTATATATTTTATGGACTACTTGGCTTAACACTTTAACACTACTTGGCTTAACACTTTGGCTTAAAAACTAAAATAAATTATTTTAAAGTTTTATTATAGAAGAAATATTTATATTATATAGAAGATTAATTAAAAATTTTAATTTTTTCCGGTATAAATAGTAGCCTATGTCTTATTCCAGACTATTATCTATCTCTGTACAAAATTTCATCCAGATCCGTTTAGCCGTTGTGGCGTGATTGAGTAACAAACATCCATCCAAACTTTCGCATTTATAATATTAGTATAGATTAGTTATCATGTGCATGCGTTAGATTGCGTTATTTTGCTGTCAAATTGACAAAATTTTAATTTTCAAAACTCTGTCGTTCTTGGCGCTTATTGTATTTGGTGATCAAAAACGTAATACGAAAATATGCATGCCAGGATGCCAGATGTATATTTTCGTAATATGCATTGTACGAAATATTGTTTCATATTATTCATTACTCTCTTAATATAAGTTGTTAAAATAACCATGATTTTTGAAAGGAATTAAATTATGTTCGCCAAATAATTTGTCGATATTTTTTTTTTTTTTTTTTTTTTTTTTTTTTCTGCTAAGGATGACCGATATCAAATCTATTCCGCTGCAACATATTAGTATCTTATATCAGATACTTTATTTAGACATTTGAAAACAAATTTGACTTCAAATTATGATAGAATATTTATCATTTTCCTTTTAATTAGTATATTAGTTGGATATTTATTGTGTAAATATCATCTTTTGAAATGAAATGTTTGTGTTTTCAATCGAATATGGAAATTTGCCATTTTTTCCCCTAGAGTTTTGAAATTAAAAATTCAAATTTTGTCAATTTTACAACAAAAATAACTTAATCTAACGCATGGACATGATAACTAATGCATATCTATACCTAAATATGAGGATTAAAATCGGGAAATAATTTTCCTCGATTTTTAATAATTTTTTACAAAAAATCCAATGGGCGTTTAACATAGGAAATATTTTTCTTGCATCCACGAACGGCCAGTGACGTCATTACTTCGCTTGCGTATTAGCACTTTATCAATGTGTAAAAGAAATTTTTAATTAAAAATGACGTCAATTTTTGTGAGATGCATAATTTTTTTTTTTATAATTTTTTATCGTTCACGTTTAGATAAATGTATTTATTTTCCTGTTGAAAAAAATAAATAAATTCTTTTTTTTTTTTTTTTTTTTTTGGCAACAATTAAATTATGGATAAATTTAAATGGCTAATTTTTTGCTATTATTAGCTTACAAAATTGCTATTTTATGCATAAAAAATCGCAAAAACAAATTTTTTTTCGGAATAAAAGGTAGCCAACTTTTTAAGTTAGGGTACAAGCTATCTCCATAACAAATTTTATCGAAATCCATCGAGCAGTTTTAGCGTGAAACTGACTCAAATAAACGGACATTCACATTTATAATATATATAAGATTTCGAAACCTTTCTTTGTATGATTTTAGTTCACTATTGCACAATATTAATCTGTTTCTAATAATAATTTGGTGACTAGTGAACTAAAGTTTTAATTATCTGATGAAATTCATATAATATTTATGACTTTCAAATTTTTAAGTTTTTTTTTTTTTTTTTTTTTTTTTTTTTTTTTACAAAGAAATGATTTTTTTTTTTTTTTTTTTTTTTTTTTTTCATCTCCCGGCGAATTGTTGAATAATATTTTAGTTTTTAAACAATTTTGGTCGGCTTTGCCCGCTTCGCAGGCAAACTCTTTTCTATATAGCTTTATGAAAAAAAAAAAAAAAAAAAAAAAAAAAACTGAAATCGGTCAAAAGCTCGCTTTGAGTTCCCGCTGGCTTCGGCAGCGACTTGTTCGTCCTTGCAATCTCCGGTGACTGTCCCTATTGCCTGCGACAACGGCTTACCCGTGGGCTTCCATGTGGGTGCTTATCATATATGACAGTTTCGATACGGACACTATCGAAAAATTTGAAGTAGCTCTTTTATATCTGAATCCCAGTTACATATGAACAACATTATACGTGATGTACATAATATTTGTTCTCAAGTTATTTCCTATATTTATTTGATTTAATCGATCAACCATAGAATGACAGCAATTTCAAGCCACATATAATATTAAAATATGCTATGATCGGCTCCTTCTATCGCATGAGACAATTATTATTATTATTATTATTTTGGGGTTATATTATACTTCATGCTTAGTTAATAGTAATTGGTATATAGAAAAATAATTAATTAATATGTAAACTTGATCATGGTACAGCCTTCATGCCGACAACTTTTGAAATTTTGTTGCCGTTTTAGACCAAAATATAATTTATGCGATTATTGTTCCTATACGCAAGCGAAGTGTGACCTCACTAACCGTCCGTGGATGCAAGAAAATGATTTCCTATGTTAATCGCCCATTGGATTTTTTGTAACAAATTATTAAAAGTCGAGGAAAATTATTTCCCGATTTTAATTCCCATATTTGGGTTTATATATATATGTATTAGTTATCATGTGCATGTGTTAGATTGAGTTATTTTGCTGTCAAATTGACAAAATTTTAATTTTAAATTTCAAAACTCTGTCGTTCTTGGCGCTTATTGTATTTGGGGTCAAAAACGTAATACGAAAATAAACATGCCAGATGTATAATTTCGTAATATGCATTGTACGAAATATTGTTTCATATCACTCATTACTCTCTTAATATAAGTTGTTAAAATAACCATGATTTTTGAAAGTAATAAATTATGTTCGCCAGATAAATTGGCGATATTTTTTTTTTTTTTTTTTTGCCAAGGATGACCGATATCAAATCTATTCCGCTGCAACATATTAGTATCTTATATCAGATACTTTATTTAGATATTTGAAAACAAATTTGACTTCAAATTATGATAGAATATTTATCATTTTCCTTTTAATTAGTATATTAGTTGGATATTTATTGTGTTAATATCATCCTTTGAAATGAAATTTTTGTTTTCAATCGAATATGGAAGTTTGCCATTTTTTTGTCTAGAGTTTTGAAATTAAAAATTCAAATTTTGTCAATTTTACAACAAAAATAACTTAATCTAACGTATGGACATGATAACTAATGCATATCTATACCTAAATATGAGGATTAAAATCGGGAAATAATTTTCCTCGATTTTTAACAATTTTTTACAAAAAATCCAATGGGCGTTTAACATAGGAAATATTTTTCTTGCATCCACGAACGGCCAGTAACGTCATCACTTCGCTTGCGTATTTCTTTCTACCTTTTCCTCGGCGAAAAATGTCCGATCTACTTCAGCATCAAAATTTAAAAAAAATTCCAGAATTAGCTTTTATGCCAAGCGTGTTTCATCCGCCGTACTAAAAAAAAAAAAAAAAAAAAAATCTGAATTTGAGGTATATAAAAAATGCTATGAAATAAAATTCAGAAGAAATATGTTAGATTTGTAATATTACTAATTTATCTTAAAATTATAAAGTGTCATTTTCTCGTCGATCAATTTAACATTTAGTAATTTTTTATTTTTCGCGTGAAAGCATATTTCATTTTATGTTGAAAACAATAAATAAATAAAAATATCTCGTAAACGTTTTTTGGCAACAATTAAAATTTTAAATGGCTTATAGTAAGTCAATTACCAGTTTATTATTTTCATATTTTGATTAATTTTAAAAAATCTAATCAAATTTCCGGTATAAATAGTAGCCTATGTTCTATTCCAAACTATTCTCTATCTCTGTACCAAATTTCATCCAGATCCATTTAGCCGTTGTGGCGTGACTGAGTAACAAACATCCATCCATCCATCCATCCAAACTTTCGCATTTATATATTAGTATAGATTCATATAAACAACAACAAAAAAAAAATCTATACAATATAAAATGATTAACATTAAGATTTACAGGAACAGACAAAACGTTCAAATAATTAAAGGGCTGTAAAAACTAAAAATTGCTAGAATTGCATTTTCATTCTTAGCTGCGTTTTTAACACTTTCTAACAATTTTTAAGAGTGATCAGATCATGATTTGTATTAGTCTGTCTTTTCTGTCCGTCTGTCTACGTGTTCACTGAGAAATTCTTCAAAATTATATGTTATTCAAGTTTACTATGGCATATTCCCTATTTAAAATGATATAAATAACACAACTGGTTTGTGTACAGGGACACTCAAAAGAATGCCAGAGTATTGCGCTTTATAGGAGGCATTTTTATAAATCATATTTAAATAACTTTGCACTGCACAAATCATAATGAAATTAATATTTATTAATAATATGCTAAAAAATGTTTTCTATAGAATATAGTGTGTTTAGCGTTAAGATTTACAGAGCTACACTCAAACATTCCGATACTTTAAGGGCTACAATTGGAAATTGCTGGAATTGCATTTCCGTTTGTGTTGAGCATTTTTATCACTTTCCAACAATATTTAAAAGCGATTATGAAATTAATTGGTCTATTTATCTATGTTTCAGTCCCTCTGTCTGTATGTTATGCGATCATGAAGGCAAAGTACAGTAACCGCCGCTTAATAAAATCACTGGCTAATAAAATCAGCCGCTTAATATGATCAAAATGCCAAGACCAAAATCAAATCAATACAAACTACTTTTAAAGTCGCCGCTTAATAAAATCAGCATCGCCGGTTAATAAACTCAAAAATATGTTCTCATCAATCAAAAATATCATTTATGCACACTTTTTTTTTTTTTTTTTTTTTTTTTAATAGAAAAAGAAATTAAAGCACAACAAACCCTCCGTTATCACTCATTGTTCAAGCTTTTATATTGCAGTACTCTTACAAATTAAACACGCCCCGCAACTTATCTCCGTAACAATTTCAAGGAACGTATTTTTCAAAGCGCAGTAATAAAATACAAATTTGATTTGAAATTATTTTTTTCTAATTATTAGAAGGCAAATTCTAGTTCTTATTTTGAAATTACTATAATTCATGAGGTTTAAATGGAAAGATTTTAAATTTATGAGAACAGCGTGAACTTTTGGTAAAGTAATGATGATTTTCCTCTAACGAAAGTGCACGGGAACTTACAATGCGTTAATTTACTTATATCGAAGAAACAATTAGTTAATTATATACCAAAAATTAATTAATATTGTTTACTAATTATATTATGCGTTACCTTTTGAAGTTTCTTTCGAAATTCAGGGAAGTAATACCTTTTCCTTAAGTTCAGGAACGTTCGCCTGATATAAAAATCAGCCGCTTAATAAAATCACTTTGCCTCAGAACAAATGTGATTTTAATAAGCGGCGGGAACTGTATATTGAAAGTTAAATGATGTTTTTAGTGTACGTACAGTTGGAAAGTGTTAATAAATTTCATTTAACTTGAATTCAAATAATTTGAATGAAATTCTTTCATAGAAAAGTAAGTAAAATTCATAGAAAATAAATACAAAATAAATTGTAACATAAAAACATGCATAAGAAAGTCTTTAGTTCAACAAATCATCCATAAACATCCACCCACTGAAACGCCTGAATAAAGAAGAAAAAGAGAAAGTGGCGAGGATTAAAAAGTTCAATACTCCAAAATAAAAAGTAAACAAATACGAATCATGCGGAAGGCAAAAATGAAATATGTCAGTGATGCAGAAAACGAAACCGTATTTGCAGGGTGTAGGTCATGTGACAGTGGCGTAGTTCCGGTGTTTCGATATGTATACATATATATATATATATTACTCATTAGAAATTAATGCACAGTTCAGAACTTTTAGAGTCTCTTAGACTAATTATACCTCCAATTGTTCTTATTATTATTCATTAGCAGCATATTAATAATTATATTAAAGGTAAACTAAGTTGGAAAATATATGGAAAAAATGTTTAGATACTTAAAATCAAATATAAAAGCATGTTCTCCCTTGCTTCGCTTTATTAGAAAAATGTAATGAGCAATGAATATATATCCCTTACATACAAATGAAGAGGAGAAATGTATTTATCTTTTATAAAATTCAAAATATTACTATAAATTTACCTGTTATGTAAGTACACTTGCATTTCGATCAACTAAAATAACAACCAATTAAATTGCAGTTGATGCCAATTTAACCAAATAAATTATAAATATTTTAAGATTTCATTTACTTATTCGACGATCCGCGTTTGTAATGATCGATAGATGACGCTTTCTCAACTGCAGTTGTTAGTAAATATAACAGCCACGTGTATTTATTAATTGATCTTTCTTGTTGTTCTATCATTGTTTCAGCGTAAAAGCTATCAGTGGTATGATAATTTCACCTTAGCCCACCAGAGGGCGAGCATTTCATTACAATCGCGGATTGCAGACAATTATCTGCAAAGCTGCAAAGAATAAGAGAAACTTATGAAAACCGTTTTCGTCTTTTGCGCATATTTTTTAAACAAATGAAAATATTAACATACTATATACAAGTGTTTCCACGCGCCTATCCTATCATTGGCAGGTTCCAGGGGCAAACAAAAAATCTATCTATCTATATATATATATATATATACAAAACTCTATGGTACGTGACACAGGATTTGGCCGTATTTGTATAACGTCGAGTGGCAACAATGATTTTTTTTTTTTTTTTTTAATTAAAGATTTAAAAGTATGGAATAATTTTCAAACACGGAGTAATATTAATTAATCTTTATTACTTATTTATTAATCTTTATTACTCCGTGTTTTCTAAAACCTTTATTAGTTCACGTTTCAATTAAAGCGTGTTCTTAATATCAGTTTAAAAATCATTTATTTTGTTAAAGTTTATAAAATCCAATTAATGACTTTATAACAAACATGACGCTATTCATATTTTATGTTCATACGTTCACTTGTTTAAAAATTTTGTGCAAAAGAATAAAACAAGAAAATATGTTGTTAATTATCATTTGTACAAGAGTGTACATGATTATCATCTATATGTTGAAGTACCATGTTAAACAAGTGTTCAAATAATTTTCCTTATTCGAAAAGACTTTGTCAGGTGCTACAATAAATTTTATTAGAAAATGAAACAACCAAGTTCATTGTATTGTTTGTAACAATTCTAAATTTCCTCGAATTAGACCAACTGCCACAAAATTTAAAAATAGGGGGTGCACAATACTCCTTCCTATCAAAAAGATTGTGAATGCAATCTCAGCGTGATTTTGTGTGTGTGTGTGTTTTTAAACATAAAGTTATTAATAATATGATTATTTGCATTGATATACACAATACTGTATAACACATGCAATTTTCTATACTTAGTAGACAACAGGAAAGTATCTTAGAAAACAGGCATAGTTGTTTTTTAATGCATTTACAAAATTTAATTACATAGACAATTTCTCTTTATATATAACTATTATGGAAATTTTAACGAGATTTCTGAGGGACTTTATTTTTAATGTATTTTACTATTTTTAAAGCTAGATGTCTCTTACTTTCAAAGTCTTAACAAACATACTGGATGGTGCATTTGTGTTTTTGCTTTGTTTTCATACAACACTGTAAAATAGTTTTCAGGAATGTGTACTTTTTTATTAAATAAAAATCTGACATCAAAATAATATAAAGTCTGCTTTTTTTTTTTTCCCCTAACGTTAATTTGATAAATAAATAACCAAATAAGTACTTGATAAGTAGCTAAACTTAACTCCTCAGAGTACGTGATGGCCTTCGACCAGTTCTCAATAACTTATGATATTCGGATTGCAAGGTTGTTTCATTCAATCAATAGGTTTGCGACAACATGATCTGTTAGAAATAGTATACACTGTTACTCATGCAGATTAGCCGAGTTACATCAGCGGCCACGCAACAATGCTTGAACTTCGCGTAGAAAAAAAAAATCTAATGAACACTTTTAGTACTATCTGCAGAATTATCTACAAACACATCAATTTCTACCTACGAATATATATGGGGTACCCAGTACTATACCAGTGCCCAACTACTACATCATCAACCATTATTTACAGAGATACTTGCAATCGTAATAAATGTTTTTTATTTTTAAAGTATCATTATCTGAAAAAAAGTTTAAATGCATTGCTGTAAAATCTATTATAACATAAAAAAAAATACAGCTCTGTAAAAATAGCAAAATTTAAGTTTTTATATTATCTTTCATCCAACCGTTAAATTTTTGAAAACCATCACAAATTTACGTAAAAATTTATTATTAGTGTTTATTTATTTATTAAGTGCGTTCCTTTCAAAACGGCTGTATGGACTTTTTTCAAATTTGCAATATTAACCCTCTTTTAAATATCCTTTTGTCTGTAATTGTTGTTTTCCTGCCAACAATTGAATATGCCAAGTTTTGGTAAAAGTAGATATCTCAAAAACGGCTCCAACGATTTTCTTGAAAATTGTTACATAAATCCATTAACCCGTTTTAGATATCCTTTCTCGTGCTTTACGTGGTTATTACAGGAAAATTAATAGTCACCCTGATCAGATAGATCAGTTTTAGATCTCGGAATTGGTTTAAAAAAAAAAAAAAAAAAAAAAACTACCTTTTTTTTTTTTTTTTTTTTTTTTTTTTTTCTCTGGTCAACAATTAATTATGCCAAACTTTGGTAAAAGTCGGTATCTCAAACACGACTCTAACGATTTTCTTGAAAATTGTTACATAAACCCATTTTAGATATCCTTTCTCATGCTTTACTTGGTTATCACAGGAAAATTAATAGTTATCCTGATCAGATAGATCAGTTTTAGACCTCAGAAATTGGTGTTTAAAAAAAAACTGTACCAATTTTTTTTTCTTTAAAAAAAAAAACGCTGTATAAACTCTGTTTTACATGTCTTTACTCGTGTATTAACTTTCTCTCACTGGAAAAGTTTTAGTTGTCTATTTCATTAGGTTAATTCTATGTCTTCTGATCACATTATCTCCAAAAAGTTTATATAATACGTATAATAGTGGGTAATGGAAGTCGTGTGGTTGCTTCACACCAGATTCTTTTTCTTTCTTTTAATAACATTAATAAATTCTATTGATTAACGTATAAATTACTGCTTTACTAATGAGCATATTATGCTTCCATTTTATTTACTAACGCAACAAAAATTAAGCAAATTGCCGAGAAATATTTAATCGTTCTAATTATTTTATGTATAATTTCCTTTTCTCAGTACAAAAGGTATTCCAGTTTTAAACAATATAAGTCAAATAATTTTAGCTGTACAGCATTATCCCTCCGACACTTTCACTAAATATAACTTACAGGACTGAGTGAATGCATGAGCATCTACATTTCTTAATTTTTATAAAAATGCATTTATTGACTTAAATTATCTGTAAGATTTTAAAATTTGAAATATGTCTGTAGTTGGAGCATATGTTTGTAACCAAATCAATCTAAATTAAACGAACTGTATTAAACGAACCTTTTTAAATATATAAATAATAAGTTACATTTGTAATTTATGTACAC
Organism: Salticus scenicus; assembly: GCA_963930645.1. Classification (NCBI taxonomy): domain Eukaryota; kingdom Metazoa; phylum Arthropoda; class Arachnida; order Araneae; family Salticidae; genus Salticus; species Salticus scenicus. The sequence goes on from OZ005649.1 coordinate 300,932,426, forward strand.
TATTTTTATATGCAAATGCCACTCAATTGTCAAATAAATAAGAGGGCTCAAATTTTCGCTTTATTAAATAAATAAATTCTTAATTCAGTTTGGAGACTCAGTTTTACCTATTATCAATTTTTAAATTTTATTTATTAATTAATTGCTTTCTTTTATATTCAACAGAAGAAAAGAAAGTATTGGATTCGTAAAAATTGTCGACTTCCGGTTTTCGATAGATTTACACGTTTTGAGAGGTTTAGAACACGATTTGACCATTTTTAGAAAATGCTCTCTGTGTGTGTGACAATTTTGCTAGAACTGTATCTCAGGAACTATTGTTCAGAATTGTATATAAATTTATATATATATATATATATATGCACCTTGATATAAATTAATGCCTATCGGTGCCATAGCTCAACAGATGACGCTACTATAGAGCGATTTCCGCAAAATTCCGAGAAGGCTATATCTCAGGAACAAACGCACAGAATTCAATATATAAATTTATATGTAGATTCATCTTGACATAAATTAGTACCAACAACTTTTGGTGCTAATCGCTCTACAAGTGGCGCTACTATACAACGATTTCCACAATTTAAGGGAAGGCTATATCTCAGGTTCTATTGCGTATAAACGATCAAAACTTGATATGAGAAAAGGCCATTATGATTTGGTTGCATATCGGCCGATAGGTAGCACTGCTAAGCTGCAATTTTCTCCGGAAGGATGTCATATGCACGGTAAAAATTCATTTCCGTTGGAAATTTTGTGTAATAATACCTTTCTGAGATGAAAATAGTCTGTAATCATAATAGAAAAGATAATAAATAATTTGTACTGCGTAAATGTGTATAGAAAAATATAGAAGAAAGTTTTGTGATGGCCACAACATACTAGTTTTTTAATTTCACTCCGATATATGAATGAACTCTGCTGAAAGCTTTTACATGTAACAAGAGAAATTAATATGAAGGAAATGAGTTTAAATCAAGAAAGACCAGAAAATCGACAACATCCGTAAAACACGAAAATCGGGTCACTCGATCTACAACACTGAGCGTTTCGTTCCAAGATCATAAAAAGAGGACTTTTGAAGGATAAAAACTGCTGCTACTTGTTATCAACCAAGGACAACGCACTGACAAGAAAGCGAAGTTTAGAAAGAATCGAGAACAATCAGAAATTTACGAGCAATTAACAACATCCAGATTCCAGACTAGACTAAAAATGACGGCATTTATTAAGGCTTAAAGAAGTAGAAACAATCAAAAATAAGATAACTCACGATATAAAAGTACAGACCTTAAAGCTACTTCGTTTAACATTCATATCGTCTTGAAAGAATGTTCAGTGATTTAAAACTGTGAATTTAAGAAAAGATAATAACGAATGAAAGTTAAAGGAGAAAAATATGTTTGGGCCACAAAAAACTTTCTTTTATATTTTCCTACATAAAATCACGGAGTACAGATTATAAGTATCAAAATTATTTTCCATGATGAATGCGGACGATTTTCAGCTCAGATAAATATAACTCTAAATGTCGGAAGAAAATCAATTTAGTGCCCTATAGACAACATATCAGGATTTTTTTTTCCCTTTCCTTTAAGGGGGGGGGGGGGGGGGGAAATGATAATAAGGTTTAACCATTCGTTTTGAAATCATGGACAAGTTCTTTTGAAAAATACCTGTATTGAACATTTCCATCCTTGAAAAAAGATGTGTGTGTGGAGGGGGGGGGGGGAGTGATCCCAACATCAGACTTGCCAACAAATTTTAATAAAAAAAAAGGGACGATTTTTTTTTTCTCTTTGACGTATTAGTGTGGAGGGGGGGGGGAGTGATCCCAACATCAGACTTGCCAACAAATTTTAATAAAAAAAAAGGGACGATTTTTTTTTTCTCTTTGACGTATTAAACAATACAGTTTTACAATTTTAATATTTAGAAGCAATCTATAAAAACGTTTTACTATAGATTGATTATACTAAATATATAAAAGTTTTAAATATAGTTATTAATCCTCTTCAACATATAAATATCTACAAAACAGAATCTGTAAGAAATTTATTTAACAATAGACAAAAAAGCTTAGTTAAAATTAGTTAAAGTATAACTAATTTTTTAAATAAATATAGAATATGATTTTTGCGTATGTGCATTAATCATATATATATATATATATACTAGCAGGCTACGCCCGCTTCGCTGGTCACTATTTTTAAATGAATCATTATAATTAATGAATTCTCAAAATTGCATTAATTTTTATCATGTGAAAAAAAAAAAAAAAGAAAAAACTCTGATCGGGAAAAAGTCGCACCGGGTCCCCACTGCCTTCGGCAGCGTAGACCCGTGCGCGATGCGCACGCGCGAATGCACATATATGAGCGCCCTAATAATTTTACAAATTCGAAAATATCCGCAATCGATTTGTAAGTATCAAAAACCTCTATGCACCAGTTTTGAACGATCTATTTTCATTTTTCTTGCCCCTCCGCTCCGAATTTTGTAAAATCGCTTGCGGCGTTGTCTTTCCCGGGTCGTAAACATTAACCGTGCCGAATTTGGTCCCGCTCGGTGAAACGGCCTAGGATTCTATAGCGGACAGACACACACACACACACACACACACACACACACACACAGACTCTGCTCTTTTATATATATAAAAGCCGCCTTCGGCGACCAGCTGCTTCGCGATCCCTGAAAAATCCGACTTTACGAAATTCCCGCTCGGTGGCGCCTGCGGCGCCTTTTTCCCGTATCAGGTCTAATAACAGCTTATTGATATATCGTGAAAATAGCTTATCTAAATCGCAGTAAACTCCCGTGCGGTAGCGCCTTCGGCGCTGATATTTCAAATTTCTAACTTTAGCTAAGTCCCGCTCGGTGGCGCCGCCCCGTTTTAGAACTTACAACACCTTCCTCGCTCACTGGAATTTGAAATATTGAAATTTTAAAATATAGCAGCGCCATCTGGCGGTAGAAATTTCTGTAATATATTGTTCAATTCCAAATCAACAAAGCTTTCAAATGATGTATTACTTATGAAAATATTTTAATTAGTAGCTGAGATACAAAAGAAAACCTAAAAAGGAAACCTTAAAACGTGTAAATCGGGTAAAATCTCGAATAATACTTTCGATAATATAAAAGAACTTTAAAATATCTTTCGAATGATGTATTAAAAATTATATAATCATAATTAGAATTTGAAATATTGAAATTTTAAAATATTTCAGCGCCATCTGGCGGTAGAAATTTCTGTAATCTACTGTTCAATTCCAAATCAACAAAGCTTTCAAATGATGTATTACTTATGAAATTATTTTAATTAGAAGCTGGTATAAAATAAAACCAAATACCTTGCCTTAAAATCTTAATATGCCAACCAATTTCAAACGCTGCAACCCTTTTTTTTTTTGCCTTTTTTCCCTGTTCATCAAGCCCTCCCTAATAATCGTACTCTTTCAAAAATATTCACAATCGAATTATCGGGCATTAAAACTACATACTACGAAATTTCGACTACTGCAAATACTGCAAAAAAATAAAAGAAGACAATCTTTTTCCAATAAATGTCATTTTTTTTAATTATTCATATATTTTCATGAAAATTGAACAGTAGCTTTATAATATGCTGTCTAGGCCGAATATTAATTCAAATGTAACGTGAATGAAAATTTGAAAAAAACTGAAAATTGCAATTTTTCCCCCCAGTATAAAACACATGATATCTTAATTGATTACAACCATTTCCGTTTTCATCACAGACAGTTGTCTCGTATGTGTTTTGTTTCCGATCGAGACCGCTTAGAAAATCGTCTGCCTGTTGCCAACTAAATTTCATAGTTTAGTTAATTTTAAAAAATCTAATTGACGTATCGATAAGCCGCTTGCACTCTTAGATTCGGAAAAAATTCCCCTTTCATTTGGTACCAAATTCGTAATGATCGGACTAATATTTCTAATTTATTTTCCATTTTTTCTGCTTTTAACTCCGTTAAAATATCTACTTTTATGCAATCTCGGTGAATTCTGAGTCATTGAGATCGCTTTTTGATTAAGACATAGGTCTACATTTTAATTAATATCTCCGCAACTAATTAAAATTTTTAAATTCTGTTTTGACTATCCCCTCGGGCAGGCTTCTGAGCACCCGTATGTCAAATTTTGTAGTTCTGCGTTCAGTAGGGGCTGAACGTATAGATGCTCAGACAGACAGACAGACAGACAGAGAGACAGACAGACATCTTCTTTTATTATTATAGACTAGCCGCCTTCGGCGACCAGCTGGTTCGCGATCCCTGAGAAATCCGACTTTACGAAACTCCCGCTCGGTGGCGCCTGCGGCGCTTTTTTCCCGTTTCAGGTCTAATAACAGCTTATTGATATATCGTAAAAATAGCTTATTGAAATCGCAGTAAATTTCCGTGCGGTAGCGCCTTCGGCGCCCTCTTCCCATTTCAATATCTGAAACAGCCTGTTCGCTCACCATGTTATGATCTTTCAAATTTCTGACTTTAGCTAAGTCCCGCTCGGTGGTGCCTGAGGCGCCTTATCCCCGTTTTAGAACTTACAACACTTTCCTCGCTCATTAGAATTTGAAATATTGAAATTTTAAAATATTAAAGCGCCATCTGGCGGTAGAAATTTCTGTAATATATTGTTCAATTCCAAATCAACAAAGCTTTTAAATGATGTATTACTTATGAAATTATTTTAATTAGTAGCTGAGATACAAAAGAAAACCTAATCAGGACACCTTAAAACGTGTAAATCAGGTGAAATCTCGAATTCGACTTTCGATAACATAAAAATGAAATTATACTAATTAGAAGCTGAAATACAAAGATAATACAAATATTTTTTTAAAAGATTTGGGTCTGATTTATCTGTGGTTTTCTCCAAAACTTGCTTAATTCCGGGCTATATATCGTTAAAAAATATTAGTACGAAATGTGAGCGAAAATCTGAATTTGAAACTCTGTAAAATATAAAAGAATAAAAATTTTCTGGGTTTTCCGTAGTTTTCTCCGAAAGTTTCGTACAGAATTTGAACGGCTTATATTAAAAAAAGGAAAAAAAAAAATCAATATTATTCTGTTAAAAGTAACTTTTGGTGTCATTAACAGATGAAATAAAAATGAATTTAAATAAATGTCTATTTATTTTATTTTTAAAGCTATACTTTAGATTTTTTAACTGCATACAGGTGAGTCATAATGACAGGCAATTTCGAAGTTCTGCTTTTGATCGATTTTAAATTGAAAAAATTCAAAAACTGCTTTTTTTATTTCCAATACTTTGTCACGTGTTCGAAAAACGAAAAATAGTTTTTTTTTTTCGACCGGAAGAATAGTGAGCCAGCATGTCTAGCACCTGATGAAATAACTGCCTGTTGCCAACTACATTTCATACTTTAGTTAATTTTAAAAAATCTAATTGCTGTAGAGATAAGCCACTTGCACTCTTAGATTCGGGAAAAAATCCCCTTTCATTTGGTATCAAATTCGTAACGATCGGACTAATATTTCTAATTTATTTTCCATTTTTTCTGTTTTTAACTCCGTTAAAATATCTATTAATTGAGATCGCTTTTTACATTTTAATTAATATCTCCGGAACTAATTAAAATTTTTAAATTCTGTTTTCACTATCAACTCGGGAAGGCTTCTGAGCACCCGTATGTCAAATTTTATACTTCTGCGTTCAGTAGGGGCTGAACGTATAGATGCACAGACAGACAGACAAACATCTTCTTTTATTATTATAGAAGATACTAGCAGGCTTTGCCCGCTTCGCTGGTCACTATATTTAAAGGAACCTCTTTTTTATAATGCTTTATGGGGGGAAAAAAACTGAAATCGATAAAAAGCTCGCTTTGTGTTCCCGCTGCCTTCGGCAGCCTCCTGTGCCTGGCCCTACTGCCTGCGACAATGGCTAACCCGTCCCCCCAATGGCTTACCCGTTCATAAACGATGCAGGCGACGCCCGCTTCGCTGGTCCCTATTTTTAAATGAATCACTATAATTACTGAATTCTCAGAATTGCATTAATTTTTATCACGTGAAAAAAAAAAAGAGAAACAAAATCTGATTAGGAAAAATGTCGCACAGGGGTTCTCACTGCCTTCGGAAAAAATTCCCAAAATGTTCTAACTCTTATTTCTATTTTTCCCCCCTTCGCCCCACTCCCACCCGTCTATGCTAATAATTTTACAAATTCGAAAATATCTGCAATCGATTTGTAGTAAGTATCATAAACCTCTATGCACCAGTTTTGAACGATCTATCTCTATTTTTATTTTTTTGCCCCTCCACTCCCTCCCCGCCCCTCCCAATAATTTAAAAAATTCAAAAATATCCTCAATCGATTTGTGGGTATCGAAAACCTCTATGTAAAAATTTTGAATAATCTAACTATTTTATTTTATTTTTTTTTGCCCTCCGCCCTCCCCCCTTCCCGGCCCTTCTAATAACTTTACACTTTCGAAAATATCCCATTTATTCCGGTCGGTGAAACGGCTTAGGTTTCTATAACGGACAGACACACAGACAGACTCTGCTCTTATATATATATATATATATAACTAACAGGCTATGCCCGCTTCGCTGGTCACTATTTTTAAATGAATCATTATAATTAATGAATTCTCAAAATTGCATTAATTTTTATCATGTGAAAAAAAAAAAAAAAAAAAAAAAAAACCTCTGATCGGGAAAAATGTCGCACCGGGTCCCCACTGCCTTCGGCAGCGTAGACCCGGGCGCGATGCGCACGCGCGAATGCATATATATGAGCGCCCTAATAATTTTACAAATTCGAAAATATCCGCAATCGATTTGTAAGTATCAAAAACCTCTATGCACCAGTTTTGAACAATCTATCTCTATCTTTATTTTTTTTCCCTTTCGCTCCCTCCCCCTTCCCGCCCCTCCCAATAATTTTAAAAATTCAAAAATATCTGCAATCGATTTGTAGGTATCGAAAATCTCGATGTACCAATTTTGAATGATCTAACTCAATTTTTTTTTTGCCCCTCTGTCCCCCCCTTCCCGGCCCTTCTAATAACTTTACACTTTCGAAAATATCCCCATTCGATTTGCAGGCCTCTAAAACCTACCTGTACCAATTTTAAACAGCCTAACTGTATTTCTATTAGTTTTTGCCCATAGCCCCTCCTTACCGCCCCACCTCCTTACCGCACCTCCTAATAATTTTAGAAATTCGAAAATATCCGCAATCGATTTGTAAGTATCGAAAAGCTCTATATACCAATTGTGAACGATCTAACTGTATTTTTATTTTTTGCCCCCCTCTCCTCTCCCCCTTCTCGCCCCTCCTAATAACTTTACACTTTCGAAAATATCCCCATTCGACTTGCAGGCCTCTAAAACCTATCTGTACCAATTTTGAACGGCCTAACAGTATTTCTATTTGTTTTTGTCCCATAGCCCCCCCCCTTACCGCCCCTCCTAATAATTTTACAAATTCGAAAATATCCGCAATCGATTTGTAAGTATCGAAAAGCTCTATATACCAATTTTGAACGATCTAACTGTATTTTTATTTTTTTGACCCCCCCCCCCTTCTCCCCTCCCCCTCCTAATAACTTTACACTTTCGAAAATATCCCCATTCGACTTGCAGGCCTCTTAAACCTATCTGTACCAACTTTGAACGGCCTAACTGTATTTCTATTTGTTTTTGCCCCATAGCCCCCCCTTACCGCCCCACCCCCCTACCCGCCCCTCCTAATAATTTTACAAATTAAAAAATATCCGCAATCGATTTGTAAGTATCGAAAACCTCTATGTACCAATTTTGAACGATCTAACACTATTTTTATTTTTTTGCCCCCCCCCCCTCCCCTCCCCCCTTCTTGCCCCCCCTAATAACTTTACACAATCGAAAATATCCCCATTCGACTTGCAGGCCTCTTAAACCTATCTGTACCAATTTTGAACGGCCTAACTGTACTTCTATTTGTTTTTGCCCCATAGCCCCCCCCCTTGCTGCCCCACCTGGGGGCTGAATTTCTAATATTCCAGAAATTGGTTTTTAGATAGTTGCATTAGCTATATTTTAGAGCAAAAATTTCACGTATATCTATTTTTTTTGTTTGAGATATGTAGGATTATGCGAAATCACGTTTTACGCATGTGAAATCACGTTTTGCCCCCCCCCCCTCCCGCCCCCCTTGGGGACCGAATTTCAAAAATTCCAGAAACTGATTTTTAGACATTTGTATTAGCTATATTTTAAAGCAAAAATTTTACGGATATCTGTTTTTTTGTTTGAGATATGAAGGATTTTGTGAAATTACGTTTTGCCCCCCCCCTCCCCCCCCTTGGGGGGCGAATTTTGTAAAATCACTTGCGGCGTTGTCTTTCTCGGGTCGTAAACATCAACCGTGCCAAATTTGGTCCCGCTCGGTGAAACGGCCTAGGATTCTATAGCGGACACACACACAGACTCTGCTCTTTTATATATATAGATATAAAAGGTAGCAGTAGCTAATTATAAGTTCTAAATGTGCATAAAACCAACTGAATATTAATTTTCTTAAATTGATTTGGGGAAAACTTTCCTACCTGAAAAAATTATTCTTCATTTTTTTTCCCATGCTTACACATTTGGTATAAATATGACATACAAATATTTAATTTAATTGAGAAAAAAATCATTAAATTCAGCAATAAAGATCTAAAAATAATCACATATGTGAGAAATATTGAGCACTTCCATTTCTTTATTGTTTCTAGAATTGATCACTGATCACAATCCGGGGAAGGGAGGGGGGGGGCCCGGGGGTAATACAAAAATAATTACAGAGTAAGAAATATTAAACTCTTTCTGTTTCTACTCTACTTCTAGAATCTAACGTAAGAACTTTAAAATTAATATTATCATTTATGTTGCAGATGGATAAAGATTAGGAAACAAAAGACTTCTGCAGAACATTTGATTGCTGATCACTAGTTCGAGATAAATAAAAGGGGGGGGGGCAAAAAATAACTACGTCAGCAGGAAATATTTAACAATTCTATTTCTTTAAATGTTCTAGAATCTCATAAAGCAAGTTTGAAATGAATATTGATAGTTATGTAATGGATGGAGAAAGATTGGGAATCAGGAGTTCTCGTAGAACATTTGGGTTTCTTTTTAAAACGAACGATATCCGCGACTTTTTTAAAAACGGAAGATTTCATTATCTGTCTGGAAGACACGTTAAAAAACCGGAAGTCTTCCGGGAAAACCGGAAAAGTTGGCAAGTATGCAACATAATACGAAATTTTGCCCTATACTGTCATACTGTAAATTATGGGGAAAATGAGATCACACCGCAACACCTCTTCAACAATTTATCCCCAAATATAATCAGCATCAATTTAAGTCATGGTCCAATTAAATATCAAGTTTGGTTAAATTCCTTTCTCGGTATGGTGCAGCATCCACAAAATTTTAGATACATATACTTTTTTTTTTTTTTTTTTTTTTTTAATGGTCAAATCGTGTTCAGGACATGTAAAAACATAAATCCTTTGAAAACTAGAGGTCGAAAATTGTCACGAATCCAATACCTTCTTATGTACACAGAAGAAAGTTAAATATTATATAAATTCTTTATAAAACCTATGTCATTGTTTCGTTTTTTAATAAAATAACTACACTGATTCCGAATATAAAATAAAAAGCAAGAACTGACTCAAATAACACTATAATTCAATTTACATGTAATAAAATTCACAATAATACATATATGAATTTAGTCTTTAATGTAGAATACATACCATTGTTAAATTCAAATCCTAATTAAGCTGCAACTTTTATGATATTTAAAGTGCTTTTTCATTTTTTTTTTTTTTTTATTATTAGTATTAAATTCTTTTACGGTAATATTTAGGAAAAGTAATTGCTTAACTTACAACGTTTAAATAAAACTATACAATATCGAAGGTATTAATAATGACGATAATGATAAGGTTAAAAGTGTTCCTTCGAATGAATATAAACGGGCAAACCATTTAACTTCAGAATGTTTGTATTTGTGTTTTAGGATTTAGGCCGATTGACTGCACTAGGGTCCTAGGCCTGTGGGGAAGTGACCTACGGTGTGTGTGTGTGTTGAGGGGGTCTTTCTAAGGGGTCCAAGCACGTATTTACGCAAGTAACTTCAATGCGTCTACTTTAATAAGATAGCATCCCTCTTTTTGATCGATGATTAAAAATAAAAAATAGAATTAGGTTTTTTTTTTTTTTTTTTTTTTTTTTTCTTTCATAAACTTAAAACTTTGCTTAGTTTTCATTTATGGCTGAATCAGTGCAGGTGAAACATTATAACCAATTTTATTCTACTTTATTTTATTGGCGAGGGGAAGGGGCGAAAATAATCCATTTTATCAAATGGAAATAGGCATTAATTTGTCCGTTTCCTACCTGTAAATGAAACATTTTCACCTTTTCTATGCATTTTAAGAGTTACATTTAATTCTATGTAACTATTTTCATAAATTGTTTGGTAGAAAGATTTTTTTTTCCCCTTTAAAATAGCGTGGTAAATATGAGATATATTTAAAAAGAGAGAGAGGGATTTTTTACAATGATGCGGTTTACAAAAGGGGGGAAAAAATCTCATAAAGATACAAGCTCAATTATCTATACTGTTTAAGAAACAAACGTGATACGGTCCCAACTCTTTCACCATTATATTTATATAGCAAATTTCACCTTAATTAATCGTGAAAACATACTATACAAGTTTACAATATAAATATAGTGGTAGAAGAGTCAGGGAGGGAAAACAAAACTGTAGCATATAAGTAGAAATCGATAAAAACCTTTTTGCACAAAAAAAAAAGTTATTTTATTATTAAAACATAATACCTTAGCAGTTGCAGTATAATGTGCTTTTATTGGAGTTTCCAGTCCGCTTATTCAGTTTAGTTATTGGGTGGGAAAAATACTAGTTATAATAATAATTAAATCTACTACAATATGCCTTCTTTCTACCGAACAAGTTTTTCATTAGTAGTATTTCTTTAAGGCTACCGGTGGCAAAAGCGGGAGAAAACACTTGAGCAGTATACTATAATTCTTCCAAGCGTAGTGAAGGGGTGAATAAACTAACTACAACAAATGAAATAAAAAGAAAAATACGAGTATACGCTTCTGTAAAGGTAGAAAACGTATCTACTTCAGTGAATTGCCAAACCCTACCGACATGAAAACGAGCAAAACGATGCATGAATTTCCTTCCTCAAGGAACAAAATGAGAGTAGCAGATGTTTGTAAGCGGATACGTAACCATCTGGCCAAGTCAAATTCAAAAGATTTTAAGTTAAATGTACGAGATAGTGCTGCATAAAATGCATACGGCAGAAACTCCCCCCTCAAACACTTCATTCCACCCCACCTCCCTTTCTTTTAGAGGGAAGGGGAGAGAAGGGGGGGGGGGTGATTTGATAAACATTTTATAAAATTTCTTCAATATGTTCATGTTTTTTGGAAGTTGCAAAATTAAAAATTAAATTTATGATAAATTCATTAATTAGCAAGCTCATCGCACACAATGTGCGAATATAATTGGATTTAATAATACTGAACGGATTTTATTGAACAGGAAGTCGAGAAACTGTATATGTCGTTACCAACTAAGCTTTTTTTTTTTTTTTTAATACTAATGTAAAACTAGTATGTTGTGGCCACCACATGACTTTCTTCTATATTTTCCTATACAAATTCACTCAGTAAGAATAATTTATTATAATTATTATTTAAAAAAATTATCTTCCATGAGAATGCAGAAGATTTCCATATTAGAGAAGTAGTATAACACTAAATATCCAAAAAAAAAAAAGTCAATTTTACTGTCAATATTACATTTAAAAAAAAAAAAAAAAAAAAATTTTTTTTTTTTGTTAAAAATTAAAAAAAAAAAAAAAAAAAATCGATAACTTTATTTTAAATTATCGCAGACCAATGGTTTAACCATTCGTTTTAAAGGTATTGGGGAGCTCTTTTGAAAGATATCCCTCATGAAAATTTACTCCCCTCGAGGGGAGACTTCCCTCCCCAGGGGGGGGGGGGGCGAGGCCCCTACACACACAAAAAATTTTTCCTATTTGACTATTTCTATTATAAATAATTCTTGTAAATTTCATAATGATTACTAAAAAATAATTGTCTTTATGCACATTTATACAAAATTTTGTCCTATATCACCATGTTAAAAATTTAGAAAAAGTGGGATGGCAACGCAACCTGTAAGACAATTTTTAACCAAAAGTTGATAGGCACTAATTTAAGTCAGGGTGCAACTACATACCAATTTGTATGAAATTCTGTGCAGTAGTTCCTGAGATACAGTTGCCACAAAATTTTGTCCCACGCACACAGACTGACAGTCATTTTCTAAAAATGATCAAATCGTGTTCTACAGCTCTCAAAACTTGTAAATCCATCAAAAATCCGAGGTCGAAAATTTTTACGAATCCAATACTTTCTTCTAGGGTGCCTATATTACTAGAGTGACGACAGTTCTCAGTGCGCAACCGCTGTGGATGAAATCTTGGGTTGCTTGCGTGAGCAACGAGTGGGGTTGGTTCTTTCTAGATATGACCTTTATCTTACGTTGGCGAGAAAACGATTCTGGTGAACATTTACTTTTCTCGCGGGATATTTAATTTTCTTAGAAGTAAAAAAGACTTAATTTATTCATGATTCGTTCAAATTCTATTGGAATTAAGCATTTTCTTTTTTGTTTTGTCAAATAACAAGTTATCAATAGACTTTAATTGCCAAATTTATAAAAGAAAAAAAAAATTGCTCTTAGAAACACAAGTTTACGACTTAACAATTTTATTTAATAATTATTTTTATTTTTTCAGTGAGTTAATTTTCGATTTATTATTATTATTAAACCATTATTTATAGCTTAGAACTTTAAAAACGAAAAACGTTATACTGAACTAAAGAATTTTTTTGTTTATAGTGAGCTGAAGGAAATTTTTGATTTGAGAATGTATAATGCATCCCGGTTTAATTTCATTATTTTTCATTTTGTAGCACAAAAATTCTTTTTAATAAACTTTAATATTTTTTTCCTTATTAAGTTTAATTTTTTGAAATAATAAGAATACAAGAATAAATTGGTAATTTCTAATTCTTTACAGATTTTTTTATTTTTATTTATTATTATTTTATTATTATTATTTTTTTTTTTTGCATTTTGATATTATATTTACAATTTTACAAATTTTTTTTTTTTTTTTTTAATGGTACGCACTATAATTAAACGGGGGGGGGAGGGGGGTAGGATTGTGGCAGCTCCCCTCACATATAATTTAATTTTACGCCAAATGAAACAATGCCCTATACCTTTTGTAGATTAATTTTAAAGTAAATTGAACTATATTATTTTGCCTTACTGAACTTAAGACTTAATATGCCATCTGTCTTCATAACATTTAAATGCAGTGTAAGAAAAAGTCGTGTGAGTGACACACTAGGTAATTTAATCTAAAATCGTATCATAATTTTTTTTCTAATTAAATATATCACAGATTTAATTCACACCCTATGTAAACATTTCTAGGGGAGAAATAATGTGCCCTTAGCATATTAATTCCCACTACAAAATAAATGTTTTAACAAACAATTAAAAAGGAACAACTTTTGTAAAATATTTAAATATATTTATAAATTTTAATACTTTCAAAACTCAATATTTTCAGAAATACAAAACTAATGAATTAATTTTTATTTATTTAATTTTTATCTTTATTTTCAAAATATTAAATAACTATTAATTTTATTGAAGAAAATTAAACATTAATTCGTAATTAGACAGACATGATAAATAAGAAACAATTAATTTATATATTCCTTAGTACATACTCTTTCACGTAACACACACAGACACAGAGGTACATACTTATAAAGTTTTTATATTTCTCTATGAAAAGATGTCAAAACACTGGCGAAGAATCTCTCGCCAAGTGCCATGTTAAATATCGCCAAAAGTTTCTACTTTCATTCATTAATAAAATCATTTTTTTTTTTTTTTTTTTAATTTAAAATAGCACAAAAATAGGACAAAAGTAATATATTTAATAAATAAGATGATTACAGATCAGTTATGACAATAATCATAGAGTTTTTTCTCTATTTATATCAATTTATAAGCTATGAAACTGGCTAATAAAAGAATCTGCCTATCGCGTCCATCAATAAAGTCAATAAAACAGATTAATAATTAACATTATTCAGTAAAAAATGTTTTGATATATTACAATTAATCTTTCTTAATGTATTTCTGAAAACAAGAAAAATCAAACTTATTTAATATTAAGAGATAAAAATGCTTTTTTCGACATATTCGAAACTCTCAATGTAAAACCTACGGAGCATCATCCAACAATCGCCCCAGGCGGCTGATGGTCAGTCTTGTCCAATGAGAATCTGTTACAGATCTGTCGCCACTCTTATCTTATCGAGGCACCCTACTTTCTTCTATTGAATATAGAAGAAAGTAGAAAGAAATAGATCTACCTCCCTCCCCCCCCCCTCAAAAGGATTGATCTTTTTTTGAGGGTGAGGGAGGATGTGAAAATCCTTCAACGTTAGCTATCACTGTATTTTTTGTTTATCCAGCAGGTATTAATAATCTCGATATTTAAATAATTTTCAAAAAAAAAAAAAAAAAAAAAAAAGTGCACATTAAAAATTTATATGCATTTTTATAAAATATGGAAATCGACTAGGGGTACTACTCCTACGATCTTCATGTGCACACAAAAATTTCCGCGATATAAAAAGTAGCCTACCACCATTAAAAATGCATTTATTTGCAACAATAACAGGCCCAAGTTTTTGCAAAGGCCTGTTTGTTAAAAAATAAAGAAAAAAAAAACTGTAAATGATATCACTGCAAAGTGAAGCACGTAAAGACATCCTTCATTTGTGAGGGTTAAGCTCGATTGACTACGCTAGGATCCTAGATTTATCGGTGGAATGCCCTCCGTAGGTTTTTTCTAAGGAATCCTAGTCCGTATTTACGCGATTCTCGGAGAAAACCACGAAAAACTCTGAACGGACCTGGCACTTCCTGTCTACCAGCTTTGAGTGCAGAACCGCTCGGCCACTGATGGGGCTACATTCTTCGGACTATCAAGTGTTCTATAACATATCCAATATTATCATTTGATTACACTCGTAAATTTCACGGGAAGGGCATCTAAATTTCTAAACAGTATTTTCTCGCTTTTTTGAGAAAAATATAAAAGCTACAAATGTTCTCAATCATATAAATATGTTAATTACAATACCTTTCGCCAAGTGGTTTTATCTGGAAATCACACGAACCAAAAGTCCCGAAGCCGGTTAATAAAACAAAGCATGAGAGTTCTAATTCATTCTTTTAATTAAGTCATTCACTTGTTCCATTCGAGACTTAAGAGCATCCTTACACAAGACACTGACTGATATTAGTTAGGAAATTCCACACATTCAAAAACAAAACAAACAAGGAAGAAAATGAAATCCGAAAGAATAAACAGAAAAGTGGGACAAATAAATAAGACAGTCGACTTGAAACTGGTTCACATTTTAGTTTTCCTTTGTTTCAAAAAATGTAAAATTTAAGGAGGTTTTCCAAATTTCTCTTTTATAACTTTTGTAGTTATTTTATACGATGATCACGCACTCGCACATTTTTGCAATAAAAGCTTAATAAATACTTTATTTTACACTGCTTGCCACTTATCTTCCTAAAATTTATATATAATTCAGAAAAGAAAAGGAGAATTTATAAGAACTCATGTCATTAGTCCATATGACGCGTCCAGAAACAAAACAGACAAAAAAATTCTTTATAAAATTAATTTTTCAAAATACGATCATGTAAATAAAACTGCCCAGGAAGCAAATATCTATAGAATTGATTTGACTAGATATTGGAATGGAATTTTTTAGTGTCTTTTTTTTTTTTTTTTTTTTTTTTTTTTTTTGCTTTTTCAGGGATCTAAAGGATGAAAATTAGTGTGTGATTGATTTGGTTTCATGACAAAACTATTCCTAACATCTTTTTGATTAGGTTCTTCCGCGCGAAAAATGAAAGTATTGGATTCGTGAAAATTTTCTTTTGAAAGTTAGGTTTACTTTACCCACACATAAATATTTCATTTGCGACGCTATCTGGAGATTAGTCCCGGGACTTATTGAACGATGTGTTATAATCGACCTACACATCAAAAATCTCCTTCCTAAGAAAATTTAGTGCATAGTTATGCATGGATACATGTTTTTTGCCCCTCACCCCCCCCCCCCCCCCACAGGGCAGTAGAGTGGAATTTTACAAAATACATTTATAGTGTGTGTTGAGTACGCATAAGCAGACCACACATCAAAAATTGCCATTCTAAGATAATTTCGAACACAGTTATGAATGGAAACATGTTTTTAGCACCCCCCCCCCCAAAAAAAAAAAAAAAAACTAAGGGGGGGTAGGACGGAATTACAAAAAATCCCTTTGTAGTGTGTGTGGAGGAGTTCCACACATATAGTCGGTTTTAGATTTAATTCTTTAAAATCTGAATAATTAATTATTACATTTTGCATGAGCAATTGATTTAAAAAAAAAAAATTATTTTAAATTATGCACCTGTTTGTTAAAGTAATTGCCATTTCAGTTCTTTGAAGAAAACATTAATTTTAATAATATATTAATTATGTAAATCTTTTTTAAAATACATCTTTCATAAATTAAAGATTTCATTTAATTTCAAAAAGGAAATGTAGCCTTTTATTAATAAAATAATCTTAAAATAAAATACAAACTTAAAATTCCTACATTAAATAAATCTAATGTAAGTTGTTTTCAATAATTTAATAAGAATTGTTATGGGCTTGCAGAATAAATTGTTCATTTAAATTATAAGTATTACATTTCAATATTTCTGATGCAATCTTCTTTTGAAATATAATAAAATGATACTTTTAAAAAATTAAAGAACACACTTTCATAGAAATGTAAACTAAAAAGCACAAAATATCTATCTTAGTATTACAGAGTGACAAGAAATAACTTGGACGAAGTTTCAAATGAAATATATGTAACTACCACTAAAATTATAAAATTATTTCATTAGGTATTGATCCTAGAAAGTGACTAAACAGGTATAAGTAAGTTACAATTCAGAAGTTTTAATTCATCAACCTGGAAATTAATTTTTGATAGAATGGAGTAGAAGGCTGATTTTTACCAACTATGTCGCGCGGATGCTCTAGCCACTGAGCTACCTGGTTATCAGCCAGGGTAGCTCAGTGGTTAGAGCATCCGCGCGTTAAGCGGAAGGCCCGGGGTTCGATTCCCGGCTCTGGTATTTTTCACATAGTTGGTAAAAATCAGCCTTCTACTCCATTCTATCAAAAAAAAGAAAAAAGTAAGTTAGTTGATAACCATTATGGTTAACAAACGATCTGCCATACTTGAATTACATAAGTAAGGAAAGAAACAATGTGAAATTGTTGAACTATTGAAAATGTCTAAGACGGTTTTATACACAATCGAAAGGTTTAAAGATCTCGGACATGATGGTGACAGGCCAGGAAGAGGAAGAAAGCGCACAGGTAACACATCAAGAAACCGGAAAGTTATCAAAAACCGAGTTCAATGAGATCCTAGGATTTCAATGAGAAACTGTTGCTAGAGAAATGAAAATTTAACAGAGAAACTGCACGTTTGATGGCAAGAGTAGCGCTTGTTCTTCGCCCTTACAAAATGAAAGAGGCTCAAAAGCTAACAGCAGAGAAAAAACCACAAAAGTTCAAAGATGTAAAGAACTGCTAAAGCGGTCCACAGGGGATCGATGGCAAACATTTGTCTTCACAGATGAGAAACTGCTCTCGATTGAACAAGCTCACAATAGCGATAATGATAGAGTTTGATCAGCAGAAGCACCTGGACCTTCTTGCATTGTTGAACGGCGTCAACGACCCCAATCTGTAATGAATTGGAGTGGGATATGTGCTAGTGGGAAAACACCACTTGTTTTTGTTCATCAAGGGATAAAGATTAATCAACAAACATATCGCAAACTCATTCTGGAAGATGTTGGCTTAACTTGGTCGCAAACGTTCTTTGGAAACAAAAGATGAACCATCCAACAGGAGTCCGCACCTGCACACAGAGCTAAACGCACTCAAGATTGGTGCAAGACAAATTTTCCTGACTTCATTGGAGCTCAAGAATGACCACAGTATTCCCCAGATTTGAACCCAATGGATTATTCTGTTTGATCCATCTTGGAGACAAAGGTGTGTGCTAAACCTCATAAAACCTTGGCATCTCTAAAGAAATCCTTATGCAAGGAATGGGATAAAATATTAGTAAGTGAGTTGCGGCCCACAGCCGAAAATTTTGTGACACGTTTAAAGCTCTGTATTAAGGCTAAAGGTAGCCACTTTGAAAATTTGTAAATATATTAGACAAAATAATGTATTCATATTTATTTTGAAGTTTGGTCGTAATATTTTCATTAGCATTAAAGTTATAATGTATCACGTGTGTCCAAGTTATTTCTTGTCACCCTGTAAAATGCAGGGTAAGAGAAAATCGTGTGAGTGGCACACCATAATATTTACATATACTTAAATCTTTAATTAAAATAAAAGTATGTTAAAAAAAAAAAAAAAGGTTTGCACGTTTTTATTTATTTATTTGATATAAGAAATATATTCACTTACTTATTTTTGGCATCAATTTGTTTATCCCTTTTAAATAATTTTTAAGTTAAAAAAAAAATGAGGTTTTTACTTAATACTTTGACCCTGGAACCTGCCCCTGAAGGGATAGGCACCTGGAAACACTTGAATATAGTATTGTCATCGGTAATGAAGTCGTGTGCAAAATTTCAGGTCAATTAGACGACCAAAAGTAACTGAAAATTGATTTCCAAGATTCCGTTACATACATTTTACAATATAGATTTTTTGTTTGCTTCCAGAGCATTTACAAACATACATACAGGTGAAGCTAATAAAAGTGTGTTAAAAAAAAAGATTGTACGACCTGACAGTAATTACATTTCATTTCCTGCTTTGTAGCCTGTTAGTCTGTTGGCTTATCAACGTCGCAAAGCGCTCGGTTAATGTAGTTTAAACCGACTTTAAAAATTAAAAAATTCCCATTTGTTTTACATTAAGAACAAAGAATTAAGTTTGGCGAAAGTTTCGCTGGACTACCATTATTTTGACAGAGTAGGTGAACCGCGCATCTGGTTTCTCATCACATTTTCGCTTTTTCCACCTGCTAGTCAAGAAGTAAAAAGTTTGATCTCTCTCTCTCATTATTCTAGTAGCATATCCTGAAGCATTTCATTAAAATTAAAATAACTAAATTTTAAAAATGTAAGGAATATTTGTTGTAAATAAGTTTAGTTCATCATTTACAATTTTTTATTCCTGCGGTTATATGCGGTCTATCACTAAGATCACGCATCCTGATTTCTCCATTATATAAAATTTGGTGCCAGTCACCATTTTCTTTTTTTTTTTTTTTTTTTTTTGGGGGGGGGGGGGATCCCTGCTACGTTGAGAGAGGGGGGGATGTAGTTTTCTCAACATTATTTATTTAGAAAAATTTTTTATTCATTATTATTATTATTATTATTATTATTGTTCTAACAAGTTGTATGGACGTTAGCTTGGAATTCTTTTGTAAGGACTTTTAATACTTTGTTGTCACAATTTTATCATCCTGGAAGATGATTTAATATCGACGAATAATTCTTCCTATCGAGTACTTGCGGTGCTTTTTTGAAATATATCATGTGATCTGACTTTAACCTCAACTTCTTTTATAAATGCTTTTAATAATGCCAGCATTTCCTTACACTGAAGGACAGCTTCAAGAGCAGTTTTTCCTTTGGTAAGCAGCCAGTCTGCATATCTGTTCCTATGCATGAGCGAGAAATGGCCCCCTTAATGTTACGATTTTTTAAACTTATAAATAATCAATATACAGCTGCTTATACTCAGGACAAACCCCTTATTACTTTCCGAACATACATTATGGAAGGAAAATATTGTAATCAGGGAAAAAAAATCGACTATGAGATTTAGGTGTATCTATACGTTGTCCAAGCCCCGATCAAGACTGTTTGGGGCCCTGGGCAAAGCACAATTAGGGGCCCCCTCGAAACCGTTGCAACATCATTTATCTCGGATAGATGATCAGTCGTATGCACAATGCATAAACAATATTTTCGAGACTAGATATTTAAATATGTTATATTTTTTACATTTTCAGTTACTATTTATGTTAGCTGCAAACAGTTGAATATGGAATGGATTCGTTTTGCTGATCCCTTCCTGGTATCCTAACTGACAGGCGACAATAAAAAAGCACTCTGCAGTATGTTTAATTTACACTAAACAAGAACTGTAGAACTGATATATAAATTTAGTTGTCATAGATTTGCCAGCTTTGGATTATCGCTCTACTGCCACTGTTTACACACTAGGATTAATTACAGCGGGATTTACTGATTAAAATAAATTTCTAACCATTTCAAACTCTCTGCCTGAACAAACCCGGCGTATGTTGATCCAAGGCCCCACTATTTAAGGAATTAGATGAGCGAACAGAAATAGAAAAAGCAAAATATATCAAAAATGAAAATTCTGTTTCCGAGAATATTTAGTATTTTTTAAAGATAAATTTCATATATGTAAATATATATATGGATTTGAATTTTTACTGAAATAAAAGGGATTATTTTGTAATTTAATATTAGCGCTTTTGGTGGTCTCTCAGTGTCCGAGGCCCCTGGGCAAAGTCCCGGCTTGCCCATGCGATAATATGGGCCTGACGTTGTCGCCTGAGTTCATTTTTGCTATTTTTACAGTGATGTATGTATGTGTATAAGCAAGCGTGAGTGAACTCGATAACATCTAAACGCTTTCATCAACGAGTTCAAAATTAGAATTACATTTATTATTTTAAGTAAATTGGAGTGTAAAGGTTGATATTTTTTATATACCAACTATGTGAAAAATACCAGAGCCGGGAATCGAACCCAGGCACCTCCGCTTAACACATGGATGCTCTACCACTGAGCTACCCTGGCTGACAACAAGCTAGACATTTCTCACATAATATTCGTTGGCAAAGTCACCAAGTCTGCAAACGCAGATATAACAGATGAGACAATATTAATCGTAGCACAACTCCATAGACTACAGAATTTCAATTTTAGAAATTTTTTATTCATGAATTCAGTTTGCCAGGCAAAACTCTAGAAGGGGCCAGGCCCCCTTGGACCCTACCTAGTTACGCCAATGAATGCTGGATAATGTAATGTGCGTGTCTTCATGATTTTCGCTTCATCGGTGTCAACGAAAGGTATTCTTGCTTCGTCACATAGTGATATCTGCTCCCACTTGTTCTGTGAAGGGTTTCAGTCACCATTTCTTCTCTGATGTAGTTTTGCTCCTGCTCCTTTTGAAGTATAGTGTTTGCCTGACTCACGGTCTGATTTTTCTACTGCTTTGCTTAATAGGTAGCAGAGATCTTGGAGTTCTCATGTATTAACGACCCAAGCAAGACCATTTCCAAAATCTCCAATCACATAGTTATGCTAAATTTTCCAGGTTTACGACCAAAAAGTATACGGAACAGGAAATTTATGTCTGAGATCTTTTATTTTGCTTCACTTTGAAAAAAAAAAAAAAAAATGCAAGAACTCATACAGGAGAAAAGCTGTGCATGTATGAAATATGTTTGAAAGACATCCTTAAAAAAAGAAATTTGAATATTCATTCATAGTATTCATACTGGAGAAAACACGAGTTTGAAATAAATAATTCAACAGCTCAAGACGAAAGTGGTTCATTTTCAAGAAATGAATAATTTCATAAAATAAAAATAAATAAAAGTAAATTATTATTTATGTTAAAAAAACTATAATTTTTTTTAATTGTTTTATTTATTTTTATTTTTTGTAATTCCAAGCAACAGTAAATACTCCAGTAAAAACATTGTTTATGTTCAAATAAAATACAGACATTTTTTCTTATTTTGGTATAAATACTTTTACTTGCAAGATAGCTATATTTATTTTACACGTTTCATTTTTCTTTTTCTTTATATTTAATGTATATGTTCAATATTTATATTGTTTAGTTTATAAAGTTCTCTTTTTACATATTAACAATAAGTAAAAAATAAATTTTTATTTAATCAAAATTTACATATATGCCTTGATAGGATATTTCCATAATTACACAGAATCTTGCTGTTTTTAATAATGGATTGATTTATTATTTATGAGATCCGGACATAATATCACGGGACAAAATATCACTGGACAAAATACCACGTCGACTAAATAAAATAATGTGATCTATTTCACATGTGATCTCTTGCGGTGTCCATATAGGGCCTTATAAATATAAATATATATATATCATAGAGTGGAATTTCATTATTTTATCTATATTTAATTTTGAGATATTTTATTATTTGCTTTTTACCATTCAAAATACATTTTAAAAATATTGTACATCACTGCTGACAAAGCTGAACACTGTTCACAAATCTAAAGTTATAAAATTAATAAGTACAATTGAATTCATTATGACTAATCTTAACAAAAGTTAATAAACATAGTCTTTAAACTGTTTTAAGCAAAATTTATAACAATTTTTGTGGTAAATATGCATGTGTTGTCATAAAATTTTATATAACACTAGCAGGCTTTGCCCGCTTCGCTGGTCATTATATTGAAATGAATCCCCAAAATAGCATATATCTAAAAAAAAAAAAAAAAAAAAAATCATTGAAATCCGTCAAAATCTAATTTTAAGTTCCTGCTACTTTCTGTAGCGGTATTCCCGCTCGTCACAGTCGAGTCTGGAGCCCCAATGCCTTCGGCAGTCCCTTACCTGCTTTTTACTCCCCCTCCCTTGTGGTTACAGTTGAAAGTTTTACAAAATCTCATCAAAGTGCATATTTCGCACACTTAATTAACACCCACACACCAAAATTCGCCATTTTTAGGTAATTTGGACGGATTAAAGCTTCAAAATGTGGTTTTTGCCCCGGGGTAAGGGTAAGGGGGGGGGGGGGGGTAAATTTCCAAAATTACTTTATATTGCATGTTGCATACACATACCTAACCGACACATCAAAAAATTGAGATCCTGAAATTATTTAAAGCTGAGCTATGCTTTAAAACTTTTTTTTTTTTTAAATCTCTCCCCCCGTTCTCAAAGGAGGGAATTTCGCAAAATCTCTTCATACTATGAGTTAGATACATATAATCGTCCCTTACATAAAAAATTTCCAATCTAAGATAACTTAGTGCAGCGTTACGCGTGAATACATGTTTTTGCCCTCCATTCTCCAAAGGGCGGTAGGGTGGAATTTCATAAAATCCCTTTGTAGTGTGTTGAGTACCATTCTTCGAAAACCTTTTCCCTTGCCTCCCCCCCTTAAAAATCCCAAATTCCAAAATCGCAGAATTTTTTTGTACTCAAGTCTGGTCTTTCCATTTGGAATTTCTTCACCGTTAAGTAATTTGGAGCTGAGTTAAGCCTTCTGCCCCCCAAGGGGGACAGGGGGGGGGGTATTTTGCAAAGTTCCGTCTTAGTTGGAGGTCAGGCTCCGAAAACCAACCTGGTCACTAAAATTTGTGACCCTCTTTCCCACAGAATCGTCATGGCAGTGTTGAGTCAGTGAATCAGTGTGTTTACTCTTTTATATGTACAGATTTGTTTATATTTTTTATGGACTACTTGGCTTAAGGTTGCTGTCACAAAAATAGCGTCCTTGGCGAAAAATGTCCTATCTACTTCAGTATTAAAATTAAAAATATACCCAGGATTATCAACAAATAAAGCTCTTTAATACAGATCTGAATTAGTTTTCATTTTCTTATTATTTAATTTTGATAATGACGTTATGTTGTCATGTGCCTAAGCAAATTTAATATTTATTATTTGTTTTATTATTATTCGCGTGAAATATTCTTTGGCAACAATCAAAATTTAAAATAAATTATTTTAAAGTTTTATTATAGAAGAAATATCTATATTATATAGAAGATTAATTAAAAATTCACATTTTTTACGGTATAAAGAGTAGCCTATATCTTATTCCAGACTATTATCCATCTCTGTACAAAATTTCATCCAGATCCGTTTAGCCGTTGTGGCGTGATTGAGTAACAAACATCCATCCAAACTTTCGCATTTATAATATTAGTATAGATTAGTTATCATGTGCATGTGTTAGATTGAGTTATTTTGCTGTCAAATTGACAAAATATAAATTTTAAATTTCAAAACTCTATCGTTCTTGGCGCTTATTGTATTTGGTGATCAAAAACGTAATACGAAAATATACATGCCAGATGTATATTTTCGTAGTATGCATTGTACAAAATATTGTTTCATATTATTCATTACTCTCTTAATATAAGTTGTTAAAATAACCATGATTTTTGAAAGGAATTAAATTATGTTCGCCAAATAATTTGGCGATATTTTTTTTTCTGCTTAGGATGACCGACATCAAATCTATTCCGCTGCAACATATTAGTATCTTATATCAGATACTTTATTTAGACATTTGAAAACTAATTTGACTTCAAATTATGATAGAATATTTATCATTTTCCAGGGTTGGCAGGTTTTTGACATGCGACGGCTTTAACCGGTTTTAACCATGGTTTAAACCGGCTTGTAAAAAACCTCTCTGTCAAAAACGTCAAAAAGTGTCAAAAACCTAATTTGTAATAAAAAATTATCAAAGAAATGATTTAGCAGAATTGGATAGACTTTAATTAATAAATCTTAAATAAAGCAGCATAAATGCATTAAAACTACTGAGTATAAACTACAACAATAAAATATATTCTTGCTGTAGCACAGCCAGAATCTATGCCTGAGAGTGATTTAATTCATAAGAATTGTTTTTTAAGCGTACAAACATGGGTTTCTGTTTTCTGATGCTGTAGGAGGGGTTTTATTAAGTCATAAAACATAAAACCCATCATTTCCTTTGCCCTACCAGTGCGTTCTTGAGATACATTCGATTTGTAGAATGTATCTCAAGAATTGCGAACGTGAACTGATAATAGACTATAATGTGACAATTTTTTTAATAGAAATTGTCAAACACTTATTTAATCAATCATTTTATTGTGAATGCATACTTTTCATTAGTTTCAGCAATGATGTACAGTTAATAAATCATTAATTATATTTGTAGTAATTAAAATTGTGTAGGTTTAATCTAATATTTTGCAGAAATAAATTTAGATTTTTAAACTTTTTTATGGATAGATGCAGAAAGTAATCCATCACAATTGAAATCTAATGAAGGTATGTACTTTCCCCAGAATAGGGCATATTCAAAGATGCTTTCCTACCGGTACCAAGAAATATTGACACTAAAACAGCTTTTCTTAATTTCGTCCCTGTATTCTTGTTAATAGGGTGGCTTAAGAAAGGGAAGGGAAAAGAAATAGAACTGGTTTATCTCTTCTACTCTTTATCTGTTCAGGTGTCAGGTGTAGAGAAGTGTACAGGTATAAGTTTATTTAATCACAACTGTTATGACATTTTTGTTAGATCAGTTGTTCTCAATTTTGGTTTTGGAATGGTAGAAAATTGTTTTGTTTAATGTATTCTCAAACTTTAACATTTTCTTAATTGATCAAATTTTGAGTAATTATTAAAATTATATTTTATTTTCCCTTAAATTAACTTCTGTTTTGTGATTCATAAGAATTAGTTAAATTTATTAAGTTTCTGTTCTCATTTTCTCAAGTTGTTCTTAAAAATTGGTATTTTTCTAATTTATTTAATTTTTATTTAATTATTAAAATTTTGATTTATTTTCCTTTTAATTAACTTCCATTTTTGCAATTTCATAAAAATTCATCAAATTTATTAAGTTTTAGTTCAAATTTTAACTAATTACCTTGCTTAATTTGATGTATTTTTAATATCTTTTTTATTTCTTAGCGAAATGCTTTAATATTTGGTGTCTATTTATGCATTTTGTTGCAAGGATTCCAAATCTGTTTTTATTTTTACAATCTGAATATTAGATCAAAAGTTATTTCATTTTAAAGTTTTTGTGTCACAATGTTTCCTTTCCACTCCAATCTCCCACCTACTTTCAGTGATTGGTTGTTTTACAACACCTGCTTTAAGTTGATTGGTCCATTCAAGATTCCTTGTAAGAAGATTTGTTTCCCCTCAGTATTATTTATTAAGTTTAGATAGCTTAGATATACTTAGATAACAGATAGCTTATTAATTGATGAGCTGAATGATTTTAGGACAGGACAGTTGAAATTTAAGTCTGCTGTAAATAGTGTGTGTTTTAGGAGCACCTGATTTCCAAATTTAAAAATGAATCGTGGTGGAAGGCCAATTGATCCTGTTTGGCAGCATTTCCATAAAGTTGAAAGAGATCAAAAGGTATGTGCAAAATGCAAATACTGTGGAAATGTACGTTCCAATCATATTGAAAGGATGAAAAACCATTTATCTCAGTGTTTGAAAAACAGAGACTCAGATCCTGACATTAATTATGTGTCTGGATCAGAATCAGACCTAGTAGTACCTGAAACCCAAGCCAAAAAATTCAAATTGGATTCTTTCGTTGTAAAAACAAGTGGTTCTTCAGCTCAAAAATTGGATTTGTTAGTGGCAAAATTTTTTTATGCCAACAATATTCCATTCAGTGTTGTGGAACATACAACTTTCCAAGACTTAGTCTCTGCATTGCGACCAGGCTATCGTGTTCCTAGTAGAAAAGCTTTAGCTGGTACACTTCTTGATGAGGTTGTTGCTGAAGTAGAAGAAGAAACAAAGAAAAGTCTTGAAGGAAAAAATGTTACATTAATTGAAGATGGATGGAGTAACATCCATAATGACCCAGTCATTGCATCCAGTTTGCATGTCTCAGGTAAAACTGTCTTTCTTGATGCTGTTGACAGTGGCACAAATGTAAAAAATGCTGAATATCATAAGGAAATCATTGAAAATGCAATCAATAAAGCCAAAATCAAATTTGGTTGTGATGTAAAAGCTCTTGTGACCGATAATGCAAAAGTGATGGAAAAAACAAGAAAATTACTTCAATTGGAAGAGAGTACCAAAGATCTTTTTTTTTATGGTTGCTCATCTCACTGGCTAAATTTATTAGGCCAAGATCTTACACCAGATGCCATTATAAAACCTGTAATAAAAGTTCAAAAGTACTTTCGGAATCATCACTTACCTGCAGGATGGCTTCAGGAGTATCCAGAATCTATAAAGCCTCAATTACAATGCGATACAAGATGGAACAGCCAGCTTGTATGCATCAATACGTTTTTGAGAAACAGACCATTTTATCAAAAAATAGTTGAAGATCACGAAGATAAAATTGAAAAAGATATTGCTAATCTGATCAACAATTATAATCTTTATAAGCAATGTAAAGATATCTTGATGCAACTTAAACCGATTAGTGTTTGTCTAGACGTTCTTCAACGGGATAGTGCAACTTTAGCTGATGCGTGTTCAGCTTGGCTTGGTCTCATGAAGGAAGGATCTCTGCAGCCACACATTGAAACTGTGGAAAAAAGAATGTTGCAATCTTTAGAACCTTTTCATTTCTTAGCATATCTTCTTCATCCCAAATATCAAGGAGATGGATTAAACAGTGTACAAATTGAGTCTGCTCGTTTATGGGCAACAGAAAAATTTCCTAATTGTCTTCCTTTCTTAATTGCATTTGAAGCATGTGATTTACCATTTCCTGCATCGTATTTTAGTGAAAGTGGTAGACTAACTAATCCAGTGACTTGGTGGAAAGGAATTCTTAATGGAATTACAGAAAAGGATAGTCCATTTTTTGAATTTGTAAAAATGGTGATTGTTCTTCATTCTTGTCCAACCAGTTCCGCCTCCATTGAAAGA
The DNA here is from genome assembly GCA_963930645.1 of Salticus scenicus. Lineage (NCBI taxonomy): Eukaryota > Metazoa > Arthropoda > Arachnida > Araneae > Salticidae > Salticus > Salticus scenicus. Next base: position 300,960,403 of record OZ005649.1, read on the forward strand.
ATGTTTTCAAACTTTGGACATATACATTCCAAAATAAGAAATAGATTAGGTTTGGAAAAATGCTCAAAATTAGTGATGTGTTACCGTATGTTACGTGGTTCTTTTGAACCAGAATATTAATAATATAAATAAATAAGTAAATGTATGCTGTAATTATTAAAAGTACAAATTTCAAAATTTGTATGTTTTGAAGTTTCCATAATTTGAATTAAACACAAAACAAGACTCATTTCATCATTTGGAAAGGTAAGCAATTATTTCTTTTTTAGTGATATGGTGAATTATTCATTTGTCCTTAATTTCAAGAGATACTCCTTAAGTAAGATAAATTTATACCTGTAAGAAATGATTATTAGTCAAGACAAAAATTTGTATAAAAAGATTAAATTATTTATATTTTAATCTTTTTATACCAGTACTTCATTCTTTTCCCATTTATAAAATAAATTTTATTCTTATTTTACATTATATTGTTCTGAATTTGCTCCAAATATAAAAATAAATTAATGCTGCATATTTGTTTATTAAAAATAAATAAATAAGCTTGTTAACCAAATATGCAAAAAATCCACACCAGAAAGAAATTACGCGTAAAAAATTGAAAATTAAGTCATAAACAAAGAAAAGTATATAAATTAATAGAATTGAATTTAATATAATTCAATGTATACTAAAATTAAGGAACATTATAATTAAACAAAAACAATGCTGGAGCTTGCTATTATTAACAGCCTTCTTTTTTTACTTTTAGCGTATTTAAAATGTATTGGAGGGTTTTTGACGGTTTAAACCGGTTAAAACCTGGTTTAAACCTATGTCACGTCAAAAACTAGTTTTTGACGGCTAAAACCCAACCCTGTCATTTTCCTTTTAATTAGTATATTAGTTGGATATTTATTGTGTAGGTAAATATCATCTTTTGAAATAAAATGTTTGTGTTTTCAATCGAATATGGAAATTTGCCATTTATTTTTTTTCCCTAGAGTTTTGAAATAAAAAATTCAAATTTTGTCAATTTTACAACAAAAATAACTTAATCTAACGCATGGACATGTTAACTAAAACATACCGATACCTAAATATGGGGATTAAAATCAGGAAATAATTTTCATCGATTTTTAATATTTTTTTACAAAAAATCCAATGGACGTTTAACATAGGAAATATTTTTCTTGCATCCACGAACGGCCAGTGACGTCATCACTTCGCTTGCGTATTAGCACTTTATCAATGTGTAAAAGAAACTTTTAATTAAAAATGACGTCAATTTTTGTGAGATGCATTTTTTTTTTTTTTTAAATTTTTTATCGTTCACGTTTAGATAAATGTATTTATTTTCCTGTTGAGAAAAATAAATAAATTCTTTTTCTTTTTTTTTTGGCAACAATTAAATTATGGATAAATTTAAATGGCTAATTTTTTGCTATTATTAGCTTACAAAATTGCTATTTTATGCATAAAAATCACAAAAACAAAGTTTTTTTCGGAATAAAAGGCATCCAACTTTGTATGTTAGGGTATAAGCTATCTCCATTACAAATTTCATCGAAATCCGCCGAGCAGTTTTAGCGTGAAACTCAGTCAAATAAATTCATGGACATTCACATTTATAATATATATAAGATTACTAATAATTGCCAACTCCTTCAAATAAAATGTTGTAAAATGTGTCATTTTATTTGTATGAACACAAATCACATTATTTTTGCTTTCCATTCATTTATGTAAGTGCTATTTTGTCCCAAGAGATTTTGTCCCCAACCCATTATTTATGAAGTAATTTAAATTTATTACATAATATTTCATATCTTTTGAATATATCAAAACTTATACAAAATAACTAAGTATTTTTGCTGATGTTGTCATACAGCAGTTTAAATTTTTATGTCAAGGAAAACAACGTTAATTAAAAAAAAAAAAAAGAAAGAAAGAAGGAAAGAATAAAAGAAAATTCAAAACAGCAGAAATGCTTTTAATGAATATTTAATGTTTCATTTTATAATTCATATATAATTATTGCTTATTTTGATATTCACATATTTTTTTATTTCATAAAATCATAAACATTTTTTTTTTTTTTTTTTGCATGCACATATTTTGCATGTATCTTAAAATAAATGTATATATGTATCTAAATATTATTTGTGGGGATGTTATTTTAAAATAATAAGCGAAGTCAAGAAAACAACATATTCAAAAATTCTAATATTCATAAACACATAGTATTTTTATAATAAGAAAGACTAATTCATCGACCATACTGTTGTTTTTTCTTTATGCTTGCAAACTAGATAGAATCTACTGCAGTCGATTATACGAAAAAAAAAAAATGTTTTTATAAATCAAATTTCCCATTATCAATCAACGAAAAATATTGCAAACAATGACAAAATTACTTTTCTATTAAAAAAAAATAAATAAATAAATAAAAAATGTGGTATTTTAAAAAAAATGACTATGTTGAACCAGGTGAAATTGTTTTGCTAAACGAAATAACATTAAAATTTTTAAAAGGAAATTTTTTTTCCTCCTTAACTTCCATTATTCTTTAAATGAACAAACCCATCAAATACAAAGTGGTAAAAGTAACAGAATCATAAGTCAGAAACTATTCTTCCCACTATGCATATGCAACAAATTCTACCAAAGTTAAGAAAATCTCTAATGCTTAGAAAGTCTTTATTTATCAACCTTAATTAATTTAGAAAATTTGGAGTGGAAGGATGATTTTTATACCAACTATGTGAAAAAATACCAGAGCCGGGAATCGAACCCGGGCCTTCCGCTTGACGCGCGGATGCTCTACCACTGAGCTACCCTGGGTGATAACCAGCTAGGCATTTCTCACACAAATCTCTAATGCTTTAAACTAAATCTCTAATGCTTTAGCAATCCCGAAAACTCCAAAACATGCTGTCAGGGGTGGGGATAGCATGACTTAACCTTTTTAAATGATGAAAAACGCCTGATCTTTAAATGAGAGAAAATTTAAGGGAATATTACCACAAGGAATATTTCTTTAAAAAGCAAAACATCCCTCACTCAGGGTATTATTTAGAAAAGTAGCATAACCTATCGAACCACTTTAGAATGTAGAAAAAGAGGGAAAAAAAGGCTAAAAACCCCATAGAAATAGCATGGGAAGAAAAGCGAAAAAACTCACAATGTCAAGTGTGTTAAAAAAAAAAAAAAAAAAAAAAAAAAAATTCACACCGGAAGTAATAAGGAGACAAAATTGACTAGAAAAATACATTGAACAGCGGGAACCGGGCGTGATGGGGCATGGGTCCTATCGTCCAGGATTAATACGACTCGCCTAGTATAACTCTTGGCGGTGGGCGGGAACCACCGCCACTTTAGAATGTAGAAAAAGAGGGGAAAAAAGGCTAAAATCCCCATAGAAATAGCATGGGAAGAAAAGCGAAAAAACTCACAATGTCAAGTGTGTTAAAAAAAAAAAAAAAAAAAAATTCACACCGGAAGTAATAAGGGGACAAAATTGACTAGAAAAATACATTGAACAGCAGGAACCGGGCGGGATGGGACATGGGTCCTATCGTCCAGGATTAATACGACTCGCCTAGTATAACTCTTGGTCAGTAACAAGACGACCAATAAACGCCCGCTAAACAAAGCTATTGGAAGCAATGAAATGACTTTCTGATTTTTCCAGAAATTATCTCATGTAGCAGTAGAATTTAATTTTCATTTAATATAGTTTTCGAAATATGAATGATGCATAATATAAAACATGAACATGAAAGCAACTGATTAAAAAAATTGTTAATCGATATATTTTTGAAGTTTAAACAATTTTTTGCAGGTATGTGCCTGGCATACCCAGAGGATCAGCCACTGTCAAATTCTTACTTTACAGGGGTTGTTCTAGGCGAAAATTGAAATCCTATAGCTGACCCTTCACAAAACTCCACTTCATAAAACAGAGCACCTTCACAAGATCCTAATCCATAAAACTAGCTCTTTCCCAAAATTAAAAATTCATAAAAACAGTCTTTCCAGAAAAATATTCATTTTTCATTAAAAAAAATGTTTACATGTTTTCAAGTATATTATTTTAAATGACTGTCGACTTTGTTCAATAAAACATCATTAACTACATATTAAACAGTATATAGAGTGGGTGCTAAAATAAACTTTTTTTTTTTTTTTTTTCGTTTCAAAAAATAAAAAATTCACAAAAATGGGCCTCAACAATAATAAAATAAAACCCTAAACCAATTCCTGCTTTATATTAACTACTGATACTGATATACTTTCACATATTCAACCTTCATTCTTTGATACCAGAAAAGCATTTAATTTGTTATAGTTTTAAAAAGTTATAGAGTCATTCCATTTTAAATCAACAAATGGGGTGTGCAACACCATTTTTGATTTTGATGACAATTTGCACATGCTTTCCCCATACCTTTTAGACCACAAAAATATATTTTTTTTATTTAAAAAAAATTTACCCTTCGATATGTAGGCTATTTTTGTCGTTGCCAACAGCGAAAATTGGATATTTTGATGCTTTGCGTTATGAACTATAACTTTTTTTCTATAAAAGCTATCAAGCTCAACTATAGCTCATTGGAAAGCTAAAAAAAAGATCTTTTTCCATATGGTATCAATAAATTTGAGATTTAAAAACAAAGGTTATTTTTTCAAGGTCAAAGTTTGTGATGCAAAATTAATTTTTTGCCACTTTTGAAAATTAAAAAACCTATGAAGGGCTTGGAATAACAAGCCCTCTTTTTTTTCTTATATACATATATAAGGTTGCTTATTGTATTAAAAAGTTTGGCTCTTTACTCTGCCCCCTTCACAAGATACGACCCCCCAAAGTTGCAAATTTTCTAAAAAATCCAATTTTCAATGCTAAAAAAATGCATGTGGGGGGCAAGGTAGATTTTTTTTTACTTGTGTGATTTTAAGTACTTCTTACCATCTTTCAAACAAAAAAAAAGTTACTTTGTTATTGAAAGGCGTTTGGCAGCTATAAGGGTATAAATTTTCAAATAATTATACTGAAACAACGCAATTATTTTCATACTTCTTAATCTTAGGTGTTAGTGAAAAGTTATTTTTTACTTAATTGTTAGTTTTAAATGGTGAAAACAACTAAAAAGACTAAGAAGAGTTGTCAAAGAACACATTTAAACTTTGATAAGCTAATTTAAGGTTTCTAACATCTTGGTATATAGAATTTAACTTACCTCTCAAAACATGCAAAACTTTTTTGTTCAGTGGTTTATTGTCTCATAGAGAAGAGTTGACAAATGTTCACTCATCACAGGTGTGATATTATGACCTCTTCCCTGTGCTGACCATAGTTCTGACGCAGTCAGGATTTTCAAAATATCTTGAAACCGAACCCAAGTTTGGTTATCATGACTTGATTTTTTAAACGATGTTCCAGGTCCTTTAGGATGAAAAAAGTGGATCCTGTATTCTTCTTCGACATCAAATACCTTTATTTCCACCACTTCTCCTATCCACCAGTCACCATCATATACGCAACAAACATAATCGGACAACTTTGGTCGGGTTGTTGGTGTGGATAATCTAAGGTTGATAGGTTCGTCTCTGATGACATGAAAGGTTGTAGAATCTAAAGAAAATGATGTACGTCTGGCATGAATGATATTTCTGTTGAGTGGAATGTAGCTGTGGAAAGACCGAGTTTGGGGTAATGATAGTGCTGTTTTATATCTTTCCTCAAGAACTTTTCCTACTGCATTAACATCATCACAGGAAACATAGAAAAACGTTACACTATTAATATGTTCAGTGCAGTATTCAAAGACATCTAATGGATTCAAGATTTGATTACTGACCGGTCGTTGCAAACTAGCCTTTCGCACTAGCCTCTTCACTGTTCCTCCAATCCCATCGCAAGGGCCTTTCCCGTGGGATGTAGCAAAAAAATGCCACTCTGCTTTTATCCCAAAGTCTTGTTCATGATGGCTCAAGTTAATGAAGTTTTTCCTGTTTTTGTACTGTGTGGCAGATCCATCTGAAAAATAGAATAATTTTGAAATTAAAGCATGATCTGCCTTCAGTTTTTTAACAAGGATCATTTGAAAGGCGTAGAATGTAGTTGTGTTGTGGTCAAGGCAGTCGCTTACAAAGCAAAAACTTTGAGTTTGAATTTCTCCATCTTTTTCCCAGTAGACAACAAAAGGATGAAGCGTACATTGCACACCTGACCAGTGATAGGTCTGCACCTCGTCTTGAACAACACAAGAGAAATTCTCTGAAAAATCTCCAAGTATCAAAAATTCCCCCTTATCCAGATCTTCTTTCTTTGATTTTAGAAATGCTGCTTGTTTACTGGCAATGAAATGGTGGCTCTTTAGATGCTCAAGTTTTTCACAACACTTAACCAAGAATTCTTGTAAAGGTAGCACACATGATGTCAGTTCACATCTGTCTGTGGACATCCACTGCTTATATGAAACTTGCAAATCCTCAAATTCATCATTTTCCAAGTCAATTTGGGTGCTGTTACTTGGAGAAATCAGTGATAAAATGGCATCCACACCTGGACATGCAGTATATTCCGAAAACATACAATTCTCATTTTCAGTATCACAGACCATAATCTGCAGCAGATCTTTGTAGCTATGATCACTTTTAATCGCTGATAGCATAAGTTTTACATTTTGATGGTACAAACAAACGCACACTGAATGTGTACCAGATGCTCCAGCTAACACACAAAATTTTGGTTTAAGATCGGCAAATTTAGATAACCCTACTTTCAAATCAGGATAATTTTCTTTAAAATGTATGTAAAGTTCCTTCAAGTCACATAAAATGAGCCTTTTTTGAAGGTTTGACTTTTCCCCATTCATTCCTCTCACAGAATCTCATTGTATCCAATAATATTCAAGCAGCCTTGTCATTGGCACAGTTCCTACCACAGGTAGGTACTGTTTGCCTAAAGGGAACTGTTCTATACATGTGGGAGCAAGGCTGGACAAGTTGAAATCTGTCTATTCTTGCTTTTAACTGGCAAATAGATTACTATAAATGAGGAAAAGTAGGAATATGATATATTCTTATTTGTGAGGTCAATCTAAGTCCATCAAATAAAAAAAAATAATAATAAATGACATGTTTCCAAAAAAAAGTACATGAAAAAATTGGATGGTTTTAGTGTGATTATTTGAAAATTCAGACCCTTATAGCTGCCAAACGCCTTTGAATAACAAAGTAATTTTTTTTTGTTTGAAAGATGGTATGAAGTACTTAAAATCACACAAGTAAAAAAAAAATTACCTTGCCCCCCACATGCATTTTTTTAGCATTGAAAATTGGATTTTTTAGAAAATTTGCAACTTTGGGGGGTCGTATCTTGTGAAGGGGGCAGAGTAACAAGCCAAACTTTTTAATACAATAAGCAACCTTATATATGTATATAAGAAAAAAAAGAGGGCTTGTTATTCCAAGCCCTTCATAGGTTTTTTAATTTTCAAAAGTGGCAAAAAATTAATTTTGCATCGCAAACTTTGACCTTGAAAAAATAACCTTTGTTTTTAAATCTCAAATTTATTGATACCATATGGAAAAAGATCTTTTTTTTAGCTTTCCAATGAGCTATAGTTGAGTTTGATAGCTTTGATAGGAAAAAAGTTATAGCTCATAAAGCAAAGCATCAAAATATCTAATTTTTGCTGTTGGCAACGACAAAAATAGCCTTCATATCAAAGGGTAATTTTTTTTTAAATAAAAAAAATATATTTTTGTGGTCAAAAAGGTATGGGGAAAGCACATGCAAATTGTCATCAAAATCAAAAATTGTCATGCAACAACTTTTTTGAAAATTTGTTGATTTAAAATGGAATTACCCTATAGTCTTAAAAAACAACAAATTTACACTTAAGCAAAATGCAAATATCTTTGCATCACATATGGAAAGAAAAAAAATGGGAGGAAAAATTACAAGAATGAAGCAATCTGAACAGATATTCAACTCCTAATATTTTAATCTTTAAAAAAAAAAAAAAAAAAAAAAAAAAAAAAAAAACAGGTGTTTGCCCTTTTTTAGCTACCACTTTTAACATGATTGGTAATTTATAAAGTGGGGACATGAAAAATCATATACTTATATACCTAGAGAGGGAGAAAATAACTTATTAGAAGATCAATCCTAAAAGTTATATTTGTTTTTGATTTGCCAGCCTGCATCAATTACAAAAATAGTTATAGTAACAAACAAAATTAACTTTACTAAATAACTTACTTACAACATTAACTAAAAAATAATAATAAGTAATTGGACCTAATTCAATTACAGTGTGACATGAGCACACCAAATCATTTTGAATTACAATAGAATTGAAAAATTATTTCATATAGAAAAAAAATAATGTAAACAAACCACACTGTTAAAGTCTCCATCAAAATTAACTAGCAGGGTTGGGTTTCTTCCAGGACAGTGGAAGAAACTGGAAAAAAACGGAAGGAAATGGAAGAAACCAACCAGAAGAATTAAAATTTATGGACAAAATTAAAATTTATGGACTATATACACTCAAAGCATAAATATAATGTCAAAGCTAAACTATAATCCAATTAACATTAAAAACATTTTTAGAAAAATAAGTTATTTGATACCTAACAAACACTAAATATGGTGATGGGTTTTTACTTTTCAATGCTAATATTTTTAGATTTTTTTGCATAGATACTATCTCATATTACTATCCCTTCAAACGGTACAAGTGATAATTACGTAAATATATTTGCATAATATTTGCACTTTTTTTTTTTTTTTTTTTTTTTTAAGGATACAATTTTTTGTATAATCTTGAAGCTAGTACGCAATGAACTGTATCAATAAGTACTAAGATACCTATTTTTAAACTCTCCTGCAGGTTCTGTAGGATTTTAAAAAAATAAAAAATAAATAAAAAATCCATAGTTTGTTATCTTAAATTGAAAAATAAAGTGCAGTATTGAACTACTAAAAAACTTTTCATTTGTTTTACAGTCAGAGTCAACTCCCTCTAACTCCCAAAAATTTTGTCCAGAGGTTGTGCGGATTATAAGAGTTTGCAGATTAGAGATCATTGCCTTTGTTTACAGTTTTCTATTGCAAATACAGAGTCAGTTATTATTAATTTATAAATAGACTTTAAAATGGAAAGACTAATAATTTTAGAATAAAATATTTCTTCAATATTAATAAAACTAATCCATCACAATTCATATATGATGGTAAATATAATTTAAGCATAATCAAATAATAGGCACATATAAAATGTAAACAAACAAATTTAAAAAATATGAAACAAAATATTTTTGAAAGTTCGGAAATAATCACTGATTAATTTTGTAAAACATTAATACAAAGTGATTTGGAAATTTAGAAAGTCTTTATTTATCAACCTTAATTAATTTAGAAAATTTGGAGTGGAAGAATGATTTTTTATACCAACTATGTGAAAAATACCAGATATACCTATGTGATAACCAGCTAGGCATTTCTCACATTATGTGAGAAATGCCTAGCTGGTTATCACCCAGGGTAGCTCAGTGGTAGAGCATCCGCGCGTCAAGCGGAAGACCCGGGTTCGATTCCCGGCTCTGGTATTTTTCACATAGTTGGTATAAAAAATCATCCTTCCACTCCAAATTTTCTAAACAAAGTGATTTGTTTTAAGCACTAGTCTATATGAATTGCAGGATAATAAATACAAGAATGTTACTCCCCAAACCCCCTCCTTCCCAATTGTGTTTCAAAGTAAGATTTAAGCTAAAAATTTGTTTTAAAAAAGTAAAAATGTGAATTTTTTTGAAATATGAGATGTAAATTTCTTTTTCATTAAGAAATCAATTACGTATTAGAAGGAATTGCAGATTATAAATCTGAGGATTAGAGGGAGTTGACTGTACTGTATATGGCTATAAGGAAAATAAAATTTTTGATGACATTTTGTAATACAGTAATTATTGAATATTAGTACTCTTAATTAACTAGATGTTTGTTAAGAGCTGTTTTATCAGAAAGTATAAGCAAGTAATCCAGACTATTATTTATTACCAGTTAAAGAAATAAAATTGTCTAGATTATAAAACTTTACACTGTTTAAATTGAAATTGATTTTTTTTTTTTTTTTTTTTTTTTTTTACCGAATTTTGAGTATTTTGGAACGTGATCATCAGATACCGAAGATCACTTCGGTAAAAATCTCATAATTATTAATTAAATATGTACCTAATTAAATTTTTATAGGTATAATTAAAGTTGTTTATAAGATAAATGAATCCACTGTATCTTACAAATCTGCAATTTATAAAATAAATTTTTAAGAAAAACTGTTACTTCTGGCCAGTTTTTTCCATGGTTTTATCCACCTTGGAAGAAACTTGCTAACCCTGACTAAGAGAAAGCATATAATATGCTGAATATATTGGCGATCTTCCTTTAACCTAAAAATCAATTTATTATTGCATCAATGTATTATATGTAATCAATTTCGTTATATTGTTTTAAATAAGTAAATAGAAGCATATTAACACTATGCTTATTAATTCAGGGGTTAATCCAGCTTTTTAAAAATGGTACCTCATTTGTGAATTTATAAAATAATTTGTGAAAACATCAAGTAAGTTTTTAAAAATTAATGATACTTCAGGACCGAAATACGCAAAGCAGTTTTTAAAATTTTTTAAATACATTTAAAAAATAAAATGAAACAGTTGTAAAATATATATATATATATATATGGACAAGTTAAGTTGTTTCTTATATGTAAGATAAGAAGGTGTTTACTTATATATTTATCATTATCTCCAGTAAATATTCGAATTGAGGGTATTTTTATGTGTTTGATGCAGTGAAGCTTATAAAATTTTTTAGTGCGCAGCTACATTGCTGAGAATTGACTTTGTGAAGGTACCTCTTTGCTAAAAGTTGAATTTGTGAAGGTACCTCACTGCTAAAAATTGACTTTGTGAAAGTGCCTCAATGCGGCACTAAATTTGTTCTGGATTAACCTCTGTAATTGCACACTGCAGATACTAAGTAATGAAAATAATTGCACTTAAACATACATTTATTCTAAACCATATTTTAATGAAAATTTTTGCATTTTCGTTATTTCTGTTATAATGCATTTACTTGAATAAAATGGTATGATAGAATTCTTTCTTGAAAGTAAAAAGGGATATATATTGATTATTTTAGAATTTTTTTTTTCTTTTAACATAAATAACATACATTGTTGTAGCTTAACCCAAAGTAATATAATGTAATACAGAGGTGAATTTACCTAACATTCAAAAACCCTGAAACTGCTATTAACAAGCAGATAGGGGAGACTTGTTAATGGTATATATTATATCATATAGCTACTTATAATAAGTGATATTTGGAGTATTCTTAATACATTTTAAAGCAAATTAAAAATGAGAAATTTCGATAAAAACAAAATAATTTAACATGAAATTCAGAGATAGCAAAATTTTCAAAAACCCTGAAATCAGGGGATAGCTGCTGAAAAGTTTCATCCCAGATAACAGACACTATGGAATAAAAATAAATACATTTAAACTTTTCGATAAAATGAGCCTATATTTATAAATATTTTTTTTAATTGTACACCAATTAATGATAAATTTACTTCAAACAATATTTTGATGAAGTTTTATACATTTTCATTATTTCCGACATGAATTTATCTGAATGAAATGGCACATCAAAGATATGAAGTTTACACTAAAATTATTTTGGCTAAATTTTACAATCTAGTGCAATAGCTTTCATTTACGTTAAAAAGAATATGTAACTAAACGCTACTACAGCGGATTGTAAAGATTTACCCATAATTTTTGCAGAACGGTCGATATACAGCTAATGTCATAATCTAAATGAAAAGCTAATTAAGATAATTCTTGTGTGCATTTGTATATATTACAAGATAAATAGTTTATATTACATTTTAAAGACAATATGATTTGTATTATTAATATAAATTTTATCATAGTCTTATTAGCTCTTTAAAATAATTCAGACTGATTTTTAAAAAAGTTTATATTGAAATCAGAAATATCGCCTATTGGTGTAAAATGAATATTAGCTTTACAAGTTAAATGTATTTGCTCAGTTAAAATATGCTTTATTTGGTGAATAATTCATTTTAAACTATGAAATACAAAAGACAGTTGAAATATACAAAGGAAAAAAACTCTTTCGCATGCATATAAGATTTACGAATACATAATATTTTGAAAAATAGACTTTTAAAAAATATTATACTAAAGTTCCCTATTACTGTAACTTTCTAATACAAAACCTTCACATCTTCAATACAGATAGCTTTAGTTACTAATTATGCAAAATGTATAATACAGAAGAATTACTCCGTATCACTAAATCATAAATTTAAAAAGGTACATATTGCTAAATTATTTGTATCAATGAATCGTATCCTATATATAAAAATTAAAACAATATCAGTTTAATAATCAAATGGGCAGAATGCAAGACATGTTGAATTATCAGATTAACAATTCCAGCAGCTCTGCCTCAAACCTATAAAGAATAACTGAAAACATACCTTCATTTGAAAATAAACTCCATAATTTCGCTAATAGAATACCCATTTTGAAAATATCGTCAGAATTTCTAATTTTTTAATTAAAGGTAACGTGTCACAGATTTTACAACATTCACAGCTGTTTCAAACGCGACATCACAAGAAAAACACAACAGTCAATCAAATCAATGAGTCAAAGCATTATCCGTCGTGCTAAATCCCGAATATTTCGTTTTATTTTTGTCCAATCAGATTACAGGATTCAGGAAAAGCAATATTAACTGCGAAAATTTTAAGACAGAGACAAGATTCATGTGTCATTCATTGTCAAGAGGGATGGAAAAAAGTGGCAAAACCACTGATACTTTACTTTTTTAAAAAGAGCTTTTGTTATCTGCGTTTGTAATGATCGATAGATGAAGCTTTCTCAACTGCAGTTGTTAGTAAATATAATAGCCACGTGTATTAATTTATTGTTCTTTCTTGTTGTTCTATCGTTGTTTGAGCGTGAAAGCTATCAATGGTATGATATATTCACCTTAGCCCACCAGAGGGCGAGCATTTCATTACAATCGCGGATTGTTTAATTTTCATTTATAAAATTATAAATTGCATTTAATTTTCTCTCCCAATAACTTTTTACTTCCATTACCCTACTACCGTAGGTAATGGAAGTATTGTATTCGGTCTGAAAATTCGATATCGGGTTTTCACCTGATTGACACGTTTTAAGGTCCCCTGAGTCCAAAAAAGTGGTTTTTGGCAATTGGTCAGTGTGTATGTATGTGTGTGTGTATGTATGTATGTATGTATGTGGAGAATCTTCTGGCTATTATAGCTCAGAAACTAATAAAAATAGATCTACGAAACTTTAGAATTGAAATACGTCTGGTGTACAGATGAAATTTCCAAATTTTGGTGAAAATTGAAAAACCGGAAGTGGGATATCGGAAACCGGAAGTGAGACCGTAGGTCCGTATCTCAAAAACGGCTCTAACGATTTTCTTCAAACTTGCTATATAAACACTCTATTAGATGTCCTTTCGAATGATATAGTTGGTTAGTTCAGGAAAATTGATAGGCGGCCTGTATATAAATAGCTCAATTTCAGGTCTCACAAAGGCGTTCCTTTAAAAACGGTTGTACGGATTTTTTTCAAACTCGCCATTTTAACTCACTTTTAAATATGCTTTTGTATGTAATTATTCTTTTCCTGTTAATAATTGAGTTTAACCGGAAGTGGGACATCGGAAACCGGAAGTGGGACCGTAAGTCCGTATCTCAAAAACGGCTCTAACGATTTTCTTCAACCTTGCTATATAAACACTCTATTAGATGTTCTTTCGAATGATATAGTTGGTTAGTTCAGGAAAATTGATAGGCGGCCTGTATATAAATAGCTCAATTTCAGGTCTCACAAAGGCGTTCCTTTAAAAACGGTTGTACGGATTTTTTTCAAACTCGCCATTTTAACTCACTTTTAAATATGCTTTTGTATGTAATTTTTTTCCGGTCAATAATTGATTTTTTGTAAAAGTTGGTATCTCAAAAACGGCTCTAACGATTTTCTCTTTAGGTCACTTTTATGCTTTCTGATCACATTATCTCTCAAAAATGCATATAATACATGTAATAGCGGGTAATGGAAGTCGTGTGGTTGTTTCACACCAGATTTTTTATTGTACTTTTTTCCAGTGCATCAATTAGCTCCTTAGGGTTATATTTAGTTCTTTCTTTCTTGTTCTTTTTTCTTAAAAAGAAGAAAAAAATATATCTCTGACATTCTTTGAACACTTAAAATTTAGAAATGTATTTTTTTAACTTTGTGATGTGTAAGAAATTTGTAAGTTAGCAAAGGACAATGACAAATAATAACTAGTAATTTATTAATGTGCCGTATTTATTAATTTATAACATTCAATATTCACTTAACAATGTAATCGTGATCATTTAATAATTTAAATTAATGCAGTTTGATTGCATATAAAAAAAGTCGAATCCGAATAATTAGTTAAACATGAATCAATTTCTTATTTACAACTAACAGGCTACGCCCGCTTCGCTGGTCACTATTTTTAAATGAATCACAATAATTAATGATTTCTCAAAATTGCATTAATTTTTATCATGTGATAAAAAAAGAGAAAAAAAATTATGATCGGGAAAAATGTCGCACCGGGTCCCCACTGCCTTCGGCGGCGTAGACCCGTGCGCGCAGCTCACGTATTCCTCCACCATCCTTATGACTTCTCAAAACTCGATGTTATTACTCATAAACTTTCATTCTCAAGAAAAGGAATTAAAAAATATATCATTTAGCATCGGGTAAAAACTCACACCGGGACGCCACTGCCTTCGGCATCGCAGACTCATGCTCGCGCCCGCATATGCGTGCGCTGTACACGCATATTCCTTCTCAACACAAACTTTTATTATTAAGAAAATAAAATTTAAAAAAAAAATCTTTTATCATCGGGTAAAAACTCGCACCGGGTCCTAAACCCATGTGCGCTGCGAACCTATTCCTTCCCCACCGTTCCAGCCCCTCCTAATTAACTTGCATATACCAATTTTGAACGGTCTTACTCAATTAGCTGAGATGCAAAAGAAAACCTGATCAGGACACTTTAAATTGTGAATCAGGTGAAATCTCAAATTCCACTTTCGATAATGTAAAAGAACTTTAAAATATCTTTCGAATGGTGTATTAGAAATAATTTAATCATAATTAGAATATGAAATATTTAAATTTAAAAATATTACAGCGCCATCTGGTGGTAGAAATTTCTGTAATCTATTGTTCCATTCCAGATCAACAAAGCTTTCAAATGATGTATTACTCATGAAATTATTTTAATTAGTAAATGAGATACAAAAGAAAACCTAATCAGGACACCTGAAAACGTGTAAATCGGGTGAAATCTCGAATTCCATTTTCGATAATGCAAAAGTACTTTAAAATGTGTATCAACTAAAACAAGCTTTCAAATGATGTATTACTTATGAACTTTTTTTAATTAATAACTGTGATACAAAAAAAAATGACTCAGGATACCTCAAAACGTATAAATCTGGTGAAAACTTTCGATAATTTAAAAGAACTTTAAAATATTATTCGAATGATGTATTACAAATAATTTAATCATAATTAGAAATTGAAATATTGAAATTTTAAAATATTACAGCGCCATCTGGCGGTACAAATTTCTGTATTCCACTGTTCGATTCCAAATCAAAAAAGCTTTCTAATGATGTATTACTTATAAAATTATTTTAATTAGTAGCTGAGATACAAATAAAACTGATTCAGGAAACCTCAAAACGTGTAAATCTGGTGAAAACTTTCGATAATTTAAAAGAACTTCAAAATATCTTTCAAATGATGTATTAAAAATAATTTAATCATAATTAGAAATTGAAATATTGAAATTTGAAAATATTACAGCGCTATCAGGCGGTAGAAATTTCTGTAATCCATTGTTCGATTCTAATCAAAAAAGCTTTCTAATGATGTATTACTTATAAAATTATTTTAATTAGTAGATGAGATACAAAAGAAAACCTAATCAGGACACCTCAAAACGTGTAAATCGGGTAAAATCTCGAATTCCATTTTCGATAATGTAAAAGTACTTTAAAATGTGTATCAAGTCAACAAAGCTTTCAAATGATGTATTACTTATTGGGAGTACAAATTAATTCGGTCCGTTTTTTTTTCGTTAAAAAAACATTTTATTTATTATCAAAATGAAAAAACATGTTATTCAAAGTATTGTCCATCGGTAGCCACAACTTTTGTCCACCTTTCTGGCAATTTTCGGATTCCATCTCTGAGAAATGAGTCCTCTCTGGACGCAAACCATGAATCGAGCCATTCTTGAATTTCTTCGAAAGAAGTGAAGCGGTGTCCAGCCAAATCGTGATGCATCCGTCGGAACAACCAATAATCAGAAGGAGCAAGGTCTGGCGAATACGGCGGGTGGGGTAGGACCTCCCATTTCAACGTTTCCAAGTAATTTTTAACGACAATTGCCACATGGGGCCGAGCACTGTCATGTAGCAAAATTACCTTGTCGTGCCTTTCGATGGTTTCTGGCCGTTTTTCACGCAATGCTCGGCTCAAACGCATTAATTGCAGTCGGTAGCGTTCGCCAGTAATTGTTTCGCCAGGTTTTAGCGGATCTTGATCGAGCAATTCCTCCAATTCGGCGTCTTCGAACTTTTTCGGCTGGCCCGGGCGCTCATTGTCTTCGACACTAAAATCACCATTTTTGAAGCGTCGAAACCACTCTCTACATGATTTATCAGATGGCGCAGATTCACCATAAACTTCCACAAGCGATCGATGCGCTTCAGCGGCACTTTTCTTCCAATTAAAAAAGAAAATCAAAACTTCCCGCAAATGTTGTTTCTTTAGCACCAAACTCGACATATTGAATGCTCAAAAAACCAATGTTGTTGTATAAAACTCGAAGCTTCGTTGACTGAATATGGTTGACAAAGGTCAAACCTTTCTAACAATGCCAAAAACATCTATCATTATTCAGTAAACAAATCAGCCAGAGCCATCTATTGAAAACGGACCGAATTAATTTGTACTCCCAATATGAAATTTTTTTAATTAATAACTGAGATATAAAAGAAAACTGATCCAGGACACCTCAAAACGTGTAAATCTGGTGAAAACTTTCGATAATTTAAAAGAACTTTAAAATATCTTTCGAATGATGTATTAAAAATAATTTAATCATAATTAGATATTGAAATTTTAAAATATTACAGCGCCATCTGGCGGTACAAATTTCTGTATTCCACCGTTCGATTCCAAATCAAAAAAGCTTTCTAATGATGTATTACTTATGAAATTATTTTAATTAGTAGCTGAGATACAAAAGAAAACTAATTCAAGACACCTCAAAACATGTAAATCTGGTGAAAACTTTCGATAATTTAATAGAACTTTAAAATATCTTTCGAATGATGTATTAAAAAAAATTTAATTGGAATTTGAAATATCGAAATTTTAAAATATCTGGCGGTAGAAATTTCTGTAATCTACTGTTCAATTCCAAATCAACAAAGCTTTCAAATAATGTGTTACTTATGAAATTATTTTAATTAGTAGCTGAGATACAAAAGAAAACCTAATCAGGACATTCTAAAACATGTAAATCACGTGAAATCTCTAATTCCATTTGTGGTGTTTCCCCCACTTCATATCATTATTTTTTTGTCATTATAAAATTATACCATGTTTATTTCCAGTTCTTGAGAAAAAGAAATCATTTTGTTTTTGTTTATGTGGCTTTATTCAAAATGATATTTTAAATATCAATGTATCTTTAATTCATTTTCATTGTTCTCAAAATCAAGGAAATTCTTGTTCTTTTTTTTAAACCCAAACTTTCCAGATTGTTCCATTCCTTCTAGAAACTTTCTTTATTAAAAAAAAAAAAAAAGAAAGAAAGTAAAGCAATATTATGAAATAATAAAAAATGTATCTTTAAATTTCAGCCAATTATATTCAGTGTCACCCATCATACGTCATTTCCATTATTTGAAAGCGAACGGTTCTTTTTTAACTTTAGCCAATGAGAAAACTAAAATATAGATAATATGTCACTTCCTGTTTCAGTTTAATCAGTCACTGTCCTTTATTTTTGGCTAATTATCAGCCTTCTTCTTCTTTTGTTTAAAACTTTCATAAGTTAAATCTTTAAGATGCCTGGTTGGCTACATTTAGCCTTTTTTAATTCTGCCATTTGGCGCGTTTGTTTTCTCCGGCAACCCTGTTCGGCGTTGGTAAAAAATTAGGGGATTCCCCTAAGCGGAGCCCTCTCTCTTCTGGTTCGGGTCGGCATGTAACGTATATACTTCAGAAGAATAAGTTCTGAAAAATGAGACATCTAGAAGGAATGGAAATGGTACGTAAAAAAAGATTTCTTTTGTATTAGCTCAATAATGCATATAATTTTCAATTTTAATAATGCGATTGAAATATCGTATGAATGGACAATCTTTTGTAAGAGATAGTTTGCATTTGTCTTGGTTTTGATCTCTTCTATTTGATGTCCAGAAGTAAATAAAATCAACTAAATATTTCGAAACCGAAAGTGCCTGGTGTATTAATTTATTGGTTTGTTGTTGTTATATGATTTACGATACGGACGATACGGCCTAATATAACTTTTTAACCAAATTATTTCTCTAAATAAAAAAAATAAAAACAACTATATATTTATAAGAACAAAAAATATAACATTTGGTTCTGTGACCTTCTTCTGGACATCAAAAAAAAAAAAAAAAAAAAAAAAAAAAATGGTATGACGCAAACAAAAAGAAAATTACATAAAGATTTATTATGGAATTCTGCAACTTCGTATATATTCATAAATATGAAAATAATTGAATTTTTAAAATGCTTATAATTTAATAATGTTTCTTGTTGCAATTTATATGGGTATGAAGTCAAAAAAAAAAAAAAAAAACATTCTGATAATGATAGTTGAAAACATTTAGTGATTAGTGATAATTGCATACTCATATGAATAAGTTTTGATTTACATCATGCCTCCGAAAAGCAACTTATCTTTGAACATATTACCGTATGACGGTAACCCAAATACTGTTTCTTTTTTTTTCGATCAATTACAAGACATACAGGAATTGAATTCTTACAATGAAAAAGAAATGCTGGCTTTATTTAGATCTAAGATACAAGGTCCGGCATTAAACTTTTATCTAGAATCACAAGCTGTAAATAAAACTAATAATTTAAAAACACTACGGACCGAATTTGAGAATTTTTTTTCAATTAAGGGTAACAAAAATATCCTTCTACAAAACTTTGAAAATATTAAACCTGAACATGACGAATCCGTGCGTAATTTTGCTTACAGGTTGAACAAACAGATAAAGCTGGCATATCCAAACGTCGACGATTCAGTTTTACAAGCAGTAAAATTCAATTTATTTGTCAAAGCGTTACCAAAAAAACTTAAACTAAAAATCTTAGAGGAAAATATCACAAATTATGATGTCGCGCTAAATCGCGCGGAACAACTTCAGGACCTATACGATGCTTTTGCATCTCCTGTCAAACAGTATGAACAAATGCCAATGTTTCACATTGATAAACAAAGTGAAATTGATAAAGATAATACAAACGATGACATTCCAGGAAGAGTTAGTCTGCAAAAAAAATATGCTGGTAATAAATTTGCATATAAAAAAAATTGGTATAACAGAAGTAATTTTCACAAATTTCAGGATAAGTATAAACAAAGGAAATTTTCATCACAAAGATTTCATCAGAGAGGCAGACCAAACACATTTACTAGCCAACATTGTGCATTTTGCGGACGTTTTAATCACCTTCTAAAAAATTGTTTTGAATTTAAGAATTTTTGCCGGAATATGCATACACAAAGTGATGAAAACAAATTAGTAAGTAATGAGGCATTACAGCCAAGTAGTCATTCTTGTCAGCATCCTAATTTAAACTAAATATGGAGGCAGACATATCTGGCACTCTGCACTCCAATTCTTCTTTGCCAGAAATTAAATCCAACCATAATTCTCAACATAATGAAACTACTCAAGTCACAGAATTTGCACAGACTCAAAATAATTCAAATACAGAAATCAAAGAAATCAAAACTTTTGAAACCGACAGTTGCAATAAAACAACTGAATTAGATAGACATGTTATTTATAGTTCATTTCAAAATAATGAATTCCTGCCATGTATAAACATTAATATGCAAGGTCAGAATTTAACTTCATTAATCGATACTGGCTCATCTGTCTGTTTAATTGATCAAGAGTGTTTTAATGCCATAAAATCTAATATTACATATAAGTTTTTGGGTCGACAGGTGACTCTTTCAACTATTAATTCACAAATAAAGTTTGCAGGGTGTGTAAGGGTATGCTTCAGGGTGGAAAAATTTTTTTTTCATCATAATTTCTTTATCACCAATATTGATAATAACAATTTTCAAATCATATTGGGCTATGACTTCATTAATAAAAATGGAATATCAATTATACCTTCTTTTAAATCTGTATTAATCAAGGATATCCATATTCCATTTGTCACATTTGACAAAAATAATGAAAATGATGGTTGTTCACTAAATAATATAATACACCATAATACTTTGTTTGTAGAAAATAATCCCAATGTTGAATATATGGAATCTGACAGATTAAGTGTGCATCAAAAATTTAATACAAAAGATGTGACTTGTTGTGATCATAGTAATGAAAAGTGGTATTCTCAAAATTACTCGTATAATAAAAATTATACAAACAATCATATCATTGATAATTATGTAAACCAATGACTTTGGGAATCAAATTATGAATCATAGTGAACATAGCAAGAAACATAATCAAAGTATTCATAAAAGTGTACAAACTAACAATATTTATACAACACGGAAAGTCATCCTACCTCCGAATGCATGCACTTATGTTCAAGTCAAATACAATTCTAACCCCCAAGAATATTTCCTATTTTCTCCAACATTTAATCATAAAGAAATTACTGTACATAAATCTATACATTCTCTGTCTCACATAAAAAATAATGTTTTTCTTATTCCTATTTTTAATACATCACAACAAACTGTTCATATCAGAAAAAATACCCTTTTGGGATATTATACAAATGTAGAACTTGGGGATATTGAGGAATATAATTTTCAACAGGATGAGAATGAATATTTTTGCAATTTAATACAACCTTCTAGAGATATTGTTGAACAAAGAGAAAAGGATTTTAATGAAAATGACTTTAAGTTAGAACATTTGAATGATTTAGAAAGGAAAGAAATGTTACAATTACTTAAGCAAAAAGCCCAGGTGTTTTCAAAATCTTTAAAAACTCTTGGTCACACAGACTTGATAAAACCAGAAATAAATATGATAAATGCACATCCCATTGAAGCCCTTCCTTTTCCCATACCCCAAGCCTTAGAACAAGAAGCCCTTGATCAATTACAAGAAATGATTGATGCTAATATTATAAAAAGATCAGATTCGACATGGGCTTGCCCCATGCTTCTGGTCAAGAAAAAACAAACAGACCCTAAAAAACCTATCAAGTACAGATTGGCTTTGGACCTACGTCTGTTAAATGCTATTGTTATACCATCAAATTACCCACTGCCAAAGATACAGAATCTACTAGTTAACCTTTCAAAATTTAAATATTTTTCAACACTGGATTTACCATCTGCATATTGGCAGATAGATTTACCCAAACAGATGCAAGATAAACTGTCATTTACTACACCATTTGGTGTATTTACCTTTTTAAGACTCGTCTTTGGCTTACGCACAGCAAGTTCATGTTTTCAACACTTGATTGATACCATAATACAGATTTCTCAGGTTGAATGTTATGCTTATCAAGATGACATTGTGGTAGGGGCAAACTCATTTCAAGAAATGAAAGCAAAAATTACTAAGCTTTTAGAAACCTTAATTGAAAATAACATAACATTGTCACCAGAAAAATGCACATTTATGCAAACTAACATAAACTTTTTGGGTTTTAAGATTGACAATCACAAAATTTTACCCATTTCAAGTAATATAGAAAAAATAGTCTCCTTTCCACGCCCCAAAACTAAAAAGCAAGTAAAATCATTTATTGGAACATGTTCATTTTACAGGAATTTAATTGAATCATTTGCAGAATTGGCTTCACCCCTAATTGATCTTACCAAACCAAAAACAAAATTTGCATGGACAGATATTCATGAAAATGCATTCCAGAAACTACAACAATGTTTCTTCAAGAAACCTATACTAAACTTACCTAATTGGGAGAAAGAATTTTACGTTAACACTGATGCATCAAAGAATGCAATCTCTGCAGTATTGATGCAGAAGTTTGATGAGGAATTGTTACCCATTTCATATTACTCAAAAACGTTAACTGATGCAGAAAAACGTTATCCTGCCATAAAATTAGAATTATATGCAATATATAAAGGACTTAATGCTTTTAAATATTATATCTTTGGAAGACATTTCTTCATATTAAGTGATGCAAAACCTTTAGATAGATATGCAAAATCATCATCACCTGCAGATATAACCACACGTTGGTTATTAGAAATATCGGAATTTTCCTTTACATTTACACACATTGCAGGAAAAGATAATGTGCTTGCCGATTACTTAAACAGAACTACGAATCCAACAACAGATAACCTAAACAATAACTCAGATATCATTTTTTCACAAGAAATAATCCCAATTACTGATCAGCAAACTAATTTACATAATGAAATAGAATTACAAATGCAAAATTTAAAAGAAAATGAAAATAAAAAGGAAAATTTATTTTGTTTGACACAGAATCCTGTCACTGATACTAATTTGGAAATATCTGAAAATACTATTTTCAATGAACAACAGAAAGATACTGAGTTAAAAAAAAATTTCCAAGACATCCAACAAAATAAAATAAACAAACGTAATAAATGCTATTATATAAATCCTCAAAATAATTTATTATGTTATAATAATTTTTTTACTCCAGAAAATATTGACTTACATAGGGTAGTTTTACCCGAGTCTTTAAGAGAGAAAGCAATTCGAATTGCTCATATATCCCACCCTGGTATTAAAAAAACTTTTGAAAATTTGAGAAAAAGGTATACGTGGAAAACAATAACTGCAGATGTACATAATTATGTGCTGTCATGTGAAACATGTCTGTTGAATAAAAACCACAAACATAACATAGCACCTTTTATGGCAGCTCCTGCTCCTACTGAACCTAATCAAAAAATTTCAATGGATATTCTGGGTCCTTTAAAGAATCATACCTACATCCTCACAGCTCTTGACCATTTCTCAAGACACTTGGAATTATATACATTACATAACATAACTGCTCCAGCTGTTACAAATGCTTTAATACAATACATTGCAACTCATGGTAGACCTGAAATTATCCTTACTGATCAAGGATCACAATTTACGAGCAATATGTTTGATGCTTTCAATAAACTTTTGGGCATATATTTAAAACATACAACAATAGCCCACCCTCAGGCAAATGGATGTTCAGAAC
Organism: Salticus scenicus; assembly: GCA_963930645.1. Lineage (NCBI taxonomy): Eukaryota > Metazoa > Arthropoda > Arachnida > Araneae > Salticidae > Salticus > Salticus scenicus. Next base: position 300,984,049 of record OZ005649.1, read on the forward strand.
GTGTCAATACTCAAATAAAATCCTCATTAAATGCCATGGCTTCCCATGGTTTTGATTTAGCAACAGCTGCAAAAATTCATCAGAGTATTTATAATAATACAATCCATCCTGCAACAAAATGTACGCCTAATTTGCTACACTTTGGTCGACAAATTAATGATATATATTTAAACTATAAAGGTCACCCACAGTGGAAAATTTTAGACTCAGCATATGACATCCATAAATTAATTGAAGTACTTGATAAAACATACTACCAAGCATATATGAATAACGAAGAAAATCGACAAAAAGTTTATGAAAGATCAAGACAAAAGAATAAGTTTTCACCAATCAAAGTTAATGATCATGTGTACATAAAATTTCCTAATGTTTTTGAAAAAAAATTACAAGGGCCTTTTCGTGTTGTAAAAGTGATTTCACCTGTGATTCTCCAAATCCAATCTATCAAAGATCAAAATCGTTCTCCAATGTTAATTCACACCAATAGAGTTATAAAAATACAGAAAAGAAAAGACAATTTAAAGTATGGTTCAGGGAATATGCAAGCTCCATTAAACAATAATGACTCTAATACACCAATCCAGGAACTGGTCTCTCTTACCCCTAATTTGCAGGATAGAAATAGACAGTGCCACAATGATGACAGTTCATCGTATACCCTCAGACCACGAGATAAAATTCAGAAAAATGCTGATACTCAATATCATTATTATTAATATTTTTTTTTCTTTTTCCTTAGAGGCTGAGTTCGTCTACATGCCTTGGAGCGCTGCAGGTGCACAGGCAATGTTTCACTGTTAATCATCCTTTTTGATTATAATTTTTTTTTCCTCTACTTTCTGCTGGTCAGAAAAATTTGAGGTATGTGTTATTATTTTATGATTTTTGTAGACAGACACACCTTCTAACTAACATGTGGTAAGGGGAATAAAAGTCTAATTCATAATAGATTTACAGATTAATTGTTGTTTACATTGTTTTGGGTTTTTATGTAATTATTTTCTGATAATTTCAATTTATTTGTCACCTATCAATACATAAAATTTCATCAATTACATCTGTTGTGAATTGAGAATCCTTATACTTTTTTTGTATACAAAAATAAGATTTTTTTTTGGGTAGATATAAAGTAATATTTTTTTTTTTCTGATGTATAAGACAATCATTTTGCACTATTGTATGTCATCATTTTTCATAATACAATACAATATCCATATTAAGAAAAATTAATGTTATTATCATTTCATATCTGTGACCGTCTATCAAATGCAAGTCCTTTTTGTCAAAAAAAAAAAAAGGGGGGGGGGCAAAGAAAATAATGTGTCACCCATTGACAGATTTTACACTTCCTTATTATACTGATTTCACTTTAAGGTTAAGCCATTATTATTGTTATGAAGGGTGATAAAAAGGAAGAAAAAATATAGAGTGATAATCTTGTTACTATGGAAGTAATGAAACTTCTTAAAAGATTATATATATTAAAATTTGTGTAAACATATACTTGTGATGTTTTCTGAATTGTTTTCGATCTGTTCTGATGGTACATATTTTTTTTTTTTTTTTTTATCTCAGCATAATATTTATTTTAAACTAATTGAAATAAAGGAAAAAAGGAAAACGTCTGATTGTTATGCAGGCATGTTATACATTCATTTGAACAATGTTTTTCAATTATGTATGTTATGTATCTGTGGATTTATATAAGCTTCTTAGATACATTTTCAAAGAAATATCACGTTTATGTCATTGCATTTACTTACAGTTTACATTTAATTTAGAGACACATATGTATTTTTTTTTCACAAAAATTAATCAACAAATATTAGAAAATACTTGATTGTGTGGTTCTGTCGGAGAGCAAAAATTTTCAGTGTATTTCACAGCTCAATAAAATTACTGAAATTTTTTCTGAAATAAAAAATAAAATAAATAAATACAAGAATAATTAGTATTTTTTTTATGGTGGTATTAGATATATGTAAGTGGATTTTAAAACAATGCCACTGGAGATTTTACCAATGTATATATGTATTTTTCTTTTATCAATGAGTACTCTATTAATGTAATACTGAGTATTATTGGTCATCATTAAATTCTGTTTATGGTTATAGTTACCTTTTCTGTGTATTATGATTGACACAGTTTTCCTTTTTTACCGTACTATAATATTATAACACATTATACCTTTTGTGTATATTTTGTGTAATACAATATATTCTTGCACATATATGGTTATATCTTATTCCCAATTGTGTTATGGTAAAAATATAGAATATCAAATTGGTTTATCTGTTTAAAAAAAAAAAAAAAAAAGATATGTATGAATATTAAAAGGCATGCCTAATCAAAATGGTATTATGAGATCTCATGATATTTTGTATATGATTGTATGTGTATACAAAGATGATTCTATAAATAATTACATGATCATGTGTTTTGTTAAATAAGTGTTAATTTTTTTTTTCTTTTCTCGGTTTTACTGGCCAGATATTGTTTTGAATGTTATAATTTTACTGGTATATGATACATTTATTTGTATTATTGTATGTGTGTGTTAAAATGTAAAATATATAGAACTGTAAATTAAATTACTTCATCTGACAAAATGGTGATGATAATGATTAAAAAAGAAAAAAAAAGGATATCTGTGCATAACTTGACTTCATGCTATGGTATATGATTATATGATTATATTATTCATATTACTGATTTCAAGTGTATATAATTATTGTTTGATATATATATTTTTTTCTCACAATAATTGAAATAACAAGATATTTCTTTTGTGAAAGGGAATTGTTTAAATATAGAGAACAGAATTTACATTCGTAATGATTTCAAATTAATATTGTTTATTATTTAAATCTTGAGATATTTGTTCCTCTTGTGAATGTATGGATGGTTTTAAAGGTATTTATTTATTCTCATTTTTTTTATTCCTAGTGGTTGTATATTGACAAGATCATTTTCAATATAGTATATTTTATTTGAAAGTGTCTTTTATAGATGAATATTTTTTTTCTCCTGATAAAATGACAACATGTCTTTATATATTTCTTGGTGTATTACATATAACATGATCATCCAATATGTATGTCAAATTGATATTTTTGCATTGTGTATAAGTATTTCAAATTGCATCCTGTTATGAACATCCCTATTGCTTGTCCTAATTGAATATAACAATGATAAGTAAATGTAAATTAAAAAAAAAAAAAAATTCTCTGTTGTGTAAAATATTACACCTTTTACGTTCAATTTTTTTTTCCTGGCTGTCGGGTATTATGTGGTGTTTCCCCCACTTCATATCATTATTTTTTTGTCATTATAAAATTATACCATGTTTATTTCCAGTTCTTGAGAAAAAGAAATCATTTTGTTTTTGTTTATGTGGCTTTATTCAAAATGATATTTTAAATATCAATGTATCTTTAATTCATTTTCATTGTTCTCAAAATCAATGAAATTCTTGTTCTTTTCTTCAAACCCAAACTTTCCAGATTGTTCCATTCCTTCTAGAAACTTTCTTTAGGGTCATTCCATGTCACCTCATCCAGACCATGACACCCACCGACACAGATTTGGATGAAATTTGATACAGTTATAGAACATTTCATACTGATTCTAGAAATGCCAATTATTTTGAGATCAGTGAAGTAGTTTGCAAGCTATCAGCATTGATGTACATGGAAAAATGGCCGATTAGCCGCCATTTTGAATGGTACATGTAAATATATAAATGATTGTAACTCCTCTTATTTTTAACATAGAACATTTAAAATTTTTTTTGTTTATTTAGAATATAACAAGCTTTTATTTACCAAAGTTTTGTTTTCTTAAATCATTACAATTATTTATAATAGTGACTTTTTGTTGTTTTTCTTCATATGTAATTTGAGTAACTTTAGTAGACAATTTCTTCCATTGCCCCTTCTTCAATTTTCACCAAATTTTGCACACAGGCAGCCCAAACTACGTTTTTATGACTGATAAAAAAATTTTGATGGGCGGTTAACAGGATTTTCGTTTAAACAATTTTAACTTAACCTCCCCGACATTACCCCTTCCACAAAAGATGCTTTCCTATTTCATTCTGATTTTAATATAAATCCCATGCTTTACTATGAGAATTTCTTGTTTTACAACAGAATTTAATTACACAGCTTATTAAAATGCTTGAAAACTAAGAAAATAAAACTTTACTAGATTTTTTTTCTCTGGACTTTCTCTTTTTTTTTGCATAATATTCTGTATGCAAAAACCACATTTAATTATACATCATTAAATATAAAATTAACTAAGATAAAATTGAAATATGTAAAATAAAAGTATAATAGTATGAAAATTGAATGCATTATAATACAGTTAAATTTCACTATTAATAAGAAAAATTGTTTTAACAAATAATATTTTATACATAAACCAAAACACGATATCTATCAATGGAAATTAAAAATAACATAAGTATGATAAAGAATATTACTTACAGTCAGAAAAAGGCAAATAACTATATGTTATTAAGTTAAAGTCTTCCCTGTTTATTATTATATTTTGTCCATTTTGAATTCACTAAAGCAGTGGATTGATTCATCACTGAGTTTATATGGTTATTTGCCTTTTTTGACTAAGCTATATTCTTTATTATACTTATGTTATTTTTAATTTCCATTGACAGATATCGTGTTTTGTTTACGTATGAAATATTTGTTAAAACAATTTTTCTTGTTAATAGTGAAAACTAACTGTATTATAATGCATTCAATTTTTATACTATTATACTTTTATTTTACATACTTCAATTTTATCATAGTTAATTTGATATTTAATGATGTATACTTAAATGTGGTTTTGCATACAGAATATTACGAAAAAAAAAAAAAAAAAAAAAGAAAGGCAGCGAAAAAAACCTAGTTAAGTTTTATTTTTTTAGTTTTCAAGTATTTAATAAGCTGTGTAATTAAATTCTGTTGTAAAACAAGAAATTCTCATAGTAAAGCATGGGATTTATATTAAAATCAGAATGAAATAGCAAAGCATCTTTTGTGGAAGGGGTTATGTCGGGGAGGTTAAGTTAAAATTGTTTAAACGAAAATCCTGTTAACTGCCCATCAAAAATTTTGTATCAGTCATAAAAACATAGTTTGGGCTGCCTGTATACAAAATTTGGTGAAAATTGAAGAAGGGGCAATGGAAGAAATTGTCTGCTTAAAGTTACTCAAATTACATATGAAGAAAAACAACAAAAAGTCACTATTATAAATAATTGTAAAGATTTAAGAAAATAAAACTTTGGTAAATTAAAGCTTGTTATATTCTAAGTAAACCAAAAAAAAATTTGAAGATTTTATGTTAAAAATGAGAAGAGATACAAGCATTTATATTTTTATATGCAGCATTCAATATGGCCGTCAGGCAGCCATTTTGGCATGTATTTAAATGCTGATAACTTGAAAACTACTTCACTGATCTCAAAATAATTGACATTTCTAGAATCAGCATGAAAAGTTCTATAACTGTAAAACATTTCATCCAAATCGGAGTCGGTGGGTGTCATTTTTTAAAAATTCTGGATGATTTGACATGGAATGACCCTTTATTAAAAAAAAAAAAAAAAAAAAGAAAGAAAGTAAAGCAATATTATAAAATAATAAAAAATGTATCTTTAAATTTCAGCCAATTATATTCAGTGTCACCCATCATACGTCATTTCCATTATTTGAAAGCGAACGGTTCTTTTTTAACTTTAGCCAATGAGAAAACTAAAATATAGATAATATGTCACTTCCTGTTTCAGTTTAATCAGTCACTGTCCTTTATTTTTGGCTAATTATCAGCCTTCTTTTGTTTAAAACTTTCATAAGGTAAATCTTTAAGATGCCTGGTTGTCTACATTTAGCTTTTTTTAATTCTGCCATTTGGCGCGTTTGTTTTCTCCGGCAACCCTGTTCGGCGTTGGTAAAAAATTAGGGGATTCCCCTAAGCGGAGCCCTCTCTCTTCTGGTTCGGGTCGGCATGTAACGTATATACTTCAGAAGAATAAGTTCTGAAAAATGAGACATCTAGAAGGAATGGAAATGGTACGTAAAAAAAGATTTCTTTTGTATTAGCTCAATAATGCATATCATTTTCAATTTTAATAATGCGATTGAAATATCGTATGAATGGACAATCTTTTGTAAGAGATAGTTTGCATTTGTCTTGGTTTTGATCTCTTCTATTTGATGTCCAGAAGTAAATAAAATCAACTAAATATTTCGAAACCGAAAGTGCCTGGTGTATTAATTTATTGGTTTGTTGTTGTTATATGATTTACGATACGGACTAATATAACTTTTCAACCAAATTATTTCTCTAAATAAAAAAAATAAAAACAACTATATATTTATAAGAACAAAAAATATAACACCATTATCTACGGTAGTTTTATTAATGGAAGTAAAAAGAAAAATAAATATTTTTTATTTCCCCAAACCTATATATACCACGGTAGTCGGGTAATGGAAGTAAAAAGAAAAAGAAAAAGTATTTTTTAGTTCTTTCAAATGTATTTTGTTGCTATGGAAACTCCTATCGTCTATTGAAAGATAGATTACGTGTTAGAATAAAATTTAATTTGCAATTAAAATGTAACTGCTTTGTTTATTAATGAAAATTGATGAAATTTTAACTGCAGGTTGGTTTTGTGCTGAATAGGTTGTATATTAAGTGTTGTGTACGAAAAAGAAAATTTGAAGCACTTTGAAATTTGCAATTTTTAACCCCAGTTAAAGTTCATGTGACATTAATGACTTGCACATGTTTTGTTTCCGTTAGAGACAGCCGTTAAAATCATCTGCTGAATGCTGATAGAATGCCTCTTATTAAGCAATGAGGATTTTTGGTCATTTTTGCGATCGATATGGGTCAACATTTTAATTACTATCTCCGAAACTAATTAAGATTTTTAAATTCTGTTTCGAGGATAACATCGGAAAGGCTCCAGAGCATCCGTATGTCAATTCTTGTACTTCTGCGTTCAATAGGGGCTGAACGTATAAAAGAAAAGACAGACAGACAGATAGACAGATAGACAGACAAACCTTTCCATTTATTATTATAGATTATTCATTATAAAAAAAATATTTATCATTATTTATTAACTGTATATTTTTGTTAAATATGTGTATGATAAAGATTTAAAACATTCTGTTATTTCATTAACTTTTTATAATTTCAACTGATATTTTATAACAATATTATTTAATGTTTTAGTAATAATATAGTTCATGATGATTATATTATCTAGCTCTAGCACAGCACTCGCTGGCACCACCCCTCTTCCAAAATTAAAGTGCCTACCATCCAACCACAAAGCCAAAAGGTAAGGACTAGCAAAATATAGTGCTATATATTCTGTACTAAGCTTACCTTTGAAGCTGAAGTTCTTGCCGGCGCATTTTTCTTAAAAAGTTAGTCCAAGCTGGTAGATGAGAGGTGTCGGGTTCTATCCCAGGTTGCGTTCATCGGCCTAGGTGTTCGGAAGTTTTCCGTGACCTTCTCGGAAACTTATGTAAATATGGGCTAGGACCCTTTAGAAAGACCCTACAAGGAGGCACTCTCCCTCAAGCCTAGGATCCTAGGGCAGTCAATCGGTCGTACACCTAATACCAATACCTTTTCTCAAAAAGTATGCGTTTTATCAAAATAGCGTAAAAGACTTTTCTTCATGATTTTTCACGTGCTTTAAAATAATAGTTGAACGAAATTTCTAAGATAAAAACTTTCAATGATAAGGTGACCAAGTGTCCTCGAATCATGAGGACATTTCAATGACCCTGAAATTTCTTGAAATGTACCGAAATTTTTTTTTTTTTTTTTTTAGAGTAGCACGTTGATTTACAAAATCACTCCTCACATATTCGTGGGAATTGGTATAGAATAGTTTTTCCGTGGATGCTGAAATCAACGTACAGCGCTATACAATAACCATAAGTCCAGAATTTTAAAATGATACTTTAAAAATAAATAACTTGAAATTAAAGGAAACAAGTTGATTTTACTTTAAGATTTATTTAACACAACAGATATATAAAAGGTACATTCTCTTAAAAGTTTAGCATAATCAATGTTTGCATCAATAAAACATAATTCGGACTGCCGTAGCTAAAATGAAGAGTGGAAGAAGAGAACAGATGATAAAAATTGCGTTGCTTGTTGGTAGGTAGGTAGGTAGGAGAGAAACATGAGATATATGCTTTGCAACTAGGGCAGCGTCATCTCGAAATATCCATTAGATTGATCCATTAGAGATCCGAAAATACACTCTTAGAGAAAGAGAGAAGACTCATGGTCCCATTACGAGAGCTGAGAGCAGTGGAAACAATATCACCGTAAGAGGAACCATCCGGGAGATTAAGAGCGGAGAGAAGTCGGCGCCGAACATTCCGATAGAACGGACAGTACAGCAGGATATGATCAGGAGTATCTTGATCCCAGCAGTGGCGACAAAGAGGAGAGAAGGAGAGGTTCATACAAAAAAGTCGCTGGTGGGTTATGATGGTTTTAGATCGCCAACGGGCCAGAAGTACATCCGCCCTGCGGGAGGGGGCCCACCTGGAAAAGGGTCTGTCCGGAGAAAGGTACTCAAAAGGAGAGGCATAATCACTCTGCAACCAACTGTATTCACATTCATTGAGCCAAGATTTCTTTTAGTCAGAGCGGAGGTCTTCAGGAGAGATCCCAGGGATGGAGTGGCAGGTGTAAGGACCATTCTTGGCTAAGCTGTCCGCCCTTTCGTTGGGGTAGATGCCCTTGTGCCCGGGACACCAAACAAATGTGACGTGGTGCCCACGCTGATTGCAGGCATGGATAGCAGAAAGAAGGTGGAGTATAACTTTAGGAGAATGAAAAGACCAGGAGTTCAGAGCACGCAGGACAGAGAGGCTATCCGACAGGATTATGATCTGGGAGTAAGCAGTAGGAGCCTCGGAGATGGCAAGAACAAGAGCCAGGGTTTCGGCAGTGAAAACAGAGTTGTGATGGGATACCAAAGAAGCCAGAGAAAAGGTGGAGTTTGCATCCACCACCACAATAGCCGTTTTGTGATCGTCTTTCGAGGCATCAGTGGCCAAGAGAGTGCACAGGGGAATGGCGGAACGCCAATTGTTCCAAGCTTTCGCAATGAGATCGTCAGGAATGGAAGGATCTTGGAAAAGGAATTCGTCAACAACCACCTTAAACTGAAGGCAGTTAGTGGGCGGGGGCCAGACGAAACGGAGGACCTGCAGAAGAGAGCAATTTAAGGAGCAGCAGATTTCTTGAAGCGGAGTTCCCCACTTCCAGTCCGCTGAAGGGCAAAGTACCTGGGACCTGATTAAGTCACAAAGGCGGAGGCCGGGAGGGGAGGCAAGAAGACGGAGGAGAAACTGCTTAGTGAGGAGGGACAGCCGAAGAGTCATGCTAGCGACACCAGCCTCACGGCGGAGAACAGGGATAGGAGTCCAGCGGGGAAGGCCAGTAGCAACCCTAATCGCAGCGTTATAGCAAATCTCAAGAGTATTTAGAGAAGAGGGAGGGGCGTCATAAAAAAGGGGGGCACCATATTCTAGACCACTACGAATAAGGGAATTAATGATTTTCAGAGCATGATCGCTATTTAACCCCCGAGAACGATTAGCAACCGCTTTGATGTAGTTGATTTTCCGGAAAGCCTTCACTTTCAATGTGGAGAAATGGTGGGCAAAAGAAAGAGAGCGGGAGAACCAGATGCCGAGGATTTTGACATGGGAGCTCCATGGGATATTGAAACCCATAAGGATGATAGAAGGACCGGGATCTCTGGAACGGGAGAAATTTATAGCAGAGCATTTATCAGGGCCGATTAAGAGCTTATTTGCCGAGCACCAGGTATTGATGCGGCACAACGTGTTGTGAAGTTTTTGACGAGCACGGTCTTCAGCCGGGCCAATAGCATAAACCAAAATATCGTCTGCATAGACAATAATATTTACACCCTCCTCAAGAGTTTCGACAACATCCAGCATGTACATGATAAACAAGAATGGGGATAAGACACTACCCTGGGGAACACCCTGATTACAGGGACCGACCTGAGAAAGAGCAGCCTTCCAACGTACCTGGATAACACGATGTTTAACAAAGGAAGCAATCCAATGGCCCATTTTACCACGGATACCGTGAGAGGCGAGTTTGTAAATTAAAATGTGAGGCTGAATGGAGTCATAAGCGGCCTTGATATCTAGGCAGACAGCAGCAACGAAGTGGCGATTAGCACGGGCAGTAGAGACGTCCAGGAAAAAGGTGCTGAGGGCAACAGTGCAGTTCCGGGAAGGGATGAAACCGAAGTGATCTCTATGAAAGAGGTTCCGTTGGCCAGCCCAAGCTAAAAGCCTGCGAAGCATCATCCGTCCCAGAACGTTGCACCCCACCGAAGTGAGAGCAATGGGGCGATAAGACACAATATCGGAAGAGGGTTTACCGGATTTCCGGATGGGGAGAATGGTAGCCAATTTCCAAGAAGGAGGAAGGACACCCGTATTAAATGAGTTATTAAATGTACTCCTCAGGGAATCCAGGTGCTGATGAGAGAGCTTACTTAACAGGTTAAGGGAGATTCCGTCTGCTCCAGGAGTTGTTGGGCGAGAGTGTTTGAGAGCTTGGATTAGTTCTTCCATGCTGAAGAGCTCATTGAGAATAGGATCACCATCACTAAGATCGTACGGAATGGGAGGTTCAATGCTATCTTTCGTGAAGTGTTGAAGAAAAGCCTGGGCTTGGAGAGAGGCAGAAGTGAGGGGGAATGGATTGAGGATAATATTGTCATCCACAGGGAGTTCGCGATTGGCCATCCGTTTTAGAATTTTGAAGATTTTCCCGTTGGAGCTGTTCTCCCGACAAAGATTGTCCCAGAAGCATCGTGAAGAATACTTGATGTAACGCCGGAGCTTAGCAGCGTAATGCTTATATCGGAGCCATTCATCTCTGGAGCAAAGGGAGCGAGCAAGGCGAAGGTGTTTTCGCTTCCGAGCAAGCAGATGGCGGCAAGTGCTGTCCCACCAGGGACGAGTTGAGTTATGCGCCTTAGGGAAGGTAGAACAAGTTTCCGAAAGAGCTTGCATACAAGAACTCTCAAAGTCTTCATAGTAGAGATTCGGTAGGTTCTCCCGACGGTTAAGTGCAGCACTAGCTTTCGACCAATTGTAGCACTTTTTAGTACTAGCAGAGGGAGGAGAATTATAGTTCCTGAATAAAAGGATTGGATGATGGTCGGAGTCATAGGGATCAGGGTGGACATAAAACATAAATTTGTCATAAAGAGGGGACACCATAGTCAGATCCAGAAGGGAGGGGGAGCCGCAAGGGCTAGAGCGAGTAGGAGATGTTAAATTGAGAATACATAAGTCTTGTGAGGCGACCCAGTTTAGTAATTGACGAGTTCTAACAGGGATGGGGGGAGACCGGACACAGGCATTGATGTTGAAATTTCCAAGAATAAGGAGGGGGGAGTCACTGGCGGAAACAATCTCAGAAAGCCACCCCTCAGGGAGGGCACCGGAGGGGGAGTAAATGTTAATAATTATAGACCAAGAATGATCAAAAAAGACCTTAATGCCAAGGGCTTCAAAGTCCTGGAGAGGGCAAGTAGGGAGAGTAAACCTTGTGGACGGAAGAGAAGAATGAACAGCAGTCAACAGACCACCGCCCCGAGCAGATAACCTATCAGCTCTGTAACAAATCATACTAGGGAGGGAGACAATATCAGAGGGGGAAAGAAACGTCTCTTGCAGACACAAAATACGGGCGTGAAGGGAGGGGGAGTTTAGTAGCCAATGACCGTTGGCACGGAAACTTCTACAATTCCACTGGAGCAAAAATAACTCAGAAGACATGACAAAAAAAACAAATAACAGCAGAAAACAATCAGGACTTACCCCCAAAAACAGCCAGATATCAGAAAACATGAGAGCGACGGCACAGGAGCTAGACAGCATGCGGTGGTTCAGGAGGAGGGCGGGGGCCAGGAGGCTCCAGAGCAACTGGTGATGAGGTATCCATGTTGAGAGAATCCGAGTTGGTGATGACAGGGTCTGTACGAGCTTTTTTGAGTCGTTGTGCGACAGCATCTGAAAGGCCAGTTGGAAGTTTTGGGGAACGTTTAACTTGTAAGTCTTAGATGATACCCATAAGCGGCTGTATGGTCGTCTCAACAAAACTTTGAAGAGATTTTTGTAGTTCGGTAACCATAGTTTGCATGAGGGAGGTAAAGTGGGTAGAGAGGCTCTGCATGGCCTCTTCCAGCTCAGTTTTGGTAACAACAGATGGGGAGGAAAAGATAGCGGCATTGGCATATGATTTCGTTGAGGTGGTTTCGTTTTCTGCAAATCGTCGTCTCGCGTCGGCAATCGTGAGATGGTGGGTGGCACGGTACTTTTGGATACGTAACTCGCGTTGGTAGACTGGACAGTTTTTGTCATTTGCAGCGTGATTGCCACTGCAGTTAATGCATTTAGGTGTGGGACAAGAGCAAGGTTCTGTGTGCGATTCAGCACACTGGATACATATCTTATTGTTTCGGCACGATCGAAGAGTATGATTAAATCTGTGGCAGTTACTACATGGGCGTGGTTTATCATAAAACAATGAAATCCGGTATATTTGATACCAAAGTTTTACATTTGCTGGTAAGGCCGTGCCTAAGATTGTTACGAGTACAGTCAAAGTAGGTTGATCCGTGCCCTGAGCTTTACGAATAAATCTTCTCGCCTCCAATATATGTAGGCCTTGGTAACTCAACTCTTCCGCTATGTCAGCACAGGATACAGAAGTATCGATATTATGAAGGAGAAATCTGGTAGAGATTGTTTCCCTCTGAATGAACGTGTCATCTGGTATACCAAGCAATGATTCTATGCTTAATATTTGTTGGGCTACCTGAACGTATTTTGTGGTAATGAAAAGTTTATTATGCCGCGTGAGACGTAAGCTATCAATTTCATTGCAATTGGTGACCGTTTTTGCCAGTTCTTCTTTTAGAGCCTTTGGGTGCGTTTGCGGTAAAGCGCCGTTTTTGGCCGAGATTATCAAGGAAATAATGTCAACGCCATCGTTGACAGCAATGTTTAACGACTCAGATAACTTATTTTCATTAGTATAGAAGTGCGGCGAGCTAGGCGACCCAAACTGTGACCGCCCTCCTGCCATAGACAAAAACAGGGTACACTGTACGTATGACAGAAATAAACAAACTATAAAATATCAGAACTGGGTAGAAAAAAATAAGCCCTACTAGGGGGAAAAAGCAACTAAAACTTACCGAGAAACTTAATTCGGTGAAAAAACCCAGCAGAAAGAAGCAAGGAAAATAGAATGAAAACTACCCGAACGCATGCGAAAGCATACGCCTACCAAAACAGAAGAGCAGGACAAGTTGAGAGGGAGATAGCTGCTGGAACAACCACCTACCTACCTTCACGTCGATCTAAAACACCTGCGTTGCTTGTTTCTTGTTTAAGCGAGTTAAGAGATCGAATACCAACAGGGAAACAGCAAAAATGAAGATCTAAAAACACCAAAAATGATATCGATAGAAATATTTTGCGCCAGGACGCCAAAACAATTTTTCTTTATTTCAGTGTTTGTTTCAAATTTGCTACTTAAATGACGATTGAAACAGAACAACCATAAATTTAGCCTGAAAAAAATCGTCAACACAAATCCGTTAACAGGTGACAGATGAAAAGTCATTATATTTGTCACGCGTCTTTTAGTCTGAAAATAAAATAATTATATGTTATTTTGATCCACAAATGCGGAATGAAGAACATATGAAGAATGAAATAAAGTTTTAATAGTTTTTTAAAAATAAACAAAAACAGAAAATAAATTACTAACGGAAATGACTTTTTATATTTTTATAGGGAAAATATAAATTGAATTATTCTGATAATTGCTTTTAAATATAAACAATTAGAGCTGAACTGACAACTTGATTTTCTGTCGCCATTCGACGTCATGATGACGATTTCCTTTCATTTAACCTATAAGAGTCATAATTTAGCCCACAAATAAAGGAATATAGCCAATCATAGCGCAGCTTTTTCCCACAAACAACGGAAACTCCACCTCGTTCTAGTCGTCCATTGCAAAAGAAAAAGTTATTACTTTTTACGTCTGAGCTATTTCAGTGATAAATTTCCGATTCCGCCAAGAGGTTCAAGCTGTTCCAATGTTTTTGCACAATTTCTCTCTCTCTCTCTTTTTTTTTTAATATTGTCACATTGATGTCGTGAAGAGTCGAAGTGAAGTAAGAGTTCATTAGCATAGTTCATTAGCAGAACAAACTTGTAACACAGCTACACTTGACTGAGAACATACTAAAACTGAGGAACAAGTCGCTTATATACAATATTCGAATGTTCCAGAATACAAGATTAACATAAATTAGAATATTCTAGAAACTGCTAGAATAGGAAATTAAATATGCAAAGATAATTATAAGAATTTATAAATAAATTTTTAGAGTCTTTAAATTTACTTGCCCCCGGCTAGAATCGAACCGAGGCTGTCTGGGTGACAGTATAAAGACATACCTCAACGCCACGGCGGCTTTAAAGAAAGCTGACTTTGTGGCATTGCCCTCCTTAGGTCTGATAAACGACGTAAAACCTGATATGGTCCAAAATACCTTCTTAAAAGCTTTTCGGAGAAGCCGACTTTCCGGACGGGAGTATACACTCATACGAGATCTCCAGGAGCATAAGAAACCACTCGGTGTCTGGAATCGTAACGTCGACGGTTTTTATCTGGGGCTTTCAGAGTTTGCACTCGGGCTAGCTGTCTCGATTCTTCAGCTCTGGCAATCATCTTGGCGGTGTGATCATCGTCGACGCCATCAGGGCAAAATGGTAATATTGTGTCCAGCGTCGTTTCAGCCTCACGTCTTTGAAGTAAATAAAAAGGCGTGAAACCCGTAGTCTCCTGTTTAGCGGTGTTGTAAGCAAAGGTTACAAATGGTAGAATTTCGTCCCAATTCTTCTGTTCTGTATCGACGTACATGGACAACATGTCGGCCAAAGTTTTATTAAACCGCTCCGTCAGTCCCTTTGTTTGAGGGGGATATGCTGTTGTCATGATCGATATTACACAATTCGACGAGAGCGGAAACAAGTTTAGATTGGAAGACAGCTCCACGATCTGTGATAATTACTCGGGGGGTTCCATGCCTTAGGAGAATTTCTTGAGCAAGAACTTCGCTACTTCTTCGGCTTCAGCGGTCGGTAAGGCTTTCGTTGCTGCATGTTAAGTAATCCTTGCAGACTACGATCCATTTGTTCACACGAGTAGATTTCCGAAATCTTTCTAGAAGATCGACCCTAATGCAATGGAAACGTGCTATAGCTGGAGGAATGGAAACTAAGCGTCCAGGAGGTCGTTGAGGAACGGATTTTCTCCTCTGGCATTCTCGACAGTGCATTACATATCGAACGACATTTCTGTACATCCCAGGGCAGTAAAACCTTTTGCAGATTCTGTCATAAGTTTTCGCGAAACCAAGATGTCCTGTTGTGGGAGCGTCGTGGAAATGTGACAGAATGTCCACTTGTAGATGTTTGAGAATGACTGGCAGCCACGTTTTTCCATCAGGGTCAAAATTCTTTCTACATAGTACTCCATCAATTAATTCAAAATCTCTTTTATCCGTGTTGGAGCGGTTATTCGAAAGAATAATCTTTGCGAGATCTGAGTCTTTCTTCTGCTCAATCGCAAGGACAAACTTCTGTTACTCGTAGTCACAGCTAGAAATTTGTCTGGCGTCTCAGTTTCTTCGTCCACTGGATTTCTCGAGAGTGTGTCAGCGTCCCTGTGCTTCTTACCGGTTTTATATATCACTGAGAAATCATGTTCTTGAAGTCGAAGGGCCCATCTTGCCAGTCTTCCTGAAGGATTCTTTAGACTCATAGGCCAGCATAGTGAATGATGATCTGTTACAACAGTAAAATGTTTTCCGAATAGATACGATCGGAATTTGTTGATAGGCCATACAATGGCAAGGCATTCATGTTCTGTGGTGGAATAATTCTTTTCGGCTTTTGTCAAGGTTCTCGAGGCGTAAGCTATAACTTTTTCGGCATTGTTCTGAATTTGAATGAGGACTTATACCCAATACCATACCCACTGGAATCTGTATGAATTTCTCTAGGGGCGCTTTCGTCGTACATTCCTAATACGGGATCAGAAGTGAGGGCTGACTTCAGACTGTTGAAGGATTCGGTGTCTTCAAGACCCCAATGGAACTTCACATCACCTTTTAGAAGCAACTGCAAGGGTTCAGCGAGATAACAAAAACCCTTAATAAATCTTCGGAAGTATGAGAAAAGTCCAAGAAAGCTTCGTATATCATGTATATTCTTCGGAGTTGGAAAATTGCTTACGGCTTTCTTTCACTTTGTCGGGATCTGGACGGACGCCATTACTAATTACTAGAAACAAGATGACCCTGTATTTTTACTTCTTTGGCCGCAAATAGACACATCTTTGAGTTGAGTACAAGACCAAGTTCCTGAAGACAATTCAAAACAAGCCTTAGTCGGGTGAGATGGTCTTCAAAAGTTTCTGAAAATACTAGGATGTCATCTAAATAGCAAAGACACACAGTCCATTTTAACTCTTTCAGGACGGGAAACGAGAGCATTCTTCTATCGTAAATTACTGAGCATTGAGAAGGAGGAAAATGGAAAATAGACTCATCCATTTCTCATACGTATTTCTTTCTTTACACTTCTAAGATGGAAAGTGACAGAGGCGTGTCTGAACTGTCAATTTGATCTATAAGCCCCACATCACGATGTCAAAGTGGTACAGTGGGAGCGGAGCAAGTCGTTTAGAACACTGATAATTTACGCTTTTTCCCCCTTTTATTAGAAGATATTTCAAAATTATTTATTAATAACATACGTCGTTAGTTATTTAGAAGCGAAATTAAAATAAAAAAGGAATGCTATTGTAAATTAACGTTACCACATTGGTTCTAATAAAATATATAAATTATATTTTGTAAAAATAAGATTCAAAAATCAAAAACTTTATTTATTTATTTATTTTCATTTATCATACTTATTTTTGATTGAAGTCTAAATTATATTTTAGATTACAGTGGTAACATTCTGCTTTTGAGATTGTTTATAAACATATTCAAGGGAAAATATTTTATTTTTGACCAAAAATTCAATAGTAATAGTAATAACAGTAATAATATTGGTTAGGGTATATTAACTTCTATTTATAATAAATTAATCCAAAATATTAAAGTGTGCAATTACTCTTGATTGCAGAATACATTTCTCTCACAAATATTTAATTAGTCATATACAAAATGAGAAAAGCGTTGACAGAATTAATAAAAATAGCTTTTGTGATTTATAAATACAATTTAGTTTCAATGTATTTTTGCAATTAGTTTATATCTGATTTAATGCGTTTAAATTATATATAACATATATAACCGTTGATACACACACACTCACACATATATATATGAGACAAACTTAATAATGATTGTCTGCTTAACATGAAAACTAACAAATTTTATTAACAAAATATTAACAAATAATTATTGCTTTGAGAAAGAATATTATTAGCGCACGTGGTGTGCGAACCTAACAGGCACATGGCCGATACAGGTGGCTAGCTATGCAAGTTCTCGAGTGCAAGTGATTCTAGCTGAGAGAGGGAGAAATGTTCTCTCTTCTGGGTTGCCATGCCATAACGCGGTCGCCAAATCGGCGATGGTTCATAGTTCTTTGTGCCAGAGTTGGCTGTACAGTTCACACTTGGCATGATTCACTGCACACTCCCCCCGCAGTTACATCCTATGTGGTGTAACGTTTAGGAAAGCGAACTCTCCTACCTGTTCGTGTAGTGACAGTTTTTGGAGGTGTCTGGATTACAGTTGAAGAAGGACTATCTGGGGTAGTGGGGAGGAATGTGGGTTTTAACCGATCAATTGAAATGGTACACTTTTTATTGTTTATTTCCACATCAAAAGTTTTTGAGTGGCGATTCAACACTTTAAAAGGTCCATTGTATGGTGGTTGTAGTGATTTCCGGACTGCATCGTTGCGCACAAACACATGGGAACAGTCCTTTAGGTGAGGGTGCACGAATGTCCGTGTACTGCTATGTGATGATGTGGGAACAGGTCGAATGTGCTGGAAATGCTGTTTCAGCTCCTTTACCAGTTGCTTCGGTGATGCTTCAGTGGGAGTAGTGGTGAAGAATTCCCCAGGAAGCCGAAGGCTGGTGCCATACACCAAATCAGCTGTCGTGGCTTGCAGGCCTTCTCTGAAAACTGACCGAAACCCCAGAAGGATGGTTGGTAAAGCAGCAGCCCATCGGTCGGTGTCATAGGCTTTCAGGGCTTGCTTCAGTGGCCTATGGAATTCCTCCAACAACTCATTGGCCTGCGGGTGGTATGGTGACGACCGTATTCGCTGAATGCCGAGCAGCTGTGCTAAGGATCGAAACAAAGAGCTTTCGAACTGTCGTCCCTGGTCGGTGGTGATCATTGATGGAACCCCGAAGCGGGTAATCCATGTGTTATAAAAAACTGTGGAGACAGTTTCGGCACTCATATCAGGGATAGGAACTGCTTCCGGCCACCTCGTGAAACGGTCAATCATCGTTAGTACATAATAATTTCCACCAGATGGCGGTAAAGGGCCGACGATGTCAAGATGTATATGATCGAACCTCTGTGATTGGTCAGGGAAAGAACCTAGAGGGGATTTTGTATGCCGAGTGATTTTTGATTTTTAACATGCTAAACACTGTCTTGCCCAGTTATTGCAATCCTTATTGATTGATGGCCATATAAAAAGCGATCGAATAATTTTGTACTAGCGCGAATGCCTGGGTGGGAAACAGCATGTAATGTATCAAAAACATGTTTGCGATACTGTTGCGGTATATAAGGTCTTATATTGCCAGTTGAAATGTCGCAAAACAAAAATGTGCTAGAATCTGGTAATGTCATTTTCTTAATTTGCAATGTTTGAGAATTATTTATTAGATGTTGCAATTCAGAATCATGTTTTTGTGCCTTAGCAATGCTTTCATAATCAATAGGATTTGGCATAGTCATTGAATTTATCCGCGAAAGTGCATCAGCTGCAATATTTTGAGTTCCTTTAATATGAATGATATCTGTTGTAAATTGCGATATGAAATCGAGGTGTCTTTGCTGTCTAGGGGAGCATTTATCAAGATTTTGTCGAAAAGCGTAAACTAAGGGTTTGTGGTCGGTATATAACGAGAATTCCCTACCCTCCACCATGTGTCTAAAATGTTTAATTGAGGCGTATGCCGCTAATAATTCTCTATCATATGTGCTGTAATTCTTTTCGGTTGGTGATAGCTTTCTGGAAAAAAATGCAAGCGGTTGGAGGGAATCTCCAGCTACCTGAAATAATGCAGATCCAATTGCGAAGTCAGAGGCATCTGCCTGCAGGACTAATTTAGCATCAGGCTTTGGATGAGCTAAAAGGGTTGCATTAGCGATTAGAGTCTTACAGCCGTCGAATTCTTGATTAGCTTGGTCTGTCCAATTTATCTCACGATTGTCATTTTTCTTTGAATTTTTTAAATAATCATTAAGTGAGGTTTGATTGTGTGCTGCATGCGGCAAAAACCGACGAAAGAAATTCAACAGACCAAGAAATCGTCTAAGATCTTTGATTGTTTTAGGGCAGGGATTGTTTAAAATTGGCTCTACCTTGTCTGGCAAAGGTTTTGTTCCTTCAGCAGAAATTAAATGGCCTAAAAATGAAATGTGTGGGACACCAAGCACACATTTTGAAACATTAATTGTTAAACCATATGAATTAAGTCTGTGAAAAATAATGCGCAAATGCTCTTTATGCTCCGCCTCCTTTTTACTATAAATCAACACATCATCTATATAGACATAACAAAATGAAAGGTCACCTAAAATTTCATTCATAAATCTCTGGAATGTTTGTGCCGCTCCACAGAGACCAAAATTTAAAAATGGGAATTCGAACAAGCCAAATGGTGTACAGACTGTAGTTTTTGGGATATGATCTGGGTGTACAGGAATGTGAAAGTAAGCTCGCACAATATCAATTTTAGAAAATATGGTATTGCCATAAAGTGCATTTGAAAAATCCTGAATATGAGGAATTGGGTACCTATCTGGTATTGTGCAAGCGTTAAGTCTTCTATAGTCGCCAACTGGGCGGATACTTCCACAACTTTTCGAGACTACATGTATAGGGGAAGACCATGGTGATTTGGACGGTCTGCAGATGCCCTGATCTAACATGTACTGAAATTCTTTCCGTACACTTTCGTAAAGCTTGGGGTTCAAGCGCCTTGGCCTACTATGTACCGGTGGGCCAGATGTTTCAATGTAATGAACCGTATTGTGTGAAACTGGACCCCGTTTTGGATTTACTTTTGTCAAATTTGGGAATTTGGACAAGATTTTGTGATATTCTGAATTACCTGAGATAAGTTTTATGGAGCTATTTTGGGCATGTTTTGCAAATATTCCTATTTGTGAAAGTTTAGTAATACTATCAATAATTTTACGATGCTTGAGATCAATTATGAGACCAAAATTTTCTAAGAAATCAGCTCCAATAATAGGCATGGGCACATTAGCAATTAAAAATTTCCATTCAAAACTACGCCTTAAGCCTAAATCTATGTTCATTAATTTTGAGCCATAAGTAAGTATGCTTGTATTATTAGCAGCAAATAATTTTAAAGCAGTTGGACGTAGTTTTTTTGAATTTTTAGGAGGGGGTATACAACTGACATCAGAGCCAGAATCAAACAGAAATTTTAGGTGAGAGCGCTTGTCGTACACGTATAAGCGACATGATTTTGCGGCTATCGGTGAAGCTGTCGCGAAAATACTAGCATCGACAGCCGAATTTAGTTTCCCGAATCCTCATTTTCAGAAAAAGTGCAAGGTGAATTACACTTGCGCGCGTCCTTACCGAATCTTTTATGATAATAACAAATGCCTTGTTTGTATTGTGACCTGTTACGGGGATGCGGCGATTTATCACGTGATGCACGAGAATTACTGCGATCGCGTGCTAATAAACGCGATACTTGGCGAGTTAAAGCGGCGATTTCCGCCCGCAGGGCCGTAATTTCGCTCCGTTCACCGTCCGCGGGTGAACCAGCAGCCACGGTCGCTTGACTACGAGAGCGTCTCTCCTCCGCGGCGTGCGTATCGTGACTCACGGCGCAAACACCAGAAACGGCAGCTTCGCCGCGCCAGTCCGCGATCTTATCGGCTAGCTTCGCTAAATTCTCCAACGGCTCAGAGCTTACAGAGAGGATAGCCTGAATGTCCGATGGCAAGCGCTGTAGCCATAATGTTTGTAAAAAATCGTCATTCAACGCACCGTTGGCTAATTCTTTCATTTTACGCAATAAATGGGACGGTTTATCATCGCCGAGTTGAATTTCTGAAACTAGACGCCGAATCTGCTGCGTCGCGGAATCGGAAAATTCGTCTATAAGGCGATCTTTAAGGGCTTTATATTTTTCAGTCGCGGGAGGGCTTAAAAGGATATCGGAGACTGCCGTTAACCCCTTCCACTCCAGGGACGTACGTGCGTACGTCCTAGTGTTAATGGCCATTAATACCATGGACGTACGTGCATACGTCCAAAGAAAGTATAGGATACTATTTCAAAATTATAATCTGGTATTTCAGACATTTACACTACAGCTAGCCTGGAGTGGAAGGGGTTAAGGTTTCCGGATCGATTGCAGCGATAACATTATTACATTTAGTTTCATCTGCCGTAATTCTGGAAAGTGCAAAGTTACTTTCAACGCGTACGAACCAAAGTTTGATGTTATTTTTCCACAATGGCGGCAGCTTGACGCCAACCGTACACGTGTTGTTCGGGAACTTTTGTTTCGTCGTCAGACGGCATTTTTAAATAATAACATACAAGGGTTTGAAGGAAAGTACAAAAAATGGAAAAGGGAATAATATACTGACCAAATCACAGACAAATCAATCAAAATTACATACCTGGAACATCGTGGCAGAAGGGCGCATTTTTTCTTGCCGGGTCACCAGTGAGACAAACTTAATAATGATTGTCTGCTTAACATGAAAACTAACAAATTTTATTAACAAAATATTAACAAATAATTATTGCTTTGAGAAAGAATATTATTAGCGCACGTGGTGTGCGAACCTAACAGGCACATGACCGATACAGGTGGCTAGCTATGCAAGTTCCCGAGTGCAAGTGATTCTAGCTGAGAGAGGGAGAAATGTTCTCTCTTCTGGGTTGCCATGCCATAACGCGGTCGCCAAATCGGCGATTGTTCATAGTTCTTTGTGCCAGAGTTGGCTGTACAGTTCACACTTGGCATGATTCACTGCATATATATATATATATATACATATAAAGCAAGTAGTAATAATAATAATAAATAAAGTAAATAAATATTCTTTTCTTTCTTTCTGTTTTTTTTTTCTTTTCATGTCCTTCCTGGATGATTTATCACAAGTAAATATAAGTTTTGAAATTTACAGGTATTACTCCTCAAATGATAAAAACTAATATCGTTTTTCATTCTTTTTTTTTTTCCTTAATTTTTGTATGCCTGATGAAGGGTTGTGTTTCCTTTTGATCTGAAACATTTGTTGCGAGCTCTAGCACTTTATGGTGTTTTTTCAAAGTATTTTACTAATTATTTTTTAAAAACCAGTTCTGTAGTGCTTTTTCATAATTGAAAGGTACTTTAATATTTTCTACTATATACTACCATTTTTTCCCCGATAAATACCATAAATAATAATAATAATAAATAAATAATAATAATAATCATGAAAATCTGACATTGACAGATTTTAATTTAGTGCCAGAGGCCTACTGCTTAACTTGTTAATATCGACAAATTCTTCTTTAGTTAATTCGTGACGATCTAAATTCCATGATAAAGTTTTCATTAAATCAAACCAATGTGTTTCAGCTGCAGATATTGTAACAAATAACGTTGGAAGTCCAAACTGTCTTATAGCCGCAAAACGTTTTTTCTCTTTTTCCCAATGAGGGGCCTTGGGGGGGGACTCATGTCAAAGGTGTGCCTTGGGGGGACTCATGTCAAAGTTGGGCCTTGGGGGGACTCATGTCAAAGTTGGGCCTGGGGGGGGGAATCATGTCAAAGTTGGGCCTTGGGGGGACTCATGTCAAAGTTGTACCTTGGGGGGACTCATGTCAAAGTTGGGCCTGGGGGGACTTCATTCAATAAATCCCCATTCAATAAACCGACTGAAATAGGCCCTTAGCACTATTAAGAGTATATTATAAAAATTCGATAACGCTGTACCGACTGAAATAGGAGTACCTTGAGGGGACTCATGTCAAAGTTGTGCCTGGGGGGGACTCATGTCAAAGTTGTGCCTTGGGGGGACTTCATTCAATAAATCCCCATTCAATAAACCGACTGAAATAGGCCCTTAGCACTATTAAGAGTGACGTATAAAAATTCGACAACGCTGTACCGACTGAAATAGGGGTACCTTGGTGGGGACTCATGTCAAAGTTGGGCCTGGGCGGGGGACTCATGTCAAAGTTGTGCCTTGGGGGGACTTCATTCAATAAATCCCCATTCAATAAACCGACTGAAATAGGCCCTTAGCACTATTAAGAGTGACGTATAAAAATTCGACAACGCTGTACCGACTGAAATAGGGGTACCTTGGGGGGGGGACTCATGTCAAAGGTGTACCTTGGGGGGACTCATGTCAAAGTTGTACCTTGGGGGGACTCAGTCAAAGTTGGGCCTTGGGGGACTCATGTCAAAGTTGGGCCTTGGGGGGGACTCATGACAAAGTTGTACCTTGGGGAGCGACTCATGTTAAAGTTGGGCCTGGGGGACTCATGTCAAAGTTGTGCCTTGGGGGGACTTCATTCAATAAATCCCCATTCAATAAACCGACTGAAATAGGCCCTTAGCACTATTAAGAGTGACGTATAAAAATTCGACAACGCTGTACCGACTGAAATAGGGGTACCTTGGTGGGGACTCATGTCAATGTTGGGCCTGTGGGGGGGACTCATGTCAAAGTTGTGCCTTGGGGGGACTTCATTCAATAAATCCCCATTCAATAAACCGACTGAAATAGGCCCTTAGCACTATTAAGAGTGACGTATAAAAATTCGACAACGCTGTACCGACTGAAATAGGGTTACCTTGGGGGGGACTCATGTCAAAGTTGGGCCTGGGGGGGACTCATGTCAAAGTTTTGCCTTGGGGGGACTTCATTCAATAAATCCCCATTCAATAAACCAACTGAAATAGGCCTCTAGCACTAATTAAGAGTGTATTATAAAAATTCGACAACTGTACCGACTGAAATAGGCCTCTAGCACTAATAACAATAAAAGATTTTTCTTTTAAAGGAATAAAATAAAAAGTTGCTTTACTATAATAATTAGGCATAAAAATAATTCTGTTACAAATACGTTTTTAAATTTTAAATATAATATGTTAATTTTTTCTACTGCATTATCATTTGATTTTCAACAAATATAATAAATTTAAAGAAAGGGGAAAAAAGAGAAAAGATTCTGCCGTCAAATGAATGCATTCAAAAAAAAAAAAAAAAAAATTATTAATAAATTGCGTAATAACTGTTGCTAAGATACGCAGACGATTTGAATGGAAGAATAAATTTATGAAAAATGAGAAATAGAAG
This sequence comes from Salticus scenicus, assembly GCA_963930645.1. Lineage (NCBI taxonomy): Eukaryota > Metazoa > Arthropoda > Arachnida > Araneae > Salticidae > Salticus > Salticus scenicus. The sequence goes on from OZ005649.1 coordinate 301,008,815, forward strand.
CCAATATTTAAAACTAAAAAAATTAATTAAAAAAAATTCAGATTCGAAATTCGAAAAAATATTGGTGAGGTGCACACCTACAGGATCTCATATGCGAAATTTTGTACCCATATGCGAAATTTTGTAGCTCTGCGTTCGGTAGTGTGAGCACCAGAGCGCAGACAGACACACATACAGACATATAAATATTTCTCTTTATTTATATAGATTATTATTTGAAATATTCATTTTTATTCATCCAAACTGAGAATTTCCCCTTTTCCATTTAAAAATGCATGGAAATTTTCCTTAAATTAGAAATTTACATTATTTTTTATAAAAAATCGTGCTGTACATTTTTATGAAAAAATAAAATAAAATAAATCATTTAAAAAAATATTGTAGTTTATTTGATGAACAGACAGGTACCACTTTTTTCACATTACAATGAATTTATGTAATATATTACTTAAATAAAAGTATAGTAAAATTTTAACTTGCAGTTGTTTTCAAGAACTCAAAATAAAAGAGAAAAACCACTTCACTTAGAAAAGAATATCATACCGTGTTCACCCAGTATCTTAAATTGGTGTACACACAAATGATAAGAAAGCTTTTCATCAATGCCATTCGGACAAAACGATCGTCTCATCAAAGACCTTCCTTTCGCGACAGAATGACCCCCATCTGTTGAACTTCACAACATCCCTATTTTTCTACCATCCGCCTCATTCCGGCCTTGTCAGTAACTAACCTACAAAGCCGGGATCGGGCGGAATCGTAGTGAAGAGGTTAAATGGCGTAGCAAATTCTTCATCATTCCTTCGAAGGTCGCAGGGGCATTGCAGAGTCCAAACAGCATGACTTTGAACTCATATAAGCCTTCGGGGGTTATGAATGCCGTCTTCTCCCGATTCGCCTCGTCTACTTCTACCTGCCAATAGCCAGAGTCAATGGAAGAAAAGGACTTTGCGCCTTTCAAACAGTCTAGAGTATCGTCGATACGAGGTAAAGGATAGATAGACATCTTTTTTTCGTGATCTTATTGAGCTTCCGGTAATCTACTCAAAAACGCCAGCTTCCATCTTTTTTCCTAACGAGAACCACGGGTGATGACCAGAGATTTTCAGATGGCTGGATGATACCTTTATCAAGCATTTTCTGAACTTCCTCACGAATGACGCATCTTTCGGTCGATGATACTCGGTAGGCTCGTTGGCTGATTGGAGCATGATCACCTGTATGAATCCTTTGTTTCACATTCGTCCGTGAGGCTGTCGACTTGTCAGTCTTCTCGAAAATTCCAGAAAACTCTCGAAGCAGTTCGCCTAGCTTGGTTCTTTGTTCGTTGCTCAACTCGAGAGACATCATCCGGGAGCAGTCCATCGGGGAGTTTGACGTGTCTTGTGTATTCAGGCCATCCGTCGAGTCGGCAATCGCACATAAATATCCTTCATTCAGGGGTTCAGCTAGGACTAAGCACATTCCTTTAGGAATGACTTGGTTCCTGGACTGGAAGTTGGCGACCCAGATTTCACTTTGCCCGTTATGGTATAATGATTGCATGGATGGTAAAGCGAAATTCTTCTCGAAGAGCAGATGTTTATTGCCGTCTATGACTACATTTACGTCTCTTCGTACTTGGCATCCTGAAATTGCTATTTTAGTTAAAGATTGGGACTTGAGAGTATAGTCTCTGTGGCGTACAACTTCCAGGCGTCCATCGCTGTGAGGTCTTCGTAAACGTCTTCTATAAATACTTCACTCTGTCCACAGTCTATCACGGCTCTGGAAGCTTCTAAAAAGTCTCATCCAAGGATTATGTCATGTCTACAATGCGGCAAAATAATGAATTCAAATGGAAGCTCTCTGCTATTTATGAAAATACGTAAAACACATTTTCCAATCGGCCGGACAAAATTTCATCGGCCACTTTAAACATACGTTCTTGGCTTCAGAAAACAGAACCTTCTTTAGAGATCGACGATACTTATCGTTGACGACAGAAAACGAGGCTCCAGAATCAACTAAGGCTCGTACCGGCTTTTTATCCACGATTACATTTAGTTGGTTACCAGTCATCTTTGCGGCCGACGGAGGATTTTGATTATATGCGGCCTCACCTCCTTGGAAGTTCGCTCCGTTTAGTTTTCCTCATTATTGCGGCTTGGAGATCGACTTGATCAACGATATGGCGACGGTGATCTGAAACGACGTGTTAGAGGTCGGCTTCTAGTTGGACTAGGAGTTGAACGGAGAGTTAAGTTTGGTCGGCGAAATTCTTCTTCTGTGTCAATTTCGTCGGGGTTCTGTCGGCAGCGTCGATAGCTGTCGAAAATAGCCTTTCTCTCTCGGCAATAACGCACAACATGTCCAGGACGTCCACAGTGGAAGCAGACTGGTCTGCTGTCAGCTGTTCTCCAGAGGCCAGTTTTTCTCAGCTGCGTGGGTGATCTCTGTACACACTGTTAAAAAAATGCAGAAAAAATACAGAAATTCTCTGTAATTTCAGAAAAAAAGTCGTAAAATACGTTTTGTCTACGTAATTTTTTCGTAATTTACGACTTTTTTTCTGAAATTACAGAGAATTTCTGTATTTTTTCTGCATTTTTTTAACAGTGCAGGAACTCTCGATTCCCTGGTTACAGTGGCATAAAGTTCTTACAACCACGTTACTTTCTTCTTAGCAACCGTACTTTGCTGAAGGACAATGCTACTTTTTCCATGCCTTTGGAAGCGTAGTAGTCGAATTGTTTTTATGCTTTTACAAATACATTTACAACACTGTGTTACAATAAATTTGTAACACTATTCCGCAATGATAAAATGAGTCAGTGGGGTCAACTGTCCCTCAGCAAACATGCTTGTGACGTCATCTGTTAGAACTCTATATGTTGATCGTCGTGGAGTTTTGGTTGGTGTTGCTGAAACGGGGGCTAGAGCCCTTTGAACTTCGTCTTGGATTATTTCTTTTAAGAACTGCGAACATGGCTCTAAAGGTTCTTTCGTCTGGTTGATCAGTCGATAAATTTCCTCCTGTACGATCTGGCGGACAAGGGATACCATATATGGTTCGTCCTTCATGGCTGCCACTGGTACGACGTTCGGAAGACTCCCATTGTCGTCCAACACTCTTCTGCTTCATGTCCTCCATGTAGTTCCACCATTTAATGAAATCAGTTGAGGTGCTGATTTCTTTCGTCAGCAGGGTCTTATAAATGTCCTCCGCAATGCCTTTCATTAGGTGAGACACTTTTTCGTCTTCAGACATTGAAGGATTAATCTCCTGGCACAGACCTGAGAGTGAGACACTCTGTATATAGGACTGTGTACTCTCTCCTGACCGCTGTGCTCTGTACTTCAATTGTTCTTCCGCCTTCCTGGTATGGTATACTTTTGACGGTCGCCGAAATGTCCACTCAATTCCTTCTTGAACACCTCCCAGGAATTCAGAGTATCTTCATTGTTTACGTACCACTGCTTCGACGTACCATCAAGTTAAAAATAAACATTGGCTAAGCACATCATGTTGAATTTAGCCACTCGATCGTATTCTTTAAGCCATTTCAGAGGGTGCACTCCTCGGAAGGTCGATGGGCTCTTTTGTGTCTGGTAGGTAGGACTCACTCTACTCCACTGAGCTGAAGAACAACTGGAGCAAGTGTTCGTGGGCGTCAGTTTTTCTGCAATCATTTGCCGTACAGAGTCGAACTTGCACGGCAGGCAACATTTGTCTGGTCGTCTATTACTATTGTCCCGTCAGGTTTTATAAATTTCATAAGAAAGAGGATAAAATATTTCTTACCTGACAGGTCTTGTTCTTTTTCGCCGGCTTATTCTAAGTAATCACAAAGTAGTCGAAATAAACTCAGCTCAAGTTTCACGACACAAACGTTTAATTAGACGCACTATTTACATTTATAATACATAATTGTTTCATTAATATCTGCAGCTATCACAATATTTAATATTAGCTGTCGAGCGTCAGAACGCTCTTTCATATCCTTACGGATTCACATTCCTTCTTTTTTACAACAGAAAAACAAAACTTTTCATCATCAGAAAAAACCATGTTGCCAATCAATGAAACATAAAAATAGGCAGACGATCTCCAGTGGAAGAACAGCCCGCCTCCTGACGGCAAGAATGGGTCATCCTCCCACCTTTGATTCTGGCAATCTTGTACAAAATCAAACTAAAAAAGAGAAAAAAGACATATTAATAAACATTACATCAAGCAAAAATGAAAAGGAACAGAGAGAAAAAAAAAAAAAAAAAAGGTAAATAAAAGTTCTATCAGTCAATTATAAATTCAGTCTATCTGGAGCTCTAATGGATCTACCCCTCCTGGTAAATCGTTGTTTTTCGTCAGGTATCTCAACAGATTTCTTGACATTCTTTGAAACAGTTCTAGACAGTTCAGAGGGATCAGGGCATCTTTTCGGTGTAGAACGAGTAGGTATCAAAGTTCCATTTGCAGCATACTTTGCACGAAAATCACTAGATCCATCAGAAGAGATCTCTAACGGATAAAGTCTTTGAACTGGGCGTATCAAAAACCCATTTTCTGTCTTGATTTTTGCCACTCGAACTATTCCGTCTTTACCAGGATAAGTTTCCACAACTCTGGCTAATGGCCAGTTGATTCTTTTTTGATTATCATGACCGACGAGAACTATGTCTCCTACAGCAATTTTTTGTCAGTCTTAGCGATACCCTTTGAATTTTTTAATTGTCCTAGATATTCAATTCTGAATCTTTTCCGTAAATCTTTCTTCAATTTTAGCAAATATCGAAGTCTTCTTTTTAAATTCACATTTTCGAAGTTATCTAGGTCAGGAAGACCAGTTTCTTTAATTCCTTGCAAAAACATGCTCGGAGTCAATGGAATTAAATCATCGGGATCCTCAGAAATAGTAGTTAATGGTCTGGAATTCATCAAACATTCGATATCACATATAATTGTCTAAAGTTCTTCAAAATCTAGAGCTGCTCGTCCTAATACTCTTCTCAAAATTTGCTTTGTACAGCCTATTAAGCGTTCCCACCAGCCACCCCACCATGGTGAAGCTGGGGGGATAAACTTCCATATTATGTTCTGTACTAGGGCTTCCTTCCGTATTTTTGCAAGTATAGGATCAGTAAATAGCTTCGAAGCTCCTGAAAAATTTGTGCCTCGATCGCTGTATATTACAGAAGGTCGACCCCTTCTTGCAACAAATCTTCGCAGGGTTTGCAAAAATGCTTCAGAGGATAATGATGTTAATAATTCAAGATGTACCGCTCTGTAAACAGCGCAGGTGTACAGCACAATCCAACATTTTTTACCATTTTTCAAGTACAAAGGTCCGGCTAAATCAACCCCGGTAATTTCAAAGATAGCAGCATCTCTGATCCTGTCTTCCGGCAAGGCGGTGATTTCAGGCTGAACAGAATTTACGGTGAAGCGTTTGCATCTTATACAACGTAAGGTAACTTGCCGTATGGACTTTCTGCACCTGAGAATCCAATATTTTTCTCGGAGATGGTTCATTAATATTTGTACTCCTGCGTTGTTTAATTCGTTATGTTTCCATTCTATCAATTTCTGCACGATGTAATGATTTCCTGGTAAAATGATAGGCAAACGAAAGTCTGTATTATCTTTACTTCTAAGTATAAGAGACTTTACCCTTAGAAGGCCATCTTTGTCAACGGTGGGATGAAGTTTTCGTAAACGATCATCTATTCCTTTAGGAAAGTCTTCCCTTTGAACCATCTTTAACAGGATTAATTCAGCATGTTTAAGTTCTTTATTTGTAAGATCCCCAGAATTTCGTTTAGAATGATTTCGAAGATTCGAGATGAATCTGTATATCCATGCCGTAACTCTTAATAATTTCACGTAAGACGAGTATCTCTCATAAAACTTCTCAGTAGTTTCAGTACTTAGAGCAGAAATGATCGACCTTTTTTTTTCTGAATTGACAATCTGTATTTCGGGTGAGATTTCTTGTCTCGGCCATTGACTCGTTGGTGTCTTCAAAAATTCCGGACCCTCCCACCAAAGGGATTTGAGTAAAGCATCAGCATTGCAACCTCTTGATGGAAGGTCAGCTGGATTTAAGTTACCCGGGACGTATCTCCAGTCGTTGGGATGACTCAAAGATCTTATTTCTCTGGTACGATTCAGCACAAATACTCCCCATGGTTCTTGATTTTTTATCCAGAACAATGCGTTCATGGAGTCAGACCAATAGAAAGTTTGAACTTTGCTGTCACAGAAGTCTCCTTTTATAGAATTCATTAATCTAACACCTAAACAACATGCTAATAATTCTAGTCTCGGTATGGAGACTGATTTCAAGGGTGCTACTCGAGCACGAGCTTGAACCAATTGACATCTCACATGAAAATTATTTTCTTCTCTGATATATATACAAGTTGCATAAGCGTGGCTTGATGCATCACAAAACACATGGAATGACACATTTGTATTTAGAGCATGATTTTCTAATATCCTTCTAGGGATTGTAATGCCTTCCAAGCATTTTAATGCATTTTCCCATTTCAGAAATTTTTTCTCGATGTCATCTGGTAGCTTGGCATCCCAGGGCAGTTTCCTACGCCAACATTCTTGCATTATGATCTTTGCAATTAAAGTGACAGGACAGAGAAACCCAATGGGGGTCAAAAATCTTACTTGCTAAGGACAGGATAAATCGCTTACTTAGATTTGCATTTTCGCACTCATCAAACTTTAAACTACAGTATAGAGTATCTTCCAAAATATTCCAATTTAAGCCCAAAACTGAGACAGTCTCTGGAAAATCTTCTTCAGGAATTCCGTACACACTTGGTGGTAGACCATTACCTATCCATCCTCTAAGATCAAAACATCCCGCTGACATGATTTCTTTAGATTGTGCCATAAAATTAACTACTTCTTCTTCGGAACTGCAACTTGTAACACAGTTGTCGACATACATAGAGTTTTTAAGTTTAGAAGCAGTCTCTTGCAAATAATCTGGAACATTACTTAGGTGGAAATTTAGAGTAGCTCCTAAAAGAAATGGGCTGCAGTTTACCCCAAATACTACTCGACGATGTCTGTAAATCTTCACTTTATTAGGATCACCGCCCTCCCACCACAGAAATCTTAGAAAATCACAATCTTCTTCATTTATTCTTATTTGTAGAAATGCTTTGCGAATGTCTGATACTACCCCATACTTGTTCAAACGAAATTTATTTAAAATGTTAGGAATCAACTCCATGTAGTTTGGACCTTTAGCTAGGCAATCGTTCAAAGAGTAACTGTTCTTTTCTTTTGCAGAAGCATCGAAAACAGGACGAATTGTTGTCGTTGAATGCTCTTTTATAACTGCTCTATGAGGCAGATGATGGCAATCTATCTTCTCGAATTCATCAGTATTTACTTCTTCAATTATTTCTTCACCAAGCCACTGACAAAAAACTTCTTCATAATCTTCAATAAGACCCTTATTCTTCAGAGTCCTCACAGTTGATTTTAGCCTTCGTTCAGCAATTGTTTTGTTATCTGGGAGTTCTTGGTGTCCTTCTATCCATGGTAATTTTACAACATAGCGTCCGTCATCATCTCTACTTAGAGTTTTCTCAAAATGATTTTTGGATGCTTCTTCAAGTTCTTCCTTTGACTGTTTCTCTGCAGGATCCTTAATTCCTAGGACATCTAGTTCCCACAGATCAGAAATTTTTACTTCTCTAGCTAACATCGAAGTGACTACAAGGTTTTCAGTATCTTCAGTAAACTTCTTAGTGCGTCCCATAACAGTCCAACCTAGCCTTGTTTCAATAGCGGTCAGGCCGGATTTCAGATTCTTCAGCTTTCCTGTCATTAATTTGCCAGCTACATCTGCACCTATAAGGAGCTCTATGGGGTTAAGGCAATCTTCTAAATATATCCCCGTACCTGATAAATCATCTTCACACAGTTCTTGAGTGACCGGTGGCATAGTAAAACAAATTGTAGGCTGACTCAAAACTTCAAAATTGCAACGATAAGTTTCGCTGACATCAGAAAGGTAAGCTTTGTAAACATTGTGTGTCAAAGTATTCGTGTTCGAACCACCAAATAAGGAATGCTTCAGTTTTTCTTTTCTTATTGGCTTGTATCCAATCTTTTTTGCAGTGTTTTCTAAGATGTAAGACCTTTGGGAAGCGGAATCAATAATCGCCCGACTTTTTAAAATTCTGTTTTCACCTCTTAAATTAATCACGAGTGTCTGTAGCAAAACACTGGGAGTTGATGAAACATTTGATAATGTTGTATCTTGATCGGAAGTATTCTTGTCATTTTTAACCCTTTGTGCGTACGCAGCTGATTTCGGATCATTCTTACAGAGAAGAGTATGGTGGGGTTTCCCACAAATCGCACAGTTACATCTACTTCTACACGAACTAGAAATGTGGTTCAATCTTAAACATTTAAAGCAGCCTCCCCGTTTCATAACATTTTGTTTTCTTTGATCATAAGTCAAGTTTGCTACTTTTCTACATTCCGCACTTAGATGTGGCTTATCGCCGAACACGCACTCTTGCTCTCGGTTTTGTTTACTTTGGGACGAGGTTAAAAGTTCCATACCTGTTGGAATAATTTTATTGTGTGTTAGAAAATTTTTAGATTTCATTGTGTTAAATTTCTTGGGTTTGTTTTCAAAACCAAATCCACTTGTCGCTAAATTAAGTTTTTCTTCACCTTGAATTTCATTACGTAAAAACTGCATTAAAGTTTCTAATTTATTAAAAGATTTATCTTCCGAACTAAGAGAAACAGAATTCAAGTGTCTTTCCCAAATACGCAAAAGATCTATTGGTAAACAAGATTCAACTAACGGGTATAACATTGAGGCATATTTATCGCTTGTTACACCAAGCATTTTTAAAGATCGTAACTGTGTTTCTAATTTATCATAAAGCTTCACAATTGGTAATTTATGTTCCTGATTTACAGTATTACTTAGCACAAGGCTTAATAATTCCCTAACATAAACTTCAATTAGTACATCTTCCCTGCCAAATCTTGTATGTAAACAATCAACCGCTTGTGAATAGTTCTCAGCTGTTACGGGAAAAGATTCTACGACTTCTCTGGCTCTAGACCCCTTTTGAGTAGATTGAAGTAGATACTGAAATTTATCTACCTCCGAAATATTTGGATCTTCATGAATTTTCTTAAATAATCTCCAAAATGATAACCAGTCCTTTAAATTACCATCAAACTTTTGTAATTCAATTTTTGGTAACTTAAAACTTCTTTTAGAATTACTTTCGTTTTCAAGTACACTTGAATTTAAATCCGAAGGTAAATTTATTCTACGTTCAAGTTTTGTTTTTAAATCAATATAAGTACTACTATAATTATCAGCACTTTCGATTTCGCTATCCAACATGGTCTGAGTACATTTTTCATCACCTTGTAAAATTTGAAGAATTTCTTTATCAAGCGTTTCAACTCTGGAATATTTTTCTTGTAACTGTGCTAAGAACCCAGCACAAGAATCGATATCACAAGTTTCAGTTTCTAAAAGGTTTTTTACCTTTTCAGTAAATTTTGTAAAGGTACCTCGATAAGAACCGCGTAATTTAGTTGTGGCTTCCATAATTCAAATAAAGACTGATAAAATAATAAACAAACACTTCAAATCAAAGCTTCATAAAACGAGAACAAAAAATATTCCGAAATCGAAAGTAATTCTGGGAAGAAACTTTAGAATTCTAAATAATGTTTTGAGAACAAAAACATTCAATTTTCGAAACACTTTGATTCAAAATAACAATTTTCATATAAAATAATAATCTTCTTTATTAAATCAAAATATGCAAAATCAATGTAAAATCAAAATATGCATTCATAGAATATGTATTAACATTTTCTTCAACATAAACAAATTCTTCATATTGTTCCAAATATCAAATGAGCAGTTCAAAAATAAACATACATTTTATGTTTTCAAAATTATTCTCAATAATACTTACAAAAAGTATTTCAAATTTTTAATGTTATCTTCTCATAAAAATGAGATCATATTTCAATTAGAATAAATTATATTCTATTTCTATACTTTATTCATTAGAACAAATTAGAATTTATTACTTAGAACAAATTTTTCTACCGGCGTCCCTGTGAACGGGCGCCATTAAATGTCCCGTCAGGTTTTATAAATTTCATAAGAAAGAGGATAAAATATTTCTTACCTGACAGGTCTTGTTCTTTTTCGCCGGCTTATTCTAAGTAATTACAAAGTAGTCGAAATAAACTCAGCTCAAGTTTCACGACACAAACGTTTAATTAGACGCACTATTTACATTTATAATACATAATTGTTTCATTAATATCTGCAGCTATCACAATATTTAATATTAGCTGTCGAGCGTCAGAACGCTCTTTCATATCCTTACGGATTCACATTCCTTCTTTTTTACAACAGAAAAACAAAACTTTTCATCATCAGAAAAAACCATGTTGCCAATCAATAAAACATAAAAATAGGCAGACGATCTCCAGTGGAAGAACAGCCCGCCTCCTGACGGCAAGAATGGGTCAACTATTATACTCTTTAAAGAGTTAAATTTAAAATAGTAATATCATGTTTAGCATATGGTTGTTCGAACAGACAACTTTACACAATTTTACTTTGAAATATAAAGATATCAAATGCTTTTTGCTGTTTTCCAAAAACGGCACGCAAAAACCGGTCTAGCATTTCCTCAGGCTCTCTAAGTTGTTCTTCAGCTCAATGCTCGAATCTAATGGATACTTCAAGATAACGCTGTCCTAGAGGCACAGCGTATATCTCATGTTTTCCCCCCTATCTACTTACCTACCTACCACTCCGTGTTTTTGTTATTGTTATTGTCATATTGTTGGTGGGAAAGTGGTTAGAAGATTTTTTGATTAACGTAGATTTAAGATCATTGGATTAATATCCAGTGTGATAGAGTGTATTAAAAAAAAAAGTTATTCTATGTAATAATCTGAAGCTTTAAAAACAAAAGAAAGAGAGAGACTATTTTCATTATTAGTTTTTCATGATCCATTTGCATAGCTTTTATTTTTATACATTATATTTTACTTATAATACCAATTTAATTTTTTTATCCAAAAGTTTTTAAAAGTTAAATTTATATATATTGTTTAAGCATTTGATAATTTTATGTTCTTATTTTAATTTTGTAAATAAATTATTACTTAATACTAGAAATACCAGATAAAAAATATACAAATTAAATTACTCTTCTAAATGGAAAGTTTATTTTTTCACAAAAGTAATTTGTATAATAGTGCTGTGAATATGTGTATATATGTACCTACATGAGTGTAATACATATGTATACATAGTGCAACCCATCAGTGCTTTCATCTCATTACATTAGTCGCATAGCGGGAGCATTAAACTTAGTATGGTTTTAGCTAATTGATTTAGCTTTCGTAACAGAGCCGATTTTAATTTAAATTAATTAAAAATATTCCTTTTACGTAAGGATCTTCAATTGTTAAAGCTAGTTTTTATCTTCTCTTCTACTTTTTTTAAAGCCGCTACGGTATCTGTAAGTAAGATTAATTCTAGATTTTACTGTTTTTGAATATTTTTTTAAAGTTTAAAACAAAATTTTTTTCAGTGTATTTTTATATATTTTTTAATAAATTTACAAAGAAAAAAAAGGGTAGGGCATGGTAGTCATTGCTTCAGTGTAGATTTTTTCATGCACCGTGATTTAATTAGGTGCATCCAGTGATTATTTATTTATTTATAAGGAACAACTATAGTATTTCCCCTCAGCTAGATTTGCCGATTATGGCTAAATCATAAATCTAAAAATCATATAGCATATAGCATAAATGATACAATCATAAGCTAAATTATAAATCATAAAATCATAAATCCAAAATAAATAGCATGTAAGCTGCCATATTATATCGCAAACAATCCAGAACGACATCGTTATCGTTCAAATCGGCACCAAAGAAAAATCGCCAAATTCAGCTGAGGGGAAATACTATAGTTGTACCATTTATAATACTTGCGCAGCAATCTAGCATCGGAATACTGATCGTTACAGTACATATTTCATGCATTTTCTGATTCATGCACCTCGAAATAGGGGTGTCCAGTGATGTTTTTTTTTGTTTTAATGCTTGCGAAGCAAGCATATAGCAGCTAGTGTACTGATCGCGGCCTATACAAATTTTCATGCATTTACTGTTTCATGCATTGCTAATTAGGGTTATCCAGTGATTTTTTTTTTTTTTTTTTTTTTGATGCTCGCGAAGCGAGCAAACAGCAGAAAACATAGTGACCGCAGCTCCATCAATTTTCATGCTTTTACTGATTCATGCCCCACGAATTAGGGGTGTCCAGTGATGTTTTTCAATTTCATTTGCGTGGAAAAACGATTGTTTAAGAACGTCAACAGCCACCGTCTTTTAAAGTAAATCACATCTCCGAGCCGGCAGGGATCGTGCCAACAAAAGTAGCCAAAAAGTGCAAGAGGGTACCACATAATAGGATTTCGCCCAAATTTTTTCATAATTTCATGATAGTTAAGAAAATGGTAATTTAAATGCATTTTTTTGTTATATAGGGATAATTGATAGATGGTAGTGAAATGTTGCCTTGAAATTTAGAATGTTTAGTGCAACACAAATTTCAATATTCATGTTAATCTTATTTTTTCTGACTCTTAAAAAAATGAGATATAATTTGGTTATTTTGTCATCATTGGAGATATAGCTTGCATCATTATTTTCAGAAATGCATTTTTTTCTAGTTCAATTTTAATTAGTAATACTTTCACATTAAAAATTTTTGAAATTCATCTTATTATTTTTAATATTTGTTATTTGTGGTCCTTTGAAGCTTAATGTACTAATAAATATGTAAATGCTCTCTTTTCATTTTAATATTATGCCTTTTTTTTCTTTCTAGCTATGAAATTTATTTTTTACTGCATCATATTGATGAATATAAGATTTCTGTAGCTTGGGATCAACATAAAGACAATATAAACTTGAAAGTATGGAAGGTAAGTCTAGTTTTATTTTATCTTTCAAGGGTGCACATTATTAATATTAAATAATACTACTACTTTTTCTGCATCTGTTAGAAACTGAAGATTAAAAATTATTTTGCTATTTTTAAGCATAACTATATCTTTGCTTTGTTTACATAAACAAGACTTGGGGAAGGTCTAGTTTTGAAGCTCTGCTTTGTATATTTAAAAAATATCAAATTTAGTGCTAACTTAAATGAATGTGCAGGCCTCCAGGAGTCACTGTGCTGCGGCGTACATTTCGAGATGATGAAGAAGAAAAAAGAAAAGTTAAATACATGCTGAAAGAAAGCATAAAATTATAACAAAATGAAATTTTAAAAGTCATTTTGTTGCCAAAATACAGGGTCATAAAAAAAAAAAGTTGGCATATTTCATATAATCATATTTAATGAAGTATTTAACACAAACAAACAATACTTTCACAGTGGCGGATCCAGAACTTCACACTTTTTTTTTTTTTTTTTTTTTTTTTTTTGGGGGGGGGGGGGGGGGGAGGGGCTAAGATTTTTTAAGATGTTATTCCAGATCAGGGAAAAATTTATAAGGGGGAAATTATAAAATTTGTAATTTCCCCCTTATTAATGAATGATATCAACATCTTATCTATTTTTTGAATGTACTTTTGCATGTTTATCTATGAAGTTGATGTAGATAGTCAATGTTGTATGTATGCATAGCATAGCTTAGAGGTGTGAGATGAGAATATTTTCTGAGAACAAGAATATTCTGAGAATATTCTCCGATGCTCAAAATTCAGAGAATAATTGAGAATATTCTTATTTTTTTTTAAATATATAAAACAATTTTCATGTTTATGACTTAAATAATAAAACTCATACATAATCATTCAATTTTAAAGACACAACTAGAACAAACAAACTTTATTTTGCAATATTCTCTTTACAATTCATAATTTTCAATCAGAGAATATTCTCCAGTAAGCTTCACAAAGCAATTTGTCTAAACGTTCATTACTTATTCTATGACAAAAAACATTCATTGGCAAATAATGAATAATTATTCATATTAAAATACAAATTTCAATTTTTTTTCAATTTAAAGATTTGCATTTGTAACAAAACCATCACTAAAATTTGAAATTTAAAGAGAATATTCTCCTCAGAAAGATTTTTGGGAAAAAAAAGTGGTTTTATTTAAGAAATCTTAATTTACATAATTCATATTTCTGTAATTCTTATTCTATATATAAACCATAGGTTTATTATCTATTATATTGATGATTTTTAATTAAGCAGTAATTTGATGGTATGTGCATGAAAATGAATTTGTTGAAAAATATTTCATAATAATAAAAGTCTCTAATTTAAAAATGAAATTGCACTAAAAGTTAGCAAATTTAAATTAAAGAACATTTCTTCTGATTCCCAATCTTTTTCCATGCACAACATAAATGTTAATGAGATTCTAAAACGTATAAAGAAATATAAATATTCAATATTACTTGCTCATATAATTATCCCCCCCCTTCCCGGTTTTCTTATTTCCAACTCGCAATTAGCAATTAAATGCTTTGCAGAAGCCATTTGTTACCTAATCTTTCTCCCATCACAAAATAAATGTCAGTATTTATTTTAAATATGCTTTATTAGACTTGAAAACCTATAAAGAAGTAAAATTTTTAAATTATTTCTCAATCTTGTATTCTCCCCCCCCCCCCCTTCCCCCCTCTCACACACACACATTGATTTAAAGAAATCTATGCTAAGACTGTGTAAATGTAGATTATATATGGAAATCTTATTTAAAATTTTAGTATCATAATAGTTGCTCCGATTTTTTAAGTCTCTTGCTCCTAAATTTTTAGTCATGAGGTTGGCAACTCTGAACTTGGTATTCTAAATCTAAGGGCAAAAATGAAACATATGAAATAGAAATAATACATATGGAAATGAAGCCTTAAAGCAAAAGTTATTGAAAAGGTTTATAAATATCGAAAAATAGCTTTGAAATTTTCCGAAAAATTAATTTATGTGTATCAAAGGTAATTATAATACTATATATATCTATATAAGAATTATTAAACTAAATATTAATAAAAAAGTTAATACTACCATTTTCATTTATACACATGTATTTATATACACATTTTGTAAAATGTAACTATATTCAAGAGATAATGGAATTATTAATATTTATTTTATGACAGTGAGATTAAAAAGTTCATTAATACTGATAATTTCTATTTGTTGCTGTTAATCTTTCAGCTATCATTTTTAACCTTTGTATAATTATTTAAACTAGTAAACCCATGCAAAATTTTTGCACTTTATTTCTTTTCTCATCTACCTTTAAAATTTGAAATTCATAATAAATTATTGTACCAATTTCACCACCTAATTAAAATTTTAATTTACCAGAAGCCAAATTATTATTATAACCAAATAACTATAGTGCAACAGTGAAACCAGAATCATCCAAAGAAAAATTTCAAAATAAAATTCATGGTTGATGACCCAGTTTTCATACTTCCGCAGGCAGTACAGTTTCATTAAAGAAATGATGCCTTTAAAATTTTTATTGCCAAGAGTGCAATGACATTTTATTTATTTTGGCATAATTTTTTGTTAAAAGGAAAAAAAAATCCCATTTTGATTATACTTTTTATGAGTGTGTTTTTTAGTCAATTTATGATAATGATTCATATTCTATGTTGTTCTGTATATATCTTTAAAATAATACTAGATTTAAAATGACGACAAAGATTCTGAAGAAGCAACTTTTAAAAGTACATTTTTCCGTAAAATAATGTTGTCATACAAATGTCGTCATTTTTTCTTATTTGTTCAATAAGCCAAGTCTGCATGCTTTTGTTAATTTTTAAATATTATTTTTTTAATCCTCGCATATTTTATTAATTTCACCACTATCGTATCGTTTTGACAAAAAATAATTGTAACTGGTCCACGTTAGAGAAATATTATATAGATAGTATATTGGCAGTTCCTAACACATACAATCTAACTAAATATAAAAGTTGATTTCTGTGGTTACATTTAATTGAAAAATCAATACCTCAATTGTAAGTAAAATAATAAGTTTTTTTTTTTTTTTTTTGTTCCTTGAAACTGTAAGAAAATAATTTCATAATTCTGGTTAATTAGCTTTTGAAAAATTTGGAAAGCATTTACAACTACATTAATAAAGGGAAATCGAAACATAGCAAACCTACCTCTTAAGCAATTTGTACAAAAAATTTTAGACATCAGTTTATGTTAAGGTACAACCAAATATTAATTTGTATGAATTTCTGTGCATTAATTTTTAAGCTAGAGCTGCCCTAAACCTTTTTTCACAGACAGACATTTTTTTAAAGTGATGTAATCACATTCATAACACCTCAAAATGCATAAAATTATCGAACGCTTGAAGTTGAACATTTTAACAAACTCAATAATTGAATATAGGAAAAAATAAAATAAAATAAATAAATAAAAAGCTTAAGAGCAAGGTATTCCTTTATTCTTTTTTACCTATGTATATAAAAACTCAATAAATAATATGTCTAGTATGTTTCAGACTTATGAAAGCAATAATAAAACCAAAATTTAATTAAAAAAAGGCTTTTTATTAATATTTTCAAATTCTAGATATTACATGCAGAAATTGAAAATAACAGCAAAAAACCTAAACAAATAAAGGCACGTGTAAAGGGTATTGCAAATGCAAATCATCTTTTTATTCTATTAAAAAATATGGTATTTAGAAAACATATTTACTGATTACAATTTACATTAATCCATAAGTTATTCTTTAAAATTACAAGTACTTAGGCAAATAAACACCGTTATTTAAAGATAGTTTAATTAACTCATGTGACAAAAAATTAACCAACGTTCCAATGATGGCGACTTTTCAGATGATTGAATAAGAAAGAGAGATGGTCAGATCTCGTTTGTGATGTCACACCACCCCTTGGGATTTCTTAAAGCAGCCCTGTAAGAGAGAAAAAATACCTACTATCTCGCCGACCCCAGTACAAGGCCATCCAAGAGAGTTAAAATACATTTAATCTATGGGGGAAATTTCTGGTAAGTACAGTGCAACATTTATAGGCTGCCTGAAACAAAATGAAATTAACCTATTTTTTATATGCATAGAAGCATGTTTTATGTATACTGTGGTACGGAAATTATTCATCATTTGTTTACAGGGCTACCTGAAGTAGTTGGATATATAAGAGCTATATTTGGAAATTGCTGGAAGTGTATTTCATTTTGTGTTAGGTAGTTTTCATATAAAACTAAATTTATGTACACAATGTGATGTGCATATAGTTTACAGACAATATACAGGGTACTCAAAATTAAACTAAACATTCTATTTTTATTGAATATAATTGAAGAAGTACTTTGATGTGTTTTTCTATATCAACGGACAATGCTTAGGAAGGAAAATTTATTACTATTAATACCGATACTGTAAACAAAGTACATTTTGAAGTTTTATTTTCAACTCTTGTTTTTTGTATAATATCATGCTTTCAGTGCCCTGAATATGAAAGTCCAATTTTTCACGGTTGATCTGTATGTATGTCTGTTTTCAGCATAACTTAAAAATAAATAACTGCAGGAAATTCAAATTTGATATTTTGAAGTTTTTATAAGTTGCCACTGTAAAAATTTGATTAACATTAGCTAGTTTAAAGGTGAATTAGTAACAGGCTTAAAATAGAACATAAATAAATGTAGGCACTATAATTGAAAGGGGTGTTGAACCCTCCTCACGCATAATTATATGTCAAATAAAACTGTTCCTAAACCTATTTTAAATTATTTTTAAAGTAGATTGATTTTTATTATCTTACCTTATTAATTTTACTACTTAATCTGAAATCTATCTGTATAATATTAAAATGCAGGGTAAGAGAAAGTTGTATGAGTGACACGTCAGATTATTATTATTTTCTCTTTGGAAAATAAATAAAATTGCCATCATAGGGTCAGGTGAGGTAAAATATGTCAGTGGGTAAAATAGGTCAGTTTGAAAAAAAACTTTTTAAAAAAACACCCAAACATTTTTTAAATTCCAATTTTGCTGGTTTTATATATTATTTATATTAGTCTTCATTTTGTATGCAAAATTAACTGTAACTGATACTTTTTAGTTACAGCCAATAATTATTTGTGTGTTTCGTATTAGTAACTTGAATGTATGTCTGTTTTCAGCATAACTTAAGAAAAACTTTGGTTCTGAACTAATTCAAAAGCAAATTTTACCGTATTTTCTTATCATATACCAAAAAGCACATTTTTAAGATGAATTTAACTAAACTTTTGTGAGAAAAAAATAGAATATCAATATTTTGGAGTGAAAAAACACATGTGGGGTAAAATAGGTCAGGTGTTGAATCATGTTAGGCTTAGCATGCCAATTTTTCATACAAAGGGCAGGCAGGACATAACATTCTCCTGAAACTCACTGAGTGAAACTCTGCAGTTTAGCATCAACGTAAAATGCAAGAGTGGATGAATCTAGATCATCAATCACCAATTTGACAAATTAATTCTAGTGCGACTTCAACAGTCATGGAACAGGATGCTATTTATATATTCTCCTTTTAAGTACATAAAATCTGCTATTATAAACATTTTATCACCCAGTCAAACATAGTCTTCTAAAGAAGCTTTGAAAAATGCACACAGAAAAAGTACCCATACGCAACAGAAAACAGGAATAATTTTAACAACCAATTCATTTTTCAATTGATTATATGACGAAAAAATCAACAGAGATGTTAAAATCACAGAAACATCAACTGTAAAAGAAACAAAAAACCACGTCTTTCTCAAGAAGAAAATTTAGACACCATTAATACTAATCAATTTGTAAAAATTGGAAAATGTGTTAAAGTAGAATTTCCTGGGAAAAGATCAAAGAAAATATTTCATGACATCATTCTTTTACACAATCATGAATATTCTGAAAAAATTGAAGGGATAAAAAAAAGTGGAAATGGAAGTTCCTATTGGATTTTCCAGAGAAAGATATTTCTGATGTAGATGCATCGTAAATTCTAAATGTTCTTCCCAAACTAATGATGAACCATAGAGACATTTTTATCCTTGAAAGAACACAAAATCAAGTTTTTATCAAAAAAAGGAATGTGTATTTGTAATTTTATTTGCATGAAGTAAATTGTATTAAAATTTAAAACAGTTTTAAAGGATGACTTATTTTACCCCAACCCATGGGGTAAAATAAGTCAGAAACAGCATATTTTAAAATTTATTTTTCAGCACAAATTTTTTGTTTTTTGAGAGATATTTCTCTTAAAATGTCATAAGGAATATTCATTTGCATATTTTGTGCAATTTTTTAACAAATGGAACCAATACATTTCTGCTGTTTACGTGCATATGTAAAATATGCTGTTTTTGACCTATTTTACCCCACCTGACCCTATTTAATTTCTTTTATCAACTTGATTGTTAATGGTGATTTTCATTGTTTACATTCAAAAGTGAAATGCAAATTATACTGTTGCAAATTTCACAGAATCAGTTGTATAATGTTATATCTTAACATTTCTGTCTGTAGCACTTTTCTTGCATAACTTATTATTATTTTTCTATGTTAACTAATATGATAAGTTGAAAAAAATAAAATTCTCTTAGTTTTATAATATATAACTTTTAAATTTTGAACATTTTATTATGCTTAGGTGAATTTCATTGCTTGGGTTTTGTTGTTATTTGCTATATGATATTAAAATAATAATAAAAACAAGAGATTGCTGTTTAAATATAAATAATTATGCACATGCTGGAAAATTACATAAGATTATTGTTTTTGCAGAAGATTTAATTTATTTTTATTTCACGACTTTTGAAAACTTTCTTTTTAGTTCTGTTTTTAGATAGTTTATTTCTTATCAAACCTTTCCATAAGACTCACTGGACACTTTTAATTTTTGACATTTTGAGTTTGACAAATATTTAGAAAAAATCTTCATAAAAAATATTGGCTTCCTGAAACCGTAAGCATGTAAAGAGCATCTTTCTTACTTCATATATCTCATCAAAAGTTTTATCTCAAAGCAGAGCCTCCTTAAGTAGATGCCTAGCGAGTCGCTCGAAAACTTGGCAACAGTACGAGAAGAACATAGCCAGTAGATGGCGCTTGATACCAGGGACGAAACTAGAGGGGGGCGAGCGGGGCATTTGCCCCGGGCGCCAGATGGAGAAGGGCGCCGAAAAAAACTGTTTTGTTGCCTTTTTTACACATTAAAAAAAAAAAATTCAAAGTTTAATTTAAAAAAAAAAAAAAAAAAGGAGGAAGGAAAGAAAAGAAAGAAAGAAAAAGAATAAAAAAGTCAAATTCTTTTACTCAGGGCAATTTGAACAAAGAAAAAAAAGTAGAAAGAAGATAAATAGATAACAGAATTCATTTACAAGGGAAAGCATGGTGGATAGAGTGTTCTCCAAGACTAACAGTATCCTTTTAAGGTTAGTGAGTGTGGTAAAATCTTCTCGCAATCGAAGAGCAATTTACAAGTGGTCCCTGACTTTCAGCCAAGGTTTTTAAAAAGTAAATGGTTGGAAAATATGTAGTATATTTGATTAAACTTCAGAAGGCTCTTTAGAAATTATGATTCATAAGGAAGAAAAAAAGAATTCCTCAGGGTGCCGTCGTGACTATTAAAATATTAAAACAAGTATGTCAAAATAAGGCCATAATGTTATAAAACAATCCAGTGCACTAAAAATAAAAGGGCAAAAAGAATGCAAAATAACTAGTTAATAATTCAGTTAGGAGCAAGGCTCAGCAAGTCCCTATCAAAGTACTATGACAACTTCTAAAGCCAACCACTACCTCCTAACGTGTATAATTATAAATATTACAATGAAATAAAATGTCTGTACTTTTACTATACTTTTTACTTCTTTATTCAGAGCATAAGGAAGTATTATGAAACCAATTTGCGAAATGGATTTTGTGTATCGCATAGCTCATAAACAAATAGTCATAGAGAGTTGCAAATTTATATTTGGAATTGTTATTTACCAATTTTGGTCTTGACATGTACTCCCACTTTTGTGATATCTACGAATTTATGCAATTTTTTGTGACGTCTGTGTGTGTGTGTCTGTATCTCGTTTAACTCAAAAACAAGTAGACGTAAAACGTTGCAATTTCACATCCAAGTTTGTTACAACAGTTGTTGTGCATCTCTCATTTTGGTGCTTCTGTGCACCTTTCCCTTTGGAATATCCACGAATTTTATATCCATGAGGACCAAAAATACAAATTTTTTTGCAATTAAATGTAACTTTCCGTCATAAAGATTTTAACAGAAATTAATATTAGCGTGAATATTGATAGTTACAAAATTTGTTGGCATTCTTGCACATAGAAAGTAATTCGTAAAGACTTGTAGGTTCTAGATGAATGCATTTTATTTAATGAATATTCTGGAAACAGCCGAATAAAAGTCAATAATCAATGATTATTCTTGAAGCAATCGAATAAACCAGTTTTTCCTACTCATGCACAGCCTACACCACAGAACAGGAATTTTACTAATTTAGAACAATGACCAAATGCTTAAAGTTCTTAGAGATGTACGCTCAGCTTGCAGTCCAAACAGAAACTGAACTCATCCAGTCTTGCTAGTGATTTATAGAATTTTCGAGATAGTTCTACTCTAGAAACTAATGAATTAACCAGGAAAATTTTACGAGTCGGTTTCTACTAAAGATCTTCTAAACTTTGGCTACCCTAAATTACAACTTTTCGCCAAAATTGTGTGCCAAATTGCCCAATCTTTCGCCAAGTCGCAAAATTTGCCGCTAATGCACATTTCCGTGGAAGTGAAGAAATCTGCCATCTATTTCCCTTTTAACTGTAATACCGTGTATAAAGTAATACGTAAAGAAATAGACAGACAGGTTCTTGTCAACAACAATTATAGTAATGAGTCTCTCTTTTTATATTCTCATTAGTGATTTGTAGAACTTTTGATGAAGTTAGTTCTGTGCAAGAAAACAGTAGATGATGCCAGCTTCCAAATTTTGGCAATATTAAGCCACTATTTTTCACGAAAATTAATGCCAGGTTGCCAACTTTTTCGCCAAAGCATTCACTCTGCGACAAGTTGTCATCTACATTGGTGATGAATTTAGTGACATCACCAGATTAGCGATCAAATTTCGCAGAAAATTGTTCAGGATTGCCAAAATCAGCAAGCCCTTTCTCCGTTTTATCGGAGTTAAATTTTTCTGTACATTATGCATTGTTCCTCTCAGCTAATTGTTTGTCAAAGAGTGCAAAAGTAGGCTATCTGCACAGAAGCGAATTCTGTTGAACTCTAAGCTATGCATTTGCCTATGAGAGATTCTGTAAAAAGCTGTAGAATATTATTTCTGAACAAACGATATTCTTATTTTGTGGTGTATATAATCCTATTACCATGAAGTTAGTGGTTCTAATAATAGTCGTCTTGGATTGGTTCCGAGAATATTCATAGACTAGAACCTGCTTTTCTATTTTATTTCCTGAAAATGATTTTAAAAACGATTATCTACAAATGGCACTGCTCTGCATGAAAATCGGCCCCAACACCATTTTTGCAAATTCTTATGTAAAATAACCTCCTGAATACGATTATGACGCCCATTTTGCCCTAATACCCACCATTATTTGGGGACGCTCCCCTATTTTTATCATTTTCCGGTATTTTTATGGCTATAAATTTGATTTGAAAGGGGTGAATGGATTGTTTTAACTGTTAAATGCCTTTTGAGGGGCTACAGAAATGAAAAATTCTAAAACATGAACATTTGCAGCAAGGGGAAAATTTAGGGGGAGGAGGGGGAGTTGCCACTGAAATTACAAATTACATTTTTTATATTTTATTAATCAATTATTACTATTATTTATTATAAATTATACATTTTTTTTTTCAAAGTATTAAAATAATTCCTTTCCATTCTCCAAATCAAATTTATGGCCATAAAACTACCAAACAGTAACAGAAAGGGTGGCGTCCCGAGAAAACGGCGGGTGACTGGGCAAAATGGGGGGGGGGGCATATTCGGATTCAGGAGATCATTTTACATGAGAATCAGCAGGAATGGTATCAGGGCTCGATTTTTTTTTTTTTTTTTTTTTCAGCGCAGTGTATTTAGACAGCTAACGGTTAGTTCGCACTTGATGGATATGAGTAGTTTTTAGATACATGTTCATATCTATTAATTTATGCATCTTAATTATATTAAAAACTTAAATATTTGTCTGTTTATTTCTCTGCAGTATAGTTGATGTAACGACTATAATATTCAAAATATCATTTTAAATTCTCTCAAAATGATGATATTTTCAGTTTTAAAAGTAATTGAATATGAAATTTACATTCACTTGTTTTAGAATTGTCATTTATAAATACCATTAATTTAAGAGAGAGGGAAAAAAAAGAAACTATCATTAAGCCAGTAAAAATAAATAAATAAATAAAAATAATAACTGTAGCTTAATTTAAATCTTTCTCTGTAATACTCTTTTCTTCTTTTCCCCCCTAAAATAATGCTTTGATTCACAACTTCAATCTTTCTTTTTTTTTTTTTTTTTTTTTTTCAAGAAGTGTTATAAAGGTATAAAACATATACGTTAAAATAAAAATCGTAATAAAAATCGGCTGGTTGTAGCTCTACTTGTGCTTGTACATTTTTACGCCTGGTGAAGTGTCATGCTAAGTTTTTCGTCACGAAACACATGTTGCGATTCTGTTTTGTTTTGTAAACTCTGTTTTTCATAACAAGCATATAATGTATAAAGTTTGTTAAATTCCGTCCTGGAGATGCTGAGATATAACTATAAGAAAACGCATAAAAGTGCTGCAAGTCGAGCGATATATATCAAAAACTAGACATCACCAGTTTATGTCAGAATTCAACTGCACACCAGGTTTCACGGAATTCCGAACATGCAATTCATAAATTAGCTACAGTATTTTTGTCCCATACAGACACACACACATCCGTTAAATATAATCATAATACATTTCGAAATCTGTAAATTTATCAAAAATTTGAATTAAATTCAATATTTACTTCTTGTGAATGCAGTTGAAAATAAAATGGCCATAAAAACTTTGTAAAATTTCCTTTGAAATTTTAATTTCTGTTTGGAGGTGGGGGGGGGGGGGGCGCCAAAAGGCGCCAAAATCTCTCCTTGCCCCGGGTGAAAAAAATCCTAGTTTCGGTCCTGCTTGATACCGTGTCGTAAAGTTCTGTTTATTTCCCGCGATTCAATTGACTTTCAATTGAGTTCTTCGTGGTTTATGTTTTATTAATTTAATAAATGTGAGAGGTTTTTTCTTTATAATATGGTGTATTACGTCGTTCCATTTTGTAAATCGGAAGTCGCCGTGAAAATATATGTTTTCAAATGGCCTGCAAATATTTCAAGACAAGGTATGTAAACTGCATAAGTAATTAATGCAAAATTACCAACCCTCCGGATTTTTGAATATCAATAATATTTTTCACAAAAAACATTATTTTTATTTATTATCGTAAATTCTATGATTAAGACGAAGATAAATTTAAAAAAAATTATGATATAAAAATTCGAAGGGTTGACACCTCTGTTAGTAAGTTAGATTTAACAAATAAAATAGTTATGTTTATTTCAAAATGAAATGAAATTTTTATTTATTGATGTAGGAATACAGAAAAATAACTTGTTCTTAGTTACTTTGAAGTAACTAAAAATTGGAGTATTTTATAGTTCTATTCATAAATTACATTAGTAACTTATGAATAAAGCTATAAAATACTCCAATATAAGGAACAAGATTGATTTATATTTTTTAATACCACTGTTTTTTAAAAACTTGTGTAAATGCGTATAAAAATTTAATTATTTCAGTTAAATCGAAACAAAAGTGTTGGGAATCTTGAAAAGAAAAAATAGAATTTTTTTTTTTCTACTTTTGTTCTTTTCAAAAATATTAAATTTTAAGATTCGTAACATTACTTTTATTAACCTTTTACCACACAAATGGAATATAGAATTAAAAATTCATGTAAAAATTAAATATCATGATTACTGATTTGAAAAATTATCAGATATGACAGAAAGATGACTTGATATTTTGAAATAGAAATTCTCCACATCCATACACTCACATATACACACACACACACATATACTGGCTAATTGCCAAAAACTACTTTTTTTGGACTCATGAGACCTTAAAAATATAAATCAGGGGAAAACTCAATATCGAATTTTTGGATCGAACACAATACTTTCATTACGTATACGGTAGTAGGGTAATGGAAGTAAAAATATTTCAAGGATGTTATTAATTTGTCCTTAAATTTGCCAATCTTTATCAAATTTTTCAAATTGAAACCTAATACGAGTTTTAAAATACAATTGTGAATTTCCTGCATTTGTTTGTTTTTGAGTTATTCTGTTAATAAATATGCATATAAATCAATCACTAAAAACAAAAAAAAAGTTTTTTTGTATTCAGGGAACCCCAAAACGTGACTTTATTCAAAAACCTGAGTTGAAAATAGAACTTCAAAAAAAATACTTTGTTTACATTATAGGTTCAAAAAATTAATTTTCCTTCTTCAACAGTATTCGTCTAATAAAGTAGCACCACAAAACTGGCGTTGTAAAAATAATTACTTACAGACTTTGAATAAACACCATAAAATGCAATAAACTCGCAACAATTGTTTCGGTTCAAAAAAACACACGACCCTTCATCAGGCGAATAAAGTAAGCACGACTGTTCGTTGCCGCTTTGACTGCAGCACTCGTGCTTACTTTATTCGCCTGATGAAAGGTCGTGTGTTTTTTCGACCCGAAACAATTGTTGCGAGTTTATTGCATTTTATGGTGTTTATTCAAAGTCTGTAAGTAACAGTATTCGTCGTCATAAAAAAAGTGTAGCAAAGCACTTCCGTCAATTACATTCTACAGAAAAGAACGTTTAGCTTAATTTTGGATAGCCCTGTATATTTTCAATAAACTATGTGCACATCAGATTGTGCATTTAAAGTTAGTCTTATATGAAAAACACCTAACACAAAATGAAATACACTTTCAGCATTTTCCAAGTATATCCGAGATAGACAAACCGACGCGCACAGACCAACCGCTAAAAACATTATTTTTCGTTTCAGGAGACCTCAAAACTTGTAAACATAACACAACTTTATTTCGAAACTGTCTATCAGTTTCGAAAGCATACACTCTCGGAACTGGTAAAGCTAATAAAATCTTGAAAAAAAAAAAAAAAAAAAAAAAAAAAAAACTTCGTGCGAGAGAAAACTTATACTCAAGAAATACTTAATTTTAAAAATTTAAATCTTAATGGTTATTTATTTATTTTTTGTGACGGACTAGACAACAGATTGTTTTCTTCTCCAATTTTTATTACTGAATGTTAACTTATCTCGTTAATGTGCTGGTCTATTTTTCTTATAAATAATATAAAATTCTCGATTTAAGAAAAATAATTCACACCTAATAAGGTAAAAATGTAACGTAAAGGACATGACCAGAAAAAAGAAAAAAAGAGACATGATTTTAATAATTTATCATTATAAATTATTCATTCTAAACTGAAACTCATTTAAAGTTCAGAGATTTTAATTTATATAAACGAAACTTTCATCTAATATCTAAATTAAAAATTTTTTTGAAATTTTTATTGAATAAATATATAAAAAATAATTTAATCGCGTGATAGACATGCCATGTTTTTGCTTATTTAATTTTAAATTTCGTTTTTTAATTAATAATATATTTTAAAAAAAGGTGTTATTTATTAGATACGCTGTAATTCAATTAGTTGAAAAGCTAAACTAGGTCTTGTCCACTTCCGAAGAAAATTAAACCCTATACTTTTTTAAATATAAATATTTGAATATTTTTTTGAAAATATTTACGATAAAGCACTTTCGCATCATTTTTTCAAATTAAAAGAAAAAAAAAATACAATTTTGGACTTTAAATTGAAATTAATAGCTAGATTTTTATATGAAATATATAACTTATCTATGAAAGAGAAGAAAATTGTTGCTCTGCATAGGTGCTGTCACCTAGCGTTAGTTTTGTTTTTTAAATGTTGCCTAATTTAACATTGGGATTCACTGCGCGTGGAAGGCATCTACTTAAGGAGGCTCTGCTCAAAGAGAAAAAGGGGACCAGTAATAAATTAAAGAAGAAAGATAATGTTTGAGATCACCCTGTAAAAAGTAATTCTTGAAATATGTTCTGACTGTAGCATGCCATTTTGTGGCTTTTTCTAACTATCTGTGGTCATTTATATGAGACTAGCTCATATATTAAAGAAAATGTAAAAGTTTCTTTAAAAACATAAATAAAACCCCACTTTCTTTATTATACATGCAGTGCATTAAGCCTAATTTGAAGCTGTTTTTAGAGAACGTGATGTTGTACATTAGACACAGCACACAGCTAGCATTACAGCAGTCTGAATATGTATAAACTGTAAAGCTTTTTATCAAATTTCTATTTGATTCTGTAAGTGGTAATAGTATTTGTTGATCGTAAATAAATGTTGATAAAACCATCTATCAACTCCCAGCCCTTTTTTGGAGAATTGAAATTTAGTTCATTCTATTGACAATAATTTTTTGAATTTTCACAATATTTGCTTGGAGTTTTCATATATATAAGTAGCTCAATACATGTAACTAATGAATTATTCAAATGAAATTTTATTAAATGTTGCACGGAATTTTATTAAATATTGCACGTGCGCAGTTGAAAAATATTTAGTAAAAATGCTCATATTTCATTAGATATTTAATATTTTGAAATATGAGTAAAAGTTTTTCAGTACATTATTTTATTTGGTTTTCCCTTTAATTTTTTACTGGCTCCTTTTTGCTTTTGGGGCAAAACTATTGCTGAAATATATGAGGTGTATCATGTTCTTTTTATTTCTGAAGTTTTTAGATAATTTGTCAAGCACTTTTTTAAATATTTGACAAAACACTGTGATAAAAAATGTCTGGCCATTTATGTAAAGGTAGTGTATTTAACAAATATATAAAGTTTAATAATATAAATTCTCAAGCATTTCTTTCTTTCTTTTTCTTCTTTTGTAGGTATTTAGTTTTTATATGGATATATTTCATTGATTATGGCTGAACATTCACCTGCTCCAACATCAACTAGAAGTGTATATGGTTTTGTTCTTTATATTGGTAGCTACTCATTGATGCTGTTATACTTAATATGGGCTTATATACCAACACCATGGTTGCATTATATTGGATTAACCTACTGGCCTCAAAAATATTGGGCTATAGCAATTCCTGTATTTATATGCTGTGCTATATTTATATTTGCTGTACTTTTATATCCTGGTGTTAATTTAATGATGACACCAGATTTATCTTCAACATATACTGTTACAGATGAATATGCACGAAAGCCTATGACTTCAATACCTGGAAGTATACCATCGATATATGACATACCAATTTCTGAAGTTTGTCATTCTTTGTACTTAAAAAACAGATATCAAACAAAAAATAAAAAAAATTTATAATATGTTAATTTTATTTTTTGTTGAAACATAAATTCATATGTCCATTGTGCATTGTTTTAACTGAGAAATAATTGTTTTTTCTGATTATTTATCCAGTTGCCTAGTGTTCTTATTTAAAGTTAAATCTGTTTTGTTGTTATATTGTAACAAAGATTTAATGATTAACAAGAATTGGGTAATATATTTCACACTAGTACACTTTTCCTGTTTCACTAGTCACTATATTTAAAGGAATTTTCAAAAAAACATTAATCACTGTATTTTAAATCACTTTATAAAAAAAAACTAAAAAAAAAAAAACATTGAAATGGCTTAAAACCCGCTCTGAGGTTCCCTCTGCCTTCAGTAGCATGTTCCCTGGACTATATTGTTTCCAGATCCCCACCACTGCTTGCATTTGTGCCTTAACCAGAGATTTCAATTTCGGTGCTAACTGGACGATAAGTGGTGCTGCTATTATTCAAGAACTATGTTTTTCAGACAAACATTTCTTAGACAGATTTTCATGTTTTTTCTATGACAGCAAGCAGCAGCACTAGACAATCTTTCCAGGTGAAATTTTTTTAATAAAAAAAAAAAAAAAAAAAAATCAAAATTCCAGCTTTAAGGTGTATCAGGAGCAGTCAAAATAGACTTCTATGCAAATTCTGCAGCTCTGTGATCAACCATTCGACTACAAAGTGACCAAAACACATCTAAGTTTAACTTTATTTTTTGTTACTTTCTCATCATCGTTACAGTTTAGGATACTGTGAAGACACTCAAAGATTTTAATAACAGGAAACTTGGCGTTGGAATATTAAAAACCTGGATAAATGTAAAACAATGTCAGAAACGCCAGAGAAAAATATTTGAGATGCATACAGCTGTTTCGGTAGCCTTAAGCGTACCGTCTTCAGTGCAAAAAGAATTCTGAATCTGTAGAAGTGCTCATATATATAGGAGAGGGACCGAATTTAGTTCAACCAATAGGATTACAGGAAAGGTGGGGAGTGTGGCCAATAGGAATTTAGGTAAACAGTAGAAAAATTTAGAAAATTTGGACTGAATGTAAAATTTCCAATAATCAGACAAATAGGGAACAGCAAAATCACAATTTACAAGGTTTTTAAAATTTTTATAAATATGAAAAGCTTCAAAGAAATCGAGTTCATGAATGGATTTAGGTCTGCAAATTATTTTAGCTGAATTAAATTTAAAATTCTCGCAGATATTTACATGCACTATTTTGAAAGCAAGCTTTTTAAGAAAATATCTTTTCCTTTTTGGACCCGTTACGTTGACGACATCTTTACGCTTATCGACATATCTCATCACAATATTGACCATTTCTTAGAAACTTTAAATTCAATTGACAGTAATATCCAGTTTACATATGAAGCAGAAAATAATGGCTCCCTTCTTGATACCATTTCTTGATACCCTCGTCTCTCGCACTGTAAATGGATTTTCAACCACCGTCTATCATAAAAATTTTGCAGTATTCCTTCCTCCCCATGCGCGTTCATGTTAGCCATCTAACCAAAAAATAGCTGCTTTCTATACTTTTGTAAACTGTGCCCTTAATATTTGTTCAAATCCTATTTTATTAAAATCTGAAATTAAATACCTGAAAGCCATTGCAATTGACAGAGGTTATGACCCTTCCATTATAGACAAAGCCATCCAAAAATTACAGCTCCCTCGTACTTCGTCTACTAAATCAGTCTCTTCTAATATCAGTATTGCTTTACCCTATTTTCCTAAATCCAGTCAAACCATAGCTAAAATTCTCAAACAATATGATTTTAAAATAATATTTTCACCTTCCAATAAACTCACCTTTTCTCAGTTAAATGATCCCATTGATATGCATAATTCTTGGGGCGTTTATAGTATTTCCTGTCAGTGGGGTTTATCGTATATTGGCCAAATTAAATGCAGTCTTAAATTTCGTCTAAAAGAACATATGAATTACGTCTGCAAACAAAAACCAATAAATCGGCTATTTCTAAACATTGCTGGGAGGAAAATCATAATTTTAAATTTAATTCAGCTTTTTTATCACTGTTCGGTAATATTATAGCCATGAATTTGATTTGGAGAATTAAAAAGAATTCATTTAACACTAAAAAAAAAAAAAGTTTAATAAATAACATTAATAATAGATTAAAAAAATATAAGAAATGTAATAGTACATATTTTCAGTTGCAAATCCCTCCCTAAATTTTCTCCTTGCTGCAAATGTTGATGTTTTAGAATTTTCCAACTCTGTAGTCCTCAACTCAGAAGATATTTAACAGTTAAAATAATCTTCTCCTCCCCCTAAAAATCAAATTTATAGCCATAAAATTACCGAAAAGGGATAAAAATAGGGGGCCGTCCCTAAAAAATGTTGGATGATAGGGCGAAATGGACGTCATATTCGGATTCAGGTCATTTTTCATAAGAATTTACCAAAATGGTGTTGGGGGCAATTTTCATGCCGAGCAGTGTAATTAGCTCTATATTATGTGATATTTCTAAATTCTTTCATGCTTTCCTGTAAAAGAAATATAAGTAATATTTATATTATTTTCCATAATGTTGATACTTTAGCAAAGCAGTGTAACATATATAAATTTAACATTACTTAGCAATTGAATTTCAGATTATTTCAGTCGATAAACTGTAATTATAAAATTTTTATTTTGTATCTGTGTAAAAGCACTACAAGTCCTACATTCATAAATATCTACCACAAAAGTGCCCTCCTTCAATTAAACGCCTCTCCCTATTCTTTTCACACAAATTTCGTTTGGTCTTAAAAAAAATTACTGAATAAATGCTCTTGTATGCTCAGCTGTTGATTCTATCGAAATAGACGATAATTTTTTATGTTATTATTTTTTTTAAACATTCATCTTTGTAAATATAAACATTGATTAGTATTATATTATTTAGACACTGAATATTCAAAAATAAAAACTGTAAGCTTCCTAAAATAATGGCAAAATTTTAAAACAATTTATTGAAAGGAGGGGGGGGGGGGAGGTGAAGAGTTTTCCAAAATTTTTCCGTTAGTTGAATGCCGTTTAACCAAAAGTTTTCTGTATTTATTATTATATATATACCGTAATTTCGCGCGTATAGTCCGCGGACTATGTGTGTCAAAAAGTAAAATTTTTTCACCTGCGGACTATATGATGGTGTGGATTATCTGCCAGTTATTCACAGTTCAAATCCTCAAAATCACAATTAAACAAACGAATACAAACTGCTGATTCTGACGATCAAATATAAACATAAACAAAAGAATAAGACACAAAGAAAACATCTTATCGTATATCGTATCGGTAGCGAACCATGGAGCATAAAGCAAAAGATCACTATTAGGATAGCACGTTGCTAAATATTCCTGTACTGTTATTTTTTAAATTATGTTCGGAAAATATCGTCGGAGTTTTACTGCTGAGCAATACTAATGACAAAATTTGAGATAATCTTCCAAAAAATATATCTCATAGTGCTGAATCACAGACAATCACCCATAGTGCATTTCTAGTAGGAAAGTAAAACTCACTCATGACTCAACCGGGAATTCTGATAGAAAATATAAACATCAACTTTAAAGGTTTCTTTTAATGTATAATTTTTAAAATATGGTTTATTAATAACAAGTACTTCTTTTCTTTATGCTATTTATTTTAATAACGGGAATGCTTTAATATGTTCATATAAAACTACATAATAGTGTTTTACTTGCAGTTTTCTTGAGGTAAAATTTTTCTCCTGCGGACTATACGGTGGGCGGACAATCTGATGTTTTTAAAAATAATTTTGACAGAAAACTTCACCTGCGGACTATACGATGGTGCGGACTATGCACGCGAAATTACGGTATATTATTCTACTTAATTTTAGCAGGAAAATAAGCATCAATTTCTATATTTTTGCATATTTTTACCATTTATCCACAACTCATCAAAATGAATCCAGATTTTTCCTTGTAGATTTTGGGGTGCTTCAATGGTATTTTACGGTATATGTTTCCTGTGACAATGACCTATAACATGTCTACCGAATTTTATCTTAATCGAATGTAGAGTTTAGATGCTATCATATTTCAAATAATTTGAGTCAGTATAGTTTGTTATGAATAAGAATTTTTCATAGTGTCCCTATAAGAAAAAACTATAAATTTGACATCCATAAAAAATTATGCAGTTCATGTGATGGTGACAAGGACATAGCTAGTGGAGGCTCTGCCTAGATACTATGAAATCGAATACAGGATGAGATTACTCAGACTTTTGTAGGAATTTCAGACTTTCTTAATTTTTTATAAGTTTAAAGTAATTTCATTTAATTTTCTGTGTTTTGTCATGTTCTTGAGCAACTTATTTTCATGCATTCTCATATTTGATTATGGAATGGATGATTTCTTGTATTTGTTTCTTCTTAAAATATATTTGAGGTTTGTGCATGTTTTCAGACTTTTTGTCTATTTCCCACTATCATCCCTGCAAATATATTTATTTTTGATCATTGAATTAAACTAGTAAGTCATCCCCCTCCCCCCCATGCCGGCTTTGCTCCTTGCAGATAGTGACCTATAACATTGTTCTAAAAATTGAGTTCGATTGAATAAAATGTTATGATGATGTATTTACTCATACCCATACACCAGTGGCTTATCCAGGATTTTTCCAGGGAAGGGGGGGGGGGTTCGTCCTTTCGAATTTTTAATTATATATATAAACATACATACAAACACGTGAACATGAGTGTAATTACACATGTTCACAATTTTCACAACAAATTATTTTCTAATCTAAAATACTTTCAATTCGTGCAAATGCTTACAATTAATTATTAAGTTTAACAATCTTTTAAAATATCATAATTACTTGCCGAAAATAAGAGTAAGAAAATAAAAAATAGTAAAACAAACTCACCAATTAGAAGACCAAACTAAAAAATCTTTAATTAGCAACGACATAACATAGAGCCTGTACAAACTGCTACACAAAACATGAAATTCAATGCATAGTTATGCAAATTATTTCAATGAATTTTCTAATTTACAGATATTGTACATATGTACATATATTGTAACCATCCACTCTTTTAAAACATTAGTGCACTTGCTGACTTGCCACTCCCCTCCCCCACCTTCCCCCTTTTTTTCTCCCACACGAATATTCCTTCTTCATTGGTTATCTAGTACCGCACATGTAGAAAGATAAAATGGTCACTCCTTCAAGTTCACCCCATATGGTTCACCCCTCTTGTCCTTGAGTATGAACTCATAAAGATGAAATCCTTTCCGAGAATTGTTTTCAGCGGAAACATGTTTCGCACATATGGATCTCCTAAGGTTGAAGTTATTTTCAGGAGTGTTTATCGCAACAGAGTAATGAAAAAAAAGATAGTCATAATTTTAAACCACTTCATAGAAAAAAATAGTCTACGTTTGTCATAAATTTTTTCTGCCTGAAATGTGAAAAAAAAAATGTAAGGAACAGCCTAATTTTTCTTATCATACATTTTGTCAAGGGGAAGGGGGGTTAAACCCCCAAACACCCCTTGCATACGCCACTGACGTACACACATCTTCTAAATTATCACAGAAATAGCCGACAAGAAATCAGCATTCTTTCAGAATATATAGATATGCCAAAATCTTAGTCAGATTTTTTCAAGATTACAATGCTTTCCTTACATGTAGAATATGTTTGGAAAGTGCAAGAATATGATTGCAATTTCATTGGAACATAAAATGAATTCATATAAATTTTTCTTCTTATTTATAAAATTTTTTTTGAATGAGCATTGAGATTTTTATTAGTTTTAGATTTAATTATTTATGCAAAACCGTTTTGAAATCATAGGGGTTGTCCAGCAAGTGTGCAGAAAATGTTCAGACCTCAAAATTTTCCTCAAAACATAACCTAAATTTCTCTCAATAATGCAAAAATCTATTTTGTTATACAAAGCCATTTAATTTATGTAATAAGTGTTTAAGAGAATAAGTATACACTATAACATAAAAATAAAGCGGTTAGTTTATATTATGAGCATTGAAAAGTAGCAAATTTTTATTTTAGACTTATATTTCTATTTTCTCTTAAATTTTTTTACAAAATTTCCTCCAATGAGTCAAAATTCCCCCCAAACTTCGTTCGGGTGTCGGGGTCATATTATGCACCCCTAGTTTTAGAACATTGCAGTAGTAGCTTCTATTTTTTAAGTTCTTTTTTATATCATTTATTAATAATAAAATATGGGTTTAAGTGTGGTTAATTAAAAATTAAATAATTAACAATTTATGTTACAATTATTTAATTAAAATAAAAGTATACAACTTTACATGAGAATGATATGATATACTTGTAGTATCTTATTTGTAATAAAAATTAAGTGCTTCTTAATTTAATTTTATTTAGAGGAACCTGGAGGCTAAATAGGAGTATGATGCATGTTTTGATGGTATAAATTGAAAACTAAATAAAATTATAACTATTGTTATTTACACAAATAAGTTTATTTATATAAATAAGCTTATTCATTGTGGCCACTGGTCAGGAAAAGTCAGGGAGTCACGGAAAAGTGAGGGAATTTCATGAAAAGTCAGAGATTTTTGACGAATTTTGTGGAAATAAGCTATATTTGATAGCTTTTTATTGTAATTCGCTAATTTTTTAAAAATTTTGTGAGAAATAAACAGTGTAAGTGAGGGAAAATGATGAAAAATAGTCATGGAAAAGTCAAGAAATTTGGAAAAGTTCTAATCAATGTTAGTCACCCTATTATTAAGATCTAAGTTATATGGGAATAACACCAAAAACATAAATATATAGAACAAACTTGATTGGGGAAAAAATAAAATTTTCAAGTGAAAGTTTTGGCAACATTGTCAAAATTTTCATAATAATTTTGGCAGTGCTGCTTCCAAGCCTGGATTTTTTAAAGATATTTATTTATCTAGGAATGAGTTAGGTGATATGCAAATTTTGCATGATTGCAAAGTTAAACATGCTGTCTACTGAAAAGTATTTACAGCAGATTTTTAAATGTACAAGAGCCTATAGAATATGTTCAAAAATATAGTACAGTTTTGAGTTTATAGAACATTTTCAAAGAAAGTTCATTGTAATTGATATTATTAATATATTCAATTATATTTATATAATATTTTTTTTCTCAGTATAAAATGAAAATATATCTTTTTTATTTTTATATCCCTTTAAATTTGAGTCTACAATCCTATGGGTTAGATGGACATTAACTTATATTTCTGCTTTCTGAGTATCTTATCTGCATTATAATTATTAAAGTTAAACTCAATAATGCTTCTTAAATATATTAATAAAACCTTACTTCATGCTTCTTTAAATTTAGCCATAGCACTTGCGGGAGGGGCCCCTCCCTTCATCAATGGCTCTTCCATGGGGGTTTTCTTGCAACTGTTTACTTTCACAAATAAACCAAAAAGTCTAGATTAGATATTTAACTTAATTATTTAAAATCTAAAGAAGCCTTATAACTCATAAAAAAGCCACCGAGGAAGGGAGGGGCCCCTTCCGCAAGTGCTGTGGCTAAATCTAAAGAAGCATGAAGTAAGGTTTTATTAATATATTTATGAGTTATAAGGCTTCTTTAGATTTTAAATAATTAAGTTCAATAATGCTTGTTTACTTTAAGAGATGCCAGTAAGATCAAAGGCTATACGTATAAAATAAAATTTAATTTAAGAAAGAAAATGTTTTCAGATCTTAAGAATTATAGTTATATTAACAAATATTTAGCTTTTTTATTTTTATTTCAATCTTATTTATTTTATAACTAATTTATTCAAAACTAAAGAAATGTATTTTTCTGATGCTTATTTTAAAACCTAAATATTAATTTCTCTTTTGTAGTATCAGAGAAGCTTAACAGATCTTTTTTCCTTTTTTATGCAAAGTGAAAAGAAAACAATGTCTGAACATTTATATATATATATATACATTTAAGGGAAAGTTCCCCCTGTTTTTTTTTTTTTTTTTTAAGTGCCAATTTTGTACCAGATGTGTGTTAATACACTATTTTTTTTTTTTGTTTTTGTTTTCTGACAAAGATGCATCTTAGGGAAATGAAGGACTCCTGATGCTGCAGTTAACAATTCTTGCTTGCATTTCTTAATGTAAATTAAGTCAATAATAATGGTTCCTAGGTCATATTGAAATCTTCAACTAAACTTCATGTTTGCTTGGCTATTTCTTACTGCTTATGATTACTGTGGCTTTTAACATGTGCTTTATGAATTTATTTCTGGTGAAGCTCTGTTGATTCTAATTGCAAGTTATAATCCCTATTATTATTATTTTTTTTATTTTTTATTTTTCCTGATTTAAAGTAATACTTTAAGTATGTTAAATAGTAATAAATATGTCAAGCTAAGTACTAATAAGTATGCTAAATAGTAAATTATTATTACTATTATTATTTATTATTTTTTACTTAAAAATTTTAAATGAAGACTTTAAATTGTGCATAAAATATGTGTTTAGTGTACATACAGTTAGTCCAAAGAATTAATTGATGGATAATTATTTAATTTTTTTTTTCTGTACTGGAATTCCTTTTCCCTTCTACAAGAATGTTCTGTTCTATTCATGAACCATATAAAGCAATGGTAAAAGAGATAAATTTCTACCAATTGAATATGAATGCTTCGCTATTGTAAATTGTAGTAGGATTTTGATTATTTTAATTCTATTTGAAATTTAAAAAAATTTTCCCATGTAGAATTCACACACACCATTTGATTAATATATCAAAATTTAAGTTTTTTATTAGGTGAACAATTTTTCAAAGTTAATGTTTAATTTACAACTATAGAATTAAAAAAATATGGCCTTACTTGAAGTTAAATCGACAAGTGTTTTTTCACTTTGGACCTCATCAGTCGTTTTTCCTTGATGCTGTCGAAGATTATATATGCCAAAGTTAAGATGAATCTAGATCATTTTCTCATGTCCAAATTAGCTCGTAATTGGAAGATTACGGGCACCGTACTCGAGCTGGCCAAAGACCGTCATGTACACTAATGGTGGAAGGTGCACGTAAAATCTGTCGTGGCCGGAATGTCCTCCATGTTACCTTCAAAATTATACTTCTGGGGGTCACTGAAGTGGGAGAGCCATCCCTTCCGTGGAGGATCAAAATTGTGATGGCTAGCATATGAAGTGAGTTTCATGGAAATTGGAGCCATTTTCAAGAATACTATTATGAATTTAAAGAATTACTCATATAATAGTATAAGATTAAGTAACTAAAAATCAAACTAATGAAAACACAACATTTTTGCTTATGTTCATAGGCCTTTTCAATGCTAT
The DNA here is from genome assembly GCA_963930645.1 of Salticus scenicus. Taxonomy (NCBI): domain Eukaryota; kingdom Metazoa; phylum Arthropoda; class Arachnida; order Araneae; family Salticidae; genus Salticus; species Salticus scenicus. Next base: position 301,046,777 of record OZ005649.1, read on the forward strand.
GTTATGCTATATTCTACTAATGAACTATAAAAAGTTTTGACTTAAAAAAAAAAAAAAAAAAAATACATATTTAGCAAGGTATTTTCATTTTGACATAAAGAATATTTTTCTCAGTTGTTGTCCTGCCATAATTAAAACTACAGAGATTGTGAATGCAAATATGTTTTAATATAAAATATCCAAACATTATATGCCTGATGTTATTATAAAAATGGAATTTTTCACTTTAAAATATCAAGGGACAATAGAAAGGAGTATTCATGAAGTCAGTCATGTCAAGGTGTTCAGTTAAAATGCAAATACTAGGGGAATTTATAAGAATAAGGTATAGGAATGAAATTAATTTTTCTTATAGATACATTAATTATGTTATTGTATGCTTAGAGATGATTTAAAACGATAAATTTTATTGTGTATGAAAGAGATAGAGAATAATACGAAATTTAAGATAGTAATTGAGAGAGTGAGGGTTATTTGAATACTGATTGTGAAAACAGAAATAAAAATAAAAATTATGATTTATAAAAATTCAGAATATAAGACTGAGATTATAAATGCTAAATGCAATATCCTATATAGGTATATATCAGTTTCTTTAAGATAGTATATAAAGAAGATTAAATAATGGTTTACAAAAGATTTATTGAAAAGAAAATCTGGAACTATTTATTATAAAAATTAGAAAAAAAAAAGTTTATGACAACAGAATAATTATGAGAATATAAAGGAATAATATTTAAAAGTTAGTAAATAAAATATAATCTACAAAAATGTCAAACATGTGATCAAAGTAAACACATCATTAAAACCATATCCCAATATTTTTACTTTCTTCTATATTCAAAAGAAGAAAGTATTGGTTTTGTAAAAATTTTCGACATCAGGTTTTCGGTAGATTTACATGTTTTGAGAAGTCTAGAATATTATTTGGCTATTTTTTGAAAGTGCCTGTCTGTATGTTTATGTGACAAAATATTTTGGCAACTGCTGCATAGAATTTCGTACAAATTGATGTGTAGGTGCACATTGACTTGTACCAGTGCCTATTAACTTTAAGTGAAAATTGTCCAACAGGTGGCATTGCTGTTCCATTTTTTTTTTCTTCTAACTTTTTAACATGGCCATATAACACAAAATTTTCTATAAATGTGCACAATGAGAATCATTTTTAATGAATCATTATGAAATTAAAAAAGAATTATTCATTTATGATAATTTAAAATAAAGTTATAGATTATTTTTTTCATTTTTAACAACAACAACAACAAAAAAGATAACATTAGTGAGTATAAAATAGACTTTTTTTGGATGTTTATTGTTATAATTCTATGAGGGGGAAAAAAAAAAGCATCTGCATTCATGTCATGGAAAATAATTTTAACAAATTATTTGTAATGAGTGAATTTGTATAAGAAAACATAGAAAAAAGTTTTGTGATGGCCACAATATACTAGATAGAGTTTAAACTAAGAGTTGAAGTAACAGTTGCTGTTTGTTGTATTCCACATATAGAAGGATAAAGAGGAAAGAGTATATTATGTGACTGTAGAGATATGTTCTAATAATATATAATTTTATTAAACTTGTATTAACTCCTTAACTGCCTCTGGCATATATGTACGTTTTTCTGAAGTACAATCCTTTGTATTGTACTGCTACCAGTGAAACAACCGACACAGCTTGAAAATGCAATAACTAAAAAAACTAACTAAACTGCCTAAATGCAATAACTTTGAAAGTGATTTTGGCAGTGTTTTCAAAGGATTTACTCATTTCAGAGTTGAGAGAGAATGGTGGCACTGGGAAGAAAATCTCGTAAGTTTTCATTGGCATGTAAGGGGGTTAATTCAAGATGAAAACATATCACAGCCTTGCAAGGAAAGTGACACAACTGCCTTTTAGGTGGATAAATTGCAATATAAAGTTTTTACGAATTATACACATCTTGGAGTATGTCATATGCATTTTTCAATGAATAAACTAAAAATTGTCACTTTTCGAGTTGTGGCACTTTTCTTGCTGGGGTGCAATAGGCTGTGTAAGATATGTGTGGGGGTGGGGAGAAGTGAGTTATTCTGAAAGCATTAATTAGAATTTTAAGATGTGTTGTAATGTTAGATGAACATTTTTCTTGTTAAATAATATAAATTTTATTTGCCTCAAAAAAAAAAAAAAAAAAATAAATAAATAAATAAATAAATAAATAAATAAATAAATAAATAAAATAAAATAAAAATAAATAAACTATTCAATAAAGCACTGTTTATATGTCCTTCAAGAAATTGACATAAAAGGATGTATAAATGAAAAGATGTATAATCAAAATAAATAAATAAATAACACTTGATTTATTACAAATTGAATGGCACTGAAACAAAATTTATGTGAAAATACTAATAAATAAAGTTTTTAAAGATAATAGTTTATTACTTTATAGTAGAATTTATATTTTAAATAATAAATAAATAACTTACTTGAGTTTTTAATTATATATCTCACATCTTGAGTATTGTGTATTACATGAATGCTCTATATGAACACATCTTGTGTATAAATTATATATATTAATACTTAAATATAAACTAAACTTAAAATAGTTGTTTAAAAAAAGTCATTTATTTATCTTTAATAATAAGTATTATACAATTTATGCCTTTACAGGTAGTTATTTAATTACATTAAAAATTCTTTAATATTCACCTGATTTGCTGATTATCTGTGAGTATAAGAACTGCAATGTGAATTTAATCTTGTTCATTAAATGTTTTTTACTTGTGTTTTGACAAGCAAAATAAGTTTAAAGTTTTCCAAAGCAGTCCAGTCGTCCAGTGCATCTTTAGAAAAGGTGTAATAACTTCTTCATGGTCTACATCATTATCACTTAAATTAACATATGACAAATTTTTTCAATTAGTTCATCGATTCTGAATAATTCCGAAATCATGATACTGGTATTACAGTTCACATACTCATAAAAATTTATGTTTAGAACGAAAAAATAATGATGAGTGGTGTCGGGAAATTTTTTGCATGTTTTTGAAAGTAGAAAAGACGTATTACGGATATTGAGCGGCATATAAATGAAACATTATTGCATTAATATGAATAGGAATGAAACGGGACTTCACTAAAAGAACGTATAAAATGTAAAAGACATGTAAATGATGTTTTACTGCATTTATAATTTACTACAGTAAATCAAAAATATTTTATTTAAGTATTTCATTTATTTGTGTTGTAAAGGTCTGTATTATCTGTAAAAAGTTTTATATACAGAGTATTTATTTAAGTTCTGCCTTCCTTATTTTTTTACAGGCCAGTAAGTACATAGTATGTACCCCAGTATGTACCCAATTGGGTACATTGAATTAAAAAAAAAAAAAAAAAAAATTACCAATGTTGACTTGAAAATATTCGCAGATGAAATTTAAAGGTATCTTGATTTTTTGAAATAGAAGCTGAATTTTTATTATAAAAGGGGAAATATCAGAAAATTATTAAAAAAAAAAAAAAAAAAAAAAAAAGATCTTTTTAAAAATATTTTTTTATCTTATTTATCATAAAAATTCATATAAATGTGAAAAATAATTCAATTTTTCTAAAAACATGTTTCAGTACTTAAAATAGTTGTTTAAAAAAGTCATTATTTATTTATTTTTTTAAATGAATTTTTATAAAATTAACAAAAAATACACTTGGTATAATTTGTTAAACATTTATAGGTTTAAATGAATGCGTAATACAAACTAAAGCATTTTAAGGCAAAACATGCAAAATAATAATAAAAAATATTCCTGAATGGCTTGTAAAAGGTTAACTTGATAAGAAGATGTATGTGGGCTAGGTATATTTCAACACAAATTCCCTTTTTTCTCTTCAAGGGAACAGCATGCAGGACTAGGTCCCTCATGAAGACAATTGGCTTTATCTTACAACCCATACAGTACGAAAATGTTTCTAAAACTTGTTTAAAAAGTGATGAATGCCTCTAGTTTTAATAAAATTAAACATAATTTATACGTCTCACTAATATATTAAAACCAATGTAACATTTAAAATGAGATAATGAATAAAAAAATTTTTAAAACTTTAAAAATACAGTTTAATTAAAAACATTAAAATACATGAGAGACGTTTCGGCTAGAACACTAGCCCTCCTCAGTGTCAAACATACAAGCACAACAAAAAATTGTGATTCTACATATATCGGTGAAACTGGTAGAACAGGTGAAATTAGGTTAAAGGAACATAAACGCTCATATGAAACAGGTGATTTAAGATCGAAACTCGAAATCCATTCCCTCAATAGTGATCATATTCCTGATTTTGACAACTTTAAAATTCGAGCCTCTAATGTAAATTTATATGAATCCCATATTTTTCTAGAGGGCACTTTTACTAAAATGCAACAATCTGCCTTGAACGAGGCTAAAGCTATTCCTCCTGAATATATAATCTTGTTATGATGTATTAGGAATTTTTTGTAAATGTTGTGCTTCTATGTTTGACACTGAGGAGGGCTAGTGCCTCTAGTTCTGTTCTTCAGAGAGCTGGTTTTCCACTTTTAACTATTTAATTTATTATTATCACACTGTTTATGGTTTTGCTATTGAAATTTAGGATAAAAGAATAAATTAAAAATAGATCTCATCATGAATTTATAATTTTTAACTGTTATATCAGATCACTAGGGTGAGTAAATGATTATTTTTAAGGGATACAATAGCTGAAGTTAAATAAATCTGTTTGTGAAGTGGGTCTTTGATACGAAATTGTGTTTGTAAACTTATACCATTTTGCGGCACAACACATCCGGTAGTTAAATGTGTTAAAGTTAATTGTATATGAATCATTAATAATAATTAGTTACTTTATATGATTTAACGAATAGCCATTGTTAAAATAAGCTGAAATTTTTTTTCTAACGCTATTAATTTAATTATTGGATTTTTTGCTTAAATTTATATACAAGTACTCATGTCATTATTATATTATCCCAATATTTACCATAAATGCATTTAATAAGACTAGTGTATTTGTGAAGGATAATTAAGGGAAAGTTCAGTAATTAAGACACAACAAAAGAAATTGTGATAAAATTTATTTTAAATATTTAAAGATAAATTTACTAATAAAACAGCTTTTGCACAAATGCAGTATAATATGAAAATAAAAGTCTTAAGAAGATTTTAGAATATATTTATTTTGTAATTTGAGGGCTAAGGCGGATATTGTAGGTGGACTACATGGCTCAGCAGACCTACATGGCCTAAGCCCTGCATATTATGTTTTATATATCGATGTTTTATATGAACATACATCTTGATTTACACACATACAAAAACACTATCTTGCAATCATTTTTTCATACAACATAGTTTTTTTTTTAGTATGACAGTCATACTATTTCTTTCAGACAGCAATTTTGTATTGTTACCGTTACCACTTTTATCTATCGCCTTGGCCTTGAATAAATACGCAAACATTTTTATTTTTATCTAAATATATAAAGCTGAAAGTTTGTCATTGTAAAAAAAACTGTCCGGATTTTTAGTCTGGATTATTATGAGATATTAAATAAAAATCCCATTTTTAAAAGTCAAATAAAAATCCCATTTTTAACTTTAATATTATTAAAAGGAAAAAAAAATCTTTATAATTTGTTAATATGATTTTTTTTTTTTTTTTTTTTTTTTTTTTTTATTATTGTTAGAAGGAATATTTACATAACCGTTGATCTATGTATCAACTCTAGAAACCAATGAAAAAAATTCTTTTATATTTTATTAATAAGTGTCCTTATTACACCATAAGATTCACCAGTATTTTTTATTAAAAAAATCCCTTTTCGGCAAGCCTAAAGGCAAAGGTAGATTCCTTTACGTTAATGTTACAAAAATAAAGAAATATTACATATGCATTAGCACATACTTAGTCAATGGCTTTGTTGCCACATATTGCATTATTTACGTCGCTATTCTGTTTTTAAGAAATTTAATTATCAACTACTACTATTCATTCTACTTAAAATTTTAGGCTAGATTTATTGGTCAGTAAATGATTCAATTTTTTAAAATCCAAGTTCATAATCATTCAACAAATAGAAGCCATAAAGATATACAATTTGGTGACAAAACTTGCGACTTAGCAATGAAATTTGTGATTTGGCGGCAAAATTTGATAGTTGGTGACGAAATTCGTTATTTGATGACAAAATTTGGCGAGCTTGGTGATGAAAAATTGCAGCTTTGACGTCATTATAATTTCTTCCTATGCAAAAACCTCATATCTCTTCACAGACCAATGTCTTGTTTCCACAAGATAAAAAGTCAAAGGAAGCTGTAACGTATTACTCTCAATTTCAATCATAAATTTTAAATTCTTGCGTAAACCAGTGTTCTAAACCATTCACCACAAACGATATTTTTACCAAGACTAACGTATTATTTTAATTTTATATTTTTAAATGATTAATGAACGCTGTTACCATAGTTTTTATATTTTCAGTGATCTTTTTTATTATCGTTTGCACGTGACGTAAGCATCAGATTATAAATTTAAGCAATTAAAGCTATAGAAAATGTCGGCTTCATCACAATTGACGAAAAATCACTTTTTAACTTGTAGCTTTTAACCAATTGAAGTTATCGAAAAAGTTTAAATACAAAAGTTGTTCTTTAGGGTAAGGCGGTAATTCGCCTGATTTGAAGTATTTTCGTATTTTCAATATTAAAGAAATTATGGGCAAATGAAAATTTTCACCCCCCCACCATTTCCACCCCCTTTGAGCTGGATGCCCCATCTACGAACTCGACCGAGATTTTTACTGTCCTGATATCCATATCCCAAGCTGGTTAAATTTAAATAAAAATTACTCCAGTTATAGTGTTCACAACTTGACATGGGAAAAAGCGTTATACATATATATATATATATATATAAACTTTTGAATGGAGGGTGGTTTTGGGTTCTAGGGGTCATGATCGGTGAAGATATGAAGAAATTTTCCAGAAGTCGTGTCATGAGAACCATTGCAGTAGGTAGATCTCCTATAAGGAATCTACCTAAAAATTATCTCCTAATATAGTGAAACAATTTTAATAATGAATATATGTATGTGTTTTACTAAAAGTAAGTATTGTACACAATGTATTTTCTATATGTTAATTTATAATACTTTGTTTATTTAAATTAGTAAAATTTAAATAAAATTTGTCTAGCAATTTTCCAGGTCGAAAGAAAAAAAATCTGGAGTGGCTCCACCCGACTTTCCAAACATTGAGTAATTAACTGTTTTGTAGATAAAGTAAAGAAAGAGGAGTTGTTAAACAAACAAAAGAGAGTAAACCATAATAGAGTGTCTGAGTATTTTTCTCCATCTATTACACGATGTTTTATTTAACGCTACTGAACTTTGAGCCCATAGATCATAATGATAAAGAATTTTTCATTGTGTCCCTGTAAAAACCTATAAATGCTAGATTCACCAAAATGCTTATAGTTAGTGCAACAGTGATTTATAATATTCATATAAATTTTCAGCTCAATTGATTAAGGCGTTTAGTTGCTATTGCACTTTTAGAAATTTGGTCCCATAGGCCATAATGATAAAGAATTTTTCTTTGTGTCCCTGTAAAAACACTGTAAGTGCTAAATTCACCAAATTCTATACAGTTGGTGCAACTGTGACCTATAACATGTGTAAAAATTTTTTGCTCAGATTAATAAGGCGTTTAGGCGCTATCACACTTTTAAAAATTTGGCCTCATAGGCCATGATGATAAAGAATTTTTCTTTGTGTCCGTGTAAAAAAAGTATAATGGCTAGATTCTCCAAAATCTATACAGACTGAGTATCTGTGACCTATAATATGTGTATAAATTTTTTGCTCAATTGAATAAGGCGTTTAGATGCTATCGCACTTTTAAGATTTTAGTCCCATAGGCCGTAATGATAAAGAATTTTTCTTTGTGTCCCTGTAAAAAAACTATAAGTGCTAGATTCATCAAAATCAATAGGGTTCGTGATACGGTGACTTGCAATATGAGTACCAACTTACAGCTCATTCGAGCAAAGCGTTTAGACGCCAGCGTGTTCACTCACACACATACACACACACATACATACATACACACACACACACACATGCATAGATAATCATAAAAATAGTGAAGACGGACTCAGGGGACCTCGAAACGTATAGAAACATCAAATCTCGAATTCCGATTTTTGACATGATTACAAAACTTTCCTCACTATAGTGTTCGGAAAGTAAAAATGCATTTCAGTACTATAAAAATAGATTGCAGATTAAGTCATAAGATAATAAAGTTCAATCTACTTTAAAGCCCCCTCAACCCCCCATTCAATTATAGTGCCTACATTTTATTAAAAGAAAAAAAAATTAAGAGTGTTTTTAATTTCTCTTTGAATCTAGATCAGTTTTTCAAGTGGCAATCTAATAGGAATTTTAAAATAACAAATTTGAATTCACTGCAATTATTTATATTTAAGTTTTACTGATACCAGATATGCATACAGGTAAACCGTTAAAAATTGCACTTTCATACTCAGAATACCTCAAAAGGTAATATTATACGGGGAAAAAAAAAAAAAAAAAAAAGAGCATTGAAAATAGAACTTTAAAAATACCTTTTTTACAGTATGGGTACGAAAAATTAATTTTCCTTAATGACCAGTCTTTGTCCACATAGTAAAATTTAGCAAAGCACTACCATTAATTTTATTCAGTAGAAAAGAACGTTTAGCTTAATTTTGGGTATCCCTGTACAGTGACTATAAACAATATGCGCGTCATATTGTCATTGTGTACTTAAATTTAGTTTTATGTAAAGAACACCTAACATAAAAGGAAAAACTTCCAGCCATTTCTAAGAATAGCCCTAATATATCCAAATACTTTGGGAGCCCACCAGCGGCCGAGCGGTTCTGCGCTGAGGTGCCTCGTTCAATTCCCAGGTTGCGTTTGTCGGCCTAGCCGTTCGGAGTTTCCCGTGGTTTTCTCCGAAATTTGCATAAATACGGGCTAGGACTCCTTAGAAAGACCTCTACGGAAGGTATTCCTCTGCAGGACTAGGACCATTGTGCAGACAATTGGCCTTATTCCCAAACACCAACTCCAAATACTTTGGGTAGCCCAGTAAATGAATGATGTCCATACCACAATCTACACAAAACATGCTTTTATGCATATAAAAAAAAAATATATATCTTTATTCCATTTTGTTTAGGGCAGCCTGTAGATGTTACACTGTACGTACCTGAAATTCTCCCCATGGACTTAATATATTTGGATTCTCTTGGATGCTCCTGTATACGAACAATTTGTCTTATTTCAAAGCATCATCCATATACGATATAGATTTAGAATACCGAGTTCGGATTTCCTGCTACTATTTGTTCTTGAGATATGCTGATAACAGGTTCACACACAGACCAACCGCTAAAAGCATGATTTTTGAACTCAGGAGACCTCAAAACGTGTAAATATGACAAAAACTCAATTTCGAAATTTTGACCCAAAACAATATTTACTATATATATGGGTTACAGAAAGTAAAAAAAAAAAAATCGTTTTTTAATGGCACGATTTAACTGCTAGTCATTGGGTGTATTTAAAGAATCACAATCAAAAACAATTTCATTTTATTTCTATGTCATCAAATGTTAAAAAAAAAAAAAAAAAAAAGAAAGACTACTGGTCTTTTTTACCTTCTTCTATATTCAATAGAAAAAAGTATGATTCATAAAAATTTTCGACCTCGGGTTTTCTATGAATTTTTTACCCGTTTTGAAAAGCGTAGGACACGATTTGATCATTTTTAGAAAATGTCTGTCTGTATGGGGCAAAAATTTTTGGCAACTGTATCTCGGGGACTACTGCACAGAATTTCATAAAATTTGATATGTAGTTGCACCTTGACATAAATTAATGCCTATCAACTTTTGGTGAAAATTGTCCAACAGGGGGCGTTTCCATCCCGCTTTTTCTAAATTTTTAACATGGCAGAATAGGACAAAATTTCGCATAAATGTGCATAAAGAGAATTATTTTTTAATAACCATTATCGCAGGGGTGTTTGTGTTCAGGGTTTACCCCTGATTTCAGGGTTTTTACTCTAACCCATGTGTATATTTTATTTCCTATAAAGTTATTTCTTGTTTTCATTGGTTGTTCATTTGTCATCCAGGTGATATGTGAATGAAATTTAAAAAGATTGAGGGCTTCTGCTTTAAAATAGTTTAAGTATTATTTGATATTTTGGGTTTTTTCTAATTTGAGGCTCTAAATTTCAGGGTTTTTACCTTTGAGGTCACAATCACCCCTAATTTATGGAATTAAAATGAACTATTTATAATAGTGATAATCAGCTAGGAAATTTTTTTTTGTATATATGTAGGAGTATCCCCCCCCCCCTTCCCTAGAGGGGAAGTCTTTCTCCGAAGGGGGCAAATTTTCATTATGGGTGTCTTTCAAAAGACCAATACCTTTAAAACGAATGGTTGAACTACCGATCTGCGATTATTTAAAGTTATCGATTTTTTTCATTTTAACTAAACAAAAACAATTTTTTTATTTTAAATGTCATATCGAGAATGAAATTGACTTTCTTTTGATATTTAATATTACACTACTTCTCTTGGATGAAAATCGTCGTCATTCGTCATGGAAGATAATTTTAATAAATTATTTTTAATGAGTGAATTTGTATAGGAAAATATGGAAGGAAGTCATGAGGTAACCAGAACGTACTAGTTTTTTTTTTTTTCAATTTTTTTTTAATAAATATCTAGTGAAATATCAGATGATCATCTATTAATTAAATTCATCCATAATTAAGCTATGCACATTTTTAAAGTATTTTTAAAAATATTTTAAAAACGTATCCCCTATAAAAGTAGGCCCTTCAGCGGCCGAGCGGCTCTGCGCTCGTCGGCCTAGCCGTTCGGTGTTTTCCTCCGAAACTTTCGTAAGTGTGGGCTAGGATTCTTTAGAAAGGCCTCCACAGAGGGCACTCCTTCTCAGACCTAGGACCCTAGTGCAGTCAGACGGCCTTAAGAGGGGACAATACCTAATCTCGCCGGCAGCCTTCGCCCATGTTATTCTATGGGAAAATTTGTTGCGACAATTACACATTACCTAATGAATATTTTTTAATTCTGTTATCGCAGTCAGAAAATTCATAACCGTTAAATGAGTACTCATTTTTGAAAATTTCATTTTTTTTTAATTTTTACATTTTAATTTTGAGTTCAAAAATGCGATTTTTCACAAAATGCATTTTTCTCATTTTCTAGTCGCAAAATGAAATACTAAAAATTTAAAAAATCAATTTTTGGAAAAGAAGTACTAATTTAACGCTTATGAATTTTCTAAATGTGAAAACAGAATTGAAAAATATTCATTAGGTAATGAGTAATTATGTGAACAAATTTTCCCATAGAATAACATGAGCGAAGGCTGCCGGCGAGATTAGGTATTGTCCGCTCTTAATCCCCACAACCCAATCCAACTCAACCCCTATAAAAGTATTGAATTTCGTCTGCTAATTGCCCTTCTGCCCTGTTGCCAAAATGATATTACAGCATGGCACACTAATTATTTTAGGCAAAGTACTAACACCTTACTTGAGAAAGAAAACATTTATTGTTATGGCCATCATCGTTTAGTTAAGTAGTTATACAGTACTTTGTAAGAACAAATATAAATGCTGATTTAGAATACTTATAATTTCATGAACAACATTGGTGAAAAGTTTTTTTTTTCGAAAAATAAGTTGTGGCCTACCACTTTTGATAAAAAATATCGTCATTTTATAATGTAACTGTTTTGGGAAAAAAAAAAAAATATTTTAACACTAGAAAATAAAATATATCATTTTGGTTCCGCCCGGGATCGAACCGGGGACCTTTTGCGTGTAAAGCAAACGTGATAACCACTACACTACGGAACCGACGTTTTTTAAATAATTATTTTTTATACAAATTTGTAATATATAGCATAATATCCTGATAATTAGTTTATCGTTTCATTAGTTTCTGTTAAGCACTACTTTATCGTATTTCTGAATGATTATCAATTAAAATAATTATTCAAGTATTATAATTAGTATTTCTTGTGCTGCCATCTATTGCATTATTTTAACAATTCAGGTTATAAACATGTAAAATAATAATAATAAAAAAATGATATTTTTTAATTACTAGGTTAGATTTTGAAAGTTGTTTAAGAAATTAGAAACGGAAACTAACTTTATAGACTCATATTTTGAAAAATAATTTAAATGTAAGTTTTAAAAAAGGATTAATTTGTACAATTTACTCTTCATTATTATGATAAAATAGGATTGAAAAATCAGTTAATATAATAAAATTCTTTTTTTTTTTATTTTAATATGAATTACGATGATTATTTGACCATTGACCGCCGTCAAATTCACTAAATTACTGATTCAACGAGATATTTTGCAAGCATCCGTTTACTTATTTAATCTATTTGGTGCTGCCATCTATATTTTAAATTTATTATACTTATTTTAAGATTATTTTGGTTTTAAATTTAAATAGATTTTAATCTATCTGTTTACATTGTTAAAGAGGGAATTTCTCCAGAAGATAGGCAATTCGCTAGGTTTTTTTTTTTTTTTTTTAATCTGAAGTTTACATGTATTTCTTAAAAAGTTTACCTGAAAGCGAAACATAAAAAAGACTGACAAAGTGAGAAAAAAGAAAGTTAAAGCAAAATTAATATTCTAACTGAAATTAAATTTAATACTGAACAAGACGCCTATTTTATTTTATTTTATTTTCGTGGATGTTGCCAGAAATCCTGCTTCTTCAAAGTAGTAACGAAAAGGCGGCCCCGTTTCTTTTCTTTTCCTTGTCTGACAGAAATAGTCGTCTCAATCTAAATAAATAAATAGTCTGAATTTATTTTTATAGTTATTATAGAAGATTATATTATATTAGAAAGAATATTTGCAATGAATTACGAGGAAATTGATCCTTTTCTCTTTGAAAGTAGATGCCATAAGTGGACTCATAATGTTCAGTTCCTCATAATGTATTTGTTCTCACACATTTCTGTTACAGAAATGTGTTACAGTCATGTTAAGAATATTTAATATGGCTGATCACCAAACACGGTCGCTGATTAAAGTTTTCCTACTATAGTAGGCTACCATCCATCCGATTCGATACATTTATCTTATCCTAATTTGCTGACTAATTTTATTAGGATTACTATGCAATTCCATACTATTTTCAATGAAATTATTCTATAATGCCGGTTTATGCGATCTATTGTCCTATTTTGCCATGTTAAGGAAATCTTAAATTTCGAATAACTTGTAAAATTTTCAAATTAAAATATTCACAGTCAAGGATGTTCACGTTAGCGTGATAAATGATGTTTTAAAGATGGTCTGATATCTTTAAGATAAAAATATTCTTCTTAATGCATATTTTAATCGAAATTTTGTCCTATTTTCCATCTTAAGAAAATCGTAAATTTCGGATAACTTACACAGTTTTTAAAATAGAATGTTGCAAATCAACACGGTTCTGTTCTTGCCAGTATCATAAGTGACATTTTATAACTTGTCCGACTTCTTTACAATCATTTGTTCTTAAGACGATGTGTTCAGATTAATTAGCTAATATACTTTACAAATTTATTCACCTACGGACGAACACATAAATTTTGTGCGTTGCGGATTCCTCAAATTTCAAAATGTTTAAAAAGTTCAAAATACCGAGGTCGAAATATTTCACGATTACCTAGTAAGTTCCCCGTGCCTATAGTATGATGGGGAACTAAAATATCATAATGTCATTCTCAGACTATTGGGGGCACAGGATGGTAAACTGAATTAAAATGACTTAAAAGTATGTCGGATGTGAAATTCGAATCACTATAACAGAATCATTTTTGAAAAGTTAAGCGTATTTTTTTTTTTCTATGACATTTATAAACATTAATCTATTAAAAGAGGAGAAAAAAAAAAAAAAAAAAAAAAAAAACAACTTATTTTTACTTATAATTAAAACTTTATTTTGCAATTTTATGGTATATTAAAAATGATAATTCAAAATGGCGCACATCACATTTTAAAACTTACTCGCAGAAATAAATTTTGGGTTGCAATTGATTTATATCATGCGCATATTAAAACCAGACTACATGGGGGAAAAAAAAAAAAAAATTAAAAAAGTTAACAGAGTTAAAAAAAGAAAGCAAAATACTTAAACTGTTTTAAATATTTGAAAAATTTCAACGGATTTGCCATTATTACTTTTAAAAGGAAAATAATCTGGCGTGTCACTCACACGACTTTCTCTTACCTTGCATTTGAATACTATAAAGATAGATTGCACATTAAGATGTCGCCAAGGCTGACCCCAATGGAAGTGAATGAACTGCCCCTTTTTCACTTTGCCTGTAAAACTACTTTCATTGCAACAATACTCTGCCGTATTTTAGACAACTAATGTTTCTATGGTTATATATGTAATGTATATTTCCTATTAAACATATTTTAGTTCCCCATCATACTATAGGTATGGGGTACTTAGGTAATCGTGAAAATTTTCGACCTCGGTTTTTTTACTTTTTTATTCGTTTTCAGGTGTGAGGAATCCGAAAATGACAAACTTTGTATGGTGTCCGTCTGTATTGTGTCTGTTAGTTTATTAGTCCGTTAGTGTGTTAGTCCGTTAGTTTGTTAGTCTGTTTACACGATATCTCACGAACAAATGATCGCAGAGAGGTCAGGCTAGTTTTAAAATATTATTTATGACACTGGCAAGAACCCTATTTATTTGCAATATTCTAATTAATAAACTTCAGAAGTTATTCGAAATTAACGATTTTCTTAACATGGGAGAATAGGGGAAAATTTCACTTAAACGTACATGAAAAGAATTTTTAGTTCCCCATCATACTATAGGTATGGGGAACTTAGGTAATCGTAATAATTTTCGACCTATCTGAGCCATCGTAATAACTGAGCTATTTTCAATTTCAGTGTATAAATTTGTTCATTATTTATCCTCTATTTTTTGTAAGTGCACGGGCTGAACAATCCGCGTTTGTAATGATCGATAGATGGCGCTCTCTGAACACTGCAGTTGTTAGTAAATATAACAGCCACGTGTAATTATTATTCTTTCTCCGCCATTTCATCATGGAAAGTCGATTGCATAATATGAGGATATGCAGTGGTGTGATAATTTCACCTTAGCCCACCAGAGGGCGAGCATTTCATTACAATCGCGGATACGTCAAAGAAAAAAAAAAGAGTTAAATGAATTTAATGCTTTAATTTTTATGTAAAATATGATCGCGTGCTATCTTCAAAATTTGTTAAAGTGAAAAGATTATGTGGTGCGTGGGGCATCCATTGTTTTGTTTTTTTATTCAAGAAATGGAATAGAATAAAGAGAGCAACGATGTTAGTTGCATTTTTTCATACAGTTTGAATTTTAAATTTTAGTGAAGTATTATTTACCGTAGGAATAATTTTCTTATGTTTAAAGTTATAGGGAATTATTATACGAGCACAAGAGATGCTACTTTAATAATTTTAAAGTGTAAATAATAAGTATTGGCGTCCGCTTTTATACAGTTTATTTTACTAAGAGAAAAGCTAGGAATTTGCGGTGCTTATTCCGTTGCTTTACATAAAATTAGTGGAGTCCGCGGCGACAGGACCTTTTAAGTGAAGTAAAACTATTTTGATTGTATTAAGATTAAAAAAGATGTTTAAAACCGTTAAAGGATTTAAAAAAGAAGATTTGAAGTGGGTAGCCGAAGAGATTGGAGAGACTTTGCCTTCGACGTTCACAATAGCAAGCTTAAAAGAGCTGATTTTAAATAGTAAAGAGTATGAAAAGGATCCCGAATTTGTTCAAGATATCTTAGAAAATGCTATAGCTGAAACAAAATTGAAAGAAGAAAAACAAGCTTTGAAAGAAGAAAAACAGGAACAAGCTTTGAAAGAAGAAAAACAAGCTTTGAAAGAAGAAAAACAAAAACAAGCTGAAAAAGAAAAAAAAAAAAAAAACTTGAGAAGTTAAAGCTAGAAAAAGAAGCTGAGGCATTAAAGCTAGAAAAAGAAGAAGAACTGGAGAAAGAGAATTTAAGATTGAATCATGATTTAGAATTGGCGAGAATACAATCATCTGGGCTAATTCAAACTGATGCTATTTTAAGTAATTATGAAAATAGTACTTGAGACGAAAATGAGACGAAAATTTACTTTACCTAAGCTGGAATCCAGGAAATTTGGCGGAGAAATTAAGGATTGGTTGCCTTTTTGGAGCCAATTTGAACAAATCGATAAAGATGATGATATTGCCTCAGAGGACAAGTTCCAGTATTTAGTACAAGCAACAATATCTGGTTCACGAGCAAGAGAAGTTGTTGAAAGTTTCCCGCCAACTGGCGCTAATTATTCAAAGGCAGTGGAAAGTTTAAAGGCTCGTTTTGGCAGGGAAGATATTCTAGTAGAAGTGTATGTACGAGAGTTATTGAAGTTGATAATATCTGTGCAAACAAAAGGTAAATTTTCATTAACTTCATTATATGATAAGCTTGAGTCATATTTGCGTGCGCTAGAAACATTAGGTGTTACCACTGATAAATATGCCTCCATTTTATACCCTATGGTTGAGTCTTGTTTCCCAGCAGACTTTTTGAAGACCTGGAATCGTTCGAATCTCTCTTCTTCTAATACGGATGCTAAAGAAAGGTTGAATAATCTGATGCATTTTTTGAAAACGGAAGTAGAAGGTGAAGAGAGAATATCTTTAGCTTCGGTTTGACATAGCGTGAAGATAATAAATATTCTAAAAGGAAAAATAGTGCGAGTGCAGACTATATGCGAAATAAAATATCGACAGCTGCAGGTTTATTGACAACGTCTTCTGCTTTAGTTCTCAAAAGGGTATGCATTTTTTGCCAAGGCAAACATTTGAGCTCTGAATGCTTTTCAGCTCGAAAATTGAGTTTAACTGAGATACAAAAGATTCTAAAGGATAAAAATTGCTGCTTCGCTTGTTTGTTACCTAATCATACAGTTAAGAAATGTCGAGCAGTTTTAAAATGCATTATCTGTTCTAAGAAGCATGTGCCTTTTATATGCGATTTGCGTGTTTCTCAAGGTAAAACTGCACAAGAAAAGGTTGAAGAAAATTCAGTCAGTAGTGAAGTAAACATGACAAATTTTGATAAGAAAAGTGCTAAAGTATTCCTTCAAACCTTAAAAGTGAAACTCATCTCAGAAAGCAAGCAGAAGACAGTTAGTTTATTGTTTGATTCGGCATCCCAAAAATCTTATATTTTGAAAAGCATAGCAGAAGAGATGAATTATACTCCAATTCGTCAAGAAAAAATGATGCATTCATTGTTTGGCGGAGTTACAACAAAGGAATGCCAACATAATTGTTATAGAATACAGGTTAAGGATATGAATGAGAAGTTCACCTGCAATTTTGAAGTGATGGTTCAAATTACTGTATGTGAAAACATTCAACCGGTCACTAAAGGTCCGTGGATTAAAGAGTTGAAGGAATATGGAATCGAATTATCTGATGTAAGTCAATGCCGTGAAGTTATCGAAATATTGATTGGTGCTGATATTATGGGAAAGATGTTAACTGGCAAAAGAAAAGTATTGACATCTGGTCTTGTTGCTATAGAAACATGCCTTGGTTGGACATTGATGGGCAAGGCGCCTCACACCGAAGTCTCAACAGATAATTTAGCAATGATGGTGACGTCTTTGTTCGTAAATGAAGCTGATATCTCAAACTTATGGAGATTGGACTTGATCGGAATAACAGATACTATAGAGAAGAAATCTAAAAGTGAGATTGACCGTCAAACAAAGGAACATTTCTTAGAGACAGTAAAAATTAACAAGGATGGTCGTTACGAAATTTGTCTTCCTTGGGCTGACGACACATCTACATTACCAGATAACTTGAGTTTGGCTGTAAGACGTTTAGAAAGTACAACTTCTAACTTATTATGAACATGTACGAAAAATATGAAAATATATTTATGGTCTGGTTGAATGAGGGGATCATAGAAGAAGTTCCTGCTACCAAAGTGAACTGTAATTATTTACCTCATCACCCAGTTATTAAAGAGACCAGTAGTACAACACCTATCCGTCCGGTTTTCGATGCTTCAGCAAAGTTGGCTAACCATCCATCTTTAAATCAGTGTCTGCAGTGTGGCCCAAATTTGATTGAGCTTATTCCAGATATTCTCCTACGTTTTAGAGAAAGAAAATTCGGTGTAACCGCTGACATTAGAAAAGCGTTTCTTCAAATTAGCATTTGTGAAAAGGATAGAGATTTCCTACGATTTCTAAGGTGGAAAGATCTAAAAGAGAAGAAACTTAGAGTATTTAGGCATGCACGAGTCGTTTTCGGCGTAAAGTGTAGCCCTTTTCTTTTATCATCAGTAATTGAATATCACATCAAAAATAGTGCAAATTTTGAGGAAAATTTCAAGCAAAGGCTTTTGCATTGTTTTTATGTAGACAATCTCGCCACTAGTGTGCACAGTGAAGAAGATCTAAAGAAATTTATCTCGGACTCAAAGAAAATAATGGCAAATGGTGGTTTTCATTTAGACAGTGGGAACACACTGGTGATCACGATGAAACATCGAACCAGAAGGAAACTCAAGTATTGGGTCTGATTTGGGATAAGGTTTCCGATACATTAAAAATCAATATGAAATGGCTAAACGATTTCAACACAGAAAGGATTACCAAGCGAAGTATGTTATCGGCAGGTCATAAAATTTTTGATCCTTTTGGTTTCACTTCTCCAGCGATACTTTATCCTAAATTGATGTTACAGAAAGCTTGGAAATTAGGAATTAATTGGGATGACGAAATAACTGGTGATTTACAAAAATAATTCCTATATGAGGTTAAGATACCAAGGTATATCCAGATCACTCCAGAAAACTTACATGCATGCACAATTCATACTTTCGTTGATGGAAGTAAAGATGCTTACGCAGCAGTAGTATTCTTGAGGATAGAAAAGGAAGATCAAGGGGAAATAATTATGCTTGCTGCCAAGTCCCGAGTTGCGCCTTTAAAGAATGCAACTGTACCAAGAATGGAGCTATTAGCAGCTACTATTGGCGCTCGTTAGGCGAAAACTGTTGTGGATGCTTTGAGTTGGCAGGAAATGAAGATATATTACTGGAGCGATTCCTCAACAGTGCGTGCTTGGATATCAAGAAATGAGAGCTGGTCTGTGTTTGTCCGAAATCGGGTCCAAGAGATTCAGAAATTAAGCAGTCCTTTATCATGGAAACATATACCAAGTGAGAAGAATCCAGCAGACTTCCCGGCTAGAGGCTGTAAGGTTAAGCAATTAGCTTTCATCAGATGGTGGGAGGGCCCACATTGGATGAAAGATTCAGCAGAATTTAGAAATCACATGAACACTTCCAATGAAGATTGGAATGAGGAAGAAATTCAGGAAGAAAGGTCAAAGTCTACTTGTATGTTGACGAAGCCTGAATTTCCATCCAACAATAACTGGTATTACCGCTACTTTTCAAGTTATGAAAAAATCATACGTTTAGTTGCTTGGATTCTTCGCTTTAAGCATAATTGTTTAAATCCTGATAAGAGGAGTAAAGGCAAATTGACGACTACTGAATTTCGGGAAGCTGAGATAAAAACTCTACGTATGGTTCAAAAGGAATCTTTCTCTTCGGAAAGTGATGAAAGATTGAAGACATTACAAACCTGTAAGGATGAGCAAGATGTCATTCGTTTGAAAACTAAAATAACTTACAGGAAAGATAGTGCAGATTTTCTCCATCCCATAATTCTCCCTTCAAAGCATGAAGTTGTTAATCGACTTATTTTTTATATTCATGTAAAGAACTGTCATGCGGGGTTACAAATCCTCTTAAATTTGCTTAGAGAAAGGTATTGGATCCTCAACGGAAGAAAGAGTGTAAAGCTTGTGTTAGCCAGCTGTGTGATTTGTAAAAGATTTAATTCAAGGGCTTTATGGACATCTAGTGCTCCTCTACTTGAAAACAGAGTAAAAGATTCTGCCGTATTTCAAATTACAGGCATAGATATGGCTGGTCCCTTGTATCTTAAGAACGATAAGAAGAGTTGGATTTTGATTTTTACCTGTGCTATATATAGAGCTGTTCATCTAGAGCTAGTGACCTCTGCTTCAACAGATGCATTTCTGGTGGGTTTGAGAAGATTTGTGGCTCGCAGAGGAAGATGCATCTGTTATCTACTGTGATAACGGAACAAATTTTGTTGGCGCAGCTAATTTATTGAGAAGCTTAGATTGGCAACGTATACAAAAATATGGGTCTGTCAACTCCATAGACTGGAAGTTTAACCCGCCAACTGCGGCGTGGTGGCGTGGCTTCTGTGAGAGGCTGATTAGGGTAATAAAAGACCTTCTTAAAAGAGTGTTAGGACGCGCCTGTCTTGCGTACGGAGAAATGACAACTCTTTTAGCTGATGTTGAAAGTGTAGTGAATTCAAGGCCTCTAACATATCTTTCTGAAGATGCGACTGTAAAGCCTATCTCCCCATCTATGTTTCTTCAAGATGTTCACGAAATTCAGCTTCCAGATGTTGATGCAGTTGAACAAAATTCTTTAACAAAGAGGCTCAGATACAGGCAATCCCTACTCAGAGCTTTGAGAGATCGATTCAGATCCGAATATTTGGGTGCTCTCATACAGCGAGCAAATAGAAGACACACCAGATTTTTTTTTATACATAACATAGATGAACAGATTATTTAAAGTTATCCAAAGTGTGAAAATTAGGTCGCTAATTGCTATATAGATGAGTACGAACCGGAATCGTCACTTCTCTTGCAAATTATATAAATAGATGTTTTTTAGGCTTAAAATAGTGCTTGCTGAAATAAATTTTCTATTTTTACAACTGCATTTTTATTTTCTCTTACCCATAACTTAGAGAAAGTATTGTTTTTGGGTCAACTTTTCGAAATTGAGTGTTTGTTATATTTACACGCTTTGAAGTGCCCTGTATCCAAAAATCACGTTTTTTGCGGTTTGTCTGTGTGTCTGTCTGTTATCCGAACATCTCAAAAACAAATTATAGAAGAAAGTTCAAACTTCTTATTCAAAATGTGTATCATATAGGGATGTTACACTAAACATTTCGTTGAGATCAAGCAAATGGTTCGTGTACAAGGACATCTAAGAGAATTAAAATACATTACGTCTATGGGGAAATTCCAGGTAAATAGAGTTTAACATCTATAGACTGTACTAAACCAAATGAAACGAATATATATTTTTTATATGCGTTAAAAGATGTTTCCTGTAGAATACGGTATGGAAATCATTAACTCTTCGTTTACCGGGCAACACAAAAGAACTAAATTATAATGCGATCAAACTTGAAAATTGATGCAAGTGTATTTTAGGTTGTGCCGTCCGTGTGTTATAGGATTATATTTATGTGCACCATGTGATGTGTACATACGTTTCAGAAGATATATGTACAGGGCTGCCAATATTTAAGCGATAAGATTCTTTTTGTTTGTTAGTGGAAGTGCTTTACTGTAATATTTTACCATGTACAGGAAAGCTGCTCAGTAATTGAAATTAATTCCTCAAAGATAAATAATGTATTTTTTAAAACTAAATGTGCATCGCTTGGTTTTTGTATATTTACACGTTTTGAGGCTTCCTGAATACCAAGGTTAGAGTACATTAAAAACAAATAATTTCAGGCGATTCAAATGATGCATTTTGAAGTTAATGCGTTTGTTACTAGAAAAGTTTGTTCAAGATTGATAAGTATCAAGGAATGATGCATGTGAAAGTTTCCTGAATAATTTTAAATGAACTTTTTAACTTAAAAATAGATTTGAATTCTGTATAAGTATAGATATAATGATGAAACGGGGGTTGAGGTTGGCGGTAGCCCCCCTCACATAGAATTATTTTTCAAATAAAGCTGTTCCTAAGCCTGATTTGAATTGTTTTAACATACGTTTTACACATTAGTACTCGTTATCTGAACCCCTAATCTTCAATCTGTACTTATAGTATTGAATTTTAGGGTAAGAGAAAGTCGTGTGAGTGACACACCAAATTATCTATATTAATAAAATCAGACTTTTGTCTGTAAATTTGTCAGAATCGAAAAATTTTGCGATATCTTCACGTTTCACACACCATGAAAGCCGAAAATGATTTCAGAAAATTTTGCCTGTGTTTGTGTGTGTGTGTGTCATCGTGTCTGTATGTCACTTTTTTTGTCCGGGCATCACTTGAGAACGGCTGGACGGAATTCAACGGCGCTTGGCAGGAATTTAGATCTTTACCCAACTTAAAATTATATCTATCAACATTTCAGAAATCCCCCTCCGTTCCCCCCTGGGGGGTAAAAGACTAAAATACGTTTGTCCGGGCATCACTCGAGAACAGCTGGACGGAATTCAACGGCGCTTGGCAGAAACTTAGGTCTTCACCCGACTTAAAATTATATCTATAGAAATTTTCAAAATTATGATTAGTGTTTAAATTGAGGGTAAAAACCGCCGGCGCATGCGCCATAAATATTTTTTCACTAAAACGCTTTGAATGGAAAAATAAAATATAAAAATGAAATTTTAAGTTAAAGACTTTTTTATTCACGTGATTCGCACTACAAATTATGAAAAGATCTAAATTCCATACTTTAGTTAAATTTTAAAAATCTAATTGTCGTATCGAAAAACTGTTTGCACCCCTGGATTCAGAAAAATCGCCCCATTAATTTGGTATCAAATTTATAAATATAGGTCTGATATTTCTAATTTATTTTCCCCTTTTTCCGTTTTCAACCCAGATTCGGTAGAAGGTTTTATATTTATATATATTTTTATTTTCCAGAAATAAAATGAAATATTTTTAATTTCACGTGAATAATAATAAACATCAGAGAGAAAAATACCTACAAAAGTTGGTGATTTTTTTTTTTTTTTTTTTAAATCAGGAATTTGTATGTGGATAAATATTTTCATAGAGATATTTGGCATTAGTTTAATATTTTTATTTAATTAAGCAGTACTTTTCTTTCCTGCAGTAAAACAAAATTTTTTGTTGTTATTATGTAACTTACCACGGTCTTTTATGTTCTCCCCTTAATTGTAAATGATTATAATTTTGATTTTATTAAGATTTTTTATTTTTATTTTGTAAATATCAGAAAAGAGTTTTAATTTAATTTTATTTGTTTATTTATTTTGTGTATGGAACAGCTTTAGTATCGGATCCCTTTGGCAAAATTTGAAATTCGGCACCGAAGTAGCTCGGACGTTTCTCGCCAAGATCTTTAATTGCACAACTGAGATAGCCAATTCAGTTCATCGGAAAAATGGCTTAAAATATTTAAAGTCACCAAAGGGGTCCCATACTAAAGCTGTGCTTTTTGAATTTATTTATTTATAATATTTTCTATTAAAAACTTCTGTGGTCACGAAATTTGGTGCGTAAATTGTTTGTATGCATCCGGCACTTATCATAACTGGATTTCATGAAATTCGAAATCCTCCCTTCTCGGAGTCGGTGGGCAATAAACATGTGTAAAAACATGTTTCGCTTTGAATTATCTTAGAATGGCGAATTTTAGTGTGTGGATATTGATTAAGTGTATGCATTATGTACTACATTAGCGGGATTTTTCAAAACTTCGAACTCACCCGCTGAGGAAGGGGAAGTAAGAAGTGGGTAAGTTGCTGCCGAAGGCAGTGGGGACCCAGACTCCTCACGTTGCGAGCGCGAAAACCTCTACCAATCACAGCGAGAACTTAGGTTGTTCATAAAGATATGGGATTTTGACAATTCATTTAAGTTTAATGTCCAGCGAAGCGGGCTAAGCCTGCTAGTTTTCTATAAAATTACTATTACTATTGACTACTATTTCGGTTTATTTTTTTTTCTTTTTGTAATATTTTATTTTGCCCGCTTCGCTGGGCACTATATTTAAATGATTTCTTTTTAATTGAATAACTGAAACGTTTAAATAAATATATTTCGACTGGCGATTATTTTCGTCACAACTTTAGTATGGGATCTCTTTGACAATATCAAATATTTTTTGCACTTCTCGAATCTGTACAACAAAACTATAATTAAAATGAATATTCTCGAAAACATTCCAATGGTAGTGTTAATTCTTCGAATATTCTGGAAGCAGTTGAAGTTGTTATTCGTACAACAAAAGTCACTATTCGATGAATGTTCTGGAACGGTCCAAAAAATAGTCATTTGTTCCTCAGGATAAAGCAAATAACATCAAATACTTCAGAGCAGAATTTTTCGCTGGCTCACGAAAAATGTCCAGTCGCTTAGAGCTCAATCTCTGAAATGCAATCACCCAGAATAGGTCTCTAGCGACTGCATACTCTTTCGCAGTGGATAAGAATCGCAGTGAATGCATACTCTTTCGCAGAAACCAACTCACTCCTATTTATAACTTTTGGCGGTGGGACTTAGCGATGAATCCATCGAGAATCCCACGGAAAGTTCGAGATCTATGTTCCCGTGTGTCGGAGAGCTTCGAACCTCCGGGAACCCTAAACTACCATTTTTCACCAAATTAGGTCACCCACTCGCCAAGCTTGTCGCCAAGGCTGACCCCACTGGAAGTGAATGAACTGCCCTTTAATTTTCACTTTGCGTGTAAAACTACTTTCATTGCAATAGTTCAATTGATGAAGGAAAAAGACTTAATCCTTTGTAACAATATGCTATGAGCACTATTTCTGCCGTATTTTAGACACCTAATATTTCTATGGTTATATATATTTCCGATTAAACATATTTATATTTATATTTAGTTATTTAAATATTAATTTGAATTAATCAAATATTTTTGACCGACAGCGTGCAAGTGCAGTCACACGCAGCAGTTCATTTATTTATATGTTAAATTAGCGTAGTGATTGGCATACAAAAATAAATAAATAAATGATACTCAGATAAAAATTTATCATTTATGTGATTACCATTTCGGTTTATTTTATTTTTTCTTTTTTGTAATATTTTTTAATTTATTTATATTTTTGATGCGCTACTTAGGTTAAAATGACTGTTACTAAATTAAACATCTTGGCAAAAAACGTTTGGTGTACTTTAACGCCAAAAAAAAAAAAAAAAAAAAAAAAGAATCGCCCAGGAGGATCTATGAATGAAACTGATAAAATAAATTTATGGTTCATAGAGTTTAGAGCAGTAAAGAAACGCTAGGCAATCGAATGTGACGCCATGGGCACATTTTTTGAATAATAACTTGACAGTAAAAATATAAAAAATAGTAGTTAAAAAAAAAAAAAAAAAAAAAACATTTTAGTACAACATAGATTAGCATCGTAAACTATATTAACACTTTATCAATGTGTATAAATTTTTTAAAGTGATAATGACGTCAATTTTTGTGAGATGCATAATTTATATTTTTTTAAAATAATTTCTTATTATTTACGTTTAAGTGAATGTATTCATTTTCCTGCCGATAAAAAAATGAACTCGTAAATTTTTTGGCAACGATTAAATTATGGATAAAATTTAAATGGCTAATTTTATAGCTATTAAAAGGTTATTATTTTCGTATTTTAACTAATTAAAAGAATACTAATCAAAAATTCGAAAATCGGGCTTCGAGGTGCACAAGGTAGTTAACAGAGTTAACAGAGTAAGGTGCCTCAGAGGCACCTCTGTGTCGAATCACGGACTGTCCGAGCTACCGTTTTCGAGAACAGTGAAATATGCGTACATAAACACACACACACACACACGCACACACAGATATATACTAAGCGACAAAAAAAAAAAAAAAAAAAAAAAAAAAGGCCGCACTACAGAAAAATTGACTTACACCTTTTGGGTTTGTAATAATTTAAAAACTAATGATTGCAACAAATAAAATTGTTATGTTTGTGTAATACGAAAGTCATACCATGATACCTATGTACATTTTCGATTTAATAATTCGTTTTGTTACACTTTACGTAGTATTTAATAAAAATCTACATAAAATTTTCTTTTTAAACGTAATATAATAAACATATACTTTGTATTAAACAAGTGTTATTTTAATGTATGAAATAAAACTATTTATTTGTTAGATCTAAACAATATATATATATATATAAATGAATGTTTGTCTGTATGTCCTTTATAAAATCGTAAACGGCTTGACCGATTTCGATCATTCTTTTTTTGTTTTTTTTCCTTATAGGTCAGGGTGGGGGGGGGGAGGGGGGCAAAACGTGAATTCAAAAAATCCTTCATATCTCAAACAAAAAAAAAAAAAACAGATATCCGTAAAATTTTTGCTTTAAAATATAGCTAATATAAATGTCTAAAAACCAATTTCTGGAATTTTTGAAATTCGGTCCCCAAGGGGGGCGGGGGTGGCAAAACGGGATTTCGCATGCGTAAAACGCGATTTCGCATAATCCTATATATCTCAAAAAAAAAAAAAAACAGGTATACGTGAAATTTTTGCTATAAAATATAGCTAATACAAATATCTAAAAACCAATTTCTGGAATTTTAAAAATTCATCCCCCAGGTGGGGCAGCAGGGGCAAAAAAAATTAAAAATACAGTTAGGCCTTTCAAAATTGGTACAGATAGGTACAAATAGCATGCAAGTCGAATGGGGATATTTTCGAAAGTGTAAAGTTATTAGGAGGGGAGAGAAGGGGGGAGGGGAGGAGAGAGGGGGGGCAAAAAAAATAAAATTGGAGTTAGATCGTTCAAATTTGGTATATAGAGGTTTTCGATACTTACAAATCGATTGCGGATATTTTCGAATTTGTAAAATTATTAGGAGGTGCGGGAAGGGGGTGGAGCGGTAAGGGGGGGGGGCTATGGGTAAAAACAAATAGAAATGCAGTTAGGCCGTTCAAAATTGGTACAGATTGGTTTTAGAGGCCTGCAAGTCGAATGGGGATAGTTTCGAAAGTGTAACGTTATTAGGAGGGGCGGAGGGGCAAAAAAAAAAATAAAAATAAAATAGAGTTAGATCATTCAAAATTGGTGCATAGAGGTTTTCGATACTTACAAATCGATTGCGGATATTTTCGAATTTTTTAAAATTATTGGGAGGGGGGGAGAGTGGTGGGGCAAAAAAATAAAAATAGAGATAGATCGTTCAAAACTGGTGCATAGAGGTTTTTGATATTTACAAATCGATTGCGGATATTTTCGAATTTGTAAAATTATTAGGATAGACGGGAGGAGGGTGCGAAGGGGGAAAATAACAGAAATAAGAGTTAAAGCATTTTGGGAAATTTTTCCGAAGGCAGTGAGAACCAACCCGGTGCGACATTTTTCCTAATCATATTTTGTTTCGCTTTTTTTTTTTTTTTTTTTTTTTTTTTTCACGTGATAAAAATTAATGCAATTTTGAGAATTCAGTAATTATAGTAATTCATTTAAAAATAGGGTCCAGCGAAGCGGGCGAAGCCTTCTAGTTATTTAATAAAACTATGTATTCTGGATTGGATAATTCCGCCTTTATATGGAATTACTGCTTTAATGCGCAGTGGCATAGTATTTTACAATTTTTTAACATGAAACTCAGAAATTTCACTGTGCAAAAATCATAAATATATTTTTCTAGTTCTTTCAAAGTTGTATGCTACAAATTTCTAATTCCCACCCTCTTTTATAGATTAAACATTTTCGAGCGGATTGAGATTTGGACAATTTTCAGGTGTAATAAAGAAGAATATGCGATATTCTTTGTGGGATTTAATTTTAAGTAAAAAAATTTATGATAACTTACAAAATTATAGATGCTCCTGAGAATGGATAAGTAATTTTAACAACTTGAATCAAATAAATGTATTACAAGAGCCATATAACAAGGTGCATTATCATCTTGAAATGCTTATTATGGAAGAGTGTGAAATACCCCCAAAGCAGTCGGTCAGGTATCAATTTTTTAATGGCCAAATTTTATTTCGGGTTAATTGATCCCTTGAACATGAAAATTTGCCAGACTCACCGAAAAATTATGCATTTTCGTATCGTAATGTTTTGGGAATATGTTGTTTTAACAGTGCGATTTCCATTAAATAAGTCACATTTTCGTGATCAGATCTGCTTGTTTCCGTCAGTTTGAAATAAGTTAAATCTGACTCATCAGAGAGCCAAATAATTAATTGATCCTTTTTTAATTTTTTTTAATACTAAACACTTTTTCTGAATCCCTGCTATGTTCTAAATGTTATACAAACTGATTTTTTAAGCGCTGTCTTTTTAACTTGCGGTCATCTCGACTTAGAGGTCTGCACGGACCAGAATTTCGAGGCCCTGGCCCGGCCCGGCCCGGCCCGTACGAAAACTTTGCTTACCCGGCCTGGCCCGTTATGAAGTCGAAAAATGCGGCCTTTTTTAACGGTGTATGGCCCGGCCCGGATAAAAAACGATAAAATCAGGCCCGACCCGGCCCGGCCCGATTCAAAAATATGTAAAATAACAAAAAAGAAAAAAAAAAAAAAATGAATGCCTTTCTATGAAAAAAATTTTTTAGTATGTGTTTTGCAGAGGTTTTATATAACCAAACAATAGTACGTTCTTTAACAAAACTGCTGAAATTTTACAAGACAATTATATATAAACAGAAATTCAATATTATAGACAAGGCACAAACAGAAAGTCAAATCGAAAATATTAGCATTCGTCAAACAATATAGGAAGGTATTTAAAATGGTTAATACTGCTAAAAATGCATTTTCAACCACCTCTTATATACCGTAATGTATCCGACTCTTTCATGTGCTCCGGTAAACAAAACTTTAATGTTAACCCAACCATATTCAATAGAAAAGTTGCTTTTGCCCATGATAAAAATGATGCACTTTCGTCCACTGGAGAAAAGGAAAAGGAGCCTTAGAGAAAAAGTTACAGCGGAAAGAATTTTATAGCCTTTATACCAGCTAAATTCAACAGATCATAAGAAACAAAGCCTTATACACAGTAACGTATCTAATTTCTTTTGTTATGCGCATGTACGCAAACTGGTAGTGACATGCATACTATTTTGAATGGGAAACCATCTAATATTACTTTAAATAAAATATATTAATTTCGAGGTATGCTAAAAATATTTGCGAAAAATCAGATTTCGGACAGACAGACTGATAGATAATTAAATTGCAGTTACAGACACTTTTTTAACAAAATAGAACTTTATGTGACATACCAGCCTGTAAGTAAAATAAATGACTGAAGAAATATTTTATCATTTTCCTTTTTCGTTGATTGACGAGGAAACCAGAAAAAGATTCGGGCCGACACGGCCCGGAGAAAATTTCATTCAGGTCCGGCCCGGCCCGATTCACAAAAAAACTGAGCCCGGCCCGAGCCTGAAAATAATTTTTAAGCTCGAGCCCAGCCCGGCCCGGCCCGTGCAGACATCTATCTCGAGTGGATGAGTAACGTGGCCGCCTAAGGACAAATGCGCAGTTTAAACAGCCAAAAAATATTATATCTTGCTAAAAACTAGATCACTAATATTTTTTTAACATTTAATCATTTCGACATCCCACGTATTAAAATATTTTTTTGATTTTCCCCCTAAAATTAATATGTTTTGTGGTATCGTTAATTGCCTTATTTTTGCCATTTTTTAAACACTTTCTAAATTTACGATTTTCCGAACAATTGCATCTTGTTTTTAACACTTGGCTCAATCCTAAATTGCACGCGGAACACAACGTAATATAATCTGTTCAAAAATTTACTTTTGAAACAATAAAATTAGCGATTACAGAAAAAAAAATTGAAAATATCCAAGTGCGTTTTTTTTTTTTTTTTTCTCGCTTAGTGTACATTACTCGCTTAATAGTATAAGATTTGTGATGCGCTACCTAGATTAAAATGGCTGTTGCTAAATTAAACTTCTTGTCGAAAAATGTTCGGTGTACTTCAACGCCAAAATTTAAAAAATCGCAAGGAGGATCTATGAATGAAACTGATAAAATAAATTTATGGTTCATAGAGTTTAGAGCAGTAAAGAAACGCTAGGCAATCGAATGTGACGCCATGGGCACATTTTTTGAATAATAACTTGACAGTAAAAATATAAAAAATAGTAGTTAAAAAAAAAAAAAAAAAAAAAACATTTTAGTACAATATATATTAGCATCGTAAACTATATTAGTACTTCATCAATGTGTATGAAATTTTTAAAGTGATAATGATGTCAATTTTTGTGAGATGCATATTTTTTTTTTTTTTTAATAACTTTTTATTGTTCACATTTAAGTAAATGTATTTAGTATTTTCCTTTCGAAAAAAATGAACTCGTAAATTTTTTTGGCAACGATTAAATTATGGATAAAATTTAAATGGCTAATTTTAAAGCTATTATGAGGTTATTATTTATATATTTTAACTAACTAAAAGAAAACTAATCAAAAATTTGAAAATCAGGCTTCGTGGTGTACGAAGACCCCTCGGGGGCACCTTTGTGTGTGTCAAATCACGTAACTGTCCCAGCTACCGTTTTCGAGAACAGTGAAATACACACACACCCACACACATATATACAAATCTTGCTCGCTTAATAGTATAAGATGAACGACTATTTTGTAACTGCTCTTTATACCATAACTAGTATCGCCCAGTGGTCGAAATTCGACCACAAATTTATTCAAATCTCAGAATTATTTTAAGTTAGCAGTAAATAAATAAATTTAGAAATTTAAAATTTCTCTGTAAACAATGTTCTTTGTAAATACTCAAAGAACCAAATATTTAAATAAATAAATAAACTCACTTTCTGTTGCCTAAAGACAAATAACAAAGAACATTTGGATTTAAATGAGCATTTAATAGACAATTTTTTGTCAGTCAAACGATAAAAGAACCAAATATTTAAATCACGGAGTAAAAAGACAGGAGAAGAAGGTAACGCTGAAATTTTGTGATGTTGTTTTCTAATGTTTACAGATGGCGCCAGCGTGCAATCCTTCCTTCTCTCCAGCTTCCGCAATGTTATTCAATGGGGAAATGTCTCGTTTTAATTATGTTTTAAAAAATAATATCAAGCTGAAAAAATTTCGATTGAAAGCAAATTTCATTAAATAGAGTATTCTAACCAACATGTTTTTTTTAAAGAGCCATTTTATACTAATTTTACTTTGAAAGAAAGCTTTTAAAAAATGACGATTCTTTTGAACCGAAGCTAGCTAAAACAGACAATTGGGAGGAAGGAGAATGGATGAAATTTTGTAAGGAAAAAAAAATAAACTTACTTTAGGTGCAGAAAACACGAACTCGGACTTTATTTTTCTCCTAGGGTTTTTTTTTTTTGTTTTTCGTACCACTATCATAGCCTGTTTTACAACTAGGAACGAAGCATTTATTTGAAACATCTGAATTATGCAGTTTTAAGAACTTACAAAGAAATTAAATTGCTTAAAATAAAAAATTTTAAATGTACTCCAGCAAAATTCTATTGAAAACAACAGTATATCCGCGCCGAGGTAGGGAGGAATGACAAGTGGCGCCCTCAATATTTACCAAAATTTTAGATCACAGTTTCGTAGCTTTCTCCCATTGGACCTTCAACTCCTATTAATATTACTCCGTGATTTAAATAAATAAATAAAGTCACTTTTTGTTGCCAAAAGACAAATAACAAAGAACATTTGAAGTTTCAAAAATTAAATAATATATATTATTTACATATTAATACACAAACATGAAATTTATTGTACGGCTAATATCTCTTTAAATTACAGCTGACATAAATCAAAAAACAAAAAAGAAAGAAATTAGATCATAAATAAATCAGAAAATAAAAAAATGATTTCTCATAAATCAAATCCTTAGGAAATCTTTTTTGTGGTTCCACGTACGGCCAGTGACGTCATTACTTCGCTTGCGTATAAGGATGCTATACAAATTACTGTGTCTATGGTTTAATTTCTGTTTTATTAAATTGCCAGATTAACTTTCTACTTTTAGGTATTTTTTAATGTAAAGGAATACGTGTATGAAAAGGAAAAATGGCGGAAAATGCATAAAAAATAAAAGTATTTTTAAATACCTTCTTGACATCGTAAGAAAATAATATTTGTATTCGCACCTTCCGGCTAACCATACCTTTCGAATGATACCATTTTCAACCCTCTACTCCCATAATTAATATGTTAAAAAGGGACTACAAATTTTATGCTTGCCTATTAATATATAGATAACGGAAATAATTTGATGCTTTTTTAGGTAGATTCCTTATAGGAGATCTACCTATTGCAATGGTTCTCATGACACGACTTCTGGAAAATTTCTTCATATCTTCACCGATCATGACCCCTAGAACCCAAAACCACCCTCCGTTCAAAAGTTTATATATATATATATATATATATATATAGGTATATATATATATATATATATATATGTATAACGCTTTTTCCCATGTTAAGTTGTGAACACGATAACTGGAGTAATTTTTATTTAAATTTAACCAGCTCGGGATATGTTGTCAGGACAGTAAAAATCTCGGTCGAGTTCGTAGATGGGGTATCCTGCTCAAAGGGGGTGGAAATGGTGGGGGGTGGAAATTTTCATTTGCCTATAATTTCTTTAATATTGAAAATAGGAAAATACTTCAAATCAGGCGAATTACCGCCTTACCCTAAAGAACAACTTTTGTATTTAAACTTTTTCGATAACTTCAATTGCTTAAAAGTTACAAGTTTAAAAGTGATTTTTCTTGTGATGAAGCCGACATTTTCTATAGCTTTCATTGCAAAAATTTATAATCTGATGCTTATGTCACGTGCAAATGATAATAAAAAAGATCACTGAAAATATAATTAAATTTTAATCATGCTTTTAAACAATATAATAATCTGATAAAAAAAAAAAAAAAAAAAAAAAAAAAAAAAACAGTAGTTTAATTTAACAGAAAATATGACGTCACAATTACAACAATGTGCTGAGAAAAATGAAATAAAATTTTATCCGTGATTTTAAACGAATAAAATAAAAGTTAATAAAAAAATAAGTAAATAAAATCAACATATCTTAGGGCTAGGCATATTTAGATTTAGCTTTTTGCCATAGATGCTATCCGCGATTGTAATGAAATGCTTGCCCTCTGATGGGCTAAGGTGAAATTATCACACCACTGCATATCCTCATATTATGCAATCGACTTTCCATGATGAAATGGCGGAGAAAGAATAATAATTACACGTGGCTGTTATATTTACTAACAACTGCAGTGTTCAGAGAGCGCCATCTATCGATCATTACAAACGCGGATAATGTAAAAGATAAATGTCGTTAAAAAAAAAAAAAAAAATCTTGTAAATCGATGCTAAACGAATTAAACTGGCATGCTAGAAAAGGTAATAAATTTGTGGACATTTAGGTATCCCTTTAACAAATGAACTAGGGACGATTTTAATGAATTTTTCGTTGAAGTTTATTTTCACGAAAATTTAAATTTAAATTAAAGTATTTCATTACTCGAATTCCCTTATTTTGATAAATAAAATTATACCATTTAAAAAAAAATAAAGAACACTCTTTTATTGAAAAATGAACTAATAAAGGTTTTAGAAAACTATTACATACTTTTAAATCTTTATTAAAAAAAAAATTAATTGTTGCCACTCGACATTATACAAATACATCCAAATCCTGTGTCACATACGATAGTTTTGTATAAGTATAGATTTTTTGTTTGCCCTTGGAACCTGCACCTGATAGGAAAAGTGCCTGGAAACACTTGTATCTAGTATTGTCATTGATTATGAAGTCGTGTGCAAAATTTCAGGTCCTTTGGACGACAAGAAGTTGCCGAAAATTGAATTGCAAAATTCCGTTATATACATTAATAGTTGCATCATATCAAGTTAATAAAAGTGTGTTAAAAACCTTGTTAAACGCTTTAATTAATCATTTAAAGATATAAAATTAAAATAATACGTCAATCTCAATACAAATATCGTTTGTGGTGAATAGTTTAGAATGTCAGTTTAGGCAAGAATTTAAAATTTACGATTGAGAGTAATACGTTACAGCTTCCTTTGACTTTTTATCTTGTCGAAACAAGATATTGGTCTGGGAAGAGATATGAGGTTTTCGTGTGGAAAGAAAATATAATGACGCCAAAGCTGCTTTTCTCCATCGCCAAGCTCGCCAAGTCAAAAATTTCGTCGTCAACTATCAACTTTTGCCGCCAAATCACAAATTTCATTGCTAAGTCGCAAGTTTTGCCACCAAAAACCTCGCCAAATCATACAATTTACTAAATTCATAACAATTAACATTGAAATTCAGCGGTGCCAAATGGTCACATGTTAACTGATGTTAATGTTAATGTTCCAGCTTATGTGAACCAAAACAGTTTCACTTTACAATTTTTACTCATCTGACAATAAGAATCACAAAAACACAAAACTTTCAATAATTCAATAAAAATTACAATGAAATAACTATCCAAAAACCGCTACCACTTATCTGTATTTGACTTGACCATAGCAACGCCAGGATTACCAGAACTAGTAAGATCACAAGTGCATTTTCACGTTTCTATTACTTTTTCTTTTAAAAGAAAGATATTGAACAACAGTTATATAGATTTTAAATAAAAATTATAATTTTGATTAAGCCCAATCAGTGTTGTGCACGAACGCGTTCATTTGAACGCGTTCATGAGCTTAGCTCAAAAATTTTGAGTTTTGAGTTGAACTTCGCTCGTTTTTTAAATAATGAACTTGAGTTGAGCGTAGTTCGTTTTTTACACGAACTTGAGCGTGAAAAAGCAATTCAAACTCAAACTCATATTAAATATTTCTGTCTGAAATATGAAAAGTAAAGTAGAAGAAGAAAAGGACAGAAAAGAAAATAACTGTGCAAAATGGATTCCTGAAAAAAAAAAAAAAAAAAAAAAAAAAGTCATTTGGGAAAAAAGGCACTATAAAAAGGGGCACCCGGAAAAAAGGACATTTTTGCAATTTGCATTTCACAAAAACAATAAACATCAAATAACGAATTTAAAGCGTGGTTTTTCATAATACATTTTTAGAAATTTCAATCAATTAAATTCGTACCATTTTTACTTAGTATATACGTGGGGAAAGGGGGGGGGGTCTAGGAGCAGACAGAAAGAGAATAATTTAATTTAAGTGATATAATTGTATTTATATCACTTTCTTATTTATTTTAATTAAACTTTGTCTAATAGTCACTTGCTGTTTATGAAAAAAATACAGTGTCACACATACTTCGGGGGCTGAAGATGCGGGGGAGAGAAATTTTTTTTTATATCATCGACTTGGGATCGAACCCAGCACTCCTGTCTAGCAGCTCTGAAGGCATTTGCACATATATTAATTTGCAATTCGAGTGTAATATTATAGTGATATTTAATTACATTTAAAGTTTTGTGGAAATTATGTTATCAAAGAATGGCAAAATTTCGTTGCGTATTTTACGAAATATTTATAAATTGTCTGTATTTTATGGGATGCAATTTTTTTATTTGATTAATTAATTTATTTTTTAATAAATATTTACGATTTTGAAAATATTTTATATAGATTCAGTATATTTTTAGTTACGAGAAACGATAACCATATAATATAAATAACTTTTTGAAATATTTAAGGCAGCGTTTAATGGAATAATCACCAATTTTGTAAAATTCTAATTTTAGTTTTAGGAGCTATCTAAGATGAAAATGGTAATAAAAATTTCCCGCTTTCATATAGTTGAATAGTTATTTCTTAAAACAAATAAAGAAATAAGTAATAATTATTTGTTTAATAAAACAAATAAATAGATAAGTAAAATTTGAAACCATATAAATATTATGATGCGCATTATTAATACAGCATTTTCCCCCGTTCTTTGTATGCCCTAACTAAAATTTGAAGGAATCTACGTTCTTCTTGGTCAAAATGTTTTCGACATCATGTGGTTTTCTTGGAACTATAAGCCGAATCCAATGTATTGAGAATTGTGACTGGTATACGCCGATTTGTTTGTAGGGGAGATTTGTTGTGTGGGCAATTCCGGTACACAAAAGCAATTGCCTAAAGCCCTTTCCTTTTTTCATTGATAAGAATAGTTAATGGTTAAAATGAGCGTTATCGCATGGGACACACAGAAGTCGTTTGCAACGTGGTAGGTCTTGTATAAGACAAAAATAAATTATTTCTTTGCTTAAATGTGTATTTTTAATATTAAGTTCTTAATTTAATGATTTAATAGAAATAAATCTATAAGATAGTAGAAATAAAGTCATATATATACATACATATATATATATATATATATATATTGAAAACCTTTTCAAACATTGCATTAGATGAAAATAAACGTCACATGAAGTATTAGAAAATTTATGAATAAGTCCATGAGGCAATTAATAAATTTTAATAACAGGAGACTTAGGGTTGGAATATTAAAATCAGAATAAACTACTACGTCAGAAACGCCAATTTTGCATTTCCAATATTTTTCTTTGGCGTTTCTGACATAGTAGTTTATTCGGGTTTTAAATAATAAATGTTATTGAAATGCTAAAAGTTTTATGATGTTATATAATAATAATAATAATAATAATAATTGAAATTAATTTTTATTTTCCCTCCATTTTCGGCTTTTACAATCAAATATTTTTTTTTTCTATTTTATGATAGATGCGATATATATTGAACCGCAGTGTACTATGCATTTAGAATTGCATAAATGCATATTAAAACATATATTTAAAAAATCCACTGTTCCAAGTATTTTGACAGTAAAATAAGGAAGCAAATATAGGTCGGAAAAAAAAATAGTTTTCCATATAAAGCTTTAAACGTTAAGTATTAATATTTAGGTAAATGTAATTAAATTCATGTTATCAGTCATGTCTTTAAATTACTAGGAAGAAAGACAATGTCATCCAATCTCTTCATTTAAAAGCTTATATTCATAAGTAAAGCAAAAAACAATCTTCGGAGAAAACATTTTGTGAATAAAAATTAATGCAAATTTTACCTGCACCCTACCAGCAAAGCAGGTAATAAGCGATTACCCGACCCGATGCGTTTCTCTCTTGTGAGAAATGCGTCCTCTCTTGCGATTAAAAGGGTAGAAAGTATGGATCCCGGAAAAAAGGGCACCGGAAAAAAGGGTACCGGTAAAAAGAGCACCCGGAAAAAAGGGCACTTTTCCAATTCGCAAATCGCAAAATAATAAATATCAAATAATGATCTATAAAAATGGCTTTCAAATTACACATTTAGCAATTTCAATTGATTTGGTACAACATTCATTTAGTATATACCTCGGGGAAGATGGGGGGAGGGGGAGGGGGGCAGGAGCAGATCGAAAGAAAATAATTGTGTTTACAAAAACTCTTACCGATTTTAATGAAACTTTGTATAATCACGTACAATTTGTGAAAAAAAAATGACAGTAAGTAGCAGGCAAACTTGGGGGGGATTAAAGAGGGGGGGGGGCAGAGGAAAATAAAATTATCTTTTATAGCACCGTTTTACCGTTTTAATGATATATTCTATAATTATCACGAACTTTTTATGAACATCACAATGAGTGTATTACACATCTGGGGGGGGGGGGCGCAGATAAAATTAAAAAATATTATTCTTTAAACTACCGTATACTCAATTAAAAATAAAAACTTTGTATATATACAACTTCCTGCTTATGAAAATTACAGTGAGTCTACACATATCTGGACGAATTGCTACGGGGGGGGGGGGGGAGAGTGAAGAAAATATTTGCTTTTATATCACCATGCTACATATTTATATTAAACTTTGTACGAGTATCTTTCATTTTATTAAAATTATAGTGAAAGTTACCTATAATTGATAAGGGGGAGGGGGGTAGTGGGGGCAAATGAAAAATAAAATAATCTTTTTAAAAAACACTTACTACCGTTTGTTTTATTGTTTTATTTGCATTTTGTGCAAATATCAGTTAGTATTAATGAAAAATTACAGGGAGCTACTCAAAAATTCAATGTATGATTTAAATCTATAAATAAGTTGCTCAAAAATGAAATTTCTTCTTTTAATCTGTCTCTTTTGTCCATCCCCCCCCCTCACGTAGAAATTAAAAACTTACGCTTTCGTTGATGATTAGCATGAGTTTTACATGTAGAAAATTGCGTAGATACAAAGTTTTTTTAAATCAACAATGCGGTAGTTTAAAGAATAATATATTTTACTTCTATCTGCGTCCCCTTTGTCTCCCCCCCCCCCCCAAATGTATAATACCCTCATTTTGATCTTCATGAAAGTAAGTGATAGTTACAGAATATGTCATTAAAATCGGTAAAATGGTGATATAAAAAAATATTTTAATTTCCTCTGTCCCCCCTCTCTTTAACCCCCCCCCCTAAGTATGTCTGACCTTACTGTGATTTTTTTCACAAATTGTATTCTATTATACAAAGTTTTTGTTTAAATCGATAATAGTGTAGTTTAAAGAAGAATATATTTTATTTCCATCGGTTCCCCCTTGCCTCCCCCCCCCCAGGTATATAATGCACTCATTGTAATCTTCATGAAAATTATGTGGTAGTTATAGAATATATCATTAAAATCGCTAAAATGGTGATATAAAGAATCACTTTATTTTCCTCCCCCCCTCTTGTTTAACCCCCCCCTTCCCCCCCCTCACTAAGTATGTCTGACACTTACTGTAAATTTTTAATAAATTATACGTGATTGTACAAAAAAAATTTTTGATCAATAATAGAGTAATATAAGAAGAAAATATTTTATTTTTATCTGCCCCCTTTGCTCCCCCCAGGTATATAATACACTCACTGTGATCTTCATAAAAAGTTAGTGATAGTTATAGAATATATCATTAAAGTAGGTAAAACTGTGATATAAAAGATAATTTTATTTTTCTCTGCACCTCCCTCTTTAACCCCCCACCCCTAAAGTTTGCCTGACACTTACAGTAATTTTTTTACAAATTGTACGTGATTATACAAAGTTTCATTAAAATCGGTAAGAGTTTATGTAAAAACAATTGTTTTCTTTCGATCTGCTCCTGCCCCCCTCCCCCTCCCCCCATCTTCCCCGAGGTATATACTAAATTAATGTTGTACCAAATCAATTGAAATTTCTAAATGTGTAATTTGAAAGCCATTTTTATATATCATTATTTGATATTTATTATTTTGCGATTTGCGAATTGAAAAAGTGCCCTTTGTTCCGGTGCCCTTTTTTCCGGGATTGCTACCAAGAATATAAAAAATTTTCCCAAAGCAATAAAATCCATATGAGTTTGAGTTACATTTCCTGCTCAAATTCATGAGGAAACGAACTTTGCTCAGCTCAAGTTCACAATTTAAAAAACGAGCGAAATTCAGCTCAAAACTGAAAAAGTTTTAATTAAACTCATGAACGCGGTCCTGCGCAACACTGATTTAAAACAACGGAACCTCTAAATGATAGAATTTGTTTCCTATTAATAAGTTCTCATGCCCATAAACAAACGTATTGAAAATTTGAGAATAAAAAGCCATGCAAAAACAGTGGGTACACTATTCAGAAGTGTTTGCTAAATAAATTTTTACCACAATTAAATTAATAAGTTATAATTAAGAATTATAAGTTAATAAGTTTAATTAAGCGTAAAATTAAAAATATTTTCATAGTAATTGGTAATTTTAGAAAAAAAAAAAGGGAAATTACCTATGAAAGTGTTCACAGAGGATAAGATCTATTAAAAAAAAGAAAAAAAAAATGTACGTAAAAATGAACTTTTAGTGAGCTTCGCTCGTTTTTAAAAATGAACTTGAACTGAACGCGTTCATTTCCTTCAGACATGAGTTTGAGCGCGAACTAACTCGTTTTTTACACGATGAACTTGAGTTTGAACTAGTTCGTTTTTTTTGTGAACTTGCACAACACTGAGCCCAATTTGATTTTGGTGTAGCCCAATTTGATTTTGGTGTAGCCCAGTAGCCCCCTCTGGGATTCACCATTGCTGGGATTGTATATCTTTCTTATTTGTTGAATGATTATGAGCTTGAATTTTAAAAAATGAAACATTTACAAACCAATAAATTTAGCCT
Source organism: Salticus scenicus (assembly GCA_963930645.1). Classification (NCBI taxonomy): domain Eukaryota; kingdom Metazoa; phylum Arthropoda; class Arachnida; order Araneae; family Salticidae; genus Salticus; species Salticus scenicus. Next base: position 301,086,927 of record OZ005649.1, read on the forward strand.
AAAATTTTAAGTAGAATGAATAAAACCCTTTTGTAGTTGAAAATTAGATTTCTTGAAAACAGAATAGTGACGTAAATAATGTAATGTGTGGGAACAAAGCCATTGGCTAGGTATTAATGCATATGTAAAATTTCTTTACAATTGTAACATTAACGTAAAGGAATCTACCTTTGCCTTTAAGCTTGCCGAAAAGGGATTTTTTATGTTGCGCTTGAAATATATGATTAAATAATATTTCAAATAAATAAATAAATACATTTATTCGAGTTAATTATTCATGGGTGCAAAGTCAGCCAAGCAGTCATTTTAAGACATTAAAAAAAAAAAAAAAAAAAAAAAAAAAAATCTTAAATCTATTTTTGTTTTCTAAGTAATAGATATAAATTCTGCATAAAACAGAATTTAATTTAGTACGACAGGACTTATTTTAATCTAGTTTTTCATATAAATGCACTCAGTAACAGTATTCTTTTTCTTTAGAATCGGTTACTATATTCATTTCTTAAAATCTCTGGTATAGCTATAGCACAAAAGTATCTTGGCGGTTTTTAAATTTTGGTAGCCACTTTGGCGATGAACTAAAATAGCTATCGCAACTGTGTAAATAAGATCTTGACGAGAAACATTCGAGCTACTGCGGTACCAAATTTCATATTTTGCCAAGGGTTTTATTCTGAAGCTGTTCTATTTCTTTAGCACGATTTGAAGCTTGCAAGATATTGCTGATAGTACTTATTCTAAATCTGAAAGTAAACAAAAAGTAGTATTCAATAACTCTATCTGTCCAGAGTGTTTGGAATCTCATGCACTTTTCAAGTGCCCACACTTTCTTAAAAAATCTGTTGAAGATAGATGGAATAATGTGAAGGATAAAAAACTATGCATAAATTGTTTACGTGGTAATCATTTCGTTAATAAATGTTTGATTTCCACAAATTGTCGACAGTGTAATGCTATATGCATCATACACTTCTCCATTTCGAGAAAAATAAAGTTAATTCTCCACCTGTTATTGAAGATTCTAATCTCAACTTTTAATGTCCATCCTATATCAACTCTAGTTGTTTAACCAGTACCCAAGAGAGTTGTCAAACTTTGTTATCAACAGCTATGGTTCTTGTAAAATCAAATACTGGAAGGTTTGTGCCATGTAGAGTCATGGTGGATTCAGGAAGCCAAAAATCATTATTTCCAGCTCTTGGGCTAAAAAATTAGGGTTACCTATGAAAACCACAAATCATAGAATCTCTGGTGTAAATAATATTGTTGCAGAAACTGCTCTTTTTGAAGTTAATATTATTTTAAAGTCGTATTATAGTAATGGAATCTTTAATGTGAATGTTTTAATAGTAAATAATGTTACGGTAAATCTTCCTAATTTTGTTGTTCGAAAACCTTCATGGCCTCATTTGGAAGGTCTACCTTTAGCAGATCCTAAATTTTATGTTTCGAGTCCAGTTGAAATTTTGCTTGGTGCAGATTTATTTCCCTTAATAATTTTAGGGCAATCTGTTCTGGGTCCTAAAGGTACTCCATGTGCGTTAAATTCCAAAATGGGATGGTTACTCTCGGGAGTCATGTATTCAAACAATTTTCAGCATTCTAAAACTGTCCTTAGTTGCCATGCTACAGTTCAGTTGACTTATGATCTTCAGAAATTTTGGGAAATTGAGTCCCTTCCTGATGCAACACCAATTCACAGTTCTGAAGAAAAATACACTAAAACTGTTAGACGAATTCAGTAGGGACGATACATAGTGGATATTCCCTTTGAAGAAGCTCCAAATTTAGGTGACTCACAATTAAATGCTTTAAAACGGTTTTATTTGTTAGAATCCAAACTTAATAAAAATAATGAGCTTAAGGAGCAATACCATGCCTTTGTGCAAGAATATATTGACATACATCATATGGAACCCGTTCCAAATTCTGAAATTGATTCTAAAGATTGTTTTTACATGCCTCATCATGGGGTTTTCAAAGAAGATAGTACAACTAGTAAATTGTGGGTGGTATTTGATGCCTCGGCTAAAGGTAAATCAGGACACTCTTTAAATGACTTTCTTGAAATAGGTCCAAAGTTGCAACCAGATTTGTTTAAACTTCTTCTTAAGTTTACAACATATTCAATAGCTTTAATCGGAGACATCTCCAAAATGTACAGACAGATATTGGTAAATCCCAAACATGTTGACTTTCAGCGAATCTTTTGGCGATTCCAGCCGCATGAATCTATTGCGAGTTTCAGATTGTTGACTGTAACATATGGCACAGCCTGTGCCACATTCCTGACTATAAGGACATTGCACGAACTAGCCAAAGATTATAGTTCAGAATTTCCTATTGCTGCCCAGTCAATTTTCGAGAACTTTTATGTGGACGATTATCTTGGGTCACATTCAACTGATGCAGCAAAACAATTGGTCAAAGACCTAAATCACGTTTTAAATCAAGGAGGCTTTACACTCAGAAAGTGGGCTTACAATGTACCCGCAGTCATTGAAAATCTACCAGAAGGTCTTAAATCCACTAGGCAAAATGTAAAATTTTCCGAAGATTCCTCCCAAAAAATCTTAGGCCTAGTTTGGAATTCGGCAGAAGACTTATTGAAAATTCATTTGAATGGTGTTAAATCGGTGTATACCAAACGAGAATTGCTATCGATGATAGATAAAATTTTTTATCCTTTGGGATTCTAGCTCCAGTCAAGATCATGTTAAAAATCATGATGCAAGAGCTTTGGAAGGATAAGTGTGCTTGGGATGATCAAATCCCAGATTCCATTTTGAAAACTTGGCAAGAATTTGATTCTCAAATTGAACTCTTAAAGTCTATTGGCATACCAAGATATCTGAACTGTGAAACATCACCAGAGAACCACATAATCCATGGTTTTTGTGATGGATCTGGCAAGACCTACGCTACAGTGGTATACCTTCGGACACTATCTTCTCTGGGTGAGATTTCAGTTAACTTTGTCGCTACAAAAACTAGAGTTAATCCTTTAAAACATGTCACGCTTCCCAGAATTGAGTTATGTGCTGCATTCTTGCTTGCACAATTAAGTTCCACAATATTAGAATCTTTAACCTTTAATGTAAATAAAATTTATTTGTGGTCCGATTCACAAATTGCTTTAAATTGGATTGAATCTCCTCCAAACAAAGGAAATCAGTTCGTAACAAATCGAGCAAACAAAATCAAATCACTTGTCCCACAAGCAGTGTGGACTTATGTAGAGAGTTCGTAGAATCCGGCTGACTGTGCCTCAAGAGGCATTCTACCGAAGAGTCTTTTGCATCACAAATTGTGGTAGCTTGGGCCTGAATGGCTTAGTTCTAGTGTCAAGTTACCATTATTCCTAGTCAAATCTTTAAATGTTAAGTCAGAAAATTCTGAAGAAAATTTAAGTCACGTTGCTACATCCAGTCATACAGCCTTTCCTGATTTCTACTCAAATTCTCTTCTTTTTCAAAACTTTACAGAATCCTTGCATTGTGTTTGAGATTCATTTATAACATTCGTAGTTGTAATCGTAATTCTAGACGTATTGGACTTATCGGTACACCTGAAGTTTCAAGTGCTATTACACATATTCTTAAATTGATTCAGGAACAAGAGTTTTCTGTAGAACTGAATTTGCTTAGGAAAAATCAACCTTTACCAACCAACAACAAATATTTATCCTTAAATATATTTCTAGATGACCAAGGTTTAATCAGAGTTGGTGGACGGTTGTCCAGACATCAGTCACTTAATCAAGATCAGAAATATCCAGTGCTTCTATCGAGAAATCATTTAATTACAAAATTAATTGTTGAGCAATATCATAAAAAACACTTTCATGCTGGTGCACAACTGATTCTTTCCCTAATTAGACAAAAGTATTGGATACTAAATGGTCGCTCTTACATTAGTCGAATTCTAAATGTATGTATTTTGTGCAAACGTTTGAAGAAACAAACTTGCCAACAAATTATGGGTGAGTTGCCAGTCGAACGTATAACTCAAACTTGACCTTTTTCAAAGGTGGAACTAGATTTTGCTCCTACTCATCACTAAACCCAATGTGCCTAGATCTAAAGTTAAATTGAAGTCATATATTTGTGTTTTTGTCTGCATGTGCACAAAAGCGCTGCACCTAGGAGCTGTTTCAGATTTATCTTCATCAGCTTTCTTAGCATCTCTAAAACAATTTGTTTCTAGAAGAAGACTGCCATCAGACATATTCAGTGACAACGGAAAAAATTTCAGAGGAGTTACTAAATATCTCAAGCAACTATTTCAAATCATTCGTTCTGAAAATGTTCAAATTGCTACCAGCAACTTCATCAATCGGCATTTTATCCCACCATATTCTCCCCATTTTGGTGGACTGTGGAAATCTGCTGTTAAATTGACGAAAAGTCATCTAATTAAAGCTTGTAAAGCTACCATTCTAAATTTTGAAGAGCATACTACTCTTTTATGTCAAATAAAAGCCTGCTTAAATTCCAGACCATTAACGCCACTTTCTTCAGATCCATCGGATGTTACAGCCCTCACTCCCGAACATTTCCTGATAGGAGTTCCACTCCTTGAGATTCCTGAAAATAGAAATTCACCAAATCTCACTTTATCTTCTCGTTGGACTCTAATCCAGCGAATGAAGCAAGACTTCTGGAAGCGATGGTCTAGAGACTCTCTACATCACCTGCAGAATTGACCTAAATGGTTCACTCCACGAACTGATCTTCAAATTGAGGACTTGGTTGTCATTCATGATCCACAATCTATCCCTTTTCAGTGGAAGCTGGGCAGAATTATTCGTACCCATCCAGGATCTGATAATAGAGTTCGTGTAGTCAGCATTTAGTGGTGAAATTCAACGGCCGCTTGTTAAAGTGACACTTCTTCTCCCGGTGGGGGAGAATGTTCAGAATTCTAATAACTCTTAATTTTGACAATAGATGGCAGCACTATGCAAATTTTGAGAGAATTTTTAGTATATAAACATTAATTAAATTCATTCATTTTTCATTGTATTTTAGATGTTCTTTTATTCATGTTTTCAATTAATTGTTAGTTATACTTTAAATAATTTTTTTCAAGTTGCTGTGAACCGGTATTTTTGCTGCTGATCTAATCCTAGTTTGTTCTTTTGTTGTGATTTCTAGCGGCAAGCTAAAAAAGTCTTTCATACGTGTCAGCTGAAATAAAGTAAATAATTCACGGTTATATTCAATTATGTGTATTTATTCAAGCTTTTATTCATTCTTTCTCAAATATGATGTTTATTAATTCAATTGAAAGGAAGGTGAGTCCTTCAAATTCATTTTAAACTATTATTCAATATATTTTTAAATCAGCGATTTTTAAAACCATACATTCCAGGATTCTATTCAAAATACCTCCAGTAGAATCACATATATTTTTAGTTCCCCATCATACTATAGGTATGGGGAACTTAGGTAATCGTGAAAAATTTCGACCTCTGTTTTTTGACTTTTTTACACGTTTTCAGGTGTGAGGAATCCGAAAATGACAAAAATTGTATGGTGTCTGTTAGTGTGTTAGTCCGTTAGTCCGTTAGTTTGTTAGTCTGTGTACACGATATCTCAAAAACAAATTATCGCAGAGAGGTCAAATCAGTTTTAAAATATTACTTTCGACACTGGCAAGAACCTTATTCATTTGCAACATTCGAACTAAAAAACTTCGTAAGTTATTAGAAATTTACGATTTTCTTAACATGGGAGAATAGGACAAAAATTCACTTAAACGTGCATTAAATGGAAACTTTTTACTGTAAAAATGTCAGACCAGTTTTAAAATATCAGTTTTGATGCCAGAATGAACATCAGTAACTATAATTATGCTACTTTGAAAATTTCGTAAGTTTTTGGAAATTTACAAATTTCTTAATATGGCTGTATAGGGCAAAATTTCACATAAACGTCAATTTTGAGAGATATTTTCATCGTAAAGATGTCAGACTATTTTTGAAATATTAGTTAGGACACTGGCATAAATATTAATGACTATGAATTTTCCAATATAAAAATTTCGTAAGTTATTGGAAATTTACGAATTTCTTAACATGGCAGAATAGAGCAAAATTTCACATAAACGTCAATCTTGAGGGATATTTTCATCGTAAAGATGTCAAACCACTTTCTTAATATTATTTAGGATACTGGCAGGAATATCATAGACTATGGTTTTTCCAATTTAAAAAATTCTTAAGTTATTTGGAATTTACGATTTACTTAACATGTCAGAATAAGGCAAAATTGAGCATAAACTTCCATTTTGAGGATCATAAATACGTTAGACAACTTCAACATTACATTTATGATATTTGTTTGAACATGATTGAATACAAATATTCTAATAGGAAAATTTCGTAAATTATTCATAATTTACGATTTTATCAATAGAATCGAAACTCGACCATTTTTTTTTTTCAAAGCGAGGCAAAGCAAAGTTATTGCCTTGTTCTAAACGGAATGCAATTGCAACACAGCTGCGGCAATTGTTTGCCGATATTCACTCCAACTGAATCAGCAGCTTTACTTAATATAACTATTTCTCTCTGTAGATGTTAGCCTTTCCTGAAATGAGAGAAAATCGAATCATGAAAACCTCTTGTTGTGTGATACAGCCCAGAAGCTAATAGGTACCATGTCAAACCAAGGCCCAACCAAGTATCAAATTCTGTTAAATTAATTCGATTGGTTCATAAAGTACAGTGTTTGAAAAAAAAAAAAAAAAAAAAAAAAAAGATATTTTTCAAAAATGGTCGAATTGAGTTCGGGAAATTTCAAAACGTGTAATTTTATCGAAAACCGAAAATCTAAAACTTTTCTGAATCTTATATTTTCTACTAAAATATGCAGAGGAAAGAATAATAGATTCACTTTTTTAAAAATAAAAATAAGTAGTCAATTTCACTTAATTAAAATGCAAGGAAATCTCAAAACGTGTAAATTCATCGAAAACCGGAAATCAAAAGTTTTTATGTATCTTCTACTTGCTTCTTCTACCCACAAAAGCTAGCAATAAACACACTTTTTTAAAAAATAAGTAGCCAATTTCAGTTAATTGAAACGTAAAGAAAGCTCAAAACATGTAAATTCAGCAAAAAACGGAAATCGGAATTTTTTCCGTATCGTCTACTTATACATGCAGCAGTTAGTAACAAATCCATTTTCCTTTTATTTAGTATATTAGTTGAATATTTATTGTTTAAATATCACCCTTTGGAATGAAATGTTTATGTTTACATTCGAAACTGGAAGTTTGCCATTTTTTTTTTTTTCTGGAGTTTTGTGATTTTAAATTAAAATTTTATCAATTTTACAGAAAAAATAACTCAATCAAACACATGTAGACAGTAACTTATATATAACTATACCCAAATATTGGAATTAAAATCGGCAGATAATTTCCGTTATTTTTTAATAATTTTTTACAAAAAATCCAATGGACGATTAACACAGAAAATCTTTTTCATGGCTCCATGGACAGACAGTGACGTCATCACTTCGCTTGCGTATAGTGATGCTACATTATACAAATTACTGTGTCTATGGTTTTTTTTTTTTGAGCTTTATGAAATTGCCAGATTTAACAACTTTCTACTTTTAGGTATTTTTTAATGTAAAAGAATACGTGTATAAAAGGGAAAAATGGGGGAAAATGCATAAAAAATAAATGTATTTTTAAATACCTTCTTGACATCGTAAGAAAATAATATTTGTATTCGCACCTTCCGGCTAACCATACCTTTCGAATGATACCATTTTCAACCCTCTACTCCCATAATTAATATGTTAAAAAGGGACAAAAAATTTTATGCTTGCCTATTAATATATAGATAAAAAAAATTGAAAAATTTTCATATGAATATGCATTATACGATTGTTGCATTGAAAATAATAGCATGAAAACTAAACTACGAAATTGACCCTAATAAAATAAATTAATAGATTAGAATAAGATAAATATATGGAAGTGAACGGTGGATAGCCTATTAGGCGGGGTGTTCATTCCATCACTGTGTCAAGCGTTATTAGGCGCTGTGCGATAGCTTATTAGGCGGGGATTTCTTTCTGTCACTGTGTCAAGCGTTTGGTCAAAATCATTTCTCTTAACATGATAACCATGTTAAGAGAATGTTCTGTACTTGAAATTTATGAAAACATATATATGATAGGGAACTAAGCAGAGTCCACCTATGCCAACTAGTTTAAATATGTTTTGAAGGCGACACCTTTTGAATGTTTCTTTGTTAGCTAGATTTTGTTCTTATTAATAAGTGTACCAATTTTTGATAAAATCCAATAATCCGGACAGATACAATGACGAACTTTCAACATCATACATTTAGATGAAAACAAAGATGTTTGAACACTCATTCAAGGTGTAATACAATAAATGGTGACAATGCAAAATAGCTGTCTGAAAGAAACAGTGCGATCTATCCTACTACTACTACTACTATTAATAATAATAATAATAATAAATTCTTTTTTTTTTGAGATTCGAAGTTTTGTGTTCCTTAATTTAAACATTAAAATAATAATAATAAGGATGAATTCAAAAAGCGTATTTTCAATTATGAAGCAAATTTGAAAGATATCATCAAAATTATAAGAAAGCACCACACAGCTAGATTTTGTAATAAGTACAAAACTTAAAATTAATAAAAGTAATAAGTACAAAACTTTGAATAACAATTTAAAATGCAAGAACTCGCAACAATTGTTTCGGGTCGAAAGAAAACACGACTTTTCGGCAGGCGAACTAAGTAGGCACGAGTACTGCAATGCAAACAAAGCGGCGAAGCAACCCGAAACAATTGTTGCGAGATCTTGCATTTTATGGTGTTTATTCAAAGTTTTGTACTTATCACCTAAAGTACTCAATGGTATGTCTCCGGACAGGGGTGGATCCCCTGTCGCCAACAGCCCACTGTGCGTAGCTATAATATAAGACTTCTGAATTTTCTGAAGACAAAGTGCTGACAAAAAGTGTAATGTTTCACTTTGAAAATAAGAAATGGGGACAAAATACAGCGAGGTAAAATATATTGAAGGTTAAATTATATGATGCAGTTGGAAAGTGTTTATATTATATGCGGAACTGCATGGTTTTTGTTTCTTGCTAATGAATAATTTTTAACTGCGTATTTATAAACGTTAACATTTTCTTATTTTACGACAGTCAATAAAGTAGACATGCCAACATTTATAATTTATTTCGAAGCGTTGTCTGTGTCTGTCTTTTTTTTTTTTTTTTTTTTTTTTCACACCATTTTCTTTGAATAATAATTTTCTTTTATTTAATCATCATCATATATTTCAGAATATTACACTACAGATAATGTGGTGTGAAAATGTGTGGATACTAACTGTGCTCTGGAATAATTTAGGAATATATTTGTATGTTTGATAATGTAAGCTTCATTTTAGTGAATTTCAAAACGTAGTTTTATGGTTAGGGATTTTTCATGGGTCACTCATATGAAACTCATTTGGCATGTCACTCAATTGTATCTGAACGATGTAAATACAGTTTAATATGATATTAACATTAAAAATTACATGAAATAACATTGTAATGTCTTTAAAAAATTCAGTTTTCGAAGTTCTGCAACAAAAAATTACATTAAAATTATTATTTTTATGTAGGAAATTAGTATTTAAGTATTTGATTCATTGAATATTTTTCCTTATCAAATTTGAATCATTACAACATGGCAATATATTTATTTTTCATATACACAAGAGCAATTAACTCGATAATGCAGAGTGATAGAAAAGTATCTGAGATGAAAGGCATAAGAAAATAATTTAAAAAATGTCATTAAAATATACAATTTTGAACAATTTTGAAAAAGTGGTGACATATGGGGTCAAATGTTTCAAAATGTAGTCCCCAATGACGATTTATGCGAGGACAAACTGTTAATAGGGGGGACTCTGCCCAAGAAATGTGGACATTTGTCCACATACCTATAGTACGACGTTAAACCCACTCGACCTCAACTCTAAAAATGCTCTAACGGGTTTGATACAAGTTAATGAGGTGACCACTCTATTCTCCTAATACCTTGATCAAAAGATATATCTCTACAAACAAGAGTGTTGCCAAGCATTATCGCCCATTAGAGAAAATTTATTACAAATCGGAAATAGCACCAACTTATAAGGTCTCGCATATAGATCAAAATTTTCATAGCTACTGTCCGCCCGCGGACGATTGATACCTGGTTGGCAAAGTGCCAGGACGATTCCACTCACTCGCTGGGAGACACAGCAAAGGAAGAAGGAAGAGAGAGGGGGAATTTTTCTGTTATTCTTGTTTCTTCGGTTATGAGTAGAATCATTAATACTCCTGCTTTGTTTTCTTTTATTTCTTTCTGCATAACAGTTTGTTTATATTGGAACAAATGGATCATAACATCTGGTACGAGCTCTCGGATTAAACCTTTACGTAGTGAATCGAAGTGTATTGTACATAATGTCATTAAGTTTTGCGATAAAGAAGCTTTGGAAGGAGAAGTTATTGTTTGAAGAATTTTAATTATTTCTTCAAGAATTTTGATAATAAATATTAAAATAAAAGTAAGTGTCAAGCATTTAAAGCAACATCCAATTTTAAATAGTTTGTTCGTTCGGTGTAACTTGCACATTAGTCCAGTGAGGTACAACTTTCACATTAGTCCCGTCAGGTACAACTTGCACATTAGTCCCCTTTAAATATAGTGACCAGCGAAGCTGGCAAAGCATTCATTGATTCACTACCTTAATTGATTTCTCATTCCATCATTTTTGACGGAGTTATATACTAGTTTGTAAATAATAATTGACATAATTTTTAGATTAGTGTTACACACTTCAAAAGTTTCAAAATACTGACAACGATTTTATTTTTATTTTTTATTGTGTAATATTTATATTGAAATCTAAAATTATCCCTTTATAATATTATCAGTTTTTCTTTCTTTTAATTATTCGTAAAATATTTATGTAACCAGATATTCAAGAATCAGTTCAAAGAAGGAAAAGAAATGCAATCAGTGAGTTTATAATTTTTTCATACTCATAAACAAACACATCCCTAGGTACTACGGACATTCCTATTTTATAAATGGACCTGTCCTTTTCACCCATGCGCAGATGACGCCAAGGATCTTCCTTTCTCGGTTTATCAGTACATATATTTATTTTTTTTTACTACTTCCAACGCCTTCATTGAATATAGTGTGCAAATGTGTCGGCCACAATTTCTTCTATGCTGTAAGCGAGTTTTTAACAATGCAGGATTAATGATGATTAGGCTTTAAATGAAAAGTTAAAATCCACACGTAAATTAAATGCTGTTCTTCAAAATTAAATAATTAGCACGTCAATTAAATAATGAAACTTCTGACAAAAGTGAATTCGGCTAGAAATTTCTTTCTTTCTTTTTTTCCCCATGGTATTTTTAGATTTCTTGTTAAATCTCATGCTTTGAAACATTTTTTAAGTATTGAATAACTAGCAGGCTTTGTCCATTTCGCTGGGCACTACTTAAATGAGTTGTCAGAATTCCATATCATAATTAATAACCTACGTTAAAGTTCCCGCTGTGTTCGCTAGAGGTTTTTCCTGCTCGCAAATTGAGAAGTCCGGATCCCCGCTGCCTTCGACAACTTACCTGTTTCTTACTTCCTTTTCCCCAGCGGTAAGTTCGAAGTTTTGCGAAATCCGACAGAAGACAAATAGTCTCGAAATTGCTCTTTCGTACTGTCCCCCCCCCCCCCAAAAAAAAAAAAACCCGAAAATGTGTTTTTGCAAATATTCCAAAGAAGACACATGGCTGTATTCAATACCTATGTACCATTTTTAGTAGAGCTCTACTGAAAAATCCGAAATTTCTGAAATTCCCCCCCCCCGAAAAACGATTTACCCCCTTCTTTCTGCAAGAAGCAAGAATTCCAAAATCATACATAATGTTTTATATATACTCAAGTCTAGTCTCCTCCTGTACAATTTCCTCACCGTGAAGTAATTTGGGGCCGAGTTACATTTACGAACGTTTTTTTGCTTCCTGCCCCTCAGGGGAAAGGGAGAAATTCAATAAATCTCATTACTTTAGGGGTCGAATATATATAAACAATCCAAGTACCAAACTTTGTGATCGCAGCTCTCATAAATTTGCCAGGACAAATTTAGCGCTGAAAGGGGTATCACGAATTTGCTCTTCGTAACGCATACTATCCCCACCCCTGAAAAAAAAAAAGATTGCAAAAAATCAAAAGCGTGTTTTGGAAATATCCTAAAGAAGATGCATGGCTGTTTTCAACAACTTTGTTCCATTTTTGGTAGAGTTTTATTCAAAAATCTGGAATTCGCAAAATTTTCCGCCAAAAATCGATTTTTCCCCTCCCTCCCCTTAAAAATCAAAATTTTCTAAATTGCAGATAGTGTTTTATTTGTACTCATGTGTAGTCTCCTCATGCGCAATTTCTTCACTGTGAAGTAATTTGGAGTCGAGTTATGCTTACAAAGGTGTTTTTAACTTCTGTCCCCCACCACATAAAAACAAACCAAGCACCAAAATTCGTGACCGCAGCTCCCATAGATTTCTCAAGACAAATTTAGCGCTAAAAGTATGTACAAATTTTGCTCCCTCGTAAACTATGTGAAATCACTTTTTGGCCCCCGTGAAAACATGCTTTGCCCCCTCTCCCCCTTAAAAAAAAAAAAAAAAAACTCAAATCCCCCAAAACCCAAACTGAGTGTTTGGAAATATTCTAAGAAAGTCGGATAGCTTTTTTCAACATCTTTGTTCCATTTTGGTAAAGTTCTACTCAAAAATCCTTAATTTCTTTACCGTATAGCAATTGGAATCTGTATTATGCTCTCAAACGTGCTATTGCTATCCACCCTTTAGGGAGAAGGGGGGGGGGGGATTTTTGAAAACCCCCGTCTTATTGTAAAGGCTCTAGATCCAAGCTTCACACCAAAATTCGTGACCCAGTCCCACACAGAATCGCCACAGCATTGTTGACTCAGGGGATGTGCTGTTTTATATGTATGGATGAAATGTTGACTCATTGGTGGATGTTCTGTTTTATATGTATGGATAAAGGGTAATGTGAAATCACGTTTTGCTCCCTCCCCTCTTTGGAGCCTAATTTCTAAAATTCCAGAAATTGGTTTTTAGGTGTTTGTAATTGCTATATTTAAAACCAAAAATCATATGGATATCTGTTTCTTTCTTTGAGATGTGAAGGATTATGTGAAATCACTTTTTGGCCCCCGCGAAAACATGCATTGTCCAAAATTGTTTTTTGGTATTTGTGTTTCTTATATTTTAAAGTACAAATCGAATGAATATCTGTTTTTTTGTTTGTTATATAAAGGGTTATGTGAAATCATGTGTTGAACATGTGAAATTACGTTTTGCCCCCTACCCTTCCTTGGGGAATGAATTTCTAAAATTTCAAAAATTGGTTTTTAGGTATTTGTGTTAGCTATATTTTAAAGCAAAAATATCACATATATCTGTTTTTTTCTTTGAGATATGAAGTTTTATTTGTGAAATCACGATTTGTGCATGTGAAATCACGTTTTGATACTATCCCCCTTAGAGGTCGAATTTCTAAAATTCCAGAAATTGATTTTTAAGTAATTGTGTTAGATATATTTTAAAGCAAAAATTCTACGGACATTTGGTTTTTTATTTGAGATATAAAGGTTTTTGTGGAATCACGTTTGCCCCTTCGCCCCTTGGGGGACAAATTTTGTAAAATCACTTCCTGGGAGGGGGGGGGGGGCTTACACTATACGTTCTATAATCTGACTCATTTTTGAGTCAGTGGCTCCAGTAGATTTTGCTGTACGTTGATGAGCCAGTGAGCGAGTGAGTGGAAGATTTTTTTTATATACAGTAAGACTCCGCTTAACGCGGGGTAAACGTTCCATCAAAGTAGAGCGTAATGCGAAACAGCGCTAAACGAGGCTATCTTAACATGTAAATAATAGGGTTAGGGGAAGATGGATAGAAAATTGGTTAGGTATTAAATTTAATAATGTATTTTTTAATAAAAATAAAACCAAACATTTATTTCTTACAAAAATAAAAACAATATAAACGAATATACGTACTTATAAAAACAAATAAAATTCCAAGTCAGTCAGATCATTCAGTCTATTCTGTGTTTCCAATCTGCTGCCTTTTTGTCAAGAAGGCATCTAATGTAGTTTGCTTTTTCCTTTTGCATTCTGTTAGAAGTTGTTGATAAGTGGATAAAGCATCTATAACACCCCTTCTTGCTTTTGAACTCCTGTCAAAATTTGGATCATTTTCAACAAATTGGTCCATAATTTCATTTATCTCCTATTTCAAACTCCTTTTTACTAACGCCATCGAAAGTTCTTTTTGCTCTTCTTCGAAATCACTAGTACTACTATCAATATTTTTGTTTTCTTCTTGCTCAGTTAATTCCTTGAGCTCATCATTAGAAAGACTAGCTGCTGTTTCTTGAACTATTTCTTCGACGTCTTCCACATTTACCTCATCTAAACCGGTTTGTTTCGCTAATTCCACTATTTCTTCCACTATTTCATCCATATCGACAGAGTGTCCAGTGTCTTTGCTTTTACTTAAATCTGGCCAAATCTTCTTCCATACTCCTTTCAAAGAGCTTTCTGTTATCTCATTCCAAGAAAAGTTTATGTTTTCTACAGCATTCATGATATTGTAGTTTTTCCAAAATTCTCTTATTCATTGCTTCTCTTCTCCGTCTGTTTTTTGAAACATCTGCTTAAATGTTCGCCGCAAGTAATAAGCCTTAAAATTGGATATAACGCCTTGGTCCATTGGTTGGATTAACCCTTTGCGGCGCAAGACAATTTAAAAAATTTAAATTATACTGTCACCGGAACTCATGAACTAAATTAAACTAAAAGATATTTTAAATTTTAAGGTTTAAAAAACCGGCCTTTTCTGATATGTTATAAACGTGAATTTTTGCTAAAGAATTTCCGGGATGAATTTTTGCAGCTGGATCTTAAATTTTGCGTCCTCGCAGCGAGGACAGCGCGCGTTCAGGGGTTAAGGCAGTTGTGTTAGGCGGCAAGAAAACCACTTCGACTGGAATGTTGGTAAGTCTGAAAAATTTGTTGGATGGCTTGGAGCATTATCAATTAATAGTAGTACTCTTTGTTCAAGTTTTTTAATTTCGCAATAACGTTTAACAGACGGGCAGAAATGTTCAGTGAACCAATCCTGGAAAATTTTCATATTTATCCATGCTTTTTTATTAGACTCCCAAATTACAGGTAAAGTTGATTTAGATATGCCTTTCATCGCTCTTGGGTTTTTGGAGTGGTAAACTAGTAGTGGTTTTAATTTGAAATCTCCGTTTGCGTTACCACCCAGCAGAAGTGTTAAGCGATCGTTTGCAGCTTTAAATCCTGATGCTCGTTTCTCTTCACGGGATAGAAATGTTCGTTTTGGCATTCTTTTCCAAAACAGGCCTGTTTCATCAACATTAAAAACCAATTCTGGAGGATAGTTTCCTTGTTCAATTATTGTTTTTAATGTCGCTGGGAATTCAGCCGCCGCTTTCGTATCACCACTTGCTGCTTCTCCTGTAATCTTTATGTTGTGAAGATTATTTCGATGTTTAAATCTATTAAACCATCCTCGACTAGCAACGAAAGTTTCACTTGTGTCACTTGCCTCAGCCTGAATGTAATTAAAAATTCTTCTGGCTTTTTCCATTATGATAGATTGGCTTAATGGCATATTGCGTTCAATTTCGTCGTCAATCCATATAGACAGTCGTTTTTCCATTTACTCTATAATGTTATTTCTAGAACGGGTAATTCTAGTTGCAGAGATTGACGTAGTTGCAATTGCCGATGACAATATTTTTTCTTTATTCTTAAGAATTGTCCTTATGGTTGAAGTTGCCAAATTCAATGCAGCACTAATTTGAGATTGACTTTCACCAGAACCTAATCTTCTAATCACTTGCATTTTAGTTTCCAGTGAGATGCTTTTTCTGGTTGCTTTCTTTTCTTGTTTTTTATTATCACCCATGATAAAAACTAAAGATCATAATATTTGTCACTGTATTAATCGTTATAGTATTATATAAATTTATAAAAATGCGTCCGTATAAAAATAAAAATGCGTCCGTACAGCACCGTACTAAACAAGAAACACAACCACACTGTTTCGGATATGTTACATTTGGAAACCTAGCACTGCGCGCGCACAATTTCGGGGAATCCCCGTACTGCTGCGCGCGCACAATTTCGGGGAATCCTCGTACTGCTGCGAGCAATTTCCGGGAATCCCTGGGTTGAAATAAAAGAGCGCTAAACCGAAACAGCGCTAAATGAAACAGCGTTAAGCGGGGTCTTACTGTATATGTAGATTTACTTACACACTTAATTTATGTATTTACTTGACACATCTTTAGTGTGGGACCCCCTTTTAAGAATTTTTTCCCATTTTGAATATGAATTGAAATAGATAACTTAAATGCGTAAGTTCCTTGGCGAGGAACGTTCGAGCTATTTCGTAGCCAAATTTCAAATTTCGCTAAGAGTGTCCCATGCTAAAGCTGCGCCATTTACTTATGTGCCTATTTACTTACACTGCTGGCCATCCAAAATGGAACACCAAGAAGAAATGCAAATATCAGAATAATATTTATTGGGTACATTGCTGTTGTTTCATGGTCAACTGGATAAAACAAATAAAATATGGGAAATAACATGAAAGTAAGTACTATGGATAGTAATGTGTAGTGTTGTTCATATGTAATTGCGATTTAAATATAAAAGTGCTACTTCAATTTTTTCGATACTGTTTGTTTCAAAATTGCAAAATTTAAAAATCCAAATTGAAGTCGACAGACAAGGCGTTGACACAGGCAATAGGGACACGTACTTGAGGTTTTTCGGGTGAGGAAGGCGCTATTGAAGACAGCGGTGACCGGAAGCCAGATTTAGAGCAATTTCATTGGATTTTCTTTTAAATTTTCGTTTATAAATCTATATAAACATAGTTTCTTTTCCTTTTCTTTTTTTCTTTTAATTCAGTTAAATATGACGACAAGCGAAGAGACAACCTTGCTAGTTTTGTAAAAATAGCCAGAATATCCTTTTTTAACACGTTTGCGGAGGTCGGACATGCTAACTCTGTTGCTGATATGATAAGTGGCCCCAAAAGTAATAAAACTTGCTGGTTTCTATCCACATTTTTACCATACAAAGTTTGAAAAATAAATTGTTTTAACCGATGAGCTTTATTTATATGACAACTTTATTTTTTATTAGGACAAAGGACTGTTAGTCTCAATCTACGGATTTTTACGATACCAGCTTTACGATAGTTGGACATTTATCGAAATCGTAAATTTATCGAAAATATAATTGAATAATTTGAAAGCGGTGTTATAATTTGAAAAAAAAAAAAAAAAAAACTAATATTCCGCCATGCTAAACTAAATTCTGCTTTAGCCAGAATTTCATCCAAAATCGTTTTTTCTGTTTCTTTTCTTGTAAAGAAAAAGAAAAGTAAATAAAAGAAAAGAAAATTAATAATAATCAATATCGAAAAGTTTCTTTTTCTCCCCCAAAAACTTTAATATTGCATTATAAGACAAAATTTCGTATAAATGCACGTAATGAGAATTACTGTTGGGGGGGGGAGGGGGGAAGAGGAATCTTTATCGATTACGATTCTCCTGTTTTTTTTTTTTTTTTTTTTTTTTTTGTCTAAATATTACATTTACAATCACATTTTATAATCACTTTTATGTTTCAATTATATAAATTGTTCAATATAATATTAAATTAAAATAAAATCTCTCTGGTTTAAAAGATTTTTTTGGATTAAAACATTTTATCGTCTAGTTAATCCCATTAATGACATCATCATTTTCCAGTTATTAGCCGGAGCAATTCGTAAGCAAACAAAATTAGTGTTAAATAAACTAACTTTTCATTCGTTGAAAAATTTCGTAAAAAATGCGAATAAAAAAAGTAATGATAAAAAGGAAGAAAATCATCATCAAGCAACGGGAAAATTAGCTTTTATAGGAAAAGAATTTTCAGGCATGACAGAGCGGAAAAAAACCTATACCATCAGTGATAATTAAGCAACCAGTTCAAAAAATGACATTGATGGATTGCCTTGTACGTGCTATAAAGGAAAAAAAAAACTATGGTGTTCATATTTTTAAATGAAAGAAAAACACAAAAATAAATTATTTTAGAAGCTTATCTGAAAGTTTTAGAATGAAAAAAAGGCCATGAACTGTGTTTAGGGTGATTACCTTATGAGACATTAAAAGGCTATATTTATATGTCTGGTATTATATCACGTTTTTTTTTTTAATTTTTTAAATAGGTTTTTGTCTTTCTCTTCATAAAATAAATATTTGCGAAAGTTTTCAACTAAAAGGTTTTAGCCCATTATTATTTTTTCTTTTTGTGTGAGGGCAGTGTGTTGTTCCTAATATTAGATTGAAGGAAGACATTATTAAAAATATATAAAAGCTGTTTTCTTTTATAAAATTATTTCCTTAAGATTTTTTTTATTGTAATTTTCTGAGAATTTTGTTTGTTTGTTTCATTTTTTTTTTTTTTTTTTTTTTTTTTTAAACCAATGATATTTTGAAGTAAATAAATAAAGTATTTAACTATTTATTATTGGAAAGTCTTATTCATTATTTTAATATAAATTATTTAAATTATTTAGTATTTAAATTTATTGTAATAATTTTAATCATTTAATTTAGGGTTGCCTCTAGTTTGGCTGAATATTTTGACAATAATTTTGTGGTTTACTGGGATGGCCGTGAAGATAAATTGCCAAAATTAGGGTATTTCTTTTTCTTTCTTTCTTTCTTTTTTTTTTTTTTTTTTTTTTTTTTTTTTAAAGAAAGTTATTATAAGACCTGGTAACGATAGATTCAGATTTTCAATTATCAAATTTGCATTTTATTTTGAAACGAGGCATTAAAAATTTGTTTAGGAATAATGCATACGATATTTACGTTCTTGTAATTTTTCTTTAACTGATAATACTAGACGGGAAGTATTCTTCGACCACATTTCATGAAACCATGGAAGCATCTGCGCAAGTGCTAACTCAACGAGTCCAATGCTAAAATAGGGGTGACAGTCATCTGACTCAGAGAAAATGAGCAATAACAGAGAGCGGAATTATTGGATGTTTTCCAAATTTCAAACTGTCAGTCAAGCCATCTCTCCAACATTTTGGACGCGTCCTCACTGCTAGTTATAGGATATGTGGCCGCACTGTAGCTCCGTCGATAGTTCTTAGACTTCGAACCAGCCCTTCCCGCTTTTCGGTGTCATTTTAATGTTATTTATGTTATTTATTATATACTATATTTCCCGCATTTTATGACCGGTGTTAGTGCCCCCGCCCCACACTTGTGATTTTGTGTTTTGTTTTCATGCTTTTTCTTTCAATTTTTGATTCATCCCTTCCGTTTTCACTTTCTCTTACCCATAAGGCAGAGAATGTACTGCTCAAATGTATGGTTAAAAATTTCAAAATTGAATTTTTGTTATATTTTCACGTTTTGAGGTCCCCTGAATCCAAAAATCATGTTTTTAGCGGTTAATCTGTGTGTCTGTGTGTGTGTGTCTGTCTGTTATCAGCATGTCCCCAAAGTCCAAACTTGGTGTTCTAAATGTGTATCATATAGGGGCGCTACACTAAACTTTTCGTTGAGAACAAGCAAATGGTTTGTGTACAGGGATATCCAAGATAATTCAAATACATTACGTCTGTGGGGGAAATTGCAGGTAAGTAGATCTTAACACATATAGGCTGACTTAAACAAAACTGAAACAACAAAATTTATTACATGCGTAAAAGCATTTTGAAAAGATCGTTGTATGGAAATCATTCATCATTCATTTACAGGGCTACCCAAAGAATTTGTATATACTGCAGCTATACTTGAAAATTGCTAGAATTGTAATTTCTTTTGTGTTAGATGTTTTTCAAATAAAAATAAATTTAAGTACACAATATTGTTGAAAATGCATATTGATTATAGACAATATACAGGGCTATCCAAAATTAAGCTAAAAGTTCTTACCTATTGAATGTAATTGATGGAAGTGCTTTGCCACATTTTATTATGTCGAAGAAAACTGTTCAGGAAGCAAAATTAATTTTTCATATGCAAACTGTAAACAAAGTAGTTGTTGCATTTTCAAATCTGGTTTTTTGCGAAAATCATGTTTTGAGGTCTCCTGATTACGAAAATCCAAATTTTAGCAGTCGATCTCTATGTACATGTGTTACACAGCTCTGAAAAAAAAAAAAAATTTTTTTTTCGAGATCTGATACCATTCTTGCTGATTCTTATGTAAAATTACCTTCTGATTCCGAATATGACTCCCATTTTGCCAGTCACGCACCGTTTTCTAGATACACCACCCCCCTCCCTCAATTTATTTCCCTGTTTGATAATTTTTGACCATGAATTTAATTTGAAGAATGAAAAATAATTAACTTAACACCGAAAAACAAAAAAATATAAAGTGTAAAAAATAACATTAATAACAGATTAAAAAAATATAAGATATGTAATGCATAATTTGAGTGAAAATCCCCCCCCCCCCCCCCAAAAAAAAAAAAAAAAAAAAAAAAAATCCCTTGTCGCAAATGTCTATGTTTTAGAATTTTCCAACTCTGTAGCCCCTCAGAAGAAATTTAACGGTTAAAATAATCCTGCCTCCACCTAAAAATCACATTTATAGCCATAAAATCACTGAAAAATGATAAAAGTAGGGGGCCACTCCTAAAAAAACGATGGGTGATAGGGCAAAATGTGCGTCAAATTCGGATTCAAGATGTTATTTTACATAAGAATATGCTGAAATGGTGTCAGAGGCAATTTTCATGCCGAGCAGTGTTATCAGCATAACTCAAAAACAAACAGCTGCAGGAAATTCAAATTTGGTATTTTCAAGTCCGTATTAGGTTGCCACTTAAGTTTGAAAACAAATTAAAAACAACTTTGATTTCTTTTTTAAATAATTGTATGCACTAGAATTGAGCGAGAATTGAACCTTTCAATCCCCCCCCCCTTACATACACACAGAATTACATGTCAAATAAAACTGTTCCTAAACCTATTTTAGATTATTTTAAAAGTACATTGAACTTTATTATCTTACGCTATTGTTCTTAAGACTTAATATGCAATCTATCTATATAGTATTCAAATGCAGAGTAAGAGAAAGTCATGTGAGTGACACAACAGATTATTTCCAATGCATAAGTGCAATGAGGATTAAGCTGGAATAACCACCGCAATTTTAAATGAAAAAAAAAAAAAAAATGGGAAAGATGTCAGAAATTTAAGGGAAAAACAAAAAAAAAAAAAAAACTTTGAAAACCTTTATAAATTACAAGTGTGAAAAAACAACTGACACCGGTCAGAAAATGCAGGGAAAATATCCAAGAAAAGGACACTGAAAAACTAAAAAAGTGGATTGTTTATGATTTTATAGTGCTGTTACTGAGATCTAAATAGTATCTTTATTCTCTCGAAGATAACTCAGTGAGATTACTGAGTTTTCGTGCATTGATGATCTTACTGCTATAAAACAAACAACCTTTGCAGGCAGAGTTCTCAATGTTGAAAGTCATTCATATTGTATCATTCGAAAAACCATAATGACGAAATTGGTCAAAACTCTTAGCAACATGACAACTTTTTCGGTGACTTAGACAAGAAGTTACTAAACTCATGTTTGTGAAAATTGCAACACCATGAAGGACTTACGCGAGTGAGCTGAAATTTTCAGGAAATGCAAAGTAACGCATGATATGCAAATGATTAGAATTTCAAATCCGTAGCGCATGCGTATGGTGAGCAGCGCCCTCTGGACGGCGGATGGATCCGAATAAATATAGACGGCTGTAGCGAGGCGTATATGGTTATCGGTGGTTATCTGCTAGTGGTAAACGTTAGCTCAATCTTTACTTATGCCTCTTCGACGAAAGAGAGCGAGATTTGAACAACCTACAGAGTTTGAACGGGGGAGAATCATCGGCCTTCGTGAAGCTGGATTGTCGTATCGTGCAGTAGCCGCTCGTGTGCAGCGTAACAGCAGCACAGTGATGCGTGTTTGGAAGCAGTGGACGGACGAGGGTCGGACAACTCGGAAATCCGGGAGTGGACCCCGAAATGTGACGTCAGCTCGCGATGATCGACACCTGGTCCGCATGGCACGGACCAGCATGGCACGGTCCGCATGGCACGGTACAGCTTCCTCTAGACAATTGGCAGCACAGTGGTCAATAGCTACAGGTGTTTCATTGTGTGCTTCATCAATTCGTAGACGTTTGCTGCAGCGTCGACTGCGCGCAAGGACTCCTTTATACAAGATCCCCCTCACGCTAAACCATCGCCGCCTGCGGCTACAATGGGCCAATCAGCATAGAGACTGGTGTGCTGATTGGCAGCATGTCGTGTTTTCTGACGAATCCCGTTTTAATTTGTGGAACAATGATGGCCGCATTCGCGTCAAACGCTATGCCGGTGAACGCCACCTTCCGGAGTGCATTATCGAACGCCACAGTGGACGAACACCCGGAGTTATGGTTTGGGGCGCCATAGCATATCATGGACGATCTCAATTGGTACGAATTGTGGGCAATCTGAACAGCAACCGGTACATCAGTGAAGTTCTACAGCCTCAAGCTGCTCCCTTCCTTCAAAGCTTGCTAGGCGCTGTATTTCAACAGGACAATGCCCGCCCTCATATTGCTAGGACTGCTCAATCCTTCTTTGCAACCCAGCAGGTACAGCTTCTTCCTTGGCCTGCGTATTCCCCGGATATGTCGCCGATTGAACATGTGTGGGATTTCGTTGGTCGGCGTCTCGCTCGTGATCCTCGTCCTGTTGCTTCTGCAGACGAACTTTGGGTACGCATACAAACAATATGGAATGCTCTTCCTCAGGCAGACATTCAAAATTTGTTTGACTCCATGCCACATCGTGTAGCAGCACTTATTGCGGCGCGTGGTGGCTACACAAAATACTGATTCCGATCTCTTGTTATTGTTTGTTTGCTTTGAAAATTTAATCATTTATTTGCACCACTACCACTCAACTGTGTATTAAATTTCATTCAATTATGACGATTCCTTCATGGTGTTGCAATTTTCACAAACATGAGTTTATTTTGAGAAAATTCCAGTTCGAAGAGCTGTGATTCATTTCAAATATTGCCTGTAAATCTCTAGAATGTAAAAGCAATTTTTTAAGGTCACATGCACAAGCCATCTGTGTAAAGGGAAAATCAAATGAGTGCAATAGTTTTTTTTTTTTTTTCTTCTTTCTGAATATTGTTGACAAAAGCTTTAGAGCAGTATCCTTAAAGTCCACAGTTTCCAAGATAAGATTATTTTCTAATAAGATTCAATTCAGAATATATTCGGGCTGTGGTAACCCGATAAGCAGAGGGTCGAGCTCGTAATCGGATGATTGTCGGTTCGATACTCGAGTCGGCAAAGACAGTCGTGTAAATTAATGGTGTTTGGTGCATGTAATGTCCGTCTTGACTGTAATATTCTTCATGTTTTGTAAAATTAATAGTTCTAGGGGTTAAAGAAGAGGGAGAGTCATCCCCTCTGCGGAGGATTAAATTATGATGTAACTGTGGATCACAACTAGGCGTGGTCCGCAACATTTGCTCATAGCGTAGTTCTAGTGTTATGTAAAACCTCTCAACCTTACCTCAGAATAAATAAATTTTATAGTAATAATTGATAAAAAATACACTTGTTTTATAAGTGCTAGAGTCTATATCAATTATTCAAAGTTGTTAACATTTTATAGACTAAACTTTAAAAAAAGCAAAGTGCTTCGATTATTTTGGGGAATATATATATATATATATATATATATAGGTTTACAAAGAAATCTGTCTGACAGCGACAGGCTATCATTGGTGGGAAAATTTGTTTTCCCACTTTGTTGGATTTCCCCCTTTGTTGGATTTCCCCCTTTGTTGGATAAGCATAGGGAGAAAAAAAAAAAGATCTTTTTAGAGATAGATATCGATCTTAAAATTCTATTAAAAAAAATGTTTTCAGATATAATCTGCTGTTTACTTGGGGAGGGGAGCATTACAGAAAGTAAACGACTTTGAGTATTTAGGTAAATTGCTTGGAGACTCCTTTTCTTCCAAGAGTTGAGAAAAAAAATGCTCATCGTTATATGAAAAGGTGTAGATTTCCAGCACGAAATAAAATATATCAAAATCGAATCTTTCATTTATTTATGTTTGTATGTTAGTATATTTTTTGTGAAATCTTTTTTTGACTTTCAACTTATACGATTCTTCTTTATCGTCGAGAAAAAGATTTTCTAAGACGATGAGACGGGGCAATTTAACGAAGCATTCCCGCTTTGATGAGATTATGCAATTAAATGAGTGCAATCATTTTTTTTTTTTTTTCCCTTTCCTTTGTAAACTTTTACAGTTATTTATAAAAAAGTTACGTATGTAATTTTTATATTTTAAAGTTGACTTATATTGAAGTTAAAAGTCCTAATAAAAACTGGAATTCCTCTACACCGAGATCTTAAAATAAATAAAATTTTTAATTTTAAGTTAAAGAAAAAAAAAAAAAAAAACAACTTAGCCCTCACCAAAAGTTAAGTTCTGGATCCGCCACTGATAGTATGTGCGCATGAAATAAGAGAAATCTTTCACTTTTTTAATTATAGTCTAATGTTAGCCAAAGTAGAATTTTTCCCAACATTAACATTAATAAAACTTGTTTTATATTTTTAATATCTTGAATTAAATTCAGTAACAATTTTCACTTACTCGTGATTGTAGCATGAAATTATTTATAATTATGTTAAAATTGAATCTGACATTTTAGTTAATTGCAGGGGAGATTTTATTCAAAGAAAATATATATTATTTTAATGAAAATAGTTTTCTTCTAATTTCTAATGAAATAGATTTATCAATAGCTATAAGCTTGTATTAAAAAATGAAGATTTATATAAAAGTATGAAAGTGTTTAAGAAAATTTGATATGTAGTTCAGAGAATTGTTTTAATCAGAATCACCCCTGGTAACTTATAATTGTATGCTTGAGAGAAAATTTTTGAAATGATACGATTCTTTTGACTTATTACCATGTAATTGCTGCCCTGATTTAGTCACTGAAATTTTCAGTAGATACTAGTCACAAGGCCACTTAAAAGAGGACTATAAAACATATTTTAAAGCCTCCCCCCTCTTTTTTTGTACTCCTTAAGGGAATTATTCCCCCCCCCCCTTTTCACCCTCACTCTCCCTACAATCTTAATTTCCCTATAAAAGAAATTTATTTCATTCTTTGTATACAATTGATTTATTAATACTGACTATTAATTTTACTTTGGTAATAATAAGAGAAAATAAAAACAAACTTTATTTAGGAATTTTACCCTAAAAAAAAAAAAAAAAAAAATCATAATAGAATACAAAGCATATGTTTATTATATTACGTTTAAAAGGAAAATTTTGTGTAGATTTTTATTAAACACTTTGTAGTAATGAAACGAATTATTAAATCAAAAATGTACATAGGTATCCTGTTATGGTTTCGGTATTATACAAACATAACAGTTTTATTTGTTTCTGTCATTAGTTTTTAAGTTATTACAAACACAAAAAGGTATAAGTCAATTTTTCTGCAGTGCAGCTTTTTTGCTTTTTTTTTTTTTTTTTTTTTTTTTTTTTTTGAACCTTAGTGCACTTGTAAATTAAAACAAAATTATATTTAAATATATATATATATATATAAAAAAGGGGGACCAATGTGCCAAGTTGTACCTGACGGGACTAAAGTGAAAGTTGTACCTCACGGGACTAATGTGCAAGTTGCACCGAACGAACAAACTATTTCTTTCAACGAAAATGCCTACTAACCCTGGACGATAGGTCTAATATATCGTATCATATTATAAATCCTATTTATCGTAATATAACTCAATACTTATTTCGCTTCCTTCTACGACTCGTTTTAATACGCATTTTTTATATGCATGAGCAGCCCCCGAAAAACAAAAACATGAAATCATTAAATTCATATTTTTACTTATTTTTATTTCACATTATTTTACGTGCATTTTTTATTTCCCAATTCAAAATTATTTAAAAAACTTTTTCGATATCGCTTGTAACGATACTGATTATTATTAATTTTCTTTTATTTTTCTTTCAATAATAATAATAATAATAATAATAATAAAAAGATTCTGATGAAATTCTGGCAAAAGCAAAATTTAGTTTAGGACGGAGGACTATTAGTTTTTTTTTTTTTTTTTTTTTTTTCTTTTTTCAAATTATAACATCGCTTTCAAATTATTCAATTATATTTTCGATAAATTTTAGATTTCGACAAATGTCCAACTATCGAAATCGACAACGTAAAAATCCCAGATTGAGACTAATAGGCCCTCAGTCCTAATAAACAAATAAAATAATATAAAGCAATGTGTCTGATAGCTTACTATGACTAATAATCTTATGTAATTCTCAATAAAGATTAATAAAATATTCTGATGTGTCACTCACACGACTTTCTCTTACCCTGAAATTAAATGTTATAAGTACAGATTGGAGATTAATGGTTAAGATATCGAGTACTGTTGTGTAAACCTATGTTAAAACAATTAAAATCAGATTTCGAAACAACTTTATTTGACAAATAATTCTATGTGAGGGGGGAATGCCACCCCTCTCCATCCCCCCGTATCATGCAGGCAAAGATCAAACTACAAACTTGACTTCGGTATTCAGGAAACCTCAAAACGTGTAAATATACAAAAAAAAAAAAAAAAAAAAAAAAAAAACAAGCGATGAACATGTGGCTTAAAAAAATACATGATTTACCATATGGCTATGAGGAATTAATTTCAATTTCTGAGCAGCTTTTCTGGACATGGTAAAATATTGTAGTAAAACAATTCCACTAACAAATAAAAAATAACGTTATCGCTTAATTTTGGGATCCCTATATATCTTCTAAGATCTATGTACACTCCTGTATATCTTGAGAGTTATGTACACATCACATGGTGCACACAAATATAATCCTGTATCAATAACACACGGTACAATCTAAAGTACACTTCCATCGATTTTCAAGTATTATCGCATTATAATCTAGTTCTTTTGTGTAGCCCTGTAAATGAACAGTGAATGATTTCCATACCATAATCTACAGCAAATATGTTTTTAAGCAGATAAAAAATATATATTCGTTTCATTTGGTTTAGTGCAGTCTATAAATGTTAAACTCTATAGTTACCTTCAATTTTCCCCATACATAGACATAATGTACTGGAATTCTCTTTGGTGTCCCTGTACACAAACCATTCGCTTGATCTCAACGAAAAGTTTACTGTAGCATTTCTATATGATACACATTTAGAATACCAAGTCGGAACTTTATGCTATAATTTGTTTTTGAGATATGCTGATAACAGACAGACACACAGACCAACTGCTAAAAACATGATTTTTGGATTCAGGGTACCTCAAAGTGTGTAAATATAACAAACACTCAATTTCGAAAATTTTATCCAAAAACAATACTTTCTCTACCTTATGGGTAAGAGAAAGTAAAAAGCAACACCATTCTACTTTATCAACTAAGACCAACAGATTTTTAGTTCATAAATTAAATGATTAAAGAAAGACACTGCTATATGTAACAAACATTCTTCAGCAATTTATGTTTAAAACTGACTTTATGCAAATACCTTTATATGTCATTAGCCTTTAAGATACAAAAGCTTCGTAATTTGTCTCGATTTCTACTTTTGTCATTTATCAACGTCAGTTCTCCAGAAATTTTTTCCTTATCATTGTCAAAAAATTTGCTTCAAATTAATATTCTATTCCTTAAAATGTAAGAGATTACTTCCACTAGTTAAAAACAAAAGAAAAAAGGAAAAGAATTTCTTCTTTTCAACTTTCGCGAAATGTTAATCTTTTTGCATTTTATGCTAAAGGTGTCTTCATTCCTCAGTATTACATATTTTTATTTTGAAATTTTTTATCCTTATAAATAGAATACGTCACTGAAAGTAGTGACTAGACAGAACTTATGAACAGAGAGATCACAGGTAATTGATTCAATTACCTTGCAGAGTAATGGTTTTCAGATATGGTCGATATGTGTTATCGAAGGTCAATAATCCGTTATGGAATGCTATGTTGGAGATTTTACTTTAAATAATATTGATGATGTCATTAATGATTTGGGAATATTTATTATAAGGATGCGATTTCATTAAGTGTAATAAACTAAATAAAATACCTCCTCTTATATGGAATCCATACGGTTTCACATCCATTTAATTATATTTGCTGTTACAAAAACATTGACATTTTAGTGTGTGGTAAGTGGTTCGTAGATAAACAGGCAAGTTGCAGTCGATGAATATATTTTATTCTACTAATATTTTCCAAACAAGTCAATAAAATTATTACTCGCACTACATAAGTCACGTTAATAGTATTTCATACACAAATATCACTTCTTCAAGGACAGTAATCTATAGAATATTGTAGAATCTCTGATTGACAAACGGCAGCTGACAGTTCAATGAAATTCATTTGAAGGTAGATAGCTTCTTTTTATATTCTTTGGCGAAAATTAGTGGCCAAAAACGGTACATTTTACCAAAAGATGCTAGTTTACTTCATTTCAAATTGTTAAAAGGCTTCCTGATTCTGGCAACACCAAATTACTATTTTTCTCCAAATTTGGTCGCTAATATTATCAAGTCGCTAAATATGACACCAAAGGTAACATTTGTTAAAACTAATAAAACCCTGTTATGTTCCCCTGCCTTTACATGTATTTTCGATGCAACAACAGTTCTAATAATGACACCATCACCAACTGGAGTTCATCTTCTGTAATTTTATTCTTACGGACTCTGTTATTAGCTTCTGTTGAAATCTTTAGAGAAGTCATATAATGACCAAAAATTTTGAGTTTTCGTGGATTACTTCAAATAGAAAAATCTCATTAAGACCGAAGAGGGAGGTGCACAACTATATATGCTTTAACAAATCTACTTATACAGAGGGTGTTCACTCATTTTTATAACGATTTTGTAAAGATATTTATATAACTAAATATAAGATTTTTTTTTTCTAATATGTTCAGCCTGATAGCCCTTTTGCTAAATTATATTAAATCTTGATTTACTAGATAACAGCGCATTTATTAAATCATTAAAGTTGGTCTCCACAATCTTCCATAGCCCATGCAATGTTTTAGGATGCCGCTTATAAAGAACTTGTTTTAAAAGTCCAAATGCACAATAATTCATAAGAAACACGTCAAGCGACGACTGCAGTGGGAGGCATTTAAAGAAAATAGCTTAAATTCCGGTTTCATTTCTCATTAAAAAAAAAAAAAAAGCGAGCAATAAATTTAAGAGGTATGGTTTGTAACCTTATCCTGATGGAAGTCAACACAATGAAGAATTCTTGGATTAGGGGATAGAATTTCTTCCTTGTAAATAGGTGTTAAAACATATTTCTGATAATAATCTAACAAGGAAACATTGAAAAGGTGTCATCTTCAAAAAGTATTGAAAAAAATATATGTGATTCTACTCTTCATAAAACACCAGAAAATGAAAAAAATTATCGGCTGAAATTAATTACAGCGACCACAAAAAATTATCAAAATTACGCATATTTGGCGATTTCACATTGCTAGGCGATTGATTTTGAGTATTTGGCGGAAAAGCAAAACACGGTTCTGTTCGTACACGACAATTTCGGTGCATGAAGGTAGAAAGAGGATTGTATTACCATGTTTCGGTGCTAGCAAACGTATCACCTAACAGCGCTAAATCGCCAAATATGCTTAATTTTGATAATTTTTTGTGGCCGCTGTAATTAATTTCAGCCGATATTTTTTTTCATTTTCTGGTGTTTTATGAAGAGTAGAAACACATATATATTTTTTATTACTTTTTGAAGATGACACCTTTTGAATGTTTCCTTGTAAGTTATTTATGACAAATTTTCATATTTATTTTCCGTTATAAAAAAAATTCAATACTAATAAAAGAACCTTTAACAGAACTTTCCTTGTTTTCTCTAAAACAACATTTTAAGTCGTTTTTTTTTTTTTTTTTTTTTTTTCGCTAGCAAATCGATCTTTTTCTGTTGAAAACTGATAATAATATCCAAGCTTTATCTATTTTTAACTATATATTTACATTTTTCACCTGTCAAATAATTTTCATACAATAATCTTTACATTGTCTTACGCTGAGAAACATGTTTTGGTGTTGGGGGTTGAACATCATGGTTTTTTGTTATGATTAGCTTTAAATCAGATTTTATAATGTTGTTCACAGATCGTACAGAGATATTTAAAGATTTTACGACAGCTTTTTAGGAGATTGGATTTTCTTTTAAAATATGAGATGAAACTTTAGATTTACAATAGGAGGTGTACGAATGTTTGTTGGATATAAACTTTTGCCTTTTCCCCAGTCAAATGCAAACTTTGACGTTTATTTACTTTTTTTGTTCATTATGTCCTTTATTTTACGTATAGAAATATTAAAATCATACTTTTCACTTCCTTTTTTTTCATAACCGAATAAGACTATTTCCCTTTGGAAAGCGCACAATTATAGCCTTCGACAATTGTTTATTTTCCAGTAACATTTTAAAGAAAAATAATTATAAGATAAAAATTTTTTTATATACCATGCTTTTAAATTTTCTGTTGAATCATAGCTATATTAGCACTTTATCGATGTGTATAAAATTTTTAAAGTGATAATGACGTCAATTTTTGTGAGATGCATAATTTAATTTTTTTTTTATAATTTTTTATTGTTCACGTTTAAGTAAATATATTTATTTTCCTGTCGGGGGAAGAAAAAACTAAATTTTTTTTGGCAACAATTAAATTATAAATAAAACTTAAATGCCTAATTTAACTTTTTATAATTTTTTAATATTCACTTTTAATTAAATGCATTTATTTTTATGTCGAAAGAAAATGAACTCTTAAATTTTTTTGGCAGCAATTAAATTATAGCTAATATTTAAATAGCTAATTTTAAATCTATTAGGAGGTTACTATTTTCATATTTTAATTAATTAAAAAAAAACTAATTAAAAATTCGGAAATCAGGCTTCGAGGTATTGCTTTGTCATCGTGTTCTGAGCTATTCTGAAAGTTTCAAATGTCTAGCTAGTCGGGAAGTTAGTTAAAAATCGATTGCGAGATTTGTACTGGACAAACAAACATACAAACAAGAAAGCGAGTTAATAAAAACATGGTAATATGAAGACCTGTTGAACCATTGGAAAAGTTTCCGCTACAGACTTTCCGAATTTCACATAAAACACGCATTGCGACTTGTACAAGGAACGAATCAAAGATTTATAAAATCACCCATGCACGACTTTCGAAAACTTGAAGATAACTGAGCAAGTACTCTCTCGGTAGTTAAAGTATACATCTTTATAGATTCCGGTGGATACATACAGCCACATAATGAAATGTATGACATTACTTTCCAGACAGACCTTCTATATATCAGATGAAAACGCCGAATTCATTTTTAAAAATGCTATGTATGACTAAGAGATGATTCGAATTTGCATCCTTGGTATAGTGCACTGAAGGATGCAGATTCTTTTTTTTTTCATCAACTTAGCTACCAGATCAACATCTGAGTTATACATATAATGGACAATATTCCTGTGACGTCACAGTAGGTAAAATCGCCGAACACGTGGCCGATATTTTGTAAACAAATTAGGTTCAAGATGCCATTTTATTGTTACGCATAACATTTTCCTAAATATTTCTCCAGTGAAAACTTAATAATCAGATATCTGTTCAAACAAGAACAAAAGAGAAATATAAACAACTGAATCGAATGATAAAGTTAAGATTATTCCATATCGTAAAATTGCAGAACATTTTATGTATATACATATATATATATATATAATGAATAAAAGATTAATAAGAACATTTTATACACACACACATATATATAGACATCAAAGCTTAAATAATTAGAATTTGAATCACTTTAATAAAGGAATTTATTAAATGGAACATCCATTTAAATTTGTTAACATCGCCACAGTTCACACGGCAACTTTTAATATTACATATGTTGATTAATATTAAAGTATATTACTAAAACTGGATTAAAAACAAAACAAAGTTATCACTATATCACTCTTACTTCAGTTTCATATAATCTGAAACTCTTAGAAATAATATTGCAAGATAAAAATTTGCAAGCCACAATGCTTTGTTATGGTAGAGTTGAGGATTGTTTGCCTATCCAGCTGATATTCTTGTAGCCTCGAACCCAAAGCGGGAATATGGTCCATTTTCTCAATGGGTAGTGAATGATTCCACCATCCCTCTAGCTTGAAAGAATGATATAAAAGGAGATAACATGTCCGGAAAAACATGAAGCCAAAATCGTAACCGTAGAAGCCATTAAATAACACAATTATATAAGAAATTCTGCATTGTTATTGGGAAATTATGTAATATTGATCATTCGACACGAAAGTCGTTGTAACTGTAGGTCTCGAAACTCTCAAATAAATAAAATACCACAGTACTTGCCAATGATTTGGCAGACTCAATTTGGCTTCCACGGTAGCCATCTTCAGTAGACAACAGTTCACTTCATTTGCCCTGTATGCCGTATACCAACAGCTCTAAATCATTCCTCCAAGGTTTCTACGACGATTCTGCTGCTTTTGGTGACAGTCGAGAAAACTTCGAACTATTTGATTATTGACGCAAAACTGAGACCAAACTACCAAACCACCAATGAATCATTATATTATTGCATTTGTTTACACTCGTAAATTTCCAAATCTTTTTTTGCCTTATTTGCTTGATTTATAGAAAATACGCGATAAATAGACGTCTTAGACCTGTTTAATGTAGCCTGAAATTCGCCAGCTTGATTATTCTTTGATTTCAGTAACTGCTTTTCACACACGTTATCGGATTAAATTTGATATTCTTGAGGCATCTTCCCACATTCGCGAACAGTAAAAATTTAAGTGAGCTGTAAAATTAGACCGGCAGTTAAAGAAAAAAAAAAAAAAAATAATAATAATAATTCTAATGTACAAAATTTGATTTGACACTTCCTATATAATATAATATTAACGGCCCTCTTCACTTACCGTCGTCGGAAACCCGAGGCAATGTTATTCTATGGGAAATTTTCTTTACTTATAACTCATTAACTAAAACATATTTTTAAATTCTGTTTAAACTTTCATAAAATTCCCAAACTGTTAAATTGACGCCGCTTTTTCTAAAATGCATTTTTTTAATTCTTAATATTTTATTCTGAAATCGCAAAATGAAAAATTTCACATATTAAAAAATCGTATTTTACAGCTTCAAAATAAAATATTAAAAAATTAAAAAAATACCTTTTAAAAAAGGGGCGTCAATTTAAAAGTTGGGAATTTTTTCTGAACGTGAAAACAGAATTTAAAAATATGTATTAGTTAATTAGTTATAAGTAATAACATTAGCTTTGACTTCCGGCGACGGTGAGTGAAGCGGGCACTTAAGCAAGAGGACTCGCGAATAGTGTCATGCACGACCACTCCAAAAAGAAAAAAAGAAAAGAAAAGTTATGGACCACCAGTATTTCTTTTTTTTTTTTTTTTTTTTTGATAAAATTCATGTTACGATATGTCAGGTTTTAATTCACTGTACAAAGTGCACCGTTCAACCAATCGCTACGAAAATTGGTACATTTATTAATTAATACAAAATCTAGCTAACGAAGCATTTTTTAGTTCAATCGGATAATTGGCTTAAAAGTTATTAAATAAAAACCACATTTTAACTTAACATTTTTGCAAAGGCTATATCTCAGGTTCTATTGCGTATAATCAAACAAAATTTGATATGTGAGAAGACCATTCTGAAACATTTTGTTGTTTCAAGTTGGATGCTTATAGGCCAATAGATGGCGCTGCTATACGGGAAATTTTCTCGATAACAGGAAAGCTATATCTTAACTTCTATGACATATAACTGCACAAAACTTGATATGTTAGATGACCATTATAAAAACGCATTTTTTAAGATGTTATTTATAGATAATAAAACTGTCTTTCTTTGAATATTCAGTGTTAGTTTTCTCCAATATGAAAAAAAAAAATCCTTTGCATTCATCATGTCAGATAACTTTAATAAATAATAGCTTTAATAAATTATTTGCCTTTAGTGAATTTGTTTAAGAAAATATAAAAGAAAGTCTTGTGATGGCCACAACATACTAGCTTTTTTTTTTTTTTTTTTTTTTTTTAAGAAAAGGAAATATATTTATTATTATGTTGAAAAATAAAAATGTACTATGTGTAACTTCTATAGCACGAAAAGTTCTGATTTTTTTTTCTGCAACAAGGAATGTGAGCAGATTTGAAATATATCTTTGAATTTTCGATATTTCTATTAGATTTTTGAAAATGTTAAGTTTTGTGCGATTTTTTGTGTTTTTCCCAACATTTTTCTTTGAGTTGTAATTTTAAGTTGATGTCATTAAAACAAAATGCTTATAAAATTTCTTTTTATTTATTTTTATATAAAGAAGAATTTCTTTACCCGTAAAAAAAAAAAAAAAAAAAATAATTATAAGATAAAAAAAACTTTTTATGTACCATGTTTTTAAATTTTCTGTCTATAGTACTATGTATATTAGCACTTTATCAATGTGCATAATTTTTTTAAAATGATAATGAAGTCAATTTTTGTGAGATGCATAATTTAATTTTTTACAATTTTTTATTGTTCACGTTTAAGTAAATGTATTTATTTTTCTGTAGAATAAATAAATAAATAAATAAGTAAATAAACTAGTAAATTCTTTTGGCAACAATTAAATTATAAATAAAACTTAAATGCCTAATTTAACTTTTTATAATTTTTTAATGTCCACGTTTAGTTAAACGCATTTATTTTTATGTCGAAAGAAAATGAACTCGTAATTTTTTTTGGCAACAATTAAATTATAGCTAATATTTAAATGTTTAATTTTAAAGCTATTAGGAGGTTATTATTTTCATATTTTAATTAATTAAAAGAAAACTAATCAAAAATTCGAAAATCGGGCTTCGAGATATTGCGTTGTCATCGTGTTCTGAGCTGTTCTAAAAGTTTCGAATATCTAGCTAGTCGCGAAGTTAGTTAAAAATCGATTGCAAAATTTGTACTGGAGAAACAAACATACAAACAAGAAAGCGAGTTAATAAAAACATTGTAAAATATTTTTTAATGCTGCAGAAGATAATTAAATCCTATTACAGTTTGCTATCAGTTACTTTTTTATTTTAAAATTTAAATTTAAATTCAAGGAGAAAGTAAAAATCGTTACAAAAATGTAAAATATAAAAATGTGAATAATGTAATAATAATATAATAGAATGTAATGTAAATATAAAATTGCTGCTTCAGTTTTTTTTTTATACTGTCCATTTCGAAACTGTAATCTTATAAGCACCCAAATGGAAACCCACTGGTAAGCTATTGTCACAGGCAATAGGGACAGGCATCCGAGAGTCTGCGAATGAGTGGGTAGCTATCGAAGGCAGCGGGGACAGGAAGCGAGCTTTTAAGCAATTTCATGATTTTTTTTTTAAATTTTATTTTTGTTTATAAAGCGATATAGAAAAGAGTTTCCTTTAAATAAAGTGACCAGCGAAGCAGGCAAAACCTTCGTTGATTTACTACCTTAATTGATTTCACATTCCGTCAGTTTTGACGGGGTATATATAATAGTCTATATAATATTTCTCTAACGTGGACCAGTTACGATTACATTTTGTCGAAACGATACGATAGTGATGTAATTAATAAAATACGCAAGGGTTAAAAAAAAAAAAAAATATTTATTAATGGACAATATTTAAACATGCGGTTTCAGCTTAATGATCTAATATGAAAAAGACCATTTTATGGGG
Source organism: Salticus scenicus (assembly GCA_963930645.1). NCBI lineage: Eukaryota > Metazoa > Arthropoda > Arachnida > Araneae > Salticidae > Salticus > Salticus scenicus. The sequence continues at coordinate 301,123,010 of OZ005649.1, forward strand.
AAATATATTTTTAAAAGTTAAATCTTAAGAATATTTGCAAGCGTCATTTTAAACCTAGCAATACTTTAAAGATATATACAGAAAATGAATTATTTTCATAAATTGACAAACAAACACATCATAAAAAGTATAATCAAAATAGGAATTAGTTTATTATTTATTTATTTATTTATTTATTATTATTACTAGCAAACCCATGCGAAATTTCCGCACTTTTATTTCTTTTCTTATTTATCTTTAAAATTTGAAGCTCATAAACATTACACCAATTTCACCACCAAATTAAAATTTTACTTTACACGTAGCCAAATTAGAACTAAATTAATACTGCGCAACAGTGAAACCAAAATTATTCAAAGAAAGATTTAAAAATAAAATTCATGTTTGACAACCAAGTTTTCACACTTACGCACAGCAGTACAGTTTCAGTATAGCATGCCCAGGACGACTTTTAAATTTATCTCGCCATGTTGGCAATAAAATTTTTGTTTATTTAATTTGACACACACACACACACACACACACACACACACACACACACACACACAAAAAATAATGATAATACCTCTTTTGGTTACACTTTTAATGATTGTTTTTTTTTTTTTTTTTTGTCAATTTATGATAATAATTTTCATATTCTGTCTTTAAAATATTTGAGACCGTGTGCTTAAATATTGTTCATTTTTAAATATTATTTTTTATCCTCACGTATTTTATTAATTTCACCACTATCGCATCTTTCGACAAAAAATAATTGTAACTGGTCCACGTTAGAAAAATATTATATAGATTATGCCAAAATAAATAAATAAAAAGTCCGCCAACATGGCGACAAAAATTTAAAAGTCGTTCATGGGGATCCTATACTAAAACAGTATTGCCTTGCGGAAGTATAAAAACTGGGTCATCAACTATGAATTTTGTTTCGACGCCTTTCTTTGCATGATTTTAGTTTCACTATTGCACAGTATCAATTTGGTTCTTATAATAATTTGGCGACTCCTAAATTAAAATTTTAATTAAATGGTGAAATTCATATAATATTTACGTGTTTCAAATTTTAAAGGTAAATGAGAAAAGAAATAAAACGTGAAAATTTCGCATGGGTTTGCTAGTATCTAATTGTTTGTTTTGATGAGTACTGAGATTTTTGTTTGACATCGTGAGAACCGCTTATATATCGAATAATTTAGACCACATGCTTTTTTCAAGATTCTTTTTTCAAAATATTAATTTTATATACGTATAAGGACACTGCGTAATATATGTCTTATCCGGGATTCGGACCTTGGATCTGCTGTTCCATATGTCAGTGCCAACACCTAATAATTACTTTGAAAATTTTCCTTACCATTCACTTTGTTATTTCGAAATTGGAAAAAAAAAATCACAAATATGAGTAGTTGAATAGCCGCTTATTTATTCAACAGATAATGATATATAAAAGAATTGTAAAAATGTAAATTATTAGTTGATGCTAATGTGATAAAGGAAAAGAAAGTGGGGCTTCTATTTATGAAATATACGTAAGACAAAAATACGAATTTATATTCTTCAGAGGAAAAAAAAAAAAGTCACAAGTTTGTGTATATTACAAAGCTCAATAGAAAAAATTAAAATTACTCAAAACTGCAATTAACTTCTAAAAGTTTCACTTAGCTTTTAATTACGTGCCTTCCCCCAAAAATAAATATTTTATTTGTTGTGGTAATTGCTTCTGCGGTTGTTCGGAGTTAAAAGCGTTGTTGAAGAGAGGGCGTTTGTTTGAAATTATAAGTGCTTAATTAGCATAAAAGACGTTGAAAATATCTCCCCCCGCCCTCCCCTGTGAACAAAATCCCAAATGACTGCAGAAGTAAAGCTGAGTGAGTCATGTTTTAGGAAGCTAATGCTAGTTATGTTTCAAGGAAAATTACAGAGAAGGCAGCTTAAGAATATTTAGGTAATTTAACCGAGTGGAAATCTTGCAAATTAAATATTTTTGAAACGTACGGATTTAAATCTTAGGGCACTTAAAGGAAACTTTATTGAAAATCATCCCATTAATTAGTAATTTGCGAGCTTAATAGAATCCTATCACTTCTATAATTATGCTCTTGGTAGACACAGCATTGGCTCAAATAAATACCATTTTGTAAAATTACTTCTCTCGAACGAAATTAGTTCTGGATAGTTTTTAAAACAAACTGGTTTCGATATATACCGATTTTCATTGTAATGTTTATTGGAAAACTATTAGAATAATGAAACCTATATAATAAACTATTATATCTTTTTTTTTCCTTCTCTGTATATTTAGTGTGTTGTTTTTTGGTTTGAATGATCCGTATTGGAAAAAGATTTACTTTTGATGTAAAGCATTGCATTAAAGTGACAAAGGATGTTAAAAATTGTCAAAACCAGTGCAATTGAAAATATTCAGATAGTTATTATAAAACGTATGAAGTTATAGAATAATTTTAAAATAATATTAATGTACAGTTTCTCAAACATTATTTAAAAGCTTTTTACAAAATTTTAAACTTTATTTTTCTTAGGTTACGAATTTCGGAAATAACCAGTTACTTATAATGTTCCATGTGAATTTGTTTTCATCCAATCCCCTTAAAAATTTGTATGAATGTTAACCTGTGTATTTTCATAAAAATCGGTATTCATTTTAAAATCAAGAAATCATTACTTTTGTTACGAACTCTCAAATTCAATTCCAAAACAAAAATTCATGAAAAATTGAAATTTTACACATTTTTAAATTGTAACTGGTTCTGTGATTGAAATATAAAAAATTAAATACATAGATGTATTCAGTTACATACAAGAAACGCATAGTAAAATAAATAAATTAATTAATTCTTTATCAGCTACAATAAAGTATTTCTAAGCATGAAGTATCATTAAAAAAAAAAAAAAAAAAAAAGTAGATAACTGCAATACTTTTTAGAAAACAAAAACATGCAACATTGAAGACTTTTTATTGAATTTATTCCGTATCAATAATAATAATAAAAAAAATCCAAACAGCTAGGAAAAAGAAACAAAAATGTTGCTGAACTTTTGGAAGTGAATGTGTATTAAAATGTAATGCATGTTACGATTTCATTTGTGTGCGCAGAATGACACAAAAACTTTAGCGACTACCTATTTGTTTCTGTAACTGCTAATGTGTCAAGACAGGACTTGATTGAGATCGTCTGTGCAAACTGACTACCATGCATACCGATTTTTACTCTAGTTAACAGATTTAAATTTCATATTCGGTAAAATCTGAGATTTTATTTAAAAAATAAAGTAGCGTCGCTTGTGCTCGCATAACAATTCCCTATAGACTTAACATAAGAAATTATTATTATTACTTCTATAAAATTCAAAAGTTGAAACTATATAACAAAATGCAACCAAAATCGTTGTCTTTTTTATTCTATTCTATTTCTTAAAAATAATAATAATAATAATAATAATAATAATAATAATAATAATAAAAAAAACAATTTCTATAGATACTACATGTACCACATAAACTTTACATTTTACATGTTTTTGAAGATAGTACGCGATCATGTTTTATATAAAAATTAAAGCATTAAATTCATTTTTTTTTATTATTTTTATTTCATTTTGCACGCGCACTTTTTATTTCTTAATTCAAAATTATATATATATATATAAAACTTTTTCGATAGTGTTTGTTTCGATACTGATTATTATTAATTTTCTTTTCTTTTTCTTAAAAAAAAAAAAAAAAAAAAAAAAGTGATTTTGATGAAATTCTGGCAAAAGCAGAATTTAGTTTAGGACGGAGGACTATTAGTTTTTTTTCCACATTATAACATCGCTTTCAAATTATTCAGTTATATTTTCGATAAATTTTAGATTTCGATAAATGTCCAACTATCGAAAAATGACACCGCAAAAATCCCAGATTGAGACTAATAGTCCTCAGTCCAAATAAACATTTAAAGTAATAAAGAATTCGTACGGAACATTTTGAATTTGGGCATTATTTTGTATTATTTTCTCCATGAAAGAGTCCTTTTAATTTCTAGAATTACTCTTAATCCTTTAAAATATGCTCTATGGAGGAAAAATCACAGATTTCGTGATAGTATATGATTTGACTATTCTTTAGCGTTCATTACATAATTACTTTCTCTTACCCATGGTAGAGAAAGTATTGTTTTTTGGGTCAAATTTTCGAAACTGAGTTTTTGTTATAGTTACACTTTTTAGGTCCCACGAATCCGAAAGACATGTTTTTAGCGGTTGGTCTGTGTGTCTGTGTACATGTTATCAGCACATCTCAGAAACAAATAGAAGCAGGAAGTCCAAACGTGGTATTCTACATCTGTATCATATAGTGATGCTACCCTAAACTTTTCGTTGAGATCAAGCAAAAGGTTCGTGTACAAGGATACGAGTGTCTATGGGCGACATCTATGATAAGTACAGTGTAACATTTGTAAGTTGCCCTAAACAAAATGGAATTAAGATATTTTCTTATATGCATAAAAGCATGTTTTGTGTTGATTGTGTTATGGAAATCATTCATCATTCATTTACAGGGCTACCCAAAGTATTGGGATGTATTGTGGCTTTCACGGAAATTGCTGGAAGTGTATTTCGAGTTATGTGTTTCATAAGACTAAATTTAAATACACAATATGATGTGTATATAAGTTATAGAGAGTATATAGGGCTGTTTAAAATTAAGCTAAACGTTCTTTTCAACTGAATGTAACTGATGAAAGTGCTTTACTACATTTTACTATGTCTTCGAACACTTATCAAGGAGGAAAATGAATATCCCATACCCATACCGTAAACAGAGTATTTCTTAAACGAACTCCATTCTGTTTTTTTTTTCTTTTTGAGGTTTCCTGAAAGCGGTTGCAAAGACTGCAGGAAATTCAAATTTGATATTTTGAAGTTGGTAAGTAGTTACCACTGGGAAATTTCATTAAGGTTGGTAAATTTAAAGGCAAATTAATAACAGCCGTGAATTTCATTTTTAAAAGTAAATGCAGATATTTAAGCGGGGGTTGAAGAGGGGTGGTAGCCTGCCTCATGCAGAATTATATATCAAATAAAACTGTTTCAAAAATATTTTAAATTAGTTTTGAACTAGACTGACATTATTTTTTTACCTTATTGATATTATGACTTAATCTGCAACCTACCTTTAGAGTATTGAAATGCAGGGTAAGAGAAAGTCGTGTGAGTAACACACGAAATTATTATTATTATTTTTAAAAGTTTAAACTAATTTCAAAAATTGCTACTAGACTTATAGCTGATCATAAATACGAAAATAAATAAATAAAAAAACCTGCCGTGTCATGCACGCGACTTTCTCTTACCTTTCATTTCAATTCTATAAAGACATTGCATAGTAAGGTAAGGAGGATTAGGTAAGGATCAATAAGGTAAGATAATAAAGTTTAATTTACATTAAAAATAATCTAAAATAAGTTTAGGAACATTTTTATTTGACGTATGATTGTATGTGTGTGTAGGGGAGGGGGGTTATACCGCGCCGTGCAAAACCTTCGTTTAGTTATAGTATCTACATTTATTTAAAAAAAAATTCAAGGTTGTTATTAAATTGCCTTGAAACTTATCAATTTCAATCAAACTATTCAAGTGGCGACGTCATACAAATTTCAAAATGTCAAATTTGAATTTCCTGCAGTTATTTGTTTTTAAGTTAAGCTCATAACACACACACATACAGATCAATCGCAAAAATTTGACTTTCGTATTCAAGGAATTTGAAAATCAAAACTGAAAATTTAAAGAAAAGAAAACCTCTTTGCTTACAGTATGGATATGAGAAATCAATTTTCTTTTCTGAGTAGTGTTAGTTCACATAGTAAAGTGTAGCAAAACGCTTCCATCAATTACATTCAATTGAAAAGACTGGTTAGCGTAATTTTGGACAGTCCTGTATATTATCTATAAATTATATATATATATCACACTTACTTAAATTAAGTCCTATAAGAATAAACTACATTGTCCGCAATTTCAAAGTATAACCCCACTACCTCTAAATACTTTGGGCAGAACCCATTTTGTGTATTCCCTGTAAAAAAATGATGAATGATTTCCATATCACAGTATAAACATAACATACTTTATGCATATAAAAGAAGATTAAAGAAGAAATATAAAAGAAGAAATTTATTTAGGGCAGCCTATAGAGGTTATGCTGTACTCGCCAGAAATTTCGTCCCCAGACGTAATATATTTGAATTCTCTTAGTTGGCCCTGTACAAGAACCATTTACTTAGTCTCAACGAAAAGTTAGGTGTGATATCACTATATGATACAGATTTAGAATACCAATGTTTCAAGTCAAAATAATAGCTCAGCCTTTCTTTAAGGGCTAAAACTAGACACGAGTGTATTATTAAACCAGTAGGAGCACTAAGAAATTTAAAGTGACCTAACATCATTTATTAAATTTTGGAGTAGTGCTGAATTTCAACAGCATTTTTGCTCCTCGAAAAACAATGTTTAATCAGCACACGAAATTCAGCTTTGGCAATCGTTTTGAAAATATCAAAAGTACAGTCACTAAAACTTTAATATGTCGGTAACAAACGGTCGAAATATCATAAAACTTTGACGCGTATCTTTTGAAGTTCGTGTTACCGTACCCACATAGAAATATTTCATTTGCGACGCCATCTGTGGATTAGTTACAAGACTTTTTGAACAACATGTTATTTAGTTAATTTTACACAATTAATGAAAAAGGCAGAATTCTTCCATCATCTTTATAGTGGTAAGCTCCTTTTAATCTTCTTAACTTTGATTTGCAAATATATCCACAAGAACATACATTGGGAGCCTTAACTTAGAGAAAACTAATTGTTGCTAATATATCTGGTATCCTTAGGTGCATTGTTAGAAAGAGAATCACCATTGGGTGCTCTTGCAAATACTGGCTCTATTGCGTAGTCACCAAAGTTCATAAACTTCATTACCTTAGGTGAGCTGGCTGCTCAAAATTTTCCATGTGTAAGAGGCTTCATTCCACCTCAATTATACATTTATAATATGCACTAATAACATCAGCCTTCCCCCCTCTACACCCCCCTCCCCCCCCCCCCCCCCAAAAAAAAAAAAAAAGCAAAACAAACTTTTTATAACTGCATGAAATTTTTTTGGTTAAATTTACGTTTTAGAGATGCTGAATTCAAAAATGATCTCCGTTTTTGCGCATCACGTTCTTTTGCAAAATAACAAGATTTTGCGATAAAAAATCACTAACAAACATGTTCTTTCTCATAATTAAACAGACAATTCTTTCTTGATATATTTCACGTTCTGTGTTCACTATTTTTTCCCGTGAAAACTTTTTTTAATTTTAATTTTAATTATTTTTTCATCTCCCCCAAACACTCTTCCCCTTTCACCTTTTCTACTGTCTCCTACATCCCTCTTATTTTTAATTTTGTAATTTTTTTAGATTTACTTTAGTAAATATTATTTGAAAGTGACAAATAATTATTTTACACCTTTTTAATGTTAATAATAGGATACTATATTTCATTATTTCACGCAAAATTCAATCAAAAGTGTGTGTTAAAAAAAAAAAAAAAAAGACATGATTGAGTTATTTTTTTACCGTATTTTTTGGTTTGAGGGAGTAAAATATCTATAAGAAACAGTTGAAATATCTCCTACAGTTTTTGGTTGCAGAGACCAGTGTAATCGTTGCATGGAGGTGAGAATTTTTAAGAAATCTAGTTTAGAAGTAGAGGTCAATCAATACCAAACTGACAAATACAAGCTTTTGTACTTTTCCCTTTATTTGTAATTACTTTGACATTCCTGATACATGTACACACACACACACACATATATATACATATATAATAAAAGAAGATGTTTGTCTGTCTGTGCATCTATACGTTCAGCCCCTACTGAACGCAGAAGTATAAAATTTGACATACGGGTGCTCAGAAGCCTTCCCGAGTTGACAGTGAAAACAGAATTTAAAAATTTTAATTAGTTTCGGAGATATTAATTAAAAACGTCGACCAATGTCTAATTAAAAAGCGAGCGGAACATAATTTCCGCCCTTCAGCGTGTTCCTCAAAAGAGAAAGCAGAGAGAGAAAAATTTCGTGAGTTTTTGTAAAGCGATTGCTGCCGATCTGTTGGAAATATCGAAAATACACCTATACCACGAGAAAGAGCATTTAATACCGATTCTTACGGTACAATTTTTTTTTTTTTTTTAAATACGGATTTTTTATATTTTTAAAAAAAGTTTTAAAAAGGGTCGAAAATTTCTCTTTTTCGCGATCGTCTTTTTTGAAACGCTCTGTACGACCGAGTAACTGTTCCATTTCTTAACAACTGGCATATAAGGAAAGGTCATTTAATCTTCTTTCGAATCATATAAACATTTTTACAAAATACGGATTAGCGATCCATATTTTTAGATTTTACGAAACATCGAGTTTTTCACAAAACATTTTATAACTCAAAAGCGTTTAAAGATAAATCATTTCTTTTTTTTTGTTTATACATCTCGCTTCAATAATTCAATTCCCAAAAGATTGAGAGAAAATTTCAAAAACTGAATGGGTTATAATTTTTTTAGTTTTAGGTATTAAACCATTATCGCCATTCCGTAATGAACTGTATACTGCTTGCTATCTTAATCTGACCTTGACAGAGAAGAGAGAATAAGATTCTTCAGTGCCAGGTGCTAGACATTCTGGCAGAACTGGAAATAAAAAAAGTAGTTTTCGAGTTTTTTCAATTTAAAATCGATCAAAAGCAGAACTTCGAAATTGCCCGTCATTATGGCTCACCTGTATGCAGTTAAAAAATTTAAAGTATGGCTTTTAAAATAAAATAAATAGACATATTATATTTATTTAAATTCATTTTTATTTCATCTGTTAATGACACCATTCACCAATTTCATCTGTTAATGAGTTACTTTTAACAGAATAATATTGATTCCCCCCCCCCCCCCCTTTTTTTATGAATTCGGTTTTAAAAAAGCAGTTTTGGAATTCTTAAATTTTAGATGGATTTCAATAGAAATCGTTAATCGCCCTTGATAGATTAGCCATTTTGAGTCTAAAATATATCAAAGATATTCATTATCGTAATACATAATACATCATTCAAAAGATATTTTAAAGTATTTTTATTGCAGGCTATTAAAATGATATAAGCCGTTCAAATTCTGTACGAAACTTTCGGAGAAAACTACGGAAAAACGAGAAAATTTTTTATTCTTTTATATTTTACAGAGTTTCAAATTCAGATTTTCGCTCACATTTCGTACTAATAATTTTTAACGGTATATAGCCCGGAATTAAGCAAGTTTTGGAGAAAACCACAGATAAGTCAGACACAAATCTTTAAAAAAAATGTTTGTATTATCTTTGTGTTTCAGCTTCTAATTAATATAATTTCATTTTTATATTATCGAAAGTGGAATTCGAGATTTCACCTGATTTACACAAGGTGTCCTGATTAGGTTTTCTTTTGTATCTCAGCTACTAATTAAAATAATTTCATAAGTAATGCATCATTTGAAAGCTTTGTTGATTTGGAATTGAACAATATATTACAGAAATTTTTACCGCCAGATGGCGCTGTAATATTTTAAAATTTCAATATTTCAAATTCTAATGAGCGAGGAAGGTGTAAGTTCTAAAACGGGGATAAGGCGCCGCAGTCGCCACCGAGCGGGACTTAGCTAAAGTCAGAAATTTGTAAGATCATAACAAGGTGAGCGAACAGGCTGTTTCAGATATCGAAAAGGGAAGAGGGCGCCGAAGGCGCTACCGCACGGGAATTTACTGCGCTTTCAATAAGCTATTTTCACGATATATCAATAAGCTGTTATTTGACTTGAAACGGGAAAAAGGCGCCGCAGGCGCCACCGAGCGGGAGTTTCGTAAAGTCGGATTTTTGAGGGATCGCGAACCAGCTGGTCGCCGAAGGCGGCTAGTATATCTATATATATATGATGACTTAAGCGTTTATTTCTTGAATATCGATCTTAGACAGTGTAAATTCCCAAATTTACATAAAAAGAGGGCATAAATCAGCGTTTCTACATTTTTACATGCGTTTTATTATATCGTCACCGCTATTTCAGAACAATACTTTTTTATATAATGTTACAGCATTAAAACATTCAAGGAAAATTTCTTTTGAAATATAGTGGTGAGAATATAATAAAACATAATTGAAAATATGTGAATGCTGAGATACCTTGTAATATATTTTTTTTAAAATTAACTAAAACTTTTAAAAGGATTTGAATTTAAAAACTACGAAAAATCTGAATTTTTATACGACTCCCATAAAAAATATCTAGTTAGTAAAATATATCCCACACCTTAATTTGGTGATATACAAAATTTCAATTCTGTATTATAAACAGCCTCTCATATAAAAAGACAAAAAAAAAAAAGAAGCTGTCTTAAACTACTTTTCAGTGTTTAGATATAAGCTCTAAGATGTCAGAAATCTCATTGGAAGACCGCATTTCAAAAGTTATTCATAAATTAAGATTGAAAGCAATGATAATGTAACTTCTTATTATATAATGTGGACATTTTATACAACATGTAATTAGAGTATGGAGAACTTTTTACTCATTGGACATTTATAGTAAAAGGAATGTATACGACTTTTATCTTGTACATCTTAAATTCTGAATCCCTAAAATATTTAATTGATTTTATTGATTTCTGCACCTTTTAATTAATTAATTAATTTTTTTAAATGAAACTTTGCAATTAACATTATATGCTGAAAATGAGAGATATAATCCCATTTAAGAATTTATTTATAATCCTAATTAAAGGAAATGCTGTTTAAGGAATATATAAAGACGAAATTAAAGTTTTCCGAACACCCTATTGCTGCCGTATCTGATAGTTGGACAAACTTGACTTCTTACAAGTTTAATCTTAAAAAAAAAAAAAGAAAAGATAAAATAAAAATATTATGTATAAAATCACTGTTATAATATATTTCGATTTTTGAATTCGACTGTTCAATTGTTTATAAAAATTATTATTAATATTTTATTAATAATTCTGTTCTAAATTCTGTCGAACACTATTTCAAAAAGGAATCAAAAGCCTTAAATTTTTCTCTTTGAAAATGATCAATAATCAATACACATATAGCGCTCAGTTAAGATAAAAAGAGAAAGCTCTTCTTTCCTCATTTCTTTTTAATTTTTCTCCAACTTACGAAGTTAGAAGCAAAAATCTTTTTAACGTCTATGCTAATGATGAGATCCTTTTATGAAATTCAAAAGACGCTCATTTTAAAATCACAGAAGAAAAAAAAAAGATTCCGGACAGAAATTTTACATTTATTTTTAAAGTTTTGTTGAATATATACTTTTTTTCTCTTGACTAAATATGAAAAAAAAAAAGTAGTTATTGAATTCTTAAAAATGAAACATATTTAATACATTATGAGGAGTTGTAAATATTATTTTCTTCGGTCTGAGAAGTTATAATAATAATAATAATAATAATAATAATAATAATAATAATAATAATAATAATAATAATAAAATGGAAATAATATTTAATATTTTAAAAGATGTGTATATAAAATAACAAACTTAGACTTTATTTACAATTGTGATTTTTTAGCCCATTTCAACAAAGGAGAAAAATATTTATGACTTTGGTTTGTCTGCCTGTTAGAATTTTAATTTTCTTAAATGTTCTTAGAAGGTGTTCGAATTGATATATGTTATTCAAGTTCACTGTGGAATATTTGTTATTGAAAATAGTACAAATAACAGTATTAATTTTAGTGGCATCGCGTGAATGACGTTTATGGTCATCTCTATGCGTGTGGCTGGATAGAATATGTATTTATCTTATTGGTTGATTCGCCTTTTTTATAGAGCAACGTAGGTATGACGGCATTCCAGCAGTCAAGCACATGAACGAAATTTCCATGATAACGGACTCTTTCTAACCACACACATGGAGATGACCACTGATTGTTTTGTACTATTTTCATTAAGATTCACAAATGAATTCAGATACGTTACAGTCAACAAGAGATATTTCATTGTAGCATTGCTGCACAAAACATAACGCCATGAACATACATTCTTCAGATGCACAAAATAATGTTTCCTGCAGAATGTGGTTTGTTTTGCATTAATGATTGTTTTACAAAAGTATACAAAAAGTATACGAATACATTATAAGATATAAGGGGAAATTGCTTGAAGTATATTTTCTGTTGTGTTATGTGTTTTAAATACTTTCCAACAAAGTTTAAAAATATTTATGATTTCGATTTATCTGTTTATTCATGTTCTTATTTCCAGACTTTCTTTTAGAATTACTTAAAATTAATATGCTGCTCGGGTTTTTCAGCTTTACTATAAAATACTTCCTAAAAGTTGCAATGTAGCACAAATAATTTTCACGCAAAAACTCACAATATTATTCGGATACATTATAGTCTAAGAGAAATATTTGTAGTATCCATTATTTTGACACATCTGACCTTTTACAAGTTTATTTTTTTAAATTAATCAATATTTCACTACATATAAAATTATTAATTATCATACATTTCGATATTTAAATCCGAATATTCAGTTATTTACAAAAAAGCATTATTGGTATTCTATTAGGATTCCTATTCTGGATTCTGTCTAATATTATTATATAAATCAAAAACATTAAATTTTCCTCTTTAAAAATGGTCAATAATACATATAGCGTTCAGTTAAGATAATTTTTTTTTTTCAGTAAATATGAAAAAGAACGGTTAATATTATTTTCTTTGGTCTCAAAAGTTTCGAAAAAAAAAAAAAAAAAATAAATAAAAAAATAAAAAAATAAATAAGTAAAAAATAAATAAATAAATGCAAACAATATTTAAGATGTTTAAAAAGGTATATGTATGTAAAATGGGAAAGTAAGCTTTTATTTACAGTTGTGGTTTTTAATCGCTTTTAAATATGTTGAAAAGCGTTTATGACTTCGACTGGTTATTATGATTTGTCCGTGGTTCGGTTTATGATTTAGGTTCTAAAAACCAGCCTGTCTGACTGTTGAAGCTTTAATTTTTGAAAATATTTCCAGAATACTTTAACATTAATATATATTATTAAGGTTCTCTATGGCATGTTCCCTATTGAAAATGGTATAAATAGCACTACTGGTTTCGATAAATGGATTCATAATTGAATTCAGATACATTATGGTAAATGACAGGTAATTATTTGAAATTTTGCTGCACAAAAATTAATGGAATCAACACACATTATTTAGATACGTAAAAGCATTTTTTCTGTAGAATATGAAAGAAATAAGAGGAAATTTATTACCTTCCCCCTAAACTTCTTTACAAATCATTAATATGTGTTATTTCAATTCAATATTACTGTCTTCAAAACTGAAAACATATTTATTTATAAAATTTAACCTTAATTTTATTTCAGTTGAATGTTTTCATAATAGAGTTATAAAAAGTACCACTTAAAAGTATTTAAATATTACTTTATATTAATCTAGCAAGGTAAACAACAGGGAAAAAACTAGTATGTTGTGGCCAACACGAGACTTTCTTCTATATTTTCCTATACAAATTCACTCAGTAACAATTAAAAAAAAAAAAAAAATCCAAGTTTTTTTTTTCGTTAAAAGTAAAAAAAATCGATAACTTTGTTTTAAATTACCACATATTTATGTTTCAACCATTCGTTTTAAAGGTATTGACGAGACCTTTCGAAAGATACCCATCTTGAAAATTTACCCCACCCCAGAGGGTACTTCCCCCAGGGGGGAAAGCGATGCCCCCACACGCACAATTTTTTTTCCTAATTAACTACTACTATTAGCAATAATTCATATTAATTTTACAATCACAGGTTAAGAATAACTCTCATTATGTACATCTATACGAAATTTTGTCCTATACTAACATGTTAAAAATTTAGAAGAAATACGATCACAGCGCCTCCTGTTGTGCGATTGATCCCCAAATCTAATCAGCACCAGTTTATGTCAGGAGCCAACTAAATACCAAGTTTTGATAATTTCGTAAAAAAAAAAAAAAAAAAAAAATATTAAGATTTTTTTTCTAAGTTTTTTTTCGTAAAAAGTAAAAAAATCGTTAACTTTGTTTTAAATTATCACAGATTTATAGTTCAATCATTCGTTTTAAAGGTACTGACGAGACCTTTCGAAAGACATCCATCTTGAAAATTTTTGCCCTATATCACCATGTTAAAAATTTAGAAAAAGCGGGATGGCAACGCAACCTGTAAGACGATTTTTATCAAAAGTTGATAGGCACTAATTTATGTCAAGGTGCAACTACATACCAATTTGTATGAAATTCCGTCCAGTAGTTCCTGAGGTACAGTTGCCACAAAATTTTGTCACACACACACGCAGACAGACAGACAGACAGACATTTTCTAAAAATGGTCAAATCGTGTTCTACAGCTCTCAAAACGTGTAAATCCATCAAAAACCCGAAATCGAAAATTTTTACGAATCCAATACTTTCCTCTATTGAAGATAGAAGAAAGTAAAAAACTGTGAACTAAAAAAAGTTTAATTAGGATTATTTTTTAAGCTGTAGTTTCGCTCTTAATATTTTTCTTCTTTAATGACATTGAAAATATTTTTCATATGTAGTTTTATTTTTTTTTCGGATAAGTGAAATATATTACTTTCATTAAAAATTTTATTGCTTTCATGTACTAATTCATGAACATAAGATTGATTTTATGATTTTTAACTATTCATTATAAATTAACGAATTAGTTAATTTATAATACTTAATATTTAATATCTCAGAAAATAGTCTCTCTCTCTCTCTTTCTCCTTTTATTTATGATACACGGAAAAAAAAAAAAAAATCAATTGCTTGTTTATCTGATGTGTTTTTATTTTATCCTAGCAGGCTTTGCTTGCTTGTTACTATATTTAAAGGAATTTTCAAAAAATATTAATCACTATATTTTAAATACCTATATATATATATACACATAAATATAAAGGATCTGATGTGTTTATCTGATGTGTTTTTATTTTATACTAGCAAGCTTTGCTTGCTAGTTACTATATTTAAATACTATATTTAGTTACTATATTTACTATATTTTCAAAAAATATTAATCACTATATTTTAAATATATATAATCCATTGAAATCGCTTAAAATCTCGCTTCCGGTTCCTTTTTTTTCGGTAGCGTTTTCCCCGCTTACGCTATATCAGTTCTGAGTTTCCCCCACTTGCCTTTGCGCATTAACCGTGCATGTTAATTTAGGTGTTAACTGGACGATAAGTGGCGCTGCAGTTACTCAAGAACTACTTTTTTCGGGCAGATAGATCTCGAACAGATTATCATCTTTACTCTTTGGCAACAGATGGCAGAACCAGACAATTTTCCTGGTTGCAAAAATTTTAATTACATAAAGGAATAAGTAAATAAAACCATATCAAATTTTCGAAATTTCGGCCTCGAAGTGCATCAGGAGTGGTTAAAATGAACCTCCATGGAAAATTCTGTTGCTCTGTGACCAGCCGTTTGTCTACAGAACCGACCAACACACCTCTAAGTTTAATGTTGTTTTTTGTCCCTTTCTCTTCATTCGTACAGTATAGGATATTGCGAAGATACTAAAAGGCTTTCTTTTATCAATCGACACCTTTTCTATAAATTATCTGCAAAAAGTATCAAATTGGCCCTTGGAGAATCGAATCCACCACCTTCGAGTTATTCGCACGACGCTCTGACTAGCTGAACTAATGGGCCACAGAATGATCTTATACATTTGCGTTCCTATCTTCAAAGTCGATGGTTTCAAAAATTTATGTATTTTAATTAATTAAATAAGAACTAAAATTTAGAAATCAGACTTCGAGGTGCATCAGGATATGTCGAAATGGACCTCCATGCAAAATTCTGTAGCTTTGCGATCAGCCGTTTGTCTACAAACCGACCAACACACCTGTAAATTTAACTTTGTTTTTTGTCACTTTCTTGGTATCCATACGGTGTAGAATACTGTGAAGACACTGAAAGATTTTCTTTTATCAGTCACATTTTCTATTAATTATCTGCAAAAAGTAATGCAATGGCAATTGGAGGGAGGACCCTACGACCTTCTCGTTATTAGTATGACGCTCTTATCAACTGAGCTAATGAGCCACAGAAAAGATTTTCTAAATTTACGTCCCTATCTTCAAAAACGATCATTTTAGAAAATTATACGTTTTAATAAATAAATATATAAACTAATCAAAAGTGTAGAAATTGGGCTTCGAGCGGCATCAGGAGAGAACAAAACGGACTTCCTTGCAAAATTCCGTAGTACTGCGGTGAGCCGTTTGCTTACAAAGCGACGGACACGCATACACACATCTTCTTTTATTATATGTAGAGATATAAATATACTGATATAAATATAACTATATAACTGTGTAATACCTATATCAAACTATATTTTATAGAAATTTAATATATTTTTAGCACAATTATATTCTTCTAACTATTGAGACTACCAAGCAGAAGCTTGCATATTTCTATCGGAGATACAATTCAAATGCGTATTGAAAACAAGCATAGCACAGCAATGTAGCAGACCAAAATTGAAGCAGCATTTCCCCCCTTTATAGTAAGCATCTTACCAGTGAAACTATAGACAGTACCAGTTAGAAAGTGTAAAATGTATTACCGGTGAACCTATAGACAATACCAGTTAGAAAGTGTAAAATGTATTACCAGTGAACCTATAGACAATACCATTTAGAAAGTGTATTACCAGTGAACATATAGACAATACTACTTTTTAAACAATTATCCGAAAGTTGAATTGGCACAACTTTTCATTATAAACATCTTTTTTATGAAATTTTGTTTACTTTTATGTCACGTAGTTGCTAAAATGTACGGTCGGCAACAAAAGTGTCCGAACACTAGCAAAAATTCCTATGTAAAAAAAGTGCACTTCATACGGTTTTGTTAAATAAATCCTTAACGAATCATGTTCTTACACTGACTAAGCACATGATTCGACAAGGATTTATTTAACAAAACCGTATGAAGTGTATTTTTTTTATATAGGAATTTTTGATAGTGTTCGGACACTTTTGTTACCGGCTGTAGCTATTAGGGAAATTATATATATATATATAACAGTACAGATGTTCTATTTGTTAACCGATATACACCAAAACTAGCCGTTTAAAAGTAAGTAAATCCATCTAAAGCATTCGAAAATGCGAAAATTAATTAAAGATGGGAAATTAAAAAGTTCTGCAATCCAATACTTCCTTTTTGTTACCCCTCCCCCCTAAAAAAAAATAAATAATAATAATTGATTGTTTAGAAATTTTGTATCATGAAATGTTATATCGTGTTGCATATCAACGATTTTAATTATAACTCAAAGACTTGGGAGTAATTCATCGATATGCGAGCAATCAAGATTTAGACAATTTAAATAATTTAAAATAGTATAATTCAGTTCAAACAATTAAAAACTATGGGACTTAATATGTTGTATAAGAAATTTATTTAGTAGAATATATATACAAGTGGTTCGGAATTTTCGCATTCTTCAAAGCAAAAAGTTTAATATTAAAACATATTTCAGGAGCGATGAGGGTAAATTGGTCATTTTCAACGTGTATTTATTTAAAAAGCTATTTAAGCAGAAAAATGTGAAGGTGACTCTTGACGAATAGATATTCGGAGTTTCCGGGTAGCATAATTAACAACAACACCATGAATAAATATTATTGAAGAAATTGAATGTATTAATATTATTGATTTACATTTTTGTAAAAATAAATATATGATATATCAATATCATAGTAGAGGTAAATTCTTGCAAGCTTTCCCCTAAAAAAAAAAAAATCTGGAGTGACTCCACTCGACTTTCCGAACATTGAGTAACTAACAGTTTTGTAGATAAAATAAAGAAAGAGGAATTGCTAAACAAACAAAAGAGAGAAAACCATAATAGAGTGTTTTTTTCTCCATATATCACACGAGGTTTTATTTAACGCTACTGAACTTTGAGCCCTTAGATCATAATGATAAAGAATTTTTCGTTTTGTCCCTGTAAAAATCTATAGATGCTAGATTCACCAAAATGCTTATAGTTAGTGCAACAGTGATTTATAATATTCATACAAATTTTCAGCTCAATTGAATAAGGCGTTTAGATGCTATCGCACTTTTAAAAATTTGGTCTCATAGGCCATAATGATAAAGAATTTTTCTTTGTGTCCCTGTAAAAACACTGTAGTGCTAGATTCACCAAAATCTATACAGTTGGTGAAAATGCGACCTATAACATGTGTACAATTTTTTTGCTCAGATTAATAAGGCGTTTAGACGCTATCACACTTTTAAAAATTTGGCCCCATTGGCCTTAATGATAAAGAATTTTTCTTTGTGTCCCTGTAAAAAAACTATAAGTGCTAGATTCTCCAAAATCTATACAGATTGAGTATCTGTGACCTATAATATGGGTATAAAATTTTTGCTCAATTGAATAAGGCGTTTAGATGCTATCGCACTTTTAAGATTTTGGTCCCATAGGCCATAATGATAAAGAATTTTTCTTTGTGTCCCTGTAAAAAAACTATAAGTGCTAGATTCACCAAAATCTATAGGGTTCGTACTATGGTGACTTACAGTATACGTACCAACTTTCAGGTTAATCGAACAAAGCCTTTAGACGCTAGCGTGTTCACAAACATACACACATACACACATACACACATACACACATACACACACACATACATACATCATCGTAAAAATAGTGAAAACGGACTCAGGGGACCTCAAAACGTATAGAAACATCAAAATCTCGAATTCGGATTTTTGACATGATTACAATACTTTCCTCACTATAGTGTTCGGAAAGTAATTATATGTGCTTATACTTACAGCATTGCCCATAATGACAAAAGCAATTCAATTTGTATATCAGTTTTATTTCGTTTTAAATAATTTAACATCAAAACGTAAAGATATACTAAAATATCATAGTTATTTCTTTTTATAAATTACATTGCATGTATGTGTTGGGAAAGTGAAGATCAGTTAAAGAAATACATTGAAATTTCGCATCGTGTAATGTATCATATTAGCGATTTTAATTATAACTCAATTAAAGACTTGGGAATAATTCAACGATTAGAAAGCGCTCTTCCAAGAACTAAAATTTAAATGCATCCATCTTTCCTTAAAGAACTTTAATCTCGATTACCGTACACATTAATAGAGCTCATTAATCACACCCGATGCCATCTGAAGGCAGGCAGATGCCTTAAATATGCTTTGTTGGTACACAAGCAAAATGTTATTAACTGGCAACCATTTGGGAGGGACTTAATCATACTTCAAAATATTTAAAAAGACATTTGTTTTGATGATAAGTTGCTCAAAGTAAAATTAAAACTTGTAATATTTAAAAGAGGCTGCATTATAAAGAAATAGTAACTAGAGAATAACAATAATAATAATTAAAATAACAACTCATCTTTACCTAGCAATAGATAAAAATTTTTTAATAGTTTTTTGACTATGTTAGGTTTTCTGCTTATAAAGATTTTTGAAAAAAGAAAGGGTGAATATATGAAATGCGTTTTTATTTATTTACTTTTTATTTAATCACTAGCAGGCTTTGCCCGCTTCGCTGGACGTTAAACTTAAATGATTTGTCAAAATGCCATATCTTTATTAATAACCTAAGTTCTCGCTGTGATTGGTAGAGGTTTTCTCGCTCCCAATGTTAGGAGTCTGGGTCCCCACTGTCTTCGGCACAACTTACCCACTTCTTACTTCCCCACCCTCAGCGGATGAGTTCGAAGTTTTGCAAAATCCCACTAATGTACATAATGCGTACACTTAATCAATATCCACACACCAAAATTCGCCATTCTAAGATAATTCAAAGCGAATTCAAACGGAAAAACATGTTTTTACACATGTTTATTGCCCTCCGACTCCGAGAAGGGGGGGGGGGGATTTCGAATTTCGTGAAATGCAGTTACAATAAGTGCCGGATGCATACAAACAATTTACGCACCAAATTTCGTGACCACAGAAGTCTTTAATAGACAGTATTATAAATAAAAAAAAGAAATAAAAAATAAAAATTATACAGACACGACATTATTTCATTATTTAAAACATGAAAATCTGACATTGACAGATTTTAATTTAGTGCCAGAGGCCTACTGCTAAACTTGTTAATATCGACAAATTCTTCTTTAGTTAATTAGTGACGATCTAAATTCCATGATAAAGTTTTCATTAAATCAAACCAATGTGTTTCAGCTGCAGATATTGTAACAAATAACGTTGGCAGTCCAAACTGTCTTATAGCCGCAAAAGAACGTTTTTTCTCTTTTTCCCAATGAGGGGGAGGTATGCCTTGGGGGGACTCATGTCAAAGGTGTGCCTTGGGGGGGGGGACTCATGTCAAAGTTGTACCTTGGGGGGGACTCATGTCAAAGTTGGGCCTTGGGGGGACTCATGTCAAAGTTGGGCCTGGGGGGGACTCATGTCAAAGTTGGGCCTGGGGGGGGACTCATGTCAAAGGTGTCCCTTGGGGGGGACTCATGTCAAAGTTGTACCTTGGGGGGGACTCATGTCAAAGTTGGGCCTTGGGGGAACTCATGTCAAAGTTGGGCCTGGGGGGGACTCATGTCAAAGTTGTGCCTTGGGGGGGACTTCATTCAAAAAATCCCCATTCAATAAACCGACTGAAATAGGCCCTTAGCACTATTAAGAGTGCATTATAAAAATTCGACAACGCTGTACCGACTGAAATAGGGGTACCTTGGGGGGGGACTCATGTCAAAGTTGTGCCTTGGGGGGACTTCATTCAATAAATTCCCATTCAATAAACCGACTGAAATAGGCCCTTAGCACTATTAAGAGTGTATTATAAAAATTCGACAACGCTGTACCGACTGAAATAGGGGTACCTTGGGGGGGGACTCATGTCGAAGTTGTGCCTTGGGGGGACTTCATTCAATAAATCCCCATTCAATAAACCGACTGAAATAGGCCCTTAGCACTATTAAGAGTGTATTATAAAAATTCGACAACGCTGTACCGACTGAAATAGGGGTACCTTGGGGGGGACTCATGTCAAGGTTGTGCCTTGGGGGGGACTTCATTCAATAAATCCACATTCAATAAACCGACTGAAATAGGCCCTTAGCACTATTAAGAGTGTATTATAAAAATTCGACAACGCTGTACCGACTGAAATAGGGGTACCTTGGGGGGGAGTCATGTCAAAGTTGTGCCTGGGGGGTCTCATGTCAAAGTTGGGCCAGGGGGGGACTCATGTCAAAGTTGTGCCTGGGGGGGACTTCATTCAATAAATCCCCATTAAATAAACCGACTGAAATAGGCCTCTAGCACTAATTAAGAGTGACCTATAAAAATTCGACAACTGTACCGACTGAAATAGGCCTCTAGCACTAATAAATACAAAAAGCACAGCTTAAGTATCGGAACCCTTTGGTGACTTTAAATATTTTAAGCCATTTTTGCGATGAACTGAAATGGCTATCTCAATTGTGCAATTAAAGATCTTGGCGGGAAACGTCCGAGCTACTTCGGTGCCAAATTTCAAATTTTGCCAAAGGGATCCAATACTAAAGCTGTTCCATATCGAATCTGGGTTGAAAACGGAAAAAGGGTAAAATAAATTAGAAATATCAGACCTATATTTATAAATTTGATACCGAATGAAAGGGGCGATTTTGCTGAATCCAGGGGTTCAAACAGGTTTTCGATGCGACAAGTAGATTTTAAAAAAATAACTAAAGTATGAAATTTTAGTGGCAACGGGAAAACGGATAAAGGGAAAAATAAATTAGAAATATCGGACCTATCATTACAAATTCAGTACCAAATGAAAGAGGTGATTTTTCTGAATCCTGGGGTGTAAACAGTTTTTCGATACGACAATTAGATTTTTTAAAATTAACTAAAGTATGAAACTTAGATGGCAACACTTCATTTCAATCTTTTCATAATTTGTAGTGAAAATCACGCGAATACAAAAGTCTTTAACTTAAAAATTTATTTTTATATTTCATTTTTTCATTCAAAGCATTTTAGTGAAAAGATATTTATGGCGCATGCGCAGGCATTTTTTACCCACAATTTAAACACTAATTATAATTTTGAAAATTTTTATATATATAATTTCAAGTTGGGTGAAGACCTAAGTTTCTGCCAAGCGCCGTTGAATTCCGTCCAGCCATTCTCGAGTGATGCCCGGACAAACGTGTTTTAGTCTTTTACCCCCTAGGGGGGAACGGGGTGGAATTTCCGAAAAGTTGAGAGATATAATTTTAAGTTGGGTGAAGACCTAAATTCCTGCCAAGCGTCGTTGAATTCCGTCCAGCCGTTCTCGAGTGATGCCCGGACAAAAAAAGCGACATTCGGACACGATGACATACACACAGACACACACACACACACACACAGGCAAAATTTTCTGAAGTCATTTTCGGCTTTCATGGGGTGTGAAACGTGAAGATATCGCAAAATTTTTCGATTCCGACAAATTTACAGACAAAACTCTGATTTTATTAATATAGATTGTTTTTTAATTTGGTAATTTTTCTAATAATATATAAGACGTTCAAAATAGAAATGGCAGAAGCCTATACAAATTCTCTAACAGAAATTAAGACATAAATCTGATTTTGTGATTAGGTCGAAAGATCTATTTATGCTTTAATTTTCACTACTATTACTGCTACTACTTCTACTACTACTAGTACTACTACGACAAAAAAAAAAAAAAAAAAAAAAAAATGTGTAGTGATTTACACTTATCTGCTTAGAAAAACTATATCGACACATATATTAACCAGATTTCAGAAATTTCTTTACTTTTCGAGTTAAAAACATAATAAAATAAACATAATAACTAACTAAAATAAATAAATAAATAAATAAATAATAAAAAATAAATAAATAAATAAATAAATAAATAAAATAAATAATAAAAAATAAATAAATAAATAAATAAAATAAAAATAAATAAATAAATAAATAAAATAAAAATAAATAAATAAAAAATAAAAATCACCCAACAGCATAGTATTTTTTTTTTCTCTAAAAATACTTATAAAACATGAAAAGATATATTTTATAAAGATAAAATTTATTATTCTCAGAAGAATTACGTTAAATACAGTCGGCAGCAAAATTATTCGAGCGCTAGCAAAAATTCCTATGCAAAAAATGTGCACTTAATACTGTTTTGTTAAATAAATCCTTGTCGAATCATGTTCTTAGACTGACCAAGAACATGATTCGACAAGGATTTATTTAACAAAACTGTATTTAAAGTGATTTTTTTTTAATAGGAATTTTTGCTAGCGCTCGAATAATTTTGCTACCGAATGTACTCAAATGCCCATATTTAATGATTTAGTTCTGTCAGTGTATATCATGGCTCATTTAGTTGCTCTTTTTTGTGCTCACGACTGTTAAATATGGTGGTAATCAAATATGGTAATGTTCGTTCTTTGATTCTAGTCTAAAAAAATAAAGAAAATTTTCTACTTCGAGAATATAATAGTCCTTGATGTTTACGACTCTAATCGGAGAACGAAGAACATCTGTTGAGTGCTATAGTTCATGTAAAATTAAATAGAATTTCAGGTTCAGTTGCTGTCGCATAGGGGAAAGAGTTTCTTATCAACATGAAAACAAAAAATGTTAACCAATTCCTAATAATATTATACTTAAATGTCATAAGATGAATAGAAGTCAGCTGACATCATTTAGTATATTAAAAGAAGATATTCAGCACTAATTAATGATAATTACTTTTTCATTACTGTGCCTGTTGAATACATTCTTAATAATAGTCTTAATAATAATAATAATAATAATAATAATAATAATAATAATAATAATAAAATGGGGCCATGTTAGGTTACGAATATTTTTTAAGATTTAGAATGCGCTATTGTTTCCAAACAGCGAATAAAAATTAATTTTGCATAGTATTAATTAGCATAATTTTTAAAAGTACAGGGGCCTTTCTAGCTTTCCGCCCCCCCCCCTCCTTCCGTTAATAAGCGGACTAACGTGTCGTTCAACGCTTTGGGGTAAGACGACGAAATTTTTTTGGGGTAAGATACCGGTACTTTTACATTGAGAAAATATGGATGATTATCTTTTTTGCTGTTTTAAGTTGCATTTGGGTATTTATCTTAGCAGCTGCATTTGTATATTAATCTCGTTAAATTAACAAGCGGACTAACGTCTCGTTCAATGTTTTGGGGTAAGAGGACGAAATTTTTTTGGGGTAAGATACCGGTTGTTTAGAAAATATGACTGATTGTCTTTTTTGCTGTTTTAAGTTGCATTTGGGTATTCATCTTAGCAAAATGTCAAATATGATAATGGATAATATTAATAAGAAAATATTTTAAGATACTTAATGTTTAAAAAGAAAAAATAATATTTTGTTATTTTAATTAAAATGCATATTTTACATAAAAACTCCTTGATGTAACATACCCCTAATCAGACGGCCATCTTACATCCATCTCTTTCCAAGATTGGCGTAAGACAGCTAAAGAAAACGCCAAGGAAAACTTTTAATTTAACGTTTTAATAATATTTTTAAAGTTAGATCTATTTTTATATGTACTCAAAAAAAAAAAAAAAAGGTAAAATTTTTACAAGAGATCAATAAATTAAAAATATAAAAAACAGGGGATTTTACAAAAATTTTAAACTATAAGTACAACGCATGCTCTTAATTTACCCTATACTGAAATATAAAAAAGTTTAAAACAATTATTGAATTTTTAAAAAAAGTTCTAGTTTAACTGGTTTACAAGAACTTTTACACTTGAAGTTCCACGAGAACATTTATCAAAAATTTTTTGGTAAAACGTTTCTTAAGAATTTATAACAAAAGAACTCTTTCATAAAGTTTTGCAAATATAAGTTCTTCCAAAACATTTTTTTTTAAAAATAAAAGTTCTGATAATAGAAATAACTTTTAAATATAAGGTCTTACATATAAGTTCACATATGTATGGCTCAGAATTTGATGTGCTATCATTTGGGGAGAACCCTCTGGAGACAGAGCAGTAGTTTCAGAGGTTTATTCTTCCAGTGTATTGATTGCTCAATGTACACCCACTAAAAGCAGCAAACTACTATTATTATTCATTTCCATTTTAGTATTATTTTTTAAATTTAAATGTCTATGTTACTTCTCTGGTTACCCGCCCGCTAGTGTGTAACTATTGTAAGTTGTAATAAACAATATCATTGATTTTATGAGACTGAGGCAATTCAAACGATTAAAAATAAAAACTTTACTAAAAAACAACATAACTAAAAAAAAATAATAATAATAATAATAATAATAATTCGAGGTGAAATACACGCTCTTATAAGAAAAAAAATGGTACTTCAACTCGAGCCTCTCATACGTTTCTTCCCACTTTTTAATTTAAGGGATTTGCTTACAAGGTTCTTACATTATTATTATTATTATTTCGATTCAATTTACCCTAGTTACACCGAGAAAAAAAAATATATATACCGTCTTCATTTAGAATGAATAAGTAGTTTTCTGAATCCCTAAACTAAAAATATGGATTTCCGAGTTATGTGCATAAGGTAAACGAATGAACTGAACAGACAAAATGATCGAGAATTTTTAGTTTATGCTTTTCTAGATGGTGGAACAATATTATGAATATTATGAATTCTTTGTAATGCTAAAAATTCTCACTTGATTTCCTAGAATTGGGCCATAAACCAAAATCATATTTACTAAAATCCGCCCCATGCGTTCGCATTTAATTGCGGAGATTTTTTAATAACTTTGACTACGATAATACAGTATCTGTCAATAAGTGTTTGGGCACTTTCGAATTTAGACGTTTTGTCAAATATCTAGAAAAGTTCTTTAGAAGAATTCTTTTTCTCTATTTTATCTTGAAACATTAGGAGCACGAAGAACATGTTATACCTCATTTATATCAGCAAAAGTTTTGTCCCGAAGAGGAAAAGAGGAAAAGAGGAACAGTAAACAATTAAACAAAAATCAAAATGTTTCGAATCACCCTGTAAAAAGTAATGCTTGAAATGTGTTTTGGCTATAGCATGTGATTATAAAGATTATTTTACTTAACTGTATAAATTTTTATGAGGCTACAGATACATTCATTGAGATATAACTGTTTCTGTGGAGTAGTTCTACACATGTAACCGTTTTAAATTTAATTCTTTAAAAATCTGAATGATTATTGTTATATTTTGCATAAGATATTGATTAAAAAAATTAATTTTATTTTAAATTATATACTCGTTTATAAAAGTAATTGACATTTCAGTTCTTTAAAAGAAAAGATTAATTTTAATGTAGATTAATTATTATATAAACCTTTTAAAATACATCTTTCATAAATCAAAATTTCATATATTTTAAAATCGTAAATGCAACCCATATATCAAAGATATTTCATTTAATTTTGAAATGTAAATGTAGCTCTTTATTAATGAAATAACCTTTAAAATAAAATATAAACTTATAATTCATACATTAAATAAATCTAATAAAAGTTGTTCTCAATTATTTTAAGAGGAATTCGTATCGGATTGCAGAATATTTCTGTTGCAATAGTTCTTTAAAATTGCGCAATGTAGCTGTAATTATTTCATTTTCTGTTTTGCAATATCATACATCACCCCATACATTTGGCTGTAATAGAGTCTGCCAAGAATTAGGTTAATATAATTTAAACCGTCTCTAAAAATTCCAAATTTCCTATTTGATTAACATTAAGACAAAGAAATCTTCATTTGGCGCTTTTGGCTGACAGATTTGCAGCGCTACCATACCTGGCGATGTAAAATGGAAAGTGAATCATGCTGCTCGCATCTTGATCACTCTCACTCGAATCAGTTTACAAATTAATACGTAAGTTTGATCGCTCTCCCACTTCATTTTAACGGTTTCCTAGTCCTGACGAACCTGGCACTGATTATCATTTACTGTTGAATTTTTAAAATGATATTTAAGATAAATTCAATAAAATATAATTTGCAAATTAAAAAGTGTCAACTATTATTTTTATGAAGATGTGAACTTATTTTCTAACGCAATGCCCTTATAAAATGATTCATAATTTTCAGATGAAAAGTAATCTTCATATAGAATTAATAAATATCTTCTTCACAGTTTCCTTAAAAAATTGCAAAATAAAATACTACTTTTTAATTATAACACGTAGGGTATTAGATCCAGTGCAAGGCCATTTTTAGAAAACTTGGCGTACTACATCAGACACAGAAAACTGCGAGCAGAGAGAAAAAAATGTTAAATATCCTCGAAATATGACTATTTTTACTAAATAATTTTTAAATACGCATGCGCAAGCTTTAAAAAAAATTCTTTTGCATAATTTATTAGCCAAAACTATTGAGCTTGTTTATTCTGATATTTTTGATACTCATTCAAAAATGTCTTCAGATTTCGTGTAAAAATATAAATATTTTCTAAACATATTTACTCTTGTAGAATTCATTTCTCAAGTATACAATTATTTTTTGCTTTTCACAAGCATTCGCTTTATAGCAGTTTTCATGACTTTAAAATAATTTTTACATATTTAAAAAAAGTTCATTTGACTCTTATAACTTTATTTTGTAGATAAAAAAAATCTGATGTGGGCACCACATGACTTCCTTATACACTTTTAGAAATATACATAATGTTAAAAAACATTGCCATTGGACCCGAAACAGTTGGCTAAAAATATTTTAAAATGAATTATCACCGTGTTCTGAGCTTTTCTGAAAGTTAGTTAAAAACCGATGCAAGATTTGTACTGGTAACGCTGACGAAGGCAGCAGGTACCCGAAAAAATTAGCTAAAAGTATTAAAAAAAAAATGCATTTTCACCGTGTTCTGAACTATTCTGAAAGTTTCAAATGTCTAGCTAGTCGGGAAGTTAGTTAAATAAATTTTCTGTTGAACCATATAAACGCTGTCGAAGGCAGCAGTCACCTGACACAATTGGCTAAAAATATTTAAAAAATGCATTGTCACCGTGTTCTGAGTTTTTCCAGAAGTTTTAAATGTCTAGCTAGTCGGGAAGTTAGTTAAAAATCGATTGCAAGATTTGTACTGGTAACGCTGCCGAAGACAGCAGGGACCCTAAACAGTTGCCTAAAAGTATTAAAAAAATGCATTTTCACCGTGTTCTGATCTAGTCTGAAAGTTTCAAATGTCAAGCTCGTCGAGAAGTTAGTTAAATAAATTTTCTGTTGAATCACATAAACGCTGCTGAAGGCAGTAGGTATTAGAAACAGTTGGCTAAAAATCTTCTTAAAAATGCATTGTCAACGTGTTCTGAACTTTTCTGAAAGTTTCAAATGTCCAGCTAGTCGGGAAGTCAGTTAAATTGCAAGATTTGTCCAAACCGTTTTTGAGTTATTACCGTTTTTTGATACATTTTGGCCATTATGAACCTAATTTTCCTAAATATCTCCAAAACGGAAAATCATACAAAGTCCAAAAAGGGAGATGCACAACTAGATGTTATAACAAACCTATGTACCAATTTGCAACTTTCTGCGTCCAACCGTTTTTGAGTTATACGACATACTCACACACACACACACACAGACACACATACATACAGACGTCACGAAAAATCGTGTAAAGTCCCTTATATCTCTAAAACGAGAGCTCGTGTTAAGACGACACTTGCAGGTGTACAACTAGACATCATGACAGTCACACGTATAAATTGGCAACATTCAGCGATCATTCGTTTTCGAGCAATGTGAAATGCAAAATCCATTTCGCAAATCGGGATTACTATACTTCCTTATACTTTGTATAAGGAAGTAAAAAAAGAAATAAAAACCGATAAATAATGTAATTCGTCCTATTTGAAGAGCTTGTACTTAGCAATCAAAATTATTAACCCTTTGCCAGTCCAATTTAATTTCACTCTTCCGGTCAGTGTTGCGAAATTTAGGAACTCTCATTCAATATCCACCACTAAATTTTAACTGTAATGGTTAACTAATCCTTTCGAAGGTTATTCGTCATTTATATATATCAAATATCACTAATCAAAATTATTGGTGAGAGTTGAATAAAGGAGTTTCTAAATTCGGCAAAATTGTATAGAGCGTTGGGGATGGCAAAGGGTTAAATTATAGGGCGATTGTAACGTATGCGAACTACAGTCTGGCGGACTTCTCTGTTCAAATCCCAACTGACAGAAACCGTGATTTTGTTTGTTGAGTCACAAAAGATTTACAGCAGAGCGAAAAATTTATAGCACAAACAATTTAGAACAGTGATGTAAATTTATAGTAAATTTCTGCACTGATATATATATATATACCGCCTTCATCTAGAACGAATAAGTACTTATTTTTTTAATTCCTAAACTAGAAAAATAGATTTCCAAGTTGTGTGTATAAGGTAAACAAATAACCCAGGTAGACGAAATTTTCGAGAATCTCTAGACTTTACTTTTCTAGATAGTGAAACAATATTTTGAATGTCATGAATGTTATGAATACTTTATATAAATTTCCTAATACTTTATATAAAACTATATAGATCTCCTAAGATTGGGTCATAAATCAAAATTATAATAACTAATACGCCTCTTGTGTTCGTATTTATTTTTAAATTAGCTTGACCCCGATAATATAGGGAAAACGTTCTAGAATTCTTATAGAGGTTCTTAAAACTCGCTAGCAAAGGGAACTAGAATTTATAAGGATAACATGGAACTATTTTTACTAGAGGCGCAATTTAGATTCTTGATGCCAGTGGCAGAAATTTTTTTTCTGTGTGTCACCTAAATTACTAGCATTTTATGCTGTATGTACATTTTTTGTAGGCTTTTGTTAGCTATAAAATACTATGCAGTTATTTCCATTTCGTATACAGCCGAAACATTTGTCCTACAAGTTTTATTAATTTCACCTACAATCATTGTTTTTTTTTCTGCAAATATGGGAAAATGTTAAATAGTTTATTTTGCTGAGTGATACTTGATTTTATTGCGTGCGTGTACTGTGCGTGCGACATACGTGCACGCCTGTGGGTGTGTGCTTGCGGGTGTAAATAAGATTGAAATACGTTTTTTACAGATTGTAGTAGTTTCGCCCACAATGGCTAATTATTTTCCTACAAATATCGGAAAGAGTTTCATAATATATAAGTGATGCATTATTTTACTTTCTTCATTTTAATATAATATGCATTTATCTTATACACGCGTAACTGTACACTATTAAATTATTCATTTTCACTTTCCAGGAGTTGCAACTAAGAACCTGGAAAAAAGTATAAGGTCGCAAAGTATATTAACAATAAAGGTATAAAACATAGTTAAACACGAAAAACTTAATATAACTCTTTCTTAGAAATGAAATTTAAAAAAAAAAAGAAAAAAACAAACAAACCCATAAACATAGGGTGTATAAACATATATAAAATATAAACAAAGCATTGAATCACAATTTAAAATTCTGACGGCACTTCATCCTGGAAATAAATATAAAATAGAGGATTTGTGAATGAAAATATAAAGTCAATATCCTATAAATTCACTTTTTTTTTCAATGAATTTTATCAGTCCATCAGACATCGTTGAACCAAGTCGAAATAAAGTTTCTTTTTTGATATTTTCCCATGCATTCCTGATCGCATTGATGAGTTTGCCTTTCCCTCGATATTGTCACATGTCTTTTTAAACAGATTGCGCAAATATGCTCCAAATATTTTCCAATGGGTTTAAATCCGGTCTGCAGAATGACCAATCAAGCAGATGGACCTCATTTGCTTCAAACCAAGTTACTGTTGGATGCGCAGCATGGATGCTGGCATTATCCTGGCTGAAATGTCCAATATCCTGATGTAATTAGAGTGGTACTGGGAAGAAAACAATCGTCCACCATACCTTGATACTATTTTGCATTCATTTTGGTTTAAATTACCACAATTAATAACGTGCCATTAGCAGCAAACGCTCCCCATACCATAAATGATACCCCTTCATATTGCCGCTTGAAAAAGTAAGGTGTTATTATTTTTTTTTAATATCATGTCAGTATTTTTTAGAACCATGCCCATTAAAATTAAATTTTTCTCATCCGAAAAACTATATCTTTCCGTTTATCTCCAAAAAAAACATATATTTTAGCGAATTCTAAGCGAGTTAATTTATGCTTCTTTGTTAAGTGTATTCGAGGTTGTAAATTTACGAACTGCACCCTCTAGTTAGAACTGAAAACATTGCAGATCGTTCAGCTGGTACATGGTAGATTTAAAACGCGAAAAATTTCAAAAGAAGTCATTTTTTAATCGCACGCTCATCGAAAAATGGTCGATTTTTGGAGCCTTGAAAGTGCACTTGGTCTTCCTGGGCGCTTGCATTTACCATATTTTGAAGGATTAAAAAAAATATCTATTGACTACCGTTTTAGACCTACCTATAGACCTGGAAATAGCTGCGCCACTCATTCCACTCGTTTTCATTCCAAGGATTTTCCCGCGTTCTACTGTAGGCCTAGGACCCAAGCGTAGCCAATTGGCCTTTAAATCCTTCAACCAACCAACCCTCCCTCATTCTACATTAGACAATTGTTTCTGCTTCGCATAGTTGTCAATAGTACAAGATTAAAGTAACCCTAGATGTATTGCTAGGTTACCTTTTATATTTCATGCTTTCTCAGACAGCAAAAAATGTGCATATCCCTCCAAAAAAATCGACAACCTTATACTTTTTTCCATCAGCAAATAAGAGTAATATCTAATGTAGTAATTAGTTCGATTAATTTAATTTAGATTTAAATTAAAGTGTATTATAATTAACAAATTATTTGCATACTTTGTATTTTTGTTGCGTTCGCATTCGACAAATTTGCATAAATCCTAGTTTAACTGGCTATTTAATCGACCATATAATTTCAGTTCCTCATCTTACTATATGGTATGGAGAACTTAGGTAATCGGGAGAATTTTCGACCTCGGTTTTTTAACTTTTTTACACGTTTTCAGGTGTGAGGAATCCGAAAATATAGAAATATGTTTGGTGTCTGTCTCTAGGGTGTCTGTTAGTTTGTTAGTCCGTTAGTGTGTTACTATGTTAGTCTATGTACACGATATATCACAAACAAATGATCGCAGAGAGATCGGACCAATTTTAAAGCATTTGTTATGACACTGGCAAAAACCTTCTTCATTCGCAACATTCTAATTACAAATCTTCAGAAGTTATTTCAAATTTGCGATTTTCTTATCATGGGAGAATAGGGCAAAATTTTACTTAAACATGCATAAAAAGAAATATTTTTATCGTAAAGATTTAAGAACAGCTTTTAAATATCAGTTTTGATGCCGGGATGAACATCATTAACTATAAACAGGCTACTTTGAAAATTTCGCAAATTATTCGAAATTTACGAATTTCTTAACATGGCAGAATACAGCAAAATTTCGCATAAATGTCCCTTTTGAGGGATATTTTCATCGAAAAGTTGTCAGACTACTTTTAAAATATTCTGTAAGATACTGGTATAAATATCCTTGGCTATGAAATTTCCAGTTTAAAAATTTCGTAAGTCATTGGAAATTTACGATTTACTTAATATGGCAGAATAGGGCAAAATTTCGCATAAACGTCCATTTTTTGGGATATTTTCAGCGTAAACACGTCAGAACACTTTTAAAGTATCATTTAGGATACTGGCATGAACATCTCTGACTATGAAATTTTTTTATTTAAAAATTTCGTAAGTTATTTCGAATTTACGAATAGGGCAAAATTAAGTATAAACGTCCATTTTGAGGATCATAAATATATCAGACAACTTCAAAATAACATTTATGATACTTGTTTGAAAATCATTGACTACAAATATTCTAGTAGGAAAATTTCGTAAGTTAATTGAAATTTAAGATTTTATCAACATAGCAAAATTGGGCAATATTCCATATAAATATGTATTTTAGGGATTGTTGCATTGGAAATAGTAGCATGAAAAATAAACTACGAAATTGACCCTAATAAAATAAAATAGATTAGAATAAGATAAATATATCGAACTGAACGGTGGGTAGCCTATTAGGCGAGGATTTCATTCTATCACTGTGTCAAACGTTTGATCAAATTCATTTCTCTTAACATGAATAAAATATGTCTTGTACTAGAAATTTATGAGAACCTACGTATGATGGGGAACTGAGCAGAATCCACCTATGCCAACTAGTTTTCCAAGGCCTTATAACTGTATCCCGGCGTAAGAAGGTGTCATCCTGTATTATTTTAAGTGTCTTATCGAAAGGATGATGATACTTTTATAGTAAATTGAGAGCAAAGTCCTTATACATTTAAATACTCTTAGAAAACATAATACTATGTGTATGATTCTCATAAAAAATTCGAGATGTTCAACCAAATTTATAAGTTTTCACAAATTAAATTAGTAATGTTATACAAGCAAAATAAATGAATCATGTTTAAAAAAAAAAAAAAAAAAAAAAATGTTGGATGTTGTAAGATATTGAACAAAATTTTAATTTAAACTTATAAATAAAGTTTTTTAAACTGACAATTCTTATTAAATTTGTTTTTTAAGCCTTTAAAATACACTGATGGAAAAAAAAATCCCAACACCAGGAAGGAGCTGTGCTAGATAAACGAAATTTGGTAGGCGTGTTTATACATCTGAAAGATGACGTCGATTCAAATTTCGAGCTACGCGCATAAGTGTGGCGCTTGTAGCGACACTATGAACATGCAAATGAGGTTTGCTTTAAATAAGCGCTGTAAGGTTCGTGATCGTTATTTACAGTTGAGATTTGAGGTAGTGGGTTAATGTTAGTCAAGGATGCCTCTAAGAAGACGAAGAAGCCATTATCAACAGCACACAGAGTTTGAACGAGGTCGTATAGTAGGGCTACGAGAAGGTGGTATTTCTTTCCGCGATATTGCAGAAAGACTTGCCAGGAATGTATCCACTGTGCATGAGTGTTGGCAGCAGTGGTCAAGGGAAGGTACTGCCTCAAAAAGACCGGGTTCCGGGCGGCCACGTGGCACTACTGAGAGGGAAGACCGCCGCCGAGTGACACAGCGAACTTTTACAAATCGGTTACTTCAAGGACAGCTGCGAGCCAGACGCCCTGTAGCGTGCATTCCACTGACTCCAAACCACTGCCGTTTGCGACGTGAGTGGTGTGAAGCTAGAGCTCATTGGAGGACGGAGTGGAGATCTGTTGTGTTTTCTGATGAAAGCCGGTTCTGCCTTGGTCGCAGTGATAGCCGTGTGTTGGTTAGAAGGAGGCCAGGTGAACGCCTGCTAGCGACCTGTCTGCGGCCTAGACACACAGGGCCTACTCCTGGAGTTATGGTTTGGGGAGCAATTTCGTATGACAGCAGGAGCACTCTCGTGGTTATCCCACGCACCCTGACTGCAAATCTGTACGTCAGTCTAGTGATACAACCTGTTGTGCTGCCATTCATGAACAGCATTCAAGGGGGTGTTTTCCAACAGGATAACGCTCGCCCTCATACCGCTGTTGTAACTCAACATGCTGTACAGAGTGTCGACATGTTGCCTTGGCCTGCTAGATCACCAGATCTTTCTCCAATCGAGCACGTAGTGGGCATCATTGGACGACAACTCCAGCGTCATCCACAACCAGCATTAACCGTCCTTGCATTGACCGCGCAAGTGCAACAGGCATGAAACTCCATCCCACAAACTGATATCCGACACCTGTACGACACAATGCATGCTCGTTTGCATGCTTGCATTCAAAATTCTGGCGGTTACACCGGTTACTATTGTATCAACATTTCACATTTGAAATGGCTCTTCTCGCCAATGGCTCTATCTGTGATCTTGAAACTTTAATCAATTAAATATGTTACCTAGACAAATGTATTGCTGAAATTTCATTACTGTTCAATAATTTTTTCTTGGTGTTGGGATTTTTTTTTCCATCAGTGTATTTGTTACATATATATTACTCTAGATCATTTTAAGAAATATATTATTTTAGCAGAAAATTGTGCAAGAATACAGAATTAAAAAAGGAAAAGGAAAAGAAAAAGAAAAACTAACACAGTTAATTCTTAATGCTTTCATTATTTTTATTATTTTTTACAGAGAATTAATACACGATTTTCTCTGCAGTTTTAAAAATCTTTTATCAAAATCACAATGTATTATTGATCAAGCAGCATCATACTCCCCCTCCCTCCCAATGAAACAATCGATCTTTGACAAACGAAGTCCGTTGAAGGCTTTGTAGATGATTAATGGTACTTATTATTTCATATTGTCAATAAATATTGTGTTAGAATATAAAAGATGGACTTATTCAAAGAAACGATTCAATTCTAATCATAATATCATTAAAGATGAAATATTTGTAAAGCGAAAGTAGATATATGTAATCTTAGTTAAAAATGACTTTTAGAATGATAAAAATATTGGGAAAAGAAAAGGTATTTTTAGTTAAAAATGAAATCCATTTAATATACTTAACTGAAATTATTGCAGTTTTATCCAAATTCATTTTCGATAGTTGGAAATAAAAAGAGATTAAAAGAAAAAAAGTCTGGAGTGAGTCACTCGACTTTCCAAACATCGAGTAATTAATGATTGTGTAAATAAATTAAAGAAAGAGAAGTCGTTAAATATAAAAAAAAAAAAAAAAAAAAAAAAAAAGAGAGAAAAATATAATAGGGTATTTGTGTACTTTTCTCTGTATAACTAGTATGTTGTTTATTTAACGCTATTGCCCTTCAAATAATTTGAGCCCATAGATCATAATGATATAAATTTTCTTTGTGACCCTGTAAAAACCTATAAGTCGTAGACTCACCAAAATATAAACATTTCGGGCGAAAGTAACCTATAACCTGTCTATAAATTTTCGGCTCAATTGGATGAAGAATGTAGACGCTATTGCACTTTAATTAATTTGAGCTAGATGATAAATAATTTTTCTTTGTGTTTTTGTAAAAGAACTATAAGTGCCAGATTCCCCAAAATTCACACAGTTTTTGTTCCGGTGATCTATAAGATGTATATAAACTTTCAGCTTAATCGGACAAGGCGTTTAGACACTATCGCACTTTAAAGAATTTAAGCCCATAAGACATAATGATAAAGAATTTTTTGTTATATCCCTGTAAAAAAACTGTAAGTGCTAGATTCATCAAAATCTATGCAGTTTGTGCAACGGTGACCTATAACATATGTATAAATTTTCAGATCAATTGAATAAAGCGTTTAGACGTTATCGTACTTTAAAGAATTTGAGCCCGTAGGCCATAATGATAAGGAATTTCTTATTGTGTCCCTGCAAAAAAACTACAAGTTCTAGATTCATCAAAATCTGTACAGTTCGTGCGACAGTGACTTATAACACGTGTATAAATTTTCATCTCAATAGAATAAGGCATTTATCGCACTTTAAAGAATTTGGGCACATATGCCATAATGATAAATAATTTTTCTTTGGGTCCCTGTGCAAAAAAAAAAAAAAAAACTATAAGTGCTAGATTTACCAATATCAATAGGGTTCGTGCAACGGAGACCTATGACATATGTACCAACTTTCAGCTTATTCGAACAAAGCGTTTAGACGCTATCGTGTTCACTTACATTCATGCACACATACATACATCACCGTAAAAAGAGCAAATATGAGCTCAGGAGACCCCAAAACGTGCAGATACTCCAAAATCTCAAAGTCAGATTTTTGACATGACTACAATATTTTCCTTATGTCCGGAAATTAAAAAATGGAGAAAATATATTCTATCTAGAATAAGATTTATCCTTCCATGAAACTTTGGAGCTAATTAATGGAAAAATTAAAGAATTTCATGGGAAACTTCAAAATAAAATAAAATAATTAAATTATTTTTTCTGTTTTAATTCAACAGGGGAGATCGGGGCTAGATGGGATAATTTTGGTTTTTTGGTAGTTCAGTTTTTTTCTACAGTTCTTAAAGAAATTCTGATGAATGCATCGGAAGCTTAAATTTTTTACTCCCCCCCCCCCCCCCAAAAAATAAAAATAAAAAATAAAAAATAAAATAAAAATAATAATAAATAAAATAAAATAATAATAATCATAGTAAATCATCAACTAAATATTTGTTTTAGTTGAAAACACTTTACTTAAGAGCTTGCAACTATGCCAATTAACCTCGAACACGGGATACTCGATACCCGTAAGGATGAGTAGGCATAACGTGATATGGATAGGGATACTCAAGCAGAACACCGTAAATTTTAAGGAAAAAAAGATTTCATTTTACCAATATATTTTATTTTAATAATACTTTAAAATAATAATAATAATAATAATACTTAAATGTTTGAACAAGTAATGAATTCATCAAGAAAAATAAATTCTGCTCATTATTATAGCTATATATAATTATTTAAATAAATTGATTGATTGATTGCACCCACTGGCCAGTGCCAAACAGCGTGGTTTATGGCAGTACTGTGGCCATGGGGGAAACATCAAATGGCGCCGAGGGATCTTCTATCCAGCTACTCCCTCGTGGGGACAGGCTGAGGAGGCCTCAAGGATGATCGAGGACCCACTTTGTTAAACTTTAAATTAGTTACAAGTATAAAGAAATCTTTAAACACATTTGAGATTCTTTGCCTATGTTAAAATAGTAAATTCAAGACCATAAAATAAATGAATATGATATGCCCACAGCAATGTTAGAATTCATATTTCATATTGGAGGATTGGGTAATTAGAGTAGTGAAATTATCTTTCAGTAATGCGTAGTTTTTAGGGTTATTAACAAT
Source organism: Salticus scenicus (assembly GCA_963930645.1). Lineage (NCBI taxonomy): Eukaryota > Metazoa > Arthropoda > Arachnida > Araneae > Salticidae > Salticus > Salticus scenicus. The sequence goes on from OZ005649.1 coordinate 301,160,921, forward strand.
TTGAAGTACATTTTGACGTTTAGTTAGTTTTCTGTTCATTTTAAAATGATGTTTTAGTAGGGGATCCATCATGTAATGGTACGGGGAACCTCTTTTACCACATGTGCAAAGATCATTTGAATTTTTTACTGATCTTATGTAGGAAAGTTCAAAAAGGGAGCTGCACAACTAGACGTGTTAACTGTTCAAATCCGCGAAGGAATTTGGCAAAAACTTGCAGTTTAGAAGCTCTAACTTGAATAAGAATAGAGTTGTAGAATTTTCCGGAGAGATTCATTGGTTTACAGCGCAGAGTTAAATTCTTCGAAAGTTCTATAAATGACTAACAAAACTATAAAAAAAATAAGAGGGATTATTGATGATTGTAACCTAGAACTTGCCTATATCTTTACCTGCTACTTTCTACACGGTATTACAGAAAAGGTGAAAACAGATGGTAATTTCCACGAAGGTGGGCGTTGATTTAGAGTCAAATTAGGCATTCAAATGTGGTGAAAAATGGTAGTTTAGGCTTTCGAAAGTTTAGGAACTCTAACTGTCACATTGTAGAAAATGTAGGTACCTAGTGTCACATGGTTGTGGATAATAGTCAAGAGGTTAATCGATGATCGTAAAAATAAAGCTATTCCGAATTGCGGCTTTAAAAACAATGAAGTTAAACATTTAAAGCTAAAGAAGTTTGAAAGTGACTACTTGAATTTTAAGTTTGATGATTAGCTATTTTTATATTAATTATTTTAAAGTTACTCTATTTTTCATCGATTGCGGAAATTGAAGTGAACAACAATAATTGCATTTCCAGGTTCTTTTGTATAACATCGCTAGATGATTTCCACATATTACGTTACAATAAAAATGAAAAAGATATTTCTTACCAGACTTTAGGAAATGAATACACCGAATAACTATTTCAAAGAAACTTTATTGTAGGCTTCATATCCGATGAAACGGCCGAACCTTATGGGAATCTGATACCACGAGGCTTGGGTTATATGAAAATTAATATCCATTATCATCAGGAGCCAGGTGCATCAATCTTGAATAATCGTAGTAATCCGGTCGAAATTATGTACTATTGAACTGAAATATCCATATAATAACTTAGAATAATCCCTCTTTAACTATATTTTGAATTAGAGAATAGAGTATGTCCATCGTTCGGCCACGAGGGACAGCGCGAGAGCGCTCCGAAGAACAACTATCCGTGTGTCTTGTCAGTGGAATACTGCCGCCGAAACTCCAGCGTCGCGCACACCAGCAAGCCCGAAGAACGTCACTACCCCATAGCGACCAGTCAGGGACGAACGTTCACGGAAGAGTGGGTGTGACGGAAGAAATACGTCAAAACCACCGCTCACGATAAACGGAGAAAACGGGGTCCGCGATTGAAGAACCGAAGAGGGAATTCGAAGTACCGCTGAAAGGTCAACTTACGGCGAAAGTATTAAATTAACTAATTTAGATTAGATGGGATAATATTAAATTGGTTTTGCCAAAAATGAAGCAAACGATGTCGTGCTCCACGACACTTTTCCCGAAAAAGGAGTAGGAAAAAAATAAGTTTGCAACGGGTAAAGGAAACACGAACACTCAAGCAGGTTGATCAGACACCCAAAGACTAGCCCTCAACAAAGGGTTACAAGAAGACACACATCATGTCAAGCAAGAGTGGACATAGGTTTACATGCAAAAGAAATTGCGTCATTATAATATTGCATACGTAGGTAGGTACATTTTTGTTAAGTACATTATTTGTTTAAAAAAAAATCAATAAAGTTATTCTTTTGTTACAATCGTGTCATGTTTTGTTATTAACTACACATAATAATACAATGTTACCTAAATTTGGAAACAATTGTATACATTGGTAAGTATCCTCAGTAATAAGAACAACAAATGTAGAATGTATATTATGCTGTAAAAATATATTGAAAAAAGAAATGAAATATGTCAACATCATGAAAGGCCTTTCTTCAATACAAGAAAAAAAGGTAGATAGTTGTACGAACATTGAACATCCAATGTGTGATACATTGTCAGCAAAATATGAAAAAAAAAAAAAAAAAAAAAAAAAAAAAAAAACTTTGTATAAAAATTACATAAATTATTGATGAACATGAATTAATCTAAAAGTAGAATATGGTGTAACATATAGAGTGACATGTCAACTTGACTGCGATTACTCGAGTAAAAAAAAAATATAAAACCTTATAGTTACAAACATTTTTGATGAAGCCAGTAGGGTATATTACACATTATAAACAGTTTGTTGGACATAATTTAAGTTTGTGTATACTTGAAATGCAATAAAATAAATGCAAAATGAAATCTAAATATACTTAAGTAAAAAACGACATAAATTATGTATACGAAATGGTACGTGTAGTCAACCAATACATTACATCAAATTTTATTATAAAAAAAAAAAGTCAAGGTAAAATATACAAATGAGGTGTATTCCTAAATTCAGATACATTTAAATACTTAAAAGTCCCCTATTGACAAAAAGAAAGTGTAAGAAAAAAAAATATATATCTCTAATACATGAATATTGGTAAAATAACTAAATACACAGAAGTTTAAGAAAGTTCGAAAAGTAAATGTAAATTGTGTAATATATAAATAATAGAGTCTTAAGTTAACTACATCTTTAACGATCAAATCAATGAATGTGTACAGAATAATTGCAAGCAAAAATGTTAACATAAAAAAAAAATAATAATAATTTGCACATGCGAATAATAAATGTAATGAAGAAATGTCACATTAAGAAAATAATTGTAACTATTGAGTATGACTAAATAAGATTAAGTAGCACGTTGTGTTAGGATTGGCCGATGTCACTATTTCAATATCACGATATATTGTCAATGCAAAATCACGATATCACGATGTATCCCGATATTGGACTTAATATTTTTTAATCCCTTTCATAATGCTAATTTAAATGTCGATTCTAGATATATAAAAAAAAGCTTGAATTGAATGTGACAGGCTCATTATATCATAAAATATATGGAATACGCTAACTTCTTTTATACGTACAACTTCCTATTGATGCAACACCATATCAACATCAATACTGAAAAACAAATAATGGAAATACATTTATGCACAAATATAATTCATACATTAATGTGTTGTCATGTAGCAGTATTATATCATTTAAACACATTCAACTGTCTCAAAATTCTACTTAAAAATTTTTTTTTAAATACATAATTAAGGCAATAAACTTTTGCAAAATCGTCTTAATAAAATAAATGCCCAAGTCTGCTCGAGATAATGCTGAAACTAATGTCGTAGCTACAAGAATAAAGAATTTTTTTTTCCGTGGTTTGGAGGGATGAATAAAATAATTGAAAAAAGGATGATTCAATAGATAAATAAACTGGTGTGTCACTCACATGACTTTCTCTTACCCAGAAATTTAATACTATAAATACAGGTTGCAGATTAATCGGTAAGGTAACGAGTACTGTTATGTAAACCTGTGTTAAACAATTCAAATTAGGCTTCGGAAGAGTTTTATATGATAATTAGTTCTGTGTGAGGGGGCTACCGCCCCCCTCAACCCCCCGTTTCATTAATGCAACTACATTTATATAGAATTTAATTCGGCTATTAAAAAATAATTCTGTTCTTAAAAAATAATTTATTAAAATTATTATTTAAAAAAATTATCTTTTATGATAATGCAGACGATTTATATTAGAGAAGTAGTATAACGCTAAATATCCAAAAACAGTCGATTTTATTCTTAATATTAAAAAAAAAAAATTCTAAGTTTCTTTTGTTAAAAGTAAAAAAAAAATCGATAACTTTGTTTTAAATTATCGCAGATCGATGGTTCAACCATTCGTTTTAAAGACATTGGCGAGCTCTTTTGAAAAGATACCCATCATAAAAATTTACTCCCCCCCCCCCGAGGGGGGACTTCTCCCCCCCCCCAGGGGGTGAGGCGAGGCTCCTACATACGCAATTTTTTTTCCCTGTTGACTATCTCTATTACAAAAAATATATATTCGTTTCATTTGGTTTAGTGCAGTCTATAGGTGTTAAACTCTACTTACCTGCAATTTCCCCCATAGACGTAATGTATTTGAATACTTTTGAGTGTCCCTGTACACGAACCATTTGCTTCATCTTAACAAAAAGTTTAGTGTAGCATCCTTATATGATACACATTTAGAATACCAAGTTTGAACTTTCTGCCATAATTTGTTTTTGAGATATGCTAATAACAGACAAACACACACACAGACACACAGACATACACACAGACCATTTGCTAAAAACATGATTTTCGTATTCAGAGGACCTCAAAACATGTAAATATAACAAAAACTCGCGTTCGAAAATTTGACCCAGAAACAATACTTTCTCTACCTTATGGGTAAGAGAAAGTAAAAATCATTGAAATCAGACAAAATTTAAGTTAAATTTCTCGCTACTTTCGATAGCGGTTTACTTACTCGCCACACTTCACAAAATCCCTTTATTGTGCATGTTGCATACACATACCTAACCGACACACTAGAAAATCGGGATCCTGAGATTATTTGAAGCCGAGTTATGTTTTAAAACGTGTTTTTTAGCCCCCTCTCCGCTCCGCTCTCAAAGGAAAGAAGGAGGCGGGAATTTCGCAAAATATCTTTATATAATGAGTTAGATTCATTTAACTGACCCACACATTGAAAATCTCCTTCCTAAGATAATTTACTGCAGAGTTACGCATGAATACATAGTTACCACCCCCACGCCCCCTAAGGGGCGGTAGGGTGGAATTTCACAAAATCCCTTTGTAGTGTTTGTTGAATACGCATAAGCAGTCTACACATCAAAATTTGCCATTCTAAGATAATTTGGAACAAAGTTGCGGATGGAAACATGTTTTTTTTACCGCTCCCAACACTCAAGAGGGGCATAGCACAGAATTTCAAATAAGCCCTTTGTAATTTGTGTGTGTTGAGTACGCATAACCAATCGACATATCAAAAAAATCGTTTTCCTGAGATAATTTAGAGCAGAGTTACTCTTTAAAACGTGTTTTTGCTGCCCCACCCCCGCCCTTAAAGGGGGGAAAGGGAAAATTTCACAAAGTCCCTTTATAATGCGCGTTGGGAACGCATAACCAGCCTGCACATAAAAAATCGTCTAAGATAGTTCAGATCAGACTTGCGCATGGAAACATGATTTTGTCCCCCCCCCAAGGGGGATAATGTGGAATTTTACAAAATCCGTTTGTAGTGTGCGTCTTAAATACGCATAACCAATCGACATATCAAAACATCGTTTTTATTGCCCCCCTCCCCCCTGCCCTTAAATGGAGGAGGGGGAAATTTCGTAAAATCCTTTTATAATGCGTGTTCGGAACTCATAAACAACCCACACGTAAAAATTAATCTTACTGAGATAATTTCAAGTAAATTTATGCTTGGAAACATGTTTTTTGCCCCACCCCAACCCCAAGAGGGGGATAGGTCGGAATCTTACAAAATCCCTTTGTAGTATGTGTCTCGAGTACGCATAACGAATCGACGTATCAAAAAATCGCTATCCTGAGATAATTTGAACCAGCGTTACACTTACAAGCGTGTTTTAGCCTCCCCTCCTCCCGCTCTTAAAGGAATGGAGCGAGAAACTTCATAAAATCCTTTTACAGTGCGCGTTGGGAAGGCATAAACAACCCACACATAGCAATTAATCTTGTTGAGATAATTTGAAGCAAAGTTCTGCTTGGAAACGGGTATATTGCCCCCCTCCACCCCAAGGGGGGACTTTCGCAAAATCCCGTTACAATGGTTGTTGGACTCGCGTAAATAAGCCACATGCTAAAATCATGCTCAGATCCTATAGATTTCTCCGGACGAATTTAGAGCTAAAAGGGGGGCTCGAATTTGCCCCCTCGTAACTCCCCCCCCCCAAAAAAAAAAAAAAATTGAAAATCGCAAAAAACCAAAAAATGCGTTTTTAACACTTTCCAACAAGGTTGAAAAGTGTTTATGCATTGGGTTTGTCTGTCTGTCTGTCTGTCCGTGCTCTAACTTCCGTAAATGTTTATGGAATTTCTTGAAACTGATATATGTTATTCAAGTTCACTATCGGATGTTCCCTATTGAAAATGGAGTTTATACCTCTACTGGTTTGTGTACAGGGACCCCCGAAAATATTTCAAAGCATTGTGTTCTATGAGAGGAATTTCTATAAACCATATTTTCATACCCTTACTGTACAAAAATCTTAATGAAATTGAAATATGATATGCAAGTTCACTATTGGATGTTCCCTGTTGAAAATAGAGTTTATAACTCTACTGGTTTGTGTACAGGGACCCCCTAAAATATTTCAAAGCATTGTGTTCTATGAGAGGCATTTCTATAAACCATATTTCCATACCCTTACTGTACACAAATCTTAATGAAATTGAAATATGTTATTCAGGTTCACTATCGGATGTTTCCTGTTGAAAATGGAGTTTGTACCTCTACTGGTTTGTGTACAGGGGCACCCGAAAGTATTTCAAAGCATTGTGTTCTATGAGAGGTATTTCTATAAATCATATTTTCATACCTTTACTGTACACATATCTTAATGAAATTGAAATATGTTATTCAAGTTCACTATTGGATTTTTTCTGTATAAAATAGATTAAATACCAACTCTGTTTTATATACAAAAGACACTCAAAAGTATTCTAAAGCATTGCGTTCTGTGAGAGATATTTATATAAATCAAATTTTAGTAACTTTACTTTCCACGAAGATTTAGGATATTGAAATATGTTATTTATATGCACAAAAGAATGCTTTGCATAGAATATAGCATGATTAGCATTAGATTTACAGGGTGACACAAAAATATTCAGTTATATAAAGAGCTATTAATGTATATTTGCTAAAAGTGTACTTTCGTTTACATTAAGCGTTTTTAACCCTTTCTAAGATTTTTAACACTTCCCAACAAGGTTGAAAAGTGTAATGACTTCGGTTTGTCTGTCTGTCTGTCCGTCTGTCTGTCTCTCTGTGCTCTAATTCCCGTATATATTTCCGGAATTTCTTGAAACTGATATATGTTATTGAAGTTCACTATCAGATGTTCCCTGTTGAAAATGGAGTTTATACGTCTACTGGTTTGTGTACAGGGGCACCCGAAAGTATTTCAAATCATTGTATTCTATGAGAGGTATTTCTATAAATCATATTTTCATACCTTTAATGTACACATATCTTCATGAAATTGAAATATGTTATTAGAGTTCACTATTGGATTTTTTCTGTATAAAATGGATTAAATACCAACACTGTTTTATATACAAGGACACTCAAAAGTATACTAAAGCATTGCATTCTATGAGAGATATTTCTATAAATCAAATTTTAATAACTTTACTTTCCACGAAGATTTAGGATATTGAAATATGTTATTTATATGCACAAAAGAATGCTTTACATAGAATATAGCATGTTTAGCATTAAATTTACAGGGTGACACAAAAATATACTGTTATATTAAGAGCTATTATTAAAAGTTTGCTAGAATTCTACTTTAGTTTACATTAAGCGTTTTTAACACTTCCAAGCATTTTTTTAGTGTGAATATATCAATTTGTGTATCTGTCCGTCTGTCTGTCTGCCCGCGCTCTAACTCCCGCAAATATTTATGGAATTTTTTGAAACTGATATATGTTATTCAAGTTCACTATCGAATGTTTCCTATTGAAAATGGAGTTTATACCTCTACCGGTTTGTGTACAGGGACACCCGAAAATATTTCAAAGAATTGTGTTCTGTGAGAGTATTTCTATAAACCATATTTTCATACCTTTACTGTACAATATCTTCATGAAATTGAAATATGTTATTCAAGTTCACTATTGGATGTTTCCTATATAAAATAGTTTTCATACCACCACTAGTTTATGTACAGGGACACTCAAAAGTACTCCAAAGCATTGCGTTCTTTGTGAGATATTTCTATAAAACAAATTTTAATAACTTTACTTTCCACGAAGTTTTAGGAAATTGAAATACGTTATTTATATGCACAAAAGAATGCTTTGCATAGAATATAGCATGGTTACCATTAGAATTACAGGGGGACACAAAAATATTCAGTTATATTCAGAGCTATTAATAAAAAATTGCTAGAATTGTACTATCGTTTACATTAAGCGTTTTTGACATTTTCTATCATTTTTTAGTGTGAATATAATTTCAATTTGTGTTTATGTCTGACTGTTCTTCTGTCCGTTTGTCTGTCTCTCTGTCTGTTTTTCTGCGCTCTAATTCTTGTAAATATTTATGGAATTGTTTTAAACCGATATATTTTTTGAAGTTAACTATCGGATGTTCCCTATTGAAAATGGAATGGATACCTCTTCTGGTTTGTGTACAGGTACACACAAAAGTAATCGAAAGCATTGTGTTCTAGGAGAGGAGTTTCTATATTTTAATTACTTTAATGTATAGAAGCTTTAATGAAATTTTAATATGTTATTCAATTCCCTACCGGATGTTTCCTATGTAAAATAGAGTACATTTCTAACTGGTTTGTGTACAGGGGCACTTGAAAGTACTCCAAAGCATTGTGTTGTATGAGAGTTATTTTTATAAAGCAAATTTTAATAATTTTATTTTCCACAAAGCTTAATGCAATTGAAATATATTATTCGTATGCACAAAATAGTGTGCCATCTATGTAATATAGTATGGCTAGCATTAGATTTATAGGGACACACAAAAATAATCAGCTACATTAAGAGGTATTAATAAAAATTTTCTGGAATTGCACTTTTGTTTACATGAGCGTTTTAACACTTTCTTATAATTTTAGTGGGAATATGATTTCAATTTGTGCATCTGTCTGTCCGATTGTCTACCTTTCTATATGTTTGTCTCCGGCTCCTATCATCCGTGAATATTTTGAGAATTTTTTAAAAATGATACACTCAAGTTCCCTGTGGAATGTTCCCTATTTAAAATGTCATTAATAGGTCCTGTACAGCTAGCTTGTTTACAGGGACAACAACAACAACAAAAATAAAAAAAAGCCAATGTATTACGTTTTAGGACAGAATTTTTTAAAAGTTATATTTAAAAAACTTTCTACTACAAAAATCTTAAGAACATTGACATGTATTATTAATATTCTAAAATAGTGTTTTGTATAGAATATGATATGATTAACTTTCAGATTTACAGGGCTACAGTTAAATATTCAGGGATTTTAAAAGCTGTAATTATAATCTAACGGCTGCATTTCCTTTTGCGTTAAGCCTTTTTAACACTTTCCAAAATGCCTAAGAGTAATTTTAAAATCAATTAGTCTATCTGTATGTTTTTCAGTCCTTCTGTCTGTTGTACGATAACGTAGGCAAAGAACATTTATAGTTATTCGATACAACAATTGTGTACAGTTGGAAAGTGTTGCTAATCAATGCGTACTGCATGATTTTTCTTTCTTGTTTGAAATATCCTCTTGGTAGTTTTCCATGTCTTTGTACTATTATTGGTAGAGTTTTACTCGAAAATACGTATTTTGATAAATTTGCCTCCGAAAATTGTTTTTACTCCCCCCCCCCTTATAATCCCAAATTCTAAAATCGCAGAAAATTAGTTTTTCGTACTCAAGTCTAGCTGCAATTTCTTCACCGTGAAGCAATTTGGAACCGAGTTATGCTTATAAAGGTGTGTTTCCCTTCTGCAACCTCCAGGGGGGAACCGGTATTTCGCAAAATCCCGTCTTAGTGGGCATCAGGGTCCTAAAACGAACGTGCTCACGAAAATTTGCAACTCTATCTCCCATAGAATCGCCATGGCTGTGTTGAGTCAGTGAATCAGTGAGTTTACTCTTTTATATATATAGATAAAACTGCTTAGAAAGATCTCCACGAAGGGTGCTTCACTCAGACTTAAGCCAATCGTGTTGTAGTCGGCTTTAAAATCTACAACACAACACAGTGCAGCACATAAATTTAGAGGCCTAGACACTGCCACAAAACTGTTAAATATTTTGACACACTTTTGTGCATTATGGGCGTTCTGAAATTTAGTTATGTGAAATTTTTCATCATGATATAGTTGCAACTGAGGAAGTTTCAAAATTTCATTCTGGCAACAGATTTTCAACAGCATATAATAAAAAATATTAGGGGTTTTAATACTTGCTGCAACCTAGTTTATAGAATTATTCCTCTATTCGACATGATATCATTCCCTGTTAACTTTATCGTTATATCAATGACATATTTTAATTTGATCGACATTTTCACATGACATGGAATACAAAATTAATTTTCGCGTTATACAAATTTTTGCCATCATTTGTTTTTTAAACAATGTATCCAGTATTTCAGTTCAACAATTGAATGAACAATTGCAATAGCTATTTAATAAAAATAATTGTTTGATAAACAACAATGTTTATATATATATATTTACAACAATGAAAAGCTTCTCTTTTTAACAATTTTCTTCAGTCTAATTACTGACCCTCATCTGAGAATGACTTATTTTTCGTTATTAGGTGTTTTCTTTGTGAGTTACTTTTTAAAAATGTTCCTCCTGTGGTTTATTTTTTAATTTTTCGAGCATCATCCTATGGAAGATGTTCGGGAAAGGTATGCGTGTCCAGTGACTTCCATCTTTGCTGGACGTCATTTGTTAATGAATAATAATAGTCAAAAATTTTATAACCCAGCTTTATACAAAGCTCGTATTTGCAAACATCCAAAGTTGGATATAGAAAAGCTGCCAAAAGTTGATAATATTATTTTACTGCCTGATACTGTGACTGATGAACCTCCGTTCCAAACCGAAGTGGACTCAGTTCAGTCTCAGGTAGTGGACACACTCGATGAAAAAGAAACAGTTTATACTGCACTTCCGGAACAACTATAGTATTTCTCCTCAGCTAGATTTGGCGATATTTCGTTGGCGATTATGGCTAAATCATAAATCTAAAAACCATAAATCATATAGCATAAATGATAAAATCGTAAGCTAAATTATAAATCATAAATCATAAAATCATAAATCCAAAATAAATAGCATGTAGGCTGCCATATTATATCGAAAACAATCCAGAACGACATCGTTATCGTCCAAATCGACGCCAAAGAAAATTCGCCAAATTCAGCTGAGGGGAAATACTATAGTTGTACCGCACTTCCTGATAATTCTACTGACGAACCTCCGTTTCAAATCGAAGTGGAATCAGTTTTTTCTCAGACAGTGGAAACGGTTATTGAAAATCAACCAGTTTCTGTTTCTCCACAACATTATAAAAAAAAAGAAATTCCGAAAATTGAGGAATTTTCTGAAAATATGTTGTTGTTGTTGTATTCGTAGTGTTAAAGACTAAATTACCTCGGGTATCTTGCTGACAGTAGGCAAGGGGTCCTGCCTTATCAAAACTCCCCATGAGAAACGATGCATGGCGAACTCCACGTGGTGTTTCTCGGGTAACGCTAACAGCCATGCGCATTTAATTTAGATAAAGTTGTTAATATAAGGTTTCGTTCGCGCATATGTGTGTGTGTTATTGTTATAACATATACCCAGTTTTTTTTTACATATAATGAATATCCGCTATTTAAATTACAAATTTCGGAAATTTCCATTTTTCGTATATTTATAACCTACTTGAAACTCGATATTATAAATTTTAAAGTAAAATTAAACTCACACATTGCATTTTTACATGGAAAAAATATCATTTATTCCGAGAAAACTACAACAAAATTTATTTTTTGAGCGTGTTTAAGCTGAATAGTTCACGTCAAAAAAGTTCAAAACTTTAAAATAGGTTATATCAATCAAGTTCTATAAAAGTAGTACCTGTAAGAAATAATAAAATCGTATTACAGTTTAATATTAGAGAATACTTTTTATTTACGATTTATTTTCGAATTTTCTGAGAATTATTAGATTGATTTTCGTTCAAAGCCGCCAGTGTAAACTAACAAGATAGAAGTACCATTTTATCCATTAAATTTTTAACCACGTGAGAATTTAGGGAACGAATGATAAACAAATTAAGAAAATAATTATTTGTAGTCACTCAGTTTCATTAAAAAATGGGAATGATTTGTATTAATGTGATGTTATGTGCAAGGCCGTAAGCAAAGCGAGGGTTCACTCTCCCTCCCACCGAAATAAATGATGAATGATTGTTTTTGTGTAGTCTCATGTATAAAGCAAACATTTCTGCCTAAAAAAAGGTTTAAAAATACTAACCCACATACAAAATAATTTTATAAAACTCATTAATTAAGTTTAAGGGATCTTCCCATTATGCCTTTTTTTTTCTTTACTGTATTTAAGCTCTAGAGCGTCGTAAAACCCATTCTTCCTTAATCTAGCTATATTTATTCGCTTAATTTCATCTACCTTCGTAATATAGCTATAATATATTATCCTACGTCATGAATTCAATCTTTTAACTTTCTCCTGTACTCAACAGAAGAAAGTATTGGATTCCTAAATATTTTCAACGATTTGCATGTTTTGAGATATCCAGAGCCCGATTGACCATTTTTAGAAAATGTCTATGTGTGTGTGAGGAATATTTTGTTCCAATTGTATCACAGGAACTAATACACTGCACAAATTTATATGCAGTTGCACCATGACATAAAATAGTGCCTATTGCTTTTGGTGAAAATCGTCCAACAGGTGGCGTTGCCATCCAGATTTTTCTAAGTTCTTAACTTGGTGGTATAGACCAAAATTTCTTATAAGCGTACACAATGAGAATTATTTCTAACGAACCATTATGAAATTAAAAAGAATTGTTTATAATAGTAATAATGAAGTAGAAAAAAAAATTGGACACACAGGACACTTTCCCCATGAGGGCAAATGTTTGATCTGGGCACCTTTTAAAAAATTTCATCGATATTTTTAAAACGAATAATTGAACTATTGATCAGTGATAATTTAAATAAAAGTTATCGATTTTTTATTTTCTTTCTTTCTTTCCTTCTTTTTTTTTTTTTTTTTAAAGTTTTAACAAAGTTATTTGTTTTGAGTGAATTTGTATAGGAAAATATAGGAGAAAGATTTGCGTGCAAGGGCCGATTAACAAGAGGCATGCGGGACATGTGACCTGAGTAGCAGAAGGCCATAAAACTGGCCCTGAAAATACCATTTTGCCTTTTATGCCTAAAACTGGGAAAAAATGATGTCATATGATGCAATTTCTGCAATATTAGTCCTATAAACAGGTATATATGTACTTGTGCTGACTGGTGCACAGAGCGAGAAGGAGGCGGGCCCACGGAAACATGCGTTCCCCGGGGCCTAACATGAAGTTAATCAGGGCCCGTATGTGCTTTTCTTTGTGCGTGCGTGTGTACATTATTATATCATTCTCTTTTGGTAACCTCCCTTTGCAACTTCTTCACCGTAAAGCAATTTGGAGCCACTCTTTTATATATATAGATCATACTATAGAATTTTAAGATTTCTAAAATAAAGGTGCTTCCTTCCTGCCGTCTCTGAAATTAGATTCACAGTAGAAAACAATCAGTATCCTGAGTAAAGAAATTGCTTTGGTTTGTTTAACGAAATAAAAATATAAAAATAAATAACACCAAATTTTCGCTATATTGATCAGATATAATAAAATATTTCAAAGAAATTAAATAATTGTTAAAATATTAAAAACAAATTCAATATAAATTGATGAGAAAGCTTTTAAAAAATTATTTAAATTAAAACAAAACAGTTAAAATCTAAAAAAAAAAAAAAAAAAAAAAAAAAATATATATATATATATATATATATATTAAAACGTTTTTATTTTTTTAAAACAAATATGGATGTATATAAATGACGAAATTATTCAGCTATTTCTTAATAAAATTAATTACATCAACTATTGTTAATTGTATTTATAGGCAATAATAGTTTTGTATTAATATTGTAATGGTGACAGTGATTATTCATATCGTAGCAGCGAATAAAGAGATCGGATGAATATCGCGCTGTGTCTCACAAGGAGAGGTCACAACATGGAAAATTCAGATCGGGACGAAATTGCGCAGGATTGTAGTATACTATGAGGGTAACAACATGTTAAAGCAGTAGGACCCACTATCCACAAAATTTCGAGAAAAAAGCATTTAAAGTTTCAGTAATCTTTAAATACAAGTTATTTCACAAGCGAGTAAGCACCTCAGTGGTGTGATCCTAAAGCGCGAGTCTCCCAACCAGATGACTTGGGTTCGAGGCTACTTACTTTTTTTTTCTTTTTATGTAATTTTTCTTCTTCTTTTTATGTAATCTTAACTTTTTATTTATTTTACTTTATTTTACAATTCAATTCAAAATTTGAAAACTTCAATAAAAAATTATTTAATTTTCTTGAGTATAAAATAACTTTTTCTATTTTTAATATTTATAACTTAAAAATACAATAAATTTATATAACTTAAAAAATAAATTTTAGCTTTATTTTAACTGTAAAATAAGGTAAAACTAAAGAAACTGTTTTTAATTATTTATCTAAATATTTTATTTTATTTTAGGTATATTTAATTTTATTTTTTTAAATTAAAAAAAAAAAAAAAAAAAAAATACAGAGAAATGATGATTTTAATTGCATATGTAATTACTATCCAAATTAAATAATTACTTCTCCAATCAATACAGTTTCTTGAAAAATTATAGTATAGGATTACGATGCTATTAAATTATTACAGGTAAAGAAATGTTATCTTTAAATGTAGATTTTAAATGTTAATGAACATCGTTTCTTTTTCGATAACGATGTGAGGTATAGCAAAGTTAGCGTAATGCTACAAGCGAATTTCGCACTTTACGAGTAAAACATAAATGTGCGGAATTTAGGATTCAGTTGACTAATAGAGTTAGTTCTCATCCTAACTTAAAATTGTAATTTTCCATATGCTAATATTTTGGAAAGTAAATTGTATAAAAGGAGAAGGAAGATTGCTTTTGAGAGTTAGTTAGAGGAGAGAGTGAGTTAGTTGGGGGGGATATATAGTAGAGAGGTAGATGGTGAATTAGAAGTAGTAGGGGGTTGAATGAGTTAGTTGTTAGCGGATATAGTAGGAGATAGTAAGTCGAGTAGATAGTGATGTAAGGGAATCCTCCCGCTATCGAAAGATTACTGAGCCGTGAGGTTTAATGAAGTTAAACGAAGTAGTTGAAATTATTGGTGTTTAATTATGTAAAGTTAAAAGTGATTATGGAGGCTGCCCTTTTAAGTTTATAGAGATATTAAATATAATTATAGTCCAACGCCCACCTTCTCTTTAAGCTCTTAATAAAGCTCATTTATTTTATAAACCTGACTTTGTCGTTATTTCATTAAGCATCAATCAAAAGTTAAATGAGCATGGCGACGACATTTCGTTCGTCACAACGACTTCTTTTTTTTTTTATCCTTCTGTGCACAAAATAAAATTCCACCTGCCCTTTATTATTAACAAGCTAGAAGTGTTTACGTAATTTATACACATTCAAACCAAATCAGGAAGCTCAAACCAAGATTTAAGTACACCTGCTAACTATTTTACACTTTGTTTACAGCTTGCTTATTTTTTAATTATTTAAATATTTGTCTGTTTTTCTTTGTTTCTTATTTAGGGTTTTGTAAAACTAAGCTTTATTTTTTAAGTTATAGAAATTTATTGTATTTTTAAGTTATAAATATTAAAAATAGAAAAAGTTATTTTATACTCAAGAAAATTAAATAATTTTTTATTAAAATTTTCAAATTTTGTTTTGAATTGTAAAACAAAGTAAAATAAATAAAAAGTTAAGATTACATAAAAAGTTAAAGAAGAAGAAAAAAAAAGTAGTCCTGTAGGTAGCCTTGAACCCAAGTCATCTGGTTGGGAAACTCGCGCTTTAGGATCACACCACTGAGGCGCTTACTTGCTTGCGAAATAACTTGTATTTAAAGATTACTGAAACTTTAAATGCTTTTTTCTCGAAATTTTGTGGATAGTGGGTCCTACTGCTTTAACATGTTGTTACCCTCATAGTATACTACAATCGTGTGCAATTTCGTCCCGATCTGAATTTTCCATGTCGTGACCTCTCCTTGTCAGTCATATCAGAGTCTGATATCACGCATGAGTTATTGCTCAGCTGATGATCGATTCCCAATAAAGCAAGATCATGATCATAAAAGGCGATAACGAATATTCAGATCGTAGCTATGTGAGTACCGATTTCAGATGAAACCAAATGTCTAATATCACGCATGCGTTATACGTGTATCATCCACTCTCCTTCGTATCAACGATTGCCGGCTATCACGGGATGAAAAGTTGGGCTCACGGAAACTGATATAGTCACTCGCAGTACGTTCACAGCTAAGTTCTTGATAATCGTGGCGCTTGCGATATATCGACAACTGAAAGATTTCGTTATCGGTTTCAAACTGCATGCTTTGAATCGATGTTTCGCGATGTATTGATGCATCGCCCAGTCCTACTTTGTGTAAACCAATGAACACAATAGAAATTAAACTAAAGTGGTAGGTGAGTAAATGCAGATGTTAATATTAAGGAAAATAGTATGAATAAATAAGATGGAACATAAGCCCCCCCCCCAAAAAAAAAAAAAAAAAAAAAAAATTATGAGTTGACCCAAATGTGAACATGCGCAAATGAACAACTATTGTTGTGTAAGCATACATAAAAAAATATAGGAAAAATGTTATACCTAATAAAAAATACAAGAATATATAAGATTACGCAGACTAACATCTACCCTACCCCTAGGTCAAAGCTGCATAACCAAAAGAAATGCGTAATTGAAAATGTGTGTGTAATAATAATAAAAAAACAAAACAATGATGAACACTGCATTTCACATATGAATCAAACGAGAGAGTGTGTAAGTGTATGCAGAGATTAAACAAATTTCCTATTGTATAAATGTTTGAAAGAATAACATATAATGGTGTACAAACAATCAAAAGATTTGCATAGCGCAAAAGGAAATTATCAAGTGAAAATGTAAAATATTGTGTAAAAAAAAAAAAATCTATGTAAACAATACAATAAAATTATGTGTCAATGTGTGTGTGTGTGGGCTAAAAAAAAAAAAAAAACTAGTGTATCCAACTTAAAGACAATGCATCCAATTGTAAAACTTAAAGAGATATGGAGTCAAATTTGGTAATAGGATGCGAATGTGTTATGACTAAAATGTAAATGTCATATGCACATAAATAATGTATCATAACTATTGACGAAAGGACAAAAAAAATTGCAAAATGAGAAAATTAGTAGACAAAACATATCCATATATCAAAACACAATAAATAAATGCATTAAATACCTCAAATAGTATGAGTTAAAATAAGAAAAGGCAACATTTTAATTTTTGAGCAGAGTAATTAATTCTGTAGTTTCCATGAATGATTTATACAGCAAAAAGAAAATAAAACTGATTATTAAACAACTTGAGAGATGTAAACTGGAGGTAAATGATTAAACATATAAACATCCCTACATGCACAGGAAAGGTCGTTGAAGTAACTCAGAGAGCTGTCCAGCAGATCAACAAGTCACAGGACAAACCGGAGATCGATAAACAGAAGCGCGCGGTTGCCGATAGACAGACTGAACATGAGGTGCTGTATAGATGGATGTAGAATTTAAGCAAATAGACTATTTTCTTCTTTCATATAGAGCTCGCAGTCGCGAATTGAATTTACACTTGAATGATTAATTCTTGTCATGACTACAAAGACAATCAACACAGATGTTGGAGGATTTAAGATAAAACAAACTTTCGGAGAAATATGAATTACTTTCAGCATACACAGAATAGCCAACGTACTTGGATATTTTGATTTTGATTTTATTCTTTTATTTCATAATATTTTACTTTTATCGAACGAGCTTTTCTTGAATAACTGATTGCAAGAGTTCCAAAAACTTTTTTTTTTTTTTTTTTTTTAAATCGTAATATTGAACATCGTGCGACCAAAAGACGGCACCAAGTGTCACATTGTAGAAAATGAAGGCAAGTTAAACATTTAAAGCTAAACAGATTTGAAAGTGACTACTTGAATTTTAAATTTGATGATTAGCTATTTTTATATTAATTATTTTAAAGTTGCGTTATTTTTCATCAATTGCGAAAATTGAAGTGAACAACAATAATTGCATTTCCAGGTTCTTTTGAATAACATCGCTAGATGATGTCCACATATTACGTTACAATAAAAAGGAAAAAGATATTTTTTACCAGACTTCAGGAAATGAATAGACCGAATAACTTTTTCAAAGAAACTTTATTGTAGGCTTCATATCCGAGGAAGCGGCCGAACCTTATGGGAATCTTGAAATATCCATATATTAACTTAGAATAATCCATCTTTAACTACATTTTGAATTAGAGAATAGAGTATGCCCATCGCTCGGCCTCAAGGGCCAGAGCGAGAGCGTTCCGAAGAATAACTATCCTTGTGTCTTGTCAGTGAAATACTGGCGTCGAAACTCGTGCGTCACGCACACTAGCAAGCCCGAAAAACGTCACTATCACATAGCGACCAATCAGGGACGAACGCTCACGAGGTGACGGAAGAAGTACGTCACAACCGCCGCGCACGAAAAACGGAGAAAACGGGGTCCCCGATTGAAGAACCGAAGAGGGAATTCGAAGTGCCATTGAAAGGCCAACTTACGGCGTACAAACGGGAAAGCATAAAATTCTTAACTAATTTAGATTAGATGGGAGAATATTAAATTGATCTTGCCAAAACTGAAGAAAACGATGTCGTGCTTCACGACACTAACTTCAATAGAAGTCGAGTTCTAAAAATTTTTGTAATAATTCATTAGTTTCAAGCGCAGAACTACATCGAAAATTCTATAAACCATTGACAACACTTTCGTTGAATTCAAACTCGATACGGACATTGAAGTTTTCGGTTATTTATGAATTAGCGAAATTTCTGCTTTGTAGTGTATTTAACAATGTTTGTTTGATTTCTGTAGTAAGAATGACTGTTTTATTGGATTGTTTCGAGAATATTAATTGTTTATTGATATATGTGGCTCAAAAGAGATGTTTATTCAGCTTTTTTTTTGATTATTCATTAAATAAAGTTCATTCATCGACTAGAACCTGCTTATGTCTTTAAGAATTATTTTCTGCACGCAAAAATGTCGAAAACTTTCATAATAATATCATTACGGGCTCTACCCCCTCGTTGAATGTTCATTAAATAAAGTGCATTCATAGACTAGAACCTGCTTATGTATTTTCTTCATACAAGCTGTCGACAACTCTCATAACAATATCATTACTGGCTGAATATTCGTTAAATAAAGTGTATTCCTCGACTAGAACCTGCTGATATATTTTGGAAATTACTTTCTACTTGCAAAAATGTAGAGAAATTCCATAACAATATCATTACGGGTTTCATCTATGGACTAAATATTCATTAATTAAAATGCATTCGCCGACTGAAACCTCCTTATGTCTTTAAGGATTATTTTCTACACGCAAAAGTGTCGATAACATTCATAACATTATCATTATGGGCTCTATCATTAGCTTCTTTTGAAATTTCTATGATGGTAGGTCATATATAATGGACAAAACATTCGTAATTATGGTCATTATGAATATAACTTTCGTAAATATCTACAAAACGGTAAGTCGAAGAAAGACCAAAAAAGGAAGGTGCACAACTAGATGTTATAACAAACTTATATACCAATTTGCAGCGTTCTATGTACGACCGTTTTTAAGTTGTGCAAGATACACACACATACATAGAAAGGTCACAAAAAATTTTATAAAATCATAGCTATCTATAAAATGGGAGCACATATTAGCACCTAAGTTGCAGTTGTAAAACTAGACATTATAACTGTCACAAATATAAATTTGTAACGTTCTAAGATGATTCGTTTTTGAGCTATGCGAGATTCAAAATCCAATTTGCAAATCGGGATTACTACACTTCTTTGTACTTTGTATGAGGAAGTAAAAATCGATAATTTTATTTTTATTTGAAACTAGCAAGTCTACTCGGTGTTGTCTAGGTTTATAGAATTTTGAAATCAGTGATAGAACTAACCAAAGAAAGTGTAAGATGTAAAGAGAAATGCATGAAACATTTCATTAATAAATATTATTTGTTGTTGTTCTCTTTAAAATCCTCTTTAAGAAGTCTTTCCATAAGAAAGACGCTTTTTTGAAGCCATTACATTTTTCTTTTTAAGACCTTTACTTATACCCGCTCTGTCTGTCACTGACGTTTGTCCGAATGTGTCACATCTTTTTGCCTATATCTCAGCAATCAGACCACCTAAAGGTTTCGGGTTTTCACTAAAATATTAGTCATGTCTGACACTACGATTTAACACACACACGCACAAAAAAATAACACAATTGATTAGTTTTATTTTAATTAATAAAATGTAAAAATAATAAGCTAATAATAGCAAAAAATTAGCCATTTAAATTTTATCCATAATTTAATTTTTGTCAAAAAAATTTACGAGTTTTTTAAGAATTTAAGAATTTTTTTTTATCTTTTTCCGACAGGAAAATAAATACATCTTTCTAAACGTGAACAATAAAAAAATTATAGAAAAATAAATTATAAATCACACAAAATTTGACGTCATTTTCACTTAAAATTTTTTTAACCATTGATAAAGTGCTAATATATTTTACGATGCAAATATATGTTGTACTAAAATCAGTTTTATTTATAGATCCTCCTGGACGATTTTTTAAATTTTTGCGTTGAAGTACACAAAAAATTATAAAATATTACAAAAAGAAAAAAAGAACGCTTATTAAAAATAAATAAATAAATAAAAAGTAAAATACCCTTTCCTTAATGCACTAAAAAGAACAAAATAACTTTTTCAGCTCAGTACCGCCGATCTGAATACATGCATTTTACTACTATTCCAATAAAATTGCACCTCAAACGATGAAAAGGGCGGCTCAAACCATTTTATATACCAAAAATTTCCAATCTGGCTAATCTCAGCTCATATTTTCATAAATCCATAATATTAGTTTTAAATTATTATAGACTTATGAAAATATGAGCTGAGATTAGCCAGATTGGAAATTTTGGTATAAAATGGTTTGAGCCTTTTCTTCGTTTGAGGTGCAATTTTATTGGAATAGTAGTAAAATGCAAGTATTCAGATCGGCGGTACTGAGCTGAAAAAGTTATTTTGTTCTTTTTAGTGCATTAAGAAAAGGGTATTTTATATATTTTTTAAATAAGTGTTATTCTACATATAGATAGTAAGGTAATAAGGTAGGTTTTCGTTATTTATATGAATGTTAAGTTTCAGAATCAAAAGTATTTAAAATTTGTAACTGCAATGAGAAATCGCTGTAATTTTATTAATAAAATCAAAAAAATTAATAAAATTCGAATTATAACTATTTAAAATTAAGGTAAGAACATTAAATTGCACATAAAGTTAACATTATTATGGAATTACATTTCACATCAAGTATTAATAAAAACTAAAAATTTTATTTTATTGTAGAAAAGAAAAGTACCTGATTAAATAAAAATTTCGAGCTAATGTCAGATAGCTATATAAAAATATTTCCTGTATTTGCACGCAAATTAATAAATAGTGTACCAATTTTCGTGGCGTAAGTAAGTTTTTTTTTCCCAATTTTAATATTATTACTCTTTAACTACATTTCTTGCGACCATGGAAGCCTCTGCGCAAGCGCGGATTCAACGAGTCCACTAGTAAAATAGGGGAGACAAGCTTTTCGTTGAGAGAAAATAAGCGATAAGGGAATACCGAATGACTGGATGTTTACTAAATTCAAACCTGTTGGTCAACTTGGAAACCTTCCAAGATTTTCGACTCGTCCTCACTGCTAGGCGTAGGAACACTATATTTAAAAATATTTTATTTTATGTTAAGAAAAATTAAACACATATTTTATTTATTAATTTATTTATTTGGAATTAAATATTTTTTCTTTTTAATAATTTTAAGTTAAAATGTGGTTTTTATTTAATACTAACAAACCCGTATGAAATTTTCGCACTTTATTTCTTTTCTTTTTAAATTTGAAATTCATAAACCTTAAACCAATTTCAAAACCCAATTTAATTTTTAATTCGTCAGAAGCCAAATAATTTATTATTGGAATCAAATTAATATTGTGCAATATGATGAATACAAAATCATTCAAAGAAAGATTTCGAAAAACAATTCATGCTTTATTACTCAGTTTCGTACTTCCCCAGGCAGTACAGCTTTAGTATAGCCCCCCCCCCCCCCATCGCGACTTTTAGTGTGGAAAAATACGGCGTTAGATATTGTGCTGAGTACGTTCAGTTAAACGATGTAGTTTTGTATAGCGAAATAAAGATCCGGACAGATACAACGACAAACCTTTAGCTTTATTATAATAGATTATCACATAGTTCAGCCATTTGTTTTAAAGATATTCATGAGTTATTGAAAAGTATTCTAATAGAAATTTTACAACGCCCCCATTCCCTGAAAGATACTTCTCCTCCAAAAGGGAAATGAAATGACTTATACAAAAAAATTATCCTGGGTGACTGTTACTACGTCTATATATACAATATAAATTTCAAGATGATTGGTTTAAAATAATCCTCAAGCTGGCCTATGCTGCCACATTAGCAGTTAATTTAAAACGAGACGATAGCGTCATATATTAAACATAATATCCTAAAAGTTAATCAGCACTAACTTAAGTCAAGGTGCAACCAATTGTGAAATACAGTGTCCACAAAATTTTGTTAACACATAGACAGATCTTTTTAAAACTGGTCAATTCGCATTCAGGACACCTCAAAAAGTGTTAATCTATCGAAAACAGGAAGTCGAAAACTTTTATGCAGCCAATAATTTCTTTTATTGAATATGCAGGGAGGCCATAATTAAACTGACAGTGTTTATAGTGTTCTGTAGAGTGATCTACTTGCGCGAAGGGCGCCAAATTTTGTAGGATGATTTAACGGGAGACGAAGGACTGCACTGAAAAAAATATTAGTTCCGAAAGTCACCACCAGGGGAATATGTGGCGCTGTGTGAAAGAAATGAGAGTTCTAAAAAAACGCAGAATCAATACTGAAATAAAATTACGTTTTATTTAGCACATTCAAATCAGGTTCAATGTGTCCACCGTTTTTGTGGACCACATATTGCATTTTGTGCACAGTAGATGGCGCTGCTTCAACCATACAATGAAAAGCGTTTTAGGCTGATCCATTGGCAAATTCTGCCCAATAAGTCTCTTAACCGGTCAACAGATCAAACTTCCGAACGCTCGAAGTTACCGATCCGTTTGAGGCGACGACTGAACAAGTCCTCATTAAGTGAAATTGCAGATAAAGAAACTTTATCACTGTTTATGTAATTGTTTCGCTTTTTTAAAAATTGTTACCACTTGAATTAAATTGTTAAATGTACTAAATAAAAGGTAATTTTATTTCAATATTGATTCTGCTTTTATTAGAACTCTCCTTTCTTTTACACAGCGCCACATATTCCTCAAGCGGTGACTTTTGGAACTAATATTTGTTTAGTGCAGTCCTTCGCCCCTCGTCTTGTTAAATCATTCTACAAAATTTGGTGCCATTCGCGCAATTACATCACTCTACAGAACACTGTAAACACTGTCAGTTTAATTAAGGCAACCCTGTATAATAAAGTAAAAAAAAAAAAAAAAAAAAAGTTATGAATGTCAAGCACAATGTATAACAAAAAATAAGGATGACATGAGAAATCTAATGCAAACATAAATAGGAATATTCTAATACATAAACTTTTCAAGATTTATAAAAAAAAAAAAAAAAAAAAATCCTTTCTTTTGAGGGGAAAAAAAAAAAAAATATATATAGAATCAATACAAGGTTTTTCTTTTTTAACAAGCGTGACAGTTGCTGATGCTAAAATTTTTATTTTGAGTCTTTCAAATGAGCTCATCTATCAAACTCTGAATAGCTTATACGATATAAATTTTGGGTGTTTTTACATATTATCTTAATATATTTTTTAATATAGATATAATTTTTTTACCACTCACGATCGCTAATGAAAAGAGAAATCTTCTTTGGAAAACCAAACAAACTTAACAAGATTCCAAACATTAGGTTTGAGAGTGACAGAGCGAAGAGGTTTGGCTTTGGGTGAATATATCTCATTCATCAATGTCTAACTCACATAATAAGTCCAAATGGAATATTAATAAAGAATGAGAGAATGCCATCTATGAATCAGAAAAAATATCTAAAAAAGGCTCATGAGACTAGATTTCAAGTTGATATGAATGCTATGATATAGATTTATTTGTATGGATTCTGTTCAAGGAATATATCATGCTTTTTAAAGTAACATGTTATAATGAAAACATCATTCTGTGTTTATACTTATTACAATATCTTGATAGATTGAAACAGTTTTTAACTGTTATGGTATTATGGTTCTATAATAAATTATAATTTTATTAAAATTTCATATGCATATTATGTATTAAAAAATAACCGCCTTAAACGAAAACGTATTCAAAATTTTAATGTATCCTAGCCTTGTAAAAGACCATACAGTTAATAGGATGATGATTTGTAAATAAGAATATATTGTTTTACACGTACAATATATGCAAATTTGTAGAAAATTGAGGTCTTTTTGTGTAAATTATGATAATATATTAAGTTGTTTGTGGTTAATTGTAAAGAAAAAAAAAAATTAGTCAAAGTATGAAAAATAACAATTTTCAAACAGAAACAGGCTATTGTTCATCTTAGAGATTTTGGTCTATTGAAGTAGTAAATTATTATGTATCTTGTCTCACACACTTTTTGCCTATTCTATTGATTGCTGCATCTGCCAAAATGTTAGAGAAAAATTAATGCAAGAATTTAGTCCCATAATATATGCAAAAACTGTGTACTTTGATACACTAGATTTGGAGTATTGTTACACAAATTTGAATGCAATTTTGCAATCTTATTTATATATAAATACATATTAAAAACAATTTTCAATTTTCAATTATTAATTTTCAATTGTCGATAATTCTTCACAAATGATCAATCTGATACCATCGACCTTTAACACTGAGAGTATTAATACTTAATAGACATATGATTTCTGGAAGTGTGATTGTTTAAATCAACCTTATTAATTTAACTTCAACTTAAATTTTACTGTTTGTAACATATATAGAAATCAATTTACGTGCAAGGAGTTATAACATAAACATTGCTTATTTAATGTGACTGGATACAAGAAAGCACTCTTAAGGCAAAAATTAAAAGGTCTTTAATTATAAGACTAATTTAGAAAGAACATTTTATATCTATTAAAATACGTTTATAAGAAAAGGATTTAAATGCATAAAAACACGTGGTATTTTCCATACAGTTACCTCTTAATACACTTATGAAAAACTGATATCTATTTCGAATTCCATAATATAATTAATAATAAACTTACGTTAAGAAGCATCGAAAAACCACTCAGTAAGCAAAGTTAATGGAAGTAAATGTGGTTTTAAAATACTATCGACAGTTTAACACATCAAGCATAATAATCGATTCTACGGTAAAAAAGTCTGAAGATACCCACTCTAAAACTTACAAACTGAAATATATGTATAGTTTCTCTATCTGTATCTCTCTCAAATTAAATTTATTATAGTTTTTTTCGTATGTTTATTTACAAAATACATTTTTGTTTTATTTTTAAGAAATAGATATTTATGTCAAAATAAACAAATTAAGGAAAATTATAATTAGAAATGATGACTAAATAATTATAAGATAAAAAAAAAAACTTTTTATATATCATGTCTTAAATTTTCTGATGAATCATAGAGCTCTTATCAATGTGCATAATTTTTTTAAAATGATAATGACGTCAATTTTTGTGAGATGCATCATTTAACTTTTTATAATTTTTTAACGCTCACGTTTAATTAAATGTATTTATTTTTATGTCGAAAGAAAATGAACTCGTAAAATTATTTTGACAACAATTAAATTATAGCTAATATTTTAATGGCTATTTTAACGCTATTAGGATGTTATTATTTTCATATTTTAATTAATTATAAGAAAACTAATCAAAAATTCGAAAATCGGAGTATTGTGTTGTCACCGGGTTCTGAGCTACTGTGAAAGTTTCAAATGTCTAGCTAGTAGGGAAGTAAGTTAAAATTCGATTGCAAGATTTGTATCGGACAAACAAACAAACAAACAGTAATAGAAGTTAATAAAAACATGGTAAAATAAAGGAAACAAAAGTCACGAAATTTTCTATGAAAGGTCAATGCTTATTCAGATATAAATGCACTTTCTAAATATATACATTATTCTGATCAAGAGAATATTAATTCAAATTTATTCAAATTTAAAGGACGAAACTTTTCATATTTTTTTTCATTTTTATTCATTTAATTCTATAGAATTAGAAAATTCTTATATCTTTATTCAGCTAATTGTACCATTAATGTTCTATTGTTCTGGAACAAGATGGGTTCTATCCATGCCTAACTACGACTTTTATTGACGATTCTAAATAATGAAGTTCATTAATCATTTTCGACTGCCATGAATACAACTTATTCCACCCCCTTTTTTTTTTTTTTATTTATTCGTCTTTGAATGTTTTGATGCAGGGAGGAAAAAGAGACGCATGGTTGGTTTTCCACCCAGTCAACTGTTTAGCATCTGGAAATTTTTCAATACTATTCAAGAAGCCATTTACTTTTAGATTCTTGGAAGAGATGGAAATTGCTTGAAATAATAAAATGGGAAGATTTACAGAATGTAGATTTTTCATAAGAAATTTGAAATTCTTTTTCTTCCAATATTCGAGAGTAATTCATTATCAACTCGTTTTAATTTCTATTTATCTAAAATTTATTAATTAAAAATAATAACAATAAAATCTTTTTAAAAAGAAATTATTTATTGAAAAATATTATTTATTTAAGTGATGATTATGTTTATGAAGTCAAGTTGAAGTTTACATTAAATTCACTGATATTTTTTCCAAATTTAACTTATGTTTTTGTTTTTAGCTCGAAACGAATACAGAAATATCTTTCTTTTAAATTAAGGAAACAGAACTGCTTTTTAATGTAAGTTTGGACATTTTATTGAAAAGTAATAAATGTTCTATAACCATATTCATAAAACCAACTTAATCTTTTATTTCCTACACTAGCTAGCTTTGTCCGCTTCGCTGGTTACTATATTTAAATAAATCATTTTTATAATAATAAGACATAATTTATATAGATTATACACACAATCATGGCATGTAGAGTTTCTTAGTTCCTTTGCCCCTAGTAGCGCCACTTACTGCCGCTTTGGTTCACATTTTAACTTTTGTGTCTTATCTACTCTGAGAAAAAAATATACCACCTTCATATTGAACAAATAAGTTCATTTTCTGAATCCCTAATCTAGAAATATCGATTTCTGAGGTATGCGTATAAGGTAAATCAATAAACTGAATAGATGAAATGATCGAGACTTTCTAGTCTATACATTTCTAGATGGAGAAACAATATTATGAATATTATGAATCCTTTGTAATGCAAGAAATTCTTTTTTTATTTCCTAGAATTGGGTTATAAACTTGAATTATAGTTGTTAAAACTCGCTTTTTGTGATTGCATTTATTTGCAAAGATTTTTAAATAAGTTTGACTTCCACATAATATAGGCAAATGCACTAGAATTCTAATAGGGGTTTTTAAAACTCGCTTTCAAAAGGGACTAGAATTTATAAGAATGACATGGAACAAGTTTTAGTAGAGACACAATCTAGTTTCTAAATAACAGTCACAGAAATTTTTCTCTGCGTCTATTTAATAATAAGCCTCGAATATATGAAGAGCTATCCTTTGCTATAAATATATATTTTTTAAATAATTCATTTGTAAAACATTGTAACACGAAAAAGCCTTCTAATATTATATTATAATTTGGAGTTAAGATTCTATTTATTACTACTGTATTTATTCCATCGCTAGTAAATAAAATCCTCTCACAATCAGAGTAAAGAGTAGCAGTTTTCTCTATGTAAATGCATGTCTCCCATCGAATGAGTTTTAAGAAATGACGTCATTTCCAAAAATGATAATAGGGTAAGTGCTCCAGTGATTGACACTTTTAGAGCAATTTCTGATGATTTTCATGTTTTAGTCATCAGAAACTATTTTTGGAAATCTTAAGTAATACATATGGCATGAAAAACTTTCAGAGCCACATATATGTTAAAATATATGCATTTGTAATAATTATTTTTTTTAATGAATTTTTATTTGACATCCACTCAATGCTCCAGTGTTTGACTCTGCTAGTTTTCCATTTTACCAGTTATTGGCACCCTATGATTCAGTGTTTGACATACAATGTTAAAATTCTTATATGTAAAACATGTGCTTTTCTTATTTTTCTTATTTATTAATTATTTCGGGAAAAATGTCAATTACTGGAGCATGTTAATCATTGGAGCACCTACCTACTTCATTTAGGAGATGTTTTGAAAGTAACTTGATTCTAACATCTTATAAAAGCTATTTTGATATTAATTATATTAAGACACGAAGTAATTTTGACGTATTCACAATAAAATGGTTGAACACCATGCATGGAATTGTACGAAAGCTTAATTTTAGAACGTTTTTTAATCGTTTCACTTCTTTTTAATTACGAATTTTTAAAAACCTATACTTGGGAAGAATGTATACATTAGATGTAGCCTACATATCAAATTTGAAATTTCTATCTGCGTTATGAATACAGAAATCATACAAAAATATGTTTTTTGAGATTGTTTTTCCTATTAAGAGTAATTCATTAATTACTCTCAATAGGAAAAACAGCTAAAAATGTCAAATATCTACTGTACTTCAACCCTGATTATAATTAGTAACTGTGTCAGGTTTGGTTGAAATCCTTTCAGTGATTTCGGAGAAGATGTAAAACATACTCACACACCCACATACAACGATTTTTATTTGTATTAAAATTATGAAATAAACAAATTATGTATTTGAAACATATTATTTTAGTTACTTAAGAGCAATTTAAGATATATGAAATCAAATATATCATATCACCTCATCAGAGTATACTTAATGAGGATTTATTGAGTTGGCATTTTAGAGTATAATTGGTATATAGAAGTCTACAAAAGAGATTAGGAAGTAAAAAATGTTAAAAAGTATTTACTTTTTATGTTCTTTGTATTTTTTCTAAGATTGGTGACAGGTTTTTGAGGTGAATATAACACCTCACTTAAATATAACGCACTGAAGATAGGGAAAAATGTCAAAAAATAGTAGCGACAGCAATCTATAAAATTAACTATATATATATATCAGGGTGTCGACAGTCGAAATTTGATATTTTTACTGGTAAGTTTGCACGATTAAATAAGTACAAAAATTATTACATAATTATACTGGTGAGAGAATCTGAGAAAAAATTTCGATTATCGACACCCTGTATATATATATATATATATCCTCTTATCCTATACAATTTTAATTTAAATCAATAAATAAAAAAAAAAAAAAAAAGAAAAGAAAAGGAGATTGAATTATTATGGTATAAACTGCAAAATTAAAGTAATAGATATTTTAGCTTAAATTAGAAACTGTTGACAGGATAATTTTGTTTTCAGTTTAATTGACTTTTCTTACAGTTTCAGAAATTAAATTGCAATCAATCATTCTTAAATATGATAGAACATAATTAGAAAAATATACACTAAAAAAAAGAGAAGCAGTGAAAAGAAAAAAAAAAAAAAAAAAAAAAACAACTCCTGAAAGCGGTTAAAGTTTTTAGAAAAAGAGATAAGATAAATGAAAAATCATTATTTCTTTTTCTGGATAAAATTAAGAGGAACAATTGTTTTTTTGATAAAGTATTTAAGAAAACAAAAAAAGATAATAATTACAGGGTAAGTTTTCTTTGAGATAGCTAAGTGTAGAAATTAGATTAAAAAAAAAAAAAAAAAAACTTTTCATAGATCGAAGTAAATTAGGAGAATGCAGCTGGAAGTTCTCTAATGACTAAAATTGTGGAAGACTCTTGCAAATAATACAGGGTGATTCCCTACAGATGCGACAAACTTACGGGAGATGTAGAGGACTCAAAGAAGATTCGGAATCACATAGCAATTCAGGGTCGGAAATGCAGTGCTAACGAGATAAAGAGATTTTTTTTTAGCCCTTTTATAAATGTTTAAAGACGCACCCAAATAATTCCAATTTTTATTTAATTCAAGATACTTGTGTTAAAATAAGTATATTATGATAGGCATTTTCATTCACGAGAGATTTTTTAATACATTTTGAATAGTATGATGCTGATTGATGTTTTTTAGTTCTTTAAAATACGAAGAAAACAAGAAACTGGGAGCGTGGTCAAATCCCGTGGATTTTATGTACACGAGAGTTAAGGGGTTAAGGGATATTATAAGAAAACTGTCAACAGCCACTGTGTTAGAATGAAAACTATGAATACATGGTGACCGCGAAATGATATTTAAAGGACAAACGTTTTTAATTAAGATATGAGTTTCTTAATAATTATATACCATAACAAACCCCCTATCTCATTAGGATTGCATTTCTGATCGTGTTCTATGCCATTCCGAATCGTCTTTGTGCTCCCTACATCTCCTATTAGTTTACCGCATCGGCAACGAATCACCCTGTACATCTTCAAAGTACAATTGCATATAATGTTTTGTAATAAAAATTTTATGCATTTATGTTTGAAAAACAATAATGAAGGCAAAAATATATGACAGTTTATGAAAATATATACAGAATATTCTTTATTGTGTAAAAACCTATTTTAAAATATAGAAATTAAGAAAAAGTAAGTCATGTCCGTATAATAATCGGAGAAAATTTATTACTTAAAATTGAACAAAATTAGAAATAATTTTTGCGCAAAAAATTTCAATGTTATCGGCAGTGTTGCCAGATCTGGCGAATTTTTCATTCACTAATCACCAAAAATTTTTAATTGTATCGTTTGCCTGATTACTTCGAAAATTGAGAGTCTATCATTGTATATCGAATTACACTTCTCAAAATTATCGGTGATTTTTACATAAAAATGCCGCCAGAGCTGGCAATATTGGTTATCGGATGAATCGTTATGATTTTAATAATGAACTATTTTAAATGAATAAAAACCTTGCCAGCAAACAATTAAAAAAATATGCAACATCTTTTTTGGGTCGAAATATAAGCTAATATTTTTCAGTTTGAAACAGGTGTTCTTATCTATTTCGGATCGAAATAGTCAATCGTTCAAAAGTCTCTTTCAATAATTGTTCAGTGTTCTGTAGCTTTCAACCACAGGACTCAGAATCATGCAGAGAAAAGTTTCAAAATAAAATTCATAGTTAACGATTCAGTTTTCGTTTTTATACTTCCACAGGCAGTACAATTTTAGTAAAGGACCTCTATGAATCATTTTAAATTTTTATCGCCAAGAATGCAATGACATTTTACTTATTTTGGCGTATTTTTTTGTTAAAAAAAAAAAAAAAAAAAAAAAAAAAAAAAAGAAGGAAAAAGTCCTATTTTGATTATATTTTTTATGATCGCGATTTTTAGTCAATTTATGATAATAATCCATATTCTGTTAATATCTTTAAAATATTGCTAGGTTTAAAATGACGCTTGCAAAGATTCTGAAGAATTAAAAATATATTTTCCATAAAATTATGTCATCATACAAATGTCGTCATGTTTTTTTATTAGATCATTGAGCTGAGTCCGCGTGTTTAAATATTGTTCATTTTTAAATATTATTTTTTATACTCGCGTATTTTATTAATATCCCCACTATCGTATCATTTTGACAAAAATTAATTGGAATTGGTCCACGTTAGAGAAATAATATACAGATAATTAAATAAAATTTTATCCTAATCAATAACATAATTTAAATTAACAATGTATATGAATTATAAAATAAAACATGTTTTATACTTTTTACTTCCTTATACAAAGTATAAGGAAGTATAGTAATCCCGATTTGCGAAATGGATTTTGTATTTCACATTGCTCGAAAACGAATGATCGCTGAATGTTGCCAATTTATACGTGTGACTGTCATGATGTATAGTTGTACACCTGCAAGTGTCGTCTGAACACGAGCTCTCGTTTTAGAGATATAAGCGATTTTACACGATTTTTCGTGACGTCTGTATGTGTGTGTGTCGCATAACTCAAAAACGGTTGGACGTAGAAAGTTGCGAATTGGTACATAGGTTTGTTATAACATCTAGTTGTGCACCTCCCGTTTTGGACTTTGTATGATTTTCCGTTTTGGAGATATTTAGGAAAATTAGGTTCATAATGACAAAAATACATAGGTTTTGGCCATAATGTATCAAAAAACGGTAATAACTCAAAAACGGTTGAACGTAGAAAGTTGCGAATTGGTACATAGGTTTGTTATAACATATAGTTCTGCACCTCCCTTTTTGGACTTTGTATGATTTTCCATTTTGGAGATATTTAGGAAAATTAGGTTCATAATGACCAAAAATACATTGGTTTTGGCCATAATGTATCAAAAAACGGTAATAACTCAAAAACGGTTTGGACAAATCTTGCACTTTAACTGACTTCCCGACTAGCTAGACATTTGAAACTTTCAGAAAAGCTCAGAACACGTTTACAATGCGTTTTTTTAATATTTTTGGCCAACTGTTTCCGATACCTGCTGCCTTCGGCAGCGTTACCAGTACAAATCTTGCAATCGATTTTTAACTAACTTCCCGACTAGCTAGACATTTAAAACTTCCAGAAAAGCTCAGAACACGGCGACAATGCACTTTTTAAATATTTTTAGCCAATTGCTTCGTGTCACTGCTGCCTTTAGCAGCGTTTATATGATTCAACAGAAAATCTATTTAACTAACTTCCCGACTAGTTAGAGATTTGAAACTTCCGGAATAGTTCAGAAACACGGTGAAAATGCATTTTTTAACACTTTTATCCAATTGTTTCGGATCCGAAGTCCCCCCCCCAAGGCACAACTTTGACATGAGTCCCCCCCCAAGGCACATGAGTCCCCCCCAAGGCACATGAGTCCCCCCCAAGGTACAACTTTGACATGAGTCCCCCCCAAGGCATAACTTTGACATGAGTCCCCCCAAGGTACAACTTTGAAATAAGGCCCCCCAAGGCCCAACTTTGACATGAGTCCCCCCAAGGCACAACTTTGACATGAGTCCCCCCCCCCCCCCCCAAGGATTTTAAAATGAGTCCCCTCAAGGCACAATTTTATTTATTTATTTATTTATTTTTTTTACGTATGCATGCATTTTTTTTTAAATATTTTTAGCCAACTGTTTCGGGTCCAGTGACAATATTTTTTAACATTATGTATATTTCTAAAAGTGTATAAGGAAGTCATGTGGTGCCCACATCAGATTTTTTTTTAAAGTAAAAATTAACTAGTAATTTTATGAACCATTACTCACGAGTAAATCGCATTGAAAAAGGTGAAATGAATTATTTTTGAAATAAAATATATTTTTAGGGTTTTCGTTAAAATCAAATTATGCAAATTTAAGTTTATTTTATTCATTTATTTTTTAAAGAAACTTAGTAATTCAAAGAAGTTTTTACAATACTGGTTTCCATTAATTAGTACAAAACTTTGAATAAACACCGTAAAATGCAAAGTTCAAAGTCTTGTACTTATTAATTTAAAACGCCAGTACTGTGGTGCTTTCTTATTATACTGGTTTCCATTATTGGTGCATAGATTGAGAATAATTATATAAAAAGATTAGGTACAGCAATAAGATAATATACTTAGATATAAATAGAAATTAATGTACAATTTTATAAAACAACTTGAATTCGAAGTTATATCATGTTTTTAGAATAGAAGCCGTTATTTAAGAAGCAAAGAAGTAAAATGTTTGTGAAAAGTATAGTATAATAGACACGTATTGCCTTTTTATGAATGTCACACAAGAAATAAAAGAACTTCAAACATTCCAAGTGTTCGATATAGTCTTCATCTTCTAAAAATAACTTTATCAAATAATTTCTATAATAATTTTGATGAAATTTAATAATTCATCATTCAATAAAGGCTTTGTTTGTGTGTATCTTAAAATATCACTTGTTGTTTCCCATAAAACAATTGATCCTGTGATGTCCAGCGTGACTTTTCTATGGTGATTAATGAGTTCTATTAACTTGGGTTGTCAACGATGTAGATTGTATCGTGAAATATTACCTAGCATCAAAATCACATGTTTTATTCTCTTCTTCTATTGTTCTATACACTTTGAGTCAAGATGGCTGGAATAATAGTCATTGTTCGTTTTAAAATTTATTAAAATTTTCTAAGAATTTGCCAAATATATAGAAGACATTTTTATATATACTTGTAATAGATATGAATTGTAAGATTTTTGGTCCTCATTTATTAAAAAAAATTATTAAATCGAAACGCAGTTGGGCCTTAAGTATTTATAACAATGTAGATATAGCCAACATTTTCCGTTTCGAAGTAAAAAAGTATTTCTGTGTTCGTCAAAAAATCCTATTGGGTGCATCATATCTCCATGATAAAATAAATCAAATGATGTTCACTGAAATAATGTTATCAAACTACACTTAATTTAGCATCGTGATGACGATTCAATAGATTTTTTTTTAATAAGAAGTATTTTTATTTACATATAATGTATTTTAATTTACTTACGTTCATACGTCATGCCAGTTTCTTGGACAATAATGTGATTTTTAGCTTAATAATCACATTTTACATTAATTTTTGGGAGTCCAGTTTCAATTAATGCAATGGCATATATATATTTATGTATATTTGTATATATATAAATTTAAGATTTCAGTATCGTGATAAAATTTAGCAGTTAATAGATACATGATAATGCCAACAACACAAAAATAAAATTGATTGTATATATACAAATAAAAAACCTTGTTTCCTTAGAAAAAAAGTCATTTGTTTTTGCTTAGACGTGTAACATTTTCCTGTTTGTAGTTTTAATTTAAACTAATTCGAAAAATGTTCCAAATGATACAAAATTTAAATTTTTCGTGAAAATGAAAGCTTCACCTTAAATCCTTGTCAAGACGTTTCTCCCTTTGGCAACAAGTTAAGAAAATATTAAATAAAAATTGAGATAAAACCTACAAATGATTACAGTAACCATTACTAAGGAACACAACTTCATATTTTAAAGTAAAAAAATAGTTTTAATTTAATTTATTTATTTTACACTTTTTGTGTACTTAGATCAATTAAAAAAATTTTTTTCTTTTTTTCCTCGCTCTCATCAAGTTATATATATTGAGAAAACTCGTTTGAAAAAGTTTTTAAGAAATCAATATTGTAATCATTGCTGAGGAATGATACATAATAACTGCATGCCTTTATATGGAAGAATAGACTGAAAATACTTCTGTCTTACTAAATTAAATTACGTTTTATAGAGAATTTTATATCTATTAGAAAACAAAAATAGGCTTCGGTTTCTTTTTATTTTATTTTATTTTATTTTATTTATTTATGTCAGCTCATCTATTCATCTTAAACTAACCATTATAAATAAACTGATATCTAAAAAGGAATACATATGGGATGTATATCTTCTTTAGAGGGGTTTTTAAAGGAATGCGTTTGTGAGATCTAAAATTGACTTATATATTTATAAAGGACGTCAATGAATATTAACCACTTATTACATACGAAAGGACAACTAAAAGGATATTTATACAGTAACTTCGAAGAAATTCATTGAAGCCGTTCTTGAGATACGAATATACAATGTCCCACTTTTGGTTTTCTAATTTTTACCAAAAGTGAGAAAAATCATCTGTACACCCTGTCTTAATTCTGAAACTTCGTCGTTGTAGTTTTGGAGATATGTTAGTCAGGCTGACCAGTCGTCAAAACTGGCTGACCAGTTGTAAAAATCCACTTTTTTCAGACTCAGGAGACCTTAAAATATCTAATTCAGATTAAAACTCGATATCGAAAATTTTGACCGAATGTAATGCATTAATGGTAGTCGGGTAATGGAAATGAAAATAGTATAATCTAAAAGATATTGTAAAAATTATTTTTCCGGAGCTATAAAAAAAAACTTGTCAATGTTTAAATATCTTTTAAAAGAATGAATTATGCATTTGCGATAATTTGAAACAAAATTTTGATTTTGATTTTTTTTTTTTTTTTTTTCCAATTTTAACAACAGCAACAAAAAGGAGAACCACTTCTAAAATGTCATCTGTAGGGAGCAAAAATGATTTTTTCCCCCACATTTAGTATTGTAAGATAAAAATTGTCTTCTGTCACCATGAAAATTAATTTTGATAAACAGTAAGTTTAATGAATAATTTTCAGTTCATGAATTTGTATACAAAAATATTGAGATGGTCACAACATGTGAGATTTAAAATATTAACATATCTTTCGGAAATTTCGAAGTACATTATTCTTTTAATATTTCTAAACATATACATTTGTCTCTTTTTAATAATTCTTTTATGTTTCACATGTTTGTGTTATTTTTTCAATATTGAAACAGGAAATATTAAAAGAAATTTTTTTTTCCTTTTTCTGTTTAGTAGCTGCAATCATCATTGGCTTTAAGTAAAAGTTTATAAAATCGATTCCTAGTTTCTGAAATTGCGGACAGATGGCATTAGTGTTCAAAAGGATGAATTTGAAATATTCTTTCTGATCATTAAGAGGGAATGAAGCTTTAGATGTATAAATAAATATAAAAATGGGATAAATGGAAATATTACTAATTATGCATGTAAAGTGGTGATATAATTAAAAGAGGTTCTTGTTTTACAATGCAGCAGAAGGAAATGAAACAGCTTTTAATATTAATTTCATTGTACGATCTTAAACTCGTTAATTTTGTGTTCACAAATGATAAACAGACTTATAACTGTTTAAGAAATAGACAATTAAGTACATATAAATAAAAAGTTGATAATAAAAGCAAAAAGTTGATGAAAAATATCTTTATATTTGAAAAGTATTCATGAAATAAGACTTGGCAGATTTTCTTCACTTGTCACTTTATTTTTGACTTCGGGATTTTTTTTTTTCATAATTTTAAATAAAAAGGAAATTTTTATACTTTTGAAATGTTTTATTTTTGTTTTATTCTACACTAGCAGACTTTGCCTATTTCGCTAATCACTATATTTAATAATGGTTTTTCAAAAAACATTAATCACTGTAATTTAAACGACTTTATAAATAAACATGCATACACAAACACAAATTTCCATTAAAATCGTTTAAAAACCTTACTTCGGGTTCCCGCTGCCTTTGGCAGCGGCTTTACTGCTTGTACTATATCAGTTCAGGGTCACTATTGAATTGCATTTGTGCCTTAACCTCGGACATTTGGATTTAGGTGTTAACTGGACGATAAGCGGCGCTGCAATTACTGTGTTCTGAAAAAAAAAAAAAAAAAAAAAAAATTTTTCGAGATCTGATACCATTCTTGCTGATTGTTATGTAAAGTGACCTCCTGAATCCGAATATGACTCCCGTTTTCTCCAGTCACCCAACGTTTTGTAGATACACCAACCCCTCCCTCAATTTTTCCCCCTGTTCGATAATTTCATGACCATGAATTTGATTTGAAGAATGAAAACAAACAATCAAACAAACAAAAAAATATATAAAGTTTAAAAAATAACATTAATAACAGATTAAAAAAAATATAAGATATGTAATGCATAATTTCAGTGGCAAATTCCTCCCAAAAATTTTCTCTTGTCGTAAATGTCCATGTTTTAGAATTTTCCAACTCTGTAGACCCTCAGATGATATTTAACGGTTAAAATAATCCTCCTTCCTCCTAAAATCAAATTTGTAGCCATAAAATCACAGGAAAATGATAAAAATCGGGTGGGCCATTCCTAAAAAATAGTGGGTGATAAGGCAAAATGGGCGTCCTATTCGGATTCAGCAGGTCATTGTACATAAGAATATGCTGAAATGGTGTCAGAGTCAATTTTCATACCGATCAGTGTTATTCAAGAACAATGTTTTCTGAACAGACATTTGAGGACAAATTATCAGTTTCACTCAATAGATGGCAGCCCTAGACAATCACCTGTAAAAATTTTAATTAATTAAAAAAACTAATCAAAAATTCTTCGATTAATTATCTGAAAAAAGTAACACATTGTCCCTTGGAGAATCTATCTCACGACCTTCGCCTTATTAGCACAACGCTCTAAACAACTGAGCTAATTTGCCACGGAATGGCTTTTCACTTTTACGTTTCTCTCTCTACAAACGATCTTTTGAGAAATTTATAAATATTAAGTAATTAACGAAAAAAAACAAAAAAACAAAAAATAAATAAACAAAAATCGAAAATCAGACTTCGAGGTGCATCAGGAGAGGTCAATACGAATCTCCATGCGAATTTGTGTAACTCTGCGACCAGACATTTTACTACAAACCGTAGGCATATACACAAATACACACAAAGGTTTTCTCTTTTGTTATATATACAGATACAATGAACACCCGATTATCCGCGGAATTGAGCGGCACGGGTTCCACGTGGAAATCAGATCGCGGATAAACCGCAAAAGGGCATAAGATGAGGTGCAAATAAAATAAAGAATACTCAAGCTCAAAAACTTGATTGTATTGTATATAAAAATAGTGAAAATATACATAGTGCAGTAAACATATTTGTATTTTATGTTTACAAAAAAGATGTAAAAACAATAAACAAAAAATTGCATTTATGTTGAAGCCAAGGTACAATTTATAAGATAATTTATGCACTAAATTAAACGATACCGTATTGTAGAAAAAAATAAAAACAACATAGTTTTCATATTTAGATTTTTTTTTTTTTTAAAGTAATCATTTGTCTTTGTTTCATCTTGAAAAAAACATCTTTTCTTAATCTTGCATCTTTTTGCCCGTTCGTGTATAATCCGCAACGCGCATAATCCGCTCGCGGATAATCCAGAGTATACTGTACAGTCGGTAACAAAAGTCTCCGAACACTAGCAAAAATTCCTATGTAAAAAAAAGTGCACTTAATACAGTTTTGTTAAATAAATCCTTGTCGAATCCTGTTTTTAGACTGACTAAGAAAAGGATTCGACAAGGATTTATTTAACAAAACTGTATTAAGTGTACTCTTTTACATAGGAATTTTTGCTAGTGTTCGGAGACTTTTGTTATCGACTGTATATAAGAAGAAAGTATTGGATTCGTGAAAATTTTCGACCTCGGTTTTTGATATCGTTCTGAAATATCCTGAACATTTTTTGAACGCTTTTAGGAAATGTTTGGGTGCCTGTTGTCAAAATTTTGTAGACGCTGTATTTTGCGAACAACTGAATGGAATTTAACCAAACTTGATATTTCGATAGACCTTGACATAAATTGGTGCTAATGGTGTTGGATATATTTTGGGATACGTCTCTTAACAGGCAGCGCTGTCATCCCATTTCCCCCCATAATTTTTAATGTGGCAGTATAGAACAAAATTTCGTATAAGCACACACAATGGAAATTATTTGAAACCAATCTCAGGGAAATTAATATATATATATTGAATTGTAATAGTCAGCCGGAAATTATTATTATTATTATTATTATTATTATTATTTTGGTAGGAGCATAATCTCATACTCCTAGGGGAAAATACTCCTTGGGATATACATTTTTAATATTTACCCCTCAGGGTATTTTTCAAAAGAAATCGTCATTATCTTTAAAATGTATTGTTGAACCATAGATTTGTGATAATTTGAAAGAAAGTTATTTATTTTTTTCCATTAAAAAATAAATATATGTAAAATAAAATAAAGTAAAATCCTGAAATAATGCATTTTATTAGATTTTATCTTCAGGGCAAAAAATTGACTTTATTTTCACATTTATAGTGTTATATCACTCTGAATGGAAAATTGTTTTATTCATCGAGGAAAATAATTTTAATAAATAACTTCTACTGCGGGAATTTGTATAAGAATATATAGAAAAATAATTAAGATTCTTTTATTGAGAAAAAAATATCGTCAAGAGAACAGGTAATTTTACTGGAAATTCAACTAACTGTAAAAAGCAAGACTCCTTACAATATTTCACAACATTTTTAATTAGACTCATTTTAGATATATAACAATAAAAATATATAAGAACAATTCATTGATTTTATATAGATATACAGAGGGTGTTCGTACATTTTTTAGACGATTTTGATGGATTATACCGGAAAAATGATACTCATATTTCGTGTTTAAATTGTTCAGTTTGATAGCCCTTGTTCTTAACTATCATTCTATATTGTAATTTCCATGACAATAATGCTTTTTGTAATATCGGAAGAGGTATTTTGTTCCATTCCTCTTCAACGGCTTTCCAAAGTCCACAAACCGTTGTAGGCTGGCGTTTGGATAAGGCAGATTTTACGAGTTCAAAAGCATAAAAATCCATTAGCGATACATCAGGAGATTTAACAGCAATATCAGTGAAGGGTATGGTTTTAATTCCCGTTTCTTGTTCCATTTTTTTTCTAAAAAAGCAATTGTGGATTCTGATGTGTGGCTGCTTGCTTTTTCTGGATGCAGTTCAACGGACTGATGGCATTGTGGATTAAGATCTGTAATTTCATATTTAAAAATTGGAGTTAAAATATGTTCTTGATAGTATTTAGAGTTGATTTTGACATTTTTGTCAACATTTTTTACCTTTTACTTGCCTTTGTATGAAAAACCACCGACAATCATAAATCTTTTAGAAAAACTTTCTTTTGATTCTTTGAACCATGTAGCAAAAATTTTTTCTCCTCTTTCATGATAATAAGTTGATCTTTTTTTTGCTGCAATCACTTAAACAGATCCAAGCTCCATCTATTGCTACGACATTTTTCTATTTTTCTCTTGATAATTTTTTTTTCATAAAGTGTTCTGCAGCAGGTTCTATTCGGAAAGAGCGGAAACGTATCCGTCCATCTATTGCCTTTTTAAAAGCGCCATTTTGCATGTAAACAAAAATTCTAAATATCAGACGATAAATAAAACTTCCAAAAATACAACTGTTGTGAAAATAAAATTTTCCATGCAGACGATTTTTTTTTTTTTTTACGGCGAAATAAAATCGTCTAAAAAATCTGCGAACAGCCTCTGTATATATATATATATATTAATTAAAAAGATCCGAGTTACTAATAGTTTTTATAATTAATGCAAATTCATGTTTATGTTGATGCTAGAGAGTGAAGTTATAAATTTTGTTGTTAAGTGGGTTTGAAAGATTAAAAAAAAATCTCTCTCTCTCTCTCTCTCTCTCTCTCTCTTTTTTTTTTTTTTTAAAATATAATAACGAAAATTTTTTATTCAACATTTTGAGCATATAAAATAGCAACATTTAAATACCGTTTCATAAAATTTGCACTAAAATTTTTTTGAAAATTCTGCAGGTGGATCCTTTTTTCCGAAGACCCTTCAAAAAAACGGTGGACATGATTTCTCGAAAACTAAGGCACGGATCTTATTCAAATTTTGCACACTTCTTACGAATAGAATTGACTAATGCTTGAATAAAGGATTTTTGTGATAAAAAAATTGAAAATAAAATTTTTTGAAGAGTTACATACTAAAGCAGTATCATTTTTGTTTTATTTTACCCCACGCATAGCTTTGTATAATTGATTGTAATCGGGAAAAAAAAATCCCTTTTCGGCAAGCTTAAAGGCAAAGGTAGATTCCTTTACGATAATGTTAAGACAGATTACATATGCATTACCACATACTTAGCCAATGGCTTTGTTCCCACATATTGCATTATTTACGTCGATATTCTGTTTTCAAGAAATTTAATTTTCAACTACAAAAAGGTTTTAATCATCATACTTAAAATTTTAGGCTAGATATATTGGTCAGTAAGTGTTTGAATTTTTTAAAATCCAAGCTCATAATCATTCAACAACTAGAAGCCATAAAAATATTCAGTTTGGTGACAAAACTTCCAACTTATCAATGAAATTTGTGATTTGGCTGCAAAATTTGATAGTTGACGACTTTTGACTTGGCGACGAAATTCGTTATCTAATGACAAAATTTGGCGAGCTTGGAGATGGAGAATTGCAGCTTTGGCGTCATTATAATTTCTTCCCACGTGAAAACCTCATATCTCTTCACAGACCAATATTTTGTATCTAACAGATAAAAAGTCAAAGTAAGCTATAACGTATTACTCACAATTTCAATCGTAAATTTTAATTTCTTGCCTAAGCTGGCGTTCTAAACTATTCCCAACGAACGATATTTTTACTAAGACTAACGTATCATTTGAATTTTATATTTTTAAATGATTAATTAAAACTATTACCATGATTTTTATATTTTCAACTATCTTTTTTATTATCGTTTGCACGTGACGTAAGCATCAGATTATAAATTTAAGCAATTAAAGCTATAGAAAAAGTTTAACTACAAAAATTGTTCTTTAGTATAAGGCAGTAATTCATCTGAATTGAAGTTTTTTTTCCTATTTTCAATATTAAAGAAAATATGAGCAAATGAAAATTTCCATCCCCACCATTTCCACCTCCTTTGAGCTGGATACCCCGTCTACGAACTGGACCGAGATTTTTAGTGTCCTGAAAAAGCCTCCCGAGCTGGTTAAATTTAAATAAAAATTACTCCAGTTATCATGTTCACAACTTAACATGAGAAAAATCTCTATACACACACCCACAGACACACACACACACATATCTATCTATCTATCTATCTATCTATCTATCTATAGACTTTTAAACGGAGGGTGGTTTTGGGTTCTAGGGGTCATGATCGGTGAAGATATGAAGAATTTTTCCAGAAGTCGTGACATGAGAACCACTGCAATAGGTAGATTTCCTATAAGAAATCTACCTAAAAAAATAAATAAAATCCTTTGTTTAAGCACTATTTAATTCTATTTTGATGTTTTTGAGAAATATTATCTACGGCTTTTCTGAAGGGTCCAAAGAAACCAGAACCCAACGACTAAATTTTCCAAAACTTTAAAGGAGATTTTATAAAGTATTATTTAAATGTTGCTCTTTCATATGTTTAAAATTTTTATTATCTTATCTTATATATATATAAATGTGAATGTCCGTGAATTTATTTGACTGAGTTTCACGCCAAAACTGCTAGACGGATTTCGATGAAATTTGTAATGGAGATAGCTTATACCCTAACTTAAAAAGTTGGCTACCTTTTATTCCGAAAAAAAAATTTGTTTTTGCAATTTTTATGCATAAAATAGCAATTTTGTAAGCTAATAATAGCAAAATATTAGCCACTAGCAGGCTATGCCCGCTTCGCTGGACACTATATTTAAATGATTTCTTTGTAACTGAATATATTTCGATTGGCGACTATTTTCGTCACAGCTTCAGTATGGGACCTGCTTGGCAATATCAAAATTTTTTTTAACTTCTCGAATCTGTACAGAAAAACTATTATTAAAACAAATATTTTCGAAAATAGTCCAATAGTTGGTGTTAATTCTTCGAATATTCTGGAAACAGTTGAAGCTGTTACTCGTACAGTATAAGTCATTATTCGATGAATGTTCTGGGACAGTCTAAAAAATAGTCACTTGTTCCACAGGAGTAAAGCAAATAACATCAACAACACCAGAGCAACAATTTTCATTCACTTACGAAAAATGTCCAGTTGCTTAGAGCTCAATCCCTAAAGTGCAATGACTCAGAATAGGTCTCTGAATAACTCTGGATCGCAGTGACTACATACTCTTTCGCAAAAATCAACTCACACCTACTTATAACTTTTGGCGATGGGGCTTGGAGATGACTCCATCGAGAATCCCTTGGTAAGCTCAAGGTCTACGTTCCCGAGTGTCGGAGAACTTCGAAACGTCGGAAACCCTAAACTATCATTTTTCACCAAATTTGGTCGCCCACTCGCGAAGTTTGTCTC
Source organism: Salticus scenicus (assembly GCA_963930645.1). Classification (NCBI taxonomy): domain Eukaryota; kingdom Metazoa; phylum Arthropoda; class Arachnida; order Araneae; family Salticidae; genus Salticus; species Salticus scenicus. The sequence continues at coordinate 301,204,944 of OZ005649.1, forward strand.
CAAGACTATGCTTTCTATTAAACATATCTTTATTTAGTTATTTAAATATTAATTTGAATTAATCAAATATTTCTGTTCGACAGCGTGCAAGTGCAGTCACACACAGCAGCTCATTTATTTGTATGTTAAATTAGCGTAGTGAATGGTATATAAAAAAATAAATAAATAACTAAACATTTTCGTGCTACACAACTTTATTAATTTTACATTTTTCTTGAACTACCTAGATTAAAATCGCTGTTGCTAAAATAAACCTCTTTTATATTTTTCTTGAACTACCTAGATTAAAATCGCTGTTGCTAAATTAAACCTCTTGGCGAAAAATGTTCGGTGTACTTCAACGCAACAATTTAAAAAATCACCCAGGAGGATCTATAAATAAAACTGATTTTAGTACAAAACACATTAGCATCGTAAACTATATTAGCACTTTGTAAAAGAAATTTTAAATTTAAAATGACGTCATTTTTTTGTGAGATGCATAATTTATTTATTTATTTTATTTTTTATTGTTCACGTTTAGATAAATGTATTTATTTTCCTGTTGGAAAAAAAAAATAAACTCGACAACAATTAAATTATGGATAATTAAATTTAATTTTGGCAACAATTAACTTATGGTTAAAATTTAAATGGCTAATTTTTTGCTATTATTAGCTTACAAAATTGCTATTTTATGCATAAAAATAACAAAAAAAAAAAAAAACAGTTTTTTTTTTTTTTCGGAATAAAAGGCAGCCAACTTTCTGAGTTAGGGTATAAGCTATCTTCATAACAAATCTTATCGAAATCCATCGAGCAGTTTTAGCGTGAAACTCAATTAAATAAACGGACATTCACATTTATAATATATAGTATAAGATTGTTCACGTTTAGATAAATGTATTTATTTTCCTGTTGGAAAAAAAAAAATAAACTCGACAACAATTAAATTATGGATAATTAAATTTAATTTTGGCAACAATTAAATTATGGTTAAAATTTAAATGCTAATTTTTTGCTATTATTAGGTTACAAAATTGCTATTTTATGCATAAAAATAACAAAAAAAAGTTTTTCGGATTAAAACACAGCCAACTTTCTAAGTTAGGGTATAAGCTATCTCCATAACAAATTTTATCGAAATCCATCGAGCAGTTTTAGAGTGAAACTCAGTCAAATAAACGGACATTCACATTTATAATATATATAAGATTTAAATTTATCCATAATTTAATTGTTGCCAAAAAAAAAAAAAAAAAAAAAACGAATTTATTTATTTTTTTCAACAGGAAAATAAATACATTTATCTAAACGTGAACGATAAAAAATTGTTAAAAAAAATTATGCATCTCACAAAAATTGACGTCATTTTTAATTTAAAATTTCTTTTATACACTGATAAAGTGCTAATATAGTTTACGATGCTAATATATGTTGTACTAAAATCAGTTTGATTTTGGGTGATTTTTTTAAATTGTTGCGTTGAAGTACACCGAACATTTTTCGCCAAGAGGCTTTATTTAGCAACAGCGATTTTAATCTAGGTAGTTCAAGAAAAATATAAAATTTATAAAATATTACAAAACGAAAAAAATAAACTGAAATAGTAGTCACATAAATGATCTATTTTTATCTGAGTAGATAATTTTATAGAAAAAAAGTGCAGTTTTAAAAATAGAAAATTTATTTTATCAAGCACTATTATCTATATATATAAAAGAGTACTTCCACTCACTTACTCACTCACTCACTGACTCATCAACGCACAGCAAAATCTACTGGGGCTACTGACTCGAAACTGGGTCAGATTTTAGAACATGTAGTGTAAGCACCCCCTAAGAAGCGATTTTGCGAAATTCGTTCCCCAAAGTGGGGTGGGAGGACAACACGTGATTTCACAAAAACCGTCATATCTCAAAGAAAAAAACAGATATCTGTAAAATTTTTGCATTAAAACATAACTAAAACAAATGCCTAAAAATCAATTTCTGGAATTTTGGAAATTCGGTCCACAAGAGGGGGTGCGTGGCAAAATGTGATTTCGCATGCGCAAAAAGTGATTTCTTAAAAAACATTCATATCTCAAAGAAAAAAACAGATATACGTGAGAATTTTGTTTCATAATATAGCTAACACGTGACGTAAGCATCAGATTATAAATTTAAGCAATTAAAGCTATAGAAAAAGTTTAACTACAAAAATTGTTCTTTAGTATAAGGCAGTAATTCATCTGAATTGAAGTTTTTTTTCCTATTTTCAATATTAAAGAAAATATGAGCAAATGAAAATTTCCATCCCCACCATTTCCACCTCCTTTGAGCTGGATACCCCGTCTACGAACTGGACCGAGATTTTTAGTGTCCTGAAAAAGCCTCCCGAGCTGGTTAAATTTAAATAAAAATTACTCCAGTTATCATGTTCACAACTTAACATGAGAAAAATCTCTATACACACACCCACAGACACACACACACACATATCTATCTATCTATCTATCTATCTATCTATCTATAGACTTTTAAACGGAGGGTGGTTTTGGGTTCTAGGGGTCATGATCGGTGAAGATATGAAGAATTTTTCCAGAAGTCGTGACATGAGAACCACTGCAATAGGTAGATTTCCTATAAGAAATCTACCTAAAAAAATAAATAAAATCCTTTGTTTAAGCACTATTTAATTCTATTTTGATGTTTTTGAGAAATATTATCTACGGCTTTTCTGAAGGGTCCAAAGAAACCAGAACCCAACGACTAAATTTTCCAAAACTTTAAAGGAGATTTTATAAAGTATTATTTAAATGTTGCTCTTTCATATGTTTAAAATTTTTATTATCTTATCTTATATATATATAAATGTGAATGTCCGTGAATTTATTTGACTGAGTTTCACGCCAAAACTGCTAGACGGATTTCGATGAAATTTGTAATGGAGATAGCTTATACCCTAACTTAAAAAGTTGGCTACCTTTTATTCCGAAAAAAAAATTTGTTTTTGCAATTTTTATGCATAAAATAGCAATTTTGTAAGCTAATAATAGCAAAATATTAGCCACTAGCAGGCTATGCCCGCTTCGCTGGACACTATATTTAAATGATTTCTTTGTAACTGAATATATTTCGATTGGCGACTATTTTCGTCACAGCTTCAGTATGGGACCTGCTTGGCAATATCAAAATTTTTTTTAACTTCTCGAATCTGTACAGAAAAACTATTATTAAAACAAATATTTTCGAAAATAGTCCAATAGTTGGTGTTAATTCTTCGAATATTCTGGAAACAGTTGAAGCTGTTACTCGTACAGTATAAGTCATTATTCGATGAATGTTCTGGGACAGTCTAAAAAATAGTCACTTGTTCCACAGGAGTAAAGCAAATAACATCAACAACACCAGAGCAACAATTTTCATTCACTTACGAAAAATGTCCAGTTGCTTAGAGCTCAATCCCTAAAGTGCAATGACTCAGAATAGGTCTCTGAATAACTCTGGATCGCAGTGACTACATACTCTTTCGCAAAAATCAACTCACACCTACTTATAACTTTTGGCGATGGGGCTTGGAGATGACTCCATCGAGAATCCCTTGGTAAGCTCAAGGTCTACGTTCCCGAGTGTCGGAGAACTTCGAAACGTCGGAAACCCTAAACTATCATTTTTCACCAAATTTGGTCGCCCACTCGCGAAGTTTGTCTCCAAGACTATGCTTTCTATCAAACATATCTTTATTTAGTTATTTAAATATTAATTTGAATTAATCAAATATTTCTGTTCGACAGCGTGCAAGTGCAGTCACACACAGCAGCTCATTTATTTGTATGTTAAATTAGCGTAGTGAATGGTATATAAAAAAATAAATAAATAACTAAACATTTTCGTGCTACACAACTTTATTAATTTTACATTTTTCTTGAACTACCTAGATTAAAATCGCTGTTGCTAAAATAAACCTCTTTTATATTTTTCTTGAACTACCTAGATTAAAATCGCTGTTGCTAAATTAAACCTCTTGGCGAAAAATGTTCGGTGTACTTCAACGCAACAATTTAAAAAATCACCCAGGAGGATCTATAAATAAAACTGATTTTAGTACAAAACACATTAGCATCGTAAACTATATTAGCACTTTGTAAAAGAAATTTTAAATTTAAAATGACGTCATTTTTTGTGAGATGCATAATTTATTTATTTATTTTATTTTTTATTGTTCACGTTTAGATAAATGTATTTATTTTCCTGTTGGAAAAAAAAAATAAACTCGACAACAATTAAATTATGGATAATTAAATTTAATTTTGGCAACAATTAACTTATGGTTAAAATTTAAATGGCTAATTTTTTGCTATTATTAGCTTACAAAATTGCTATTTTATGCATAAAAATAACAAAAAAAAAACAGTTTTTTTTTTTTTTCGGAATAAAAGGCAGCCAACTTTCTGAGTTAGGGTATAAGCTATCTTCATAACAAATCTTATCGAAATCCATCGAGCAGTTTTAGCGTGAAACTCAATTAAATAAACGGACATTCACATTTATAATATATAGTATAAGATTGTTCACGTTTAGATAAATGTATTTATTTTCCTGTTGGAAAAAAAAAAAATAAACTCGACAACAATTAAATTATGGATAATTAAATTTAATTTTGGCAACAATTAAATTATGGTTAAAATTTAAATGCTAATTTTTTGCTATTATTAGCTTACAAAATTGCTATTTTATGCATAAAAATAACAAAAAAAAGTTTTTCGGATTAAAACACAGCCAACTTTCTAAGTTAGGGTATAAGCTATCTCCATAACAAATTTTATCGAAATCCATCGAGCAGTTTTAGAGTGAAACTCAGTCAAATAAACGGACATTCACATTTATAATATATATAAGATATAAGATTTAAATTTATCCATAATTTAATTGTTGCCAAAAAAAAAAAAAAAAAAAAAACGAATTTATTTATTTTTTTCAACAGGAAAATAAATACATTTATCTAAACGTGAACGATAAAAAATTGTTAAAAAAAATTATGCATCTCACAAAAATTGACGTCATTTTTAATTTAAAATTTCTTTTATACACTGATAAAGTGCTAATATAGTTTACGATGCTAATATATGTTGTACTAAAATCAGTTTGATTTTGGGTGATTTTTTTAAATTGTTGCGTTGAAGTACACCGAACATTTTTCGCCAAGAGGCTTTATTTAGCAACAGCGATTTTAATCTAGGTAGTTCAAGAAAAATATAAAATTTATAAAATATTACAAAACGAAAAAAATAAACTGAAATAGTAGTCACATAAATGATCTATTTTTATCTGAGTAGATAATTTTATAGAAAAAAAGTGCAGTTTTAAAAATAGAAAATTTATTTTATCAAGCACTATTATCTATATATATAAAAGAGTACTTCCACTCACTTACTCACTCACTCACTGACTCATCAACGCACAGCAAAATCTACTGGGGCTACTGACTCGAAACTGGGTCAGATTTTAGAACATGTAGTGTAAGCACCCCCTAAGAAGCGATTTTGCGAAATTCGTTCCCCAAAGTGGGGTGGGAGGACAACACGTGATTTCACAAAAACCGTCATATCTCAAAGAAAAAAACAGATATCTGTAAAATTTTTGCATTAAAACATAACTAAAACAAATGCCTAAAAATCAATTTCTGGAATTTTGGAAATTCGGTCCACAAGAGGGGGTGCGTGGCAAAATGTGATTTCGCATGCGCAAAAAGTGATTTCTTAAAAAACATTCATATCTCAAAGAAAAAAACAGATATACGTGAGAATTTTGTTTCATAATATAGCTAACACGTGACGTAAGCATCAGATTATAAATTTAAGCAATTAAAGCTATAGAAAAAGTTTAACTACAAAAATTGTTCTTTAGTATAAGGCAGTAATTCATCTGAATTGAAGTTTTTTTTCCTATTTTCAATATTAAAGAAAATATGAGCAAATGAAAATTTCCATCCCCACCATTTCCACCTCCTTTGAGCTGGATACCCCGTCTACGAACTGGACCGAGATTTTTAGTGTCCTGAAAAAGCCTCCCGAGCTGGTTAAATTTAAATAAAAATTACTCCAGTTATCATGTTCACAACTTAACATGAGAAAAATCTCTATACACACACCCACAGACACACACACACACATATCTATCTATCTATCTATCTATCTATCTATCTATAGACTTTTAAACGGAGGGTGGTTTTGGGTTCTAGGGGTCATGATCGGTGAAGATATGAAGAATTTTTCCAGAAGTCGTGACATGAGAACCACTGCAATAGGTAGATTTCCTATAAGAAATCTACCTAAAAAAATAAATAAAATCCTTTGTTTAAGCACTATTTAATTCTATTTTGATGTTTTTGAGAAATATTATCTACGGCTTTTCTGAAGGGTCCAAAGAAACCAGAACCCAACGACTAAATTTTCCAAAACTTTAAAGGAGATTTTATAAAGTATTATTTAAATGTTGCTCTTTCATATGTTTAAAATTTTTATTATCTTATCTTATATATATATAAATGTGAATGTCCGTGAATTTATTTGACTGAGTTTCACGCCAAAACTGCTAGACGGATTTCGATGAAATTTGTAATGGAGATAGCTTATACCCTAACTTAAAAAGTTGGCTACCTTTTATTCCGAAAAAAAAATTTGTTTTTGCAATTTTTATGCATAAAATAGCAATTTTGTAAGCTAATAATAGCAAAATATTAGCCACTAGCAGGCTATGCCCGCTTCGCTGGACACTATATTTAAATGATTTCTTTGTAACTGAATATATTTCGATTGGCGACTATTTTCGTCACAGCTTCAGTATGGGACCTGCTTGGCAATATCAAAATTTTTTTTAACTTCTCGAATCTGTACAGAAAAACTATTATTAAAACAAATATTTTCGAAAATAGTCCAATAGTTGGTGTTAATTCTTCGAATATTCTGGAAACAGTTGAAGCTGTTACTCGTACAGTATAAGTCATTATTCGATGAATGTTCTGGGACAGTCTAAAAAATAGTCACTTGTTCCACAGGAGTAAAGCAAATAACATCAACAACACCAGAGCAACAATTTTCATTCACTTACGAAAAATGTCCAGTTGCTTAGAGCTCAATCCCTAAAGTGCAATGACTCAGAATAGGTCTCTGAATAACTCTGGATCGCAGTGACTACATACTCTTTCGCAAAAATCAACTCACACCTACTTATAACTTTTGGCGATGGGGCTTGGAGATGACTCCATCGAGAATCCCTTGGTAAGCTCAAGGTCTACGTTCCCGAGTGTCGGAGAACTTCGAAACGTCGGAAACCCTAAACTATCATTTTTCACCAAATTTGGTCGCCCACTCGCGAAGTTTGTCTCCAAGACTATGCTTTCTATCAAACATATCTTTATTTAGTTATTTAAATATTAATTTGAATTAATCAAATATTTCTGTTCGACAGCGTGCAAGTGCAGTCACACACAGCAGCTCATTTATTTGTATGTTAAATTAGCGTAGTGAATGGTATATAAAAAAATAAATAAATAACTAAACATTTTCGTGCTACACAACTTTATTAATTTTACATTTTTCTTGAACTACCTAGATTAAAATCGCTGTTGCTAAAATAAACCTCTTTTATATTTTTCTTGAACTACCTAGATTAAAATCGCTGTTGCTAAATTAAACCTCTTGGCGAAAAATGTTCGGTGTACTTCAACGCAACAATTTAAAAAATCACCCAGGAGGATCTATAAATAAAACTGATTTTAGTACAAAACACATTAGCATCGTAAACTATATTAGCACTTTGTAAAAGAAATTTTAAATTTAAAATGACGTCATTTTTTGTGAGATGCATAATTTATTTATTTATTTTATTTTTTATTGTTCACGTTTAGATAAATGTATTTATTTTCCTGTTGGAAAAAAAAAATAAACTCGACAACAATTAAATTATGGATAATTAAATTTAATTTTGGCAACAATTAACTTATGGTTAAAATTTAAATGGCTAATTTTTTGCTATTATTAGCTTACAAAATTGCTATTTTATGCATAAAAATAACAAAAAAAAAAAAACAGTTTTTTTTTTTTTCGGAATAAAAGGCAGCCAACTTTCTGAGTTAGGGTATAAGCTATCTTCATAACAAATCTTATCGAAATCCATCGAGCAGTTTTAGCGTGAAACTCAATTAAATAAACGGACATTCACATTTATAATATATAGTATAAGATTGTTCACGTTTAGATAAATGTATTTATTTTCCTGTTGGAAAAAAAAAAAATAAACTCGACAACAATTAAATTATGGATAATTAAATTTAATTTTGGCAACAATTAAATTATGGTTAAAATTTAAATGCTAATTTTTTGCTATTATTAGCTTACAAAATTGCTATTTTATGCATAAAAATAACAAAAAAAAGTTTTTCGGATTAAAACACAGCCAACTTTCTAAGTTAGGGTATAAGCTATCTCCATAACAAATTTTATCGAAATCCATCGAGCAGTTTTAGAGTGAAACTCAGTCAAATAAACGGACATTCACATTTATAATATATATAAGATTTAAATTTATCCATAATTTAATTGTTGCCAAAAAAAAAAAAAAAAAACGAATTTATTTATTTTTTTCAACAGGAAAATAAATACATTTATCTAAACGTGAACGATAAAAAATTGTTAAAAAAAATTATGCATCTCACAAAAATTGACGTCATTTTTAATTTAAAATTTCTTTTATACACTGATAAAGTGCTAATATAGTTTACGATGCTAATATATGTTGTACTAAAATCAGTTTGATTTTGGGTGATTTTTTTAAATTGTTGCGTTGAAGTACACCGAACATTTTTCGCCAAGAGGCTTTATTTAGCAACAGCGATTTTAATCTAGGTAGTTCAAGAAAAATATAAAATTTATAAAATATTACAAAACGAAAAAAATAAACTGAAATAGTAGTCACATAAATGATCTATTTTTATCTGAGTAGATAATTTTATAGAAAAAAAGTGCAGTTTTAAAAATAGAAAATTTATTTTATCAAGCACTATTATCTATATATATAAAAGAGTACTTCCACTCACTTACTCACTCACTCACTGACTCATCAACGCACAGCAAAATCTACTGGGGCTACTGACTCGAAACTGGGTCAGATTTTAGAACATGTAGTGTAAGCACCCCCTAAGAAGCGATTTTGCGAAATTCGTTCCCCAAAGTGGGGTGGGAGGACAACACGTGATTTCACAAAAACCGTCATATCTCAAAGAAAAAAACAGATATCTGTAAAATTTTTGCATTAAAACATAACTAAAACAAATGCCTAAAAATCAATTTCTGGAATTTTGGAAATTCGGTCCACAAGAGGGGGTGCGTGGCAAAATGTGATTTCGCATGCGCAAAAAGTGATTTCTTAAAAAACATTCATATCTCAAAGAAAAAAACAGATATACGTGAGAATTTTGTTTCATAATATAGCTAACACGTGACGTAAGCATCAGATTATAAATTTAAGCAATTAAAGCTATAGAAAAAGTTTAACTACAAAAATTGTTCTTTAGTATAAGGCAGTAATTCATCTGAATTGAAGTTTTTTTTCCTATTTTCAATATTAAAGAAAATATGAGCAAATGAAAATTTCCATCCCCACCATTTCCACCTCCTTTGAGCTGGATACCCCGTCTACGAACTGGACCGAGATTTTTAGTGTCCTGAAAAAGCCTCCCGAGCTGGTTAAATTTAAATAAAAATTACTCCAGTTATCATGTTCACAACTTAACATGAGAAAAATCTCTATACACACACCCACAGACACACACACACACATATCTATCTATCTATCTATCTATCTATCTATAGACTTTTAAACGGAGGGTGGTTTTGGGTTCTAGGGGTCATGATCGGTGAAGATATGAAGAATTTTTCCAGAAGTCGTGACATGAGAACCACTGCAATAGGTAGATTTCCTATAAGAAATCTACCTAAAAAAATAAATAAAATCCTTTGTTTAAGCACTATTTAATTCTATTTTGATGTTTTTGAGAAATATTATCTACGGCTTTTCTGAAGGGTCCAAAGAAACCAGAACCCAACGACTAAATTTTCCAAAACTTTAAAGGAGATTTTATAAAGTATTATTTAAATGTTGCTCTTTCATATGTTTAAAATTTTTATTATCTTATCTTATATATATATAAATGTGAATGTCCGTGAATTTATTTGACTGAGTTTCACGCCAAAACTGCTAGACGGATTTCGATGAAATTTGTAATGGAGATAGCTTATACCCTAACTTAAAAAGTTGGCTACCTTTTATTCCGAAAAAAAAATTTGTTTTTGCAATTTTTATGCATAAAATAGCAATTTTGTAAGCTAATAATAGCAAAATATTAGCCACTAGCAGGCTATGCCCGCTTCGCTGGACACTATATTTAAATGATTTCTTTGTAACTGAATATATTTCGATTGGCGACTATTTTCGTCACAGCTTCAGTATGGGACCTGCTTGGCAATATCAAAATTTTTTTTAACTTCTCGAATCTGTACAGAAAAACTATTATTAAAACAAATATTTTCGAAAATAGTCCAATAGTTGGTGTTAATTCTTCGAATATTCTGGAAACAGTTGAAGCTGTTACTCGTACAGTATAAGTCATTATTCGATGAATGTTCTGGGACAGTCTAAAAAATAGTCACTTGTTCCACAGGAGTAAAGCAAATAACATCAACAACACCAGAGCAACAATTTTCATTCACTTACGAAAAATGTCCAGTTGCTTAGAGCTCAATCCCTAAAGTGCAATGACTCAGAATAGGTCTCTGAATAACTCTGGATCGCAGTGACTACATACTCTTTCGCAAAAATCAACTCACACCTACTTATAACTTTTGGCGATGGGGCTTGGAGATGACTCCATCGAGAATCCCTTGGTAAGCTCAAGGTCTACGTTCCCGAGTGTCGGAGAACTTCGAAACGTCGGAAACCCTAAACTATCATTTTTCACCAAATTTGGTCGCCCACTCGCGAAGTTTGTCTCCAAGACTATGCTTTCTATCAAACATATCTTTATTTAGTTATTTAAATATTAATTTGAATTAATCAAATATTTCTGTTCGACAGCGTGCAAGTGCAGTCACACACAGCAGCTCATTTATTTGTATGTTAAATTAGCGTAGTGAATGGTATATAAAAAAATAAATAAATAACTAAACATTTTCGTGCTACACAACTTTATTAATTTTACATTTTTCTTGAACTACCTAGATTAAAATCGCTGTTGCTAAAATAAACCTCTTTTATATTTTTCTTGAACTACCTAGATTAAAATCGCTGTTGCTAAATTAAACCTCTTGGCGAAAAATGTTCGGTGTACTTCAACGCAACAATTTAAAAAATCACCCAGGAGGATCTATAAATAAAACTGATTTTAGTACAAAACACATTAGCATCGTAAACTATATTAGCACTTTGTAAAAGAAATTTTAAATTTAAAATGACGTCATTTTTTGTGAGATGCATAATTTATTTATTTATTTTATTTTTTATTGTTCACGTTTAGATAAATGTATTTATTTTCCTGTTGGAAAAAAAAAATAAACTCGACAACAATTAAATTATGGATAATTAAATTTAATTTTGGCAACAATTAACTTATGGTTAAAATTTAAATGGCTAATTTTTTGCTATTATTAGCTTACAAAATTGCTATTTTATGCATAAAAATAACAAAAAAAAAAAAAAACAGTTTTTTTTTTTTTTTCGGAATAAAAGGCAGCCAACTTTCTGAGTTAGGGTATAAGCTATCTTCATAACAAATCTTATCGAAATCCATCGAGCAGTTTTAGCGTGAAACTCAATTAAATAAACGGACATTCACATTTATAATATATAGTATAAGATTGTTCACGTTTAGATAAATGTATTTATTTTCCTGTTGGAAAAAAAAAAATAAACTCGACAACAATTAAATTATGGATAATTAAATTTAATTTTGGCAACAATTAAATTATGGTTAAAATTTAAATGCTAATTTTTTGCTATTATTAGCTTACAAAATTGCTATTTTATGCATAAAAATAACAAAAAAAAGTTTTTCGGATTAAAACACAGCCAACTTTCTAAGTTAGGGTATAAGCTATCTCCATAACAAATTTTATCGAAATCCATCGAGCAGTTTTAGAGTGAAACTCAGTCAAATAAACGGACATTCACATTTATAATATATATAAGATTTAAATTTATCCATAATTTAATTGTTGCCCAAAAAAAAAAAAAAAAAAAACGAATTTATTTATTTTTTTCAACAGGAAAATAAATACATTTATCTAAACGTGAACGATAAAAAATTGTTAAAAAAAATTATGCATCTCACAAAAATTGACGTCATTTTTAATTTAAAATTTCTTTTATACACTGATAAAGTGCTAATATAGTTTACGATGCTAATATATGTTGTACTAAAATCAGTTTGATTTTGGGTGATTTTTTTAAATTGTTGCGTTGAAGTACACCGAACATTTTTCGCCAAGAGGCTTTATTTAGCAACAGCGATTTTAATCTAGGTAGTTCAAGAAAAATATAAAATTTATAAAATATTACAAAACGAAAAAAATAAACTGAAATAGTAGTCACATAAATGATCTATTTTTATCTGAGTAGATAATTTTATAGAAAAAAAGTGCAGTTTTAAAAATAGAAAATTTATTTTATCAAGCACTATTATCTATATATATAAAAGAGTACTTCCACTCACTTACTCACTCACTCACTGACTCATCAACGCACAGCAAAATCTACTGGGGCTACTGACTCGAAACTGGGTCAGATTTTAGAACATGTAGTGTAAGCACCCCCTAAGAAGCGATTTTGCGAAATTCGTTCCCCAAAGTGGGGTGGGAGGACAACACGTGATTTCACAAAAACCGTCATATCTCAAAGAAAAAAACAGATATCTGTAAAATTTTTGCATTAAAACATAACTAAAACAAATGCCTAAAAATCAATTTCTGGAATTTTGGAAATTCGGTCCACAAGAGGGGGTGCGTGGCAAAATGTGATTTCGCATGCGCAAAAAGTGATTTCTTAAAAAACATTCATATCTCAAAGAAAAAAACAGATATACGTGAGAATTTTGTTTCATAATATAGCTAACACGTGACGTAAGCATCAGATTATAAATTTAAGCAATTAAAGCTATAGAAAAAGTTTAACTACAAAAATTGTTCTTTAGTATAAGGCAGTAATTCATCTGAATTGAAGTTTTTTTTCTATTTTCAATATTAAAGAAAATATGAGCAAATGAAAATTTCCATCCCCACCATTTCCACCTCCTTTGAGCTGGATACCCCGTCTACGAACTGGACCGAGATTTTTAGTGTCCTGAAAAAGCCTCCCGAGCTGGTTAAATTTAAATAAAAATTACTCCAGTTATCATGTTCACAACTTAACATGAGAAAAATCTCTATACACACACCCACAGACACACACACACACATATCTATCTATCTATCTATCTATCTATCTATCTATCTATCTATCTATAGACTTTTAAACGGAGGGTGGTTTTGGGTTCTAGGGGTCATGATCGGTGAAGATATGAAGAATTTTTCCAGAAGTCGTGACATGAGAACCACTGCAATAGGTAGATTTCCTATAAGAAATCTACCTAAAAAAATAAATAAAATCCTTTGTTTAAGCACTATTTAATTCTATTTTGATGTTTTTGAGAAATATTATCTACGGCTTTTCTGAAGGGTCCAAAGAAACCAGAACCCAACGACTAAATTTTCCAAAACTTTAAAGGAGATTTTATAAAGTATTATTTAAATGTTGCTCTTTCATATGTTTAAAATTTTTATTAACCGACTTCAAAAAAAGAAGGAAGGTTCTCAATTCAAACCGTATGTTTTTATCTTATCTTATATATATATAAATGTGAATGTCCGTGAATTTATTTGACTGAGTTTCACGCCAAAACTGCTAGACGGATTTCGATGAAATTTGTAATGGAGATAGCTTATACCCTAACTTAAAAAGTTGGCTACCTTTTATTCCGAAAAAAAAATTTGTTTTTGCAATTTTTATGCATAAAATAGCAATTTTGTAAGCTAATAATAGCAAAATATTAGCCACTAGCAGGCTATGCCCGCTTCGCTGGACACTATATTTAAATGATTTCTTTGTAACTGAATATATTTCGATTGGCGACTATTTTCGTCACAGCTTCAGTATGGGACCTGCTTGGCAATATCAAAATTTTTTTTAACTTCTCGAATCTGTACAGAAAAACTATTATTAAAACAAATATTTTCGAAAATAGTCCAATAGTTGGTGTTAATTCTTCGAATATTCTGGAAACAGTTGAAGCTGTTACTCGTACAGTATAAGTCATTATTCGATGAATGTTCTGGGACAGTCTAAAAAATAGTCACTTGTTCCACAGGAGTAAAGCAAATAACATCAACAACACCAGAGCAACAATTTTCATTCACTTACGAAAAATGTCCAGTTGCTTAGAGCTCAATCCCTAAAGTGCAATGACTCAGAATAGGTCTCTGAATAACTCTGGATCGCAGTGACTACATACTCTTTCGCAAAAATCAACTCACACCTACTTATAACTTTTGGCGATGGGGCTTGGAGATGACTCCATCGAGAATCCCTTGGTAAGCTCAAGGTCTACGTTCCCGAGTGTCGGAGAACTTCGAAACGTCGGAAACCCTAAACTATCATTTTTCACCAAATTTGGTCGCCCACTCGCGAAGTTTGTCTCCAAGACTATGCTTTCTATTAAACATATCTTTATTTAGTTATTTAAATATTAATTTGAATTAATCAAATATTTCTGTTCGACAGCGTGCAAGTGCAGTCACACACAGCAGCTCATTTATTTGTATGTTAAATTAGCGTAGTGAATGGTATATAAAAAAATAAATAAATAACTAAACATTTTCGTGCTACACAACTTTATTAATTTTACATTTTTCTTGAACTACCTAGATTAAAATCGCTGTTGCTAAAATAAACCTCTTTTATATTTTTCTTGAACTACCTAGATTAAAATCGCTGTTGCTAAATTAAACCTCTTGGCGAAAAATGTTCGGTGTACTTCAACGCAACAATTTAAAAAATCACCCAGGAGGATCTATAAATAAAACTGATTTTAGTACAAAACACATTAGCATCGTAAACTATATTAGCACTTTGTAAAAGAAATTTTAAATTTAAAATGACGTCATTTTTTGTGAGATGCATAATTTATTTATTTATTTTATTTTTTATTGTTCACGTTTAGATAAATGTATTTATTTTCCTGTTGGAAAAAAAAAATAAACTCGACAACAATTAAATTATGGATAATTAAATTTAATTTTGGCAACAATTAACTTATGGTTAAAATTTAAATGGCTAATTTTTTGCTATTATTAGCTTACAAAATTGCTATTTTATGCATAAAAATAACAAAAAAAAACAGTTTTTTTTTTTTTTTCGGAATAAAAGGCAGCCAACTTTCTGAGTTAGGGTATAAGCTATCTTCATAACAAATCTTATCGAAATCCATCGAGCAGTTTTAGCGTGAAACTCAATTAAATAAACGGACATTCACATTTATAATATATAGTATAAGATTGTTCACGTTTAGATAAATGTATTTATTTTCCTGTTGGAAAAAAAAAAAATAAACTCGACAACAATTAAATTATGGATAATTAAATTTAATTTTGGCAACAATTAAATTATGGTTAAAATTTAAATGCTAATTTTTTGCTATTATTAGCTTACAAAATTGCTATTTTATGCATAAAAATAACAAAAAAAAGTTTTTCGGATTAAAACACAGCCAACTTTCTAAGTTAGGGTATAAGCTATCTCCATAACAAATTTTATCGAAATCCATCGAGCAGTTTTAGAGTGAAACTCAGTCAAATAAACGGACATTCACATTTATAATATATATAAGATTTAAATTTATCCATAATTTAATTGTTGCCAAAAAAAAAAAAAAAAAAAAAAAAAAACGAATTTATTTATTTTTTTCAACAGGAAAATAAATACATTTATCTAAACGTGAACGATAAAAAATTGTTAAAAAAAATTATGCATCTCACAAAAATTGACGTCATTTTTAATTTAAAATTTCTTTTATACACTGATAAAGTGCTAATATAGTTTACGATGCTAATATATGTTGTACTAAAATCAGTTTGATTTTGGGTGATTTTTTTAAATTGTTGCGTTGAAGTACACCGAACATTTTTCGCCAAGAGGCTTTATTTAGCAACAGCGATTTTAATCTAGGTAGTTCAAGAAAAATATAAAATTTATAAAATATTACAAAACGAAAAAAATAAACTGAAATAGTAGTCACATAAATGATCTATTTTTATCTGAGTAGATAATTTTATAGAAAAAAAGTGCAGTTTTAAAAATAGAAAATTTATTTTATCAAGCACTATTATCTATATATATAAAAGAGTACTTCCACTCACTTACTCACTCACTCACTGACTCATCAACGCACAGCAAAATCTACTGGGGCTACTGACTCGAAACTGGGTCAGATTTTAGAACATGTAGTGTAAGCACCCCCTAAGAAGCGATTTTGCGAAATTCGTTCCCCAAAGTGGGGTGGGAGGACAACACGTGATTTCACAAAAACCGTCATATCTCAAAGAAAAAAACAGATATCTGTAAAATTTTTGCATTAAAACATAACTAAAACAAATGCCTAAAAATCAATTTCTGGAATTTTGGAAATTCGGTCCACAAGAGGGGGTGCGTGGCAAAATGTGATTTCGCATGCGCAAAAAGTGATTTCTTAAAAAACATTCATATCTCAAAGAAAAAAACAGATATACGTGAGAATTTTGTTTCATAATATAGCTAACATAAATACCTATAAACCAATTTCTGGAATTTTAGAAATTCGGCCCTTAATGGGGGGAAAGGGGGCAAAACGTGATTTCACAAAAACCTTTATATCTCAAAGAAGAAAACAGATATTCGTAAAATTTTTGCTTTAAAATATAGCTAACACAAATACCTAAAAACCAATTTTTGGAATTTTAGAAATTTAGTCCCCAAGAGGAGGGAAGGAAGGAAAACGTTATCTATATTATATCTTCTGTATATAATATAGATATGTGTTCTATAATAAAGTTTTAAAAATAATTATTTTAATTTTTAATTGTTGCCAAAAAAAATTTCGAGTTGATTTATTTTACGACATATAATAAAATATATTTTCACGCGAATAGTAAAAGAAATATTAAATAATAAATTTGCTTAGGCAATGACAAAATGACGTCATTATCAAAATTAAGTTATAATATTAAAAATCCAACATATTTTTTCAAATTTTGTTTCATAATCTTTTTTAACATACCTCAATCCGCGTTTGTAATGATCGATAGACGGCGCTTTGTGAATACTGCAGTTGTTAGTAAACATTAGCCACGTGTGTTCTATTAGTGTTCTTTTTGTTATTCTACTTAATATTCGTACTATAATTTCTCCGCCATTACATTATGGAAAATTGATTGCTTTTGGAAAAAATATTTCAGTTTATTCAAAGTTCGATCGGAAGTAGATTTTTAACTGAAGTTGAACAAATATTAATTTCAAATCATCTGATTAATTCTTTACTTCCATTAGCCGAAGCAACTGAAATTTTAAATTTGTCATTTGGAAATAAATGGAAGCTCAATTCTGGATTTCTTGATCCTTTGGAGTTACACTGTGGCACACAAAAGTATGCGTTATCTTTTTTACCGTATTTATTCATTTTTATTCAATAAATATATGTGAAACTAAATATCGGCAAGCAATGGCGGCTGTATGGAATTCGAATTAAACCATGTTTATTGTAATTTCACCTTAGCCCACCAGAGGGCGAGCATTTCATTACAATCGCGGATTTTAGATTTCTTTTTAATAGAGTTTTTATTTATTTATTTATTTATTGGCACGTATAATACGTTTCGTATGAAAGCTAATTCAGCATTATATTCAGATATTCATAATACAGGATATTTTTTTTTTATTTTGATGCTGAAGCAGATACGACATTTTTCGCCAAGGAGTCTACTTTCATGATAGCCACTTTAAGCCAAGTAGCCCATAAAGCATGTAAACGTATAAATTATAAAATATTGAGGGAAAAAAATAGAAAGAAAGAAACAGAAGCAATAATATCATAAATTATGTATTTTTTTTTTTTTTTTTTTTTTTAGTGCTAGAGGCCTATTTCAGTCGGTACAGTTGTCGAATTTTTATACGTCACTCTTAATTAGTGCTAGAGGCCTTATACCCCAACTTAAAAGTTGGCTACCTTTTATTCCAAAAAAAAATTTGTTTTTGCGATTTTTATGCATAAAATAGCAATTTTGTAAGCTAATAATAGCAAAAAATTAGCCATTTAAATTTATCCATAATTTTATTGTTGCCAAAAAAAAAAAAAAAAAAAAAAACAAAAACAAAAAACAAATTTATTTATTTTTTTCAACAGGAAAATAAATACATTTATCTAAAAGTGAACGATAAAAAATTATAAAAAAAAAAATTATGCATCTCACAAAAATTGACGTCATTTTTAATTAAAAATTTCTTTTACAAATTCATAAAGTGCTAATACGCAAGCGAAGTGATGACGTCACTGGCTGTTTGTGGATTCAAGAAAAATATGTCCTATGTTAAACGCCCATTGGATTTTTTGTAAAAAATTATTAAAAATCGAGGAAAATTATTTCCCGATTTTAATCCCCATATTTAGGTATAGATATGTATTAGTTATCCTGTCCATGCGTTAGATTAAGTTATTTTTGTTGTAAAATTGACAAAATTTGAATTTTTAATATCAAAACTCTAGGAAAAAAAATGGCAAACTTCTATATTCGATTGAAAACACAAACATTTCATTTCAAAGGATGATATTTACACAATAAATATCCAACTAATACACTAATTAAAAGGAAAATGATAAATATTCTATCATAATTTGAAGTCAAATTTCTTTCCAAATGTCTAAATAAAGTATCTGATGTAAGATACGATATTGCAGCGGAATAGATTTGATATCGGTCATCCTTAGCAAAAAAAAAAAAAATATATCGACAAATTATTTGGCGAACATAATTTAATTCCTTTCAAAAATCTTGGTTATTTTAACAACTTATATTAAGAGAGTAATGAATAATATGAAACAATATTTCGTACAATGCATATTACGAAAATATACATCTGGCATACATATTTTAGTATTACGTTTTTGATCACCAAATACAATAAGCGCCAAGAACGACAGAGTTTTGAAATTTAAAATTAAAGTTTTGTCAATTTGACAGCAAAATAACTCAATCTAACACATGCACATGATAACTATAATCTATACTAATATTATAAATGCGAAAGTTTGGATGGATGTTTGTTACTCAATCACACCACAACGGCTAAACGGATCTGGATGAAATTTTGTATAGAGATAGGTAATAGTCTGGAATAAGACATAGGCTACTATTTATACCGGAAAAAATGTAAATTTTTAATTAATCTTCTGTATAATATAAATATTTCTTCTATAATAAAACTTTAAAATAATTTATTTTAAATTTTAATTGTTGCCAAAGAATATTTCACGCGAATAATAATAAAAAAAATAATACATATTAAATTTGCTTAGGCACATGACAACATAACGTCATTATCAAAATTAAATAATAAGAAAATGAAAGCTAATTCAGATCTGTATTAAAGAGCTTTATTAGTTGATAATCCTGGGTATATTTTTAATTTTAATACTGAAGTAGATAGAACATTTTTCGCCAAGGACTCTATTTTTGTGACAACAACCTTAAGCCAAGTAGTCCATAAAAAATATAAACAAATCTGTACATATAAAAGAGTAAACTCAATGATTCACTGACTCAACACTGCCATGACGATTCTGTGGGAAAGAGGGTCACAAATTTTAGTGACCAGGTTGGATTTCGGAGCCTGACCCCCAACTAAGACGGAATTTTGCAAAATATCCCCCCCCCGTCTCCTTGGGGGGCAGAAGGCTTAACTCGGCTCCAAATTACTTAACGGTGAAGAAATTGCAGATGGAAAGACCAGACTTCAGTACAAAAAAATTATTTTCTGCGATTTTGGAATTTTGGATTTTTAAGGGAGGAGGGAAGGGAAAAGATTTTGGAAGAAGGGTACTCAACACACGAGGAGATCGAACTGAACACACACTACAAAGGGATTTTATGAAATTCCACCCTACCGCCCTTTGGAGAATGGGGGGCAAAAACATGTATTCATGCGTAACGCTGCACTAAATTATCTAAGGTTGGACATTTTTTATGTAAGGGACGATTATATGTATCTAACTCATAGTATGAAGAGATTTTGCGAAATTCACTCCTCCTTCCCTCCTTTAAGAACGGGAGGAGATATTAAAAAAAAAAAGTTTTAAAGCATAGCTCAGCTTTAAATAATTTCATGATCTCAATTTTTTGATGTGTCGGTCAGGTATGTGTATGAACATGAAATATAAAGTATTTTTGGAAATTTACCCCCCCCCCCCCTCCTTCCTCTTGGGGCGGGCGGGGCAAAAACCACATTTTGAAGCTTAAATCCGTCCAAATTACCTAAGAATGGCGAATTTTGGTGTGTGGATGTTAATTAAGTGTGCGAAATATGCACTTTGATGAGATTTTGTAAAACTTTCAACTGTAACCGCGAGGGAGGGGGAGTAAAAAGCAGGTAAGGGACTGCCGAAGGCATTGGGCAACTTAAAATTAGATTTTGACGGATTTCAATGATTTTTTTTTTTTTTTAAAGATATTTTATTATTATCAATGATATGCTGTTTTGGGGATTCATTTCAATATAATGACCAGCGAAGCGGGCAAAGCCTGCTAGTGTATATATATACTAGAAGAGGACAAAATAGCAAAAGGTTAAAAAACAAAAAAATAATAAGCAAAATTTAAACAGAATTTACATATTACATGCGCAATAAATTGCGGCAATTATAAGATATGTAAACCTAAATAAAAATTAAATAACATTACATATAAACAGAAAAATTAACAATAAAATCAGAAAAATAGTAAATCCAAATAGCATTGAGGCTGTCGTCAGAGAGACTCCTCAAATGCAGCGTGGAAAAAGAATAGCAAGACGTTACAAGAGATAGTAGCTAAAGGTAAAAGTATCTTGGTCCCCTACGTCACGCCAGAAGAACAAAATCCATAACTACAGTAGCATGAAATTGCGAATTTTTCACGAAATCACGAAATTCGCAATGGATTTTTTTCTTTTGGTGGGACATAGGGAACCAAGAAACTTTGAAACTTTTAGCTTTTGTTGGTATCTTTTGAAATGTCTTGATGTTCTTTTTCCACCCTGCATTTGAAGGGTCTCCCTTTCTGGTTTTTCTGATAATTTTCCTTTTTATATGTAATGTTATTTAATATATATACACACACACACACATATGTATTGTATAAATAGAAAACTTTTTTTTTTTTTTTTTTTTTTTTGGTTGTTGTTTTAGAAATTTATGTAACCCCTTATTTTTATTCTTATTCCTTTAGTTAATTCACTAAAATTTAAATATGCCGAAAATTCAGATTTTAAATAAAAGAAATGAAAATCATTGAAACAAAATAATAATAATAATAATAATAATAATAAACTTAATAAAAGCCCAATTTTTCCGGCGGATAACGTTGAAAACTGATGTCATAGCTAAACATTGAATCAGAATAAGGAAAGTAAACTTTATTCAGGTTTTCCATAGATGTATTTCAAATGAATACAATTATAGAAAAAGTATAATTTGACGGAAAAACGTACTTAAATACAATTTAGGTTTAAAAGAACGTCAAAAATTGTTTTAGATAAAGAAGTAAGACTTTTTTTTTTTGAAGCAATCTGTCTTATACATGTAAAAATCTTTCTCCAATGTACGTTTTACTACAATAATAATAATAAAAAAATAAATAAGCTATGTTTCATGAAATGAAAAATGAACATGTTTGGATACAGAAGTAAAGAAAAAAAAATTTAAATCTAATTTTACAAAGAACTAATTTCAGTACTGTAGAGCCTACAAAAAAAAAAAAAAAAAAAAAAAAAAAAAAAAAATCTTTATAAATACCATTTAGGAAAAATAAAACAACTTATATAATGTCGTATGTAATGCATTTTTTCAAATCAAGAAATTAGTTCCTTATGAAATGATAAAGGAATATGCTAATAGTTCAACGTCTCTCTCTCTCTCTCTCACACACACACACGCACACAAAAATAGTGCCAGTTAGAAAAACTTTGCTGCAACCAATTTTTAACCTTTCTACCCTGTATGGGTCGATTCGACCCATTTTTAAAATTGATCTTTCGATATCTTCTACAGATTTTAATTTTGATTGTTCAAACATTATGTGTGCCTCAAAAATGTGCATTCGTTTAATATATGATGTTTTCAGAGTCATTGGTTTCTTTTAAACCACCCCAAAAAAAATATGTGACATATTACCTGTCTGGGTCGATTTGACCCACATTATTAACGTGCATAGAAATGCTTAAAACACCAATTTTTCTTTTGAGTAGATTTCATTTTCAGGAATAGTCAATAGATGGTGATAGTTGTCGAAAACGTAGATGTAAAATGAGCTCCATAGAAATTTTTTCTTAAGACCTAAATTCAATCTATACGAAGTGGTTCGATTCTACCCATACAGGTAAAACGTGCATAGAAACGTGTATTCAAATGCATAGAAATACTTAAAACACCATTTTTTTTTCTTTTGAGTAGACTTCATTTTCAGGAATAGTCAATAGATGCCGATAGTTGTCGGAAACGTAGATGTAAAATGAGCTCCATAGAAATTCTTTCTTAAGACCTAAATTCAATCTATACAAAGTGGGTCGATTCGACCCATACAGGTAAAACGTAAAATTTTTTCAACAGGGTAGGAAGGTTAAATACTTAAAATGACACTACTAATGTGGTGAAACATAGCGCACCAAATTTCTAAAATAATGGTTGCAACTGAATTAGCAACATTTTCTGGTGAAATGTACAATTTCATTTTTAACAGTATACGTTTAAACACAAGTATTTATGAAATTTATTTAACAAATATTGAAAAAGAAAATAACTTCAGCAGTATAGAATGAGAAAAATCATTTTAATAAATAACAAAAACACATTGCTAATTACTTTTATTACACAGAATCGATTCCTTTAAACAATTCATTGTTCGTAATGATAACAAAAACTTTATAATTCAATTACACAACAACTGTCATGCTTTCATAAAAGTAGATAATTATCCTAAATTTCAAAATGTATATGATTAACAAATTAGATATGAAATGAGATTAGATGCCACAATAAAAACTAAAATTACAGTTCTTTCCAAAACATTATCAACTTACATCAACAAGAATCTGTATTACATCTCTAAAGCGTTCATCGGCAATTACTGCTTTAAATAAATAATTGGGGCAATTATGATGATAAATGCATCCTGACAATTAAATTAAGTGGTCCAGGAATTGAATAAGTTGCATAAAGAGAAATTCACTCAACTCTTTTGCTAATTACTTTGAATCCCAGTTGGTTCATCTAGAAGGCAAAGCAACAACCCTTATTACACCGCGTCTTCAATTTATAAAGTCGTCTCACATTAAAACTGAAATTTTCGCAATTAGTTTTGTTATAAGGTTATTTATATTTATACATTTACAGAAACGCTCTATATTAAATAAATTAATTAACCTTTGAGTAAATAAATTGTTCATAATTGATCTTTCTTTTCTTTTTTGGCCCATTGATTATCTTCAATCGACTATTCAACACCATAGGTGGGACGAATGAACAATTTTTTTTTTAACCCATGATAATTGACAGCAGACATCTTTTAATAAATTTATTATTATTTTTTTATGTAACCAAATAAGTAAAGTAACATTATATCATTTTGAAACAAAGAAACTGAATAATAATAAAAAAAAAGTAATAAACTAAAAATTGGCCAGTTCATTAACACTCTCCCTTATCCATTTTCCAAAAATAGAAAAAAAAAAAAAAAAAAAAAAAAGAAACTTAAACAAAAAAAAAAAAAAATATCATGACAAATAAGTACATTAAGTGGAATAATTCATTTTTCAACTGATAAAGAAAAACATATTGTAAATGGGACAATTCTAAAGCAAAAATAGTTATCGTTACTAATCTGTTATTACTTTTAGACTTGTTTATTGTTTGCTAAGGTTTTCTTTCGAATCAATTATTTATGCTATAGCAGCAATTGTGAGACAGTTTACACCTAAATATTTGTCGTAGAGATATAAGATTATTTATTATAAGATTTATAAGATTATATTTATAAGATTGTATACATTAAACAAGAAAAACAATTATAAATGCTATTTTTAAAACCGTTACATATTCTGAATTAAGACAAACTTTAATATGAAAAACTTTATCTATTTAAGAAAATATATTTTTATGTACTCTCTTTTCTTACGATATTTATTTATTTTTCGATCGGAACACACAATTTAATTGGAACGATTTTCATAAAAACAATCGCCAAAGTTAATTTGCCACAACAGGATAATAGCAGCAATCTTGCCTCAGGATCTACAAAGAAAAAAAAAAGTTCTTTTTGTAGGAAACTTCAAAATGATTTCTCACCCACAAATAACTCTTTTTTTCTACCTTGCACATAAACGGAAAAATACTGTTTGCTTCTTTTGTAAAGTGTAAGGAGCCTCTGGGAGTAAAGATTTTCATGTCATACAAGACTTCCTCCCTCCCTTCTCTACTATTGAAGCTAGAGTGAACAAAATTTTAATTAATTGCTTTTATTTTCTCTTCTTTTTCTAAAATGAAAATTTTTTTAGACGTCAAAAGTTTTTAAGTGTTAAAAATTCTACTTTATTGTACGAGATGCATTTAAAACATACTTTTAAAGTTGCTTTGTTTTGTTGTTTATGTTATTAGAAAGTCTTCAGGCAAATAGTTTTGTGTTATTAAGCTATCTCGCAAGATTTAGCATCGGTTATTAAATTTTTGTATCACAAGTGGTAAAATTTATATTTTATTAGTGCTACAGTAGAAAACTAGTTTGTTTTTTTGAATAAATATAACATTGTAAATTTACCGTTCCTTTGTTTGATTATTAATATATTATAATATTTATTTATTTCTCTTGCTTTTTATAGCTTATATCCTCCTTATTATAAAACGAGTTAATCTTGTATGTATCCCTTAGGTTTCCTGGAAATTGCTCTAACGATTTTGATAAAAACTTAGTACTTAGTATTTTCTTTTTAATAACTGACCGATTTAACTTACTTTCATCTTCGGAAATATAAGCGTTCGTTGTAACCTGTGATCCACCTGGGACAAAATGCAGCAGGAATCTGGTTTTCATAGAAACTGCTCGAACGACATTGATAAAAATTTAAGGTTAGAGGTATTTTGAATGCAGTTTGATCTGAATCACCTTCATCTTCAGGAAAATCAGGGTTGGCTACTACCTATTACTCCGCTCTTCGTCTGTAACAAAATATGGTAAAACTTAGTTTTCTTGGAAATTGCTCGAAAGACTTGAATAAAAATGTAGAATTATTTTTAGATGAAAATTCAATTTGAATTGTTCAAGTTTTCAAGAACATTTGCTGGTAATCCTCATCTCGTCCAGGGCAAAATATGACAGACAGGTGCTTGGTGTTTTTAGAAACTGCTTGTACAATTTAACAAAAATTTAGGGTTAAGGTAATTTTAAAGGACAATTCGATTAAATTACCTTTATCTTCAGAAAAATTATTGCTCGCTGATAACCCATACTCCATCCAGAGCAAAATATGCCTGAAATCTAGTTTTCTTGGAAACGGCTCTAATATTTTAGTTCCCCATCATACCATAGTTATGAGCAATTTAGGCAATCGGGAAAATTTTTGACTTCGTCTTTTTGAGTTTTTTGCACGTTTTCAGGTGTGTGGAATCCGAAAGTAACAAATTGATATGATGTCCGTAGGGAAGGTGTCTATTAGTGTGTTAGTTTGTCAGTGAGTTAGATTGTCAGTGGAATAGTATATTATTTTGTTAGTCTTTATACATGATATCTCTAGAATAAAAGAAGGTAAAGAGGTCTGACTGCTTTTAAAATATTATTTATGGCACTGTCAAGAACCCTATTGATTTGCAATATTCTATTCTAAAAACTGCGCAAGTTATTCGAAATTTACGAGTTTCTTAACATAGGAGAATGAAACCAAACTTCGCTTAAACGTCCATTTTGAGGCATATTTTCATCGTTAAGGTTTCAAACTACTTTTGATATGCTGGAAAGGTCTCCTGGCGTGGCGTAAGGGTGACTCAATCTGGGATGGGGAGCTTGCTCTTATTTGAGAGCTCTTGTTGGGCTGATTCACTTAGCCATGTTGCAGGTGCTGGAAAGGTCTCCTGGCATGAGCGTAAAGGTGTGGGCGCAGGGTGGTGATTGCAGTGCCACTTTGGTACGGTTGTGCGCTGGGGTTGGAAAGTATCGTCTCGAAGAGGTTCAGCTTTGCTTTCCAAATCGAGCGGTAGAAAGTGCGCCACCCCTGGAATCCCAAATAAGGGCATCCCGGCGACCCTAGCCATGCAGTAATAGCTGCAAATCGGGACTACTGCAACCCGAAGGGGCATTGGCTAGCAGTATACTCTGTGTGAGAAGTTCGAGGGCGCCATTAAACAGACCTGGTCAACAGCGATGTCTTGTGTGCCCTCATTCTGTGTTATTACTGGTCGAGTGCCAGAATCCAACAGAATCATTGGACCAGAACTTTGTAATTTGGTGGTGCGGCGCAAGCGCCGATTCCATTATTATATACCATTTTTTACCATTCCATTATTATATACCATTTTTGATACTGGTTTGAACATTATTAGTTCCAAATGTTTTAATTTGAAAATTTCGTGTTACTCAAAATTTAAGATTTTCTTAACATAGCAGAATAGAGCAGTACTTCACACAAACTTACATTATGGGGGTTTATTGCATTGAAAATAGTATGGGATGGAGTAGCAAGAAAACTAAAATACGAAACTGCCCCAATAAAATAAATTGACATATTAGTATAAGGTAAATATTTTGAAAGGTTGGCATTTTATTGGGTTGGCCATATCAGTCTGTCACCGTGCCGAGCGATCGGTCAAATTTATTTCTCTTAACATGAATATAGTCTGCCTTGTAGTAGAACTTTATGATAACATAAATATTATGGGGAACTGAGCAGATTCCATCTATGCCAACTTGTTTGTGATTATCATGGGTAAGGGAAATTTAAAATTTGAAATCGACATGACTTATTGTATTTCTGTTTCATTGTATTGTCCTTCCTGTATTCTGCTGTGTTGTACGAGATGTATTTAAAACATATGTAATTTAATGTTCCTTTGTATTTTTATTGTACGTCAACATTCTCAGAAATAATACTCAATTTTAACGATTCAGACATCCTCGGCCTTAATTTCGTTGTTTTTGACAACCATTTCGTCAAGCGATCACGTGATATTTGAGGTAACGCGAACTCTCAAATGTTTGACGAAACTGTTTACTCCCAATAGCATGTTCTAGCTTTCATTACCGCCATATTGTTTTTTTTCCTGTATTGTTTCGACTTTACGTTACAATGACTTTTTTTGCCGGCCTGGTGGTTCGGTCGGTAGGTCGCTGCCTTCTGGATTCCCACGTCCCGGGTTCGAATCCCGTTGCTGTAATGGATATTTGTGATGTCTACAAAATATTGTGTGCGCTTGTTTCTGTGAATTTCTGTAGAAGTATGGATCAATTGAGACACAAGTGATTGCCACTGTAGGTCTCAAAGCTGTCAAATAAATGTCCAAATGATTTTTATTTCTTTGCTCTGTTTTATTTATATTTTCATTAAATATAAATAGGATTTAATGTCTAAAGCAACGAACTTGCAAGTAATTTTATAATTCTATAATTTGTATTTTATTCTGTATCACGAAACAAGGATGAAAAAATGTATCTTTACTTTTGACCAAATTCGTATGTTCAAACAAGTGACGAAAGTAATTTTCTCAATTTGACGAAATATTCTCTCCGAGTATTTCCCTGGAAACGGTTTCGTCAAAATTAAAGAAAATTTCGTGAAATTTGAGTATCCATTTCTGAGAGTGAATGTTAACGGCAAGATTTGAGGTATATATAGATTAGGGCTATTAAAAACTTTTGAAAAATCTGTTCTCGAATATTAAATCTTTGTATCAGAAATGGTGAAATTTATAATTTTTTCGTGTCGTAGAATATAGCTACTTTGATTTCTGAATGAATATATCATTGTAATTATATATCGTTTGTCTATTCGTTTGCATATTAATATATATTATAATACTTTCCATGTTTTTTTTTTTTTTTTTTTTTTTTTTATACATATAGCTAATATGTTTTGTTATCAAATCTAACACAATACGAACGAAAATGGTTATTTTTTAATGAAAGGGATAATGAAGCAAAGACGGTGAGATTAGGCAAAGCTTGTGCAAAACAGCCCATTGTAGTAATTTTGGTGCACTTTTGAAAGTTTGAATGTGTTATTAAAACGAATTATTATCAGTTATCAAATGATATAATGTTTTATATCTCTCCCGTATCTTTCTCTCTCTTTTTTACCTTTTCTTACTTATAAAGTAGAGAAAGTATTGTTTTATTGTCAAATTTTCGAAAGTGAGTTTTTGTTATATTTACATGTTCTGAGGTCCCCTGAATACGAAAATCATGTTTTTAGCGAATGGTCTGTGTGTCTGTTATCAGCATATCTCAAGAAAAAATAGTAGCAGAAATTCCAAACTCGGTATTCTAAATGTGTAGGATACAGGGATGCTACACTAAACTTTTCGTTGAGATAAAACAAATGGTTCGTGTAGAGGGACGCCCAAGATAATTCAAATACATTACGTCTATGGGAAAAATTGCAGGTAAGTACAGTTTAACATCTGTAGACTGCACTAAACCAAATAAAACGAATACATATTTTTTATACGCGTAAAAACATGTCTCATGTTTAATATGGTAGGGAAATCATTGACTGTTCGTTTACAGTGCGACAATCGTTGGAAATTCATGGAAGTATATTTCAGGCTGGGTCATGTGCGATTTCTATAGGATTATATTTATATGCACCATGTCATCTGTATATAATCTTCGAAAAATATACAGGGCTGCAAATATTTAAGCGATAACATTATTTTTTGTTGTTAGTGGATGTGCTTTACTAATAATATTTTACCATTTTCAGGAAAGCTGTTCGGTAATTGAAATAAATTCCTCATAGAGATATGGTAAATAATGTATGTTTTAAGCTAATTATTCATAGCTTGTTTTTTGCATATTTACACGTTTTGAGGCTTCCTGATTACCGTAGTCAAGTTTCTTAAAGTTTGATCTTTGTCTGTGTCTCTTAGAGTGACTTAAAAACGAATAATTTTAGGAGATCCAAATGTTGCTTTTTGAAGTTAATGTAAGTTTGTTGTTGAAAAAGTTTGATCAAGATTGATAAGTTTCAAGGAATGCTGCGTGTGAAAATTGTCTGTATAATTTTAAGTAAACTTTTAATTGTAATAACAGAATTAAATTCTATATTAATGTAGGTGCATTAATAAAACGGGGGGAGCCCCCCCCCCTCACACGGAGCTATTTATCATATAAACTCTTCCGAAGCCTAATTTGAATTGTTTAACATAGGTTTACATAACAGTGCTCGTTATCTTACCTCTTAATCTCCAACCTCTATTTATAGTATTAAATTTCAGGGTAAGAGAAAGTTGTGGGAGTGACGCACCAGATTGATTAATAAACAGAACACACAAACACACACAATCTACATATATAAGTAAAAATCGTCGCTAACGCTAAAAAATATATAAATATTAATTAAAAAAACTTAATGTTGTTCTAAGCCCAAATGTCTTACATGTTAAAATTTAGGTATTTAATTTCAATAATTTCAGAATATGCTTCGATTTCCATTTCCTAAAAATTCAAAGTAAAAAAAAAAAAAAAAAAAAAAATTCTTTATTAAGAAGCATCAGCATCTCAAATTTACCTCCATATTTCTTTTTAAGTCTTTAGTTGTTATTTAAAAATTGGAAAACATAAGAATATAAAAATGAGTTTATAAGTTAAGTTTTATTTTTTTCCTTTAATTTTTATATTTTCTTCTATTAATGTTTATTTCTTTTGTTACATTATGAAATATATTATTTATATATTATTCGGATAATATATTTATATTATTTAACATATAAATTAATCGGTCAAATTAAGATTTATTTAAATTTTTAAAGCAAATTTGTATTTCAAGTTGAAAAATTCAAATAAATTTAACCCATTATTTCAGAATTATAAAGAGCCTTTTAAAAGGGTTAGCAACAGAAAGTAATCAACTTTCCTACTAATAACTAAAAAAAGTGTAGATTGAATCTTTTGTGTAATATGTGTAGTTCCCCCCCCCCCCTCCCTTAACCACCTTTACCTGTAATGTCTCCTAAAAGTTAAAACAAGCCCTGCGTGTACGACCGTCTAAATGCATTTCCCCACCTGCAAATAGGTTTTTCTATAATGGGCATAGAGAAATACACCGAGTATCTTCTTTATATGTTTTTGTTCTCGTTGATGGCGAAAATGATAAAAATGAGAATTGTGCGTGTAGGATGTCAGTATTGGGATCTTTCCATCTCCGGCAAGAATAGGAGAAACGGAAACTCGGTCCATTTCCACAAAAAAGCATTAAATGTTACGTGTGTTTTCTAAAGATTTCCAAAGATGTCACGCGAGGACGACAGGCAAGATTACTTACAGAAACAATGATTCTGATGCTTTCATAATGCGGCACATATGTTTTATAGGGTGTCTCAGTGTGTCATCTTATAAGTATGATAAATTTCGCTTTAAAGTAATAAAAGGTTTTATTAGTTTTTAGCAGTCAAATATTTATAGAGATTTCGTTATAAAGTATTAAAAGGTTTTACTAGCATTAAAAATACTTGCATTAAATTTATTTTATAATATTTTATTGGTTTTTCGGTATTCAAATATATATTAGGAACTGCACACGGAAAAAAGTTATTTAATGTGTATTATCATTAATGATGGTGTAAATTAAATAAGATAAATTACTTTTTAAAATACAAAGAAGATTCTATTAGTTTTTAGTACTCAAATATATATATATAAAACTTAATTGAAAACGTCATTTAATGAGTATCGTAATTACTGAAGTCTTCATTAAACAGGATGAATCGCACTATTGAATATTAAGATATTTTCTTAGTTTTCAGTATTTAAATATTTATGTAGAACTTTTTACGGAAAAAGTTATTAATGAGTATCACAATTCATGATGGCATTATTTAAATAAGATAATTTTCCCTTTAAAATAGTATATTTTAGCAACTTTTGGTATTCGAATATTTACAAAAAAAAAAAAAAAAAAAAAACTGTTTATTGAAAACGTTATTTAATGAGTATCATCATTACCGATGTTCTCATTAAACAAGATGAATTTCACTATTGAATATTAAGGTATTTTATTAGTTTTCAATATTCGAATATTTATATAGAAGTATTTATGAAAAAAGTTATTTAATGAATGTCGTTATTAAGGAAGTCATTATTGTACAAGATAAATTTTACTCTGTAAATATTAAAATTTTATTTATTAGTTTTCAGTATTAGATTAATTACGAAAAACTTTTAACATAAATATTATTTAATGAATCCCAAATAATATTTAAATAGGATTTACGACCGCTATGAAAAATTAAATGGTCCATAAAGATTACCTATTCAGAGATTTAGGTGTCAAAACATCTAAACATGTCATTTAAATTAAAGGAAACCAACAATAATTTTTCTTACTCAATAAAGGTCAATTATTTATAAAAATTTATTTAATGAAACTTATTAAAAAATACTTTGAAGAATATTTCACAAAAAGAAGACTATAAAAGAATACAAAAATATAATTCCATGCATCATATACGTTTATTCAAAACATCTGTATTATGATATATATTAAAAGAGGAAAATTAATGTAAAGAAATACTTTCAGAACTTAAAAAATTAGAACAATTTTAAATTAGTTAAATTAAAAAAAATAATAATATTTATATAAAAGAGTAAATATTATTTTAATATTTAGATATAAGTATCTATAAAATTGATTTTCGTCAATTATCTTTGTTTCCATAATCTTTAAAGAGTTTAGAACTTTTGGAAGACGAAAATATCAGAGAAAAAAGACCATAATTTTATTTATAATAACTAAAACGGATACTACTTTTAAAACTTACAAATTTTAACAAATACTGAGAAAGCTTTGTTCTACCTAACTGCTGTTTTTAGAATAATTCGACATTTAAATTTTTTTTTTAAATATAATTGTCAGAACGAATTTTTTTGTTACTTTTTTTCTCCATGAAGTTTAATCAGAATTTGACAAAAGTTTATCAGTTTTTACAAAACAAATGAAATAACGAACTGTTATATAACGTTTTAAGGGGACAAATGGACTTTCCAAATGTCAAAATTAGACAAAAAATTCGATATTTCAGTTTCATTAAAATATGAAACTACGTAATAGTAGTAATGTATGGGGAAAAAATCCAGTTCTCATTATTCTATGTTGAGTTAAAAACGTTTGTATTTGTAAATAAAAATTGAATCTGTTGTAAAATAAATGCTTTAAACACTATTTTCTCAAAACTAATTTTTACCTTGTTGCGCCAAGTTTAAGATGCTCCCTGTGTATTATTTTTTGTTGAATATTCATGAAACTCTTCATTTAATGGTTTTTTATATATCTTAATATTAAACTTAGCTGCCAATTTTTCTACTTTTTGTTTCATAAAACTTTGAAATTTTGAAATTCAAAAAGTATATAGTAAAACTAAAGAAAAAAACTTATTATTATTATTATTATTATTATTATAATTATGATAAAAAAAAATGTTAACTAACTTTTATTAAAATTATCTAATATAAAATAAATGCTAAATGCAAATGCTAAATGCTAAATTATGTAAAATAAATGCTTTAAACCTTATTTTCTCAAAACTAATTTTTACCTTGTTGCGTCAAGTTTAAGATGTTCCTTGTGTATTATTTTTTGTTGCATATTCATGAAACTTCATTTAATGGTTTTTATATATCTTAATATTAAACTTAGCTGCCAATTTTTCTACTTTTTGTTTCTTAAAACTTTGAAATTTTGAAATTCAAAAAGTATATAGTAAAACTAAAGAAAAAACTTATTATTATTATTATTACTATTATTATAATTATGATAAAATAAAAAATGTTAACTAACTTTTATTAAAATTATCTAAAACCACCTCAAAAAAAAAAAAAAAAAAAAAAAAAAAAAGACGTCTAAGTCAAAAATTAATTCCAAAGAAGCATTTTGAAATTTTACGATTAATTAATACTTTTTAATAATATCTTAAATAATTACAACGTGAATGTTAATTTTAATATGGTTTTTCTCTTCTATAAATAGTATTACATGAAAGTGTAACTTTTCACAGTAATATAATTATAATTAACAGGGAGCAGCCCCCGCTCATCACTCTTGGAGCGATGTAGAGCGCTTCTAAGGGGACTACTCGCAGTTTATTGAAAAACTCAAAAAAAAAAAAAAAAAAAAAAAAAAAGAAAAATACAAATTTCGCCAGGCACAATCCGGCCTAAGCCGACAGTGGGCGATTATTCAGGTGCTAAATTTCCGGGCTATGCCCCACGCGACAGGTGGCATGAATTATACAATATATAATTATAATTGTAGATATTTCTTTTTTTTGAAAAATCCCTGTTGCCTTAAAATTAAAATATTTGTAATAATATATATAATTACGTCAAAAATAGTGGCACATTTTCAAATAATAATACCAATGCTTTTTCAAAAGAATAAAGGTATGAAGCAAAATCATTATTCGTCAATTTCATTTTAGGGTACTTTTCTATGTATATTATGTTAAGTTGTTGTGACGTGTGATTTGAAAGTAATCCAGCACACAAGACTTATGTCGATTAAAAACTAGTTGTGACGTCTTAAAAAAAAAAAAAAAAAAAAAAAAAAAGTACAATTCTTCGAAAGCTGTATTAAATAGATAAAACGTTTCTTAGCATGTGTTAAAACTTACATATTTTAAAAGTAATTATTTTTCCAGTTACTGTAAATAATATAATGGTAATTTTTTGCCGATATTTTTATCGTTCAAATTTCTTTTAACCCTTCAAATTTGATTTCATTTGACAACGAAACTTATCTATTGAGTTTGTTTAGAATTTTAAAAGTTAGGCGTCGATTAATTTTCTTTAAAGTGAACAATATAATGGTATACGAGGTACGGTCAATAACTTCGGGGACTACCTCACCATTAATGCCCGGTGTACGGATGAACCAAAATAACGATGTGGTTTATAACCACATCGTTATGGTAACGATGTGGTCTGTTTCTCTGTGCACGCGTGAAACGTCACATGACACTGTGCAAAACTAATGAGGCGCTCATATCATCATTCGGCTGAAGACTGTCAGCCTTTAATGTCGATGTAGCAAAATGTCTTTTTTGAAGTAACGTTCCAACATTAAATTCTGCTACAAATTATTTAAAAAAAAAAAAAAAAAAAAAAAAAAAAAAAACCGCTGAAGAAACGTTACTGTTTCTACAACAAGCTTATGGAGACAAAGCTATGTGATGATCGAATGTTTTCAAATGGTGCAGCTTGTTTAAAAATCAGAGAAACGCTGTTACAGAGGATCCGCGGAGCGGGCGGACAGTGATTGCACGAGCGTAAGCGAACATCCAACAGGTAGCAGAAGTGATCAGAAGTAATCGTGGACAAACAACTGATGCAGTGGCCGAACAGACTGTTTTTTCGCATTATTCCCAGTGATGATTCGAGACTAAAATTTCACGTCACTGTTGGCAGCACTGATTTGATCACCCACAATTGTGCAGCTCTCAGCTTTTTTATCCTTGGTGAGATTGGAAGGAGCAATGTGCAATGGAGCGCGATGCATGTGCAAATCCAAAAACAGGATTGTGTGACATGTTCCATGTAATGAGCTAGTCTGTTCGGCCACTGCATCAGTTGTTTGCCCACGACCATTTATAATCACATCTCCTACCCGTTGGATGTTCACTTATGTTCGAGCGGTCACTGGCCGCCTGCTTCGCGGATCATCTGTAACAACGTCTCTCTCATTTTTATACAAGCTGTACTGTTTGAACACTTTCGATCATCACATAGCTTCATCTCCATATGCTTGTTGCAATAACCGTAACGTTTCTTCCACGGTTTTTTCTAATTTGTAGCAGAATTTAATGTCGGAACGTTGCTCCGAAAAATACATTTTGCTACATCGACAAAAGAGGCTGACAGCCTTTAGCTGAATGATGATCTGGGTGCTTTATTAGTTTTGTAAAGCGTCATGTGACGTCTCACGCGTGCACAGAGAGTTAGACTTACAAACCATATCGTGCTTTTGATTCACCCGTGTACCGGGCAGGAGTGAGGTCCCTCGTATTTCGGTGCAAAATTTGAGAAAAATCCGAAATATGATCATTATCAAGGGAATAAATAACGATCAAATTCCAGATTTTGACAATGTTAAAATACTGGCTTCCAACTTAAAAATATACTTCACAAGAATTTTTCTAGAGAAGGCGTTTTTACCAAATTTCAATATTTTCCTATGATCGAGGCTAATAAAGTTCTTCCCGAATATTTAATTTTGTTACGATGTTTTGCAACCGAAATGTAACTGTTGTGTAGTGGATGTATACTTTGACAGTGATGAGGGCTAATTTTTAGCCGAAACGCTTGTCGTGTGTCCTGTGTTTTTAATTAAAATGTATTTTATAACATTTTTAGTGTATTTTATTATATCATTCTAAAAGTTATTTTAATTCTAATACAATAATAAGACGAATAGATAAGTTCAGTTATGTCAAATTTAATTGCAGTTAAAATTAAACGTAATCTCTCCTACCTATGAGCGCTCAATTGGTTTTATTACAGCTGTTGCTTTAAATTATAGAATAAAAGCAACAACAACAACATCAGAAAAAAAAAAAGAATCTATGCTTAAAAAAAAAAAAAAAAAAAAAAAAAAAAAAAAGAACTTAAAATTATTCAGCAATAGTTTAGTAAAA
The DNA here is from genome assembly GCA_963930645.1 of Salticus scenicus. Classification (NCBI taxonomy): domain Eukaryota; kingdom Metazoa; phylum Arthropoda; class Arachnida; order Araneae; family Salticidae; genus Salticus; species Salticus scenicus. The sequence continues at coordinate 301,241,157 of OZ005649.1, forward strand.
AGATAATATTTTGATTTTTTTTTTTATTTTTTTTTTTTATTCTGTTAAAATGTGCGCAGACTTTTCTACCGTTACCTTATAGTTTTTTGTTTTGCGTAAAAACTGAAACTAAATATTTCCATAAAGTTCTAATATTAGAAAAATGCGTAAGATAAATTTATAGGAAAAAAAAAGAATTAATAACATTTGTCAAGAAAAAACATTTTTTTTTTCAGTTGTAATACAAAAAACTAGAGACCTTAATCCCTTAAAGATAATTAACAAATATTTGAAGCACATCTAACTTTTTTTTTTCAGAAATTTAAAGTAATCTAAGTAAATTTAGAAATATAAAATATAAAAATATATTTATATATGTCTTTCTGATTTCAATTTTAATACTTAAATAAAGACTTTTTTTTTCCACCTTTACTCTGAAATTATTATTATTTTACGTTTGAAGAAGTGATAAAATGAATAATAAAAGAAAAAAAGAAATTCTTTAAAAAAAACTATTGCTTAGAGCATTGTGTATCTGAAATGACACAAATAATAAAATAATAAAACATATTTTCTACTACAAAAAACAAATTAAAATATAATTTAGAGGTTTCAAAATATATTACGAATAATCTTTTTATGAGAAAAAAAAAAAAAAAGTCTTTTTATTTATTTATTTATTTATTATTATTATTATTTTTTTACAAATATTAATAAAATTAAATATACACTGTTTAGTTATTACATTAAAGGTTTTTGTTTTATTATTATTTGTAATACAATTTTACATTAAACAAAGATAAAACTTTTTTTTTTTCTATATTTCATGTTTGAATATTTGTTTATTTATTTATTTTTGTATCACAAATTCTATGAAAAATATTCAGCAATAAAAAATGTCAGAATGATTCAAATTTATCTTGTTTAACTGATTCCATAATGGTTAATGCTCGGGAGATTAGGTAATAAGTACCGAGTAAGAGTTTTGGCTCAGGCATGAATGTTCTTATTGTTCACTGATATATTTAAACAGTACTCCCCAGTCATATTAGGCATAGTTTGGAAAAAAATAAACGTAGAGCAACTACTAAACCAAAGCAAACTTTTGTCTTTAACTGTTGATATTTTGCAGAAAAGACATTGAAATACTGGTGTTCAATGACGTGAAAGCATAATTTATTTTATACTGAAAAAAAATGGCAACAATTAAAAATTTAAATGTCTATTTTAAAGCTGTTATTTTCATATTTTAATTAATTTTAAAAAATCTAATCAAAAATTTGTTACAAATAATGCACCAAATGAAAGGGGCTATTTTTCTGAATCCGTCGGATTAAACAGCTTATCGATCGGACAATTAGATTTTTTAAAATTAACTTAAGTTAGGAGGGTTAAATTAACTAAGGTTAGGAGGTTTAAATTAACTAAAGTTAGGTTAACTTAAATTAGGAGACAGTGTCCAAGAAAATCTCTTAAGCCTGCCTCTTAAGCCTAAAGCGTGACATGGTCAGGCCTTTGATGAGCGTAACTATATATGCTGATAACTTCGGTTGAGAATTTAAAACACAATAGACAAACCCATCTCAACCCAACCCGAAATACCAATGCTACGGGAGCAACAAAACATACTTCAGGTTTGATGTACACAGACAATGAAGGAAAATAATAATAATATCTATATCTATATATACAAATATATAATATTCACGAACAATAAAATCATAAAATCTGAGAGTTTGAGAATGCTACGGTTCTAGCATTTTATGTGTATAACGTAAATTAGACGTTTTTCATTAATATTCATATTTTTATACTGTTGTGAAGCAATACGTAGAATCTAGTTGGATATGTTTATCAACACGAAATGCGTGTCAGTTGAAATGTAAAATGAAATACAGTACATAATGTAAAAGAAATAATCCGGTGTGTCACTCACACGACTTTCTCTTACCCTGAAATTTAACACTATAAATACAGGTTGCAGATTAAAAGGTAAAATAACGAGTACTGTTATGTAAACCTGTGTTAAACAATTCATATTAGGCTTCTGAAGAGTTTTATATGATAATTAGTTCTGTGTGAGGGGGGCTACTGCCTCCCTCAACCCCCCGTTTCATTAATGCACCTACATTTACATAGAATTTAATTCGGTTATTAAAAAATAATTCTGTTAAAAAAAAATTATTAAAATTATTATTTAAAAAAAATATCTCTTATGATAATGCAGACGATTTCCATGTTAGAGAAGTGGTATAACACCAAATATTAAAAAAAAGTCCATTTTATTCTCATCATTAAAAAGAAGGGGAAAAAAAAAAAAAGATTTTTTTTTCTGTTTTCTTTTTTTTTTTCGTTAAAAGTAAAAAATTCGATAACTTTGTTTTAAATTATCGCAGATCGATGGTTCAACCATTCGTTTTAAAGGTATTGGCGAGCTCTTTTGAAAGATACCCATCATGAAAATTTACTCCCATCAAGGGGGGAATTCCCCCCCAGGGGGGGGGGGAGGCGAGGCTCCTACATACACAAAATTTTTTTCCCAGTTAACTATCTCTATTACAAAAAATATATATTCGTTTCATTTGGTTTAGTTCAGTGTATAGACGTTAAACTCTACTTTCCTGCAATTTCCCCCATAGACGTAATGTATTAGAATTCTCTTGATTGTCCCTGTACACTAACCATTTGCTTGATCTTAACGAAAAGCTTACTGTAGCATTCCTATATGATATACATTTAGAATACCAAGTTTGAACTTTCTGCCATAATTTGTTTTTGAGATATGCTGATAACAGACAGACACACAGGCATACACACAGACCATTTGCTAAAAACATGATTTTCGTATTCAGGGGACCTCAAAACGTCTAAATATAACAAAATCTCGCGTTCGAAAATTTGACCCAAAAACAATACTTTCTCTACCTTATGGGTAAGAGAAAGTAAAAATACGGGATTATATTTTCGACAAGATCATTTTGAAGTGCATGCGGTTATTTATATTCGAAACCCTTGTTTATAATATAATAGTACAGGGTGGGCAAAAAGTCTGTAAAAACTTTAAAAATTCATAAAACCCGAAAAAAAAAATAACTGAAATAAAAAACGGTTTGCAGATTTAACATCGATAAGTCACGGGATTTTTTTTTTTTTAAGATAAGGGGAAACAAAACAGCCGTTAGATGGCGTTTTGTACATAAGTGAAAGAAAAGACACGTAAATAATAAAAATAATGTTACCAAATCATTTATTATAGCAATATGTGTTCCACTTGTCCACTATCACAGGTGACAACACATTGCAGGCGTGTCACAAATCCTGTAACGGCAGAGTGCAGCATGTCCGGCTGTATACATCACAACTCTTGGCGGGTTGAACCTTTCAATTCCGACAGATTCGATGGACGGGATCCTTATTCACTTACATGGGATGCAACGGAGAACTGGTTCTGGATTAAGAGCGTAAGTATTTATAATCGCCATTTGCATATTTCCAACTAAGTCGTTCGTACTAGTGTCATCTGTCGGCTGTTTCTTGAATTTTTTTTTCTTATCTTAAAAAAAAAAAAAAAAAATCCCGTGACCTATTAATGCTAAACCTCCAAACCGTTTTTTTATTTCGTTTATTCTTTCGGGTTTTATGAATTTTTAAAATTTTTATAGACCTTTTGTCCATCGAAAAGCTCAGAACCGAAACACTTTCAGTTAATTGAGATTCCACATACGTTTTCGGATAACGAGGAAGATGTTATTTCCTGAAAAGAGATACACACGAAAAAGAAACATCAAATCATTAGTGAAATCTTTGGAGAAAATTGTGGCCGAAACTTGAGTCACTTGTATTTGGAGGAGTTAACTCTGATGAATCTATATACGGCATTTCTGATCTAAATCATGAAATGTTCTTGGAAATGTTCTAATTGCTTGCCGTGGAAACGTGTTATGTTGAAGTCGAAGTTCTGTTTTATCAAAACACTGACGAAAGAGATCTCACTAATGAAAAAGTAGTCCCATCAGTCAATGAAAAAATTTTTTTTGATTAATATGAGACCTAAGAGAGAGAAAATTTCAGTATTTCGCCTATTCAATCCTTTAACCACTGACGGTACTTTAAAATTTCATGAGATTAAACAACATATACAATCGAATTTGTGGAAGAAATATCAAAAGTATTTATAAGGGTAGAATGTATATACCTCACTCTAACTACAAGGCACTGGATGCTACATGTAGCTGTTTTTGATTCAGAAAGTATTTTATAGAGTGCTGTCGCTGTTTTTATTAGAATTTTTCATAATGTTTACATGCATTATAATTAATTTATATAAATCCCCAAGAATCTACCAAGAATATCTTAGAAGAAACATAAAGATGTCAAACAATAATAATAATAATAATAATATTAATAAATGTCCTGATCTCCTTTTCTACCTCTGCGTACCAATGGTACACTAAAATACCACTTCACAAAGCCTTCACAATAACGTGATGTGTGTAAATTTTATTGCTTATATCTTCAAAATTTGCTCTTAAGTATCTGTATACAGGGTGTCCCAAATTGATTGAAACGCGGTTTAATTCTTTACCTGCTAGAGATGAGAGAGTGATGTAAACTGCAAAAGTGTACAAAATAAGATAGGAAATAAAGCTACGCTTATAAAAATATCTTCCTGTTAATTAAAAAAAAAAAATTTAATTTTTATACGACCCCTCTAGATAAATTTGTTCAATTAGAAAGTTTTAATTTCAATGTAACAACATCATTGCAAAAAACCGCATTCTTGTATCTTTAAAACTGAATGAATTATACTTAATTGAAAAATGAACTCTGATTATAGGGACCCTATATCAAAATAGAAATGTAAATTTGTGACATATTATAAAAAGATAAAATGTATTATAGCATTTGCATTAAAATTCTAAGGATTAATTTAAATGCATTTGAGAATTTTTCGACACATTATGCTTTTGATCTAAACATTTCCGTTATCAATTTGTAAATGATCCCTATTTTCACCGAAAAGCCAGCTTTTTAAATGATACGGAAAAATGGCATAAGTCACTTTTTTCTGTATCATAATTCGGTTGGTTTTAAAGATATAGTTATGCGGTTTTTTTCTAGTGGTCTTGTTAAATGAAAAATAAAAACTTTGTAATTGACAAAATTTGCGTACAGGGACTGTATAAAAATTTAAAAAATGTAACTTTTTAAAAATGAGTGGGAGGTTTGTTTTCTTAATGTAGTCATCTTTCCTACTTTAATTTGGACGTTTTTCAATATTGCCCATTTATCTGTAACGGGTAAAGAAATAGAGCGCGTTTCAACCGTTTTGGGACACCCTGTATATATATATATATATATATATATATATATATATTTCGAATATTTATTTTGTTTCATAATGCAGTGATTAAAGGGTGAAGCTACAAAAGTTCTTGATTAAGTATTTCCGTATATTTAAGTACTAGATGACACCAGCGTTTTTGGTATTCCCTTACTTCAAAGATTAGCATGGTGAAACTGATTTGAAACAATGCCAAAACAAATAGCAAAGAAAAAGAATTTCTTATATTATCGTAAAACCTGAATATTTTAAAAGCAACTCTCGTTTAAGTTTCTTGATTTTTTGCATTTTTTTGCATGTTTGTATTACCATAGCCTCCTTAACTAGATGCCTGCCGCGTAGCTCGGAAACTAGGCAACAATTGAAACGGTAGACAGCGCTACCTGGTACAGATTGCGCGACTTTTTTTATTCAACAGCCACCAAAAATTTTTAAAAGTGGGATATGATATATATAAAAGGCGAACAGAATCGAAGAAACGCCGATTATACATATAGTGTATCACTTCGTTGAATTATTGGTGACGATTGAATAAAAAAGTTCCATAATCTGTACTAGATGGCGCTGTCTACCGCTTCAGATGTTGCCTAGTTTCCGAGCTACGCGACAGGCATGTACTTAAGGAGGCTCTGGTATTACATACTTTGTTATAAATTTTCAGTTTGGTGAAGAATTACATGTATTTCAAGTATGCATCATTCAGAATAATATATATTAACATGTAGGTATGGTTTCAGTATTTTTTAAAAAGTGATTTCATTATTAATATAGAACAAAGGAATAGACTTTTTGTTAAACTGATTTTTAGAAAATGGAATGAAATTTTTCGGTCAAACTGATTTTCGGATAATCAGGATTCAGATAACCAGGATTCTGTTGTATATAAAATAAGTTTATTTTCATAAGTGGGTTATTTCAACAATGTTCAAAGAAACTAAAACTAGTTCTTAAAAAAAAAAAAAAAAAAAAAAAACCTCATCCGAGATTATAACCATTTTTTTTTTCCATTGGAGGAACTTATTGCATATAAAAACCCGGAGAACATAATCCGTTAATGATATTTAACAATTAATCAAAGCACATATAGTACACTTTTCGAAAAAATATAATAAATTAAAGTCCTTATGCGAAAAAAAAAAAAAATCTATAACTACTTTCTCCAATTTTTGTGTTTAACAATTTACATGCAAATCTTTTTTACCTTTAGTCAAATATTCTTATAATTTTTTACACTGAGAAAGGTTTAAATAGATCTTGTAAAAGAAAAAATAATTAAAAATTTATTGCCTGAGGGACTTAGTAGGTAGCATAAGAAGAAATCTAAAAAATATTTTTTTCTCACTTCTGAAAACGCATTAAAACATAACTTCAATGTTTTGAATATGTTCTAGACTATTTTTTTTTTTATGGTAAGAGATTACTTCTTTTTAAAATACTAATAAAATAAAATTCACATCGTTTAGTTGTTATTGAAGAAAGATAAAAAAAAAGTAATGTGTTTCATTTTTAATATGTTTTATTTCAACAAAATTTCATGTGTAACAGTTATTAAACGATTTTTTTTCTAGTAAAAATAAGATTTCTTTTCAAAGAAATGGAGTTTATTTTTTTTTATTATAAATGATACAGATTAATTGCAAGTTACCATAGGCAACACAATTTTTCAAAAGGATTTATAATGTTATTTTGCAATCTCAAAAATTCTCAAATGACAAATTACGAATTAAAATTTAAATTATCTTCTTTCAAGTTAATCTTATAAAAGATACATTTTAATCAAATGGGAGAAGTATAAAAATATAATTATTATTTGGAATTATGTTATAATCTTCCATTAAATTCGTTATTTACACACAAAGTTAAAAAAAAAAATGCTTAAAAAAAAATCATCATTTATTCTCTTTATTATTATTATTAGTTCTATATACATATGAAGCAATTATTGGATTTCAGGAAATCAAAAAATTTTCAATCTCATGTTTTTGATGGATTTACGCATTTTAAGTTACCCTGCAGTATTTTTTGGAAGCTATCCATGTGCTTGTTGTATTTTACGAATATAAAGAGGAATTTCTACAAAACTTTATACTTAGTTTGATCTTGGAATAAATTGGTGCTGGTAAGATTTTAGCATATATCGGGCAACAGAAAGCGTTGCTATGCTCTAATTTCTCTTAAATGAGAAAAAGTGGAACGTTACATTATTAAAGTACGTTTTATATAGAAGTCTGTTGTCTATAATTGTACAAAACTTTCACGAGAATTTGTAAGTTAATTATTATATATATATATATATATATATATATACATATACCATAGTACCTTCATTTATTGGTAATTTTAATTAGTGTTAATAGCAATGTTGAAGGATGATAGCAATGATAAAAAAAAAATATTGTTTTTCAGTGTATGGTGTGAAAATGCCATTGGCTGTTTGCACTGTTAAAAATTTCAACAGAAAACTCTGTGTAATGTATTATCTTAAATCTTACGTAAAACTAGAGAGAAAGATAAACGGAGATGTTAAAAAACTTATTTTACATATTAACTTTAATAACTAATATTAATTTAATTAATTATTGATGAGAATATATTTCGGACTTAGAATGCTTTTTCTAAAGTAGAAACAGTCATTTTTAATTTTAATTAAGAAATTAAATAATAAAGTTAGGTAAAAATAGAGAATAAAGATTGAGAATCTCGATTATTTACTTTTAACTAAGAATTACTGTAAATTTACAGACTCTGGATAAATATTTACATTAAATTTACAGAAATTTTTAACAGTGTGCGTATATTGAAGCTATGCAAATCTGTGATATGAAAGAAACATATATTATGAACAGATTAATAAGCATAGATTAGACAGAATACATAGGATGCCAAAGCTAAAAAGCGAACCGAAGTGGTAGTAAGTAGCGCCACTAGCGCAATAAAGGGGAACAAAGAACTTCCGCATGTCATGATTTTATGTATAATCTTCATAAATAGCATCTTTGAATGGTATATTGATATTTTTGGATTTCGTCAGTAGTAGTAGGTTAGTAAATAAAGTAATTATTTTTCCTTACTTTTTAAAGTTTATTGTATTGTTAAAAGCATATTTAAAAGATTCAGAGATTTTTTTTTCTTCTTTAAAAATCAAATTTAATTTCATAAAGCCTAACAATATGCTGTCGAACGTATTTTTGTTCAAACACAAGCAAAAATTACAAGCTGTCATTTTACACTTTTTCTTGTATCATTAAATATTTACTATTTAGTGATATAAATTATAATACAAAAAGCATCAAAATTAAAAAAATATTCTTGCTGGATGTATATTTGTCAAAACGTACATGCTTAAAATTTAATACTTGCTTTTTAAAATAAATATCGTTTAATGGTAAACAATAACAAAGCTGAAGTGATGCCAAAATTAAACGTAGATGCAATAAAATTAAGACGATCAATAGTGAAACCTGGAGAGCTTGAGAAGCTTATAGTCATTGCCCATAGTTTCCCACTGTAGTCTCATTTTTTTACCATAGAACTTATGGAAGTATCCTATGTGTCCGTATAAGTAATTTATGGGTTAATGATACATGATTTGGGGCAGTGGCTCATTGATATTTCGTTTTGTACTGCCTTCAAAATGTAATAGCTTTCCTGCTGACATTCGTTTCTCTTTTAGATTGTGAAACATTTACATTAGAATGAGTATGAATAAATATTGAAGAAGTGAATGGGATGACAGTAATAAAAGTAAACTTTTTAGTCATTTAAAAATGCTTTATTTTTTTCTCATCTTTTTCTTTCTTTTTTTTTAAAGATTAATATTTTAAGACTGCAGTAACTACAATTCCTTTCAAAAGACTTCACCTAATACTCAAAAAAAAAAAAAAAAAAAAAAAAAAAAGACTGATATTTCTAATTTATTTTGGTGTTACATAAAACTGGTCTACAAAAATAGGCGACGACGCGACGTTTTTACCCAGATTGAAACTAATAGTCCTCCTAATCCTAATAAAGAAATAAATAAAAATTCTCATATTTTTAATATGATGCAACCTTTTATCGTATTGATGTGCTTAAGATGAATTATTGAACATTTTGTCCTCTTATTGGTCGTTCTTACATTTAGTCCGAAACTAGAAAGAAATTCGTGAGGTTTTGACAGAATGTTTTTCAGAAAATTTTATGAAGTATTCAATTGACTTGTACTTTTTATGAACTCTGCTTTATGTAAATATAGTCGAAAAGAATATCACGTTAATTAATATTGATGATAATTTCAACCTTAAATTGTATTTGACTAGGGTAAAAGCAAAACTGTGATTTGCGTATTTTTCTTAAATACACTGATGGAAAAAAAATCCCAACACCAGGAAGGAGCTGTGCTAGATAAACGAAATTTGGTAGGCGTGTTTATACATCTGAAAGATGACGTCGATTCAAATTTCGAGCTACGCGCATAAGTGTGGCGCTGTAGGACACTATGAACATGCAAATGAGGTCTTTAAATAAGCGCTGTAAGGTTCGTGATCGTTATTTACAGTTGAGATTTGACGTAGTGGGTTAATGTTAGTCAAGGATGCCTCTAAGAAGACGAAGAAGCCATTATCAACAGCTCACTGAGTTTGAACGAGGTCGTGTAGTAGTGCTACGAGAAGGTGGGTTTTCTTTCCGCGATATTGCAGAAAGACTTGGCAGGAATGTATCCACTGTGCATGAGTGTTGGCAGCAGTGGTCAAGGGAAGGTACTGCCTCAAGAAGACCGGGTTCCGGGCGGCCACGTGGCACTACTGAGAGGGAAGACTGCCGTGTTCGGCGTATGGCTGTGGCTAATCGTACTGCGTCTGCAGCTGAAATTCGAGCTGCAGTTGGCACCACAGTGACACAACGAACTGTTACAAATCGGTTACTTCAAGGACAGCTCCGAGCCAGACGCCCTGTAGCGTGCATTCCACTGACTCCAAACCACTGCCGTTTGCGACGTGAGTGGTGTAAAACTAGAGCTCATTGGAAGACGGAGTGGAGATCTGTTGTGTTTTCTGATGAAAGCCGGTTCTGCCTTGGTCGCAGTGATAGCCGTGTGTTGGTTAGAAGGAGGCCAGGTGAACGCCTGCTAGCGACCTGTCTGCGGCCTAGACACACAGGGCCTACTCCTGGAGTTATGGTTTGGGGATCAATTTCGTATGACAGCAGGAGCACTCTCGTGGTTATCCCACGCACCCTGACTGCAAATCTGTACGTCAGTCTAGTGATACAACCTGTTGTGCTGCCATTCATGAACAGCATTCAAGGGGGTGTTTTCCAACAGGATAACGCTCGCCCTCATACCGCTGTTGTAACCCAACATGCTCTACAGAGTGTCGACATGTTGCCTTGGCCTGCTAGATCACCAGATCTTTCTCCAATCGAGCACGTATGGGACATCATTGGACGACAACTCCAGCGTCATCCACAACCAGCATTAACCATCCCTGCATTGACCGCCCAAGTGCAACAGGCATGGAACTCCATCCCACAAACTGATATCCGACACCTGTACGACACAATGCATGCACGTTTGCATGCTTGCATTCAAAATTCTGGCGGTTACACCGGTTACTAATGTACCAACATTTCGCATTTGAAATGGCTCTTCTCGCCAATAGATGATCTGTGATCTTGAAACTTTAATCAATTAAATATGTTACCTAGACAAATGTATTGCTGAAATTTCATTACTGTACAATAGTTTTTTCTTGGTGTTGGGATTTTTTTTTTTCCATCAGTGTAATTTCAATGTAAATTTGAATAGGGAGACAAATTTTTCAAATAACGTATTCAGTAACGTAACATTTTATTTTTATTTATTTTTATATTTTTAATAAGATTATCCTTCTTCCAGTATTTTATTCATTCCACCAAACCAAGGATAAAAGTTTATTTTATTTATTTCAATACATTTTTGTAGCTATGACGTTTGTTTTAGCGCTATCCTTGGGAAATTTGTGCTTTTATTATCAAGAAGGTTTTTTTTAGATTATCATCTATTCTTATTTTTTTTGTTTCAAAGCACGGGTATTTCTTTTTTCAATGATTTGTTTCAATTATGACGGGATTTTGTTTTAATAAATCATTCTTCTACCATTATTATTTTACTCATTCTCCTCCAAATAAAGAAAAAATATTTTTTTTTTGTTTCAGTGCATTTTTTTAGCTATGATGTTAGCTTAAGAGTTATTCTACGAAAACATAGTCTTTTATTATTATGAAGATATTAAAACACATATTAAGTATATTAAATAACATTTTAAAATTAAAAAAAATGTCTGTTAAAATGTTAATAGTTTGGAAATATTAACGAAAGAACAAATAAACATATTCATTAAAGTGTCTAAAAATTTTTTTAATTAAAATATGCCTGTTATAGTTTTGATATAAAAAAAATTTAACAAAAGAACAAATAAATATGTTCATTAAAATGTCTAAAAAATCATTTAAATTAATTTCTCCTTCAACAATGGAAGACATCCTAAAAGAAAAAAAAGGTTGTCATTCCTTTCATCTCAGATTTTTTTTTTTTCCTTTTAAACGTTAATTATTACATTTAAAACATGTGATAATACTTAAATGCCCGCAAACTTTAATGATTTCGCAATACAATATAATAATCACTACCATCAGAATTTTTTTTTTTTTTTCCGTAGCTAATCTTTTAAGCCTTTTATTTAAATGATTAGGCAAAATACCATGTGTAATTTTTTTTATTCGCTTGTCAGTTCAATGGCAAATTAAATGAGCAACAAATTAAACCTATTTAAGAATTAATCATCCGTGATTAATTCAATCTGAAACATACTTCTTTTAAATGAATATTTTGTCTCTTGTGCTACAAGGAAAAAAAATATCGAATAATTTCAGATATTTAATTTAAGGCTTGTTTAAAAGGAGAATTGAGAATACATTTTTCTATAAGGAATTTTATAATTTATGTACAAAAAGTGAGTGGAATGTTTGTAGCTGGACATATTTTTATTTAAATTTTGACGGTATGGGCTTAAGTTAATTATTTTTCAGTATTATATTTAGGAAATATTTTTAAAGTATAAAAATGATAAATATAAGTTTTAAAAATTATATATAATTTTATTAGTTAAGGAATACTAAATAAATTAAATATTAAAAAATACTTAAAAATTTATTAAGAAATATTTTTTTGTAATAATTTCTTTTTTTCTGTTAATATTATTCTTAATGATAAAATGCTGATTCTGTGCAGAACGAGGAACTCCCGTAACTTTACAAGTTTGTTTTACGTTTATATTAACCGTTTGCCAATGTGATCTTTGAGAATATCTTGAATTATTTAGAGATTTACAATCTAAAGTTGTCGAGAATAAGCTTCATCATGCAATGTTAAAGAAGGTCGCAAACTGAACTTTTAGCGTGCATTTTTTAATTAAAATTTGAAAACTATGCCCGCGTATAAGACAATCTTCAAATGTTTATGCACAAAATACTTCCATTTTTTCTAGAGAAACTTTTACTATGCTTTATAATAGCTAATTTCAAGATTAAATCGCTGAACATCAATATCACTGAAGTATGCTAATACGTATAGTCGTAATAAACCGTAATAAGAAGACGCAAATGTTGGAAATTATGTATTAAGTATTCATATATTTTTTACGGTGTGAGCTTTGTCCTAAGCTTTCACTGGTGCTTGGTGACCGTTTAGCCTGGTGATCGTAGTCACCAGGTGGTGTTCTTCTTGAGCGAGGTCTAACTATGCTACCACTTCTTTAAATATTAGTCGCAGAGGTTCGACACTGGAAATTTCAAAAACTAGTCATTGAGAAAGTCTCCGAATCATCAAGTATTTTGCCATATCCGTTGCCAAGGCTCTTTAGCCAATCGAATATCAATGACTTTCCAATAAGGAAATCTGACAGTAAATATTTTTTAACACTTTAATGGGCAAATGGTGAAAAGTTATATCGGAGGTCTTCACATGTATTGTCATCTAGCGGCAACCAATCAAAAATGTGACGACTGTTGGCTGATTTATAACTTGATGTTTAAAGGTAGAAACAATGCCAAATAACAGAAATTTGATGTTCTAGATATCCCATAAGGGCATTTGAAAACACATGTTGCTTCTCAGAAACCGTGTCAAACAAAAGCTTAAACAAATCTACCAGTACAATAAAAATATCAATGTGCGATAACCAGTAGTTTTACCATAGTATCCGTGTTATCTTTAAGAGAATATAAATAACTTTTAATCATGAAAACAGTATTGTTGCGTTCCTTGTGGTTGTTTGGCCATTTAGATGTATAGGATGTCACCTTCTTTAATTGGCCACCGCCACTTTAGAATGTAGAAAAGAGGGGGAAAAAGCAAAAAAAAAAAAAAAAGGCTCGCACCGGAAGTAATAAAAGGACAAAATTGACTAGAAAAAGACATTGAACAGCGGGAACGGGCGGGCTGAGGCATTGGTCCTATCGTCCAGGATTAATACGTCTCGCCTAGTATGTACACTCGCCTAGTAAAACACATGTTGCTTCTGAGAAACCGTGTCAAATAAAAGCTTAAACAAATCTACCAGTACAATAAAAATATCAATGTACGATAACCAGTAGTTTTACTATAGTATCCATGTTCCCTTTAAGAGAATATAAATAACTTTTAACCATGAAAACAGTATTGTTGCGTTCCTTGTAGTTGTTTGGCCATTTAGATGTATAGGATGTCACCTTCTTTAATTGGTCAACATTACGTTTTAAACTATATATTTGCGATAGTAAAATGAAGGGTAGATTTATCTTTTCTAAAACTATAGTAATTCTCTTATTTTTTATTCAACAGTCTTTTAAAAACTTAGTAGTTAACATTATAATGAAAAAAGTTTCATCTTAAAGTGAATTCTAATACATTCTGTTAATTTATCTATTATAATTTTTGCAAATACCGATAAAATATGTTCATTGCGGTATACGGAGCTTGCAAAACATAAGTTAATTTGCTTAGTCTGTTATTTCCGGTTTTTTACCCTTCATTTTCTCTTTAATTTAAGGAAATGCAATAAAATATATTAAAATGCTTAGAAGCTTAGAGAAAAAGAAAAATATTCATAACATTCAAAAATACTTAGCCTGGAAATTCTTTGAAAACCTTTCTCTCGCTTTACAGTCTTCTCTAGGGAGAAATCAACAACATTTTTAATTAAATTTAGTTTTTTCAAATCGCTGCATTTTTAACATATTTTAACTGCTGCTTAAATTTTACGAGTGTGAAATAAAATTATAGCCTTATATTATGGAGCAATGCTATCACGCACTTCAAACAAAAACAATTTTTTTTTTTTCTGTTGTTGTATAATTTTGAAGTTTTAATTAATTTCCGTTTTAAAAGTAAATTAAGCAAGAAAGATGAATTTGAACAGAATATATGTATGTATATATATATATATATTCTTTAATCAGTAATTTTAATTATTTACGGAATACTACTTTAATATCATTGCTATTTCAATTAAATAAAAAATTTCAATAATGTTCAGTGCTATTTAAAAAATAAACCAAGTACTCCATATAAACTTTTAAAAATTCTAAAATGTCCTTGAAGTTTCTAAAAGTTCACAAAATTCGCATTAATTTATTTTAAAGTAATTGTAAAATATACTTAGTAAAGCTTGTTTTTTTAACTGAGTTTTTTAATTCTTTGTTCATATAGCAAAGCAGACGGTTGAGAGAAAAGTGGTGTCTGTCTAAATGAAGCTCAGTCTAAAATACATGAGGTACACATTTAGAGGGATAACAGTTGGAAAATGTGAACACATGAGTGGAGTAGCTCTACACCGGGACGATCCTAGTGTGAGATGTTCCTATGAATAAGGACTCGTCTACTACAGAGATATTTCTCCGTTAACCGCTGGCGCATCAGGCATTTTGTTGCCTTAGGGTTGCTACATGTATCCAAGGCGTTCCGTAAATAAACAAACTGCAATCATTATTTCTATCGTTTGAATTACTTTGGAGCAGTGTTGGGCATAATTGATTAAAAAGTAATTGAATTACAATTGAATTACAATTAAATTATAATTATTTTACTGTCAATCGATTAACAAGTAATTGATTACAAATAAATTGAATAAGTAATTAAATTTATTGAATAAATAATTCAATTTATTTGTAATCAATCACTTGTTAATAGATTAACAGTAAAATAATTGTAATTTAATTGTAATTCAATTACTTTTTAATCAATTATGCCCAACACTGCTTTGGAGTTACTTTTTTAATCATTTTTCATAATTTTGCTAATTAAATTGAGATATGGGAGATTGTTTAGTGATAAATTGTTATAATAACTCAAGAAAACAACATAAAATGTTCAGATTTCTACAAGATAATTTAAGAAAAATAAAATATTACTTTTATTTACTTATATTTTTCTTTGTGTTTCTGACATGTGCGAATGTAAAAAAAAAAAAAAAAAAAAAAAAAAAAAGCGTTATTTTAATCATATTATTTATATTAATAACCATGAATTAATTAAAAAAGACCTTTTATTACTGTGTGTTTGAATTTTGGCGACGTTTACTGTGGTCGCCAAAGTTGTTTTGTTTCTGAGTCCTAATTTACATATATTTTAAGATTCTTTTTATTATTATTATTATTATTATTATTATTATTATTATTTAGGAATAGTAATGCTATAAATAGTACAAAAAAGTAAGTCAATAAATATAAATTTATACAACAGTAAGCCCTTATTTTTATTTATTTATTTATTTATTTTTGCAAAAATTTATGATTTGTATTAAAAACAGAAACAGCATCTTATCCCCAGTACATCTACACAATATCTTGAGGATAAAATAACATCCCGAGAATGTACTGTGTATAAATGTGTTGTTAGGGATATTATATACTTGTTACTTATTACACTTGACCGGCGTAGCTTCAGATCAAGATTTCTTAAAATTGCTAGTGAAGCGATAAGGACGCCAAGCAGGAATGCTGTCTTCTTCCTAGGCAACAAAATGTCGGCGATGCGCCGGCCTATATAACTTATTTAAGGGGCCCTACGTTAACCAAGTCCTGACGGAGCATCATGCATCGAGGGACCTCCAGTATGGATTTTTAAAAGGAAGACAATCTGTCAGTGTAGGATAAGCGTTAGTCCAATCAAGCATTGCCTTTACTGGACTACTGTTGTAGAAAACGGATCGCGGCCATTGAGTCCGATCCTCATACTTCAAATTGTCTGATCGCTATATTGTCGTATGAGCTATACGACAGTTTATACGACACTTGTTTGTTATTCTTTTCTCTACATTTAGAATAAAAATATTGGATTCTTAAGGAATTTCGTATAATATTACGCATTTTTAAATAAATTTGTTTGGAATTTAAATGGAATTTAACTTTTAAAGGATTTATACGTTTTGCGATTTCCTAAACGGGATTTGCAATTTTACAAAATAAATGTTTCTATATGATAAAAATTTTGGGGGCAATTTAACTCAAAAAGTGATGAATTTAATACTAAGAATAGCATGAATCTTTCTTTCCTTTTTTTTCTGTTCCTTTCTTTCTTTCTTTCTTTTTTTTTTTTTTACTTTGAAGTAAATTGATGGTCGTGGAATTTTCGCATGTCTTGTAAATTTTTTCATAACTTCGCAACGTTTTTCATGACTTGGACGCGGATTTTACCTCATTTTTTATGGCATGGAATTGCATTAAGTTTGATATGCAAAAGTTTGATATAGAAAGTTATTCTCATTCGATTTGGTACATATTGCCCGACATACGACGGTGTTATTATACGTACTTTGCGATTTGTCATTCTTTTTTAGGACTTTTATCACTTTCAATGTGATATGTATTTGTTATTCTACAATGTAGTTGTCAAACGAAGTTTTTCTCAGAAAAGTCATCATCAAGAGATTGATTCATTGTTTCATTTTTAGATTGTACGTCTCTACGCTTCATACATATTGGGTTGTTCGGAAAGTAATTTCGTTTTTTCCCGACAGAGGATTTAATTGTATTTTTTTGCACCCAACTTCACATTTAAGCCGTATAATTTTTATATGCTTTGAGAGCTCATATAGCAAGGCTTGTGTATGATCAATTCCAATTAATTCTACGCAGTAGTTTTTGGTTGGTGCCCTTTTAAATATGGAGAGCGATAAGCAGCATTTTCGACATATCTTACTGTTTTACTACAGAAAGGGTAAAAATGCTGTTCAAGCCAGAAAGAAATTGACCGATGTGTATGGAGAAGGTGTGTTGACAGTACGCCAGTGCCAGAACTGGTTCGCTAAATTTCGATCCGACAATTTTGATGTCGAAGATGCACCACGTTCGGGAAGGCCGGTTGAAGCTGATAAAGACGCGATAAAGGCATTAGTTGATGCGAACCGGCGAATAACAACACGTGAGATCGGATTGAGGTTAAATTTATCAAATTCAACAGTTTATGACCACTTGAAAGGCCTGGGATTATCCTCGAAGCTCGATGTATGGGTTCCCGATGTTCTCACAGAGAGAAATCTGTGTCGCCGTCTTCGATTCGCTTCTCAAACGTCACGATAATGATCCGTTTTTGAAGCGCATCATCACTGGGGACGAAAAATGGGTTGTATACAACAACGTCATACGCAAGAGGTCATGGAGCAAAAAAGATGAACCGACTCAAACCATTTCCAAAGCCGATATTCACCAAAAAAAGGTGATGCTGTCTGTTTGGTGGGATTTTAAAGGAATCGTTTTTTTTTGAGCTTTTACCGGATAACACAACGATTAATTAGGAAGTCTACTGTCATCAGCTGGACAAACTGAATGATGCACTTCAACAGAAAAGGTCAGAACTAATCAACAGGAAAGGTGTAGTGTTTCACCAAGACAACGCGAGACCTCACACAAGTTTGGTCACTCGCCAAAAGCTTTTACAGCTTGAATGGGATACAATGCCACACCCACCATATTTTCCAGACCTGGCACCATCGGATTATTATTTGTTCCGGTCACTCCAAAAATTTTTAGACGGTAAAACCTTCACCTCAAATGAGGAGGTCAAAAACCACCTCGATCAGTTTTTTGCCAGCAAAGACCAAAAATTTTATGAGCGTGGAATTATGCTACTACCAGAAAGATGGCAAAAGGTGTTGGACCAGAACGGCCAATATATAATTTAATAAAGTATTTGTTTATTATACGAAAACTGTCTTTCATTTCCACAAAAAAAAAAACGAAATTACTTTCCGAACAACCCAATAGTATACAATTTGCTGTCTACGTCATAACTTTATTATTACTTATATTTGCTTTGTAAAAAACTTAATAATCTCATTCAACCATTTCCGCTTCCAGGTTTTGGATTACAAATGTTTGCTAAGCTAGAATCATTGTTTAAGACAGTATTATATGATTGGTTCATGGGGTAACAAAATGTATTTAAGAAAAGTGCTCTTTGGCAAGCACTACTTTTATGTGCTCTCTGTAATATCCTATTACCTTGTGTCTTACAAAAATGTTAAATTTTATGAGTGTTTCACTCTGGATGTTTGTGCATTCCATCAATATTTATTTTCAGTGTTAACACAGGGTTGACTGGTTTGTATGGACTAACATCACAGTGGGTTATTGGCGTTGGTCTCGAAGTCACCACTGAAGGTCCTATAGAGAAATACCATTAAACTTTAGATCCTGAATGAATGATATTACTCTCCTTTTTTTGTGTCAACGACATTCAAGTGAATTTTAGGTTGATTTCTTTAGAAATCGACCTATTGCAATCACTTCGTTTATCTATCTATCTATCTATCTATCTATCTATCTATAATGAAAATTTTGATAACTCCCGATAACTCCCGAAATAATACTCGAAATCGAACCAAATTTGGACAGTGAATTGATCTTATAAATATCTTGGATGAGTGCGTTAACCAAGTTGCTCCGACTTTTTGTTTTCAAGTGGCAGCCACTTGAATATTTCTAACCCACATTGTAAAAAGCGTATTTAAAGCAAGATTTGCTTGAATTTTTATGTAAATCTAGACTACATAAGGGTCTAAATGAACTTTATTAATGAAATTTATCTGCCATTTTTAATAAAGTGGAGGATATCTTAAGTTAAGTGGGGCCACTTGAAATCAGGCTACCACTTGAAAATTTAAAACCACGATAACTTTCGAAATAATACTCCAAATCGAACGAAATTTGGACAGCGTCTTAACTTGTGTTATGAATATCTTGGATGAGTTTCTTAATCAAGTTGCTCCACCATTTTGTTTTCAAATGGAGACCACTTGAAATTTTCAAATTCAAATAGTAAAAAGCGTTTTCCGAATTTGTTTGAATTTGGTGTATACATAGACTATATAAGTGTCTCAATGAAGTTTATTAATGAACGTATCCGCCATTTTTAATAAAGTGGCGGATATCTTAAGTTAAGCAGGGCCACATGAAATCAGGCTACAATTTGAAAATTTAAAATTCCGATAACTTCCGAAATAATACGCCAAATCGAACCAAATTTGCACAGTGTCTTAACTTGTGTTATGAATATCTTGGATGAGTTTCTTGGATGAGTTCGTTAACCAAGTTGCTCCGACTTTTTGTTTTCAAGTGGCAGCCACTTGAATATTTCTAACCCACATTGTAAAAAGCGTATTTAAAGCAAGATTCGCTTGAATTTTGATGTAAATCTAGACTACATAAGGATCTCAATGAACTTTATTTATGAAATTTATCTGCAATTTTTAATAAAGTAGCGGATATCTTAAGTGGGGCCACTTGAAATCAGGCTACCACTTGAAAATTTAAAAACACGATAACTTCCGAAATAATACTCTAAATCGAACCAAATTTGGACAACGTCTTAACTTGTGTTATGGATATCATGGATGAGTTTCTTAACCAAGTTGCTCCACCATTTTTTTTTCAAGTGGAGACCACTTGATATTTTCAAATTCAAATTGTAAAAATCGTATTCCGAATTTGTTTGAATTTTGATGTATACATAGACTATATAAGTGTTTCAATGAAGTTTATTAATGAACGTATCCGCCATTTTTAATAAAGTGGCGGGTATCTTAAGTTAAGCGGGGCTATTTGAAATCAGGCTACCACTTGAAAATTTAAAATCCCGATAACTTCCGAAATAATACTCCAAATCGAACCAAATTCGATCAGTGTCTTAACTTGTGTTATGAATATCTTGGATGAGTTTCTTAACCAAGTTGCTCCACCATTTTGTATTCAAGTGGAGACCACTTGAAAATTTCAAATTCAAATTGTAAAAAGCGTATTCCGAATTTGTTTAAATTTTGATGTGTACACAGACCATATAAGTGTCTCAATGAAGTTTATTAATGAACTATGGATTTTCCCGCCAAAAGTCGCCAAAAAAGTCGCCAAGTGAAAAAGTCGCCAAATTTGTCACCAAATCCATTACCTGCAATATTGGAGCTTTTTAGTGCGTTTTTAAGGGAAAATTAGCCTATTTTAACGTTAAAACAAACTAGAAATGCACAAAATTAACATTTAATCAACTTACTAAGCTTCTTTGAAAGAATTTCTACAAAAAAATAAATAAATAAATAAATAAATAAATAAATAAATAAATAAAATAAAATAAAATAAAATAAATAAATAAATAAATAATTTTTTTTTTTCAAATTTGCAACAATATCTTAGATTAATTAGTTCACTGAGCAACTTTCTCTGCCATTTTGATCCACGCGGCAGCCACTTAATTTTCCATCACGATGACTTTTGAGATTCTGAATTAATTCCAACTATATTTGTACAGTAGTCTTATCTCACAAATGCATTTCATATATTTGTCAACTTGGCCCATTATCTTGTTTCCAAGCGACGGCCACTTGAAAATTTTAAATTCGCATAAAAAGGTATTTATGAACCGATTTGCTTAAAACTCCATATGTAGATAGCCTACATCAATATTTCTACTAATTCGTTATTAATTTGTAGCCGCCATTTTGAAACAAAATGATGGCTACTTGATAAGGAAAAAGAAATCAACCTACCCTTCCGAATAAGCCGGAAGGACTTGTTTAAACTTAATGATGCAGACATAGATTAACAGTGACGAACACTGTTATAGCTAAGGTGGCCAAATGTCTCTAATTTCTGGGAACAGCCTTTTGAAGGCATTTTCGTAAGTTTTGAAAAATTGTAGAAAGTAAATTATTCAACATTTTTATTATTATTATTATTATTATTATTTTATTTTTTAGTCCTCATTCATTAAGAATAAAAATTAAATAATTATAGCAATTTTTAACGCTTCTTCGTTATAAATGCAAACTGATCTGGTCACTAGTCATGCCCCCACCCTTCTGTAAAATAGTCGAAAAAGTATAACCGTCTCAAGCACTGATAACAGATACTGTTAATTCGTTTCTTGCGTTCTAATGGGAAATTAGTTTACTAACTAGACAGCTTCAGTGCCTAGAACATAAGGACTACTACTCCGTGAATGGCACAATTAATATCGATTACATTTCTCCCCCCCCCCTCTCTTTTTTGTTAAAAAGCACTTATAATGCACAAAGATTTACTTATTAAGCATACCGATAATCTTAATTTACTGTGATGACTAGTTTGTAAAATGAATGACGTTCAAGTGTTAAGAATGGTGTTAAATAAATTATGAAGGCATCAATTTATGTACTGATGTAAATTAACATTAAAGTGCAATATTAGTAAACATAAGTTAACGTAAAAGTGCAATATTAGCAACATTTATTACTAAGTTTAGCAAAGTTTTTAAACTTATTAAATCGTAATATTTAAGGAAATGGTATTGCTTTCACCTTATTTAAGAAGTTTTTATTTTGTTTTTCGCCATCATTAAAAACTTTACTTACATTTCAAACTTTCAGAAAGGGAAATTGAGTTAAAAAAATTCTATATTATATGGAAATTTTTTTTAATAAAGTATAAATTTTTTTATTTAGGAAATATTTCTGACAACTGATACTTTTTCTCATTTTTCACGAACTGAATTAAGAAAATAAATACTTTTTTAATAACAGAAAGTTTTATTCCCCATTTCTTTAAAATTTATAATAAGCCAAAATCACGTGCGCATAATTCTGGTGCATTTTTCTAATATTTTATGAAAAAAAAAAAAAAAAAAAAAAAAAAGAAAGAAAAAATAAATAAATAACGGAATTGCCTAAAAAGCGTTTCTTCTTCTAGCAACTTTATAAAAACAAATATTTCAAGTAGTCCTAAAAACTTCTGTTATTAAAACAAAATACGAGCATGTGAGATAAAAGAAAAATTAATTTAAATTCTTTTTTCGCTGGCATCAAACACGGAGAAAGAGTTTTATCTTTATTTTCTTTTAAATAGAATGCGTAGAACAATTACCCCAGGGTGAATTCACATTATGTGTCTTCTTCTTCTTTTTTTTTCTTTCTTTTTTAAAAATAGTTTTAAGTTAAAACAAAAAAAGTAATAAAGGGACAAAATAGGTTTAATATATATAATTACATTTCTTAATATAATTAAATAATAATCTGGTGTGTCACTCACACGACTTTCTCTTACCCTGAAATTTAATACTATAAATACAGGTTGCAGATTAAGGGGTAAGATAACGAGCACTGTTATGTAAACCTGTGCTAAACAATTCATATTAGGCTTCTGAAGAGTTTTATATGATAATTAGTTCTGTGTGAGGGGGGCTAAAAATAATTCTGTTTTTTTAAAATAACTTATTAAAATTATTATTTAAAAAAATTACCTTTTATGATAATGCAGGCGATTTCGATATTAGAGAAGTAGTATAACACCAAATATCCAAAAAAAAAGTCCATTTTATTCTCAATATTTAAATTTAAAAAAAAAAAAAAAAAAAAAAAAAAAAATCTAAGTTTTTTTTTCGTTAAAAGTATAAAAAAAATCGATAACTTTGTTTTAAATTATCGCAGATCGATGGTTCAACCATTCGTTTTAAAGGTATTGGCGAGCTCTTTTGAAAGATATCCATCATGAAAACTTACTCCCCTCGAGGGGGGACTTCCCCCCAGGGGGGAGGCGAGGCTCCTACATACACAAATTTTTTTTCCCAGTTGACTAACTCTATTACAAAAAATATATATTCGTTTCATTTGGTTTAGTGCAGTGTATAGACGTTAAACTCTACTTACCTGCAATTTTCCCCATATACGTAATGTATTAGAATTCTCTTGATTGTCCCAGTACACGAACCATTTGCTTGATCTTAATGAAAAGCTTACTGTAGCATCCCTATATTATACACATTTAGAATACCAAGTTTGAACTTTCTGCCATAATTTGTTTTTGAGATATGTTGATAACAGACAGACACACAGACACACACACACACACACACACACACACACACACACACACACAGCCCATTTGCTAAAAACATGATTTTCGTATTCAGGGGACCTCAAAACGTGTAAATATAACAAAATTTCGCGTTCGAAAATTTGACCCAAAAACAATACTTTCTCTACCTTATGGGTAATAGAAAGTAATAAATAATTTATAGGATTTTAATTTTTCATATTTATGAGGAATTTAGGAGAAGTATTGAGTGTAGTAATAAGTTTTAGAGCGTGTTTCAGAGAAATGAATATGTAATTGAAAGCAGAGATACCTTTATACATCAAAATATTATCCATCACTATATAATACCTTACGCCATCCGTCGGGCAATTGACGAATACCAAGCATGTAGAACAATTCTTTTTTTAATGTGATGAATTTATCTAGTCATTTTTGTACTTCGTCCATTGTGCGGAAGTGTACACAAGACTAGGTGCTGCTTATCAATCGAAACAAATGATAGTTCGGAGGGGCTGAGTCAAGGTTATGCGCCGAATGTTCCCAAACTTCCCAAACAAGCATTGCTAAGATGTCATTGAAAATTTTTTTGAACATGTAGTCTGAGGTTATGAAGGAGTAATGTTACGGGGCCCAAACCTTTGCAGTAAATACACGTTTTCGTCTGATCCCCTGACTATGTATCAGAAATTGTTGCTCTTAGTGTTCAACAGTTATACTTACAGTCGATAATAAAAGTATCCGAACACTAGCAAAAATTCCTATATAAAAAAGTACACTTAATACATAGTTTTGTTAAATAAATCCTTGTCAAATCCTGTTCTTAGTCAGTCTAAGAATATGATTCGAGAAGGATTTATTTAACAAAACAGTATTAACTCTACTTTTTTTTTTAATATTGGAATTTTTGCTAGTGTTCGGATACTTTGTTACCGGCTGTACATTAGGCGTCGATTTGCTAGTAATAATTAATTGTTAAAAATAGTTTTAATTAAGTTGCGTGTAAATAATAATAATAATAATAATAATAATAGATAAATAAATAAAAATAAAAACCTAAGCCTATTTTTGTTTTCTAGGTAATAGATATAAAATTCTGCACAAAACAGAATTTAATTTAGTGCGACAAGACTTATTTTAATCAATTCACCCACATGACGGCATGCAATAACTGTGTTTCATTCCCTAGCATTGGTTACTGTATTAATGTCTTAAAATATCTTTGATATAGCTTTTGCATAGGAGCCTCTTGGAGTTTTTTTAAAAATTTTTGTGATTTTACCGACGAATTGTAATGGCTATTATAACTGCACAAGTAAAGTAGTGTCTTGGCGAGAAACGAACTACTTTGATGTTAAATTTCAAATTCTGCTAGGTCAATATAAAGCCTTCTTCAGACCAGTACTAAAGCTGTTCCATTTCTTTCACACGATATTTCTCAATTTTATTTTAATTATTTAAAAAAATTGTTTGATATCAACTTTTTGAAAATTTTATTGAGTACTTTTGAAGTTATGAGAGTTATAACTCATGAATCATAGAATCTTTTGATATGCAGTTTTTAGAGTTGTAATTAACTTTTAATAGTCAAAGTTATGTCACATTAAATAAATTTATTAGATTACTAATGGCGTCATATCCGTCTGAAATTATCATAAAAACGCTTTAATTTAATTAACTTAAAAAAGTTGTTTTTTAAAGTTAACTTTAACTCAAATTTAAAGTTAACTTTACTTTATTTTCAACATAAATAATAATAATAATAATATATATCATCCTATACTGAATCTGTTCCATTTCTTTATCCGCGTTTGTAATTATCGATAGATGACACTTTCTCAACTGAAGTTGTTAGTAAATATAATAGCCCGTGTATTTATTATTGTTCTTTCTCCGCCATTACATCATGGAAAATCGATTGCATAATAGGATGCAATGAAAATTATTGCGTTTTATTATTTAATAATTCCACTGTATTTTAACTGCATCTATACGTTATCTTACAATAAAGGTACATTAAAATAAATAAATAAATAAATAAAAATAAAGGTACAACTATAGAGTTGGTCCATAACTGGATTTGGCGATTTTTCTTTGGCACCGTTTTGAACGATAACGATGTCTTTCTGAATTCTTTGCAATACAATACGCTTTTGTTTACGCTTGGAATCCATCGCAACCATTTGCAAAAATGGCATTTCGCCATAATCACCAAAGAAAAATCACCAAATGCACTTGTGGACCAATACAATAGTTGTTCTATGACATCCATGAAATGTGATCGTTTTGCTTTTGCTCGTTAGCGAAGGAAACGATCAGTTTATCTAGAATATTTTATAATTAAAACAAAATTAAACGTATTATTACTTATGAAATTCTCAGGGGCGAAATGTTTCGAACAAACAGTCATTCTTGACAATACTTCTTTCCCAATTCGTAAACGTCTAATCCATTCAGACTTTCTACTAACTAAAGCTTTATTTCCATTAGCGGAGACAACTGGATTTTTAAATTTGTCATTTGTAAACAAATGGAAGCTTAATTCCGGACTTCTTGATTCATTGGAGTTACTCTGTGGCACACAGCAGCATGTGTTATCTTTTTTGCCGGATTTGTTCATCCTATCGAATATACAGCAGCAGCAAGCAATGACGTCTCGACGAAAGCGTGAAAGCTATCCGTTCAGTGGTAGTCTTAATTTCACCGTAGCCCACCAGAGGGCGAGCATTTCATTACAATCGCGGATAGCACGATTTTCCTCAATTTTATTTTAATTATTAAAAAAAAAAAAAAATGTTTATAAGTCCATTTTTTTCGACATAAAAAGAAATATATTTGTTGCTTAATTAATTTTTTTGGGCATCAGTTTTTTTTCTTTTAAATAATTTTAACGTTAAAATAAAGTTTTTATTTATCGTCTTTTGAACCAATCGTCCGATTGAACTAAAAAATCGGAATTAGCTATATTTTGTCTTGATTAATGAATGTATCTGTTTTTGATAAAATTTAATAATCTGGACTACAAATTCGGACAGATACAATGTCAAATTTTAAGTTTTATATGTTTAGATAAAAAGAAAAATGTTTGCACGTTCGTTCACGGTGATATATATGACAGCAAACTCACTGTCTGAAAGAAATGGAATATCTGAACCTGTCTTACTAAAAAGTAGCTAAAGTTCTACTTTCAGCTTATATCTATTTGTAATAAAATTTTCAAAAGCATTTAAAACTAATAAAGAAAATGAATAAAATGATTTTTTTTTTTTTTTTTTTTAGTAAATTCACTTTCCTGACAAAGTTTATTGATAGGGGAAAAAAAAGTATCTTTATTGTAAGATCAATTACTGCAATACTTGTTACTTAAAAGAAAAAAAATATATATATATATATTCTTTAAAATATATATACCACAAATAATTTTTGGTAGATTACTATAGAAAAAGAAAATTTTGCATTCGAAATCCAACAAAAGCTTGCTTTTAAAAGTAAACATGAACTAAATTGTTCAATTAATTCGTGATAAAGCAGACTGATATCCTTAATTATGGGTTCATTTTTTTTTTTTTTAATAAAACGGAACTTCTTTGAGTCGAGAAAAATCTTAAAAATGAATATTTGAAAAGCTAAAAAATATTTAGAGCCTCGGGGTTAATTATTTGACATCATCACACAAGAAGCGCAAATAAAAGTTTTTACATGACGTAAACATTAGGAGGCTGAACATTAATTAATTTATTTTTTATCCAAAGAATTTGAGGCATTTTCTCTGATTTGATTGAAAGAAATTTTATGGATTTTATTGCATTATGTTTGCAAATACTAATAATAAAAAAAAATAAAGAGATTTTATTAAATATTTTTCAGCACAAAAATACACAAGGAAAGAGTTTCATAGTAGCTTTTATATTATGAATAATTCATAAGAAAGAAAATTCGCGCTTAGATTATGAAGCACTTTCCAACATTTGAAGAGAATTACTGAAAACTTTCACGAAGTTACAAGCAGGAGGCAAATTTTATGCATTTCAAAGTATCAGTAGCATAGATTCTAATTTAATCAAAACTAACTGTAAATGCTAATATACAGGATTGAAACATATAGCTTTTAAACCCACAAAGCTGTAAAAATAATTAATAATAAATTAAATAATTGGTATACAATAAATAATGAAACTTAAAAACTTCTTCACACCCCATAAAATTAACGTAAACACTACCGGTTTCGAAAGGACATCGCCTTTTCCCGCCAGGTTAAAAAACAAAACGTGCTTAAAAAACAACCTTGGAAGCAAAAGCAAGACTGAAAGCAGGACAAAACCCAAAGGCGGATTAGCAACACAACCAACCAATAGGAAAGCAGCATGCAATAACTAATCAGAAGGGAACACAATCAAAAAACAGGAGATAACAGAAACAAACACTAAAAGGTAGGAGGGTATTTTATTTTATTTTCATTTTTTCATTCATTCATTATTATTGTTTATATATATATATATATATCCACCCCTCTAAAAGAGGTTTAATTTAATTTTTAATCACAAAACAGTGCTACAGCATTGTACATCACATGTCTTCAGGGTATGTGATTGGATCTGAAGAAATTATCGTGATCGACCGCCATTGTATGCAGTGATTTCATATTAGAGGAGTAGTTGTTCTAATTTTCCAGGTAAGAAGATAGTTTAATTTACACGTGTTTAATTTCTTAGAAGTTTGAGCTGTGATATGTTTTCGGAAAATTTCTTTCTTTCTCTTTAACCACATTAATTTTATTTCTAATAGATTTATCAGATTAAAAGTTTAATGCCAAACAAATTGTGATCATAGGCATGTTCTCAAGGTGGCCTAGATGTCAAGCAACCTTGGAACACGTAGACCAACTTAACAAACAAATCCACAAATTAATGTTATAAGAATAACTTTCAAAATTTCTGTTTAACTATCTGAAAAAACTTACTACCATTTATTCACCAACAACTTCTACACTATTGAGAATACCAGCGATCGCTCGAAAGCAGTCAATGAATCCCAGAATAAAAATCCTGAACTACTTTGCACGAAAAGTGGTTGAAAGTTCTTTTGTGCCAAAAGATGAATAAAAAGAAAAACTCGAAAAAAAAAAAAAAAAAAAAAAAAGAGCGTCTTAAGTACATTTCAAAAGTGCTTTCAGTATATGGTCCACCTTTGGAACACTATGTGCCAAAAGTGGTCCACAAGATACAATTTTGAAATTATGTTATAAAAATATCTAAATTATATACATTTTATAAAGAAAATTATACCTGATATGTGTATAAAGATAAGCTTAAATTTAAGATAAGCGTAGTATTTCACGAAAAAAATTTCAGCCACATACACCCAACTGGAAAATTATAAAAAATTCTCAAAGCTTAACTATGGTCACTTTTGGCTCACCTACCTTATATATATATATATATATATATATATTCAATGAAAATTATTTAATCGAATTAAACAAATTTTTCCAAGCTAAAGATAGTAAAGTGGAATCATATTTTTCATTAACAATTTTATCACGATTTAGATAGACAACTTAATTTTCCAGGAAATCTAACTCGGAAACGCGTTTAGCATTAATGATAATTTTGGCTTGCTGAAAATTAAAACTATGGTCAGATTCCCAACTATACTTCGTAAAAGAAAATTTTGAAATATTTTGTTTCGTGACATACGATATATATATATGTATTTAATTATGAATAATTCGTAAGAAAGAAAATATATGCGTCTCATATAAATTATGAAAAAATTTCCAATGTCTGTTGAGAAACTTTTCTCAAGTTTCGAAACTTCTGCACTGCCTTTCAATTGATCAGTTATTATATACTTTATTCATAAATAGTTGTATTTTGTTTTTGTAATAGCAAAGGTAAATAAATAAAGTAAAAAAGACATTTTTTGTCTTTAAACTGTTGAGGTTTGATAAAATAAAAAATGTTAACATTATCAAAATATTTTCATTGAATAAGTATAATGTAAACCAATTATTAGGAAGATTCCAAAAATTATATGGGGTACACATGACACACAACAGTTGATGGAGTTAGAAAACGTGTAAAACCTATAAAATCAATAAATAGCTTTTCAAAGAAAGATATTTTAAATAGCTGTTTGAAGCATTGAAAAAGGCTTTGAATAGAATGCATCCAAAACCTATTTTAATAGAAAATATGTTTCAATCTGAGTACAAAACATAGCTATTCATTATTTAAAATTTAAGTTGTTTTTTTGAGACGCTTTTTAATTATTTAATTATTTAATTTATAATTTTTCTTATGAGAAGAATGAATATTTCGTGATGTACAGGATTATTTCCGAACCATTGTTCAGAAATATACAAGGAGGTCTGGAACATGATATGGTCTATGACATGGTCTATGATAAGGAAGAATCAAAATTGAACTTAGTGTCGATGAGCTACCCGCCTAAAAAGGCAGAGGCAAAAGACATGAGTGACAAATCATGAGTATTTATTAGACTGAGAAGAATGTATACTTACAACAATATTCTTTAAAATTAATTTGTAAAAGCAGGTGTTTGAATTTGCGACGCGCAGATGCAGTATACACATTTCAACCAGGACTCACCAATAGAAAAACGTTTGCAAAATTGTGGTTTGAATTAGCAATAACCTCACTTCTTACAACGATGCATAACCACTAAATTAATTCCGATTCCAGAGGGGTTTCATACATTTGGCTTTCCAAATAGCTCAAAAAAAAAAAAAAAAAAAAAAAAAAAAAAACAGTGAAGGACAAGTCAGTAGAACGAGGTGAACATAGATTGAGCCTTGTTCGGTTAATTCTAAGTAAAAAGCCTCCAAATTCTGATAAGCAATACAAGAAAAATTCGCTGGAATGCCGTCATGTTTAAATCACATGCATTAACTAATTTCACACAACACGTTTAAATCAACCTGTTGTACAGGAGCTCTTGCGCTAAAGTTTATAAGGATGAAATAATTCTTGAGCTTTTTAAATGAATACTGCAGTACCAGGAACCATAGATTAAATAAGCCGTAAATAAGAACAATATTTTTGTCTTACAGCACTTTATTTTCAAGTTTAACATCACAACAATGGACTGAAGATTATTTTATAATATACCTGAAAAGATACATAAAAATATTGTCTTCGAGACATTCAGGTGGTGTAAAACAAATTTTCAGGTAGAAAGAGAGGGCTTTGTGATCACGTGTTATTCGAGCAGTGGTTTAGAGCGAAATCTGTCATTCACTTAAAGACAGCCACAAGCAGACTGTGAAAAATACGCCAAGAGTTAGAAAAATATCGCCAATTTGTAGCCAAAAATAACCTTTTGTCTCTCGAATAATTTAATACAATTATTTTGAATTTAGACAGTTCGTTATAGAAATTTATGCCAAAACTCACGCCATAAACATCGTTTGCGTAAGGGAGACAGAAAGACTATGAATTCTTGCCACATCCTGTCATTTAGAAATATAAATTATCCTTTAATGATATTACAACGGAGATTTATTGCTTAATTTAGTTATAACAAATAGACTTACGCCCTTTAAAAGAATGAAATGTAATTTATGGATACACAACGGTTAAGAGATGAAAATAATATATATATATATATTTATATTTTATTTTATTAATTGGTTTAGTATTTTGGAAAAATAAGAAACCTGAAAGAGCGTTATTTAATAAAAGACATTTGTATTACTCGGAATAAATTATTAAATTTAAAGAATACGTTTTTGTTCTCAGCAGATTTATTTAATAGATTAACAGATAAAATATTATTAGAATTAAGATATTTATTTATAGAGAGACAAATGTGATTAAATATAAAAGATAATTTAGAATTTCGTTAGATATTTTAATAGACATTTAATTTATTGAAAATATAGTAATTATTTATTACATTTATTTAAAACTGTAATTAAAACTCATATATATGTGAAGAAACACCTTCACACCTGTTCTACCCAATTTCGATGGAATAACTCTATCAAGCTGCCCAGGCTTTAATTAATGTCGGAATTCTTATTAATAAGCATGAAATTGGTTAGACTAAGTGCATATTTCCCTTTATTATTTCAAAAAACAATATTAAAAATGAAAAATTTGGAAAACAGTTTATTTAACGGCTATGGATTTTTTGAAAATGAAAACCAACTAAATAAAAAAATATATGTGCTTGGTAATGCTTAATTCTGTTTACAGACGTCCCCACATATAGTTTGGCTGCCGGAGCCGATATGAGGTGACTTCATTTAAGTGCATTTAGTACCATTATCTCTAAATTTTTAAAATGCAACAAGAATTTAAATCATTATGCTGACGTACGAAAACCAATAAAATAGCAAGTCATTAAAGGTTAATATTCATTAAACTAGAATATTTTATTACAATTTCGTCAAAATGATATTGCTACACGGTACTTGGATTACAAAATTAGTGGTCTTATTGTAACTCTGCTAAAATGAACAGCGCAGGCAAAATGGCCCTAAATGCAAATTTATTTTATGAAATTGTAGAACTTTTACCTCTATCAAAATAACGTACATTTCTTTGTTGTTTTGATCCCCCAGCTTCAAAATCAAGTGCTCAAAAATATATAACGGTTTTCTAAATTTCGACCGTAATCAGTATGTAGAATGCATATTGACATATAATGAAGAAAACTTTTTTTTTTTTTTTTTTTTTTTTTTTTTTTTTGTAATTGTTAAATTTTTTTGTAACTGAATTATTTTTAAACAGATTTTTTTTTTTTTTTTTTAATATAATTACTTTATAAAGAATATGTATATTTAAAACTGTTTATTTTATTTTCATTTTGTGTGCTATATTGAAATCGGTTTAAAGTCTAAACATTATTTTTGCACGAAAGTGGAAATTTAGCTCGTTTTTCTTTCAAAAACATTTTCTGGAAATAATCACTTATGGTAAAAGTATGGCACGTATTTTATTAACTAGATTAATCTTCTTTATATATAGATATTTAAAAAAAAATTATTTAGAAAATATTAACTATGAAACAAAAATAAATAAATAAATAAAAAATAAAATAAATTATATTTAGTATATTTCATATGATATACACAATTATTTTTCCTTTTAAGTAAAGTTAGTTAAATTTTAATTTATCATTACACACACACACACACACACACACACATATATATTGAAACAAGTATATCTAAAATTAAAAAATCCCCACTCTTTTTAAAATTAATTCTTAATGAAGATTTGAAAGATTTTTTTTCTTTACCGGAAAAAAATTCGAAAAAGTTTTTTAATTACTTTTTACCGTGGTGCAAATAATTGGGCCGGAGGGGAAAAGGTTTCAGAAGATAAAAAAAAAAAAAAAAAAAAAAAAAAAAATCTTAAAACTACTTTTTTAAACTCATACCAAATGTCAAACCATTTTAGTCGCATATTAATAAAAAAGTCGTCTTCTTTCTAAAAATTTATGACATCTTATTTATATGAAATAAAAATTGTTTTACATGGTTACTTTAAACACTGATTTCATTTAAATATTTTAATGAACGCATAGGTATTAACAATAAATTTTTTTTAATGTTTACTTTCAACTAGGTTGAAAGTTTCTTTTTTTTACACCAGCATCTCAAAATTAAAAAAGATATTTTAATAAATTTTAAATAAAATAGGTGTTCTACTTTTAATTAGCAGCTCTTGTCATAGTTCTTCAAATATGCATATAAATAATGCATTTTTTTAATTCTTTTTATCGAGAAAAAACAGATTGTAAAATATATTTTGCATTTTTTTTTTTTTTTTTTTTTTTTTTTAAATCGAATGTATTATATGAAGAGGAATCTTAATTAATGACTTAGATAATTGTAATGTTTTCTAGATTTAATATATTTAATGACTCTGTACATATTTATTTTAGATAGTTTTTTTTTAATGACATGCTATGGAAATATGCTATATAAATAAAGTTATTTTTTAATTTGTGGAAGTTCACCGTGTTTAATCCAGTAATTAATTTTGCACTTTTTTTTAAATTTAGAAACTTGAAGTTGATATATTTTTTAAATTAAATAATAACTCTTATTCATTCCATTTGGAAAAAGTTTCAGTTTTTTATGTGAATGGAATAACCAAAAAAAAAAAAAAAAAAAAAGAAAGATAAATATATTGAGCAAAAAATAGAAAAGTAAAAAAAAAAAAAAAATCTTTACATTAATATAAAAAATAATAAAAGTCTTACTTATTAAATATTTGAAGTGTTCAAGCAGCGATTTTAAATCTCTGGATAATTATTTTTATTCTGAAATTTGAAATTTTATTAATTTTAAGAATTTTCTAGAGAAAGGTATCATGCTTTCAAAATTGTACATACTAATCCATTCCTGCTGAATTGTTCTCCACCAGTGATCGAGAAGTCCTGATCTCAAAGTTGGTAGACAACAGGTGCTGGATTTGATTCCAGGTCGCACTCATTGGCCTAAATTGTCGGAGTGTTCTGTGATTTTTCCCTAAACTCGCGACTTCTTAAACTTCGGACAGGAAAAAAAAAAAAAAAAAAAAAAACTATACTTATGCTTTTTTAGTGAAGAATTGGCTGGAAAAATATTTTATTTTATTTAATTAATTCTTCTTCTTCTTCTTCTTTTTATTATTGTTATTATTATTATTATTATTATTATTTTTTTGCGGGGGGGGAGGAGGGGGAGAGAACAAATCTAAGAAAAAATTATTCAACCACTCTGTATGATTAAAAGAGTGAAATGGTTCGTAACGGAAGCAAATGCTAAAATGGACGTCATAAAGTTTTCTCATGCATTTGTGCAAGAATAACATGTTATAAGCACTCGTAAAAAAAAAAAAAAAAAAAAAAAAAAAAAAAAACTACATTATATTTTTTGTTTATAATGTGCGGAGTTATATACAGTTATATACAGTTATATACAATACAGACAGTTATATACAATACAGTTTATAAACAATACAGTTCAATTGCAATACAGTATATTAAATATATCACGGAATATGAGCATTTGAATGAAAAGTGTTCAAATGTGCATGAGCGAAAAGGTAAACACTGTTTTTTTTGTTTAATTCACTTGCCAAATATATAAAACTAGCATGCTTTGCCCCGCTTCGCTGGTCATTATATTAAAATGAATTCTCAAAATTTCATATCATTAATAATAATAATAATAATAAAATCCCCCCCCCCACCAAAAAAAAAAAAAAAAAAAAAAAGAATTAATCAGTCAAAATATAAGTTAAGTTCCCGCTACCTACCCGCCGAATCTTGAGCCCCAATGACTTCAGCAGTTACCTACTTTTTACTCGCCCTCCCTCGCGGGTAATGTTGAAAGTTTTGTAAAATTCCTCACGAAAGTGCATATTGCGTACACTTAATCAACACCCACACGTCAAAATTCACCATTCTAAGGTAATCTGGAGTGTATTTAAGCTTGAAAACGTGTTTTTTGCTCCCTTCCCGTCTCAGAGGAGGGAGGGAGTGTGTAATTTCGTGAAATCCCTTTATACTGCATCTTGCATACACATACCTGAACAGACATAAAAAAAAAAAAAATCTAGATTCTGAGATTATTTGAAGCAGAGTTATGTTTTAAAATGTGTCTCTTAACCCCCCCCCCCCCCATCACATGCTCTTAAAGTAGGAACGGGGGAGGGAATTTTGCAAAATCTCTTTATACTACGAGTTAGATACATATAACCGACCCGCACATCAAAAATCTCCATCCTAAGATAATTTAATGCATAGTGTTACACATGGATACCACTTGAAAATTTCAAATTCACATTGTGAAAAACGTATTCCGAATTTCTTTGAATTTTTAGGTATACATAAACCATATAAGGGTATCAACGAAGTTTATTAATAAACTTTATCCGTCACTTTTAAAAAAGTGTCATATATCTTAAACTAAGGGGGGCAACTTGAAATCAGGCTACTACTTGAAAATTTATAATCACGATAACCATGTTACTCGGCCATTTTGTTTTTAAGTGGAGGCCACTTGAGAATTTCAAATTCATATTGTAAGATGCGTATTTAACACATATTTTTCTTTAATTTTCCTATACATAGACCATATTGCCACAAAGTCAGCTTTCTTTACAACAGCCGTGGCGTAGAGGTATGTCTTTGGACTGTCACACAGACGGCCCCGGTTCTAGCCGGGGGCAAGTAAATTTAAAGACTCTAAATAATAATTTCTAAATTCTTATAATTATCTTTGCATATTTAATTTCCTATTCTAGCAGCTTCTAGAATATTCTAATTTATGTTAATATTGTATTCTGGAATATATTCGAACAGTCTATATAAGCGACTTGTTCCTCAGTTTGAGTATGTTCTCAGTCGAGTATAGCTGTATTACAAGTTTGTTCTGCTAATAAACTACGTTTGTTACTTAACTTCGAGTGATCACTTTGGCTCTTCACGACATCTACGTGACAATATAAGGGTCACAACCAAGTTTATTAACGAACTTTATCCGCCATTTTTAACAAAGCGCAAATGTTATAAACTAACCGAGACAACTTGAAATCAGGGTACAACTTAAAAATTTATAATCATGATAACGTTTTAAATTCTGATTCAATTTGAACCAAAGTGCATACCTGGACTTATTTATTTATACATACATAAATACATACTTGGACTTATTTATTTATATTCTTGTATTTTATTTTGATGTATTTACTTTTGTACTTTATTTATAAATTTAACTGCTTTTTATGCTTTGTATTAATTAAATTCTTTTGCTGCATGGTCTTGCTTCCATCTGTGAGAAGTTGGGGGCTAGAAACGTGCTTTTTGGCTAAGCCAACGTTTCATCAGAAACTTCTCATACTTCATTCCCTATACGGGGGAGCTCCCCTGATGAAGGCCCTGATGTGTTTTGTGGATTAATTTTCATTTAATCTTGGTTATTTTGCTCATTTATTTTAGTTTTATATTTCCTTTTGTTGCATTTGCGCATTGGTTTATAAATACTATGTTCTAATTCTATATTTAAAAATTCAAGTTTTTTTCCATTTTATATTTAAAATTTATTATATATATATATATATATATATATTTACCCAAATTCGGAGATATTGTTTTATTCTAAGGAAAAAAAACAAAAAAAAAAAAACATAATAATTATATGATAAACATTTTCCTTGCAAATTTTTTTCAAAACTTAAAATAAACAATTCCAAGAAAACGGGCTGGCCTTCAATTTCTAGGATATATGGTTACCACAGTTTATACCTGAATGGTTATTTTAAATTCCGTTAAAGAAAAATTGTTATACACTCATGCTCAAAAGTTTAGCAAGATTTGCAAACGATCATTTTTTCCCCCAATTAAAATACTTATCTCTGTATGAAATGTTTTCAAACATTGGGCATTTTAAGGACTGGGTCTTCTTGTTTTTCAGTGAAGGTTAGTTTAAGATGAAATTTAGGGGGCCGGTAACAAATTGAGCAATATCAATAATGTTTGTGATCACCCTGTAACTTTAGGATGATCTGTAACTTTAGGATATGTTAATATAGACCCAGTTCAATTTGTGAATGAATTTGTGTGATGATAGTATATTAAATAACGGAGATATAAGCATTTCTTTTAAAACTTAAAAAAAACGCAAAACACTTTTAAAACAATATACTGCAATCGGGATACAAATATCTTAAATATTTCGTGAAATATGAGCATTTTTATGAAAAATGTTTTCACTGCGCGTGTGTGAAAGATAATTTTTTTTTTTTTTTTGTACATAGGTTGAAAGATAGATACATTGGGCAACTTTTGTCAGAAGTGCATTTGAATAGAGTAAAAATCAAGCAAATTATACGAAAAAGAACGAGCTAGATTTGAGATATTTTCCAAAAGTTGAAATTTCTTAAGGGGTGTTTACATGCTGTGTAATTAATTTAAAGATCCAATTATTTTAACCACATAGCAAATGTTCTTTTTTGTGAAAAACCCCTTATAAGCTTGTAATTCTAACATATTTTTGTTTATTTACTAAGATTTATGAGACGGTAAGGGATTTTTCCACACACACACACACACACACAAACATTTGCTAAGTGGTTAAAATAATTGGATCTTTAAATTAATTACGCAGAATGTGAAAAAGTCCTTAAGAAATTTCAACTCTTGGAAAATATCTCAAATCTAGATCGTTCTTTCTCATATAATTTGCTTAATTTTTACTCTATTCAAATTCTTTTTTGACAAAAGTTGCCCAGTATATTTAGCTTTCAAACTATGCAATAAAAAAAAATTATCTTTCGCACATGCGCAGTGAAAAGTTTTTCATAAAAATACTCATATTTCATGAGATATTTAAGATATTTGTATTCCGTTTACAGTATATTATTTTAAAAGTGTTTTTCCAACTTATCTGAAAGTGGGAATAATTTTCCTTAAAACCTTTGTGTATTATAAATAAAAAAAAATGTCTATTTTTTGTTTTTTTGAGTTTTAAAATAAGTGCTTATATCTCCGTTATTTAATATACTATCATCACACAAATTCATCCATAAATTGAACTGGGTCTATATTAACATATCCTAAAGTTACAGATCATCCTAAAGTTACAGGGTGATCACAAACATCATTGATATTGCTCAATTTGTTACCGGACCCTAAATGTGATCTTAAACCAATCTGCACTGAAAAACATGAAGAACACCCAGTTCTTT
Source organism: Salticus scenicus (assembly GCA_963930645.1). Lineage (NCBI taxonomy): Eukaryota > Metazoa > Arthropoda > Arachnida > Araneae > Salticidae > Salticus > Salticus scenicus. The sequence continues at coordinate 301,279,521 of OZ005649.1, forward strand.
AAATGCCCAATGTTTTAAAACATTTCATTGAGAGATAATTTTTTTAAATTGAAAAAAAAAAAAAAAAAAAAAACACCTGATCATTTGCAAATCTTGCTAAACTTTCGAGCAGGAGTGTAAAATGTATTTAATTTTTTTTATTATTAAAAGTAGATTTTGCTCATGCGCATCTAAAAAGCAGAGTGAAGGCTGAATATTTTTAGAGAGGTTACTTTTTCAAAAATTTACACAATTGTTGATGTATTTATTTTTCTCTTATTTATGGGGAAAATTTTAAACTATAAAATTTTAAACTATTTAGAGATGTAGAAACATTATATTTATTTAAATTTGCAAAAAACTGTGAAATTTGCATAAGGTTATTTCCTCTGTTAATTATACTCTAACTATTCTTATAAAATTTTACAAAAACAGCGAAATTTTGAACATTTTAAAGTCAAGTTTATTGAAAAATATTGCATAAATTAGGATATGTATTTTTTATAATAATATTAATACAATCTTCAGAGATTTAAGACATTATCTATTGTGGTAGAGCAATTTTTGAATTCGTAGAACGGGTCGTAAAAGGTTTAGGCCCATTTATTGTGAAAAGGCGCAAGTTTGCGAAACAAATCCTTTCTTTACATGGCATTAAAGTACACACATTCAGACGTAAAAACAAAGTTTAAGCAACTTTAAATAATTTAATTTATACAATTTTGAATTAAAGTAAAGAAAAATAAATTTTATGTATATATATCATACGTGAAATCGTATGTAATATGCGAACAAAATAGAGTCGGAAATAATTTAATTTAAATTTTTCTGCGCATAGTAATTTCCCTCCCAATTAGGATTATTTAGGCCTTGCCACTTCAAAAACTTCAAAATTTTCGCTATGCGCCCAAAACTATCTTCCATCCCCCAGTGGCTTCACGTAATATTTTTTTTAATAATCTCATTGTTCCTTCCTCGTTCAGCTTGTCTTTCTCAATTCTTAAGTCCCTCCCCCTTTTCAAATGGCCTCCTCTTTCGGCTTTAATTATTGTGTGCACTACTAACTTTAGCGGTTCTCCCAGCGTTTTTTTTTTTTTTTCCCTCCCTGCCTAAATTCAAAATTGTTTTAATTTTGCATAATTCCGGTTATTTCGACTCTCAGCTAGTAAGTGCACTTATTCCAAATTCCTTAACATCCTGAAGCGTGTCTGTGCGTTTCCACCGTAGCTATCTTGGAGGGTGTGGTGTACAAATCGAGCTGTGTGTCCAAAGCAGAAGTTGATACCCTGCAATTCCTGAGCTTTGGCGTTCTAGTGACATTGCTGCCCAGCAGCTTCCATGCGGTGATCTGGCGATTTATTCGCTCCGGCGGGCGGCATCCAATCCGTTAAGCTTGGTCGAGCCCAGGCAGGCAGGGGCCGTCCAAAGGTTTCAAAGGAAGTATAGTAATCCCGATTTGCGAAATGGATTTTGCATTTCACATAGTTCAAAAATGAATAATCTTAGAATGTTGCAAAATTATATGTGTGACAGTTATGATGTCTAGTTGTACACTTGCAACTTTGATTTTAATACGAGTTCCCGTTTCAGAGACATCAACGACTTTAAACGCATTTTCTTGACGTCTGTATGTAAGTATGTGTGTGTATGTGTGTGTGTATCTCGCATAACTCAAAAACGGTTAGATGTAGAATGTTGCAAATTGGTATATACGTTTGTTATAACATCTAGTTGTGCACCTTTTTTTTTTTTTTTTACTTTCTATGATTTTCCGTTTTGGAGATATTTAGGAAAATTATATTCATAATGACCAAAAATACAAACGTTTTGTCTATTATATATGACCTACTATCATAGAGATTTCAAAAGAAGCTAATGATAGAGCCAGTAATGATATTATTTTGAAAGTTGAAGATATGTTTGAGTGTAGAATGTTATGCTTAAAGACATAAACATGCATTTTATTTAATGAATATTCAGCCTGTAGATAGAGCCCGTAATGTATCTCGCATAACTCAAAAACGGTTCGACGTAGAACATTGCAAATTGGTATATATTCTTATAACATCTAGTTGTACACCTCCTTTTTTGGATTTTTTGGATTTTATATGATTTTCCGTTTTGGAGATATTTAGGAAAATTATATTCTTAATGACCAAAAATACAAAGGTTTTGGTCATTAGATATGACCTACCATCATAGAGATTTCAAAAGAAGCTAATGATAGAACTAGTAACGATATTGTTATGAATGTTGAATACATTTTTGCATGTAGAAAGTTATGCTTAAAGGCAAAACCAGGTTCTTGTCGACGAATGCATATTGTTTAATGAATATTCAGTCTGTAGATAGAGCCCATAATTTTATTGTTATGAAAGTTGTAGACATTTTAGCGTGTAGAATTTAATTCTTTAAGAGAGAAGTAGGTTCTAGTCGACGAATGTATTTCATTTAATGAATATTTAGCTCAAAGATAAAGCCTTTAATCATAATGATTAAAAAAAGTTGTCTACATTTTAGCGTGTAGAAATTCTTCAAGAAATATGCAAGTTCTATCGACGAATGCACTTTATTTAATTAATATTCAGTAAACAGTTGAACAATTTTCTTTTTGGTGCTACAAAAATTAATATTCTTGAAACAATCCAGTGAAATGGTCATTTTAAATACAGAAATCAAATAAACATTCTTAAATACGTTGCACGGCATAAATTTCGCTAAATCAGGAAAAACCGAATATTTCGAAGTCTGAATGGAATTTGAATTCATCAAAAGTATTGTCAATGGTTTATGAAATTTTCACTGTAGTTCTGCGCGAGAAACCAATGCGTCATTACAAAATTTTCAGAGTTAGACTCCTATTGAGGTAAAGTTTCCAAATTTTGTAAAACACTTACTACCATTTTTCGCCACATTTGAATGCCCAATTTGAAGCTAAGTCAAACCCCACCTTCGTGGAAATGTAAAAACATTATTCATCTGTTTCCACTTTTAGTGTAATACCGTGTAGAAAGTAACACGTAAAGATATAGACTAGTTCTAGTCTACAAGCATCCACACTTTATATATATATATATATATACATATATATATAGTCTTTATAGTGAGTCTTTTTATAGTGAATCATTTATAGAACTTTCGAAGAATTTAGTTCAATGAATTTTTCCAGAATATTCCAGAACTCTGTTATTATTGAAGTTAGAGCTTCCAAATTTTGGCAACCCTAAAATACAAATTTTCGCCAAGTTTCCAAATTCGATGGCAAGACCAAAAATCTACGCTGGTTACTAATTTGCGGTATGGCGAGATTAGCGATAAAATTTCGTGGCAAATGTTTCAGAATAGCCAGAAACCCTTTCTCAATTTTAACTAAGTTAATTATTTTGGTAAAATTAGTCGTTTCCACCACTAATTTTTACCAGAGTACAAATCTCTGCCATATGTAGGGGGGCGTGGGGCAGGTTGTAACAGTTTTTGGAAAATTAAATATATTTTGAAATGTATTTACGTTTTTCTGTTTATAATTGCTGTTTTCCATAGTATGCATATTCATCTATCATATTTCTTAAAAAAACTTTCGTTAATTTTGCTTATTTTAGCACAAAAAGATTTTTTCAAAATTATTTGCCTGTTACAATTTGCCCCGGATTTGGAGCAAATTGTAACACACGTGGGGTATATTGTAACGGATACAAAGGGAGCCCTAACAATAAAAACGACAATATTTCAAAATGTTTTTTGTTATCAAGCATTTATTAATTTAATAAAAAAGACAATTAATAACTAATATTAAATTATAACCTTCTTGGTTTAGTAACAATGAATTATACCAAATGGATTATAGTAAGATAAAGATAAAATTAAAGATAAAATCAACATAGAAGTCAATCTTATTAAAAATTTAAATTAATTCAAGCAAATGGTATTTTAATCCCTCTCATGCATTTAATGTGCGCACACATTTTGCAAATTAAGCATTATACCCATTCTTATGTCACAGAGAGCGTTCGAATTCTCCGCCCTTTTTTCAGGACACTCTCATTGATGAGAAGTTTCTGCTTTTTTTAACCTCTATCTTTATGCAATATTCTCTAATTCGTGATTAAATCGTGATTCTAATTCGTGGTTAAATAATCACGGTACTATAATATAAAAACACAGAAAATATTTCTGTATAAATATAGTATTGGCAAAGAAGCCAAAAACTTTTTATTTGTGAAAGTTTCCTGAAAATGGGCGGAGACTTCGAACTCTGGCAGTAGGGATCTTCACAAGCCGCTCCTCTAACATGTTACAACTTGCTCCAAAATTTTGTTTCAAGTTGCCCCGTCGTATGATTTTGGACATTTAGTTTATTTATAAAAATATATAACGATTTATATAAAAAATTAAACATGCATTTTATAATTCAACACACACACTAAATAAACAGCTATAAACATTTCGTTAAAGTATAAATTAACATACCTTTAATCAAAATTTGCGTAATTTTTTTCCCACTAACTAAAATGAAGCAGGTGTACAGAACCTCTCATTAACCATTTTTGTGGAGCACCGATTGTGCTTACATTATAAAGCGCGTGATAAGAATTATGTGTATACAAATATTTAATCACAAATGTTACAAACTATTTCGTAAATTGCGTGTTACTTCTTACCCCTGTGACAACTAGTCCCACGCTCCCCTATTCGAATAATTTTCCCGAATAATGTACTCTAAGCTGTGAATTTGCGAATGAGATATTCTGTAATAAGCCGTGGAGTACTATTCCTGAAAAATCTAGCATATTTGTCTCGGCGGCATATATAATCGTATAATCGTGACTTTTTTGGTTTGAGTAGCATTTTTTTTTTTTTTCTGTAAGGAATGTTAGTGAACTGGAACCTGCCTGTTTATTTACGAATCAGTTACCTCACACAAAACTGTCAATGTTTTCATAAAAATATATATGTTTATATGGCTGTATAAGGAAGTCATGTGGTGCCTACATCAGATTTTTTAACATTGTTTAATCCACTATGCGTCAAAAAAAAAAAAAAAAAAAAAAAGTATTTCAGTTAACTATATTTTTTTAATTGAAAGATATGAATACTTTAACTGCATATTTAACTTAATATAGAACTTAATAAAAGAAAAAGTAAGATAAATAAAACGAAGAGTTCATTTTATTTCGCTTATTTTATTTACGAATAATAAAAAAGAAGCACTTATTTATTCATGAAATATAAACAAGCAGAGTTTAAGTATTTAGCGAGATAAAAACATATGTACTTCTAAAGATATTAACCCACGCCCGACATGACATAAAACATATAAAAAAGGTTTTTATACTTCATCTATGGTGCTCGGCTGAATTTTAATTAATCTTTTTTCTTATACCTTATTCTCGCCAGAGTTACTTTTTTTAAAACTCTTTTCTCTTGTGTTTTTTTTTTTTTTTTCGTTGCTACTGGAGGCAGAACACAAAGAGTTTTTTAAACGTCTACTAAAAAATGGCCAAGAAAAAAGTTCTTATTAATTATTTGTTACAGCAGTGGAAGTAATGGAAGTAAAGCAAATGTTTAAGTGTAATTTTATTTATAGAATTACTTGCGAAAAAACAGCCAGATGCTAAATATATTTAAAAGATAGTGTAATTAATTGACAATAATTAAAAATTTATAACAGAATACAATAAACCATGTGTTTATATTCTTACGTGTGCAGGGAAGTCATAAAAACTCTTTTTCCAATATAGAAGCTCTAGAAACACTACTATAAAAAGAGGGAATTTATAGATTCACTCAGCGGGCATTTTTTGTACACTAAACTATTTAGATTGGACCTAAGGCTTAAAATGGATTTCGATTCACTACGATCATCAATGCCTGAGCCGTGATTCGAACCTGGTACATTTAAGACGAGAGTGCTAAATATTCGGCTAGCAGAAGATACCAAATATTAAAAGAAAATAAAACATGAAAATTACAAATAAAATAAAATAAGACAGCGAATTTTTTTTATCCGTATATTTGTATCATAAAAATATGAAACATGCCATTAAATTGTAGTGAGCTAGCAATTATGTGACTTACGGTGCCAAGTAGCTTCTTGTGCCCTTTATGAACTGACATATACATATATAGGTATAAAATAGAACCTAGATGGAAGAAGTAGTTTTGCCTGTTATTGGCATGGAATAGGTTAAAAGAGAAGAGCGTTTTACAGCAGACATCAATGTAGCCAATCTGTGATAGTATGGGCAGCTTCTTTAGCAATCGTAAACAGATGCCAAGGATCAAAAGATTAGATAAAAACGCTTAAAAATCATTTGTTACACCCTTTCGTATAAATTTATGCGGTCGTGTTTTCGCGACTCTGCACAAATTTCGAGCTCAACAATGAAAACAGAACAATCATTTAACGCATTTTCCTAAAATTTCTGAGGCCGCGGTAGCTCAGTCGGTAGAGTGCCGGCCTCGTAATTGGAAGATTGCGGGTTCGGTACTCGAGCTGGCCAAAGACCGTCGTGTATACTAATGGTGGCTGGCGCATGTAAAATCTGTCGTTGCCGCAATGTCCTCCGTGTACCCATAAAAAATTATACCTCTGGGGGTCACCGAAGCGGGAGAGCCATCCCTTCCGTGGAGGATCAAAATTGTGATGGCACCTCAAAATTGTGATGGTGTCTCCGGACCACCTCTAGGGGTGTATCTCAGACCGTCGCCAATTGCCCATCTGCGCAGCACTAGTGCGACGTAAAACAAAACCATCCATCCATCCATCCTAAAATTTCTGTAATCAATATGCTTTCTGGATCATATGCTCTCGATGAAATCGATTGCCGAGGCACACTTTGTTATAAATTGATGGAATTAGAGAGGACCAAGAGAATGTTTGCTTCGTGGACCTCCGTTGGGATGCCCACAACTGGCAGCCTCATCAGCCTGATTCTCTTCTGCTGAGCCCGGAGCCGTTCTCGCACTTGTTGGTTGTTAGAAAAAATTGGGGTATAAAATCAAACATGTTAAAGATCTGATACAATGTAAAAAAAATTACAACTTACGGAAATGAAATTTCGGGGGAGGGGGAAATCTTTTAAAAACAGCAAAGCTTAAACTCTTTTCTTTTCAAAGAATGTTTTTATTACAAATTTCCAGGGGATATTAAACTATTTCCACTAACGCAATGACAGTGATCACCGGGATTGTACCTATCTACCTAACAGCTAAATATGAATTTAATAAAATAAACAATCTGGAACTCTTTAACACTTCACTGCAAAATCAACACTTCCCGAATTCAGAAATACAACAGAAAACATGCAGTTGGCAAATTCGTCCCTCAACAGGTCCCTCGCATCTCCTCGTCAACAACCAATGCCTTCTCTCCTTCTGCTCCAGTGGCAGTGTACGCTAATGGGTCAAAGACTGAACATGGAGTAGGCTGAGGTTTCTGTGTCCTCTCGGATGGGTTTTGATTCACCAGTGGGTTTTATAACTGGGGGCCTGTAACACCGTATTTCAGGCCAAACTATTTGCCATCTATCATGACCTCCGGTGGATTAATGTGTTCAAAAATGGCTATCACTCAGTTCCAATCTGTAGTGACAGTCTCTCAGCCCTACAGGAAATACATCGCCATCGGTTAAAACACTCTCTTGTAACAGATATTAAACTACTTTTAATTAACTTATTCTTTTTTAAACCACTCTGGCCCAAGTTTAAGCGCATCGGGGTGTCACGGGCAATGAAAAAGCTAATGAGCTGGCAAAGACAGCCACTCGAAATCCAGACATTGGATTTTCCCTCCCTCTTCTCTTCTCCTTTATCAAAAAGTCTCTTTTTTAAAACCTCCAGATAGCATGGCAAGCTGAGTGGGATACTTCTAATAAAGAGCACTACATCTATGCCCTCATTAATACTGTGAAAAATTATGACTTTGATTTGTCTCCAGCTATTTCAACCTTTCCGACGGGTTATGGACCTTTTAGAACTTACATATATTGTTTTCATTGCTTGAGGATCTCTCGATGCGAATGCGGGGAGTAAGTGTCTCCTGTACACGCTTGCTTTGCATGCTTTTTCACAGCCCCAAATAATTTATTTAACTCTCCAATTAGACCAAGTATTTTAATATTTTAGAGTGTCCCCTTCTAAGAACTAAATTAACTAAAATCTTTGTGATCCTAATGTGATTAATTTAACAAACTAAAAATTAATCTTATCAATTTTCCCAAAGTCCAGTCGCGAAACTTGAACTCTTCTCAGCTGCCGGGCTTTATCCCTCAGACAAGTACAATCCATTACTTCATCGGCACCCTAATTTTTTATTTCTAATGCCGCCCTTTGTCATGAGAATGTAATCGCCGGCGGCCAATTTTTTTGTGTGCGTTTAATAAATTACGGGAAAGGCTTAAAATCGCTCCAAACCATTGCATAGCAATGAGTGGCACCCTTAAAAAGTTAAATTACTTATTTATAGCATGAAATTTGCACTCGTAATGATGAGAAATTTCATAAGCTAATTTATTGTACAATCAAACCAATCCTTGCATCACCATTGCTGTTTTACACGATATTTTTACTATTTTGTTGTATCTTTTAGAAGAACAAGAAAAACTTATTTTATAAAAACTACATTGTAATTACCTTTGCTTAATTGCGACATGTACATCATCATGGCTTGTTTGTACAAAATAATCGTCTTACAGCATTCGATATTGCCAAAAGAAAATGTGACGACGGTAAATACACCCCATTCTGTGATATTTGGAGTTTTGTTAATTTGTATTTTCTCATCTTTCAAAACTGGTAAAATTTAGAATAGTATACCTTTAGTAAATATATTGGTTAAGAGTATAGATGTTTATTTATTGCTTAAAAAAAAAAAATGTTCAATTTTTCTTTCTAAAATTTCTATATAGAAAGTCATTGACACTTTACAGAGACGATTGCGTATTTCTAGTTTGCATTTTTGTGTTCAAATTTGGTAAGTTCAGAGTATTCGTCTGATACTGCAGTTTTGTTTCGATTAGAATTAAAAAAAAAAAAAAAAAAAAAAAAAAGATTTAGTTTGAAAATAGCTTTTAAAATTGATAAATTGTACATAGTTTACATAACTGCGCTTTTCTAGGAGAAATATTCTTATAAAAAGTTATAAAATAGTGTAAAAATTTTGGTTACAGTATTTCAAATGAGTATTTATAAGATATTAAATTTGAAAGAATAATAAATGTAGAAGGAAGTAAAAATGACTAACTGATCGTGATAACGCATACTAAGAATGTATATGCACGTAAAGCTTTATTTAATTAAGGGAATCCAAAAATGAAATTTCATAAACTTTACACACTGTGTGAATTCTTTATACTAAGAACATACCACACGCAACACACATATGTGGTGGTTGGTGATGAGGAAGTTAGATTCGAGTGTCTCCATAGGGATCATTCTAAGAAATAACCAGCATTTATGCGATTTTGAGAGAAAAATAAGGAAAACTCCGAACGGTGAGACTGAAGAACGCTACTTCAATATTTCAGTTACATCAAGTAATTTTGGGTAGTCTTGTATATTGTGTAAATTGCATGTACACTAAATAGGGTACTTAAATTTCACACAGAAAAAAAGAAAAGAAATTATAACATAATTTAAAATGCCCTTCTAGCAACTTTCAGCCATAGCCCGTAATATATTACAAATCTTTTATTTGGTCTTATAAAAATAGAGTGAATGCTCTTTATACTATCTACTAGCAGGCTACGCCCGCTTCGCTGGTCACTATATTTAAATGAATTTTTGAAAGAATTGAATTAATATTTATTTTTTTCACCACATTGTAGCCAAAAACTAAAAAAAAAAAAAAAAAAAAAAAGTAACTGAAATTGCTTCAAATTTCGCTTCGGGTACCCGCTGTCTACGGCAGTTCCCGCCCGCACTGCATCAGGTCTAGGTTTCCCAAGCCTGCAGAAACATCCTTCCCGGGCACTGCAATCTGGATATTTATCGACGGCAGGGGGGATCTGCTACTATTTAAGAACTACGATTTTAAAGATGACTGTATCTCAGCATCTATTAAATATTTTAGTTTTTAACCATGTATTTTATAGCCCATGCTATTTACACTATATTGCGATTTGATTCCGACCAATGTAATAAAATAAAATAAAATAAAAAGTAGATTAAAAAATAAATATATATATAGTATATATATAAACAAATAAATTTTAATCAATTTCATCCTTTTTACTATGTATATACTACCATTTTTCCCGATAAATACTGTAAATAAAAATAATTAATAAATAAAAGTTTTTTCTTTTAAAGGAATTAATTAAAAAATTAAAAATAAGAAGTTGTCCTACTATAAACGTTTTCAAATTTAAAACTAAGTATACTTAATTTTTTCTACTGCATTACGATTTTATTTTTAATAAATATAACAAATTAAAAAAAAAAAAAAAAAGATTCGCCTTCAAATGAATGTATTAAATAAAAATAAGTTGCGTAATAGCCGTTGCTAAGATACGCAGACGATTGAAACAAAATAATAAATCTATGAAAAATGAAACAAAGAAGCCAATATTTAAAATCAGAAAAACATTAATTTAAAAAATTCAAATTCGAAATGCGAAAAATTCTCGATGAGGTGCACACATGCAGGGTCCCAGGTACCTATATGCCCAATTTGGAAGCTCTGCGATCAGTAGTGTGAGCACCAGAGCGCAGACACACAGACACACACACAGACACACACACACAGACACTTCTCTTTATTTATATAGATTACAAGGAAAAAGCTTTGGGACACAGAAAAAAACATACATTAATTTTTTTAAGTTTAGTGTTAAAAATGCACCGAGGTAAAATTCCGCGCTTTGACGTAATGTATTTGAACTATTCCGTATGTCCTTGTTCGAACTCAGTAAAATGTTTCAAACAATATTAGTTTAAAATACTCATTTTGAGTTTCTTGAAAATATCTGTTTTTTTAATTATAACACTCACATAGACACACATAGAGTTACGGTAACAACAAATGCAAGCGTACATAGACACACATATAGACAACCTCACAGAACATCCACTAAAAGCTTAAATTTTATATTCAAGGACCTCAAACGTATAATTATAACAAATACTAAATTTTAAAATTTCGACCTTAAAACAATACTTTCTTCTCCATATGACAATAGTAATAGTAATAATAAAATTTAACATATTCGCATAACAAATATTTAATATTTTTTATGTGTCCTGAAAACACTCTACCACTGATAAACTATCTAGTATTAAACTAAATGGATTAAAATAAATAATCGAATAAATCAAAAATGTTTGTTTTGCATTAAAAATTATTCTGTAATTTTATTTCCTTTCTAATAACTCAGCTTTCTAAGACTATGAAAGAATTATGTCTCCCTAAAATAATCTTACCGAAAAAAAAAAAAAAAAAAAAAAAGTCTTTCTGAAGCTCCTAAAAGTTTTAAAGATTTTTCAAAGACAAAAGATTCGAAGCAAAGTAATACAATTCTTTTATCTGAACCATCTTTTCCGAAAATGAGTATTTTCTCCCCATATAATATTTCTCCCATTTTTCACAGAGAAAATAAAAAACGTCCATATTGAAGATAATACGGCTTTTTAGTTTCTGAAACATAAAAATGCTTTTGATAAATTTTTATTTGCTTTTTCGCTTTTTTTTAGAAAACATATTCAGCTTTGTAAGCAATATTTAAACCCAAGGGAAAGTTTACTTTTGAAAACTTAATGTTTCTTTTATAGTTGTATTAACTCTTTCTAACTCAGAATTTATTGTAAAGTCTCTTCATAGATATGTAATAGCTTTAATTCTATTTAATGTATTCTGTTTTCGAAAGAAAAAATAATGTCAGTAAAGAATATACAAGCAAATGTCATATTCATATTTAAAAGTAAATTTTGTTTGGATATAAATAAGATGGTAATAAGCATCATATTTCTTTGGGTAAAATTTTGAATAAAATATTTGTTTTGCTGTTTGCTAATACATTATTTTTTTAATTAAAATATTAAATTCTTAACAGGAGTTTTATTAATATTATCAGCAGAATATTATTAGTAAAATATATTATTAGTAGAATAATCAAGAAATTTAAAAAAAAAAAAAAAAAAAAAAAAGTGTTTTTTTTTTTTTTTTTTTTTTTTAATTAATGAAATTAGAATATATATAAAAAATTACGTTACCGTTAATATTTAGCAAGCATTTATTTATTTCTTACTAGGGATTTCGGAACCATTGATATAATTTTGACAACTTTATTTATTTAATAAGGAGTGAAATTTAATAAAAATATAAATAATAAATTTCTTTAATAAGTTAAACTAACAAAAAAAAAAAAAAAAAATAGCATAATAATAATAATAAAAAAAAAAAAAAAAAAAAAAAAAAGAATAATAATAATAAATAAATAAAAAACTATGAAGTAAGTTTTAAAATGTATTAAATTAAATAAATGTATTTTTATTAATTATTTCGTATTAAAAAAATAATAGTAAAACTGAAAAAATAATTCGGAGTAATGTTTTAATAATTTCAACGGTAAAAATCTTAAATAAAATTATAAATTTTAGATAAATCATGTTTAAATTTATGTAAAAAAAAAAAATAATAATAATAAAAAAAATACAACGAGTATTACTTGTAGACGTGTGCACAAAACAGAAACTGAAAATAGCGCAAAAAAATCGAAAATTGGGCATTTTCTCATATTTGCACTGAAAACAGAAGACGGTGATCACTTGAACGTTTTTCATAACTTTCAGAATGTACGTTTTATTAGACGATTGAGATTTCGTTTTAATAGACGTTACTTTTTTTTTTCAATTAAAATCATCGACTCCTCATACACAGCAGAGTAAAAACTAAGGCTTACAGAGGTAAGTAGCAGCGGACAAATGTGCCGTTTAATTGAGAAATCGACCATCTCCAAAAAACAAAATTTTGAGAAAAAGCTCATTTTTTGCAACACTTAGCCAAAATAAAATAGGAACCAAAACTCTTTAGTTTTATAATCGTTAGGGTAATCGTTATCAGTATATTTAAAAACTTGAAATAAGGTGGCAGAGCCATCTGATGGGAGGGGATTTAGTGAATATATTAATATTAATGAATATTGGATTTTCAGGGTTCGAAATACACAAAATGTTTTGTTCAATTAAATTTTATTTATAACTGATTTCTATTATCTGATTAAAAAAAAAAAAAAAAAAAAAGATTATTAAAAAAAAAAAAAAAAAGTATTCATAACAAAAACTAATTTTAGAAAATTATGAAAGTGTATCACAAACAGTCCCAAATTCATTAATCACGAGCTATTTTTTAATACAGGGGAAAATCATTCGAATTGTAAACAAACTTACATAAACATATTACTAGAACATGTTGAATCATCATAGGTATATTATTAAATTGATAACATTTGATTAACTATTCATAATATGCTATAACTAAGATGCTGTTATGTTATCAATTAGTGTTATGTTATTACAAAGTAATTGTAAATAATTAAGATATATTAAAAAACACTTTAAACACGTATTTAAATGTATTAAAATCGTTTACAAAGCTTTTCACAACAACGTTATGGCATCATCAGGTAATTTACACAAAAAACAGATGAGACAGCATCTTATATATAACTGGAATTTTGATACGGTTACAGTATAAGGATAACTTGAATAAAAAGTTATTTTATTCAACGATTTTAATAAATTTTAATACATGTTTAAAGTGTTTTTTAATATATCTTAATTACAATGTTAACACGTGTGCTTAGTACAAATTCTAAACTTTTAAAAGATTTAGATTTAGATTGTATAATACCTTTGAACTTTGCCTTTGTACCTTTTACATATAGTAGGGTCACTTTTCCTTCTCTTAATTTAGAAAATACTTCTTCTATAAGCTTCTCCGTTTTCAAAAAAAAAAAAAAAAAAAAACACGATAACACTAACCCAGTGGTCGGCAACCTCATTTTTGAACAAAGCCAAATGTCAACAATACAACGATTAAAATATCTTTTGGGAGCCAAAAATTTTTAGCCTAATTTATATTGGCTCATACATTCTTATTAACATAGAGTATTCCTAAGTCGACATTTTCTAAAATCTCAAGGGGCGAAAAATCTGCGTGTGGCTCGCGAGCCGCAGGTTGCCGACCACTGCGACTAACCCAATTAACAAGTGTACTGATTTAAGTGCAGTTTCCACTGAGGCAGGTTCTAAGTCGTTTCAAGCGGCGCTATTCAGTATCCTTTGATGTGGTCAAGCAGTTGGACCTGGTTCAACGAGGTTGGTTCGAAGGGGAAAGAGCCTGGTTCTAACCCCCAGCTGAGATAATTGAGGGGCCAGAGGCAGATATCTTTGTCAATTTTGCATGCTTTCCTTTGAAGTAACTGCGCAATCTGATAAAAAAGGGCTACAACTGATGACAAGACATTTGGCTCTTTGTGTCGGAAGCGTGATTAATGACTTTTTGATCCTTGGTCTAGAACTCGCCGTGGAAACCGGCCTTTAGTCGGATGGAGCAGAATCACGATCTTACAGATATGGAGATAACCGGTTTTGAAACTCACCAGCTTTAGGATTTGACTGGTTTTGCAGCACACCGTGACTTTCAAACGCAAATAATACAGGGATGGATCGGCTTTGGCAAGATTTCTTGTATTCAGATGGGGAAAACGTTTACTTTGAACTGAAAAAGCTGAAAAATCGCATTTTCCAAATTTAAGGAGTTGAACAGTTTCAACTAGACGACACAAATACAAAATGAAGTAATAATAATAATAATATATATATAAGAAAGAGAGAAAAAAAGAACGAAAAATTATACATAAACACAAAACAACACATACAGGAACATACATAAAAGGATTAAAGAAAAGAAAAAAAAAAAAAAACTTGCCCACAGTAGATACAAATGCAAATATATAAACATTCATATACAAACATAACTACATATACATATAAAATAATCTGGTGTGTCACTCACACGACTTTCTCTTACCCTGAAATTTAATACTATTAATACAGATTGCACATTAAAAGTTAAGATAACGAGTTCTGTTATGTAAACCTGTGTTAAACAATTCATATTAGGTTTCTGAAGAGTTTTATATAATAATTAGTTCTATGTGAGGGGGGCTACCGCCCCCCTCAACCCCCCGTTTCATTAATGCACCTACATTTATATAGAATTTAATTCGGTTATTAAAAAATAATTCTGTTTTTAAAAAATAATTTATTAAAATTATTATTTAAAAAAATTATCTTTTATGATAATGCAGACGATTTCCGTATTAGAGTAGTAGTATAACACCAAATATCCCCAAAAAAGTCCATTTTATTCTCAAAATTAAAAAAAAAAAAGATTTTTTTTTCTAAGTTTTTTTTTTTTTTTGTTAAAAGTAAAAAAAAATCGATAACTTTGTTTTAAATTATCGCAGATCGATGGTTCAACCATTCGTTTTAAAGGTATTGGCGAGCTCTTTTGAAAGATACCCATCATGAAAATTTACTCCCCCCCCCAGGGGGGGAGGCGAGGCTCCTATATACACAATTTTTTTTCCCAGTTAACTATCTTTATTACAAAAAATATGTATTCGTTTCATTTGTTTTAGTGCAGTCTATAGACGTTAAACTCTACTTACCTGCAATTCCCCCCATAGACGTAATGTATTAGAATTCTCTTGATTGTCCCTGTACACGAACCATTTGCTTGATCTTAACGAAAAGCTTACTGTAGTATCCCTATATGATACACATTTAGAATACCACGTTTGAACTTTCTGCCATAATTTGTTTTTGAGATATGCTGATAACAGACAGACACACAGACACACAGACAGACACACATACAGACACACACACAGACACACAGACCATTTGCTAAAAACATGATTTTCATATTCAGGGGACCTCAGAACGTGTAAATATAACAAAATCTCGCGTTCGAAATTTTAGCCCCAAAACAATACTTTCTCTACCTTATGGGTAAGAGAAAGTAAAAATGAGGAAAGCGAGTCGGAGTACACCAAGAAATTTGAGGAGAACTCATGATGATTATAAATCCAGATAATTAATTCATAGAGACACACAAGTTCTGCTTAGAACACTCTGGATTAATCAGGAATTCTAAACAGTTTATGCTGTAGTTAATAACAGTCACTAAAGATAACATACGTAAGTCCTGCACGATCATGAATTTTTCTGCCATAGTCTAACACACAAACATAAAATCCTTTCCACTATCAGAGTCATGAGGCATTAATTTAATTGGAGAGCGATAGGCAGGATGAGTAAGATCAGCAATCGGAACGTAGGTATCAGACATAATATTACTGATGGGATTCATAGAGTCTCTATCATTTAGAATATCAATATCAATCGGCAGAAATCCCGTGATTGTAAAACACGATTCATAGCTAATTGTTCTATAGACATGTACAACCCTAAGCAAAATCTTTCTCTAGACACTGCAAAGACTGTGCGAATTTATTTATTTATTTATATTTTTTTTCAAAGCAGTTCTTCAAACTCTGGAGGCATAGAAAAAAGAAGGGGAGGGGGCAATTTCTTGTTTATAGACCATTCTAATGACATTTGATTTTAGTCCAAAGGCGTTACAGGAGACACAGTTCAGATCACGCAGAATATCTTCACACTTTTTTGAAATATATACAATATGATATTTTCAGCTAAATTTTTTATCAGTAATAAGTCCTAGATATTGAATGGCTCGTCAGCAGCCGAGTGGCTCTGCGCTCAAAACTGGCAGACGGGAGGTGCCTGGTTTGATCCCAGGTCATGCTCGTCGGCGTAGCCGTTCGGAGTTTTCAGTGGTTTTCTCCGAAACTTGCGTAAATACGGGCTAGGACCCCTTAGAAAGACCCCCACTGAAGGTACTCCCCCGCAGGCCTGAGACCCTAGAGCAGTCAATCGGCCTTATTCCCAAACACGAAACACCACCTAGCAATTTAATTTCCTTGATTGTTTCAAGCTGTGTTTCGCCCATGTATGAATGGCAAATAGCATAGTTGATATCCTTTTTCTGAAGAATCATAACTTTTGATTTATTGTGGTTAAATTCCAGCTTCTGCTCTGTCGACTAATTCATAATTTCATTTAGAGTGCTTTGAGCCATCTAAACAACTTCCTTGGAAGCAAACAAGAAGCTTATCAGCAAATGCGATTGTATTAGAGTAAAATTTGAGAGCTTCATAAGCAGATCGTTCATAATCATGTTCCATAAAATAGGCCCAGAAAAAGTTCTTTGTGGATAACCTCTTTGAGGACTCCAAATTACAGGAGACAGAAATCACCGAGTGTTAATAACAGCAGATCTTTAATTTTAAAAGTCATTGACAAACTGAAGAATATTGAATAGAAAACCAGAGATCTTAAGCAAATTCATAATATCAGCTAGGCCACCAAGTTAATGTCGAGAAAAAGTAAAATTGTATAAAAATTCTTTCTCTTGTTCTCATCTGTGAACTGTTTTTATCTGAGCGTGACGTCTTCACAATTGTTTTGAGGGTAAAACCGAAAGGGATATTGTTTAATATGTTTTTCTTGTGGAGAAACTTAGACTTTACATTAGACATTCAGAAAACGTACCTGTGTTACTTGGATTAACTTGGGTAATGTAAAATAATCTATTTATATGCATATATATATACATATAACAGTAAGTTTGTCAGTGAATGCGTCAAGATTTTTCGTTCGCAGTACAAAACTATACTGTTTAGCTGATCACTACAAGAACTAATATTCTTAATAATCAAGACAAAATATATCTAACGCCGTATTTTTTAGTTCAATCGAATAATTGGTTCAAAAGATACTAAATAAAATTCCCATTTTCAACTTTAAAACTAATTAAAAGAAAAAAACAAGTAGATGCTAAATATTATGCTAAATATTATAGTAGATGTTTAATTTTCCCAACATAAAAGGAAAATATTTATTTTTATAGGCATGATAAAATTGAGATGAAACTTTATCAAAAATTAAATTTGTTCATAAGTCTTGCTATATTGACGTTATTATGTATTAAAATTTTTTATATGTATTAATACAGTTTTACTTCGGTGTTATTATTTACATGTAAGTAAAAATACTCTATAACAAAAAAAGTGACGCATCAAGAAGGAGTAATGCAATCTGGATACAAATTGACATACATACAGTTTTTGATGGAATTAAGCACCAATTCATCATTATCGTCGATCCTACGTGCAACCGGTACTTCAGTGACTTCAAATACCCTTAATAGGCGGCTCAGTGGTGTTGAGCTCAGTCCCCGGATCTCTCTCCCACTGAGGACGTTTGGAGCATCATAAATAAGGTCCTATAACCAGCTCGGGATTTTACCAATCTAACGCAACAATTGGACAGAATTTAACACGATACTTCACAGAAGCACATCTGCGAACTCTATCAATTAATACCAAGCCGAATAACTGCGTACATAAGGGCCAGAAGTGGACCAACGCGTTATTGACTTGTTTACTTTGTGAGGCCCTTTCTTTTGATTAAATCATTCAAAATTTCTGAAACTGTAATCAATTGTTTTCCCCCACATGTACATCACATCTACCAATTTTTGTCACATTCGGACTACCCATTCCACCCCATCTACCAATTTTTGTCCCCACTTCTTCTTGGTGCGTCGTTTTTTTTTTTTTTTTTTTTTTTTTGTTACAGAGCGTATATTTTTATGCTGAAAAGAAAATTAGCTTGTAAACAATACTTCTTTCGTTAAGTTGATTGTTTATATGTGATTTATTCGTTTAAGTTCTCACATTGAGTTCAAATTGTTATAATTTAAATTTTATTAAGATAAATTTACGAAATAACTTAATACTGCGTTTTTTTAAAACTTTCCTAAAATTTTTATTCTTTAATTTGAACGTTTAAATAAATTGAAATCTAAAACTCAAAAACCATATAAATAAAAAAACCTACGTTTAATATCCATACGTATAAATACAAACTGCAATGCCTCACTAATAACAACAACAACAAATTTTGACGGAAAAAAAAAAAAATTCTCTAGCACCAGTGCCTGATTTAAGGCAGGGCATTCGGGGCATGTGCCCCGGGCCCTCACACTGAGGGGGCCTCCGAGAAATTCATCACACATTTTAAAAAAAAATAGTTAAAATGAAAAATTTCGAATTTTGTTATAATGACTCTTACTAAGGCTATCTAAATCCGAAGCACACATCACAGAGCAGATACACAGGCGCAATGTATATGTATATTGATCCGACAGACAAGCATTGGATCTAGTTAAGCCTTACTCTTACCAATAAAATGAAAGTGAAGTGAAATAAAGAGAATTTTTAGGTGCGTGAATCAAAAATATGTGGTTTGTTTTGCTTGTTGTTATATTAAAGTACGATGAAAAGGGGCCCATTGAACATGAGTGCCCTGGGCCTCCAAGTGTGTAAATCGGTCCCTGTCTAGCACCAAAATAAATAAATAAATAAAAAACTGCAGTTAAAAAAAAAATAAATAATAATAAAAAAGGTTCAAATAGAACGACCGCAAGAAACTGTTCAACATCCACAGGTTAGATTAACTCAAGAAGAAAGTTCAAGAACAACTAAAAGCAAAGTGCCTTGCTAAGTGTCAAAGGGGAATTACTATAAGACGAGAAGAAACTTCCAACAGTGAGGAGATAGGTATTGTGTAGATGCTCAACGTGCAGCAGTTAGAAGACTAGAAGAATCTAAGGAATATACAGTCGGTAACAAAAGTATCCGAACACTAGCAAAAATTCCTATATAAAAAAAGTAGAGTTAATACTGTTTTTTTTAAATAAATCCTTGTCGAATCATGTTTTTAGTCAGAGAACACGATTCGACAAGGATTTATTTAACAAAACAGTATTAAGTGTACTTTTTTTATATAAGAATTTTTGCTAGTGTTCGGATGCTTTTGTTACCGACTGTACACAAGACTTACGTCAGGAACATACTAAAAGACAAGTTACTAGAAAATAAGAAGAAACTGACGAAAAGCGACATGTCAGGTATCGTGCAGATGATTACCGGATAGCGGCTAGAAGACAAAAATAACTTTAAAAACATGTACAGTCGGTAACAAAAGTATCCGAACACTAGCAATAATTCCTATATAAGAAAAGTAGAGTTAATATTGTTTTATTAAATAAATCCTTGTCGAATAATGTTCTTATACTTTTGTTACCGACTGTACAATTCTTGAGACAGGATCATACTGAAATATAAACTGCTAAATGACTAGAAGAAACTAACGAAAAGTGATATGCCAGGTATCGTACAGATTATCAATAGAGAGCGTCTAGATGACAAGAAAGTGAATAATAGGCCCAAGCTAGGAATCAGGAACATACTGAAAGAAGAGCCGTTCAGAGACAAGAAGAAGCTGATGAAAGAAAACAAGTGAAATATCGTGCAGATGCTTAACAGACAGAGCGTAGAAGACAAGAAGAAGTAAAAGAGAAATGTCATTTTCAAACTCAAGTTTCAATGCGAGCATTTCAACTGAATAAAATAATGAAAGATGATTTAAAGGAAGAAATTGCATCACGATCGCAAGAATGTAGTAAGATAAAGAAAATAAAATTTTGTTCATGGTTTGCATTTTTTTCGAAGATTCGTTCATTGATTCAAATAATAATTTTTTTTATGTCAAGGAAAAAAATAATAATAAGATAAATGTATCAAATTCAACTACGGCACGAGAAATCAATAATGTAAATAAATAAATAAATAGATAGGTGGTTAAAAAATTTGAATTAAAGGATTACGATGGCATTTTAAATTTCTTGGAGACGCATGGACTTCAAAAACACATAAATATCATGATATAAAAGAATTTAAATATCATTTAAAATAAAGTTTAATTATTTGAACTGTCTAGGAGAAATAAACTTGGACATATATGTATAAATGTAAAGCGCTTGGCAGGCGCAGACAGATTAGCAAATAAAAATAGTTTTATTTTTGTGCTACAGATGTTGACGAATTTAAATTCCCATGTTATGTAACTCTTAAGTGTAGCACACATTTTCAGCTTGTCTTATAAAACGCTTCAGTTGGTGAAAATCCTGTAACAAATCCACCTTGAATCGAGAAAATAAAATTTACTTTTATCACCCATTTTTAGATCATTCAGAATGTTGTGAGCATAGCTAACATTTTCATCCTTCTTTAGCAACACCAAGCTCTTTCCAAGCCTCAGAAGTATTTTTATATTCTTTAATACTTTGATGGAAACTAAAAGGCTGAAATACATAGGATAAAAGAAACACATTTTTCGAGAAGTCACACTGAGCTGAAAAGTAAAACTGCATAACAGAGTAAAAAGTTTTTTTTTTTTTTTTTTGTAAAGAAACAATATTATATATACAGTATTGCCCAAATTATTAGGAATATTTTTGACATATTTTTTATTTTCTTAAAATAACAGGAAAAAAAAAAAAAATCTGATGTGGGCACCACATGACTTCCTTATACACTTTTAGAAATATACATAATGTTAAAAAACATTGTCATTGGACCCGAAACTGTTAGCTAAAAATATTTAAAAAAATAAATTATCACCGTGTGCCGTTCAGCTTTTCTGAAAGTTTGTTAAAAACCGATGCAAGATTTGTACTGGTAACGCTGACGAAGGAAGCAGGGACCCGAAAAAATTGACTAAAAGTATTAAAAAAATACATTTTCACCGTGTTCTGAACTATTCTGAAAGTTTCAAATGTCTAGCTAGTCGGGAAGTTAGTTAAAAATAGATTGCAAGATTTGTACTGGTAACGCTGCCAAAGACAGCAGGGACCCTAAACAGTTGGCTAAAAGTATTAAAAAATGCATTTTCACCGTGTTCTGATCTAGTCTGAAAGTTTCAAATGTCTAGCTAGTCGAGAAGTTAGGTAAATAAATTTTCTGTTGAATCACATAAACGCTGCTGAAGGCAGCAGGTATTAGAAACAGTTGGCTAAAAATATTTTTAAAATTGCATTGTCAACGTGTTCTGAACTTTTCTGAGAGTTTCAAATGTCTAGCTAGTCGGGAAGTCAGTTAAATTGCAAGATTTCTCCAAACCGTTTTTGAGTTATTACCGTTTTTTGATACATTTTGGCCATTATGAACCTAATTTTCTTAAATATCTCCAAAACGGAAAATCATACAAAGTCCAAAAAGGGAGGTGCACAACTAGATGTCATAACAAACCTATGTACCAATTTGCAACTTTCTACGTCCAACCCGTTTTTGAGTTATGCGACATACTCACACACACACACAGACACACATACATACAGACGTCACGAAAAATCGTGTAAAGTCCCTTATATCTCTAAAACGGGAGCTCGTGTTAAGACGACACTTGCAGGTGTACAACTGGACATCATGACAGTCACACGTATAAATTGGCAACATTCAGCGATCATTCGTTTTCGAGCTATTGAAATGCAAAATCCATTTCGCAAATCGGGATTACTATACTTCCTTATACTTTGTATAAGGAAGTAAAAAAATAAATTAAAAAAAACTGAACTACATGGTCTTGATTTCAGACATGCAAAGAACATTTTCTACTATCGATTTAGTTATGAGTGTAATTACGGAGCCAACTACAAATTGAAGTAAAACAAATATTTTGTATCAACCTGTATCATTAAATGCTTCAAATGACTTGCAAATTTAATGCATGATTTCCCATAGTACGTGCAACATTTGTATGATCTTTTTTTTCTTTTTTGGAAATCGCACTATTGTTTTGATACATACAATTTTTTTTTTTTTTTTTTTTTTTTTTTTAAGGAATTTTTAATTTCTTAGTAAATTTGTTTTTGCTTATAACAAGAATGGATTTCAACAAAATTTTACAAAACTTCCAGAAAACTTGACAAATCATTTGAGAACCATTATTCCAAAACATAAAATATAAGCTTGTGATTTTCGTTGAGATATAAATATTTGTAGTTAATATTTGTAGAATTTATAGTATTATTAGTATTATTATTAGTATTATTTTTAGTAGATTGTAGTAGATTTTAGTAGATTGTAGTTATTTGTTGTAAATATTTTCGCGCATGCGGGAAAGATAGAATTTTTTTTATTACACAGGTTGAAAGCTAAATATATTGGGCAACTTATGTCAAAAATTCATTTTAATAGATTTAAAAATAAGGAAAATTATCGCAAAACAATAAGATAAATTTTAGATATTTTCGAGAGTTGGAATTTTATAAGGGTTTTTCACATATCGCGTAATTAATTTAATGATTCAGTTGTTAAAAAACACACTTCAAATCTTTTTTTTTTGGTAAGAAACTCTTATGGGCTTGAAACTCAAATGTAAATTTATTTAATTACTAAGATTTGGGAGTTCAAAAGGGTTTTTTCCAAATAGTAACTTTAGCAACTTTTGTGAAATAATTGGATTCCCAAATTAAATATGTGGCATGTGAAAAACCTCTTATGAAATTTTAACACTGAAATACATCTTAAATCTTGCTCATTCTTTTGCCGCTAATTTGTTTAATTTTTGCTCTATTCAAATGAACTTTTGACATAAATTGCTCAATTTGTTGAAATTGCATTTCAGTTTGTATTAATCGTTTTCAACATTTTATAACGGTATTTAAGAGTGATTATAATTTGAATTCGTCTATAATGTGTCTTTCTGTTCGTCTGTCCACGCTTTAGCTCTCGTAAATATTCAGAATTTCCTTATGTGTTTTTAAAAACACATTATGATGTCAATTAATTTATATGTCTGTCTTTCTGTCTGTCTGAGTGCTCATCTGTCTATCTATACACCTGTCAGCTTCTAGCGTCCGGACATATTTTCAGAACGTTTTCAAAATGATATAATTGTTCACTACGGCATATTCCCCGTTTAAAATACAAGCACAACTTGTTTGTGTACAGGGACATCCAAAAGTAGGCCGATGCATTTATATAAATCATAGTAACTTCGGACTACAAGAAATTAACATATATAGTTTATATGTGAAAAAATCTTATGAGCCACGAGGAAATATAAATTAAATCTAAAATCTTTAATTAACTTTTCTAATTTATTTTAATACAGTGTTTCTACGATATTGTAAAAAAAAAAAATGTCATAGTAAAATAAAATAAAGCATAAAAAGTCTTTTTTTAATTTTAATTTATTATTAATATTATTTTTAAATTACAAAATATTAACCGATTTTGACAAAAATAAAAAATTCCTTATAAATACTGATTAAGAGTGCACAGTCCAAAAAACTTTGAAATTTAGGTTGAATAGAGATTTTCATAGAAAATTAATATTTAAATCAGATGTATGTTGACATTTTATAATTTGCGAGCTAGTGCTCTTTAAACTAAAAATTTCAGATTTTATGAGGGGAAAAAATATATATATATATTCAAAGTCGAAGTTTTTCTTCTTTTTAAAGCTAGCTATACACTTGTAAAAATATTCTATATACTGTTTGAATGTATATTATTTTTATGGTACAACATATTTATATCGATTGTAATGAAAAAGACACCATTTAAAAAAATATTAATCAGTAATATGTTTTCCGCTATGTGAATCTGTTTTAATAAAATACGTACAAGCAATGAAATATTTTATTTTAAAAATGCATATTAAATGCACAGGATGTTTTTAACAAAATAACTTGTCGAAATTTAGATGAAATATTTATATCCCTCGGTTCAGAAACAGTTTAGTTTCAGAAGCATTTAATGCATGCAAAATTATTGCTTTTCCTCCTTTTAGAATTGAGTAAAACGACGTCACGTCATGTGACACGGCCTGGAAAGTAGAACATGCCAAGAAGTTTTCTGACATTAAGTCAATACTTATTTTGTCGGGGAATAAATGTGGAAAGACAAAGCTTATTCCATTTGTGAGCCTATCCCTTTAGTTAAACACTAATTTTCTTTTCCTACAAGCTTCAATGTTTAAACAATCTACTTTAAGGTTGTCACACGATACTAATGTTTAACTTTTCCCGTGTAATGACTTGTTTTGCCGAAGTCAAACAAGAAAAGTGAATGTTGACTGGATTTATAGGTATAAAACTAGTCTATGATGTCAATATTTTTAAAAAAATTGCCAAAGTATGGATTTCTAATTTAAGCGCTGTTTAATTACTTTATCACTTTACATAATACTTGAAATGAAGAATGAATAAATATAATTTTAAGAGTAATATTTACTGTATGTGTTGTGTTTTTTATGAAGATAATTTCATACTTAAAAACTTTAAAATTGAAGATAGCTTGGAAGATAAAGTGAGAGGAGAGAATATATAGTGAATTCTGGATTATCCGGCATTCATTCATCCTATTACAATTATATTTTTAACTAACAGACTTTGCCTCAGGCACTAGTCGCTAAACGTCAATGAATAATAATAATAATAAAAAAATAATCTGGTGTTTCAGCAACACGACTTTCTCTTACCCAGAAATTTAATACTAAAAATACAGGTTGCAGATTAAGAGGTAAGGTAACGAGTACTGTTATGTAAACCTATGTCAAACAATTCAAATTAGGCTTCGGAAGAGTTTTATATGATAATTAGTTCTGTGTGAGGAGGACTACCGCCCCCCTCAACTCCCCGTTTCATGAATACACCTACATTTATACAGAATTTAATTCGTTTATTAAAAAAAAATTCCGTTTTTAAAAAATAATTTATTAAAATTATTATTTAAACAAATTATCCTTTATGATAATGAAGACGATTTCCATATTAGAGAAGTAGTACAACACTAAATATCCAAAAAAAAAAAAAAAAGTTGAATTTACTCTCAATATTACATAAATATTTTTATATATATATGTATATACATATATATATATATATATATATATATATATATATACATATATATATATATATATATATATATATATATATATATATTAATGAAAAAAATGATAACTTTATTTTAAATTATCGCAGATCGATGGTTCAACCATTCGTTTTAAAGGTATTGGCGAGTTCTTTTGAAAGATACCCATCATGAAAATTTACTCCCCTCGAGGGGGAACTCCCCCCCCCCAGGGGGAGGCGAGGCTCCTACATGCACAAAAATTTTTTCCCAGTTGACTATCTCTATTACAATATATATATATTCGTTTCATTTGGTATAGTGCAGTCTATAGATGTTAAACTGTACTTACCTGCAATTTCCCCCATAGACGTAATGTATTTGAATACTTTTGAGTGTCCCTATATACGAACCATTTGCTTCATCTCAACGAAAAGCTTACTGTAGCATCCCTATATGATACATATTTAGAATACCGAGTTTAGAATTTCTGCTACTATTTGTTATTGAGATATGCTGATAACAGACACACAGACAGACACACAGACCATTCGCTAAAAACATGATTTTCGTATTCAGGGGACCCCAGAGCATGTAAATATAACAACAACTCACGTTCGAAAATTTGACCCTAAAACAATCTTGACGACCCTATGAGTAAGAGAAATTAAAAAGAGTATTATACATTTTTCAATAAAATTTTTTAAATAAAAATTTCATAATAATAAAAAAAAAAAAAGTTGAAAAATTTTTTTTCCCGACTACTTTCAGCAAATTAAAACCATGGTTGAACACCATGATATGCAGTCGTTAATGAAATGTAAATATCATTTAATTTTTTGAGTTTCATTTTGTTGATAGAAACACGGATTAAAAAAAAAAAAAAAAAAAAAAAAAAAATTAATATTGCATTCATACTCATTTCCAGACGAAAAAATCAAGGAAAAAAACATATTAGATTATTTTATTAATTGAAATTAGTATTTGAAAAAATAAATCAAAATAAAATATTTAAAATACGAGATGCATAATTTCGCTGTTTTTGTTATCATGTGCAAGTATATTTAATAATTTTAAAGCTACTTTGAAGCTATCAGATTTATCAGAAATTTTCTTTTATACACTTTAAACTTTTCATTTCTTTTTGAATTCATGTGTATTTAAAAAAAAAAAAAAAAAAAAAAGTTGCAAGCATTTTATTTTTATTGGCATCTACTTGAAATTTTAATTAAATATATATATATATATCGCATAAAAAACAAAATATTTAAGAATCTAATAGAAATATAAAAAATCTGGAGTGACTCCACTCGACTTTCCGAACATTGAGTAACTAACAGTTTTGTAGATAAAATAAAGAAAGAGGTGTTCCTAAACAAACAAAAAAGAGAAAACCATAACAGAGTGTTTGAGTATTTTTCTCCATATATCACACGAGGTTTTATTTAACGCTACTGAACTTTGAGCCTTAGATCATAAGGATAAAGAATTTTTCGTTGTGCCCCTGTAAAAATCTATAAATGCTAGATTCACCAAAATGCTTATAGTTAGTGCAACAGTGATTTATAATATTCATACAAATTTTCAGCTCAATTGAATAAGGCGTTTAGATGCTATCGCTGGTCTCATAGGCCATAAAGATAAAGAATTTTTCTTTGTGTCCCTGTAAAAAAACTGTAAGTGCTAGATTCACTAAAATCTATACAGTTGGTTCAAATGTGACCTATAACATGTGTACAAATTCTTTGCTGGGATTAATAAGGCGTTTAGACGCTATCACACTTTTAAAAATTTGGCAAAGAATTTTTCTTTGTGTCCCTGTAAAAAAACTGTAAGTGCTAGATTCTCCAAAATCTATGCAGATTGAGTATCTGTGACCTAAAATACGTGTATAAAGTTTTTGCTCAATTGAATAAGGCGTTTAGATGCTATCGCACTTTTAAGATTTTGGTCCCTTGGCCATAATGATAAAGAATTTTTCTTTGTGTCCCTGTAAAAAAACTATAAGTGCTACATTCACCAAAATCTATAGGGTTCGTACTATGGTGACTTACAATATACGTACCAACTTTCAGCTTATTCGAACAAAGCGTTTAGACGCTAGCGTGTTCACTCACAGACATACACACATACATACACACATACATACACACATACATACACACACACATACATACATCATCGTAAAAATAGTGAAAACGGACTCGTTGGACCTCGAAACGTATAGAAACATCAAAATCTCGAATTCGGATTTTTGACATGATTACAATACTTTCCTCACTATAGTGTTCGGAAAGTAAAAATCTAAAGGTATGTTACAAAACTACATGCATTCCTTTATCTAGATTTTTTTTTCAGACCTGTATGCCATAGTTATTTCTGTACGTCTCAAACAGGCAGACAAAAACACATTTTATTATTGATATTTATTAACCCTAAAATGCGTACATTTTTCTAAAAATGACATTTTTTTTAACATATTAATTTCTTACAAATCTAAGACTCAAAAATAATGATGATGATGATAACAATAATAATAACAAATTTCTTTTCATATATGTGTCGTATTAATCACAAATATTTAGTGATTATACTCCTGCAAAACTGTGCATTTATTTCATATTTGAATACACATAATGAAGTGTAGATGAGCACTTTAAGCAATTAGTCAATAATTTTCTATTACATCTCATTAAAAAAATGTCAACTTAGAGAGACAATATACATTAAAAATATACAGTTTAAAACATTAAAAACACAAAACATAAATTGAAAAGTTTCGAGCCTTTTGCAGACTCCTCATCAGTAGAAACATCAAATGTAAATGCTGAGAAGAACAACATACTTTCATTAAGAGAGTACAACGCATTCAGTGGGAACTGCGCATGCCTCATTAAGTGGTGAAAAATGTTGATTAGCGTACCAGCCCTCCAGGAAAATTCTTGAATGATAATTTACACAGTTAGATATGATTATTTTAGCATTGTTAAAATCAGGTAAATGGTCAGTTTCTGTGTTATGCTGTACAATTTTCGAACATACATCACGGTTTTTGAAATTTCTTTTATGTTCCAGAATTCGAGTATGAAGAGAACGGCCAGTTTCACCAATATAAACCGAACTACAAGATTTACAAGGGATATTATAAAATTGGGATGTTATATTTTAAATTGTATATTTTTAGTGTATATTGTCTGTCTCAGTTTTTAATGTGATTAAAATTTAGTTCAACTACGAGACGTAATGATTTATATATATATATATATAAAGTGAAGCAATTTTTATCTTAATTTCAACGTTAGTTCCATTTGCATTTTCCATACCTCACTTAGGTGTAATTTCGGCAATTCGGAAATTTGCATGTGGTTCGTTTTTCCTTCCATTCCGGACAGTGATGTTGAATCAAACCTTAGGGGGCGTCCATTAATTACGCGAGGTGTTCAGAAGAGGGAGGGGGGGGGGGTCAAGCCGAATCTCACCCAATCTTACGTGGAAGAGAGGGGGGGGGGGTCTCGGCAAATATCACGTAATTTTTTTCCCTCAAAAAACAGTGTAAAATTGTGAGAAAATTGCGTTAAATTCTATTTAAGCATTTTATTGTTCAGTTTTATTACTGTGATTCTAGAATACGATCTATGCAATCTTAAAAACTAGTCTTAACTAGACTTCAATAGAAAAACAAAGCAAATTGTGGTTTTTGAAATAAATCCAAAGCATTTACAGTAAAAGTACGAATTTTGAAAAATCTCACGTGAGAATAGGGGAAGGGGTATGGATGATTTAAAAAATCGCCAAAACCGCCTCACGTAATTAATGGACGCCCCCTTACGACTCTACAGTCGAATAGAAAAACTCATATTTAAACTTCAAAGTTGCACCAGAGCAGCATATTTATCATAGATATATCATTTTGCTTATGTGTAAAACTACGTACTAAAGGGTTAAAATGTATTTAAAAGCGTATGTGCACAAATTTATTGGTAAACAATAAATAAAAAAATGTAATGCAATTTTTAACGCACATACAAATTTCGCTTCTCAAAGTTATTTATTTTTATTGAAATTCATAAACAAGTTAGTGTAAATGTTAAAAAGGGTTATAAAAATACAATAATATTATTGCAGAGCATACTTAGTCCAGTATTAAATAATTAAAAAAGAATTGGAATGTACAGAAAAATTTTTTGCAATTGAGAAAATAAAGCCTTTGAGAAAAAAATAGGACCAAAATCCAGAAAAATTATATCAACATTTTTCCTTGAACCGGATTTATTATTCTAAATAGCGAATGAGCATTTGTTACTAAAGATTTTCTTCTTTGATCAATTTATTTTCACTTGTTTTATTTTACTTTAACAGCGTTTTACATATATTTCACTTAGTATAACATTTTTTAGGAAATTTGTTGTGATAAATTCTAAATTACAATTTTCAAAGATCGAAAATTGAATATAGACATGAAATTAACAGAAATAAATAAATAAATAAATAAAATCTTTTGATAAACCTAGATCTAAAATAGGCCCATATAATTCAAATCAAAGGTTATCGTTAGTGGTTGTGTACAAGATTAAGCATTTTACTCTTACTCTCCTTAGTTTCCACTTACACGATTACCTGGCGAATAGACCATTGGGATAATACATACTATATATTTCCATTTCACAGATCATGAAAAACGGCAGTTTTTTGAGTGACGCAAGCGGAGGGACAAACGGGACGCTGCGAACTCATATATACAGCTAGTTTGTCATCAAAGAGATTTGTAAAAGCCGACACTTAATATCTCAGCAAATATGCCATATTTTGTTCTGATCTTTTCAAAATAGTCTTTTATTTTCGGTCTTAATCTATCCTGGTAATTTTACATTTCTAGATGCAGTATGTTTTGAGATCTGAAATCCCAACTTAAAGCCAAATGGGGAAAAAGTATGGTGTAAGTTTGTAATGGACTGAAATCATGAAAAATATCTTTAAAATGGCACGAACGATTTTCTGCTAATTAATATATATTGTTAATGGGATGTTTCTGAATCCAGTAACGTTTTCGTTTTTTTCAGGAAAACTCTTATTTTTTTATAATTTATTTTAAAAAGGGAACTATATTACTCCGCCAATTGCATGCTTTCTTTCGGCGAAAACACCGTGATGCGGTTCTTACTTGCAAGGCTTGAGTTGGTCCCGTTGGTTGGTTGACCAACGTGAATGCAGTCAATGAATTATTTAAATTTTAATTTTTTAAAGCAAAAATACTTTATTACATTTTTTTAAATATTTATTGTATATATACCAAGTCAAATTCACTTAAATATATTTTCTCTTCTGTTACGAAAAAAAATATTTTTGATTTCAAAATTTCATATTTAATCAAAAAAATATTTAGATAATATTTTAAAAAAGGAAGTATTTTGTAATTTTAGATATTCCATTCTATCATAATAATGATGAATTCACAATTTTTTAAAGCGAAAAATTTTTAAGCATTCATGAACATCGATTTTATAATAGCTCAATGATTTGCGATTCCTATTCATGTATCCTTCCGCGCCGGGAAGGGAAAAAAACAGCAAATAGAGTTTTGGCGCCATCTTTCGTTTTTAATTTAAAACATACTTTCGAATATATATATATTTTTTCGTTTTAAAAATTAAAAATCTCTTTTGAAGTTACAGTTAGAGTTTATTCATTTATTTACTTTTCAGACTTTAAAATGATACACATTTTAAATATTAACATAATCAAACAATTTTTTTTAAATTATTATTTAATAACAATAATGGCTAGGAGATGAAATAGTGCTTACACTGTTTATTCGAAAAAACATTTAGACAAAACTGCAAGTAAAATTTGTGTAAATGTTTTCTTTACGTCACACTACCTTTTGCGCAAATTTTCATTTAGTTGAATACTATGATACTATGTTTTGGATAGCGTGATGCAAAAGATAAATCAATTTATTGAAATAAATAATTTTACTTTATAATGCAAACTCAGTGAAAGTATAATTATTTGACAGTATATTTGAAAATTAAAAGCACTGTTTCAATGTGTAAATATACTTTATTAGACAAAACAAAAGTAATTTTAATGGAATCTAAAAACAAATCTTTTAAAGTAACACCGAGGCGCCACTGGAATTTTTATAGCATTCCTTTTAAAACAGTTATTTTGAATTTGAAATGCGAATGAAAAAGCATCAGTGAGTGTATTTTATATATTTGTCTGATCTTGAAGTTAAATAATTATAAGATAAAAATTTTTTTTATAAACCATGTTTTTAAATTTTCTGTTGAATCATATGAACGCTACTGAAGGCAGCCGGAACCCCAGCAATTACATAAAAGTATTAAAAAAATTCCTTGCTATCGTCTTTTTAGCTGTTATAAAAGTTTCAAATGGCTGTCTAACCGGGAAGTTAGTTAAAAGTTGATTGCAAGCTTTGTACTCGAAACGCTGCCGAAGGCAGCAGGGTCCCGAAGCAATTGGATAAAAATATTTTTTAAAGCATTTTCACCGTATTCTGAACTATTCCGAAAGTTTCAAATGTCTAGCTACTCGGAAAGTTAGTTAAATTTTCTGTTGAATCATATGAACGCTGCCGAAGGCAGTAAGGACCTAAAACCGTTGACTAAAAGTATTAAAAAAATGTATTGCCACCGTGTTCTCAGCTATCCTCAAAGTTTCAAATATCAAGCTAGTCGGGAAGTTAGTGAAAAATCGATTGCAAGCTTTGTACTGGTAACGATGCCGAAGGCAGCAGGAACCCGAAACATGTGGCTAAAGGTATTTAAAAAAATGCATTTTCACCGTGTTCTGAACTATTCTGAAAGTTTCAAATGGCTGTCTAACCGGGAAGTTAGTTAAAAGTTGATTGCAAGCTTTGTACTCGAAACGCTGCCGAAGGCAGCAGGGTCCCGAAGCAATTGGATAAAAATATTTTTTAAAGCATTTTCACCGTATTCTGAACTATTCCGAAAGTTTCAAATGTCTAGCTACTCGGAAAGTTAGTTAAATAAATTTTCTGTTGAATCATATGAACGCTGCCGAAGGCAGTAGGGACCTGAAACAGTTGACTAAAAGTATTTAAAAAAATGTATTGCCACCGTGTTCTGAGCTATCCTGAAAGTTTCAAATATCTAGCTAGTCGGGAAGTTAGTGAAAAATCGATTGCAAGCTTTGTACTGATAACGCTGCCGAAGGCAGCAGGAACCCAAAACAGTTGGCTAAAGGTGCATTTTCACCGTGTTCTGAATTATTCTGAAAGTTTCAAATGTCTAGCTAGCCGGGAAGTTAGTTAAATAAATTTTCTGTCGAATAATATAAGCGCTGCCGAAGGCAGTGGGACCTGAAATAGTTGACTAAAATTATTAGAAAAATGTATTGTCACCGTGTTATGAGCTGTCCTAAAAATTCCAAATGTCCAGATAGTCGGAAAGTTAGTGAAAAATCTATTGCAAGCTTAGTACTGATAACGCTGCCGAAGGCAGCAGGAACCCAAAACAGTTGGCTAAAGGTATTTAAAAAATGCATGTTCACCGTGTTCTGAACTATTCTGAAAATTTCAAATGTCTAGCTAGTCGGGAAATTAGTTAAATAAATGTTCTGTCGAATAATATAAGCGCTGCCGAAGGCAGCGGGACCTGAAATAGTTGACTAAAATTATTAGAAAAATGTCTTGTCACGTGTTGTGATCTGTCCTGAAAGTTTCAAATGTCTAGCTAGTCGGAAAGTTGGTGAAAAATCGATTGCAAGCTTTGTACTGATAACGATGCCGAAGGCAGCAGGAACCCGAAACAGTTGGCTAAAGGTATTAAGAAAATGCATTTTCACCGTGTTCTGAACTATTCTGAAAGTTTCAAATGTCTAGCTAGTCGGGAAGTTAGTTAAATAAATTTTCTGTCGAATCATATAAGCGCTGCCGAAGGCAGCGGGACTTGAAATAGTTGACTAAAATTATTAGAAAAATGTATTGTCACCGTGTTGTGAGCTGTCCTGAAAATTTCAAATATCTAGTTAGTCGGGAAGTTAGTTAAAAATCGATTGCAAGATTTGTCCATGACAAACACACAAACAAACAAACTACGTTTGCATTATAAATATAAATAAAAGAAAAAAGTAAATGATCAAATAAGAAAATCTATGTATATTTTAACTAAGTGCAAAGCGCCACTTCAAATTTGATATCATTATTTTTAAAACTCCTATTTCAAATTCTTATAGCCATAAACTAGCGACGTCACAAACTTTTAAGCTGTTAAGGGTTTTTTGTACCGATTATTATACAGATAAGACACTCCCGTCCCGTATACCCAGTGGTAATTAAAAGGTGACTGCAATGACCCTGCGGGCAACAGCTGTAAGTTTTTCGAACTCTCCAGCTTACGGAATCGCTCGTCTTATTTTTATAGTATGTATGTTTTCTTTTGGGAACTTTGTTATTGTTTAAAAACATGATCGTCAAAAGCAATGTATTTTAAAAAATATACATGAAACAAAAATATTTTTCTCTTTTAATCCATTTTGTATTATTTAAATCAAATAAAGTTAAATATTTAACGATTTCATTCTGCTATTTCAGAATTACAGTTTGTAAATTTTATTTTTATTTAAATATGAATGTGTTCGGCAAAGTATATTTTTAACCCTTTAAAGTTCACTACATATTTCCTTTTGAAAATTGTGAAATTGATTTAAAAAATGACTTTTAGACGCATCACTGATCATAAGTACACAAATAATAATAATAAAAAAATCTATTTTTATTTTCCAGAAATTTATGGTTTCATAGTGAAACCAATGAACGGTAACAGGCTATTTTTTCTCCTAAAAAAAAAAAAAAAAAAATGATATAAAAGTTGCAGAGAATAAATCAGATACTTTAGAAATCTAAAACATTTATATTTTGACTTACTTATTAAGAAATTCAAATAATGATTTATTCAAAAAAGAAGCAAGTGTGGTGTAAGCAGTGTCACAGCACTAGGCACCTACCAAACATTGTTGCTACAGATCTGGCTTTATTATTTATTTATTTTTTTTTACTTTATTTACAGATTTACGAATTTATAAATAAAATTAACTATACTTAGTAGTTTTAACAGAGGAAAAAAAAAAAAAAAACTTTATATTCATAATTGCAAAATGTTTAGTACATATAAATTATTTAAAAAGAAAAAAAATATATATAAATATATATACCCACATACATACTTATATATATATATTCATATAATTCCAGAAATGATATTTTAAGAAATTGCAGAAAATCCCAGGAAATGTTCATTTTCTACTTTTATCTTATGTCTTGCGAAATTCGACCTTTACTGGAGTTCGGTTTCTCTCAGAAGCCAAACATTTTACGTAATTTTTTAGACAGTTCTGTTTATTTATATAAATAATCTGGTGTGTCACTCACACGACTTTCTCTTACCCTGAAATTTAATGCTATAAATACAGGTTGGAGATTAAGAGGTAAGATGTTATGTAAACCTCTGTTAAACAATTCAAATTAGGCTTCGGGAGAGTTTTATATGATAATTAGTTCTGTGTGAGGGGGGCTACAGCCCCCCTCAACCCCCGTTTCATTAATACACCTAGATTTATATAAGATTATAATTCGGTTATTAAAAAATAATTCACTAAAATTAATATTTAAAAAAATTATCTTTTATGATAATGCAGACGATTTCCATATTAGAGAAGTAGTATAACACCGAATATCCAAGAAAAAGTCCATTTTATTCTCAATATTGAAAAAAAAAAAAAAAAAAAAACGATTATTTTCTAAGTTTTTTTTCGTTAAAAGTAAAAAAAATCGATAACTTTGTTTTAAATTATCACAGATCGATGGTTCAACCATTCGTTTTAAAGGTATTGGCGAGCTCATTTGAAAGACACCCATCATGAAAATTTACTCCTCTCGAGAGGGGACTCCCCCCCCAGGGGGGGAGGCGAGGCTCCTACATACACAGATTTTTTTCCCAGTTGACTATCTCTATTACAAAAAATATATATTCGTTTCGTTTGGTTTAGTGCAGTCTATAGACGTTAAACTCTACTTACCTGCAATTTCTCCCATAGACATAATATATTAGAATTCTCTTGATTGTCCCTGTACACGAACCATTTGCTTGATCTTAACGAAAAGCTTACTGTAGCATTCCTATATGATACACATTTAGACTACCAAGTTTGGAATATCTTCTACTATTTGTTCTTGAGATACACACACACACAGACCATTTGCTAAAAACATGATTTTCGTATTCAGAGGACCTCAGAACATGTAAATATAACAAAAACTAGCTTTCGAAAATTTGACCCAAAAACAGTACTTTCTCTACCTTATGGGTAAGAGAAATTAAAAACTGAAAGTTGCATTTTTTGTCTGAGAAGGATTATAGCACGTTCATGTGCTATTATTTAAAATAAATATTTTTTCTTTATTTTTAAAATTTATACAATTTTAGAAAATTAAAGTGACTTCTTATATCTGGCTTCATCTGAAATAGCATTTTTTCGATTTTGCTGTAGTGCTGCAATGTAGTGTAAAGAGAATGAATAAGAGTTTAATATTTTATTAACACTTTTTAAAAATACTGAAAAAAAAAAAAGTGCAATGTATGGTTTCTGGGCGAAACCAATGAGCGTTAAAGGGTTAAACATTATAAGAAATAATTTTGCTTCTTAGATGAATACTTCTGAATTATTAGAGTTTGATTTTGTGAATTCAAAAATAATTGAAAGTGAAGAAAAAGAGAAACTTTACATACTCTAACGTGCTACTAACTACTCGCGAAATAGAAAAACACAATTTTTGATCAAAGCTGCTCTCTCTTAAAATGAAATAATGAAAATAAATCAACTTAGTGAATTTTTACACACATTTGTCTAGAAGAAACACGCCTTCTCATCTTGAATTTAATTTAGAAAATTGAATGAGTTAACATAAAGAACTCAAACTTAAGTTATTTATTATGTTTGAGTAATTTATTTATTTTATTAGTGATTTTAATACAAATGATTTTAATAAACCGGATTACGTTGGCGTTGATCGTTCTACTTGCGTGTTACTGAAGAAATACGTTGCAGTGAGAGCGTTGTTGCTACTTATAAGTTGTTGAATGAGTAGAAATAATTCAAGTATCGATAAATATTGATGACGATCGATAAATTAGCTTAATATCACTTAAATATCGGTAAATTCGCTTAAATAAAAAGCTACTAATTAGCTCAAAGAATTGCATTTTTAACTCAAGTCGATTTAAAAAAAATTAACTCCTACTTGACATGGTGAATTAACTTATTAGTATTATTTTTTTTTTAAAGAGAGTGACATTCATGTTATTGGTGCTATTAACGGTCCGGTTCGCGTTTTAGCCTCACTGTCCTGTCTGTATTCTAATCTGTATTAGAGTTTAATTCTTAAAAAGAAATCGTAGTTCTTCGAGACTGAGATTTAATAAAAATAGTAAATTCCTTTAAAAGTCACACACACATACAAAAAAAAAAAAAAAAAAAAAAAGTAAACGAAAAGTCATCATGTCGCAAAGAGTTTTACGAAATTTGTCTCGAAGGATCGATATCAATAACGTAAAATCTATGTAGAAACTTTTCACTGCTAAAATAAAGAATTCATAGTAATATTGTAAGGCTATTTATTTCATTAAACTAATGAGAACTTTACAGGGTGGCCATAGTTAAACTTGGCCTATTCAGCCTCTGTAGCTGTAACTCAAATGCAGATTGAGTCAAAAATTTCTATATAGACAATTTGTATACAGACAATGAAAATATTTTTTAACCAATAAATTTGAAAAAAAAAAAAAAGCGTTATAGTAATAATCAACCAATTTTTGCATATAGCGGAGCTTCGCATTCCGCCCTTCTCCGAGGAAGAGCACTCAGAGTTGTAAATTTCAGCAAGAGTTTATCAAAAGAATTCGTAAATATGTTTAAAATGTGTCGTTGAAAAATAGATCTATGAAAATTTGAAACACGGTTATCGGTTTAAAAAAAATATTTATCTAAAAAAAAAAAAAAAAAAAAAAAAAAAAATCATTTCTAAGGTGTCGTCTATAGGCACAAAATTAACTTTCTTTCAACTTTTATTGTTATACATTTCTAAGATGAAAATCAGATATAGTCACCATAGAAAATATTTTTGATGAATAAGGATTTTAATAAATAATTTACACTGTGTGAGTTTTTATAGAAGAGTATAGAAAAATGTTTTGTGATGGTCACAACATACTAGTTTATATATATATATATATATATATTATATGTATACTTCACTTAAAGAAAAATGTACACTTATATAAATGTTTTTTATACTTTTCTTAAGGTCGTAAACACGTCCTTTGACAAAAATTAATGCATTTAACTAAGAATTAAAATTACTTTTTTTTATTTTTTATTTTTATTTATTTATTTTTTTTAATATACAAATATTTATTTTACTTTTTACTTAAAAAATGCACTGTTATTTTTGTACAATAGGCTGATAAATAATTTTATTTTTAATCCTTTAACATTCTCTCCATATTTTCTTTTGAAAATTGCTAAACAAATTTCAAGAAAGGCTATTGGACACATAACTGATGATTGGATATTGGACACATAACTAAAAAAAAAAAAAAAAGAAATTTTAAATTACGAGTAATTTTCGATTAGAAGCATATATATGTTAACATGTTTGAATTGAAAAAGTACTCAATTTAATAAACAGATAACTTTGTAAATAAATACTATAAATTGCAAAATCTCACAACAGTTGTTTCAGGTCAAAATAATAGCATAGACCTTCAACACGTGAAAAAATTAGTCATGAGTGCATAATCAAATCAGCAAGATAAATTTGCGACTACTAAGAAATTTCAAGTGACTTCTACATAAGTCTTCCTCTGAAACTTCATTTATTAAACTTTGGAGTAGAACTTTTAGAAAAACAGAGAAGGATGAAAAAGAACAAAAATTTAAAAAACGATTAAAACAGCAGAAAAATATTGGATATATATACATGTTGCATTTAAAAAGGTTAATTGATGTTAAATATTTGGTTACAGTGCCAAATCAATAAACGTTAAACCCCACCAGTGGCCGAGTGGTTCTGTGCTTAAAACTGGTTGACGGGAAGTGCTTGATTCGATCTCAGGTCGCACTTGTCGACTTAGCCTTTCGAAGTTTTCTCCGAAATTCGTGTAAATACGATCTAAGACCCCTTAGAAAAGCCCCCACGGAGCGCAATTCACCTGTAGGCCCCCTTAGTGCAGCCAATCGGCTTTAAATCCCTCAATCATCGAACCAATCAACCAATGAACGTTAAAGGGTTAAATAAAAAAATTTGATTTGTTATTAGACATTTTTTTTTTAAAGCAGTATGACTTTAAAATTGAATTAATATGAAAACAGTTAAATGAGAGTTAAAAAAAATATTTTATTGTTTCAAAAAAAGAAAAAATCTGGTGTGAAACAACCACACGACTTCCATTACCCGCTATTACATGTATTATATGCATTTTTGAGAGATAATGTGATCAGAAAACATAAAAGTGACCAAAAAAGAAAATCGTTAGAGCCGTTTTTGAGATACCAACTTTCACAGAAAATCAATTATTGACCGGAAAACAATAATTACATACAAAAGCATATTTAAAAGTGAGTTAAAATGGCGAGTTTGAAAAAAATCCGTACAACCGTTTTTAAAGGAGCGCCTTTGCGAGGCCTGAAATTGAGCTATTCATACAGGACGCCTATCAATTTTCATGAACTAACCAACTATATCATTCGAAAGGATATCTGATAGAGTGTTTATATAGCAAATTTGAAGAAAATCGTTAGAGCCGTTTTTGAGATACGGACTTACGGTCCCACTTCCGGTTTCCGATGTCCCATTTCCGGTTAAACTCAATTATTGACAGGAAAACAATAATTACATACAAAAGCATATTTAAAAGTGAGTTAAAATGGCGAGTTTGAAAAAAATCCGTACAACCGTTTTTAAAGGAACGCCCTTGGGAGGCCTGAAATTGAGCTATTTATACAGGACGCCTATCAATTTTCTTGAACTAACCAACTATATCATTCGAAAGGACATCTAATAAAGTGTTTATATAGCAAGTTTGAAGAAAATCGTTAGAGCCGTTTTTGAGATACGGACTTACGGTCCAACTTCCGGTTTCCGATGTCCCACTTCCGGTTTTTCAATTTTCACCAAAATTTGGAAATTTCATCTGTACGCCAGACGTATTTGAATTCTAAAGTTTCGTAGCTCTATCTTTATTAGTTTCTGAGCTATAATAGCGAGAAAATTCTCCACATACATACACACACACATACACACATACATACACACTGACCAATTGCCAAAAACCACTTTTTTGGACTCAGGGGACCTTAAAACGTGTAAATCAGGTGAAAACCCGATATCGAATTTTCAGACCGAATACAATACTTCCATTACCTACGGTAGTAGGGTAATGGAAGTAATAAAAAAAAAGAAAAGAAGAAGAGTTTTTTTTTTTAAACATGTTTATTGAAACTACATTTCCAAAAAAGTGAATCTAACATCATATTTAAATATAGGTTCATAACTGAAAGCATTTTGTATCCATGGTTAAATTTATTGGTAACATTTAATAAAATTTATTCTGAGAGAAAGGAAAACTCACTTGTTTCAATCGACAATAGTCATTTTCTGATCAAGAATTACTCCTTCAAATCTATTCCATTACCTTAGGACATGTTTAAGATAGTTCTTTATTAAATTATTCATTTGATTTTCTTTTGTTTAAAGAAGCTGTAAGAAACTGTAATTAACAGAATACTATAATACAATACAAAACTTCTTTCTGCAAGCAACATTAATTAGATTTAGATAATTAGGCTGTTGGAAGTAAAAGCTTTTTAGAAAATGCATACTTCTACAAAAACTTAAAAAGCTGTTCTAGAAATCTACCTATTCAGGATAGACCTTCGCAATTTCAGAAATAATCTCTGCCATCATTATATGTGCGTGCATGTCAGTCAATCTCAATTTTCTGCCGTTATGTACGATGACAAGTGACGGCACAGGCATTATGAAAAGATTTCCGTGCGTGCGTTAAGGATTCCGAAAGATGGACTAGTGTCACTTCCGTACCAATTTTGCTTTACTTACCTGGTTTAATAGCACTTAGGTTAACAGTCGATGCATGTAACATTAATTTTGTTGGTGACATGTGTTTCAGAGCATTATGTCATAAAATTGACATACTGGACTGAGCTTAGGTAAAAGTTTTCTGAACTTAATTTTCTCGAAGGTAATTTCGGAACAACATCCTGAAATATGATTAATGCGTTTAATAGATTTTTTTCCCATCGCGTTTAAGTTTATAGAGAGGTTTAAGCATCAAAATGCATGCAATATTCTTTTAAAGGTGCAACAAATCTAGTTAAAAGAGTGGTTTAAATAATAATATTTTTCTCTATTATGTTATTCATGTAGTATAAGAAAAGGAAGAGTAATAAAAATAAATTTTACGTAGAAATATTTTTAAAACACGAATATAATAGACGAATGTAGTTATTACATTTTCTTTTTCTTTTTACTTTATTTTACCCATAGAATGGTAGGAAATATTGACTTTTGGTGAAATTTTAGAATTTGAGTTTTTGATATATTTTTACCGTTTGAGTTGGCTTGAATTCGAAAATCAAGATGTTCAGCGGTTGGTCTGCGTGCGTCTGTGAGTATGCCATCAGCATAACTCAAAAACAGATATTAGAAGGGATTTCGAGCTTAATGTTCTAAATACGTATGTTATGGGGATGCTACTTGATTTTTTTTTTTAATTGAAATTCGACAAATAGCGCTCGTATACAGGGATATCCAAGAGGGTTCAAATACAATACAATTATAGGAGAGAGATGTTTTGTAGGTACATTTCAATATCTTTAGACTGAATTAAGAAAAATTAAATGAACATATATCTTTTATATGCAAAACACCATATTTAGCGTATTTATGAAAACCATTAACCATTTGTTTACAGGGTCACATATAAGAACTCGGATATATTAGGGCTATACGTAGAAATTCCTGAAAGTCATTTTAAGCATTATTAGGCGTTTTCATATGGTGATAAATTTAAATGCGCTATTTGTTTTGTGCATAATTTATAAAAATATACAGGTCTGCCCAAAATCAAGCGAATACCACTATACTTTTCATTCCCCCATGGTAGACAAAGTATTATTTGAAGTCCAATTTTCAACTCAGATATTTTTCTATAATTACGTGTTTTGAGGTTCTCTGCATATAAAATTCAAGATTTTAGTGACTGATTTGTGTGTGTCTTTTATCAGTGAAATATATTTGTAGTAAATTTAAATTTGATATTTAGAAGATCATATAAACTTACTGCTTCAAAAGTTTAAACACGATCAGTAACTTTGAAGGATTGGTATGCCAGAAAATTGTCTTAAAAATTTAGAATAAACTTTTAAATTTAATGACAGCCTTATTTATTTATTTATTAATAAATGCAAATA
This sequence comes from Salticus scenicus, assembly GCA_963930645.1. Classification (NCBI taxonomy): domain Eukaryota; kingdom Metazoa; phylum Arthropoda; class Arachnida; order Araneae; family Salticidae; genus Salticus; species Salticus scenicus. The sequence goes on from OZ005649.1 coordinate 301,321,886, forward strand.
TTCTACTAAATCTAAGGGTTGAGGGGGTGGGGGGAGAATACTCCCTTGTACTGATGTTTTCGTCAAATAAGTCTCTTTCTACATTTATTTTCTATATTTTGTCACGTATAGTCATATATAGTACTTGTTATTAGGTTGATTTCCTTAGAAATCGACCTATTGCAATCACTTCATTTATCTATATCTATATATCTTTATCTATATATATATAATGAAAATTTGTCATCACGATAACTCCCGAAATAATACTCTAAATCGAACCAAATTTGGACAGCAAACTTATCTTATAAATATTTTGGATGAGTGTGTTAACCAAGTTGCTCCGCCTTTTTGTTTTCTCCGCCTTTTTGTTTCCACTTGAAAATTTCAAATCCTTAACTTCCTTTAACATCCTTTAACTTCCAGATTGTAAAAAGCGTATTTAAGGCAAGATTTACTTGAATTCTGATGTAAATATAGACCACATAAGGTTCTCAACCAAGATTATTAATGAACTGTATCCGCCATTTTAAACGAAGTGGCGGATATTTTAAATTAAACGGGGCCATTTGAAATCAATCTACCACTTAAAAATTTAACATCACGATAACTTCCGAAATAATATTCCAAATCAAACCATTCTGGAAAGTGTTTTTTTTTTTTTTTTTTTTTTTTTTTAATTTCCCCCACAGTTACTGATATCCATTGGACATCTAAATTACATCCATTTATTCAGAAAAGGAAAAAATATCTTAAGAATGTCCATTAAAAGTCCTGGATGTCCTGTACTAATTATAGATATCTATTAAATATTTAAATGTAGATGAAATTCAGATGTGCCTTTTTCGATGCCTAATAGCTGTAACATGGATTAAAACAAGATTTAGATATTTTCAAAATGTATTAGACGTAAAAAGTCCAATTATTGGATATTTGAAAATTTAACAAACATAGGAGATTTAACAGAATAACATCTGTAAGAAGAGTGACATCGGTAGGATTTTTATAGAAGTTTAATGGATCATTTTTTAATTTTTATAGATGTCTTATGGATGTCTTATGGATGTAAGTGACTATGTGGGTTATAATCATGATAACTTTTTAAATTCTGATTCAATTCGAACTAACACTGGACATTGAACGTATCATATAAACATCTTGGATGAGTTCACTGGGCAACTTGTTCCGACATTTTGTATCCAAGTTGCAGACACTTGAAAATATGCAATCACGGTAACTTTTAAAATACTAAACTGATTTAAACCAAAGCTGGATAGGGAACTTACGGTTCAAATATCTTGGATAATTTTGCATGGTAACTTGCTCCGCCATTTTATTTCAACGTGACGTCCGCTTGAAAATTTCTCATAATGATAACTTTTGTACTACTGAATGAATTCGTATCAAATTTGTTAAGTGGATTTATTATTCAAATATCTCAGATAAGTTCGCTGGCCATATCACTCCGTTTTTTTGTTTCCAAGTGGTGGCCACTTGAAATCACGGTGCCACTTGAAAATTTCTTATCACGATAATTTTTGTAATACTGAATTAGTTTGAACCAAAGTTGGACAGTGAACTTATCATAAATAATTACAAGATTGAAAAAAAAAAAAAAAACTTTTTATATACCATGTTTTTAAATTTTCTGATGAATCAAAAATACGCGATTATAAATATATATAAACAATATTTAAGCACGCGGACTCAGTTCAGTAAACTAATAATAATAATGAAAAAAAAAAAAAACAGTTGGTTTTAAAAATAAAATATTACTCCTTTTAGAACAGCGTATATTATTAGTATCATCAACTACATTAACACTTATCAATGTGTATAAAGTTTTTAAATTGATAATGACGTCAATTTTTGTGAGATGCATCATTTAACTTTTTATAATTTTTTAACGTTCCCGTTTTATTAAATGTGTTTATTTTTATATCGAAAGAAAATGAACTCGTATAGCTAATATTTTAATGGCTATTTTTATTGCTATTAGGAGCTTATTATTTTCATATTTTAATTAACTGAAAGAAAACTATTCGAAAATTCGAAAATCTGACTTCGAAGTATTGCGTTGTCACCGGGTTCTGAGCTACTGTGAAAGTTTCAAATGTCTAGCTAGTAGGGAAGTTAGTTAAAAATAGATTGCAAGATTTGTACCGGACAAACAAACACACAAACAAACAAGAATATAAATTAATAATAATCTATTTAAAAAAAAAAAAAAAACTTTTAAAACCCAAATTCTTAATGTATCATATCACATAAGTATTTTCGAAGTTATGATTTTGCAATTTTTTTGTATTAAGGTGAAATGATTAATTTTAGCGGCAAAGAATTTGTACTCTTTTATAAACCACGAAAGTCTAGGCGGTAAGGCAGTCGAAGATTCGATACGCGCCTGCTTAAGCTTTTTAAATAAAATACATATGTGTTGTAATTTTTGGATCAACTATTTTTTATTCTTCTTCCGGAAAGAGAGAAGGCGAATCCCTCAGTCGTTTCATTTCTTCTATGATTTCTTCATTGCAAAGTTTACTGCCCAACAGTTTAGCAGAATTTTAGCTTCAATTCTAATGCCGTCAAGTGATCTAAATCTACTCAAAATTATATAAGCTTGGCCATAATCAAAGAGTTTATCAAGATATACAACTCCTGCTGAAAGAGTTCCACCTTGCATTAGGCCAATCAAATCACCAAAACATTTTTCTGAGGCATTTGATCCATTAACCGATGCATTGCTATGATTGGCCATTAGTTATTGCTCTGGTTGTGCCATCTATCGGTCATTACAACCGTAAATATGCATAAAAACGTTTTTTTTTGTAAATAACTGCATAATTGTTGTAGAATTATAAAAATATGCATACAATGTTGCAAATAATTTTTTAATTTTGAGTTTTAAAAAATATTTTAAATATGTTCGTGTACTACTTTGTGAATTTATCGATGAGTTAATTTTTATAAAACGTTTTTATGTTTGAATACTAAATTTTTGCCTTAAATTTCAGCATTCGAACATAAAAAAAAAGGCTTCTTAAAAAAACTCTTCAAAAATTCTTAGGATACTGTGCAGTCAACGAAAAATTTTCTTTTATGAGTTGACATATTTTCTACTAATTATCTGCAAAAATTAACACTCCGGACCTTCGGGGTATCTAACTCTCGACCACCGCGTTACTAACATGGCGCTCTAACCAACTGAGCCATGGAGAGATATATGAAAAAGCTTATATTTACCTTAAAATGGAGGCGCATTTGTTATTAGCTTGAGATTCACAAACATACTGTAGTGAATGACAGTAAGTACATAAGAATTTAGAGAAAACATGGTAAAAATAGCTTAGATGATTACGCTGGGCAAGTTGCTCCGTCATTTTCTTTCCAAGTAACAGCTACTTGAAAATTGCCACTTAACTGCCACTTGAAAATTTCTCATGACACTAACTTTTGAAATACTGCACTGATTCGAACCAAAGTTGGACAGTGAAATTATGCTTCAAATATCTTGGATGAGTTTGCTACAAAACTTGCTCCATCATATTGTTTTCTAGTGGTGGCCCCTTGAAAATTTGCTATCACGATAACTTTTGAAGTACTTAATTAATTCGAACCAAAGTTGAAAAATGGATTTATCATTCAAATATCTATGATTTCGGCGGGCAAGTTTCTTTGCAATTTTGTTTCCAAGTTGCGGCCACTTGAACGCTGCCACTTGAGAATTTTTTATCGCGATAACTTTTGAAATACGGAATTCATTCGAACGAATGCTGCACAGTGGACTTATCTTACAAATATCTTGGATTAGTTCCCTGAGCAACATACTGCGGCATTTTGATTCAAGTGGCGGCCATTTAATATATCATCGCGATAATTTTTGAAATTCTTAATTAATTCGAACTAAATTTGTACAGTACCCTTATCTCAAAAATGCATTTGATATATTTGTTTGCCAATTTGGCCTGGCATCTTGTTTCTATGTGCCGGACACTTGAAAATTTCAAATTCCCATAAAAATGTATTTATAAACCGATTTTCTTTAAAATCCATATGTACATAGCCCACATCTATATTTCTACCAAGTCCATTAATAATTTGTCGCCGCCATTTTGAAACAAAATGGCAGCTACTTGATAAAAAAAAAGATATCAACCTACGCTTCCGAATGAGTTTGAAGGACTTGGTTTTACATTTTAATCTATAATTTTTGTTTATAATTTTGAAATGCAGGATAGCAGAAAATTGTATGAGTGCTATAAAAGGTTATTCAGACTCAATAGTAAAAATACAAGTTCATATTCATAGTATTTTCAGGTTTTCAATTTGTTAATGCACTGACCTTTTTCGAAGTTATATTTAAATGTAATAAGGAGCATGGTTTATGCAGCTTTGCGTTTATATTCCAATTTGTTTTTAGTTAACTAACATATAAAAAAAAACTGTATGAGAAGTTTATTTAAAACTAAATAGCATTTTTCTAAATACAAATTTACTCGTTGTGACAGATAATAAGCGTAACACAAACATTATAAAATATTCTGTAACGAATAATTGAAGGGGTTGTTAAGAAAAATTTCTTATGTTTATTGTCTATTTATCAAGATGCTTTTATGACAAACAAAAAGTAAAAAAATAGAAAAGAAAGTAAAGAATACTTCCATTCTGTAACGTAGCAGTAGGTAAATTGTTCAACTCAATTTTAGACCATTGCAATTATTATTATGCTAGTATATAGCCCCGTCAAAAATGACGGAATGTGAACGATAAATCTTGAAAACAATATTTAGATCATGAAGATTACCACGTGATCATTCAAATGTATTTTCAGTTTTTGTTTAGAAATCAAATGTGTTTCGATATTTTCTAATTTTCGTTCTGAAATTAAAAAAATTCTACCCGATCAATAAATATGAATGACAAAAAAACTGCTGGGTGACAAAAAATATAGGCCCGAAAACACAACAGCAACAACACATCTCAGTGTTCCGTTAAGTGCTCCATTTAAAGTCCTCATAATAAGAATAATCTAGTGTGTCACTCACACGACTTTCTCTTACCCTGAAATTTAATGCTATAAGTACAGGTTGGAGATTAAGAGGTGAGATAACGTGTACTGTTATGTAAACCTATGTTAAACAATTCAAATTAGGGTTCGGAAGAGTTTTATATGATAATTAGTTCTGGCTCCCCTCAACCCCCCGTTTCATTAATGCACCTACATTCATATAGAATTTAATTCGGTTATTAAAAAATAATTCAGTTAAAAAAAATAATTTATTAAAATTATTTTAAAAAGTTATCTTGTATGATAACACAGACGATTTCCATATTAGAGAAATAGTATAACACTAAATATCTAAAAAAAAGTTGAATTTATTCTCAATATTAAAGTAAAAAAAAAAAAAAAATGTTAAAAATGAAAGAAATCATTAACTTTATTTTAAATTATCGTAGATCGATGGTTCAACCATTCGTTTTAAAGGTATTGGCGAGATCTTTTGAAAGATACCCATCATGAAAATTTACTCCACTCGAGGGAGGACATCTACCCCAGGGAGGGGGGGGGGGAGGCGAGGCTCCTACATACACAAAAAAAAAAAATTCCCAGTTGACTATCTCTATTACAAAAAATATGTATTCGTTTCATTTGGTTTAGTGCAGTCTATAGATGTTAAATTCTACTTACTTGCAATTTCCCCCATAGACCGCCGTAATGTATTTGAATACTTTTGAATGTCCCTGTACACGAACCATTTGCTTCATCTTAACGAAAAGCTTACTGTAGCATCCCTATATGATACACATTTAGAATACCGAGTTTGGAATTTCTGCTACTATTCGTTCTTGAGATATGCTGATAACAGACACACAGATAGACACAGAGACCATTCGCTAAAAACGTGATTTTCGTATTCAGGGGACCTCAGAACATGTAAGTATAACAAAAACTCACGTTCGAAAATTTGACCCTAAAACAATACTTTCTCGACCCTATGGGTAAGAGGAAGTAAATAACGATTCACTTCATTTTACCAAAATACTTTAAGACTATCGAAGATCGAAGATCCTGTTTCCAAATACGTAAGCGAAATGTGACGTCACTGACCGTCCGTGGATGCATGAAATGATTCCCTATATGTTAATCGTCCATTGTATATTTTGTAAAAAATTATTAAAAATCGAGGAAAATTATTTTCCGATTTTAATACCCGTATTTGGGTATAGGTATGATATCGTATCCATGTGTTAGATTGAGTTATTTTGCTGTCAAATTGACAAAATTTTAAATTTCAAAACTGTGTCATCTTTGGCGTTTTTTGTATTTGGCGATTAAAAACATACTACGAAAATATACATGCCAGATGTTTATTTTCGTAATACGTATTGTACGATATATTGTTTCATATAATTCAGTTAAAATAACCATGATTTTTGAAAGGAATGAAATATGTTCGCCAAATAATTTGGCGATATATTTTTTCCGCCAAGGATGACAGATATATTAAATCTATTCCGCTGCAACATATGAGTATCTTATATCAGACACTTTATTTAAACATTTGAAAACAAATTTGACTTCAAATTATGATAGAATATTTATCATTTTCCTTTTAATTAGTATATTAGTTGGATATTTATTGTGTAAATATCATCCTTTGAAATGAAATGTTTATGTTTTCAATCAAATATGGAAGTTTGCTATTTTATTTTTCTAAAGTTTTGAAATTTAAAATTTAAATTTTATCAATGTTACAGCAAAAACAACGTAATCTAACGCATGCACACGATAACTAATACATATCTATACCGAAATATGGGAATTAAAATCGGGAAATAATTTTCCTCAATTTTTAATAATTTTTTGCAAAAAATCCAATGGGCGATTAACATAGGAAATCTTTTTCTTGCATCCACTGACGCCCAGTGACGTCATCACTTTGCTTGCGTATTTTCTAACTAACTATCTAATAATTACAGACACTCCATGCTAACCCAAATTCACCTCTACTCTATACTCCCAACCAGCTATCTCACCCACAACATCGCCAAAATATCCAGGATCCAGCTAGGGACTTTCTCATTCTCAACCGAACATTTTATCTTGACTCGACATTATCACCTTAGACTACCCTACTTTCAATACTCATTTCAACTGGTGACCTTTACTTGCCCAACCAAACATTCTATCCCGACTATAACTTTACATTAATTTCAAAACTAAAATCAACTGGCGACATTTACGTACTGAACTCGACGCCAATCATACCATACAATGTAAACAAATAATGAAGCTTGATAAAAATATTTAAAGACTTTAATATGTTTTTACAAATATATTTTAAGATTTTTAAGGCTTTAATATGTTTTAGAAATATTTTAAGCAATTTTTTTTTTTAATGAAACAGTCAAAGAGTCGTTCATTTGCAATTAAAGAGTTGTCCATTTGGAATTTATATTTTCTGAATGGCAACAAATTATGTTTGTTTTTATTTGGCATTGCGTTGTTTATAATCATGAAGTTACATAATTCTATTTATAGGTTCATGTTTATAATAGCCAGTGATCCGTTATATTTAATTAAACATTTAAACATTACAATTGAATAGTTTTTCAAGGTTTTAGGCCGAATAAATAACAATATGTGCGATACAAAACATGTATGAAAATGATATGTATGTTTTCGTAAGTTGAATTGAACAAATTGGGGAAAAAAAAATGGCTGCCAAAAGTCTCTGTTTTGAAGCGGTGCAAACCGGAATCGTGAATAACAGATGAGGATGAGGGTCATTATATATATTAATGTTATAATATTGATATTTTGTAATTAAGGCAATGTCATCAAATTATCTTATTTATAAACATGTATAAGGAAATTTAAATAAAATATCATTTATATGAACTTCATTCTGTAAAAATTAAAATCTGTATGCGGTATCCCGATGTATTACTTTATATTTCCAACCAACAAAAATAATAATATTTTCAAAAATATATTTCATTAATATGTTCTTATATCGTCAGTCAATCCAATAAAAAAGAAAGGGAAAAAAAAAATGAATTTCTACTATTTTGTATTTGAAACTACATTTTTGGTAGTTTATAATTTTGATAGGTTTTTCCCTTTCTTTTGAAAAGAATATACAAATCAAACACTGTAAATAATTTTGATAGCGTTAATCTTATATATCAGAAACATTTTTTTTTCTTTTTAAGGTTGTGGAAAGTTATTGAAAATAGCAGTCCCCCCCCAACCCCCCTCGAAATGTTCTTTATTTTAGGAATTTATGAGTACCTTTAATGGTACATTTCATTGGTATTGCTATAGACAACAACATTACTGGTAAATATTTTGCAACAAATTGCCCCAAATTTACCAGGAACATTCTCTCTATATATATATTTCTCTTTTTACAGTTAAAAAAAAAATCAATTCACTTTTATAAGAAAACTAAAAGAAATAACAGTTTATACAGATATTTTAAAATCTTCCGTTACAAAGAAAATTTTCATAATTACAAAATTTTCTAAAACATTAATTATATTTTAACAGGGCACAAAATAACCAGAAGGGAAAATATATCAAAAGAAATTGCTAACTATTCTGTGGTCTTTAATTTCACAAATTTCGTTGATTTTATTATTTGCAATAGTCTTTTATCCGAATGTGAAAGAACAAGAAAATCTGCTCGGTAACCCCAAGTATAGTTTTTCTTCTTCTCCTTCTTCTCCCTCTCTCTTTTATTGTAGAATGAGGAATTTGCACACATAGAGGATTTGAACAAAATCCTATTTTTATGGTAGTTTTAGGCCCACAAATTTCAAAAAGTTTATTAAAAATGCAAAAAAAGTTCTCATTAATTTAAAAAATAACTTTAAAATTAACCAAAAGTCATGTGACTTCAAAATGCTGCCTGACGTCACACTTTATGATGCTTCAATGTTTACATTTGTTAGCCTAGTTAGCAAGCAGCAATTCGTTTTAACTTACGCAATTATCAATCGTTTATGTGATTTCTGAGCATTTCTTTTTCATCTTATAATCATTTAATATCATTATTACCATTTTCCATTACTATTATTTTTAATTGTTTTCTTTTCATGATGGTTGTCCAATGTTTTCATTTAATAGGATTCTGTGGAATGCTAAAGAATAGCTTTTGAGAAAAATTATTCGTTGTATTAGTGCAGAGTGGTAAAATACAATACTTAAACTGCGATTTTTTATTATCTGTCATTATTATAAAATACAAAACCTATTTCACTGATTCAAGAAGCAAAGCAAAGCACGAAATCGAATGCAAACAACGATTACTCCGCGTGTTGCCATAAAGAGTGACGTCACTATATAGTATACTGCGTTTTCTCGATAGAGTAAATAGTGCGATGTTAAAATTGTTATAAATCAGTAATTATATTTCAAATAAAGAAAAAGTATGCATTTATTTTCTTACCTTTTCATTTTCTATTATATAAGAATAAAATCAGAAAACGCGCAAATTCTCTATTTGCTTTTTTTATTAAATTACTAAATTATGTTTGTCACAGTTATATAAGTGTCTATTCTGATGATAAGAATTGCCTAATAAAGAAATTGAAATAGCGAAGCTTATTTATTTTTGTTAGGATACCAAGTGTTTTGTAAGTGCACATTTTCATAAAAAAAAAAAAAAAAAAAAAAAAAAAAGAGAAAATTAAGATATGCATAATGTTGAAAGAAAACATCCCTGAATAATAATAATAATAATAATAATAATAATTTTTCTTTCAGATTTTTATTTAATGCCAGTAATGAATATATATATTTTTTTTCATATTACAATGTGCTCTTTTATCGACCTTTCAAAGAAAATATATCAAAAGTTTCATTGAAATGGTCAAATTACTTTGTTATTTATGATTTTATTAGGTTTAAAGTCTGCATAAATAATAAAAATTTATCTCTACAAAAGTTACAAAATGTCAGATTAATTTCTAATCTTCCCAAGTTATTCCTCTTTCGTTTTAATCAAAATAATTAGAATTAATCTTTCTTTGCTCGAGCAAGTAGCGGATTTTGTTAAAAAGATAATTTTCCAATTGATTGCAACCAAATTGATTTCTGAGATACCAACCTTCTTAATCTTTGAATTTACTGAAAAAGTGAAAGTTGTTTCTTTCTTTCTTACTTTTTTTTTTCAATGTTTCTTCGTCCAGGACCTACAAATTGGTAACCAATTTGCTTTGTAAACATTATAAATTACGTCTCTATAGTACTAAAAATATTTAGAATGTATTTAGATTGTGACATCAAATTTGATACTGCATAATGTAGAATATAATATTATTAATTTTTTAAATGTAAGTAATTAACCTATTACCTGAATTACAGCTAAATATATTTAGAATGTATTTAGATTGTAACATCAAACTTGATCCACCATAATATAGAATAGAAATATTATTAATTATTAATTATTAAATAATTAACCTATTACCTGATAACGAGAAAAATAACACTTCAAATAGCAGTTAATATAACTGTTAAAAATAAAACAGTATGTTTCACCAGAAAAATGGGTTCAATTTAGCTTCGTTGCTATGTTTCACTATTTTAAAAGTATTTCCTGCAGCACTACTAAAATGGCGGAACATGATATTTTATTTTTAACAGTGTATAGTTAAGGAAAAAAAAATATTTTTTATTCATCAGAATTATATAATTTAGAGCGCCAATTAATTGTAATAGGTTTATAACGCCTAAAAAAAGTAAAAAAAAAAAAAAAAAGAAAAAAAGATCCATGTTTTACGTAAGAATGTTTAATTCTGTTTAAATCGATTTTCTCTTGGTATACAGTTTTTGAAGAAAAGTATATTTTTTCAATAAATAATATGGTAATTATTTGTTAGAAACTGATTAATTATTTCTTTCCGATGCACGAGATAAATATATATTAAGTTCCGATAACTCCAGATATATGCTGAAAGCTGAAATGACATTTTTTTTTCTCTCATGTAATTAGTTATTATATCTCAAAACTGTCTGTGATGCATTTCCTTTATTCCGGTCTACTAACAATTCATTCTCCATTAGTTGCATAATCCATTAAGTTGCATGTATTTATAGATGACTTACAAATTTACTATGTACTTACAGAATTCAGATAAAAACCCCTTTTTTCTTTCCTTTTCTCCTTTTATCAGTAGCTTTCTTCCTTTTATTCGAAACTTTATTTACTCAATAAACTATCATTACAATTCTTTAACAAACAGAAAATAACAAAAAGCCCGTAATTAAGCTGTATGAAAAAAAAAAAAAAAAAAAAAAAAAAATGAAATTATCTCACGAAATTCAAACAGTTTGCTCTTTCACACTTTTAATATATATCTTGATCAAGACCTCTAGTTAGATTTTTATTCAACATTATCATTGTTTTTATTTTCTGAACATATACTGTGTAAGGAAAGCGTTACATTCTTGAAAAAAATCGACTATAGTATTTAACTGTGTCTATATGTTTTGGGATTTCTGTATTAATCTTATGGGGAAGAATGTATGTCTGTGTGTCTGTATGTATGTTTGGGACTGAACGCCGAAGCTAAATATTTTTTTTCAATTGATCTAAAAATTGGTAGATTTTATAAGGGTCACCACTGCACGAGTTATATAAATTTTCATGAGCGTAGAACCATAGCCTCCTTAACTAGATGCCTGTCACGTAGCTCGGAAACATAGCAACATTTGAAGCGGTAGACAGCGCCACCTGGTACAGATTGCCTGATTTTTTTTATTTAACTGCCACCAATAACTTTAAGAAGTGATATATGATTTATATATTCAATGTTTCTTCGATTCAATTTCCTTTTTATGTATATCATACTATTAAAAATGTTTGGTGGCTGTTGAATAAAAAAGTCGTGCAATCCTGGTGGCGCTGTCTACCGTTTCAACTGTTACCAAGTTTTCGAGCAACGCGACAGGCATCTAATTTAGGAGGCTATGGTAGAACATTCTTCTACATTTATAATAGCTTGAAGTATTTTTTTTTTCTTTTTACAGTAGAGATGCACATTTTAAAGAAGAAAGCTATTCTATACAGGCGATCGGGTATATTAAAAAAATTAATGTCTGTTTACATATAGTAACACTAGCAGGCTTCACCCGCTTCACTGGACACTATACTTAAATGAGTTGTCAAAATTCATATCATTATTAGTAACCTAAGTTAAAGTTCCTGCTGTGTTCGATAGAGGTTTTTCCCGCTCGCAACGTGAGGAATCCGGGTTCCCACTGACTTTGGCCTCACTTCCCCTTCCCCAGCAAGTAAGTTCGAAGTTTTGCGAAATCCCACCAAAGTACATAATGCGTACTAATGCTTACTAATACTAATACATAATGCGTACTAATACTAATCCACACACCAAAATTCTCTATTGTAAGATAATTTAAGGCGAATTCAAACAGGAAAACGTGTTTTTACGCGTGTTTATTGCAACTCGACCCAAGGGGGTAAAGACAGGAATTCCATGAAATCCCGTTACAATAAGTATCCGATACATATGAACTATTTACCGATGATCACGTGACCGCAGATGCCATAGATTTCCCAAGACAAATTTCACGCTAAAAGGGAAGGGGTCTCGAATCTGCTATTTCGTAACCCCCCCCCCCCCCCCACACACACACAAAAAAAAAAAAAAAAAAAAAAAAATCGAATATCACAAAAAAACGAAAATGTGTTTTTGGAAATATCCTAAAGAAGACACATGGCTGTTTTCAATACCTTTGTACAATTTTTAGTAGAGCTCTACTCAAAAATTTGGAATTTCTGAAATTTCCCTCTGAAAAACGTTTTTTCCCTCTCCCTTTTAAGAATCAAGAATTCCAAAATCGTACGTAATGTTTTATTTATACTCAAGTCTAGTTTCCGTATGTGAAATTTCTTTACCGTGAAGTAATTTGGACCCGAGTTATGATTACAAACTTTTTTTACTTCTTGCCCCCTAAAAGGGAAATGGGGAGGATTTCGATAATTCCCGTTACTATAGATGTCGGATACATATAAACAATTCAAGCACCAAATTTCGCGACCGCAGCTCTTATAAATTTTATAGGAAAAATTTAGCACTAAAAAAGGTGTCTCGAATTTGCCCTTTGAAACACATATACAAAAAAAAAAAAAAAAAAAAAAAAGGCAGATCACAAAAAATATAAAACGTGTTTTGGAAATATTCTAAAGACGCATGGCTGTTTTCAACATATTTGTTCCATTTTTGGTAGAGTTCTACTCAAAAATCTAGAATTTGCGAATCTTCCCGCCAAAAATAGATTTCGCCCCTCCCCCACTTAAAAATCGAAAATTTCTAAATCGCAGATATTGTTTTATTTGTACTCATGTCTAGTCTCCCCATGTGCAATTTCTTTATTGTGAAGTAATTTGGAGCCGAGCTATGCAAACGTGTTTTTGACTTTTGCCACCCAGGAAGGGAACGGAAGGGGGGGGGGATTTCACAAAAATTGATAGATATAATTTTAAGTTGGAGAAAGACCTAAATTCCTGCAAAGCGCCGTTCAATTCCATCCAGCCGTTTTCATGTGATAACCGGACAAAAATAGCATTACAGACATACAGACACGACGACACACACACACAGGCAAAATTTTCTGAAGTCATTTTTGGCTTTCATGGTGTGTGAAACGGTAAGATATCGCAAAATTTTTTGATTCTGACAAATTTATAGACAAAAGTCTGATTTTATTAATATAGATATAGTGAATGCATATCAATTCAATTGTTATAAAATTTACTATTTATAGTGTTAAGGAATTGTAAATAATTGTATTTATTTTTGTATAAATTCTTTCAAAGAGGCTTAGTTATTGCATAAAATGTTAATTTTGTGCATTTCTTGTTTGTTTTAGCGTTTAAATAGCTAATTTCCCCTTAAAAACGCATTAAAAATTTCGAATAAGGCAGGTAATGGATTCGGCGCCAAATTTCGCGACTTTTTTGGCGGCCTTGGCAAGAAAATCCTTTTTAACGATATACCAAATATGGAAGCTGAAATCTCTTTCAGCTCTCTCTGAAATCTCTTGACCACTTTCTGGATTTTTCTCGAAAAATTCGGGTTTGATAGAGAAGTATAAAAGAAGCTTTTTTTTCGCCAAGGCAGATCAGTCTCAGATCTGTCTCAGTGAGTTCCGTCAAATGTTTGTATCGCTTTGAGCCTCTTCGAATGAAACTTGCTTTATGTGTTATTGCTATACAGTTTGTACTGTGGTTTTGCTGTTAACGGCTGTTATTTAAGCTGTGTTTACTGGTTGAATTGAAGCTGATACTTGTTTTATAGACCTGTATTTTTCTGGAACTTTCTGTGTATAAATTACTGAATTTTAGCAAATTTCGCCTCTCATTCTCGGACAACTTACAAACCCCCAAGTGCGCAACATTTCTGGTCTCAGAAGTGGGATTTTCTGTGAATGGTGGTAACTAGAGCTATGGAGCAAGAAATGAAGAAACTTCTAGAAAGCTTAGCTACTCAGATGAATGAAATGAAAGAAGAAAAGGAGATGAGAGATAAATTGACCGAAGAAATGAAAGCAGTACAAGAGAAAATGAAAACTGGGCAAAGAGAGTTGAAAGACAGTTTGACCGAAGAAATTAAATCTAATTAAGATGAGATGAAGAGAGCTTTCGACGGTGAAAGAAGTAATAGAGTGTAAGTTATCAGATGTGGAAAACAGAATAGATGGAATAGAAGAGATAGTTATAAAGATAGAAGAGAATTTTGAAGAAAAAGTTATAAAGGTAGAAGAAAATTTGGAAGAGAAAGTTAAAGAAAATGTTGATCAAGAGCTGAAAGGAAGGTTTTTCAGAGATGGAAAGTAAATTTAAGAGAATGGAGGAAGATCTTAAGAGAAAAATAAACGAAAAGTGCAACAGGGAAGTGTTAGGAGATGAATTGCACAAGAAGATTCGTAATCTGGAAGAGCAGTTAACTGTCGTGCCCCAGGAAACTGAAAAGAGAGAAAATAGAATCCAGAATCAGGAATTTATCAAGCTATCCACCTACGACGTCAGTTTCTTCTGGCAGGTATATAAGATGCAGTTTTCCATCGTAGCCGAAGCTAACGGCTTGGACTCTACTGCCAAGTCAGTCCACTTAGCAGCAGCACTATGGGGAGATGCAGCCGAGATACTGAGATCTATTTCTAAAGAAGAAAGGAACGACTTCGAGGTAGAGCACCGGAGCTACGTTTCGGGGAAAAGTATTCTAAGGACTATAGTCGCCTCCAGCTAAAATCCCGTTACCAGTAAGCGGGTGAAAGTTTGCAAGAGCTGGCAGCGAATATTCAGAGACTGTCACACCTCGCATTCTCCGACTGTCATGCTGACACTCGAAACGACTTAGCCCTTCAGCCCTTTATCGATGCTGTTCGGGATCCAGAAATTCAAAAAGCGCTTAGACTCTCAAACATCAGGGATGTTAAATCAGCTTTAGGCTACGCACTTAAGATAGAGGCAGCCCAACAAGCCTCCCGTAAAGACCTCCACTCCATCAGAGCAGTCTCATTAGATGATACACAAGCTGATGTAAATGAAATGAAGAGAAGTCTCTCAGAAATCTTAAAGATATTGCACAGCCTTGAAATTAATAAGGGTGTAAAAAAGGATCCGAAGATAAAGTGCTGGGCCTGAGGAAGAGATGGACATGTGAAGAGAAACTGACCTGTTCGACCAACTAAAGAAAATCACCCGGCTTCACCATCACTGCAGGGAAACTAAGAGAAAGCCATCTCGTGGGGCGGAGGTTGACGGAAATTAAAGAGTCCCAATTTACATTATTTAATGTTTCATCAATAAGTGTCGGCGATAATGAACTTTACGTCTATGGAGAAGTTAACAACACCACTTGCCAAATGATTCTGGATACTGGAGCCAACGTAACCATCATTAGAACGGATTTGGCTCAAGAACTAAAAGAGAAGATCATCTGGACGCCGCCTTGCGTTAAACTTCAGATTGTAACCGGTGACGAAATCAAAATATATGGAAAAATGAACTTGACCATCACATTTGGAAATACCAGTTACGATCATATGGCATATGTAGCTGATATAAGATATCCTTTAATCATTGGAATTGATTTCCTGAGGAAGTTTAACTTTAAATTGGAATTCAAGAATAATGAACAGAAGACATAGCTGTGTTCAACACTGAAAATCCAGATATTCAGCCAATTTGTCAGTTAACAACCAAGTCTGAAATTTCCCTCCCTTCACACACAGAGACAATAGCTTCCGCGACACATCCCAGACAGCAACACTTCCACTATGGACTGATTGAATACCCGAATACAAGCAATAGCCCAAGAGGAGTTCTGGTGGCTTCATCTCTGGTTGATCTTTCCAAGAGCACTATTCCTGTGAGAGTCGCAAACATCAGTGATAATTTAAGGACAGTAAAGAAGGATGAGGTGTTAGCAACCGGTACTTCTGTTACGTGCATCAACCGACCCACGCAATCAACCGAATCCAAGTCTTCTGAGTTATTAACAACGGAACTACTCAAGAATGCAGAATTGGGAGATAAGCAGAGACGTGCTGCGGAGAAGCTACGCCATGAATTTAAAGACTTTTTTTCTTGAGCACCTGAAGACGTCGGGAAAACGAACAACACCCAGCACAGAATTGATACAGGAAATCATCCTTCAATCAAACAACATTCAATAAGACTTCCATTTGCTAAGCAGGAAGAGTTGGTTGAGCTTCTAAATGAAATGTAGCGTAATGACCTCATCGAACCATCAACGAGTTCTTGGGCCTCTTCCATAGTACTGGTGCGAAATAAGGATGGTTCAACAAGATTTTGCGTGAATTATCGTCGTTTGAATGACATCACGAAGAAAGACAGTTATCCTCTTCCTAGAACAGACACTAGAGATCATTAGACATTAGATCACTAGACATTAGATACACTAGCTGGCAATAAATGGTTCTCGACTTTGGATCAGTAGAGTGGTTACTGGCAAGTAGAATCACATCCTGATGATCACCACGGGACAAGGACTATGGCAGTTTAAAGATATGCCGTTTGGATTATGTAATGCACCTGCAACATTTGAGCGCCTGATGGAAACAGTGCTAAAAGGACTTTCCTATGAAGCCTGTCTGGTGTATTTGAATGATATTATCATTGCAGGGAACACCTTTGAAGATCATCTAAGAAACATCCATTAGGTGCTAGAAAAACTCAGGATAGCTAACCTGAAATTGAATCCTAGCAAGTGCAACTTGTTCCGTCGTGAAGTGAACTATCTCGGCCATATTGTCTCCGCTGAAGGTGTGAGAACTGATCCTGAGAAGATCTCTGCAGTCGACAACTGGAGTCGCCCTGAAAATGTACACCAACTACGGAGTTTCCTGGGATTATGCACTTACTACAGGAAGTTCGTCAAGGGTTTCTTAAATATTGACAGACCACTCCACAAGCTGATGGAAGCCAAACAGAAGTTCCTGTGGACACATGAATGTGAAAAAGCGTTCAAGAGACTTAAAGAGGCCTTAACATCATCGCTTATCTTGACGTATCCATAGCCCGACAAACAGTTCTTACTTGATACAGATGCCAGCCATGAGAGTGTCGGTGCTGTTCTGTCGCAGGAAATTGATGGTCAAGAACATGTCATTGCCTATTGGAGTAAATGCCTGTCTAAAACGGAGCGAAATTTGCTGTACCACCAGGAAAGAGCTACACGCCATCGTAAAAGTCATAGAACATTTCCATCATTAACTTTATGGCAGACGATTCCTGCTCCCGACTGACCACGCGTCTGTAACGTGGCTGCTTCAGTTCAAGAACCCGGAAGGCCAGTTTACCAGGTGGATACAACGCCTCCAGGAATATGATTTCGAGATACGCCATCGCAAAGGGACTCTACATGGTAATGCAGATGCCTTGTCAAGGAAACCCTGCTCGGAAAGCTGCAAGTACTGCTCTAAAGCCGAACAGAAATATCAGCCGATAAATCCGGTTGCCTGTCAAGCTACAGTCTCAGCATCATTGGTACTGGACCAGTGAAGTGACCAGGAACTTAGACAAGCCCAGTTGGTAGATCATGACATAAAACCAATATTACAGTTGAAGGAGACGATCAGCAACAGACCTGCCTCACAGGACATTTCCAGATTTAGCTCCCTTACGAAAAGTTATTGGGCACTCTGGGACTCCCTTCATATTAGAAACGGCGTACTATGCAGAAAATGGGAATTTGATGATGGAAAAAGCTTCAGATGGCAGATTGTACTACCAAGATCGAAGATTCTAGATGTTCTAGAGCAGCTGCATAGTAGCCCAACCGGAGACCATTTTGGTGCAATGAAAACTCTGCAGAAAGTTCGAGAACGCTTTTACTGGTACAAGGCAAGGGAGGACGTGGAAAAATGGTGTAAGTCCTGTGATGCTTGTGTGGCATGCAAAGGCCTATAGAAACGAAGTCGAGGAATAGCTATTCCTCCTCAATATATAATCTTGTTATGATGTGTCATAAATTTTTTGTAAATGTTGTGCTTGTATTTTGACACTGAGAAGGGCTAGTGTTCTAGCCGAAACGTCTGTCATGTATTTTAATGTTTTTAATTAAAATGTATTTTTAAAGTTTTAAAAAATTTTGTATTCATTATCTCGTTTTAAATGTTACATTGGTTTTAAAACAAATAATGATTCACATTTCTAACATTCATAGCAAAACAACAATGATTCACTAATTTTCAGAATAGTTTAAACTTTATTGTAACTTCCTTACCGATATTTGGTTCCGTTCATAATAATAAAAAAGATTGTATTTAAACTACAAATATTAAATTACTGAAAAAGATAACGCTAATTATATAATCAACATTTAATATTTTATTTCCGTTTAATTATATCTTAAGTTTATCTTAATTATATCCTAATCTAATGAAAATTAATACAAAGGAACATTACTAATTATAATTAAATTAAATACACTATTATGACTAAAATTAGCGTATAATTTTTCCATTTCAAACAACGTTGCCTTTTTCTGGCGTCATACCTTTTAGTATTGCCGCAAATTAATGTAATTTGGTATGTAATATGAAGCTGCTATATTTTTAAAAAACTTTCGTAACTGATCATTATGAAATACGGAAATTTTGCATTTACAATAGAATAAATGAAATAAAATGTAGTGAGGCTTCATAGGAAATTAATGTAAGAATTTTCGATTTCTAAACAGTTATAATTGCGAAATGTTTGCAAGAGACTGTTCAGTTTTTTTGCTACTACTTAGAGTTCTAGTACAAACTGAGTCTAATTCTACTTTAATTGTTGCAAAATTTAAATGAATAGTGTGTAATAAAAGTAATAACGCCTTTAAAGTAACATTTCGAAGAATATTATTTTTGCAAAAGCTATTTTAAGAATGTTTCGTTATTTAATGTGACAAAAGGATGATAATTATAGTCATTTAGCAAGAATCAAAACAAATGTAATCTATTTAATGACTGAAAATAATATTACTAATAAAATATGCAGTTAAGGTTTTTTTTTTCTTTTTTAAACATGCATCACAATTTTAATCTCGGTTATTATTAATTGAAATATATTTCATTCAAATTTTTTAATGTATATTATTCATGATACACAATATAATGTCTTCTAGGATAATTTTCTTTTCACATTACAAGATATGAAATAACAATTGTTCTTTTCAAAATTTATAATGAAAATAAGATTAACAAAAATAAAATTCTCTGAACTGAAATTCTAGTATAACCTTATTTTGTCAAAAATATATTTTTAAATATTAATCTGAACTTTGCTAACCACGAATTTCTTTTAGTATTAAAGTAAAATCAATTTATTTTACTCAAATATTTTGGGTAACTGAATCATTAATAAGAAAAAAGAAAAGAAGAGTTGATTATGCTCTTTACATTAAAAAATTTAAGAATATTTCCACAAGTCAGTAATTTATAAATTGGAAAAAAAAAAAAAAAAAAAAAAAAAAAAAAAAGAAGTCTGTTTTTTCTAATAATGCTCTTTTTGAATGACGAAAGTATAATACATCTGACTTGAAAGTATATTACATACCTTTGACTCTAGCCCACAAGAACAATCCATAAAGCGCAAGAGCTAACACTTTCTAAAGTTAAAATAGGTGTATGGTAGAGAAAAGTTTCGACCGGGCTAACATACTTGGTTTTGAGCAGAGCAAAAACATTTTTCGACATTGTCTTAGTTATTAGCTACAAAAATGTTCACCATGACTCCATTTGCAAATGAAAAGCACAGGAGGATAAGTAAATATTCCTACAAAAATGTCATATCGATAATTACATCGGAACAGTTGGAGTTTAAGAACATGATTCGACCAAGGATTTATTTAAGAAAACAGTACTTTTTTTATATAGGAATTATTGCTAGCGCTCGAATAATTTTGCTGCCGACTGTATACCTTATCGAAAAATGTAATATCCCAGTTCGTGTACAGTTTTTTTTAAAATAAAAAATAAATAATAATAGAAACAACGTGTGAAGTTTACGTTGATGCAAACTCCATCTTAATAACTTAACCCGTTAGTAGTCGCTATAGACAGCGCCACCTATTACAGAGTGCGCACTTTTTGTTTAACTGTCACCAATAATTTTAAGAAGTGATGTGACCGAAGTTCCTTCGATTTTATTCGCGTTTTATGTATACCAAATGCCACTTCTAAAAATTTTTTGTGGCTATTGAATAAAAAAATTGACAACACTAAAAGATGGGCGGCAAATCGACCAACTAGCGACTACTAACGGGTTAATTAGATAACTAAATGGTAAGTAAGAGAGTACAAGACTTGAATTAAACAATAAATAAGAGTTTATTTGAACAGATTAACGGGAGGGCGGTCTGGCAACCAAGCTAGCTCAGTCAGCGTATTTAATTAATCAAAATATAGTATCAGAAATTAAATTAGATAATCTTAAATCCCCAGCAATTAGTCGAAGGTATAGAGACGGTTGCACTCGTATACTCCGCTACTGCGACTTCACTGTGGATCAGAGGATTCCCTTCAGATCCAACTTTACCTTTACGAATGCTAGTAGATACGCACACCAACACTCATCACTACTTAATCTTCACGCAACTAAATCTCCACTACTCCACTTCTCAATACTCGCCAGAATAAGAATCTCCGCAATTCACTATAATATACATCACCATCCACTATAATATACTCCAACATCCACTCCAATCTACTAAAACCATCTCCATCTTATACTTCTTCCTACCAACCTCCTTTCTCTTCATTTCAATCAATACTTTAAAAATCACTTCTAATTCATCTACCTCTCACTGCCTAATTCCTTCGTTGCAGCACCATGCCGACACAAAACTAACCCGACCAAAACTTTCGCCGAGTCACTGGCGTCGAAGCAATTTTAACCGTCCCCACTTCCTACTTTGCTGGATCCAGCTTAAATTCAAACAACTGTGGAGACGTTCTGTAGTCTCAACCTCACAAACGTAGAGCTCGCTCAGTCTACACACTGATGATTTAGCGTCTCAGGCTTCCCGCGCTTATACAGGCTCATCGTTTTAAAACTTAAAACAGAGGAGAAGGCTCCGTTACCTTTGATCACTGACGTTTGATATGATTTTTTAAGCGTCAAGAGTGAAGTATCCAAAGTAAAAACTGTATATTTTGTAAGTCTTCGAAAGGAATGTGTTGTATGTCTGCAATTCTCTTTTCAAAGAAAAAAAATATATATATAGAAAGAAAACTGAAATATTTTATGCATAATTGATGGAAAAATTTATGTCGTGTTAGGCATGTCCGCATTAAGTGTAAATCGTATTTACTTGCTTAAATCTTAACTTTCCCAAATGTACCTTTACCGAATGGGCAACGGTAGACCAGCTGGCAAATATCAAACTCGTAATCGGATAATTTCAAATTGACGATTAGAACGTCTGTCGTCATTCGACGTCATGGTGAAATTTAACCTATAGGAGTCTTCATTTAACCCACAAATAAAGGACTATAGCCAATCATAGCGAAGCTTTTACCCACAAACAAAAGGAAACTCCGCCTCGTTCTAGTCGTCCATTTGATACTCGTATTGGCAAAAGATCGCTGCGCACATTAATGATATCTGATGCACATAAAATTCGTTCTGACTTCAGTGTCATCCATGTTCCGTAAAAATACAGTCAGCAGAAAAAATATTACAGCGCACATTCCATTTTTCATGCATATAGAGGAGAGGAGGGTATTATGGAATAGTCAGTAAATGTGGAATACCGAGGTTTCGGCTCTGATTAGTGCTGCTATCTCTTCAAAATACTATGAATTACTCAAAAAGAATTCCCATGAAGCAATACAGTAAGAAGTAACACCTTGTTGCTGTCGTACCATTCTCTATATTAGAACAAAGTATGTTTTGTGATTTTTAAAAGTTTTTGCAGGTAAGTTTTCAAACATTTAAACTTACTGGTACACATGAGGTTTAAACATTGATGTTAAACATAATGTATGCTCAAAGAATTGTATTTGTTATACGTTGGTCGTTTTTTAGCTGAAAATGTTTTGTCCATCAATTTAAAAGTTCATTTTTAAAGATGGCGTGTCGGATATTATGGAATATTAGATATTTCATAGTATCATCTGACATTGACTTTATGTATTCAAGTAAAGAAACAAAAAATAATGATGCCTTCTATA
This sequence comes from Salticus scenicus, assembly GCA_963930645.1. Lineage (NCBI taxonomy): Eukaryota > Metazoa > Arthropoda > Arachnida > Araneae > Salticidae > Salticus > Salticus scenicus. The sequence goes on from OZ005649.1 coordinate 301,344,582, forward strand.
TCTTCTGTCACAGAAAATTCTCCGAAGATGATTTTATGAAGTCTAATTAGCTTTTCTATGGTTTAAATAGTTTAAACCACCTATTCCATATTACTCGACTATTTCATATTAACCTCCATTTGTAACTTTTTTTTAAAGTAAACTTTTTATAACAACAAAATTTTTTTTTTTGGATTTTTTTTCATTGACAATTAATTTATTACAAATAATTACACTATGTACTCATCATGATTTTGGGGATTTTTATTAAAAACAAGTAAAGTTATTTTAAGAAATGTAAATGGTATTCTATAACACCCCTTCTTATCTATGTATTTAGTTTGGTCGCTAATTTTTATCATCAACTTATTTATTTATAAACAGCATAAAGTTAAGAGCAATTTAACCCGATCAGGTTATCGCTTTTTTCGGCACCTTGTCAGTTTATCATGGGTCTTCTATTCATAACTTTTGAACAAACTGAGATATTTGAAAAATTCAGATTGCCTAATAAAATTTAAAAATGGTATTTTTACGGAAAAAATCATGGACACGGTGGATAGGTATTTCTTCTATATATGGATGCTTAGGTTTGAGACAAAAGAAAAATGGCTCGGGTCTCCAACGACCCACGATAACTTGATCGGGTTAACATTGACCAATTTCTACTGGTAATCCCCCACATTCCGTGAAACTCTATTGGCTGATCAGAATTCGATCCAGTTCTTATGTATAAGGGAACTTCTTTTTATGCACTGAAGACGTTAATGCTACAGAAACAGCTGTCTGCTTCCCATTTTTACTTTATCTTAACCTTATATATGATAGAGAAAGTATTGTTTTTGGGTCAAATTTTCGAAGTTGAGTTTTTATTATGTTTACACGTTCTAGGGTTCCCTGAACACAAAAAGCACGCTTTTAGCGTTTGGTCAGTGTGTGTGTTTGTGTGTCTCTGTGTGTGTATGTTATCAGCATATCTCAAGAACAAACAGTAGTAGAAATTCCAAACTGGGCATTTTAAGTCTATAACGTATAGTGATGCTATACGAAACTTTTCGTTGAGATCGAGCAAAGTGTTTGTGTACAGGGACATCCAAGAAAATTCAAATACATTGTGCTTATGGGGAAATTACTGATAAGAACAATGTAACATTGTCCTAAAGAAAATGGAATTAAGATATTTTTTTAATGCATTTTTTGTGTAGTTTGTGGTATGGGCAATCATTCATGATTTGTTCACAGGGCTGTACAAAGTATTTTAATACATTGGGACTATACATGGAAATATCCAGAAGTGTATTTCCTTTTGTGTTAGATGTTTTTCACATAAAACTATAAATTTAAGACCACAATGTGATGTGTACATAGTTTACAGAAACTATACGGAGCTACCTAATTATGCTAAACGTTCTTTTCTATTGAATGTAATTGATGGAAGTGCTTTGCAGATTTACTATGTCGACGAACACTGCTCAGAAAGGAAAATTAATTTTTCATACCCATACTGTAAACAAAATATTTTTTAAAGTTCAGTTTTTATCTCTGGATTTTTGTATAATATCATGCTTTGAGGTGCCCTGATTACGAAAGCCCAATTTTTAACGGTTGATCTGTATGCATATCTTTTATCAACATAGCTTAAAAATACTGCAGGCAATTTTAATTTGGTATTTTGAAGTTTGTATTAGGTTGCCATTTAAAAATTTGATCAATAATGGCAAGTTTGAAGGCAAATCAACAACAGACTTGATTTGTTTTTCTTTTTTGCTAATTGTAGGCACTATAATCAAACGGGGGGTGGGGGGTTGAGAGAGGTGGTAGTCCCCCTCACACAGAATTACACGCCAAATAAAACTGTTCCAAAACCTATTTTGGATTATTTTTTAAAGTACATTGAACTTTATTATCTTACGTATTGATCTTAAGATTTAATATGCACAATCTATCTTTATAACATTGGAATGCAGGTTAAGAGAAAGTCGTGTGAGTGACACACCGGATTATTTTTTTTTTCTATTTGTTGTTTTAGATGTTGTAGTTTTTACTTGGCACAAATATCATAGCTTGGATAAAATGGTACTCTGTCTGGCAATATCATGATAAATAAATAAATAAATAAAAACATGCTTACATGTTAAAGAAACACTTTTACGTGATGAAAAAGTGATGTGGTACAAACGCAACGATTTCACACTTTGCTTGCATCTGACATTGGTTCAATGACAGTATTTTTATTTATTTATTTTTTTCATGGTCTTTATTCAGAAGTAATTTATCACTGTAATGGTTCGGTAGAAAGAAATGAAAATATGCGCGAACTTATCATGCGGGTATGTATTTTAGTCATTTTAAAAACATATAGCGAACTTGAAAAAAATAAAAACAATCTTTATACATAAAAGTAAGTTAAAGAGGGTATCTTTTAAGGTATCTTTTTATTAAAAATAGAAAGAAAAGTTACAGCAAACTAGCATTAAAAATATAAGTCAGTGCCAAACAAAAGTTAGAAAATTAAAAATATTTAGCAATATTGAACTAGCGCAAAACTTTCTAGGCCAGAAAACTGTTATATGAAAGTGAGAAATGCTGTAATGATTCATAACTATAATTTTTACTGCAGACAAAAACTCAATTAATTAAAATTTTATATGAAATAATTTTTGTAAAAATAAAAAATGATGATCTTTAAATCGAGAATAAACTGGACTTAAAACATAAAACTTCTATGAAAAAGAAGTGATAGCATGTTTTCGACAACTAATGCTACACTACATTGCTTTAAAAAGTTTTTATTGTTACGAAAATTCCTTTCATTCCACGAATATTCTAGAAAATTTATGGTAAATTAATACCCATACTATAATAGTTATAAAAATAACTTTATATAAAGAGCAGAGACATGGCTTGTTCAAGATCAAGAATCAACAACTTGTCACACAGACTGTCTTTGACAAACTTACAGTTCAGAGGTCTGAAATCGATTAATTTCACTGGAGGGCAGATGGCTACTTTCATACTGCATAACGAAGGTTAATAATGAAAAATTATAGATTACTCTAGAAAGTGCTCCGTTCCAAACTGACAAGGAAACATTCAAAATGTGTCGTCTTCAAAAAATATTGAAAAAAAATATATGTGATTCTACTTTTCCTGAAACACCAGAAAGTGAAAAAATTATCGGCTGAAATGAATTACAGCCACCACAAAAATTTATCAAAATTAAGCATATTTGGGCGATTTTGCATTGTTAAGCAATTGATTTTGAGTACTTGGCGGAGAAACGAAACACGGTTCTGTTCGTACACGGCAATCTTGGTGCTAGCGAACTGAACGCCTAACAGCGCTAAATCGCCAAATATGCTTAATTTTGATAATTTTTTGTGGTCGTTGTTCACTTCAGCCGATATTTTTTTTCACTTTTTGAAGACGACACCTTTTGAATGTTTCCTTGTGAGATAGAACTTCCTGGTTTTGGCAACCATAGTTTACCGGCTTCTTTCAAATGCGATTGCGAAATTCACAGAGTCATCAAAAGTGTTGCTATTACTATTAATATAAGCTAACTACTGCAAAAACTAGCATACTGCTATAGTTTTCTTTGTATCTTTACACGTATTTCCACCGCAACAATAATTCCATTAAAGTAAAGGGTTTCTTATCCTGTATAACATGAAGGAAGTGTCGACTTAATAATGTTAAGCATTATGCCAATAGCTTTTAATATGATTTTTTTCTTTTTTTTTTTTTTAATCATCCATTTTTCTAATTATCAAACAAAAGTTTCCAATATTACGCTCATAATAATATTTTAGTGAATGTCAATATCGATAAAAAACATTAAAAATATTAATTTAGCTTCCTACGCAAGTTTGAATAAAGTATTTCTTCTATGAAGTGATTTAATTACGAAACGTGCTGCTTTTGTAGATAAACATAATAAGTGGAAATTATCTTAAGCAAAATTCCATTATTAAATTTGTGTCAGTGTTTATAAAGACAAAAATTTAATAAATAATATTAATTCTATGTTTATGTATCGTATAAAGCAGTGTGCAGACTGATACTTTTCCATCGTAAAGGCAAGTCTATTAATAATGGTTCTAAATTAAAACAATAATATTGATGTATGAAATCGTACATATTAAATATTCCAGAAATAGATTAATTAAGTTACTTGTACAGTGTATTCGTCAGTAATTGAATATCTAAATATCGTGTAGAATGATTTAAACAATTATGCTGTATTTTTGATTCATAGTAGTAGAATGAAAGTTACAGCCTCTTTTTAATATTTGAAATAATATATATATATTTTTTTTATACTGAGTGTAAACTCAGCCTTTTTAAAATAAATGTATGTATATATAAACCTGCTTTTGTACGTATTTATAAGGATATTAAAGGTTTAGAAAAGTTATTTTTTTAAGAGAAAAATAATTAAAATATGAAATAAAAGAATGCATTTTTCAGTAAACAAACTAATAAGTGAAAGGAGTTATTTCTATAAAAACCAAAAGAGCAAATATAAATAAAAATAATAAGAGAACACAGACATTGGAATAAAACTTCCGAATAATTAACATTTGAAAATGCTAAGCAGCTTATCATAGTAAAATCAGACCAACCAAGAGCCTTATTTTTTTTAGAAGGCTGATTTAGAATTTTTAACATTTGCTAGACAGTGATTATTTGAAATGATAAAATCGATGATCTTTCTGTTCATTCAATCTTCATGTCGGCAGCAGCACCAAAGAGCACCAAATTTCTTCTACTTATTCATTGAAAGATAAGTACTGATTGAGAATATCAGTAGAGTATCTCGAACGGAATTCGCAAGCACGCCAAGATTCGTGTATGAAAATACCCTGACAAGGAAATGATTCATCGTGACAAAAAAAGCATATCCTTTAGGAAGCATTTTGCCTGACCATCCCTCAAAGTGTGACAAAGAGCAGAATCAGAAGTACCTCAAAATCAAGTTAAGAGCATTTTACCGGCCAAAGAGTTGCCCAAAGTGACAGCAGATGACTGAACAGTTGAAACGTATAAAACAGTAAGAGCAGATGGAGAAGCAGAAAGAGAAAAATGATTGCAGCACTGACAGCAATCGGCATACGTAAGAAAGTTTTACAGCGAGCATTTTGCGAAACATTGAGTACTGATAGGGAGTATAAGATGGATTCACTGTGGTGGAAAATTCCGCTAACATCACTATGGTTTTTGGGTGAATGGGTGCCTTCTTTTGGCGATAATCGTTCTGGTGGAAGTAGAATGTCGGTTTGATGAATGAATTGGTGGATTGGTGGGGATGTGATGCTCAGGAGTAAATAGGTTACTAGGCCGTGGTTTATTATAATAAGGGTGCATTCGAAAGTATTTCCCGGTCACTTCCCGAGTTGCGAAATGACGTCACGCGGGAAGTTCGGGAAATTAGAATTACCATAGAGGAGCCATGTTTGTTTATATATTTGTTTCCCGGGAAGATGAGATGTGTACGAAAGTAGTTCTATCTCGGTCATTTTTCGTAAGGCTCCTATATGGTAGTTCTAATTTCCCGAACTTCCCGCGTGACGTCATTTCCCAACTCGGGAAGTGACCGGGAAATACTTTCGAATGCGCCCTTTATGTAGTCAATTCTGCGAAAAAAAGGAACTTTAGAATTTGAATTTAAACTATTACCGAATGATCTCGAATATAATACAAAGAATGATGAAAACGTATATTATTGATTTTTCTAGGGTTAGACATCGGAGGTTATTGTTGCTTTAAACTGTCGAGAAGAGAAAGGACTTGATTTTAGTAAAATACATTTTACGGAGATGAAAAAAAAAAGTTTTTTTTTCTTTGGAAGATAGACGCACACAGATAACAATACAATACATTATTCATTTTTAAAGATGCTTTATTTTTAATTATTTACTTTTTTAACTAAATTATATTATAAACCGGGTTCAAAAAATCTCATTAATAATATCAGTAGACAAAGTGTGGTCCATTCATTTTGGTAACTTTTAACCCAAACTTTTAAAACGGCCACTTTCTTTATTAAATAGTCCCAACATAAAATCAGTTAAAACTCTTATGTACTTAGGTATATAATGAGAACATATATATCATCTTTTCATACCCCACTAAAAAAATGAAAAAGATTTCAAGACATAGTTTAAAATCTTAATTAATTAATTAATTTATTTTTTTGCCAATTTCGGTTAGATTGTTTACATTAAAATATATATTCTATATTACAACATGAAATAGTACATAGCTGTGCAATTCGGTTTCAACTAAATAAGTCATCATATAGTATAAAACTTTCATTATCGGCTAAATGTCTTATCTTGTTGTTGATATCCTTTGAGTACAAAACAACATCAGCAATAGCTTCAAAGATTTTAAATAAACATCTTCTCATTACATTTGCAGTTAAGGAAGCGTTGTATTCGCTAGTTTCGAGATTACAATTTTCACTGAAGAACATATTTGTCCCTAAATAAAACACAAAAATTTCTAAATACATATAAGATACTTCATGGTAAAATTAAAACTAATAGAAAACAATAACTACACAAGTGCATTATTAATTTACATTGATGATTCATAATTGAAGAAAAAATAGATTTAGTCTTCTGTGCATTTTATAACAATAAACTAATATACTCATGGAAAAGGTCTGAGCGCTTGTCTCGGCTGCTTCAGATCCCATTTTAACTTGAACTTAATTTAACAAAGAACAATAGGAGACTCTTTAGATTAAAATAAAACGAATAATTTATTTCGGATCAAAATATTGGGAGGAATGGCGCATAGAAAAACTCAGTACTTAATCAGATAAATAAATAAAATAAATATAAAGATTACTCTCACCGATGGTGATTAACTAGGTCTGGCGAAAAGCTGGATGCTTAGCTCTCAAAAGACACAGTCGATTCAAAGACTCGTCAACGAAGAGAAATTCTCTACCTTTTACTACTTATTCCACACTAGAATGACAACTGTTCGACAATCGCTAGATCCGCGCGAGTCTCTATCTCGTAATAATCCTCTGCTCCATGCGCTACCGACAATACACTTTCTTTCCTCACTTCACTACTTAATTACCTTGAAATCCGACCTCCATCACTTCAATTTACCAACTTCCATACCTAATCATATTCACACACCTTACGCAAACTGCACTAGTCCTACTTTCCTTTTAGTGACTCTATGCCGGCATAAACTCATTCCAACTCCAATCTATTACGTCACTCTGTGCTGGGCCCAGTCTTCGCGTTTCGACCACCGATTCACTTTCACTTTTCACCACTGGTTACATCATTTTGTCTCAACTTCGGCGCCGCTACGATTTTATTTTCCATACAGCTTACCAGCGGTGATCTGCAATTGACTCAACCTATTTTATCTTACAGACTCTCCTGGAAAAACACAATCTTTCAAGTCGAACAATTAGCCATTTATCACATAAATAAATGACTAAAAAGTACAAATTTTACACAAAATCAGATGACATAATTTTAACAACCGAGATTCTTCTCATAATTTACAAAAAATAATAAACACATTTTCTTTGACTCGGTAAGAGGTCATACGGGTGTGCAGGAAAATGTTATAACAGACCAACTGCCTAAAGAAGCGACCCAGGACAAAGGCACTAGGCACTACAACACACTTGGCCTCAAGCCCTCTCTCACATCTAAAGAATGAATTACACAAAATTACTAAATGATTCTCAAAATTTATGGGACACTTCGTATCACGGCCATTATATTTATAAATTAATTTGAAAAAACAACAACGCAGAATTATAAGTTAGATAATAGTCTTATTTTTATTTCCATTAAATCATAGTCAATTTCAAATATATGTAGGATAGAAAAATGAAATTAACTTTTTTGAAAATGGAGAGAATTATATACAGTCGGCAGCAAAGTTATTGAAGCACTAGCAATAATTCCAACTTAAATATGATAACCTAATACTGTTTTGTTAAGAAAATATTTGTCGAATCATGATCTTAGTCTTATACTGTTTATAATAATCTGGTGTGTCACTCACACGACTTTCTCTTACCCTGAAATTTAATACTATAAATACAGGTTGGAGATTAAGAGGTAAGATAACGAGTACTGTTATGTAAACCTATGTTAAACAATTCAAATTAGGCTTCGGAAGAGTTTTATATGATAATTAGTTCTGTGTGAGTGAGGCTACCGCCCCCCTCAACCCCCTGTTTCATTAATGCACCTACATTTATATAGAATTTAATTCCGTTATTAAAAAATAATTCTGTTTTTAAAAATAATTTAAAATTATTATTTAAACAAATTATCTTTTATGATAATGCAGATGATTTCCATATTAGAGAGGTAGTATAACACTAAATACATATATAAAAAAAAGTTGAATTTATTCTCAATATTACATTAAAAAAAATGAAAAAAATCGACAACTTTATTTTAAATTATCGCAGATCGATGGTTCAACCATTCGTTTTAAAGGTATTGGCAAGCTCTTTTGAAAGATACCTATTATGAAAATTTATTCCCCACGAGGAGGGACTTCCCTCCCAGTTGACTATCTCTATTACAAAGAATATATATTCGTTTGATTTGGTTTAGTGCAGTCTATAGACGTTAAACTCTACTTACTTGCAATTTCCCTCATAGACGTAATTTGAATACTTTTGAGTGTCGCTGTACACGAACCATTTGCTTCATCTCAACGAAAAGTTTACTGTAGCATCCCTATATGATACACATTTAGAATACCGAGTTTGGAATTTCTGCTACTATTTGTTCTTGAGATATGCTGATAACAGACACACGGACAGACACACAGACAATTTGCTAAAAACATGATTTTCGTATTCAGGGACCTCAGAACATGTAAATATAACAAAAACTCGCATTCGAAAATTTGACCCTAAAACAATACTTTCTCGACCCTATGGGTAAGAGAAAGTAAAAAAGTAAGTTGATGATAAAAATTAACGATCAATCTAAATAAATAAATAAGTATATATATATGAAAAATGTGGTTGCGTTTCAATAATTTTGCTGCCGACTGTACACTTCTGCGTTATGTCCTGGACTGTTATTACTTCGTCATTTCTCCTCAAATGGATGTTAACTTTCACTTCAACATGTGATTAAAATTAATCATAGAGCACAGCTACCTATGAAAAAAAATATCAATTGCATAAATTGTTGCGTACTCGAGGGTTCGTAAATTGTCCGAGAATGAGAGGCGAAACTTCTACAAATCCAGAAGTTTTATTTACAGAAAGTTCCAGCAAAATACAGGTCTATAAACTGAGTATCAGTTTCAATTCCACCAATAAACACAGCTTAATTAACAGCCATCACCATAAAAAACACAGTACAAACTGTTTAGCAATAACACATAAAGCAAGTCTCATAAAGAAATGCAAGCATTAGCGGAAGCTGGCTGAGAACTGAAGCAGCCTTGACGAAAAAACGTCCCTTTTATACTCCTGTAGAAAAGTGTGGAAAATTCCCGAAATTTTCGTATATCATTAGCCGATGAGATTAGAGCTTCCATATTTGGTATATCCCTAATAAATATTTTCTCGCCAAAGTCGCCAAAAAATCGCCAAGGAGGAAAGAAGGCGCCAAATTTTGCGCCAAATCCATTACCTACCTTATTGGAGCTTTTCAATGCGTTTTAAGGGAAAATTAGGCTATTTTAACCCTAAAACGACTAGAAACGCACAAAATTAGAAAGAATTCTTTGAAAGAATTTATACAAAAATAAATCCAATTATTTACAATTCCGTAACAGTATCCTAGAACGAATTTCTTTTTCAAATACAATTTTCTTTTGTTATTAATATAGCTATGAACTCCTCCGTTTTTCAAGGAAGACTTCATACCAACTGTTTTGTAATGCATATGATAGATTTCCTTTTAAAAATAGTGGTATTAAATCAAATTTAAAATTTCGAAAGGTTCGCATATTCCAACTGCATTGTCTTTCACTGTAGTTGGAAAATGTTCTGATAGTCTGTACTAAATAACACAAGGTTAAATTTTCGGTCATTCGTGAAAAAGTTTTTTCACTTTGGGCTCGACTGGATTTCCTATATATATATATATATATATATATACTCTGCAATTTACGTGTATCATGAAATGGCACTTAAGTGTTTTTTCTTTTTCTTTTCTTTTTTTTGGAATCTATTTATCAAAATTCGAAGTTCATAATTTATTTTGTAATTAAATCATTATAGTCAAAAAACCAATGAATCATTTTATGTGCGTATAAACATTCTTATAAACAATGAAATCCGAATTGAATTACACAGAATTCGAGATGGTCTATACAAAGCTAAATTTCGAGAATCAATCAAAACTTATAAAAATAATAAATAATTATATAAATAATTATGTTATCAAGTTTCACGAAAATTCACGACGAACAAATATTGCTATGTATATGTGAAAAATCACCAGTGTAAGAACAATCACGGATATTGTTTATTGTACTCAACAGAAAAAATATTTGGTAATTTTTAGTTCTTAGGACTCCCAATCGCTACATAATGTAAATATATTTTTATATCTCTGAACAAATACATGTGTGTATTCTGATAATTTCATCATATTATGACAAAATAATTCACTTGTTTAACAAATAAATGAAATGAATTTTCGCATGTTATACATATTTATGAATATGTATAGAAGTTCATCACGAAAGGGAATTTTCAAATTTGTAAAGAATGTTTTTGTATATATTTCAATTTTACTCCAAAACCAATATATTTAAGTAAAGTTTGTTAAAGTTTTACATACATATTTAATTTGAAAATGTTTAATTTCCATAATACGATATTTAAAGTATCCACTTTAAGTGTGCGAAGGGAAAATGAAGTAAATTTAAAATCTGTTTTCTGAATAAATAGTTTGAGATGGTTAGAAAGTAATATTTTAAGTTCAGAAAGTTAAGAATATTGAAATTCTTTTGTTATATTTTTCTAAAACCTGCATTTTTACTTTGTCGATTCTATAGGATTATTAACCTTTTATTGAATGTACAGTTTTGAATAATTTAAAGCATTTTTATCCGAACTCCATTTTTCGGTATTTATCGAAAGTGTACTTACTAAGTTAAAACTACACTCTATCTTAATAAAACAATTTTAACCCTTTCACTCAAGGCCTATTTTGTTTGCGCGGAATAGCAACTCGAGACGATTTTCCGCATACTGGATGGATTTCTTATAGCTAACATTAAATGATTTAACACATAATTTAACGTTAAATACTTTTGCATTTTAACATCGTACACATTTTTATGCTTCACAAATAGAACACTTTTTAAACAAGCGTGTATCACTTTCGTCACCGCTGACGTGGATTTAAGTCACTTAGAAGTAATAATTCCCCCATTGGATGTTTCTTTTGCATGTTAATTTGTTTCTTATAAAAATACCCAATTTCCCATTTTTAGAATCAATGTATTATGGATGCTCATACTTTGATTAGAATGAGTTTAATTATATAGCATATTATATTTATAATACAAATATAAATACAGAAAAGTTTGTTCTGAAATAATGTAACTTGAAAGAATAATTCACAGCTGAGCTTACTGCCAGAAATACAAAATATGCGGTTACGAAAGTATTAACACACTCATAACGTTATAGGGCGATCGTCCTGAAAGGGTAAAACACTGTCAGTTTTTTTATGCGCATGTATTGTTTGATACATTTTTGAAAATATATTACTCAAACATAACCTAGATAAACATCGTCCTAGCCCGTATATACGTAAGTTTAAGGTTCGTACTCTTAGCTTTCTTTTCAAGAAACTTTCAGGAGTGAGAAATTTATGCCTTTTTTGCTTCCACTATTTTTAAACAATTATTTCTATCCTGTTGAATCGCGACGTATTACTTTAAAAATACTGTAAAGTTTTCTGCAAGAAATTAGTGGTGACAAAACTTGCGGAAATTTCTCATCCCTGAAAGCGTCCTGAAAAAAAGGCGGGGACTACGACCCCTGTGAGTTTTAGAGAAAACCACGGTGTTGGTGTTAGCATTACGTTTAAAGCCAATAGACTGCACTACGTTCCAAGGTCTTGGGGTGAGTGCTCTCCATGGGATCTTTCTAAGAAGGAAATAACGGAAAACTCCGGACGGTTAGGTCGACGAGCGCGATCTGGGAACAAATCTTACACTTCCCATCTACCAGATTCGAGAGCAGAATATTTTGGCAACTAAGTGATCTAAGTCACCTATCTGCGTATCAAATCAAGTGGTGACTAAGGGTTATTGCTCGAGTGCAAATAGCTAAAAATGACGTTTTGATTTAAAAAAGAAACTGAAGCAATGTCTATATTATATGAGAAAAAAATAACATTCTGGATAAAATTAGATGCAATTTATCGTGCATTATGTTTTGCAGTGAATAAAAATAACAACTTTATAAAAAAAAACGCTCTAACAAAAAGAAAATTATTATTCAACAAAAGTTATTCGGTGCACTTTACAGCAATATGCCATAGAGATTCCATTAAAAAGTCTCATGTGGAAATTTTATTTATGCTCTTGTAGTTTCCTGCCGCAATATTGTACACAAGAATCATAAAAGAGGATTTTCTTTTTTTTTTTGTAGTGATACCTAGAAATGATAAAATTCCCTCGAAAGTTTTTCTTTTTCTTTTTTTAACATTTGGAGTACTTAGGATTTTAACTTTTTGCCGGTCCTAACGCTCTAAAGTGCTCTAAACAGTGCTGCCAAATTTAGGGACACTTTTATTGAACTACCACCATTAATTTTGAAGACAGATATTTGATATACATAATTGACGAATAACCTTCGAAGTTATTAGGCATCCAGGCTTCGAAGCGTTCCTAAAATTTTACTCACATTGTATTATACCATAGCCTCCTAAACTAGATGCTTGTCGCGAGGCTCGAAAACTTGGCAACAGTTCAAGCGGTAGACAGCGCCACCTAGTGTATTTTAAGCGACTTTTTTATTCAACTGCCACCAATAATTTTAAGAAGTGATATTTGAAATATATAATCGACATTTCTACGATTCTATTCGTCTTTTATGTATATCAATTCCCACTTTAAAAAATTTTTGGTGGCTGTTGAATAAAAAAGTCTCACAATCTGTACCAGGTGGCGCTGTCTACCGCTTGAACTGTTGCTAAGTTCCCGGGCTACGTGACAGGTATCTAGTTTAGGAGGCTATGAGTATACTCTCATCACTGTAGTCAATAAGAATTTTTTTTTAAACGTTTTAAGGCTAAATCATGTGTAAACATTATGTAAAAAAGTATTGATTTAATGGAATGGTGACAATACAGTAAAATGAGTGTAAAATTTTGGAACGCTTTGAGGTGTGGGCAACCGTTACAGTAAAAAATTAGCGGTGGATATTTAATAAGAATGTCCCTAAATTTTGCAACAATGCCCAGAGGAGAGAAATTAAATAGGACTAACAAAGGGTTTAGTCATTTAGTCATGTCCGAAGCTATAAAGCCTTGTCGGAAATTATTACGACTGGCTGAAAACCTAACCTTGTATCATTTGGTCTCTAGATCATAGGAACATAATCCAACTGCGATAGAATACCCAATGACAAAGGAGAATCGTTTTGAAAAAGTAATTTGTTATGGTGCATTAAAGTTTCGCAATTATATATTTTTTACTGAAAGAACTCCACTGCAAAAAATTTCAAAACACAACTCGAGGCGTCAACGTTATTCTTGAGAAGAAAGGATGATGTGATAATGCAGTCCAAGGCGTAGCGAAGTGATATAGATAATTTTCCACATATATAGTTGTTAATTTCTTTTTCTTTTCTTTAAGAAATATGTTTATGGAATGGTCCTTCGTTTAACAAAAAGAAAATAAGACTGCATTATCTAAGTTATAATCCCAGGTAGCACATAACGTTGTTATAGCGTTGAAAATAAGTCTGAACAGTGAAAAATTAGTTATAACAATGTTGAAATAACGTTATGTGATGCTGGGGACAGTTTGTGATATTTGCGTGCAATTGATAATCTAAATCAGGCCTATTTAAACCAAATCACTTGATGTGTTGCATTGGAAATCTATTTTATCAGACGGACCGAATTGTATTCATGCATATACACTGTAAAAAAAAAAAAAAAAAAAAACTGGCACCCCCAGCTGACAGATTTTTCCTGTACTTTTAACAGATTTTTTTTTTTTTTGCAGTGTACATACATACAGGTATCTATCTATCTATCTATCTAACGTACTTATCTGAGCGTTCCATCTTAATCGACTGGGGCTCAGGCTCTAGTGTGCACAGTCAACAGAAAGGTTGTCGACAGGGCTCGTGTCTCGGCCCGGTCCTGTGGACACTCATTGCTAATAACATACTGAATTCTATGAGCTCACAAGGCTTTGAATTATTTGCATTTGCGGATGACTTCACGTTAAATCTCTCGGGCAAACGCAGAAAAGATCTGGAGACCTTAGCTCAGGATGCCTTCACTGCTTTTTCCCAGCTGCTCAAAGACCTAAACCTTAAACTTTCACCCAATAAAACTCAATCTTTAACTTTCTCCAAACCACGTATACTGAAGAGAAAGCCGACGATGAGGTATGAGGGCAAAAGTGTAAAACATGTCGATCACTTGAAAATTTTAGGACTAACAATAGACAAAAACCTTAACTGGATTGAACATTTAAGCTCACTTAAAATTAAACTTCTTATACATTATCATAACTCGTGCAAATTAATGGGTAAACAATGGGGTATAAGCACCAAAATGTTAAAAACATGGTATCTAACAATAGTGGAAAAAATCGTTACTTATGGGGCGGGAATCTGGGGAGGTAATCTTTCAAAAACAGCTATAGGAAAATTAAATTCATTGCAAAGGATGTTCCTCTTGCAACTCTCACGGGGTTATAAAACCATCTCCACTGATGCCCTCCACGTCATCACCGGTGTTCCTCCTTTACACCTCACTCTCAATTACGAATACAACAGAATAAACGTACTACAACTAAGAAACAAAGACCTACAGAAAATCCTATTTCCAGATGAAGAAATTCAACTCAAAATGGGCAGCTGGTTCATACACCCAGCAGAGGACTTTACGCATGCATTAATTAATACTAATATTAACTCCTTCTCTCCTACAGCCCCTGTGGCGATATATACAGATGGATCTAAGACAGACCATGGTGTGGGTGCCGCATTTTGCGCCTTTGTTGACGGGGTCTTAGTTCATCAGTGGTCCTGTAGGCTTGGGGACTGTAACACTGTTTTCCAGGCTGAGATTTTCTCTATCAGCCAAGCAATTTCTTGGTCAGTTTCCTTTTTTACCAATTCGAAACTTTATATCTACAGTGACAGTCTCTCAGGTCTTCAGGCTCTGGCTCGCCACAGGAGTAACCATCCTATTATCCAGAAAATCAAATTAGATCTCCTGTCTAAGCCCGAGACTTTCTGTTTAGCTCATGTCTCCGCTCACAGGGGTGTCGCGGGCAATGAAATGGCAGATCTCTTAGCAGAAACTGCCACTAAAAAGGAAGCAGTGGATTTCGTTCTGGCCCTCCCCCCCTCTTACATCAAAAGATGTCTTAAAGCACGACTAAAGAAAGAATGGCAGATATACTGGGATACATCTCCTAAAGGTAGATTTACGTTTAACCTCCTCCCAAAAGTGTCAAATTATAACTTTGACCTTTCCCCAGCCATAACAGCCTTCTTAACGGGCCATGGCCCGTTCAAATCACATCTTTACAAGTTTTATTGCTCGCACACTCCACAATGTGAGTGCGGCGCTGAGGGTAATGCAAATCATTACTTTTTCTCATGCCCACTAACTCTTGATTGGCGTATCCTTAACCCACCTAATAAACCTAACGACTGGCTTTTTAATATCGTTACCCGGCTTCCCCTACGTCAGAAACTAACCAGAATCTATAACTTCTTAATGCATCTTTCCAATTTGACCAACTAATTTTTCAATCTTCCAAGGCAGTTACCAACTTTCCTCTTGGAGGTCCATATAATTTTTCTTCACAAGCTTTTCCATGCGAGGGATCAAGGCTCCGTTCTTCTTTTCATATTCTTGTTCCTTGTCGCCCTCTGTCGTGTGAAAGCTCCGCTTTGGCGACCTCTGTAACCTTTTTTTTTTCTTTTTTTTCTTTTTCTGTTTATGCAATAAACATCGGAGTAGGTTTAACCTTTAGACACGGGCTCTCTTGAATCACCACAGTGCCATCGGAGCCCCTCTCTAAAGGTTAAAATCGCTCAAAACCGCTGCATAGTGGTGAGCGGCCACCTTCCGTCTTAGAATCTTAGAATCTATCGAACGATATACATATATATATATATAGGTATATATATGTAGCGTGCGAAAATTTTGAGTTAAACTATTTTTCGTTAAAAATTGTTATATGAATAAAGGTAAAAAAAAATAAAAATAAAAATAAAAAATAAGTAAAAAAATAAAAATAAAACAATACTGAGTTTTATCATGTAAAGTAAATCAAATGTATTTTCGAATTAAACAACTTGCGAATTTCGTGAACAAAATAATATTAAATTATAATAAAATATATCAAATTTATGTGATCAAAAGAGGAACATTCTTACTATCAACTTTTTGCCTTTCCGCTTGAACTTTTTCCCTTGCGAAAAAGCTCGTGTTTGTTTGCACAATTAATCGTGTTTGTTTGAACAATTAATGTCTCCTATTTTTACTTTTAGCTGTTGCCGTAAATGTTTAAGGTGTTTAAGTCAGAAGACTGACTTAGCCATTCAAGAACAGAAACCTTTTTTGCCGTAAAAATTTTTTGAACGGGTCCAGATCGATGTTTGGGATCATTATCTTTTTAGAAAAGCCATTCTCGTGGCATATTTTGGCGCGCATTTGGTCCGTTAAGATGTTTTTATGCATAACTTTGCCCATGCCTTCTATATTCATTAAAGCACTGACGCTTTTAAACTAAAAAGCTCCCCACGGTATGATGTTTCCATCTCCATATTTTGCAGTTGGAATTTAATATCTAGAATCATATCTGGCATTGTCCGATCGTCAACATTTATCTTTCCCTCATTTAAAAAAAAATTAATCTTTGTTTTGTCTGAAAAAAATAAAATAAAATAAAATAAATAAATAAAACTCGTTTTTTCAATTTTCAGCTGTTTAATAATCATGTGATTTAACAAATTTGGGTCTACAACTGCCTTTATTTATTATATTTATAAACTGAATTAGTCATTTTTCTGGGTCTTCCACGCACGTGTTTGTCTGCCCGTGTTTGTTTATTTCCACCTTTTAATAATATTATTTACATTTTTTTTCTATAGATAATTTTGAAGAGAAACTGAAACTTTGTCAAGAGAAACTGACATATGTTATCCTGGTGTAATTTAATAACAGTTTTACGAATCTGTAAATGCGTGCGCTTCGGCCTCTTGACTTCACAGTTCTGACACACAAGTGCAAACACACCCCTACTATTACAGGGCGTGTTCAATCTTTGCCTGATGTGGATCGATAACTTAATGTCACTGGGAACTTTTAATTGCTTGGCTCGGAACTATTGATGAATAAATTTATATGTATTTCACTATATATTTAAATTCCTTCATTGTAAAAATTTGCTAGTTATATATTTCGAATGTATGTTTAATAAAGTTTACGTGACAATACTTAATTTTTTAAAATCTTTATTTATTTAAAAAGCTATCGGGAAAAATTTGCTTGGCCTGAAACTTTTGCCCGCAACTGTATGCATGTATGTGTGTGTGTGTGAGAGAGAGAGAGAGAGAGAGAATCTGCTTATTTGGGAGAATATTTGAAACGAATTACTTTAATATTAAATTTATTTTTATTCCTATTTTCGTATTTATACAATAAAAACATCAAAAATTTATAATCATACATTAATAATCATAAAAATAAGAATTTATAATAGATTTGTTAATATTTTATTAGCAATAATCACTGCAATACTTATTTCTTGTGCTATCATAATCGTTATTTTTACTTCGAAGAGTCAAAACGATTTTTTTGGATGTTAACCAAAGATGTCAATCTATAAATTTCTGGAATTTCATCATGGCCCGTAGAGTATTTGTACGACAGGCCGAGATGCCCGAGATCCATCGGTTGGCCACTCCTGGTCTAAATTATGATAAATGTGTATCACTTTTGGAATTAGTTTATGAGTGCATCTGGCATGGTCCAACGTGCCCCATGACCGCTGCTGTCAGATAAGTATACGTTATTTGAACTGTTGTTTTACAATTATCATTCAAAATTACATTACTATGAATATCAGCTTGTTTTTTCGGTATAAAATCTAAATAGGAGAGTCAAAAAGTTTATCTCCAACTAAATGTCTATAGTTCTAATATGTAAGTAAAATAACTTTCATTTTAGTATATTGTACTATCAAAAATAACAACAATATTACATTTTTTTGTTATTACAAGATGGGTTGGGATATAAGTTTTGCCAGTATTTAATACTTTTTGTTCAGGTTTATATTTACTTGACTTGAAACACGACATTTATTATTTAAGGCATGTTGATTAAAGCTATTAAAGATGGCATTCTTTAACCACATTTCCTGCGACCACGGGAGACTCTGTGCAAGTGCAGACTGAACAAGTTCAGCGTTAAAATAGGGGTGATAAACTTTTCGTTGAGAGAAAATGAGCGATAAGGAAACACCAAATGACTGGGTATTTACCAAATCCCAATCTGTCTGTCAGTTAGGTACCCTCCAAGCCTTTGGACTCGTCCTCACTGTTAGTCTTAGGAAACGTGGTTACACTATACATGACATCGATTTTTCATTTAAGATGTCTGTTTTCTAACACAAGTTTGATGTTTTTATTTATTTATTTATTTGTTTAATAAAAATATATCAAATTTGCTGCCATTCTGACACTTGAAAATGAAATACTGTTCTAATTTTTATAAAATGTGACATTTTTTTTTACAAGATTCTTTTTTTTTTTTTTTTTTTTTTTTTGAAACGATAGGAAAAAATTTCTCGGGAAAAATTATCGATTTAAAATAATTGACCTTCCTCAATATAATCCTCATTTAGACCAAAATTAAAATCACAATTGAGCTATAACTAAAAGTGAAAGCACTGCTCACCTGTACTTATTTCAATAATGATTTATAGAGCTCTTTGAAAAAATATCTCCTGTGGTCGTGTTTATAGAAATTATATTTTGTTGGTTGAGTTTATTTTTTAACAAGTAGGGTAGAATTGAAATCATGTTAAAAAAAATCTCATTACTTAGCAAAAATTTGTTTGGTATAAACATAGCTTCATAACTGATATAAGCACACTAGGCATAGAAAACTGCATATGGCATATGGAATATTTTATAGTTCTATAGGCACATGGAAAATTTTATAGTAAAGTAAACTACCATATCAGACATACCAAATACCAGATGTTTCTATTAAATCTCTTTTTTCAATCTCAAGTGTAAATCCTTTTGATTCCTCTGATACTCCTGAATTATTAATTTTCTTTTTCTTTTTTGTTTGTTTGATTAACAGACTGGGTTCAGGTCAGGTCTACATTGAAAAAAAAATGTCTTTCGCGTATTCCTGTGGATGAAAATTGTTTGTTTTGTTCGCTTTGGGCATTAAACTAACGATACAAAAGGTTAAGAACTTAATATGCGAAATCCTCCAGCATCCGCCGTATTCCCCCCTAATTTTCGAATATTCATCTTTTTCGTTTTCTGAAAAATACTTGGAAAACAAAAAGGTTGGTTCCAGGGTATATAAGTCAGAACCTTACGAATTTCTTTGAAGAGAAATTATGCTGTTTCTAGAAAATATTCAAAAAATATTTAAAACATCGGAAGACATTCACAGAAAAAAAATAGAGTATATCATAGACATATCAATACTACCTTTCATGAAAATACGAATTATATAATTTGGCTTCAAGTCTGACAAGCGCTCTTGCAGTCACTTAATTAATACATTTATTTACAGCGATGATATCGTTGTGAACAGATGATTAACTGACTCACTTTCCAATAAACTCATATTAACTCATATAAACTCAAACAAGTTATAGGATGCTTTAAAAGCCCGATATCATTTTTCGAATACTCAGTAAAATAGCATTTAATTTTTATAAAGTAAATGAATATGTTGAACCTTTCGATTTTAAGAGATCTTTATATGTCATTTTAACATGATTTATTATTGTAGACGAAAGCAGATGGTTTTAAACAACTTTAAAAATCGAATGTTCATTTGGCAGAAATGCTGTACGTAAATATTTAAAAATATTTACAAAAAAAAAAAAAAAAACCAGTAAATATATATTTCTATTAAATTAAGAATATTCGATAATTATAATTTATTTTAGATCATTATACTTGTTTTATTAAATGACAGATTATTAGATTATTTACCTATGATTAATTTTTTTAATTGAAAGCCATATCATACTAAACCATATATAGCTCGATATGCTTTCTGTTATATTCTCTACCCTGGATTTAAGTTTTTGTTAAAACCAATAAACAGTTTGATTTATTCAAATTTGAGAAATCGTAGTAGTTTTAAAATTTGTTGTACACTCTAAAAAGAAATAAATACTATTATATTTTTTTAATACTCTATTTTCTCAATTTGAAATAAAATAAATTCTTTAAGTATATCACTGAAATTTAAATTAGAAGCGATATTAGCCCATTTCAAACACTGCTTAAGAAATCTCGTGCAAAATAATGTTGAGCATTTAGAGTTAATATCCAAACGAATGAATTCACGTAAAACATATTTGCCAAATGGATCTATTGTTAAAACACAATTAAATGAAATTACAATGGTAATGTTCGTAATATCGATTGGAATAAAATTTGAGTTTTTACGTTTGCAACGATTAACAGCAAACAAACAGCAGTAATGTTGAAAAATAAAACAATAAAGAACATTGTGTAAGTTAAAGTCGTTCGACAATTACGAAAATTGTTAAAATTTGCCAAATCATCTAACACATAATAAACAATTGTGTTTTTTTTTTCCTCTGTAGAAAGTTATTATTAGACATACGTTTTGAATTAGCCCATTTATCTCAAAATGTTTGTCATGTACTCTTGAAAATATTCATTTGTTCATATAAATATTTATTATGTTGATTTTATTACAGAAATAATTATTCAGATAAAGAGAAATAAAACATTAATAAAATATAAACATTTTTAACGCATTTTAAAAATTATATATATTAAAAAAATAAGTAACTGTTTCAATTAAAACTAGAACGAGAAATCATGCATTGGTCATTAACACTTTCGAACTGTAGGTGCTTGTTGTATCGTATAACTTCTAATGCTCTTTGCCTACGTTATCACACAACGGACGGACAGAAAGACTGAAAGACATACTGATTGACTAATCGAATTTATAATCACTCTTAAAGATTGTTGGAAAGTGTTAAAATGCTTATCGCAAAATAAAATTCAGCCTTTATATTTTACTTGTAGCCCTTAAAGTATCTGACTATTTTAGTATACACCTGTAAACCTGAAGGTTAACTATATATTCTATACAAAACATTATTGTAGCATATTAACATTAAATATCAATTTCTTTATGATTTTTACAGTAAAAAGTTATTTAAATGCGATTTATTAAAATGTCTGTTCTGAAACACAATGCATTGGCATTTGTTTGAGTGTGCCTGTACACAAACCAGTTTTACAAGACATATTAATGCCATTTTAAAAGGGGAACAATCTGTAGTGAACTTGAATAACACACATCATTTTTTTTAAATCTGAAAATATTTACGTTTCTGGGGGCGAGCAGACGAACATATAAAACGATGGACAGTGGGACAGATAGAAAATTATATTCATACTTAAAAAATGTTAGAAAGTGTTAAGAAAACATAACGTGAACGAAAATGCAATTCCACCAAATTTCCAACAATAGTCTTTAATGTATTAAATGAATAGTTTTGTGTGGCCCTGTAAATCTAATGCAAATCATACTATATTATATAGAAAGCATTCTTTTCTGTGTATGAATAACATATCTCAAATGCATTGAGATTTGTGCAAAGTAAAGTTATTAAAATTTGATTTATAGAAATGCCTCTTATAGAACGCATCGCTTTGGAATACTTTCAGGAGTCTTTGTCACAAACAAGCAGTGGTATTTCCTCCATTTTTTAAGAAAACATCCGATAGTGAACTTAAATAACGTATTTCAGTTTCATTAACAATTGTTTTAAGTAATGGTGTTGAAACGTTGGTTTATAGATGTTCCTTTGATTCATAGAAATGCTTCTTATAGAACATAATGCTTTGGAATATTTTCGGGTGTTCCTGTACACAAACCAGCCGAGGTATTCACCCCATTTTCAATAAAGAACATCTGCTAGCGAACTTGAATAACATATATGAGTTTCAAGAAATTCCATGTATATTTACGGGAGTCAGAGCGCGGACTGACAGACGGACAAACTGAAGTTGTTAAGACTTTTCAACCTTATAGGAAAGCGTTAAAAAAACAAAAATAAGCGCAATCTAAATTTGTTTCAGATATGAAACTTTTTAACTAATTTTTTCTTAATTTCAAAGACCATTACGTCCTGACATTGTCATTTGAGTATTGTGAGACTAGCATATTTGAACACCCACCGTCATAAAAATTTGTGCACCAAGAAAAAGTCAACCGAATAGAATGAAATTTCGTATGCGAAATTACATATACATATATGTAAGTACCACATTGATATAAGTAACTGAGTGCATTTTTTAAACAAAGAAATGGTTCATATATCCATAGTTTCTATAGAGTTTTTTCATAGTTTCTTTTAGAGTCAAATTCCTTGACTTTTGCATCTGTCGCTCCTTGGGATGCTAGATATGGTAGATTGTTGACAAATCTGGGAATGGTTAGACTAAAAAAGTGCGTTAATGCATAGGTATAACAGTAAAATATTAACGGAATCATTTTTGTAACGCCCTTTCTGTAGTGATTGTTACGAAACCGAACTTTCTCTATTCATAAACTCTATAAACTGACAAACTTTTCGAACTCTGATTTTTATTACTATTTATTTCTTTATTATTATTATTTTTACTGTTGGCAACAGCAACATTTTGTTTTACTTTTGATGTGGATTCAGAATGGTGCTCGAAAAAGATAGAACGCTGAAATGACGTATGACAGAATTGTAATATGTTTTATAGTCAACTAAATTGTAAATATGTAGGTAAATGTATTAAATTATCGTGTTTTTTCAAGAGTCATGAAGTCATTTGAAAGTTATCATAATTAGGCAAGAAATTAAACTAAGAAAAATGAAAACATCTGACCCAAAAAGAAGCATTAAGTAAGAAGTTATTTTATGTATTCTATTCTTATATTTGATGCTGCGTTTTATCTGGCGCCCGAACAGACGACCAGATGTTTTTCATTTTTATTTGATATTGAATAATTATGTTTAGAATAAAAACGATAAAGATATTTAAAAAAAAAAATTGATCTAGGATATATTACGCAAGAATTTCGATTTAAAGAAAGAATAAATAATGACCATTTTTATATGAACAGATAATTTATTTTAAGTGATTTGTTTCTGCTGGTAGTTTGATTTACTGCAAAGAAATAATTTTAATTGTAAAATTGAATGTAATAAAGGGTACCGAGTATATTATTACAGAAATTAACATAAGTTATAGAACTTGCTACTCTTTTTACATATTATGGATGCAGTAATTGGAGCTAAACGTTCTACGGTTAGAACGCAGACGACAAAGTTATTTAAGAAAATTGAAACGAAATTACTTGAAAAGAATTATTCTGAAGATGACCTTGAAGAATTACTTGCCGAATTAGATCTTAAAGAAAAAGAACTGAATAATTTAGATTCTCAGATATTTTCGAATATTACTGACGTAAAAGAAGTTGAATCTGAGGTACTAAAATGTGATGAATACAACACAAGCATTGTCATAAATAAGACCAAAGTTAAAAAAGCACTCTCTACGTTGGAAAAACCGCTTGTTCCTATTTTAATGCAAAATAATAAGATAGAAGAGAGTGCAATAGTTCGCTCGTTCGAATCCCCTTACGTAAATCTCCCTCGTCTTACTATAGAAAAATACAGCGGCGATCCGTCTGATTGGTAGAGATTTTATGATCAATTTAATTCAGCAATAAATAAAAATTGCGCAATTTTTAGTGTTGATAAATATAATTACCTTCGCAGTTATTTGACAGGTGGGGCGTCCGATGCAATAAAAGGTTTTAGCTTAACGAATAATAACTATCAGGCCGCAATTGAAACTTTAAAAGAAGGATTTGGAAAAAAACGGTAGTTATTAATTCTCATTTAAATAAGCTTCTGAATTTAACTCCTGTTAAAAAATCAAATGATATAATTGCTCTTAAGAAATTGTTAGATACTTTTAGATACTTGCCAGACTGAGATTCGAAATTTAAATGCGGTAGAAATAAAATCTGATAATTATGGCTCACTACTCTATCCAATATTGATTAAATTATTACCTCAGGATATTGTTTTGGAAATTGCAAAACAATGCGATTTGGATGAAAGATGGGATGTTTCAAGGGTTCTTGATATTTTGAAAACTTAAATAACATACAGGGAAAAAGCTCAGTTTTTGACAAAAGATAGTCGCGAAAGAGAATTTAGTTCTCAATCATATTCTTCCTTCTAAAGTGCAAAAAACGAAAAGCTTCTAAATAATAAGAATATTTCTAGACATCCAACTGCTTCTAATTTGTTGAATGATACAGATAAAAATTCTAATTTGTGTTTCTCTTGTAATGGGGAAAACCATGTTTTAACTGAACGTAAGGTTTTTTCTAGTTATCCATTACAGAGAAAGAAAGATTTTTTAATGAAACATGGATTTTGTCTTATATGCTTAAAACGGCGGCATACTGAAAAATTTTGTAGAAGTCAGATAAAATGCGAAGTGTGTAATAGAAAACATTTAAAAATTATGTGTTCGGAATCTAAAACAGATAGCCATGTTGAGGATAAGAAACCCGTTTCTAAAGAAAGCAAGGCTATTAATAATAAAGTACTGGGGAATAGAACACGTATGAAAGATGTTTTGTTGCAAACTGTGACTGTTAAATTAAGGAATGGTAAGAAAGAAATACCTTATAGGGTAATTTTTGATACAGGACCAATGCGTAGTTATGCAACTAAAGAAATTATTTCTAAAATGGGTTACGATGTATTAGGACACGAGAAAATGACACACAGCATTTTCGGAGGCGTTGAAGAAACTAGAACATATAATAGTTACAGAATACATATCAGGTCACTCTCTGGAGATTATATGTGTAATTTAGAGGTCTATGACCAGGAAGTAATCTGTTCTAATATTTCTAAAATTAGAAATGGCCCATGGTTAAGGGAAGCTGAACAGTATGGGATAATATTTTCAGATGTTGAATGTTTCAATAAAACTTTTGACAGAAATAACAATATTGATATACTTATTGGTGCAGATATTTATGGAAAACTTTTGACGGGTAATCATATAATGTTATCTAGTGGGTTTAGCTGCCGTAGAAACTTTACTGGGATGGACCCTAATGAGTAAAATTACTGAAACTAATTGTAATAGTGATAGCTTTATGCTTGTAGTCTCTTTATTTTCTAGAATCCAAAATGAAAAAATCAGTGATTTATGGGAGTTAGACCTTTTGGGCATAAGAGATCCCGTTGAAAGTAAAGAAAGAGATTATTTGAATAAAGAAACTGTAGACTTATTTAATTCAACAGTTAAACGGGATTCGAAGGGGAGATACGTTGTACCTCTTCCATGGCTTAAAGATCATCCTCCAATACCCTCAAATCGCAAAATAGCAGAAAAAAGATTATTATCAACGTTAAGATCATTGAAAACGTCTGGAAATTTAGAGACTTACCGAAATGTATTTAATGAATGGCTACATGAAGGTATAATAAAGAAAATATCTGATTCAGGCGATAGTGGCCATTTTTTACATCCCAGAGTTGTAATAAGGCAACATGCCGTGCATCCTGTTCTCGACGCTTCAGCTAAGGAGAAATTTTCTATTCCTTAAATGACTGTCTCGCAATAGGTCCACATTTAATCGAATTAATACCTGCAATTTTACATAGATTTAGAAAAGGAATAAGGGCCGACATTAAATAAGAATTTTGTCAGATTGGTTTGAACAAGAACGATGAGAACTTTGTCAAATTTTTGTGGTTCGAAGATGGTGACTCTAATAAGTTACAAGTATGTAAACACTGTCGCGTTGTCTTTGGGCTAAATGCTTCTCCATTCTTATTAGCTGCTACTTTAAATAATTTATTTGACAAAATAGAAGAACCTTACAAAGAGATAGCTAACAAGCTGAAACTGTCAGTTTATTTAGATAACTGTATTTCCTATGTAGACAGTACAGAAAAATTGTGAGAATTCACTAAAACACCAAGAAAAATTTTGGCATCAGCTCATTTTGATCTTCGAGGTTGTCAGTATACACAAAATGATAAAAACTTACTAGATGAAGATTATCTTAATGACATGAAGATAGAATCTGAAGAAAATTCTGATATATCAATTTTGGGGCTGATCTGGAATAAGAAAGATGACACAATAAGAATTATGAATTCATCTAATGATAAAAAAGAACCTAAATTAATTACAAAGAAATCAGTTCTTTCTGTGGTTAATAAAAGGTTTGATCCCATCGGTTATACAAGTCCAGCCACTTTGATGCCAAAACTGATTCTGAAAAAGCGTTGGAAAGAAAAATTTACTTGGGATTCTCCGTTAACGGAAGAAAGTACAAAATCCCTTAGAAAATGGGACGAACAGCTAGAATTATTAAGAAATATAAAGATTCCTTGCAGAATTTCAAAATTCAACCTAAAGTGACATTCTTCCTAATGATGAAGTTATATACTCAGAAAAAAGAAAAACAATTACGATAGATCTTGATGTTTCCTTTCAAGAATATGATCTTTACAAAAAATGCTCTTTATAGCAAAAAATGCTAAAAGTTACAGCTTGGAGTCTTAGATTTTGTGAAAATCCAAAGAAGTCAAAAGAAAACCGTTTATTATCTAACTTAACAGACGAAGAACCTAATAAAACGGAATATGCAGTGCTAAAATATGCACAAGAGGAATGTTTTTCGAATCAGTCTAGGAACAATTTTAACTTTCCGACATTTATTGACGAGGAAGAATTAATTAGATTCTGTACCAGAATTTCATTGAAAGAAGACTCACGCAATTTCAGATATCCAATTGTCTTATCAGCAGATCATAATGTAACATCTAGAGTAATTGAAGAAAAGTACAAAGAATTAAGTTATATAGATTGGAAACAAATAGTAGATTACGCAACTGTAAGAAAAATTAACTGGAAGTTCAACCCTCCACCAAATCCGTGTTGGGGAGACATTTGGGAACGTATGATAAGAATATTAAAAGCTATTTGGAAGAGAATTCTTGGAAAAGCACAGCTTGACTACGAAGAGCTATATGCTTTAATCTGTGATACAGAAAGTATAGTTAAAGAGCGACCTCTCACATACATGTTGGAAAATCCAAGTGACTTAACACCTCTCACTCCCGAAATGTTCTTAAAGGACATACGTGAAATAGGAGTCCCTGATATAGACTTGATCGATAAAATGAAGTGCAAGAAAAAATATGCCTATCAGCAAAAGTTAAGAGAAGATCTTCGACAAAGATTACGTAATGAATATTTAGGAATACTTCGAGAATTTGCTTCGATAAAAACATCTACCACATTTAAAGAAGGTGATTTAGTGCTAATTCAAGATAATAATCTAAAACGTCTTCAGTGGCCTACTGCTAAAGTGTTGAAATTATATAACGGCAGAGATGGACCGTTTCGTGTAGCAAGATTGAAAACTGAAAATAGCGAACTGTTACGTCGATGTCAACGTTTGTGCCCCGTGGAACTTTGTGATGAAAGCTGCCCTGAACATCAACCACAAACCAGATATGGTTGCTTAGTGCAACCAGTGCCGCGCTTTCGTGTGGACAATATCGATCCAGGTTGAGCATGTCGTATGTCCTTCCCTGATCAAGGTGGGGAGGATGCTACGAAACCGAACTTTCTCTATTCATAAACTCTATAAACTGACAAACTTTTCGAACTCTGATTTTTATTACTGTTTATTTCTTTATTATTATTTTTTTTACTGTTGGCAACAGCAACATTTTGTTTTACTTTTGATGTGGATTCAGAATGGTGCTCGAAAAAGATAGAACGCTGAAATGGCGTATGACAGAATTGTAATATGTTTTATAGTCAACTAAATTGTAAATATGTATATAAATTTATTAAATTATTGTGTTTTTTCAAGAGTCATGAAGTCATTTGAAAGTTATCATAATTAGGCAAGAAATTAAACTAAGAAAAATGAAAACATCTGACCCAAAAAGAAACATTAAGTAAGAAGTTATTTTATGTATTCTATTCTTTTATTTGATGCTACAGTGATATACTTGTTGTAACACCCTTGCTTTAGTCGAGCATTATTCTAGCGAAATGCCTCCTTGAAATGAGTGGCAGCACAACGGGATTGAGTAATGACATGAACTTGGTACTGGGCTTCCATGGTACATACATGACTTGAATGTACTGCTGGGCTTTCATGATTATTAAAGATAACCCAGTGTTGTCTGTGATAGTTGTCTATATCGTTATACCAACTGTGGGAGCGGTGTGCCGTTCCAAAGTGAAGTTTGGATTAAGGTTCTCCTTACGGGGGTATGCACGGCTGTTATTATGCATACTGGATATTGATTTTTTAGTAGGAATGACCTAATTCCATTCGATTGCTGTACAATCCCGCCGAATGTTACGCCATATTACACGGAGGCGACGGTGTTATTGGCAGTGGATGTTTTTGGCAGTACACATAAAAATAGCCCTGAAATACTAGTGATTTTTAGCAAAGCACCTTGATGGTAAAAACAGATAAAGCAGATTGTAATTAAATCGTCTGTACGTAGACAGTGAACAATTATGTAGTTGGTGGTGTGCATGCGTGTCGAGTGATCTGACGACCTTCTCATGTGTTGGTCTGCTGAGGACTTCCTGAGTCTGGCTGCCTAGTACGCCACATTTCTCTAATCCACTAATCATAACACCTCTTTACAATAAAGGGAGATCGGTTTAAGTGGTGAGGTACTTGCCGGCTACCTGTTTTTGTATATCGAAAATTCTTACGATCTCAAACTCTGACAGCTGATCATATTTTCATTTATTGCAGAATAATCGCATCCCTAATAAAAAAACTAGCGGTCTGCAACAAATTACACAGTCGCATTCCTTTCGTGCACAATTTTTAGAAAGAAAAATGAATTTCAACGCTATTTGTTGAAATTATTGACTGCGTAATCCAGCTGTATATCTAATCATTTGCCTATCTTATAGATGGTTACTTTTAAGCCAAGTTTTCTTACAATAGGATAATTATTTCCTTGTGCAATTTTTTTTGCAACACTAAGTGTAAATTAGACATGTATAAATGAATTATCCTCGAATACAGAGAAATTGTTCAACTTCGTTAGAAGCAAAATCAAATTAAGCCTAATATTTTGAAACAGATTGATGGAATTTTTTATCGCTTTTTCTTTAAAACAATAGATATTAGCAGGATTTCTAAAAAAAAAAAAAAGGAAAAATATCTCCTTTATTGATTTTTGTGTCTTTTGTGTCTCAAGTTCAGACAATAACATTCTTATAAAATATGCTTAGTGATTCTTCTAAAAAAAAAAAAGCTGATATTTCATGATTCTGTTCATGTGATTTTTATCAAACAGTTCAAAAGCATAAGCAATTTCAAAATGTGTAATTAAACACATTGGTTTCAAAAAGATAAGGAAGAATCTATTTTTTTTCTTAAATCTTTTCCCAATAACATTTAAATAAATGATCATATGGACATTAAATTTGAATGGCATGCTTTTTATCAAATTATTAATAAAATTTAATATTATTTTAATATCAGAAATTATTTTGATTTATTATAAATAAATTTTCCTTAAAAGTATTTTTTTTTTAAATCAGTTAGTAAATAAATAAAATAGCTTACACACAGACGCACACACATATATATAACCTAAATAGAAAATAATGAAAAGGAAATTGGGCGCTCGGTGAAAAATCACAGGAAATCTTTTTAACGTTTAGAACGTCCAAGAGAATTATAAATATACACAGTTGCTTCGGTAACACTGAGCATAGTGTCATCAGGGCATAAAGAAACGAAAGGAAAGTGCTCCAATATATATAAAAAAAAGAACCAAATTCGACGGTTTGCTAAACAGCCAATAGAATTGATGGAATGTGGAGGATTAAATAACAAGAAATTAAGAAAAGGTTGTCGTGAAAAACGTAGAAATTTTTTTTAAGAAAGTGAAGATTGAATGTAAAATTTCCAACAATCAGCTAATGGGGATATAGCAAAATCACAACTAACAATGTTTTTACGATTATTGTTCATTTCAGCTGTATCCAATTTAAATTTATGATTTTTCTCATATAAAGTCTTAGAAGCAGCCAATTTCTTGTTTTTTGGTGTCTGGACTTAACTGATATGTTCTTTTAAACTAAACAAAATTGAAGACTGAGTTTAGTGTGAATAATCTATATATATATATATATAAAGCTCATTGTTTGTTTACCCGAATTTTAAATTCGTCATGCAAATCTACACCGACCATGGAAATTTACACCACATGCAAATCTTCATGCGACCGCTACAAAAAATGGCACACTTATTAATCAGGACAAAAATCTAGCTAACGCCGTATTTTTTATTCAGCCGAATAATTGGATCAAAAGCTATGAAATAAAAACCCCATTTTAACGTTAAAATGATTAATAATGATAAAAAAAAATTAAATAAATAAAGATTTTTTCTATTAGCTTGATTCGTACTAAAAAATATGAAAAGGTTAAAATGAAGTGTTGTCACCTAAATTTCATACTTAATTAGGTTAATTAAAAAAAATCTAATTATCATGTCAAAAAAAAACTGTTTGCACCCTTGGATTTAGAAAAAACGCCCCTTTCATTTGGTAACAAATTTGCAACGATATGACTAATATTTCTAATTTATTTTCCCCTTTTTCTGTTTTCAACCCGGATTCGGCAGAAATCGGCCGGAAGATTATGTCCATAGATATAGTAATTCCTATAGATCTGACATCCCCATGCTAACGAGCAAAGACTTTTGATGCCGAAAAAAGTTTTTGGCATCAGTCATTAGAGTACATAAATCTCGAAAATAGTAACAGAATAGAAAGTTCATGAGTTTTCAAAATGTCGAAATATCACGTAGTTTTAATTGGTCTAATAAATATATGAAAGAAATAGGATAAGTTTTCATAAGTAAATTATGCTTGACTAAATTATGAAAAGTATAATTTTTATAATCAGTTGTTTTGTTATTATTATGGTTTAAATACTGTTTTGATATTTAACGGAATACTTTTTTTAAACTTTGATATTTTTAAAAATTTTTCATGAGTAAGTCATAAGGAATTTTCAAAATTCTTTTAAAAATAGTTAGCAGTGGCGTAGGTAAAGAAACAATCTCGGTAGGTAAAGAAAGTTTCTTTCGGTTGGTAAAGAAAGTTAGTTTTAGTATATAAAAATATAAAAAGAGTTTAACTTTAAATATTAACTAAATAACTAACTAACAAAATAAATAAAAAAGATAGATAGAAAAATGAATTTGAAACTGTTTCTGGAGTTTTTCCTTCACCTTTAGTACATAAATTATTCATAAATTTTATTTTCTAAATTATCCGTGTGTATTTGCTCGGGAAAAGAGAGTCTTTCCCCGAGTAAAATGGAATCACTTTTCCCTCTAGATGATCAATCTATGTCTTATCTATGTTTATGACAGAGAGTGTAGTAAACTAAAAAAAAAAAAAAAAAAAAAAAGTCTTGAATAATAAAAAGAAAGGAATATTTGAAGCCCCTTCCCCTCCCCCCCCCAAAAAAAACAAAACAACCACAACAACAACAACAAAAAAAAACATCCCCCCCCCCTCAGAAATAAAATATTTTTTAATTTTGCGTGAATAATAATTAGATATGATGTAAATCTTAAAATAAAAGAAAATACAAGAAAGAAAGAAATTAGCTCATAAATAATTAGAAAGAAAAAAAAAGAATTTTCATAAACCATATCCTTTTTTAACTTGCGGATATCTTCAATAGTATAAAATGTCGAGCAGTTGCTATAGGAACGCTGACGATTGAAATGAACAGAATTTTAAATACAAAAGATTACGGGTATAAAATGAAAGTGCATAAAAAATAAAAGTATTTTTAAATAACTTCATAACATCGTAAGAAAATAATTTTTGTATTCAGCAAATCTGACTAATCATACTTTTCAATGATACCACTTTCAATCCTTTACTCCCATAATTAATATGTTAAAAGTGTAGCACAAAATTTTTCATGTTTATCTCTTAATATATAGATTAGAGGGGGAAAAAAAAGTTACGCTTGAAGTTCATGCATTTTTTTTTTTTTTTTTTTTTTTTTTTTTTTTTAAATCAGGAATTCGCGTATGGATAAATGTTTTTATAGAGGTATTTGGCATTAGGTTAAATTTTTATTTAATTAAGTAGTACTTTTCTTGTCTATAGTAAAACGAAATTTTTCATTTTTATTGTGTAGTTTGTGAGGTACTTTTACTTCTCACCTTAATTGTAAATAGTTATATTATGGATTTTATTAAGATTTTTTAATTTTTATTTTGTAAATATTATAAAACAGTTTTTTTTTTTTTTTGTATGGAATAGCATTAGCATCGGATATTTAGTTCAGTCGAATAATTGGATCAAAAGATATTAAATAAAAACCACATTTTAACTTTAAAATGATTAGAAAGAAAGAAATATTTGATGCCAAATTAAAGAAATAAAATACACTTATGTTTTTTTTTTTCCTGGAAATAAAATATTTTTAATTTTGCATGAATAATAATAAAAGTTAGAGAAAAGAATAGTTACGCTCATAGATATAGTAATATACATAGATCTATCATCCCCATGTTAACGTGCTAAGATTTTTGATGCCGAAAAAGTTTTTGGCATCAGCCATGATGAGAGAGTATAAAACTGGAAAACAACAATGGAATAAAATGTTGATATCATAGATATAGTAATAAGACATGGTTGATATATATTGAAAATGCCGAAGTACTGCGCGGCTTTTAATTGTAGAAATAAATTTATGAAAGGAAGTGGAATAAGTTTTCATAAGTAAGTTAAATTTAACTAATTTATGAAAAATATGATTCTTTATAATCAGTTGCTTTGTTATTATTAATGGTTTAAATACTGTTTTGACTTTTAATGGAATACTTTTTTTTTTAAATTTTAATATTTTTTAAGTTTTAATATTAGTAAGTAATATCGAATTTTCAAAATTCTTTTAAATGTAGTTAGCAGTGGCAGAGGTAAAAGCCGCTTGCTTTAATATATTATAACTAGTATTACCACAAGACTTTCTTCTCTATTTAATCCTATACAAATTTATTCAATACAAATTATTTATTAAGTTATAATTTATTAAAGATATTTTCCATGATGAATGCAGACGATTTTTTTCTTAAAGTAGTATAATAATAAATGCTGAAAAAAATCATTTTTGTGCAGACATGAAAAGATATACAATCGAATCTTGTTAACGTGAATCTCAAGGGGGATCAAAAATCTGTTCATCTTATCAGTAGTTCATGCTATCAGTAACTGATCGTCATATAACTAAAGTAATCTTCATTTTGACGGGGATTGTGGTAACAGTTCATGTTAAAAGTAATTCACGTTAACGAGGTTGGACTGTATATATATATATGTCTATACTATATATACATTATATACATTAAAAATAAGAGAAATTGGTAGCTTCGTTTTAAATTAATACAGATGTATGGTTCAACCATTCGTTTTAGAAATATTGACGAGTTCTTACTAAAATATCCGCACTGAAGATGAGGATATGTCCAATCGTTTTATCTCTCTAAAGAACACTTAATCTGAAACTTTTATAAAAATCGTTATATCCATTTCCGAGTAAACCTAATTTCTATTATATGTTGTGACTGGCCGTTAAAGGGTTAACGCAAATTTTCCTGAAGATGAGTATATGTCCATTCGCTTTATCTCTCAAAAGAACACTTAATCCCAAACTTTTATAAAAATCGTTATATCCATTTCCGAGTAAACCTAATTTCTATTATATGTTGCGACAGGCCGTTAAAGGGTTAACACAAATTTTTCTGAAGATGAGGATATGTCCAAACGTTTTAGTTCTTAAAAAAAAATTAAAAAGAAAAGACACTTAACTCCAAACTTTAAACAAAATCGTTATATCCATTTCTGATTAAACTCAATTTCTACTACATGTTGCGATTGGCAGTTAAAGGGTTAACACTAATTTTCTTGATGCTAAGGATGTTCCAATTGTTTTAGGTCTCTAAAAAGCACTTATCCCAAACTTTTATTAATATCTTTATAACCATTTCCGAGTAAACATAAATGTCTACTCTATACAGTCGGTAACAAAAGTGTCCGACTGCATTGCGATTGGCAATTAAAGGGTTAACTCTAATATCTCAAAAGATGAGGATAAGTCCAATAGTTTTTTCGACCATAAAAACTTCTAACCAGACAGAAATAGTAGACAGAAACGATAAATTTCTTTAAATGTCGTTATTCCATACAAAAAAAAAAAAAAAAAAAAAAAGGAAGAAGAAGAAAAGAAAAAGAAAAGAGAGAAAGAAAAATGAGTATCTGGAGTTTTTTTCATTCATCTTTAGTACATAAATTTTATTTGCTAAATTATCTATGTGTATTCCCGTGTATATTCAGTCGGGGAAAGACATCCACAAGAGAGTAAAATGGCCGTCTTTTCCCGAAAAAAAAAAAGGCATCACTTTTTCGGCCTCGCTGATCAATCTATGTCTTATTACTATATCTATGGTTACGCTATGAAAGTTGGTGCATTAAAAAAAAAAAAAAAAAAAAAAAAAAAAAAATAGGAATTCTCGTGTAGATAAGTATTTTCCTAGAGATATTTGGCATTAGTTTAAAATTTTATTTAATTAAGTAGTACTTTTCTTTCCTACAGTAAACCAAATTTTTCGTTTTTATTGTGTAACTTACGAGGTTCTTTTATGTCCTCACCTTAATTGTAAATAGTTATAATTTGGATTTTATTAAGATATTTCAATTTTTATTTTCTATATATCATAAAATAGTGTTTCTTTTCTTTCTTTTTTTTTTTTTTTTTTTTTTTTTTGTATGGAACAACTTTGGACAACAACAGACCCCTTTGGCAAAATTTGAAATTTGACACCGAAGTAGCTTGGAAGTAGCCATTTCAATTCATCGCAAAAATGGTTAGAAACATTTAAAGTCTCCATGGAGGTCCTATAATAAAGCTGTACTTTTTATATTTATTTATTTATAATATTTTCTTTTAGAGACTTTGGAAAATGTTTCATGCATTACCCTTTTTACACCTTTGTTCAGTTCTTTCATTGATTTCAAAATTCTATAAACACTTTTTCCACCTGGGCAACGCCGGGTAAACCTGCTAGTATAGGATAAATCACATTGGCAGGAAATATTATAAATACTCCACCAGATAGGGATATTTATAGGATCTTTTAACTGACAAAGGATGAGTTTATTGGAAGGCGATAACATTATTTTAACCCTACAAGGCACCCAGTTTCATATGTGGAACACCGACTTTAATCGTTCCTATAGCTATAAAAGTATTAGTAGCGACATCTCTTGACATCTTGATAGAAGCTACTGACATTTAGCAATATAGTAATACGAATCTTTACCTAAAGATGTCGTTCGTGTTTTTGTTATAGTGCACTCAGTGTGAAATCTGAATGAAAGTGATACGTTAGTCGTTTGTCGGAATTCAAAAATAAAAAAAAGAATAGTTATTGAACAGTTTTGACTAGAAAAAAAAAATACTGTGTGTTATAACGAAGTGTATATTTTGCAGAGGTAAGGTTTTTTTTTTTTTTTTTTTTTTTATATTACAATAGTAATCGTATTCGTAAATCATATTTTTATGTATGTTCCACGTACAGTACGTTGAGCTAAAAAGTTGATTTTTCCGTAAAATATGGTTTTAATTTTATTTTTATAATTTTACCCTATATTCTGACCACTAATTACAACCTATATATTTCTGTCGCGCACTAAAAAAAAAAAAAAAAAAAATGGAGCCTTGTAGGGTTAAAATACTATTGCTTGAGAAGATTATCGATTACGTTACTTAATTTAGAAAAATAGGGAAAAGCTATATTGATATTAGGATAAACAAATTTTTGGAGACGAAGTACGAGGAAGCTGTAATTTTAGAATAGCTTAATCTGTAATAGAAGATTTATAACTTCTATTAGTTGAAATGGCTTTAAAGTATTTGATTAGAGAGCTCAGTAAAACAGAAACCTTACAAATACTACAAATGACGAGGTCATAATCCTTTGTTCTAATTTGAAAGGCTTTAATAAGAATACACGAAGAATAGAAGTTGATAATTTCTTGTAATACATCTCTAACAGACTGACATATTTTAGAGCTCATATGGTTTAAAATTATAGGGAGAAAAGCAACTGACCAGGCCTTTTAATATGAACTTACAGATTATTTCCGCTATCGTAGTTACACAAAATTTGATGAACAACTTGATTACGAATATATCATTCAAAATTTATGACGGCATTTTTCCTTTTCTTTTTGATTACGAATTATGCGAGCAAAAAACATGAAAAAATACTTGTTCTCATGGAAACATTGTATTACCAAAACTAAACTTCATAACAGTATTTTTTAGAAAGTGTGATATCTATTCATTTTTTACGACATCAACTGATAGCTTGAAAATTTAAAGATAGATATTCCTTTTTTCCATTTTTTCTTCTTACGAGGATTTTATTCAAGCATTTTTCTCTACCATCAGTTCAAGTAACTCTATAATGACATTTATAAGGCTTCTTTTACTTCTTTATATAATATATTTATTTATACTATGCCATGAAACAAAAATGTATGTAAGTGTATATATCTATGTAACATTTCTCTATGTAGTTAAACTGCTATTTACTATTATTTTTCCTCTTTATATATTGTAATAATATTTAACTTGTCTTGTCACGTTCTTGTTACTTAATCACTGTTGTTTCGCTTTTTCATTAATATTTTATTTAATTTTAGATTTTATATTAAGAAATTCGCCAAACGAGCATCACCCAAAGATTTAAGAAATTCCTTGGCCACCGAGATCACCTGATATAGCGCCGATGTACTTTTTCCTTTGGAGATTTGTGAAGGACATTGTTTACAGGAGGAAAAGATCGAACAGTGATGACTGAAATTCCAGGACAGAGCCCCAATAATAATACAGGCCGACGCATCAGCCACCACCATTTGCCTCGGAAAAGGCTAGCTTTCTCGCTCAGTGCATGTATTGCAGCTCTTTTTGTCATCCCGTAGGATCTGAGGGAAATATGTCATTTCTTGGAGTTGTTTGAGAAAATTTTTGTTGAACAGCCTCTTTTTGTTAAGCTATAAAAAAAAAAAAGAAAAATAAATGAATAATTAAAAAATGTAACACAGAAGTAACATATGATGAACGAAACAGTGGCTACATCTTGGTAATTTACAGACTCACTAGATACATATGAGCACCCTAAAGCAAAAAAAAAAAAAAAAAAAAAAAAAAAAAGATGTTCAATGCGCCAGATCGTATTTATACAAAAGTCTTAGGCTGGAATTATAACCGCAATATTTGTTGTGAATCCTACATACTTGCCCATACTTGGCCTGAAATGTACCTATCGTCTTGATATTCTTTGTGCGAGGAAAACTGGATATGTTGAAGTTCAGTGACAAGGGCCACAAAACCGTTTTGAACTCCTCTAACCATTGATGTTAATTATTTACATATATTGTACTATTGTATGAATTACTAAACAATAAAATGAGTCAAACCTTTTATAGACACCCTATATAGTTAAAAACATGAAAAATAAAAATTAATGGGCAAAAGTCTAGCATTTCTGTTACGTAAAATTAAATATTGAACTCTAATAACAAAGCTAAGATGCGAGGGGAAAAAAAAAACATTATTTGTTGCCGACTTTTGTCTTAAAAAAATTTCATTTTGCAAAATTTTCTTAGAGTATATGTTTATTAGTCTTTGTAAAATTAGAAAATATAACTGATCACATATATGGATATTTTAAGATAATTTTGATTATTCTGATTATTCTGGAACTATGAATTTTTGATTATCCTGGCACATAGACGCGGAATAATCCACAGTATACAGTAATTTTCTTTTTACATATGTTATAATATTCATTAAAATAAGTCCGATTGCATAATACATAATGCGTTTTTCAAGTTTTATTTCTTAATTTTTTTTTATTTATTACATGATATTGAAGCTGCTGACAATTATTCATGTTCTTTTTCAAGTTAAAAAATGTTTAGAAGTTAAAAAAATGTACACGTGAAAAATTAGAACAGTTATTTATCACGCCACGCTGAGTCCTAATGTTTAATTTACGTTATTACTTTTACATTATTATTTAAAACCATAAATTTTTTAATGTGCGCTGAGACGATAATGAGATTTGAAGATTTTATTTGCACCAAATATTTGGGAATATACTGTAGTCTACTGCGAATCAAATCAGGTAAATGAAATTAATGAAAATCGACAAAGATAAAATTCTGCTCCATAAAAATTTTACATTTTATACTTTTTATAAATATATTACGATTTTTAATTTAATTTTAATATAATATTTCAATCTATAATTATTTTTTTTATATTGTCTTTAAAATCATTACAATTTTTATTCAGTTTTGTTTCAACTCTAACTATCTTATTTATTTATTTATTTTCAAGATGACTATATTTTTATGAATATAAGTATTTTTAGACAATATATTTATATTTTTATCGAATATTAGTAAAAAAACGAATTATAAAACTTCTATAAAAAATTTCTTACAAAATGCAAGACCACATCTTTAAAATGATATTTTTCATACAATAATACGAAGAAAAAAATAAAGTGCAGCGCGTTACATAAATACTTTTCAAAACCATTGGCACTGCAATGCAAAAACATAAGTTATACATTTCAATTCGGATATTTGCAATGAAAACTAGTATGTTGTGGCCATTACAAAACTTTCATCTAAGATAAAGCTAGGAGAGATGACGCGGTTGGAGGGATTGCGCACATAGATGATCGATGGGAAGGAGTTGTTTGCGCACGTGCTGAGACTTCAAATAATTCTACAACAGCAGCAGTAGAGTGTCTGCTTGGACATACACGTTGATTGTTTCAAATGTCTACCGTAAAACGTTCCTACTCCCACCCCAATAAGTAATTGCGTGAATTTTTATAACTTTTCCCCTGAATTTCTATAAAATAGCAGCAGTACAGACTATTTGAACATTAATGATTTCTCATAAGATTCTGACGTAGAACATAGGTTATTTCTAAGAATGACCATTTTGAAATACAACAATGCGAAATCTGTCCTAACGGAAATAGCGAATTTGCGCACCAGTTAATTAAGAGAGATGGCTCATTGTTCACTTTAGTATTGGTAATAGCAGGGCAATGAGGACTAATGCATCGGATATCTGGAACTCTACCAGGAAACAATTTCGACCAATGACTGGATTAAAAGCATTACTTTAAGCAGGTGGTCGCATTATTTACAGTTGAAACTGTGGAAATGAAAATAAACTAATTTTAAGCTAAGCGTGTTATATAGAAATTTAATACTATTTTGTAATTATAACTTGGTTTGGTGTTTCTGATTGTTTATTTTTTCTTTAATTAAAATCATTTATTCCTCTTAATATTCTTCCATTTTTCAAATATTCTTTAATCATGCAACTGAAATATTCACTCTTAGAAGTGAATAATAATATTTGTTTTAAAGACATTACAATTATGTCATTTAGGAGCAATCGTTATTGTTAAGAATTTAGTTGTAGTAATAACGACCTCATCTTTTCAAGTGCGGAGTCACAAAAAGCCAGTAACGACAAACTTACAAAAATAGCTTTCTTGGTTTTATTACAGTTGTTAAAAAAATTGAAATATAGCAGCAAAATAGCAATGGAAATGCAGTCGGTAACAAAAGTGTCCGAACACTAGCAAAAATTCCTATGTAAAAAAAGTACTCTTAATACAGTTTTGTTAAATAAATACTTGTCGAATCTTGTTCTTAGTCAGTCTAAGAATAGGATTCGACAAGGATTTATTTAACAAGACAGTATTAAGTGTACTTTTTTTACACAGGAATTTTCGCTAGTGTTCGGACACTTTTGTTACCGAATGTACATAAAAACAAATAAAGCCAAAATTATTCATTGACATATTTATATTTAGAATATTTTTTTTTTATTTATTTATTCTGTTGAATTGTGTGCAGACTTTCCTAGTTCTATCTTATATTTTTCTATACATATTTATGCAGTACAAACTATTTATTAAAATTATATTCCATGAGAAATGAAGACGATTTTCATCTCAGAGAAATATAACTCTAAATGTTGGATGAAAGAAAGTCAATATTTGCGCCTTATATGGTTAGTTTACTATGGCGACATTTGAGGAAGGCCAGACAACATTTAAGAAAATGTTTTCTTTACAGTTTTTTTGTAAAATTAAATATTAAAAGAAAAAAAAACTTTATTTTAAATTATCACACATCTATGGTTTAGACCACATATTTTAAAGGTATTGACGAATTCTTTTGAATGAAAGATTACATCCTTGAATGGGAGGAGTGATGCTTCTACATATACAAATTTGTTTTCTTGACTATTACTATTATAAATATATGTATTTTAATTTTCACAACGATTCGTTAAAAATAATAATCATTGTGCGGCATATTTATACGGAATTTTTCTATACTGTCAAGTTAAAAAATAATGATAAAAAAAAAAAAAAAA
Source organism: Salticus scenicus (assembly GCA_963930645.1). Classification (NCBI taxonomy): domain Eukaryota; kingdom Metazoa; phylum Arthropoda; class Arachnida; order Araneae; family Salticidae; genus Salticus; species Salticus scenicus. The sequence goes on from OZ005649.1 coordinate 301,385,650, forward strand.
AAAAAAAAAAAAAAGGACGGAAACATCACTTGTTGGACGATTTTCACCAAAAATTGATAGATATTAATTTGGGTTAAGGTGCAACTACATTTACATTTAAATGACATTCTATAAATTAGTTCATGCACTAGAATTGCTACAAAGGTATTGTCACGCACATACACAGACACACGGACAGACATTTTCTAAAAAAAGTAATATCGTGTTTTGGACTTCTCAAAACGTGTAAATCCATCGAAAACTGAAAGTCGGAAACTTTTACGAATCCAATACTTTTTCTTATTTACAACAGAAGAAAACAAAAATAGACTGAAATTAACATTCAAGTTGTACAATTGGGTTAAAGAGTTTATTAGATTTATATAACATCACTGAACGTAGTATAAAATAATACAAAAATACAAACTGATTTTACATTTTACATATAACTGAGTACTAAATTGTGTAAAAAATGTGAATTGTTAAAAAAAAAAAAAAAAAAAAACTGCAATAATTACAAGATGAAAAGTCAATAAAAAGATTAACTATAATTAAATAATAATAATTTTTTTTTTTAAGATCATGAATTGTAAGGTTACAATGAGTTTTAATTATTATTCACATTTGTGTGCTCACGCACTTTTAATAACTTTTAAAAGTGTAGTAAAAAATAGTAATTTTATTAGAGACATATTATTCTTAACAATGTTAAACAGGTATAGGAACTAGTTGGCATAGGTGGACTCTGCTCAGTTCCCCATCATATTTATGTTCTCAGAAATTTCTAGTGCGAGACATATTATAATCATGTTAAAAGAAATGAATTTGACCAAAGCTTGATACAGTGACAGAATGAAATCCCCGCCTAATAGGCTATCCACCGTTCACTTGGATATAATTATCTTATTCTAATTTATTAATTTATTTTATCAGGGTCAATTCCGTTGTTTAGTTTTCATGCTACTATTTCCAATGCAATAAACCTGAAAATTCATATTTATATGAAAAATTTACAATTTCGCTATGTTAATAAAATCGTAAATTACAAATAATTTACGAAAATTTCCTAGTAGAATATTTGTATTCAATCATGTTCAAACAAATATCATAAACTTAATTTTGAAGTTGTCTAATGTATTTAGGATCCTCAAAATGGAAGTTTATGATCAATTTTGCCTTATTCTGACACGTTAAGTAAATCGTAAATTCCAAATAACTTACGAATTTTTTTAATTGGAAAAATCATAGTCTATGATATTCATGCCAGTATCCTAAATAATATTTCGAAAGTGGTTTGACATCTTTACGCTGAAAATATCCCTCAAGATTGACGTTTATGTGAAATTTTGCTCTATTCTGACATGTTAAGAAATTCGTAAATTTCCAATAACTTACGAAATCTTTATATTGGAAAATTCATAGTCATAAATATTCATACCAGTGTCCTAAATAATATTTCAAAAGTAGTCTGACATCTTTACGATGAAAATATCTCTCAAAATTGACGTTTATGTGAAATTTTGCCCTATACTGCCATGTTAAGAAATTCGTAAATTTCCAGTAACTTGCGAAATTTTCAAAGTAGCATATTTATATTTACTGATGTTCATTCCGGCATCAAAACTGATATTTTAAAACTGGTCTGACACTTTTACAGTAAAAAGTTTTCATTTAATGCACGTTTAAGTGAATTTTTGTCCTATTCTCCCATGTTAAGAAAATCGTAAATTTCTAATAACTTACGAAGTTTTTCAAATCGAATGTTGCAAATGAATAGGGTTCTTGCCAGTATCGAAAGTAATATTTTAAAACTGATCTGACCTCTCTGCGACAATTTGTTCTTGAGATATCGTGTACACAGACTAACAAACTAACGGACTGACCCACTAACAGACTAACAGACACCCTACAGACAGACTCCATAGAAATTTTGTCATTTTCGGATTCCTCACACCTGAAAACGTGTAGAAAAGTAAAAAAACCGAGGTCGAAAATTTTCACGATTACCTAAGTTCCCCATACCTATAGTATGATGGGGAACTAATAAAGAAAAAAAAAAAAAAAACTAAAAAAAAAAGAAAAAAAAAATGTATACATCCATTAAAAGTAAACTCATTCGAAAGTAATCCGTGCATAGTGCAAAATTTCTTTTCTAAATTTTATGAAAAAATAAAAGTAAAATTACAGATATTTTTAACAAATAATTCAAACTATTTGCAGGAAGTCTTGCCCGGAACATTTTTTTTTTTTTTTTTTTTTTTATTATAGCCACGTGAATATAATAAAGGACACTCAAGTATGCATGACTTTTTTACATTTTTACAAGCTTATAATTTAAAACAGATGAATGATAAGGCTTTTACAAGCATCCAATTTTTTAAGCCGTCTAAAAATGGTGGATAGCAAATTTTCAGAAAGAAAATCTCCTTTTTCTCTACGTGCAGAATTAGGATTCGTGATTAAGTGGGACAAAATATAATATATAAAAGCGATTTCTCCGAAAAAGAAATTTATGAGAGCAATTTTTTGCTGAATTATCTTCGTAAGGAACTATGAATAGATATAATGTTGCCATCAAAAGAAGGGGAAAAAAAAAAAAAAAAAAAAAAAAAAAAAAACTGAATATTTTTCTACTTAAGATCACATATTTTATAAAGCTTTATGGTTAATGATACTTTCCTTATTGCTGAATATCCTGATATGCAGTATATGAATGAGAGCCTTTTAAGTTGCTTTTATGTAATTTATCGATGAACATACTCTGCTATTAATATATTATCTAATGTTGTTTCATCGTTTTGCATAGCATTTATAAGTACTTTTTTTGTTCCATTATAATTTATAAATTATGCGTTCAAAAGAAAAATTGTTCTTCCGAAAATTTATAAGTAGAATCTTAATTGCTTGTTGTCTTTTGTGTTTTATTTATTTATTTTTTAATCTAGATAAGTAAAATTGCTTGTATTTGATAATCTTTTTATTTATTTTAAATTTTTACTTTCTTATGAAATTTATAAAGAGGATATTTTTAGCGCTCTTCCCGTTTTCATAAGTATATACAGAAGAGCAGTTTTATAATAGAATTGAGTTTTTAATGTATTTGTATCGTATCATCATGAATTTGCTTGTCATGTGTCATGTATACCATGTGTGGCATATAATTATTAGCATATATTATGTTCATAAAGTAAACCTTTTCCCTCTTATATCCAAATCTCGTCTTTGTACGTATACATGAAGCATGGATAGGATGATGATATTCAGCGATTAATAGATTATCTAATGTTATTTAATCGTTTTATGTACCAATCATAAGTCCTATTATAATTTATGACTTATGTGTTCAAAAGAAAAATTGCTCTTTCGAAAATTTATGAGTAGAAACCTAATTGCTTGTTGCATTTTATGTATTGTTTCTTTTTTTGATCTATCTGAGTAAAATTGGTCGTATGTGATTTTTTTTTTTTTTTAAATTTCTTTTAATTTTTTACTTTCTAGTGAAACTTATAAAAAGGATATTTTTAGCGTTCTTCCCTTTTTCACAAGTATATACAGAAGAGCATTTTTATAGTAGAATTAAGTTTAGAATGTACTTGCGTATTACCATGAGAAATTTGTTTGTATTCTGTCATATAGATCATACATATCATATACTTACATTATATCTATAACTATAACTTAAATCTTTATCTTTGTATCTCAACCGCTTTTTCTACGTGTACTCTTTAACTACATTTCTTGCGACCATGGAGGAATCTGCGCAAGTGCGGATTCAACGAGTCCACTAGTAAAATAGGGGAGACAAGCTTTTCGTTGAGAGAAAATAAGCGATAAGGGAATACCGAATGACTGGATGCTTATTTAATTAAAACCTGTTGGTCAACTTGGAAACCCTCCAAGATTTTCGACTCGTCCTCATTGCTAGGCGTAGGAAACGTGGTTACACTATACATGCAGATATACATAGGGTGAAGATACTCGGAGATAAATTCATTATCTAATGTTGTTTCATCATTTTGTGTAGCATTCATAAATACTTTTTTGTCCCATTATGACCTATAATTGAAAATATTTTTTATAATTTTATTTATTATTATTATTATTTTAAGAAAACTAAGTAGAAATTCAATTGCCTGTTGCATTTTTTGTTTTATTTATTTTTTAATCTAGCTAAGTAAAATTGCTTGTATTTGATGATCTTTTTCTTTCTTTTAAATTTTACTTTATTGTAAAAATTTTAAAGAGAATAGTTTTAGCGTTCTCACCGTTTCCATAAGTATATACGCAAGAGGATTTTTTATGATAGAATAAATTGATAATGTGTTTGCATATTATTACCAAGAAATTGTTTGATGTCTTGTACCATTAAAGTCATGTGTGTCATATAATTCTTAGCTTATATTATATCATGACTAAAATATATGTCTCTGTATCTCAATCCCTTTCTCTATATGTAGAATTAAATATATGTATAAGAGGATGGTATTCTGCAATTAATATATTATATAACGTTGTTTTATTGTTTTAAGTAGTATCCATAAGTAGTTTTATGGGTTAAAAAAAAAAAAAAAAAAAAAAAAAAAAAAAAAAACGATTTTTTTAAAAATATATTATTAACTAGCAGGCTACACCCGCTTCGCTTGTCACTATATTTAAATGAATTTTCAAAAGAATTGAATCACTATTTATTTTTTATATCACATTAAAAAAAAAAAAAAAAAAAAAAAAAAAAAAAAACTACATTGAAATCGTTCTAAACCTCGGTTCGGGTACCCGCTGTCTGCAGCAGCTCTTTTCCCGCCCGCACTGCATCAGGTCCAGGCTCCCACTGCCTGCAGAAAGGTGTTTCCAAGGCACTTCAATGCGGGTATTTATCGACGACAGGACGATCTGCTCTTATTTAAGAACTACGATTTTAATGATGACTGTATCTCAGCATCTATTAAACATTTTAGTTTTTGAAATATATATTTTATAGCCCTCTCTCTTTACAAAATAAAAGTAGATTTTCTTTTAACGGGAACTAAATAAATAAATCTTAATTAAAATCAAATTTCAATTAAATAAATAAAAATCAAATAAATTTTAATTAAACTTAAATTTTAATTATTTTAATCCGTTTTTCTATATACTACCATTTTTCCCCCGATAAAAACTGTAAATTGAAAAAATGAAAAAAGAAGTTTTTCTTTTAAAGAAATTAACTAAAAATATAAAAAGTTGTTATCTGTTAAATTTAAATTTTAATATACTTAAACTTTCTTACTGCATTACCATTTGATTTTCAATAAATTAGTTAAAATATATTCAATAATTAAAAAAAAAAAATCACCTTTAAATGAATGAATTAAATAAAAAATGAATGTAAAATTATACAGACACGACATTATTTCATTATTTAAAACATGAAAATCTGACATTGACAGATTTTAATTTAGTGCCAGAGGCCTACTGCTAAACTTGTTAATATCGACAAATTCTTCTTTAGTTAATTCGTGACGATCTAAATTCCATGATAAAGTTTTCACTAAATCAAACCAATGTGTTTCAGCTGCAGATATTGTAACAAATAACGTTGGAAGTCCAAACTGTCTTATAGCCACAAAACAACGTTTTTTCTCTTTTTCCCAATGAGGGGGAGGTGTGCCTTGGGGGGGACTCATGTCAAACGTGTGCCTTGGGGGGGGACTCATGTCAAAGTTGTACCTTGGGGGGGACTCATGTCAAAGTTGGGCCTTGGGGGGACTCATGTCAAAGTTGGGCCTGGGGGGACTCATGTCAAAGTTGGGCCTTGGGGGGACTCATGTCAAAGTTGGGCCTGGGGGGGGACTCATGTCAAAGTTGGGCCTGGGGGGGACTCATGTCAAAGTTGTGTCTTAGGGGGGACTCATGTCAAAGTTGGGCCTTGGGGGACTCATGTCAAAGTTGGGCCTGGGGGGACTCATGTCAAAGTTGGGCCTTGGGGGACTCATGTCAAAGTTGGGCCTGGGGGGGGACTCATGTCAAAGTTGTGCCTTGGGGGGGACTCATGTCAAAGTTGGGCCTGGGGGGGACTCATGTCAAAGTTGGGCCTTGGGGGGACTCATGTCAAAGTTGGGCCTGTGGGGGGGGGAACTCATGTCAAAGTTGGGCCTGGGGGGGACTCATGTCAAAGTTGGGCCTTGGGGGGACTTCATTCAATAAATCCCCATTCAATAAACCGACTGAAATAGGCCTTAGCACTATTAAGAGTGTATTATAAAAATTCGACAGCGCTGTACCGACTGAAATAGGGGTACCTTGGGGGGGACTCATGTCAAAGTTGGGCCTTGGGGGGGACTTCATTCAATAAATCCCCATTCAATAAACCGACTGAAATAGGCCCTTAGCACTATTAAGAGTGTATTATAAAAATTCGACAACGCTGTACCGACTGAAATAGGGGTACCTTGGGGGGGACTCATGTCAAAGTTGGGCCTGGGGGGTGGACTCATGTCAAAGTTGGGCCTTGGAGGGACTTCATTCAATAAATCCCCATTCAATAAACCGACTGAAATAGGCCCTTAGCACTATTAAGAGTGACGTAAAAAAATTCGACAACGCTGTACCGACTGAAATAGGGGTACCTTGGGGGGGGGACTCATGTCAAAGTTGCGCCTGGGGGGGACTCATGTCAAAGGTGGGCCTTGGGGGGACTTCATTCAATAAATCCCCATTCAATAAACCGACTGAAATAGGCCTCTAGCACTAATTAAGAGTGTATTATAAAAATTCGACAACTGTACCGACTGAAATAGGCCTCTAGCACTAATAAAAAATAAATAACGTAATAGTTGTTGCTAAGATACGCAGACGGTTGAAATCAAAGAATAAAAAAAAAAAAAGAAACATAGAAGCTAATATTTAAAGTCGAAAAAAAAAAAAAAAAATCATTCGAAATTCGAAAAAATCTCGACGAGGTGCACACTGCAAGGTCCCAGCTACCCCTATGCCAAATTTTGTAGCTCTGCGATCAATAATGTGAGCACTAGAGCGCAGACACATAGACGCACAGATACACAGATACACACACAGACAATTCTCTTTATTTATATAGATATTTTAATTTATTAATTATATGTTCGAAAGAACTTTTTATTATTTTTTATTTATTTTCTTTTATCTAAATAAATAAAATAAACAGTTTATGTTTGATGGTATGTGTTTCTTTTAAATTTTTACTTTTGTACGAAATTTATTGAAATTATATTTTTTAGCGTTTTCCCCGTTTTTATAACTACATATTTACATAATAGAATTTTTGTAACAAAATTACTTTCATATTGTGTTTGCTTATTATCATCATAAAATTGTTTCTTGTCTCATACATGTCATATGTGCTTTATAATTATTAGCATATATTTATAACATAAATATTTTTCTCTATATCTTCGCCTATTTCTTCTTTTCTCTATACATACATGGAAATATACATATGATGAGGAAACTGGATGATTAGTATGTTATTTAATGTTGTTTATTGTTTTATGTAGCATTTATAAGTACAGTTGCCATACTATATTTTATAAATTATGTATTATAATGAACATCAAGAGAATATCCGCAAATTTTAAACTTGGAATTGTAAGATTTCTGTTAGAATTTGGGGGGGTAATAATATTTTTTTCAGCAAGACTTAGATTTTTGCTCTACTTCTAGAGCATTAAAAAATAGTTTGAAGAAAGAAACTTCTGTATTATTGCCTTTCCCATGGCCTAAAAATTGAAAAAACCTTAACTCATCATATTAGAAAAGTGCATGCAAGTGGAAAGCAATTTTAAATAGTTTAAATGTATTCAGAATACCATCTATGCTGTATGAAATGGTATTGAAACTGAATATTAAGGAATATATATATATATATACACCAGAGAAAATGTCTGATTGTTTCACCGTAAAAAGAGACCCCAAAAAATATTAATTTAAAGAATAATTGAAAACAAAATACTAAGATTCGAGCTGTCCTTATAATTGTGAACACCTGAAAAATAATTTTTTTACCGTATTTAAAGTTTTTAAGATAGAAAAACAATAAAACTTTTTAAATATCGTCTATTAATGAAAGTTAAATTAATAAAAAATATATTTGTTTAAATAAGAGTGTTCAGTGTTTAGTTAATATAGAAAAACGGGTGTCCTTATAATTATGAGAAGGAGTGTATAATATGGAAGTCGTCTGCATTATCATAAAAGATAATTGTTTTAAATGATAATTTTAATTACTAATAGGGGGGCGGTAGCCCCCCTCAGACAGAACTAATTATTATATAAATTATTCGAAGCCTAATTTGAATTGTTTAACACAGGCTTACATAACAGTACTCGTTACCTTACCTATTAATCTGTAACCTGTATTTATAGTATTAAATTTCAGGGTAAGAGAAAGTCGTGTGAATGACACACCAGATTATTTTAATGGAAAAATAGATATTTAAAATATTTAAAAATCATAACGTCTCTTAAAGTTATATTAAACCTTAATCACATAAAAAACCGAGACAATATACATTAAAAATTTACACATTCTGAAACATTAAAATACACAAAACATAAATGTAGACGTTTCATTTCTTTTACAGGCTCCGCATCAATAAAACATCAAAACGTAACGCTGAGGAGAACGAGAAAACTCCTTTAAGAGAGTACAGCGTATTCAGCGGGGACTGTACATGACTCATTAAATAGTGCAAAATGTTGTTTCGTATGCCAGCCTTCGAAGAAAATTTCTGAATGATAATTCGAACAATTAGATATGATTATTTTGGTATTGTTAAAATCAGGTAGATGGTCGGTTTCTATGGCATGTTGCACTATTTTAGAATGTTTATCACGGTTTTTGAAATTTCTTTTATGTTTTCTTTTTTCGAATTCTCCAGAATTTTCTTTTCTCGTTTAAAATTAATGATATTTTAAAAACATCTTTAAGCTCCAATCCAAATAACCATGTGATTTATAAATTACATAATATATAATGCAAATTACATGTACATAAATTATATTCAATAAGATTTCCAGTTCACAGATTTTTAAAAATGAATATAAAGTTCTTCAAAAAGCACGTTTTAATTGATTTAAAAATATCTATTAAAAAGATTTTCATCAAATGTAATTTAGAACTATCCTAATTAAATTAGCATTAAAAAAATAAAATAAATAAAATAAAAAAGGCAAATTTGTGTGTAAGCTGCAGTGCCACAGGACACACACATACAGGTAAAGGTTTTATATCTATAAGCCTATTCTTTTTATTTTCTTCTACACTGCTTAGAATAATTAAAGGATATTGTAAGTCTTACATAAAATACCGGTATAAGTGAAATTTGTTTTTGCAAAAAATAGAAGTAAAGTCACAAATGCAATTTTTCTCCTCCTTTTCAAACTTCGGAGTATGTAAATTTTGAGTTTGACGTCAAAAACGACGCTTTAGCGGCAGTGAATGAAATTTGGCTTTCAACTTAATGAAGGACAAAGTGGAAGAAATGATTGGCATTCAGTAAGTGTATTATTCGGATGAATGCGATGTCTTAACGAAGTCAACCGATTCAGAAGCTTGGAGAGATGCTGGTCGGTTAGAGGAGGGGGGGGGGGGAAGGAAAACACAAGCCGAAATAGAAGCCACTGGAGTGTCGCAAAGTGTGATTTCCAGGATCTGGAAACGTTTTTTGAAGACTGGAAATACAGGCCGAAGTTCAGCGAAGGTTCATAGACGCGCAACAACATCCTATGAAGCTCGATATTTAAAGCGAACGGCTTGTAGACACCTAAATATGAATGTCACTTTCCTTCAACATCACCTTTGCTCGGCTACTGGCACCACAGTTTCGACTCAAACTGTCAGAAACCGACTCCACCCTGTTGGTCTGTATGCTCGACGATCAATGGTATGTGTTACGCTTACAGCAAGGCACCTTCGCGCCCGCAGGAAGTGGGCAACAGAGCATGTGTACTGGAGGAGAAATGAATGGCGCAATATTCGTTCCTCTGACGAGTCCCACGTTTTGTGTTCGTTCTGATAATAGGCGTATTTTAATCTGCAGGGAGCGTGGCACAAGAAACAATCCTGAGTTTATGCACGGAAATGTCTGATTTGACTGTTGAGGTCTCTGCTGACATCTTCAATGATAGGCGCATTGATCTCCATATCATTCGAAATGGAGCCCTGACTGGTTGCTGATATCGGGATGAGATTCTCAGATCTATTGCTATGCAGTCGGCAGGAAAATTATTGAAGCACACATCCACACTTTTCATATATATATATATATATATATATATATATATATTAGTTTGATCGCTAATTCTTAGCATCAAATTATTTTTTCATAAACAGTATAATACTAAGATCATGACTCGACAAATATTTACTTGACAAAACAGTATTAGATGCCCATCTTTCAAGTAGGAATTATTGCTAGTGCTTCAATATTTTTGCTGCCGACTGTAGCGTGGTGCTACAGTCGGCTGCAAAATTATTCGAGCACTAGCCAATAATTCCTATATTTAAAAAGTACACTTAAGACTGTTTTGCTAAGTAAATCCTTGTCGAATCATGTTCTTAGACTGATTAAGAACATGACTCGTCAAGGATTTATTTAACAAAGCTGTATTAAGTGTACTTTTTTTTGGCAAGGATTATTGCTAGTGCTCGAATAATTTTGCAGCCGACTGTAGTTTTGGACAGTTTGATTCGAAACTGTACTGTCAGAAGACGAGCAAAGGTATTTTTGAAGAAGAGTGCCAGTCACACTGCGGTATCTCCGAGCTGTTAGCATTAAATATTAATCTTCATTAGGTGTTGTTGCACATCTACGACCTTCCGCTGATCTTCAGCCTGTATTTCCAGTATGACTTCGTTGAGACATCACTCTCGTGGAAACAATGTACTTACTGAATGTCGATCATACTTTTCTGCTTTGTATTTTATTAAGTTGAAAGCAAATTTTCATTCGCTCAGAGTAAAGCATCGTTTTTGATGTGAAACTCAAAATTTGCATATTCTGAAACTTGAAAATGAGAAAAATTTACATTTCTGACTTTCTTCTTACATTTTCTGCAAAAAGATTTCGCTGATACCGTTACTTTATTTAAGACTTACAATATCATTTATTTTGAACAGTGTTTATTCAATAGAAGAAAGTATTGGTTTTGTAAAATTTTTCGACTTCAGGTTGCAGATAGAATTACACATTTTGAGAGGTCTAGAACACGATTTGTCTGTTTTCAGAAAATGTCTGTTTGTGTGTGTGTGTGATAAAATTTTTGAGGTAATTGAATCTCAGGAATTACTGCACACTTGATATATAGTTTCACTTTGCAATAAATTAATTCCTTTCAACATTTTGTGAAAATCATCCAACAGGTGGTGTTGCCATTCTGCTTTTTTCTTTTCAACATGGAGGTATAGGACAAAATTTTCTAAAGATGCACACAGTTAGAATTATATTTCACAAATCACTGTAATATTAAAGATAATTATTTATAATAGTAACAGTAAAGTATGAAAACTTTTTTGGACAAAAAGGAGCAACAGTTCTCCCCACAAGGGGGGCAAAGTTTCGATAAGTAATTTTCTTTCAAAAGAATTCGTCAATAGCATGTGTTTTGCACCTGAAGAAGAAAGGCCACATCCTTTCGAAACTGGCAGTGCTTTGATTAATTTTATGGTGTGTGAAGAAGTTTTTAAGTTTAGTTATTGATTGCACACCAGTTCTTTAAATTAGTATTGTATCAATTTTAGTTTACGTCTCAAATTAGATTTTAACAAAGAGACTGGTCAAAATGTTTTCATACGTCATGTGCTAACAGAAAATATGACGTATTGATTTGTCACCTCACAATTAAATATTTTACGTATCAGTGTGGTATTTGTTTTCAATTTGTGCGGCTGAAGTAAACGCATATGAGTAATTTTCATTTATTTATTTCGATATTTAGTTTTAAATAAGAATATTAACAGAGTTTATGTTAAATCATAATTTTAAGTTTTGATAAATTTCAAACCATTCAAATTTTCAACCCTCCAAATATACTTATATTTTCATAAATTAACTTGTGAATGGATCCGCACAGCGGAATGGGACATTTCGGCGCGGCCGTTTCGGCGCCGCCGTTTTGCCGCAGCCGTTCCGGCGCGAAACCCATTTTGGCGCGGCTGTTTTGGCGCGGCCGTTTTCGCGCAGCCTGTCCTTCACGAAATGGTTGCGGCTTTCGTCTCATCCTTTTCGGTTAAAATTTATTTAATGATAGATATGATTTCTTATTTATTTATTTTTTATGCGTGAACAAAAAACTATTTTAAATTATTTACTAAATATATTAATGATGAATAGAATTTTGCTTAATTTAAAGGAGCCAATGATAAGATTAGAAACTTGTTTTTTGTAATTAAAACTTATTAGTCATCAGATGGCAACACAATTCAAAAGATTCTAACCTATTTGGTGATGGAGGTTCTTTAGGGAATAAAATAAACAATGTAATTTCTGATTTTATTTTATTTATTTATTTATTTTTTTAATACTTGAACCAAAAAATATTTTTAATTTTTTATTAATGATATTAATGATGAATAGGATTTTTCGTAATTTAAAGAAGTCAGTGATAATCTAAGAAAATAACTCAATTTTTGTAGTTAGAACTTATTAAACCTATTGTCGTGCGGTTCTTTGGGTAATAAAATAAACAAAGTAATTTCTGACTTTATATATCGTATACTATTAAGTGAGCAATATGTGTATATTTCACTGATCTCGAAAACGGTAGCTCGGACAGTCACGAGATTTAACACAAAGGTGCCCCCCGAAGGGTCATTGTGCACATCGAAGTCAGATTTTCGAATTTTTGATTAGTTTTTTCTTAATTAATTAAAATGTAAAAATAATAACCTTCTAATTTCTGATAAAAAAGCCATTTAAATTTTAACATTTTATCCATAATTTAATTGTTGCCAATTTTTTTTTTCGACAAAATAATAATAATAATAATAATAATAATAATAATAAAAAAACGTACATTTATTTAAAATGAGGAAAATAAATCAGAAAGATTAGAAAATAAATTAGAAATATCACTCGCATCGTTGCAAATAAGACACCAAATGAAAGGGAAAATTTTTGTAAATCCGATGCATTAAACAGCTTATCAATCGGATGATTAGTTTTTTCCTAATTAATTGAAATGTGAAAATAAAAACCTTCTAATTTCTGATAAAAATGACATTTAAATTTTAAAGTTTTATCCATAATTTAATTGTTGCCATTTTTTTTTCGACAAAATAAAAATAATAATAATAATAATAATAATAATAATAATAATAATAATAATAATAAAAATAAAAAAAAAACCGTACATTTATTTAAAATGAGGAAAATAAATCAGAAATATTAGAAAATAAATTAGAAATATCAGTCGCATCATTACAAATAAGATACCAAATGAAAGTGAAAATGTTTGTAAATCCGATGCATTAAACAGCTTATCAATCGGATGATTAGTTTTTTCTTAATTAATTAAAATGTGAAAATAGTAACCTTCTAATTTCTGATAAGACATTTAAATTTTAGCATTTTATCCATGATTTAATTGTTGCCAATTTTTTTTTTCGACAAAATAATAATAATAATAATAATTAAAAAAAAAAAAAAAAAAAAAAAACGTACATTTATTTAAAATCAGGAAAATAAATCAGAAATATTAGAAAATAAATTAGAAATATCAGTCGCATCGTTACAAATAAGATACCAAATGAAAGGGAAAATTTTTGTAAATCCGATGCATTAAACAGCTTATCAATCGGATGATTAGTTTTTTCTTAATTAATTAAAATGTGAAAATAAGAACCTTCTAATTTCTGATAAATAAGCCATTTAAATTTTAAAATTTTATCCCATAGAATAATAATAAACACGTACGCTCCTTCTTCCTTTATTATTATTCTATGTTTTATCCATAATTTAATTGTTGCCTTATTTTTTTTTTCAACGAAATAATAATAATTAAAAAACTGAACTAAAAAAACATTTTCAACTTTACTGAGAATAAATACGAACTGAACTGAAAAAACATTTTCAACTTTACTGAGAATAAATACGAACTGAACTGAGAGGAGTCTGAGGTTAAAAAACGTGAAAACGAAAGTGTTTTTCTTTTTGATAAAAAAATCTTTTTGTTTTGTGATTGAGTTAGTATAAATTAAAAAACCTTCTGATTCTTTTAAACAGGGAGTTATTAGTAAGTCTTTAAAATCAAACTACAACATAAACATTTTATTTCAAAGGATGATATTTAAACACGTTCATTTTAAAAACTCTGAAACACTGATATGTGGCATCAAGTTATATACAAGAAAATCAAAAACAACTTTCATTTAAAATTTAAATACGAGTTTTTAGAAATCAAAAAGTTTAAATAAATATTCTTAAGATGAAACAATCAAATGATGTGATACCAGTTAATCCAGAAGAACAAAGTACTTCAAATGCAGACCAACTAATTAATCGTACTTCTTTATATCAAGCTAGGCCTATCCGTGCATGAAAATTAAAATGTCGCCGAAATATAAGGGAAATAGGACAGATGTACAGAAAGGAACGTTCTGAGAGTATATCTAGGCAAGCTTTTCAGCATCGAGCAAGGGAGAGCACGGAAGACAGAATCCAGCGACTTGAAGATCTAAGACAGCGAGCTTCTCAGCGTAGGGCATCAGAGAGTACACTGGAGAGACGACAACGCCTAGAAGAGAAAAGACGTCGACAAGCAAGATATGAAGTGGCATTGCGAAATCGGTGCCCAACATACAAAATAGCAGTTTGTAGAGATGTGAACTATAGTACTTTAGGAGAATTCAATGTGAAATGCGTTCATTGTAAAGCATCACATTTTCCAGAGGAACGTGTTTGCAATCGTCTTCATAGAGACTCTTTTGGTGATTGTTGTCTTCATGGACGATTATTACTGCCAGCACCATATTTTGCGAACGAGTTAGCAAGACTGTTTTTGCACTGCCATCCACTTGCTGAAGAATTTCATAAAAGAATCAGAAACTTGAATTCCTGTTTTGCTTTTTCTTCTTTCAATGTGTCAGAAGACAGAACCATCAACAGTCATGGCATATACAGTTTTATTGCATGTGGACAAGTATACCACAAAATAAACTTGGCTGCTCAACCGACTCAAGACATACATGGAGAATTTGAAAAACCTCAATACGGTCAGATTTATTTTTTGGATCCTGATAATGCTGTTGACGAACGATTACATCATCCTCTGAATTATGGAATAAGTCGTGAACTCATGGAATTATTAGAGTACGTAATAAGGGCACAGAATGGTTATGCACAGGGTTATGCACAGGGTTATATGATGATGCGAGAAGTTCAGTATGAAGTTGAACAGCAAGCTACTGCACAAGGATTATCTGCACCTGAAGTTCAACTTTTGTTCAGAATTCCTCAGGAAAGTGATTACAGAAGATTTAATACACCATCCATTAATGAAGTTTGCGCTGTCTTCACACTTAATGCCGATCAGAGTTTCCCAGAAAATGAAATGATTGTACATCGGCGAAACAAGGAAATTGTTATTCTAAAAAATATTGATAAACGTATTGAGCCATTCACTTATCCACTGTTTTACCCACAGGGTACGGATGGTTTTTCTCTTGATATACCATTGACTACACCTTATTCTTCGCGGCATCATGCAACGCGCCTTGAGTTGGCTCAGAACAGACTTGCTTTTCGACCTGAAGTAATAAATTATTTGTCCACAAGAATGAATTCTACAGGTCATGACTTGCGACAAATATTATTTAATGCATTGCATTTTGGTGGCAGACTTTTTCAACAGTATGTTGTCGACACTTTTATTAGGGTCGAAAGAGATCGTATTCAGTGGATTAAAGCAAATCAAAAGAAGATTCTTGCTGATAATTATACAGAAGTCACACGTTTGATAAACGACTTAGTAGAAAAAAACAAAGCTACAGTTGGAGAGAAAGTCATTCTCCCATCATCTTTCCCAGGGTCAACACGCTATTATACTGAACAATTTGAAGATGCTATGGCAATTGTCCGCCGTCTTGGTTCTCCAGATTTCTTCATAACAATGACATGTAATGCAAACTGGCCTGAAATAAAAAACGCTTTGCACATTCAGTTACAGAATGGATCTTTTATACAACAACTTCCTCAAGACCGACCAGATGTTGTAACTCGAGTTGCAAAATTGAAATTTGATGAAATAATTGAAGATTTTGATAAGAAGCAGATATTTGGAAAAGTTGCTGCTTATGTACATTCAATTGAATTTCAAAAGCGAGGTCTTCCTCACATTCACCTTCTTCTAATTATGTGTTCTCAAGACAAGATTCATAATCCTGAAGAACTGGATGATCTCATTTCTGCAGAGATTCCCGACTTTGAAGATACAGATCTGAGAGAACTTGTAATAAAGTGGATGATTCATAACCCCTGTGACGAACAGAACCCAAACGCTGCATGCATGGTAAATAAAAGTGGACGTATGAAGTGCCGCTTTCAATTTCCAAAATCATTTGAGGATGTATCTTCATTGGCAGACAATGCAAAACCAAATTATCGAAGGCGTTATGATCCCAAATTGGACCCTCACAGTCGAGATTTCTCTCATGAAAGTGCAGTGTATCGTAAGAGTGTTGATGGCAGCCGCATAACAAGAGATAATCGTCATGCTGTTCCTTATAATGCATATTTACTGAAAAAGTACAATAGTCATATAAACGTTGAATATGTTGGAAGCATTATGGCTGTGAAGTATCTATACAAGTACATATATAAAGGGTTTGATTGTGCTTCACTTAAAGTTGTTGAAGGAGGAAGACAAATCATGTACAATGAAGCAAATACTTATGTTGAGGGTCGATGCATCACTCCACCAGAGGCATGTTGGCGTTTATTTGGAAATGAAATTCAGAAGAAAAGTCATAGTGTGCTACGATTATCAATTCACCTTCCTGGCCAGTACAGAATTGTAAATTTAGATCAGGCTCAGGAAAATTTAGCTGATACAGGACAAAAAGGTTCGACTCTGGAAGCATATTTCAATCACAATAAAAAGGCTAAGGAAGAACATGAAATTAGACAATCAACTGGAGACACGGAGGAAGAGCCAATCTATTATTACTACTGGCAAATGCCTGAATACTTTAGATGGGATGCAAGAAACAGTGAATGGATTCAAAGAGTACGACAGATAAAAGTTATTGGAAGAATACATAATGTCAATTTTGTTGTACAGCCTGAATTATATCACTTATGACTGTTATTGTATCATGTAAAAGATGCAACCAGCTTTAAGGATTTACTGACAGTGAATAATATTGAACATGCGACATACAAGCAAGCTCGTCTAGCACGAGGATTATGCTATGATGACCAACAATGGATTGAAGGACTGTCCGAATCTGCAAGCTCAAAACTGCCAAGGGCAATGAGAACACTTTTTACACAGATTTTGATTCTAGGCTCACCAGAAAACCCAAAACGGCTGTGGGAAATGTTTAAGCAAGATCTCGCAGAAGATTTCATTCATGAAGGTGAAAGAACTGGAATTTCAATTGAAGATTCTATCAAGCGAGCATACCGTGTAATTGCCCATAAACTCGACTCATAAGCGACAGAAGGTAGAAATTTTCAATATTGGGTTGAAAAGTTTTCATTTGATGATATTGATGATTATGAAACTGAATCGAATCAAGAATTGTCAAATGTCAATGAATCAGCAGCTATTGGTCAACAAATGTATCAACTTCTTAGAGGAAAACAAATTGAAATTGTGGATGCTATCTTTCGTTCAGTCAATGATGAGAATATTCAATCAAATTGCTTTTTTATTGACGGACCTGGTGGTACTGGAAAAACTTTCATATACAAGACTTTGTATTACCTTCTGCGAGGAGGGAACTTTAATGTGCAGTGTATGGCTTTTACAGGCATTGCTTCGTTTCTACTTCCTGGAGGACGCACATCACACAAAACATTTGGATTGAAGGTGCCCCTTTCACCAGAGTCAAGTTCCACAATCAAACCGGGCTCCTGTAAAGCTCAAAAACTTTCTAAAGTTCAAGTATTTCTCATGGATGAAGCACCTATGCTTCCTAAATATGCATTGCATGCAATGGACGAAATTCTGCGTAAAACTGGAAATGCAACTTTGCCATTCGGTGGAAGAATTATGGTTTTAGGAGGAGATTTCAGACAGTGTCTTCCAGTTCAACCGCGAGCGAATAAACAAGAACTTATTGACTTATCAATTAAAAAGTGTGTGCTTTGGTGTAAATTTAGGAATTATTCAGTGGATGAGAATATGCGGGTTGATCCAGAACAAAGAGACTTTGCAAACTATATTTTAAAAGTTGGTAATGGAGAATTACCGATTAGGTCTTTAGATGAGATAGAGCTACCCGAAGACATAATTTCAAATGGAAATCTCATTGATGAGGTTTTTGGTTTTTGCTTTGTCAATGAAAATTATGAATAGATGAAAAATAGAGCTATACTTGCTCCTCTTAACAAAGATGTTGACAGGTTAAATACTGAAATTATATCGAAATTACCCGGAGAGTACAAAACTTATCACAGTTACGATACTGTAAATAACCAACCCGAAGGAGGACTTCAATTTACTGTTGACTTTTTAAATTCTGTTGAAAATTCCGATTTACCACCTCATGAACTTAAACTGAAAAAAAATGCTATTATTATGTTGATGCGTAATATAGATGTATCAGAAGGCCTTTGCAATGGTACAAGATTAATTGTTACTGAGCTGTGCAATCATATTATTAAAGCAAAAATAATAACTGGTGAACACTGTGGCCGAGATATACATATACCAAGAATCACACTTCAATCATCAAAAGGTCAACTTGGTTGCGCAATATCTAGACATCAGTTTCCTGTAAAAGCAGCATTTGCTATGACAGTGCATAAATCACAGGGCCAAACTTTTGACTTTGTAGGTGTTGATCTGAGAGTACCAGTTTTTATGCATGGAATGCTTTATGTAGCTTTTTCAAGAGTTAAAAGAAAAACATCATTAAAAGTACATTTGCCGATAGAAAATCAACGCCATACTCGTAATATCGTCTGGAAAGATATCTTAAACCATTCAAGAACTACAGAAATGGATTACTGTTTTAATGAAAATGCAGAAGATTTAAATTTCAGCTTCGATTTGGACTAATGCAATTCAGGCACTGTTCTTATGCGTTTAATGTGTTAATAAATTTTTCTTATGCGTTTATAAAATGGTAGCACATTTTTTGTTTGTTTGCTGCAATATATTTTAATATTAACAGTTAAAAAGCTTTAATTTATAGCATTGCAGTAGAAAGTTATTTAAATGTGATGATTTATTAAAATGTCTGATGATTTATAAAATATATGTATAGTTATAAATTTGTAAAAATAACATAATTATTCAGCCTTAAACTTTTATATCCCACAGTGTACTCACCCAACAACAAATTTATTATCATCTCTAAGTGTTTTTGTTCTTATATATTTTCTTTTACGTGTTTTATTTCTTAAAAAATAAAAGAGCGATACAAATGTTCTAAGAATAGGGGAAGAAGTTACGATTGGCGCCACAGGCACCCAAAGAGTTAATTTAAAATCGTTATATTTTTAATATTTTATTATTAAGCCACTTTTACAAAGAACAAGTTATGATTGGCGCCGCAGGCGCCTAAGATTTTATTTAAAAATATTTAAATTTTCAATATTTTTATATTATGCGACTTTTAGAGAGAACAAATTACGATTGGCGTCGCAGGCGCCCGAGAGCTTGTTTTTTGGTAAAAATTTTCTTGGGTCTCTGGCCAGCTAGCTGGTGAAGCCAGCTAGTATATATATATGTATATATTTTATGCGTGAACAAAAAATTATTTTAAATTATTTGATAAAGATATTAATGATGAATAGAATTTTGCGTGAATTAAAAGAGCCAATGATAAGGTGAGAAACTAGATTTTTTACAATTTTTAACATTATTAAAAATAATAATGTATTATATTAAATATAATAATGATTTTTTAAAATTATTAAAATTAGTCATCAGATGGCAATACATATGCAGCAATTCTAAAGATTCTAACTTATTTGGTGATAGAGCTTCTTTGGGTTAATAAAATAAACAATGTAATTTGATTTTTTTTTTTTTTTTTTTTTTTTTTATGCTTGAACTGTTTGAACCAAAAAATATTTTTAATTTTTTATTCATGATATTAATGATGAATAATAGGATTTTTCGTAATTTAAAGAATTAACAGGTAACAAGAAGTATTAATTAGTTAATTTATTTAATAACATATCAGTCAGTTATAAAAGTTGTATGCTTGTTGTAAAAAAAAAAAAAAAAAAAAAAAAAAAAAAAAAATCTGAATTTAACAGTTAATTTATTTCTTGATGAGAAAAATATTTATCTAATTTTATCAACAAAAGAAAAGTTGACCTTGTTTTTAGTGAGGTTGCTTAAATATGATTCCTGAAGAAGAAAACACCTTTATTTTCTTTTGAAAAAGCTGTCGAGGTTTTCTTAATTTATTTTATTACCAAACTAAATACTTTTTATTGAAGCCATATTTTTGGGTTTCATTTCTTAGTATGAAACAATATCTATTGCAAGTATTTTAAAAACATTAGTTCATTAATCCTTTAGCTGTGTAGTATTTTATCTGTTTAATAACTGATAAAAACAATAGTAGGTGAAGGTAGGAATTAAAAAATAATTAAATTTAATAAAATAATAATAATTAAATAATATAAACTAAGTAATATAATAATAAATTAAATATATATATATGTATATATTTTAACTCTATGGTTATTTAGTAATCTTATTTTCCATTTTTTTTTTTCTTTTTTTTTTTTTTAAAGATTGTCACATTAGCCTTTTATTTAAACTATTGAGTGACAGAAAAAAATGTTTGTAACTGATAAAGGGTTAAACTGATCATGTAATTTAAAACAATTTTCATGTTGTCAACATTGCTTTTTTTATTTATTTATTTTTATTTTCAAAATAATGTTGTTAGAAATGGATGAAAGAATGGAAATTTCATAGTAAATAATATTGGGAAAATGAGAACTAAAAATTTTAAAATATGTCCTGAAGGTTTTTGGGGTAAATTAAAAAACAAAAATAAATAAAAAAATAGGAATTTTATTTTCTGTGAAGGTGGTAAAAACCATGGGAAAAACATGTTTTGGCCAAGATAGTAAAAACCGCCAAAAACCATTACACGGTAAATACACACCTGCATTATTTTATTTATTATTTTTTAAAATAACTTACTTAGCTCGCATTGCTCTAAATTTCTGAAACTTATTACACATAGTAGAATAGTTCCATACAACTTGTTAATTTTTAATACCATTTTTTCCCCCTCAGCTTACTATTTACTTTATTTATTATAACTTAGTAACTCCCCACAGTTAAAATGTAGACTTAGATTCATTAATCACTAAATCAGTAAAAATCAACTGTACAAAAAGAAAAATGAGCAATTTACGTTTAGAAGTGCCAGATGAAAATATCCTGTACTTTTAAATCTCCACCAGTTATAAAGAAAAAAAAAATAAATAAATAAAATGATAAAAATAAAAAATAACTTTCTATAAAGTTTTCATTATCTTAAAGTTATCACTGCTATTCTTCTTCTTCGTTTTTTTTTTTTTTTTGTTACACAAAATTTAATTATTAAAGATTTCTGTTTATTTTTATTTACAATTTGCGTATTAAAATTTCTTATATAATAAAGCTTGCTGAGATAAAATAAAAGTTAACTTTAGCAAGAAACAAGATAAAGAAAATGTATGCATTCTTAACCAATTCTTAAACTGCCTTCACTTAAACAAAGTCAATAATGATTAACTCGCGAGTTTATTTTAATCCATATAATAATAAACAGTTATAAAATTCTTGAATATTCCCGACTATTTATTATTTTTACGGAAAAAAAAAAAAAAAAAAATCTTACACTCAAAAAGTTCGGAATGTAAACATCTGGCGCCGAAACGGCTGGCGCCAAAACGGCCGGCGCCAAAACGGTCGCGCCGAAAAGTAACAAACCGTCCCCACAGTCATAAATAACTATGTTTAGAATATATATATATATATATATATATATATATATATAGTTTTGAATTTTATTATAGATTTCATTTAATCAGTCGTCTTAAAATTTTAATGTATTTTATATTATTATATTTAAAATCACATTTATGCAAATTTTTCTTATTTAAGATTTAATTTAATTGAATCATTTTAATGTAGTACATTGTCGCCATAAATATAGAGAAATATATAAAACCTATCCTATAAGTCAGTCGTAACCGATGAATACTCACATATGTTCACAACACACAAATATACATATTATGGACGCATTTAAAAACTCAAAAAGCAATACTAGAAATATACTAATATTTTTATATTACTCAGATTAATTCAAAGTTATCTCTCTTATTCGCTGAAAGCTTGAAATTTCAACTATTTTTTTCCTAATAAAAACACTTGATTTCGACATATTTAAATACTTTTATGAATGTCATTATAATTACAAGCAGATATATATATATGTATATTTCACATTTTTATTATATTTATGCATATTGAGTTTTTTAAATTCTCTTCAAAACAAGTGAAACGTATGATCTTTTTAGAATGTAATACTTTATCAGTATTATTGAATTCTTAATTTATGCTTATCAGCAAACTTTTGAATTTTATGAGATATAGAAATTTCAATTCCTCAAATATCATCTCAGTCAGCATTTAAGATACAAAGTTCAATGCTTTTTCTTATTCAGCATACGTTTTGCATTTATTTTTAGCTGATATAAAAATAAGAAATCGAACTAAATAAGTTAATAGAAAATAGGAAATGATAAAGGTAATCATAACCATTTAGGTATCAGGTATTTTTTTTTTTAAACTATTACCTCAATAAAATTAAATTATCTCACTAAAAGTTCAATTTTTGGTCCAAATTTAATAATTTCTTAAAAGACTTTTTTTTAATAAAGACGATTCTATATTTAATAATCTGGTGTGTCACTCACACGACTTTCTCTTACCCTGAAATTTAATACTATAAATACAGGTTGGAGATTAAGAGGTAAGATAACGATGTTATGTAAACCTATGTTAAACAATTCAAATTAGGCTTCAGAGGAGTTTTATATGATAATTAATTCTGTGTGAGGGGGGCTACCGCCCCCCTCAACCCCCCGTTTCATTAATGCACCTAGATTTATATAAAATTTAATTCGGTTATTAAAAAATAATTCTGTTAAAAAAAAATTATTTATTAAAATTATTATTTAAAAAAATTATCTTTTATGATAATGCAGACGATTTCCAAATTAGAGAAGTAGTATAACACTAAATATGAAAAAGAAATTCCATTTTATTCTCAATAAAAAAAAAAAAAAAAAAAAAAAAAAAAAAAACGATTTTTTTTCTAAGTTTTTTTTTCGTTAAAAGTGAAAAAAATCGATAACTTTGATTTAAATTATCGCAGATCGATGGTTCAACCATTCGAGCTCTTTTGAAAGATACCCATCATGAAAATTTACTCCGCTCGAGGGTGGACTTCCCCCCAGGGGGGGGGGAGGCGAGGCTCCTGCATACACACAAGTTTTTTCCCAGTTGACTATCTCTATTACAATATATATATATATATTCGTTTCATTTGGTTTAGTGCAGTCTATAGACGTTAAACTCTACTTACCTACAATTTCCCCCATAGATGTAATGTATTAGAATTCTCTTGATTGTCCCTGTATACGAACCATTTGTTTGATCTTAACGTAAAGCTTACTGTAGCATCTATATATGATACACATTTAGAATACCAAGTTTGAACTTTCTACCATAATTTGTTTTTGAGATATGCTGATAACAGACAGACAGACACACAGACACACACACAGACACAGACACAGACACACACACACACACAGACATACACACAGACCATTTGCTAAAAACATGATTTTCGTATTCAGGGGACCTCAAAACGCGTAAATATAACAAAATCTCGCGTTCGAAAATTTGACCCAAAAACAATACTTTCTCTACCTTATGGGTACGAGAAAGTAAAAAACAAAAAACAATTTGTTTATTTATATATACAAGGTGTTTCCAAACTAAAGGAGCAAATGTCAAGGAATGATAGAACACATTTATTACTTTCTGCTACATACATAAGAAGAAAGCATCCCATTCGTGAAAATATTAAACTTCCAGTTTTCGATGGAATGATGCGTTTTCATATGCTTTGATGCACGATTTGACTTTTTGAAAAAATACCTGCCTGTGGGTCTATGTTAGCAAAGTTTTGTAGGCACTATATCTCAGGAAAGAATGAATGAAATTTAACAGTACTTAATATTTTGTTGAATCTTAAAATAATTTGGTACTATTTCCTTTTTGGGATTTATTACGTCATAGGTGGCGCTGTCAGGCACAAATTTTCATCTGAGTGAGGCTATATCTCAGTTTATATACATAGTGTATAACAGAACTAAACTTGATATGTATGAGGGTCATGACGATAAAATATGTTTATACGAATGCACATGTGACGATAGGTGACGCTGTCATACTAGAATATCTCCTGTTTACTGGAAGGTTATACCTCAATTTCTATAGTATATAAATGCACCAAACTTGGTATGCGGTATAGATAGATATATAGATGCCTATTAAATTGTAGTGTATGTCAAAACACAGGTAATTCACTGCTCTTTTTTTCTCGGATAACTATAAATCAGTGACTATTGATTAAAATTGCACTAATATGTATATTTAAAAACCAATATGCTTTCCTTACGTTTCAATTAACTGAAATTGACTACTTATTTTTTTAAAAAGTGGATTTAATGCTAGCTTTTGCGTGTATAAGAAGCAAGTAGAAGATACGGAAAAACTTTTTATTTCCAGTTTTCGATGAATTTACACGTTTTGAGATTTCCATGCATTTCAATTAACTATGTATAAGAAGAAAGTATAAGATTCAGAAAAATTTTAGATTTTCAGTTTTCGATAAAGTTACACGTTTTGAAATTTCCCGAACTCAATTCGACCATTTTTGCAAACTATTTTTCTTTTTGGGTTCAAACACTGTACTTTATGAACCAATGGAATTAATTAAACAGAATTTGATATTTGGTTGGACCTTGGTTTGTTATGGTACCGATAAGCTTTTGGGCTGTATCACCCAACAAGGGGCATTTACACATTGCGATTTTCTCTCATTTCAGGAAAGGCTAAACATCTACAGAGAGAAATATATTAAGTAAAACTCTGCTGATTCAGTTAGAGCGCATATCGGCAAACAATTGCCGCAGCTGTGTTGTAATGTCATTCCGTTTAGGACAAGGCAATAACTTTGCTTTGCCTTGCTTTACAAAAAAAACATGGTCGAGTTTCGACCACTGGGCGATACTAGTTCCATATAAATATGGATTTTGAGAATTATTACATTGGAAATAGTAGCATGAAAGCTAAATTACGAAATTAATCCTAATAAAATAAATTAATAGATTAGAATAAGATAACTATATCGAAGTGAACGGTGGATAGCCTATTAGGCGAACATTTCATTCTGTCACTGGGGTGAAAAATTCCCATTTGCGCGACCGGAAATTGCAGGACCGGGTAGTAGGTGATTTCTTGCTTTTTGACTTAATAATTTTAGAATGCTCGTAACTCGGAACCGCGGTAATCACTTCCACGCACGTAAAAAAAAAAAAAAAAAAAAAAAAAAAACACCACTGGACACCCCTATCTCGCTGTGCATGAATCTGAAAACGCTGGTAACTCGTTTTCGCAGCAATCAGTATCACTCACATATATACGATTCGCGCGCATGAAAACAAACAAACAAAGAAACAAACAAAAATCATTGGACACCCCCTACCTATCTGTGTATTAATCTGAGAACGCATGTAACTCGTACTATGCTTGTACTTTTACTTTGTTCGCACAAACGGGAATTTTTCACCACTTTGCGCAAATGGGAATCGCGCATATGGGAAGACACCCAAGTGTTTGGTCAAATTTACTTCTCTTAACATGATTATAATATGTCATACACTAGAAATTTATGAGAACATACACATGTATATGATGGGGACCTGAGCAGAGTCCAACTATGCCAACTAGTTTCTGTTTTCTAAGTAATAGATAGGAAATTACATAACAGATATGAATGTACAAAACAGAATTTTGATTTAGGACGAAGAACTTATATTAATTTATTTTTCTATGTAAAGGCATGCAGTAATAGTGTTTTATACCCTAGCATCGGTTACTACACTGATGGAAAAAAAAATCCCAACACCAGGAAGGAGCTGTGCTAGATAAACGAAATTTGGTAGGCGTGTTTATACATCTGAAAGATGACGTCGATTCAAATTTCGAGCTACGCGCATAAGTGTGGCGCTAGTAGCGCCACTATGAACATGCAAATGAGGTTTGCTTTAAATAAGCGCTGTAAGGTTCGTGATCGTTATTTACAGTTGAGATTTGACGTAGTGGGTTAATGTTAGTCAAGGATGCCTCTAAGAAGACGAAGAAGCCATTATCAACAGCGTACTGAGTTTGAACGAGGTCGTGTAGTAGGGCTACGAGAAGGTGGGTTTTCTTTCCGCGATATTGCAGAAAGACTTGGCAGGAATGTATCCACTGTGCATGAGTGTTGGCAGCAGTGTCAAGGGAAGGTACTGCCTCAAGAAGACCGGGTTCCGGGCGGCCACGTGGCACTACTGAGAGGGAAGACCGCCGTGTTCGGCGTATGGCTGTGGCTAATCGTACTGCGTCTGCAGCTGAAATTCGAGCTGCAGTTGGCACCACAGTGACACAACGAACTGTTACAAATCGGTTACTTCAAGGACAGCTCCGAGCCAGACGCCCTGTAGCGTGCATTCCACTGACTCCAAACCACTGCCGTTTGCGACGTGAGTGGTGTCAAGCTAGTGCTCATTGGAGGACGGAGTGGAGATCTGTTGTTTTCTGATGAAAGCCGGTTCTGCCTTGGTCGCAGTGATAGCCGTGTGTTGGTTAGAAGGAGGCCATTTCTTTAGCACGATTTTTCTCAATTTTATTCTAATTATTATCAAGAAATGTTTTACTTTCATTTTTTTCGACATAAAAAGAAAAAAAAATTACTTTATTTATTTTAAGCATAATTATTTTTTCTTTTTAATCATTTTAAAATTAAATGGGGTTTTTATTTAGTATCTTTTGAACCGATTATCCGATTGAACTAAAAAAAAAACGACGTTAACTATAATTTATCCTGATTAATAAGTGCACGAATTTTTGATAAAATCTACTAATCCAGACAGATTCAGTGACAGACTTTTTGCTTTATATATTCATGTAAAGACAAAAATGATTGCATGTTCATTCATGATGATAGATAAAATGGCAACGACACAAAAACAGCCGATTGAAAAAAAGAGTACGATCTGTCATACTAAAAATTTCCAACACAAAAAAATTCTCCCAAAGCTGATAAAGATATTAGTCTAGTTATATAAAATATAATAATTAACGTCGGTACAATTAGCAGTTAATAATATTATTATACAAATATTATCATATATATTAAAAAATTAATTGCTTCATCTTGATGAAAAAATAACATGATGAAAAAATTGTATTCTAACGAAATAAAATTTAGAATATAAAATGAAATCTTAACAATTCTGAATAATTATTCACATGAAAATCCTTACGCATTCTTTGTTTTAAAGGAGAAATGAAAATTCTTTGCTCTCTGAAAATTCGCACGCGTTACTAAATGTTAATGCACTTTTGTTATTATTTATTTTAAACTATCCGAAATAATTACGTTAGAAAATAAAATTATTTTAAGTGCATCATCATTTAAACTAAAAGGAATAAATTAAATACGAAATGGATATGTTTTTCCTGTTAAATTTGTGAACCATGACGTTCATTTCACCGTAATTTGGCTTAATCACGGTTATTAAATTTCGCTTAACATTATATTTAACAAATAAATGCATTTAAATACAAATAGGTCGTATTGCAAAAATTTAAATGAATTTATTTCATCAGAAGCTTACAACGAATTTTATAAGATATTAAAATTAATTATTTCATTATTTACTTAAAATATATATTTATATAAATAATTAAATATGTAAAATACTATGATTGGTTGTTAATGGTTTTACTTTATTAAATATTTGACGTTGAGCAGCTATTATAAATTATGTTCATTATAATCTAAAAAAATATTGTTGCAACACATTTCAAGAATTGAGCAATAATGAACGCAAGTAATAAGGAATAATTTTAAGGACGATTTATTTAGGTTTTATTTAACATTACGAATAAATCAGTTATTCTAGGAATAATTTGAAAAATAGGATTTAGTTTATAATGGTGTTAATTAAAGTTTTTTTTTGTGAATATGGTTAAGTATATGATATTATCTGGAAAATATGATTAAGTATATGATATTATCTTGTTTTTGAATGTACGAGAAAATTTACTGAGATAATTAAAGAGCATTACTTTGAACTTTATGACGATAATTTAATTTTTGTAATAATCTACATAACTGTAATTCGAATGTGAATTTCTGTATGATACGATATATCATAGCGACATTAAAGCAATATAAGTTTAATTATTACAGATGAGTTTGAAACATTTAGCGATGAATGATTTTGTCTATTATATAACATTATCTATTTATTGTGATTTATTTAGAAATTATTCGGTTATGATATAAGTTTGCGATCGTTTTCAGAATTCTAAGGAAGTATCTGAAAAAATAAATAAATAAATAAATAAATAAATAAAATAAATAAATAAAATAGACTTTTAAATTTATAAAGTTAATAATATTATAGTTTTAAAAAATTAAAGAACACGCTTTTATAGAAATGTGAACTAAAAAAGCACAAAATATCTATTTTAGTATTAAAATGCAGGGTAAGAGAAAATCATGTGAGTGACACACCATAATATTTACATACATTTAAATCTTTAATTAAAATAATTTAGAATTAAACAAAAACAATTTTTAAAAAATCTCCCCTGACTGGGCTCGAACGTTAGATCTTTAGGTTCGTAGCGCGGAAATTTACCTCACAGCCACAGCGTTCAAGTAGGGAGAAGTCTTTTTTTACAATATAGATTTTTTGTTTGCTCCCAGAGCGGTTACAAACATACAAACATACATACAGGTTAAAGTAATAAAAGCCTGTTAAAATATCAGCGATTTGGAATATTTTGATACTACATTTAGGATGCAATATATTTTGATTAAAAAATTATGAGTAAAACTGAAACTGATATCAAGACAGAACTTACTAAATTTTCGAAATTTAATGCTTAATTTTTCAAAAGTACTTTTTTTGTGCCATTATTCGCAGGATGTCTTACCATGAAATGTACCTATCGACGTTTTTATGGTCTTAAAATGTTTGTACTAACTTACTTCATAAAATTAATTAAGGATTTTGAGATATTTTAAAAATTACTGTTCTTAAAGTCATATAAAACCTAACATTTTCAAATTAAAAAAAAAAAAAAATAAGAAAAATGTCGGTAATTTTTTTTAAGTAAATAAAATTAGTTTTGCTAACTGTTAATTAATCTTTTAGGTATAATTTACGTAAATATTTGTCAAAAGCAACATCGAGGTTAACGATACTATTTAAGTTATGATCATGACCGTCCTGAAAGCCGTAAATGGGAAAGAATTAACTTGATAGACAAGTGTTTTAGAATACGTTTAAAAAATGCAAAATCTGTAATATAAATAATATTTATAATAATAATAATTAGTTTTTTGTAACGAAATTTCCTACCATGTATTGTGGATCATTATAAAGTACTATAGCGTTACTACGTATTCATTAGTAATGCACTACGCATTCTATAGTAATGCACTAACAAAGCAGTAAACTGACATTAAGTAATGTAGTAAAGTCCTATATAGTGAAACAGTAAACTGAAATTAAATAACAATATAATATATATATATATATATTAATATAATACGAAAAAGAAACAAGACATTAGAAAAACAAATAAATAAAAAAATTAGTAAAAATAACAAATACAGAGAAAAAGTTTCCAACATACATCCCCCCCCTCCTCCGAATAAAGAAAATTACCGTTAGGATGTAGAAAACGAATAAAATAAGCTAAAAGCCCATAGAAACACGGGAAAAAATAGTAAAAAAAAACTCACAATGTCAATTGTGGAAAAAAAAAAAAAAAAAAAAAAAAAAAAAGAGGCTAACACCGGAAGAGAGATAAAAGAACGAAATTGAGCAGAAAAAGACATCTAAGAGCGGGAACGGTCGGGCTGGGGCGTTCAATATATCGTGACAAATGTTATATACAAATGTTATCATACTCATTAAAATTTTAATTACTTCATATTGGCTTAAATAACATGATGAAAAAATCGTTTTCCAAAGAAATGTAATTTAGAATACAGAATGAAATCTCAACAATTGTAAATAAATATTTACATACAAATCCTTACGCATTCTTTATTTTGAATGAGAAATGAAAATTCCTTAGTCGCAGAAAATTAGCACGCGTTTCTGAATGTGATTACAATTTTTGTTATTATTTATTCTAAATGATCCGAAATAATTACGTTAAGAAAATAAAATTATTTTAAGTGCATCATCATTTAAATCAAAATGAATAAATCAAATAGGGAATGGAGATATTTTTCCTGATAATTTTGAGAACCATAGTCCGTGACTTTCATTTCATCATAATTTGGTTTAATTACTGTTATTACATTTCGCTTAACATTTTATTTAACAAATAAATGCATTTAAATATAAATAAGTCGTATTGCAAAAATATAAATGGCTTCATTTCATCTGAAGCTTACAACGAATTTTAGAAAGTATCAAATTAATGATTTTATTATTTACTTAATATATATATATATATATATATATATATATATATATATATATATATATATATATATATATAATACATATATATACAATACTATGTTTGGTTGTTAATGGTTTTACTTTATTAAATATTTCACATTGAGCAGCTATTATAAATTATGTTCATTATAATCTAAAAAAATATTGTTGCAACACATTTAAAAAATCCAGCAATAATGAACGCAAGTAAAAGAATTTTTTAGAAGGTATAATTTTAAGGATGATTTATGTACATTTTATTTAACATTACGAATAAGTCAGATATTCCAGGAATAATCTGAAAAAAGTAATTTAGTTTATAACGGTGTTAATTAAAGTTTCGTTGTTAATATGATTAAGTATATGATATTATCTAGAAAATATGATTAAGCATATGATATTATCTTGTTTTTGAATGTGCGAGTAAATTTACTGAGATAATTAAACAGCATTACTTAGAACTTTATGACTTTAATTTAATTTTTGTAATAAACTACATAATTGTAATTCGAATGTGAATTTCTGTATGATACGATGTATAATGCTCACATTATAGCAATATAAATTTAATTGTTACAGATTGAGTTTGAAACATTCAGGGATGAATGATTTTGCCTATCGTTTTTTTTGTACATCATAAAAAAAAAAAAAAAGAAAGAAAGAAAAGAAAAAGAAAAGACACAAACGTAAAATGGAAAAAAAAATATATCATTTATTTTATTAAATATTATTATTATAGATTATCCATTTGTTTTGAGTTACTTAGGAGCTTATTTGACTATAATCATGGCCTCCTTAACTAGATGCCAGTCGCGTAACTCGGAAACGAGGCTACTGTTGAAACGGTAGACAGCGCCACCTAGTACAGATTATGGGACTTGCTTATTCAAATCTCACCAATAATTTAAAGAAGTGATACATAATATATATAATCGACGTTTCTTCGATTCTATTCGCCTTTTATGTATATCATATCCCACTTTTAAAAATTTTTGGTGGCTGTTGAATAAACAAGTAGCGCAATCTGTACCAGGTGGCGCTGTCTACCGTTTCAACTGTTGCCTAGTTTCCGAGTTACGCGACAGGCCATGATTATAGTCAAATAAGCTTCTAAGTAACTCAAAATAAATGGATAATATTTAATAAAATAAATGATGTTTTTTTTTCCATTTTACGTTTGTGTCTTTTCTTTTCTTTTTTTTTTTTTTTTTTATGATGTACAAAAATAAGATAGGCAAAATCATTCATCCCTGAATGTTTCAAACTCAATCTGTAACAATTAAATTTATATTGCGCGACAGGCATCTAGTTAAGGAGGTTATGCTACAATTTAAGATTGCGATCGTTTCAAGGAGTCTAAGGGTTTTAATCTTAAAGAAAGACTTAAAAAAATGTATATATGTTAAAACCCTGAAGTGTACTTACCCTGAAGTGTACTTTTTGGTTTTTCTGTAGTCTTAAAATATTTGTACTAACTTACTTCATAAAATTAAATAAGGATTTTGAGATGTTTTAAAATTTACTAGTCTTAGAGTTATATGAAATTTAAACATTTTCAAATTAAAAAAAATTAAATGTTCGTAATTTTTTTAAACTAAATAAAGTTAGTTTTACTAACTGTTAATTAATGTTTAGGTATAATTTATATAAATGTGTGGCAAAATCAGCTGCAAGATTAACAAAACTGTTTTAGTCATGATCATGTCCGATCTGAAAGCCGTGAAGGGGAAAGGATTCGCTTGATACACAGTGTCTTAGAATAAGTCTAAAAAATGCAAAATATGTAATATAAATATAAATATAAATAATAATAATAACAATAAAAATTGTCGAAAGGTCAGTGGAGGCCCTCTCTTGAGACAAAAAGATTTTGGGTTCCGTCTGTGTGTTTGTCGCGCGATAGCGGCCGCAAAAATCCCGCTATTGACTTGAAATTTGGTACACATGTTCATGATCCCCACGAAATCAGCTGTATAGTTTTGGGTGTGCATTCCATTTGTAGTTCGTGTACAGGGATACGCCAAAGTTTTTCTTATCATTATAGCCTATGGGAAGAATTTATATGTATCGTGATAGGGCCGCAAAAATTACACTATTCACCAGAAAATTGGTACACATGTTCATGAGCTCAACAGAAATAGTCGTATAGTGTTAGATGTGTATTCCATTTGCCGTTCGTGTACAGGGACACGCCAAAGTGTTTCTTACTGTTGACGATACTTTATGAGTGGACTGTATATCAATTTAATATTTACTATTCTGAAGCTATTACTTCACAAACGTTTAATTAAAGTATTATTTACATATCGTATGTACATATTTACAGTTATTAGAGGACGTATTATTAACGTATTCAAATATGTTGACACCATAGTCAACTCAAACTATAAAAAAGGTGAACCATATCACCGAACAAGATAAACAAGAGAGATGTTACTCTTATAACGAAAAACAATACAACTACTCCGCTAAAGCGGGAATGCAAGTGAACAAGAGATGCGCGCCAAGGTTGCGCATATAGCCAAACTAAGGTGAGCGGCAACATACCGGCCCACCTTGAAACATTGTTTCAAAATTACAGTTCTAATATGTAATAGCATAATAATAATTAATTATACGAAAATATTATATATGCAATTTAAATAATAAATTTTATACAAGAGAAATATTAATAACGTTGTAGACAATAAAATAATACAAATGAAATACAATAAGCAAATTAGCTTTAACTAAATACATTATTCATTTTCAAACAATTTTTTTTTTTTTTTTTTTTTTTTTACTTTTCCAAAGGCAGGAGAGCAATTTTGGAAATAGGTCGTTTATATGACCCATTTCTTGTTTTAACTGAGACTACGCGTATTTTGTTATCCTTTCCTGGAATAATTTCTACTATTCTACCCAAAATCCAACTACATATGGGCAAGTTTTCTTCCTTTAATAATACCATATCCCCATTTTTAATGTTATTTGTTTCAAATTTCCATTTGTTTCTTTGTTGTAACGTATTTAAATAATGACATTGCCATTTTTTCCATATCCCTTGAACTATTTTAGTTAATTTTTGCCAGGTATCTAATCGATTATCTGGAATGCCAGAGAACTCGGGTTCGATCACCGCTGTGATGGGTCGACCAACTAAAATATGGCCGGGAGTCAAGACGTCCAAATCTTCGATATCGTTTGAAAGGGGGGTAAGGGGTCGAGAATTGAGGATTCCCTCAATTTGACAAACAACGGTTAAGAATTCCTCATATGTTAATTTAGCGTTTCCTACTGCGCGTTTCAAATGATACTTAAACGATTTTACGCCTGCCTCCCATAGCCCTCCAAAATTTGGGGCACGGGGTGGCAGAAATTTCCAATTAATATTCTCTGAATTTAAAAAATTAGTAAGGTTTTCATCAGGCTGAGTAGCTAATCTATGTAACCTTTTTAATTCATTATTTGCACTAACAAAATTTGTTGCCTTATCACTGAATAATGTTTGGGCTTTGCCTCGTCTAGCAAAAAATCTTTTTAAAGTTGCGATAAAAGCTTCGGATGTTAAATCGCCAACTACCTCTAGATGCACGGCTTTAGTAGGCATGCAAATAAAAATACAAACAAAAATTTTGTTATAGATTCCTTTTCTTTGACCCCGATATTTAATTAAAAAAGGGCCACAGAAATCTATACCGGTACAATAAAATGGATGAGTCACATTTACTCGTTCCTTTGGCAAATTTCCCATAAGTTGATTGACCGTTAAAGGTTTAAATTTGTAACACGTTACGCAGTTACGAAATATTTTCCGAGCTAAAGATCTCCCACTAACTATCCAATATTTTTTTCTAACGTGGTATAACAAAGCTTGAGGTCCTACATGAAAGAATTTTTTATGGAAATGTTCCATAATCATGGAAGATAATTTATGGTCGTGGGGCAACAAAAGGGGATGTTTACTATCAAAATTTAAATTAGCATTTTCCAGCCTTCCACCCACTCTTAGGAGTCCCTGAGAATCTAAAATTGGATTAAAACAATTTAATTTACCTGATACGGGCTTCCCTTTTTCTAAGCAGATCAATTCTGCGGCAAACTGTGTATACTGTACCTGTCTAATTAAGTGTACTTCAGTGTCGTTTAATTCGGTGCTTTGGAGTGGTCCAGTTACTCTATTGACCTTTGCTCTTGTATTCCTAATAAATCTAAAAATAAAACTACATATTCTAATTAATTTACAAAAATTATTTGTTAATGAAAACAAATGATTATAAAAGTTCTGGGAAGAATCCGTGGATTGGATTAATCCACACAACACTGCAGGGTTAGCGTCACCCTGGTGATTATTTTTCAACTTACTCATCACAATACTATTATCACTGGGGGACAGATAGTCAGAGTCATTGTTTATGATACTACTGGATTTACTTAGAAAGTCTGGTCCCTGCCACCACAACTGATTATCCATTAAATCGGTGGTAGTTAGACCTCGTGAATTTAAGTCTGCTGGATTTTCCGCAGAGGACACATGGTTCCATGTGAAGTTTTTAGACAGTTCTTGAATTTTGGCAACCCTGTTGCCAACAAATGTTTTCAATTTCCAAGGCTCGGTTTGGATCCAGGCAAGAGCTATTTGAGAGTCTGTATAGAGATAAATATTATTGATTTGTAATCTCAAAGATTTCAAAATTTTCACAATTAATTTGCATAACAAAAGACAACCAGATAACTCGAGTCGAGGGATAGAAACAGTTTTTAGAGGTGCAACTTGAGATTTGCTGCTAACCAAATTGGAGACAATTTCAGAATTATGAATAGACTGAATATACACGGCTGCTCCAAAAGCTAATGACGATGCGTCGGCGAATCCGTGTAAGTTTATTTGTTGTGCTTCAGGAATTAAAACATAGCGATTTATTCTAAGTTGTTCAAGAGCTTTTAACGAAGTGGCGAATTCTAGCCAATTTTGAGCAATAGGGCTTGGAATAGGGTCATTCCAGTCCAATTTTAATTTCCATAGTTCCTGCATAAACAACTTGGCTTTGACAATAACAGGGCCGATGAGACTCAATGGGTCGAAAATGCGAGCAATGTCTGATAAAATGCTTCTCTTTGTCATAGACTTTAACTGACACAAATTTATTTTAAATGTGAAAGCATCTAAATTGGGTTTCCAGGCAACCCCTAGGGCTTTGGTTTCCTTATCAGAGAATGTGTACTCAGGGTATGTCTCTTTAGAAAAGTCAAGTAAGGAAATATGATTTGCATTCCATTTATGTAAATTCATTCCAGCGCTTTCTAACAAGTGTATAAGCTGTTTTTGAAGCTCCCTAGTAGATTCTAGCGATTCTTCCCCACTTATTATATCGTCCATATACGAATCATGTAGCAAAATATCGGATGCCTTCGGATATTTCTCGGCTTCTTCAAGGGCTAATTGCTTCAACGTTCTAATGGCTAAAAAAGGGGCACAAGCGGTACCGTATGTTACGGTATTAAGTTCATAGGTTTCAATTTCTGAGTTCACATTATCTTTCCATAAAATTCTTAATAATTTTCTCTGATCCTCGGTAATCATTATTTGGCGATACATTTTTTCAATATCGGCCAAAAACACAAATCGGTGTTGTCGAAAGCGTAACATGATTTCATACAAATTTTCATTAACGACACCTTTATAAATTATGTCGTTTAATGATATTCCACTAGTTGTCGGACTCGAAGCATTAAATACAACGCGAAGCTTCGTAGTAGATTTTTCGGGCCTATAAACGCCATGATGCGGTAGATAATAACAGCCAGAATCATTTAAATTATCAACAATTTTTGTCATATGATTTAAATTAGTGTATTCTTTAATAAAATCACAATAAAGATTTCGCATGGTTGGATTCTTTTCTAAACGATTCCATAACTGCTTGAGCCGTTTTTCTGCGATAGATTTAGACTCCCCAAGGACACTAGCATCTTCCTTCAAAGGCATGGCTACCATAAATCTTCCCGATTTATCTCTCCGATAATTTTCTAAAAAATGTTTCTCACACAATTGTTCTTCCTGACTAATTGGACGCAAGTCAATTTCAGGAGCTTCTATTTTCCAGAATTTTTGAATGGTTTCATTAAGATAATCATGGCATGCAGTAAAACCGCAAAAAGTATTTTCAGATACATTGCGGTCTATGGTTCCCACAGCAATATACCCAAAAACGCTATTCTGAAAGGTGAATTGTCCTATTTTAAATTTATCTGCTTTTAATATTTCATAGAAAAATTCAGCACCAACTAAAGCATTTATTTTAGATTTTTTCCAAAATTCACTATCAGCTAATTCAAGGTCATGTGGTAGATTTAAACTTCTTATGTTTATATTGTGTGAAGGAATGAATTCTGTTATTTTAGGTGTAATTAAAAATTCAATTGGTTTACTAAATGAATCATCTTTATTGGAAATAATGGGACGTACTGAAGATTTCACATTTGTCATCTTACCATTAATTCCTGAAATATGAATATCGCATTTCCTTTTTTGCAAATTCAATAAATGAGCGAGTTCTCTGTCTAACAGGTTACATTGACTACCATTGTCAATAATTACACGAACCGGAATCTTTTTTTTATTGCTACTTTCCAAATAAACTATAGCAGTTGACAGCAATATATGTTTTTACTTTCTTCTATATGTAATATAGAGAAAGTATTGGATTCGCGAAAATTTTCGACCTCCGTTTTTTGACGGATCTACACGTTTTGGGATGTCCTGAACACGAATTGATAGTTTTTAGAAAATGTCTGTCTGTGTGTCTGTCTGTCTGTCTGTCTGTGTGTCTGTATCATTTTTTTGTGGACGCTGTATCTCACGACCATATGAATGAAATTTAACCAAACTTGGTATTTAGTTGCACCCTGACATGAACTGGTGCCCATTAGATTTGGGGATCAATAGCTCAACAGGTGGCGCTGTAATCGCATTTTATGCAAATTTTTAACATGGCAGCATAGGACAAAATTCCGTATAAATGGGCATAATGAGAGTTATTTTAAACTTGTGATTGTAAAATTAATTTGAATTATTGATGATAGTAGTAGTTAACTAGGAAAAAAAATTTGTGCATGGGGGGGCATCGGTTCCCCCCCTGGGGGGAAGTACCCCCCCGGGGGGGTTAAATTTTGAAGATGGGTATCATTCGAAAGGTCTCGTCAATACCTTTAAAACGAATGGTTGAACTATAAATCTGTGATAATTTAAAACAAAGTTATCGATTTTTTTTACTTTTAACCAAAAAAAAAAAAAAAAAAAACTTAGAAAAAAATTCTATTTTTTTTTTTTTTTTTTTTTTTAATATTGTTAGTGATTGAATATGTATTAATTTTCACAAAAAAAAAAAAAAAAAAAAAAGAAAGAAAGGAAAAAAAAAATCATTTTTTTTTTTAAATATTGTTACTGATTGAATATGTATAGGAAAATATAGAAGAAAGTCTTGTGGTGGCCACAACATACTAGTTTACTTTTTAAGATTGGATCATTAATCTCGTTATATAATGTCATCGAAACCTCTTTTTTTTCCTTCTGCAATTGAGAATATGAATCATCATCCGAAGGAGACAGGTGCCGTATGTCTGCATCTGTCTGGTTATTTGGATTTTCTGGTTTGCGGTTTAGATGGAAAATTATTACTTTTTGTTTCCGGCAGAAAACGATGTAGGAGTGGATTGTGTCTTTTAGAACACATATAACAGGATTGCTTACTCTTACAATTCGATACCTGATGCTTCGATTTCAAACAATTAATGCATAACAAATATTTTTTGACTGTTAGGAATCTGTCGTGTTCATTTAATTTTAAGAATTCACAACATTTAGATAAAGAATGATTTCTTTTACAGAGGGGACAGTTTTGATCGTAAAAGGAATCATTTTTAGAAAAGAAAGTTTTTATTCTAGTACTCTTTTCCGCATTCATTAATTTCGGTTTCGTATTCGAAACGCATTGTAAGTTTTCTAACACCAAACATCTTTTTTGTAAAAAGTTAATGAAATCGCACCATGTTGGCAATTCTGTAGAACTTAAAGATAATTCAAATTGTTTTTTAGTTTCTTTATCGATCTGTTTAAGAATTAAATTTATAAGTAAGGCCTCCGTAAAGGGATTCAATTCCAATCCTATACCTTTGAGTGCTCGAATATTTTTTTGACAGCTATCTGTTATTGTTCGCAAATTTTTAACTAAATCTTGAGACAAATTCTCTACGTTCAATATCTCATTTAAGTGAGAATTTACAATCATTCTTTTGTTTTGGAATCTATCTTCCAATGCTTTAAAAAGCGAAATATATGAATCGTCTTCGGTAATTACATCTAGTGCTCTTCCACAAAGTGTAGATTTTAGATAATACAATTTCTGATTATCTGAAAGTTTATCATTCTGATCAATTAAGGTTAGAAATTGATCTTTAAAACTATACCATTCATTATATTGTCCATTAAATTTGGGTAAAGGAATTTCAGGCAATCGAAAATTGATAATAGAATTATCTGCTTTAGATTCATTTGAAATAATTTCATTTACATTTTTACTAATGTTATTAGAGTGTAAGAATTTTCGAAGCCTTACCTCTAATTTTTCTGCCTCTTCTTCCAGTTCTGCGAATGCGTTGAGCTGAACTTCAAGGTCCGCTTCATCAGCTATTTCGAAGTACTGTATTTTCAAATCATCCAGTTTTGTTACTATTTTTTGCAGATTATCTGTTAATAGTAAACCTATAGTTTGCCGTTTTTTCTTATCGTTATGCTAATTAAATATATTAAAAATTAATCACTCTTAAAATAAAGCTTAAAGAAAAAAAACGTTAGTTGAAAAAAATTAAACACTTATTAAAAATCCTAATTTCCTTTTAATATATTTTCTACTTACCAGGAAAATAAATATATCGTTCAATGAAATGCTATATTAAGGAGCTTTCAAATTTAAATCATCCATTTGAATTTTTCAAACGCGAAACGTAAACAATAGCTAACCTTCCGGAAGTTCCGACTGAGCCAAGTTTCAAAAATTTGCATAAAACATCTCTAAGAACGATAGCCGAAGTCTACGCACGCGCCGCGTCGGCACATGCCCCGACGTACGTCCGGAAGATCACTTTGTTTCTCCCGCGAAACTATAAAATAGCGAACGGCGATGGTAGTGTGTGTTCGTGGTTGCCTTTGCGGTTGCTCTTGCCCTTGCCTCTGTTCATTTTTCGCCGATGCCGGCTTCATAAGATATCGCCGTAATATGTGGCGTTTATTTTTTATATTCAAATAAAATCTTTTCATTTTTAGTTAGTTATAACTCACGTTAATCCCTTTTGTGAGTTCGAAATTTAAATGAAAGTTATAGGTGTTAATATCGCGACAATAACAAGTGGAACGTCACGCCGTCAACATAAGTTTCACCAGCTCTTTGAAAAAGGAACTTAATTGTCTTTTTCTGCAACCTACATTGGGAAATAAAAATATGTCAAATATTGTCTTCTTACTCACCTTGTTTGTCATCCAGCATCTGCTTTGGTATGTTTGTTCATAAAAATATTTGTCTACTTCAATTATCTTATTGTTATTCATATAAACTTATTGTTATATTTATATAAACTTTTTGTTGAATTTATTGTTTCAATTAAAACACAAATTAAATTAAAATTTGTTATGGTCATTTATTTAACAATTTCTACATATTTATCTTTCAGCATATTTACTTACTCTAGCTTCCATTTTATCAAATTCATTTAATTAACTTTAAATGTTGTTAAGCTGGTGTTTATGTCTAGAGTAGGCTCCTCTGCTAATTCACTTAGCCTTGGATCTACTTCACACCAGCTAACAAGAGAAATAAAAAGTGGTTATGGGCTTTTCCTTTTTCAGCATGTAAATATGCTGGCCCTTTCATAAATTAATGTTTTTCTGTTTTGTTTGAAAAATAAATTGAAAGTTAAATTTTTTTGCATTTATAGTAAATTTTTGAAACAAGAAATTGTTTAAATTTAGATTAAAAGTTGTTTAATGTTAATAAATGAAAATCTTGAATGTTTTGTTTAATTTAAGTAATGATGACCATTTTTTTGCATATTGTTGAGGGAATATTGTAAAATTTTTTTCAGTAAAGTAGAAAAAAAAGACTTTTTGAAATTTCATATATATATATTTGAATAAATTTTCAAGTCATAAATGAATTTACCGAATGTTTAATTCGGGGGGGCAAAGGTTTTTATAAGAAAAATTGTGATATTTTTAATATATTATATTTTTAAATTGTTTGAACCATAATTATACAATTTTTTTACTCAAAAATGGCTGTCAACAATTTACATTCTATTCCCAAACTGAATGCGATTAATTTCGAGGAATGGAGGAGTGACATTAAATTTGTTCTTCTTGACCGGGGACTCTGGGACATAGTTGTTGGTACGGAAACAGCCCCAGTTTTGGCTGATGACAGAAGCAATGCTTCTGCTGTTAATAAATTTAAGTCTAGAGCTAATGCTGCTTTGGCGGTCTTATACTTAAATATAGAAACTGAATATAGGAAAATTGTAGAAAACGAGGATGACCCCGTAAAGGCATGGAATTTAATTAACAAAAATTTTGTTCCAGATACTCGTGCACAGCACATGAGTTTATTTTCTGAGCTGTGTGATTGCAAAATATTGCCTGGTGAGGGTGTAAATGTCTTTGCGTCCCGGGTCATGAGGATATTTAAACAAATAGAAAATTCTAAGGGGGGACTGACGGAAATTTTTGCATCTTATCAATTGTTACGTTATCTCCCATCATATTTCGACGGTATCGTTCAAAACATACTGAGATGGGAAGATGATAAATTTACATTCAATGAAATTGTAACTTGCTTAGTAGCCGAGGAAACTAGGCTAAATTTAAGAAATAAAGATAATGAATTAAGTAAAGCTAAAATTTCTGCTCAGTTTTCTCATCTAAATGATACAGGTAAAAATAAGCTTCTAAAACAAAAATTAATTTGTACATTTTGTCATAAGAATGGCCATGCTAGACAAAATTGTTTTTCTCTCAATAGAAGTAGAAATGTTGACTTTAAACCCTCTTTTCAAAACCAAAACTTACCTTCTCAGAATTTCAATCCTAAGAAATCCTTCCAATCAAGAGGTAGACAGAGTCGAAAAAAATCTTCATATCAATCTAGATCAAATTCTAAGACCCGTAATAGTAGTAGGGATTCAAATTCATCTTACTACATTACTGAGGCCAGTTTAGCTCAGCAAACAAATGAATCAGATTGGATATTCGATTCAGCCGCGTCTCATCATTTTAGTAAAGACCGTGAACTTTTCACATCATTTAAACCTCAACAAAATGAAGAAATGGCTGTAGCCATGGAAGGCATCACTTTGCCAATCGAAGGAAAAGGAGACATTAAATTGCGTTTTGGCCAAAGAAATTTTACTTTAAAGGGAGTGATGTATTCATCAAAGCTTAGGAGAAACCTTATATCAGGACCACAACTTGACAAAGAAGGTCTACAGTTTATTGGGGGAAGAGGCGAAGTCAAAATTACGTGCAATGATAATATAATGTTCAGAGCAAAATTAAAAAGTGGTGTTTATCGTGTCCAAGCAAAAATCCCAAAATCTATAAAACAACATGTAACTTTCGAAGCCTCCACAACCTCTTCAAAAGAACAGGAAGTTCTAAACCTGTGGCATAAGAGATGCGCTCATGTAAATCCTCAAACTTTGACGCATACAAGTAATAAGAGGGGTGCAAAGGGATTACCATTCTTAAAGGGACATACAGAATTTTTTTGTGAAGATTGCAGGTTGAATAAATTTAAACGCACTTCATTTAAATACAGAAACTTTGTTCGATCCAAGAGACCCTTAGAACTGTTATATACAGATGTTTGGGGACCATGTCAAGTAAGAGGCAAACATGGAGAACGATATTTTCTATCAATCATGGACGATTATTCCCGTAAAGTATTCATTTATCCTATAGTCCAAAAATCTGAAGTAGCTGAAACCTTAATTAATCACATCAAAAGGGCAGAAAGATTTATAGGTAAACCTTTAATAGCTATCCGCTCAGATAATGGAACAGAGTTTGTCAACAAAGAATTTTCAACATTTTGTCAGGAAAAAGGCATCAAACATGAACTAACAAACACGTTCACTCCAGAACAAAATGGTGCTATTGAACGTTATAACCAAACTGTTATTAATGGAGCCCGTACATCATTATATGAAAGTGGTTTAGACTTTTGTTTTTGGCCAGAAGCCGTTTCACATTTCAATTATGCCTGGAACAGACTATGCCATAAAGATTTTGAAAAATCACCATTCGAATTGTACGGTGGAAGAAAACCATCAATCAGACACCTTAAACCATTTGGATGTGTAGCTTATGTAGGACTGGCAAAACAAAGAAGACAGAAACTGGATCCAAAAGCTGTGAAAGGTTATCTAGTTGGATATGCACACCATACAAGAGGATACCGTATTTGGATCCCAGAGCAAAATAAAATAGTAGAATCTTTAAATGTGACCTTTAAAGAAGATCGTTTGTTCAAAACAGAAGCAAGTGGAGCAGTGCTGGGCACCATCAACCAGCATTACACAATTCAAGATGTATTTCCAAAGGATAGTGACGATGATTCTGATGAAGAGGCTGTTGACGAAACTCCTGAAATAGAGTCCAGCGTACCGTCTGAATTATCTGACACTGAGGAATCCTCAGATGATGAAAAACCTGCTCAATCATTAAAGAACATAAAGTTTGAAAGAAAACAAGTTTTAAGAGGTGATAAATCCAGAACAGACGTATACTACTATCCCGAAAATACAAGAACAAGATTAAGATCCCATAGAGACATTAGAAAATATTGCCAAGAAAACAAAATCAAGTATGACCCCACTAAATTTTCATTTACTCCAATAGAAGAATCTGACTCAGACACAAGTGCCAATTTTTGTCATAATTCCTCTTGACTAGAATTAATTATACCAAGAACTTTCAAACAAGCCCAAAAATCAGACCAATTTCAAGAATGGCTAGAAGCAATGAAAACCGAAATAAAAACC
Organism: Salticus scenicus; assembly: GCA_963930645.1. Taxonomy (NCBI): domain Eukaryota; kingdom Metazoa; phylum Arthropoda; class Arachnida; order Araneae; family Salticidae; genus Salticus; species Salticus scenicus. The sequence goes on from OZ005649.1 coordinate 301,429,716, forward strand.
ATCCAAGAACGAAAGGTTTGGCATCTTGTAAAACCTCCTCAAAATAAGCAAATAATTGGATGTCGCTGGGTATATGCTATAAAACGAGATGAAGAAGGTCGAATTGCTAAATTCAAGGCAAGGCTTGTAGCTCAAGGTTACGCTCAAGTAAAAGGCGAGAGTTACGAAGAAACTTTTAGTCCTGTTATAAACTTCGATCTAATTCGTTTTTTCTTTTCATTTTTGGTAGTGCAGCACAAGTGGAATCACGTACAATGTGATGTCACTGGCGCATACCTATATGCTCCGCTAGAAGATGAAATATACATGCAGCAACTACCTGGTTTTATTAAACAAGGAGAAGAGAAGTTAGTTTGCAAGCTCGACAAAGCTCTCTATGGCCTTCACCAAAGTGGACGAGCATGGTTTTACGAAATTGACAGAGTTTTATCAAATATCGGTTTTATTAAATTTACTTCTTGCAACTGTGTTTATACATTCAAATCTCAAGTTATCCTATTATTATATGTTGATGACATGGTTTTATTTGGTAAAAGTAAAATGTTTTTAGAGGAAGCCATTAATGTTTTAAGACAAAAATTCAAATTAAAAATTTTGGGAAGGACAAAGAAACTACTTGGAGTAGAATTTGTTGAAATTGACTCAAAGCTATTCATTCATCAAGAAAGCTATATTCAAGAAATATGCAGTCGTTTTAATAATTTTAACCCTCCAATTTCATCCTTACCAATCAGCAAAGGCTGTATTTACTCAAAATCAAGCTGTCCTCAAACCGAAGAAGAAACCAAAGAAATGACAAAGTATCCATATCGCAATATTCTAGGGTGTTTATCATATTTATCTAACAGAACAAGACCTGATATAGCATATGCCGTCAATATCTATAGCCAATTCCAATCGAATCCAGGAATTCATCACTGGAATGGGTTGATCAAACTACTGGGATATGTAAAGAAAACAAGCCAATTAAAATTAAAACTTTCATGTGCTGATTCACAGATCATAGCCTACACAGACGCCGACTTTGCTTCAAATCGTGATGATCGGACATCCATAGGTGGACAAATAGTATTTCTAGATAGTAGCCCCATCAGTTGGAGGACCTTTAAAGAGAAGGCTGTTAGTTTATCCACTATGGAATCTGAGTTCATTGCCGCTACAGAAGCAGCAAAAGAAATTGTCTGGCTAGATCGAATTCTAGAAGAATGCCAAAACATGAAGATTATAAAAAATAAGAAAATCTCAAAATTACTAATTGACAATATGGCTGCTATAGACTTTATTAAATCTCCTATAGCGAACAATAGAAGCAAACATATAGAGGTCAAACTATATTTTATTAGAGATCTTGTTATCAAAAATATTTTTGAATTGGTTTTCATTCGTAGCAAATTAAATTTGGCTGACATATTTACTAAGCCACAAACTAAATTTGAATTACAAAAATTTGTGAAAAATCTTTTCTTCGACAATGTTTCAAAAGTTAATCTTAAATTTTCAATTTCAAATTTTTCTATGAATTTATAAAATTTAAAAATGTAAATTTTCTAAAATTTTTTTTATGAATTCAAATCCTTAATGAATTCAAACTTTTTTTTAAGAATTCAAAATTTATGAATTCAAAAATTTAAACTTTTCTATGAATTCAAATGTTTCCTTGAATTCGAGAAAAAAAAAAAATTCAAATTTTGCAAGTTAAGCAAAATCTTTCCAGGTTTAGGCTGGAAGTTTTTTTTTGAGAATTTCAATTCTCATTCTTCTTTTGACAGTAAGTCAATTTTTGTTTATTCAATTGCTCACAGCAATTTTTTGTTAATCTCTCTCTCTCTCCTCTCCATTCCCGAAATAATCCATTCTGTTCTTTTTGTTAAATATTTGTATGTAATTTATACTTTTATATTGTAAGAAAGAATTGTGTTTATACATATATTTATAATATTGAATGTGATTATACTCATGTTATATTTGTTGTTAAATTTATTATACAAATAATCCATTTCATGAATTTCTTTTCTACAGTTTTTTTTAAAAGAGCATGTTAAAAATCTTTTCAAAACTGGAGAAGAGGTTTGAGTAAACAGGTATATGTTATTCGTGTTTCAAAAACAAATTGTTTTGTAAATCACCTCTATCCAGATATTGATCTCTGTTGCTGTGCAGCTGAAGATTAAACCTAATTGTTTTTTTAGTTCTGAAGAAACTGTTAAACTGATTAGTCACAGTCGTATGATTATATAATTTGTGCAAAGTTTTGCTGGATGCTTTTTCTTTTTTTATTAACTTTCTTAAACGTAAAAGTGCAAACGATAAGAGGGGGGGCCTTGTTAATAGTAAACCTATAGTTTGCCGTTTTTTCTTATCGTTATGCTAATTAAATATATTAAAAATTAATCACTCTTAAAATAAAGCTTAAAGAAAAAAAACGTTAGTTGAAAAAAATTAAACACTTATTAAAAATCCTAATTTCCTTTTAATATATTTTCTACTTACCAGGAAAATAAATATATCGTTCAATGAAATGCTATATTAAGGAGCTTTCAAATTTAAATCATCCATTTGAATTTTTCAAACGCGAAACGTAAACAATAGCTAACCTTCCGGAAGTTCCGACTGAGCCAAGTTTCAAAAATTTGCATAAAACATCTCTAAGAACGATAGCCGAAGTCTACGCACGCGCCGCGTCGGCACATGCCCCGACGTACGTCCGGAAGATCACTTTGTTTCTCCCGCGAAACTATAAAATAGCGAACGGCGATGGTAGTGTGTGTTCGTGGTTGCCTTTGCGGTTGCTCTTGCCCTTGCCTCTGTTCATTTTTCGCCGATGCCGGCTTCATAAGATATCGCCGTAATATGTGGCGTTTATTTTTTATATTCAAATAAAATCTTTTCATTTTTAGTTAGTTATAACTCACGTTAATCCCTTTTGTGAGTTCGAAATTTAAATGAAAGTTATAGGTGTTAATATCGCGACAATAACAAGTGGAACGTCACGCCGTCAACATAAGTTTCACCAGCTCTTTGAAAAAGGAACTTAATTGTCTTTTTCTGCAACCTACATTGGGAAATAAAAATATGTCAAATATTGTCTTCTTACTCACCTTGTTTGTCATCCAGCATCTGCTTTGGTATGTTTGTTCATAAAAATATTTGTCTACTTCAATTATCTTATTGTTATTCATATAAACTTATTGTTATATTTATATAAACTTTTTGTTGAATTTATTGTTTCAATTAAAACACAAATTAAATTAAAATTTGTTATGGTCATTTATTTAACAATTTCTACATATTTATCTTTCAGCATATTTACTTACTCTAGCTTCCATTTTATCAAATTCATTTAATTAACTTTAAATGTTGTTAAGCTGGTGTTTATGTCTAGAGTAGGCTCCTCTGCTAATTCACTTAGCCTTGGATCTACTTCACACCAGCTAACATTATCCTTCTTTATTTCTAAAGTTATAATGTCTTTATTGTCCTCATCAACATTATCCAAATATGTTGATATTTTTGTCAGTTGGCCTTTCAAAGTTCCACGTTGTCGATTTAGGATAACTAATTTATTTTTATCCATAATTACTTTCATCAATGAGCACCACCACTATTTCATTATATTACGATTGATCTTCCTCCGGTTCTACTAGACCAAATGTTCACGATACTTTATGAGTGGACTGTATATCAATTTAATATTTACTATTCTGAAGCTATTACTTCACAAACATTTAATTAAAGTATTATTTACATATCGTATGTACATATTTACAGTTATTAGAGGACGTATTATTAACGTATTCAAATATGTTGACACCATAGTCAACTCAAACTATAAAAAAGGTGAACCATATCACCGAACAAGATAAACAAGAGAGATGTTACTCTTATGACGAAAAACAATACAACTACTCCGCTAAAGCGGGAATGCAAGTGAACAAGAGATGCGCGCCAAGGTTGCGCATATAGCCAAACTAAGGTGAGCGGCAACACTTACCATTACGGCCTATGGGAAGAATTTGTATGTACCGCAATAGCAGCCGCAAAAATCTTTCGATTGACTTGCAAATTGGCACACACGTTCTAGCTTTGCATATAAATAGATGTGTAATTTTTTATTGCTATATTGTTTATAAACTGTGTACAGGGACACGCCAAAATTCTGAACATTACTGCGTATGAGGTGAATTTCATTTAAACGCCTTTTAACATCATTACTTTGCAATCAACAAAATGAAATTAGCGTACGCTAGTAAGATGCTTTAACTTATGTTGTTTGAAGAAAATATGTGCTCTTAGGCTTTTTAATTAATGTACAAGATCTTGCAAAAGTGTTCTCACAATGTCACGTAATCATCCAAACTATGTTAAATTTGGAACAATTATTAATGAAAAACACAGATTAAGCTGAATAGTTTTTACTGGTATATACAATGGGTTTGGTTCGTTTACAGGGACACAGAAAAGAATTTTGTGACATTAGAGCCTATGGACAATTTTCTATTTAAGCGGATGTTAATGTGTTTATGCTCCCTTGAAAAGAATAAAATTAGCACACATTGTAAAGATGCTTAAAATCATGTTTTCTCTTAAAAAAGATACGTATAGACTAAATAATTTATTTATGGGACCACACAAAAGAATTCCGATGACGTAATGCAATAATCCAAATGATATCAAATTAGTTTGAAAACATAATAAATTATAATTAATTAGGTGCATTTTTATTATTGTCGTATATAATAATTTTGGCTACTTTTCCGGATACATAAAAGAATTTCGTACTATTACGGTCTGTAGTTGGTATTTCTTAAAAGTGTATTTTAACGTGGTTACATCCCCATTAAATATAATGGAATTTTACTGGAATTGTAAAAGCATGTTTTCGATGGAAAAGCGTGGGAATAGAATTGATAATTAGTTTACAGAGTTACGTAAAACAATTCCGATATGCTGTGTAATCTTTTTGCATGAAATTTGGTACAAATATTTCTGAATTTCAGGGAAATAATGCAAGACTGTCAGTTATTAAGAACACATATATACGATATACAGATAGGTATAGAAAAAGAGATACAGAGGGGGATTGAGGTGGGTGGTACCCCCCTCAGGAACGCATCTGTTTATGTAGCAAGTCAATCGAATCAATATATACATTACATAATAAGGAATAAATAAAAATGACCTGTTGAATAATGTGTGATGCAAATAGGACGTTGAGGCTCCTGATCTGCAGATCCACTAGTTAGTTTATTGTAATGAAATTTCCTACCATGTGTCGTGGGGCATTACAAAGTATTATAGCGTTATTATGTATACTATGATAATGCCTTATATACTGAAGCAGTAAACTGACATAAAATATTATAGTAATGTATGCTATAGTAAAGCCCCATATTATTAGAACAGTAAACTGAAATTAAATAATAATACAAAAAAAATTAATAATAGAATACGAAACGCAAACAAGGCATTCGACAAATAGATAAATAACAAAATTTTCAATATGGAAAATTCCCCCCCCCCCCACCTTCCCGTTTCTCCCCGAACAAATTAGTCCAATTATATAAATGCTTATAATTAATGCTGGTATAAAGAACAATTGACAATAATATAATACATATGTCACCATATTCATTAAAAATTTAATTACTTCATCTTCGTATAAATAACATAATGAAAAAAACTGTATTCCAACGAAATTTAATTTAGATTACATAATGAAAACTTAACAAATCTGAATAAATATTCACATGAAAATGCTTATGCGTTTTTTCTTTGTTTTGAAGGAGACATGAAAATTATTTTTCTGGTAGAAAATTAGCACGCGCTTCTGAATGTGAATACAGTTTTTGTTATTATTTATTCTAAATGATCCGAAATAATTATGTTAGAATATAAAATTATTTTAAGCGCATCATCATTTAAAACGAAAGGAACAAATCAAATACGGAATGGAGATATATTTCCTCATCGATTTGAAAACTACAGTCCGTGACTTTCATTACATCATAATTTGGTTTAATCACGGTTATTGAATTTCATTTAATATTTTATTTAACAAATAAATACCTTTAAGTATAAATAGGTCGTATTTCAAAAATTTAAATAACTTCATTTCATCAGAAGCTTGTAAAGAAATTTTGGAAAATATTAAAATGATTATTGGTTTTACTTTATTAAACATTTTATATTCAGCGGCTGTTGTAAATTATATCTTTTTTTTTTTTTTTTTTTTTTTTTAGATTATTATAAACATAAGTATGTTTATTGTAATCTAAAAAAATTTCTGCAACACATTTACAGAATTAGGCAATAATGAACGCAGACATTTTTTTATTTTTTTTTAGAAGGAATAATGTATAGATGGTTACGCACGTTTTTTTTAATATCACGTATGAGTCAGTTTTTCTAGTAAAATTTGATGATTGAAGTAATTTAAATTATAGTGTGTTAATTAAGGTTTTGTATTTCATGTGACTAACAAGGAAACATTCAAAAGGTGTCATCTTCAAAAAGTATAGAAAAAACATAGGTAATTCTACTCTTCATAAATCACCAGAAAATGAAAAAAATATCGGCTGAAATTAATTACAGTGACCACAAAAAAATATCAAAATTAAGCATATTTGGTGATTTAGCGCTGTTAGGTGATACGTTTGCTAGGACCGAGATTGCCGTGTATGAACAGAACAGTGTTTTGCTTTTCCGCCAAGTACTCAAAATCAATCGCCTAGCAGTGTGAAATCGCCAAATATGCTTAGTTTTGATAATTTTTTGAGGTCGCTGTAATTAATTTCAGCCGATAATTTTTTTCATTTTCGGGTGTTTTATGAAAAGTAGAATCTTTTGAATGTTTCCTTGTAAGTTAAAATATTACCTAGAAAAACATTGTTTTTGAATATTCGAGAAAATTTGCTGAGATAATTAAAGAGCTTTGCTTAGAATTTAATGACTTTAATTTTGAATGTAAATTTCTGTATGACAAGTTGTGTAATAAATAGCCACAGTATGGCAATATAAATCTATGTGTTACATGTGAATTTGTAGCGTTTATTAATAAATTGTTCTTTTTATTTTATTTTATGTACATTAGAAAGAATAAACACGAACATGAAATAACAACAACAACAACAAAAAAGTATGTTATTATTTTTTTTTAATTAAACATTATCCAATTTTTGTGAAGTGCGTAGAAATCATTTGACTTTGATTTAGGTTTGCCATAGTTTAAATTTTTTATAAAATATTTTACATTAACACTTTGAAATTCCATCTTTTTTCACTCCTCTGCTCAGTGTTGCCAAATTTAGGGACTTTCTAATGCAATATCCACCACTAAATTTTAATTGTAACGGTTGCCTAATTATTTCGAAGGTTATTCGTCCATTATGTATTTCAAATATCACTCTTCAAAATTCATTCTGATAGTTGAATTAAAAGGGCCCCTGAATTTGGCTATACTGTTAAGAGCGCTTTAGAGCGTCAGGGCCGACAAAGGGTTAAAATGTCGATTTCTCTTGCATGAAGCTTCATTATATTTTCATTATTATATAAATTTTCAATAGAAAACTAGCATGTTATGGTCATCTCAAAATTTTCTTCTGTATCATTCTACTTTCTATTTAACATGCACAAAAGTTTAATTATAGTTTTTCACTGTAAATATTTTAGATCTAGAGTGTCGTATAATTTTAATCAACAGATGCTAATATATAGCCATGTGGAAAATTTCAGAAAGGGAATGATATCAGCGCTACCAGTCGACTGATATTCATATATTAATTAAGCATTCGTTTTCATAGTGATTTAATCACATTTGGGAAAATTCCCAAAACTTAATCGTCCAAACATTATAAAATATTTCCAGGAATGTATCTGATGGATGTAAACCCTCATCGTCCTAGAAATATTACTTACTCATTCACTTAATTTTAAACATGATGTCATTCATCGTATTTACGTTGAAAAATTATCAATATGTGATGTATCTGTTAACATTTCATCTAATGTCAGCCCTGTATCGCAGCTGATGGATACTTTGCTGCAAAAAATGTTACCACTGTTCCGTCTACTGTAGTAAAAGGTCTATATAATGGGCCTCCAAAATTTAGAACCACACAGATCTTTTAGATGAAACATGTAGCGCAATGTTAAATTACTACAGCAAAAGAGATAAAGTGGTTGAGTTGAGTTGACTGTATTTACGTCGCACTATAACTACTCAATAGAGATGGTGATAATTCGGGATTCACCCTTAGGGGTGGTTTGGTGACCATTCAGTCACACTTTTTATCTTTCGCGTAGGGGATGGCTTTTCTCTTCGGTAACCCCTAAAGGTATTAATTTCCAAAAAATATAAATGTTTGGAATGCAGGAGTAACATTTCGAAAAACGTCAAATTTATTAGAAAAGTCTCCATCTTACACTTTCCTAATTTATTTCATAAACATTCTAAAGAGGAGGTTCCCCTCCGCGTAAGATCAAAAATGTGATGGCACATCTTCGGATCACCCCTAGGAGCGAGTCCCAGACCATCGTCAGTTGCTCTTAGCGCAGCCCTAGTGTGACGTAAAACACAAACAACCAAATAACCTAAAGATGAGGTTGAAATCGGACTACTTGTACTCGTTTTCTAACAACACTCTTACAAGTGAATGTTGTTAAAGAGTGTTAATAGTATAAGATTAATTAATATAATCTTTATTCTTTACTTACGTCAGATCTTCTAAGTGTCGTATCTCTAAGGTCAAAGGTATGTAAAATACGTAATAAAATCATTTAATTTTAGTACATACTATTACACCATATTTTCAGGCAATATTTGCTAATTGCCGACACGTTAGTGTAGACTACACCGTTTAGACTCAAAAAGTGTTTTATTTGTATGTGTGCATATTTCTGTCTGTACCGCGACAGCGGTCGTAAAAATCCCCCAATTGATTTTAAAAATGGTATGCATATACATGATCTATATAGAATCGGCCTTATACTTTTTTGGTATATATATTGTTTATTGTTCGTATATAGGGATATTCTATATTTAAAGGGACATAAAACAAACGTTGAATATTTAGTTTAAAAAATACTTTACTCACCACATGGGTGTAAGAAATCAATTTTAATTTCTGAGCAATTTTCCTGAACATGGTAAAATATTATAGTAAATCAATTCCATTAATTCCATCCAATAAAAAAATAATTTCGCTTAATTATTAAACCACTTTATTTTACATTTTGACTAAAGAACAAAAACATCAAATCCATGTAAAATGGTCTTCACAAATTAATGTCACGCTTTCCATAGAATATTATGCCACATTATAAATTTCTATTGCGTTAAATAATTGCAGTTGCTGTATAAATTTCATTAAGTAGTCTAGTGATTGCAAAGGTAGCGTTATCTAGTACGTGTTTGTTTGGGAGCAAGGCCGATTTACTGCGCTAAGATCCTCAGCCTGAAGGGGAGAGTGCCCTCCGTGGGGAAGGGGTGTCTTTATAAGGGGTTGTAGCCCGTATTTATACAAGTTTCAGGGAAAACAAGAAAACTCCAAATGGCTAAGCTATCGAGCAAAACCTGGGTTTGAATCCGGCACTTCACGTCTACCAGCTTTGAGAGCAGAACCTCTCGGCCACTGGTAGGGCTATTTTTTAGGTAAAAGACAGAATTCATATACTCTCTTATTCTAGTGAGTGGATTTATTTAACGTCACACTAGAAGTACGAATGGTTAATTTGCGGCGGTCTGGTATTCACGTGTAGTGGTGGTGTGCAGACAATACTATCACAACTAGGATCCTTCGTGGAGGGAATGTCTCCCACGTTTCGCTAATATTTTAATGTAACATGCAGGTATTGAAACCACGGTGGATTTTACGTGCAATGCAATCATTAATGTACACGAAGGACTTTGGCTGGCTCTAGATGCCATCTGTGGAGCTCCCAGACAGTCGCCAATTCCACATAGTGTAGCGATGTGAATCGCTATATGCCAATAGTGTACAATGTAAAATCTATCCACCAAACCAATTAACGATCTTGGTAGGCTCATGTATATAGCTAGCTTTCTATTACGAGTACAACTTTCTATAAAATAATAAATGGTGGCTTTTCTTATTGCAGAGAAAATAATTTGTAAGGTAAATTAATCTTAAAAAAAATTATTCGTTTTATTTAAGTAAAAAATAAATAAATAACAATAAAATATTAAACAATAGTGAATAAATAAAAACAAAGTATAATGTTAGTAACGTTATTGAAAATTGCATTAAACGAAAAAAAATCTAGTAAATTTTTTATGTGTGGAATTCAAGTAAAAGCATTTAACATAACCGTGTAATGATCTACTGATCTTTCTTATTTTAATAATTTTTCATCATTTTATTATACTTAAGGTGACAGCTGGATTTAATCCACCTTATTTTGCATTTGGGTAAAGAGCAAAAACAGCAATTATGGTTATTCATGTAAAATGATCTTAACAAATTAATGTAACGCTTTGCCTAGAATATTATATCACGCTATAAATTTCTACTGCATTAAATGTTTGCAGCAGCCGTATAAATTTCATTAAGTGCTCCTCTAGTGACTGCAAAGGCACTATTATCTTTTATGTCAAAAACGGAGAATTTATATATTCTATTACTCCAGGGAAAATACTTTCTAAGATAAATTAATCTCGAAGAATTTTTATTCTTTTATTTAAATCAAAGATTTGAATCGAGAAAAATCTTATTATGTAAAATGACATTTGAATAATCAAAGATTTAAATATTGTTTTGTTCATCGTCATGCCAACCTAAATTTATTTGGCGTCTTTAAAAGCGAAAGCAATTTCCTGCTTTAGTTCTCCCATTAATTTTCATCAAAAATACAGCGGGTATTTCTGACAGAATTTTGAATTAGACCGCTTTTATTATAAATGCGTGAATTAACTCTGTGGAATAAATGCAAACAATAAAGAAAAAGTAAAATAGATGAAAAGGCTTTAAATTCAGCGTCTGTTGTCGGTTAAAATATTAATTAATGTTTTATTTTCACGAGGCAAAAACAATTTCCTTTTTCATATTCTTTAAATAACACCGAAAAAGTGTTAGATTAACGTTTCCAGTCTTTATTTTTCGTGTTTATAAATGACATTCAGTATGTTAAAAGTTAAGCAAAAATGATGAAACTATATTTAAAAAATATATATAGGAATTAAAAGATTTAGATAATTGATGATCATTTATTTTTTTTTTTAATAAAAAAAAAAATTATTGCATTATTTTTAAAAATCATAACTGTATACGTTTTTTGATGGAACATTAATTGCCATGACATATTTATTTGTTTTTTTAAAAAAAATACTGAAATTTTTTTGATGATGTGTTTAAAATAAAAGCTAAATTCACTATTACTTTCTTATTTATATTTTAAATACTGTCGAGTCTCATTAATTTAACACGTAGACACCATAATATACGTTCGAATTTTCGAAAGTGTGAGTTTCAAACAAAACTAAGGAAGAGTTATAAGAGAATTAATTTATATTTTAATTTATTTTTGCTACTGTCGTTACATATGATTTAATATTACAATATAAAACAACTGTATTTAAAATTTTTATTAAATATGTTAATTCTTCATAAAAATTGCATGAGCATTTACGAAATTATTCTTATATAATCCTTATATATATATATATATATATATATAAAATGAACAAATATTATTTTCTTTCTTAACCCCCCCCCCCCCTTTTTTTTTCGTTCTTTAGCTAGTACATATATTATTATTCCTGTGGTCTTTTTTTTTTTCAATACTTTTTAACTGAATTCTTAATTCCTGAATAACTTTTAATACATTTAATGAGATTCTTCATCAATTTTCTCCGTCAATATGTTTAATGGCCCTTTTTACTCATGTGGGTGTAAGTAATTTAAATTGGTTTTGTCATCTTATTGGATCTAAATATGAATCGCAACATTTCTGTGCTAGTTTTTATACTGTGTTACAATCGGTTTTATTTTTGTGGTATTGGTATAAACATATATCTATTAAATGCTAAAATTTTAATGTTAAAATTTATTATGATATCTATCATTTATATATATATATATATATATCTTCTCTCTCTCTCTCTCTCTCTCTCTCTCTCTCTATATATATATATATATATATATATATATATATACATACACACACAAACTTGTTTATGCGCGGATGGCTGCATAAGGATGAATGTGCGCCAACACGCAATTTACTGCGCGATTAATATTTCTGTTAGTAAGAAATGCATTTGGGCAGCATAAACCGGATCGTCAGAATTTAATTCCTCCTCCTAAATGCATTTCATGCGAATAATTTTAATTATGAATAGTTCTAAATTATTGTCAGCTAATAAATACTCACTGAACGTAAGATCAGATTGAAAATTTTCAGAAAAAAATGAAAATTAAGTTTCCTCGAATGATCTCTTCTTTTTCTTTGCTGTCATTTTTTGTAATTTATCCCCTGTCAATTTTTCGGAAAGTCATTGGATTTCTTATGAGTGAGATATATATGTTTGTCTATAAAGCAGATTGGAAAACGAAATAACAAATGGTTTCTAAGAAATGGTTTAATTAAAAGGAAAAACGTTTGAGAAGGGATAAAAACGGTTAAGAAGTGATTATTAGTAATCACGTTGAAATAAGAGGTAATGCCATTGGTAGACAGAAGAATTGCTAAGAAAGTGGATTTCAGAATACATGAGTTTAAGTATAAATAACTCAGAGAACTTTTTTAATGGAAAGAAGAGTATTAATCAAGGATTGGAAAGTTGAATACTGTGAGGGCTAGAATGTATGAAAAAAGCGAATCCTTATTAGTTTGAATGAATAAAAAAGTTTAATGTAATTAGACTTTTAAAAATTTGGAGATTTTAGGTTAATTCCAATTAAAAGCATATTAGAATTATCTGAGATCGAGTTAACGAGAGTTGACCATATATATTTATATTTTTATATAAATAGATATAATGTATAATTCGTTGTTCAGTGTTTTCAAAACTTAATAACTAAAAGAACAAATTAAAATGCCGGATTGCTTTGAAGCAAGAGAATGAATAAAATAGAACGATGCTGTCTTTTTTTCTAAATTTAATAATCATAACGAAATTAAAAATTCTATATACAATTTATACAATATTATTTGCAGACAAAACATTTAAGGAACATAGTTCTAAATCTAATTTACTCTCATTGTGAGAGATCGAAAATTTCTTTCCTTCGAACGCTGTCGAAATTTGAAATCTACTAAACTGAAACTTTTATTGGCTGTTGCCAAAATCTAAAACAAAAAATATTTTTTTTTTCCAGCGGCGACGCAGCGCCGTCTAATGGGAATCGTTTTTACTACACAGATTTATTTTGTAAATAAAACTAGTATGCTGTGGCCACCACAAGACTTTCTTCTATATTTTCCTATACAAATTCACGCAGTAACAATATTTAAAAAAAAAAAAAAAAAAAAAAAAAAAAATACGATTTTTTTTCAAAGTTTTCTTTCGTTAAAAAAAAAAAAAATCGATAACTTTGTTTTAAATTATCACATATTTATAGTTCAACCATTCGTTTTAAAGATATTGACGAGACCTTTCGAAAGGTACCCATCTTGAAAATTTACCACCCCCCCCCCGGGGGGTACTTTCCCCTGGGGGGGGGGAAGCGATGACCGAGATTTTTTTCCTAATTAACTACTACTATTATCAATAATTCATATTAATTTCACAATCACAGGTTAAGAATAACTCCCATTATGTACTTTTATACGAAATTTTGTCCCATACTGCCATGTTAAAAATTTAGAAAAAATACGATCACAGCACCACCTGTTGAGTGATTGATCCCCAAATCTAATCAGCCCCAGTTTATGTCAGGGGCCAACTAAATACCAAGTCTGGTTAAATATCGTTAAAAAAAAAAAAAAAAAAAAAAAAAAAAAAAAAAAAAATACGATTTTTTTTCTAAGTTACTTTTTATTAAAAGTAAAAAAAATCGATAACTTTGTTTTAAATTATCACAGATTTATAGTTCAACCATTCGTTTTAAAGGTATTGACGAGACCTTTCGAAAGATACCCATCTTGAAAATTTACTCCCCTCGAGGGGGGACTTCCCCCCCAGGGGGGTTCACGAGGCTCCTACGCATACAAAATTTTTTCCCCAGTTGACTACCTCTATTATAAATAATTCTTGTAAATTTCATAATGATTACTAAAAAATAATTCTCTTTATGCACATTTATACAAAATTTTGTCCTATATCACCATGTTAAAAATTTAGAAAAAGCGGGATGGCAACGCAACCTGTAAGACAATTTTTACCAAAAGTTGATAGGCACTAATTTATGTCAAGGTGCAACTACATACTAATTTGTATGAAATTCTGTGCAGTAGTTCCTGAGATACAGTTGCCACAAAATTTTGTCACGCACACACACACACACACACACACAGACAGACAGACAGACATTTTCTAAAAAGAGTCAAATCGTGTTCTACAGCTCTCAAAACGTGTAAATCCATCAAAAACCCGAGGTCGAAAATTTTTACGAATCCAATACTTTCTCTATATTACATATAGAAGAAAGTAAAAAGACATGTAGTGACTCCACTCTTCATTACTTTAAACTCATGATTCCAAACATTTGGTAGTTACTAGTCATTTAATATGAATTCGAATCAGTGAATAAATATTGAAAATGTTATTAAAACCATATTAATAATACTATCTTTTAAATAAGTTTATCCACTTTCGATAATTAAGTTCCATAGAGTAATATGTATAATTTTTTTATGCTTGACTGCAATATATATTTCGTGTAATTGATTGTTTGAGAAATTCTGTACGTCGAACATTACTTCTCATAATGGTCAAACCATATCAAAACAATACAATTTATGATTTTAGTATTATGATAATATCAAAATGCACTTCAAATGATGTAATTCTATAGGTATAGCATACAAGGACTTTTCTTTGTATACACGTAAAAGAAATATAAGGTCTATATTCACGAAATTAATGCAATTCATGTGTCAGTAACCTATAAAATATCTTATATGTATTATCTCAATCGAATACAGTGTTCAGACATTATTGTGTATATAAATATCATATTGCATTAAATGTCATATTACATATATATCAGAAAACAGCAAACTGTAATTAAGAATAATGCAGAATGCATAATCTCATTGTTAGATTTCTTGACAACGATACTTTCCTGATATAGTATAAGCTCGGACAAATAAAATGAACAGAATATCTTAATTTATGTTTTTTTTTTAAATGTTAAATTCTATTTTTGAAAACCTGATGAAAAAGATACATATAAAAAAAAATTACTTTGATCTACATTTAAAAGTTATTAATACGCTACAGAACAACAGGAACAAGTAGCCATTATTTTTGCAGAACGTAAAAAGTGTAAACCATTGCAAATGTTAATTAATATAAAATTTCATATTTTTGTTTGGAGAGCTGAAAATTATTCGAAGTTCTTTTTTTCTATTGTTGAAATTTTTAATATTTATTTGGTAACATAAGTATTTATCTAGTTTTTATTAAAATTAAAACCATATTGAAATTTTTGACCTCGTATAAAAAAAAAAAAAAAAAAAATTAATTCTGAATTTAAATTAGTCTCTCTCCCTTTTTTTTTTTTTTTTTAAAACCAAAAACACTGAAGTCATTTGTTTTTTTATTTATTTAAAGCAGATAAATAAATAAAATAAAGAGTGATATGGATTAAAATAGTATTTGTTAGAAAAGCTAAAATATGTGCAATATATTCTTTCCACAGATTCAAAATAGCATACTTATATTTTTACTTAAGCTGTAAATATATATATATATATAATATAAAGAATGATTTGTTATAGTAATTGAGACTTAATATACTTTTTGGTTGTATTACAAAAGAAAAATAGATAATATTATTGTTTTGAAGGCTCTATTTCCATCTCTTTGCATTTTATACACGGATGTACGTGAGTACAAAAGTCACGGTAAGCCAACTGATGTACGTGACTTTTAAGTCACTTCAAGTGTCTTAAATCCAGTCACTTTTGTGTCTTTATTTAAGACAGCTTACATGTCCTAAAATTTAAGACACGATTTAGCGTCTGAAAATAAGGACATCCAATTTAGAAACATATGTGTTTGAATTAATGACACGTGAATATGCAGTGTTGTGTTTGGAATCAACTAAATTTCATCTTGTCCCTTTCAGAGCTAACTGTACCAAATTTTATTCTTTTCCAAAAGTTCACAAACCTAACATCCCGTTCCGTTCCATAGTTTCTAATATATAGATACTACTTATTATCGGTTAACTAAATATCTTACCATAATTTTTGCTCCTTTTCTTTCTGCAAATATCTACACAGTCAAGAAATTCTATCAACTTCGCGAAAAATATTCAAAATTGCCCTCACACTAATCTTATTATGATCTCTTTTGTTGTAAAATCCCTTTTCACACTAAATTTCAAATAAGTGAAGTCCTCTCCTGTCTAGAAAAAAGATTTAAAAAGTTTCGCTTTACTTATTTTAAAACAAGAATTACTTTCCCCTAACTCGTATTTTTCTATTACAAACTACTTTTTCGTTCTAAAGAAATTTTTTTTGTGAATCTGAGGATTTAGCAATTTTTCCCCTCTTTTACCAATTCTTGCTAATATTTATATGCATTATTTTCAAATTATGATCTTTAAGAAATTTTTCTCCCCTTTTTGAACCTGTTACGCTGACGACACTTTCACATTTATCAACACACTTCATCAGAATATTGACAACGTATTGCAATTTATAAACTCTATAGATGATAATATCCAATTTACATATGAATCAGAAAATAATGGTTTGTTTCCTTTCCCTGACACAATTGTTTCTTGCGTTAAAAGAGTCTTTCATGTCACCATCTATCGTAAACATTTTGCAGTCTCTTTACCTCCTCATGTGCGTTCATGACATTCACCTATTAAAAAAAAAAAAAAAAAAAAAAATTATATTTTTGTTAACTATGAGCTTAATATTAGTTCCAATTCCGTTTTACTGAACTTTAAAATTAAATATCTGAAAGCCATTGCAATTCTTAAAGGTTATACCTTTAAGAATTGCAATGGTATAACCCTTAAGGTATAACCCTTTAAAGGTATAACCCTTCCATTAAAGATAAAGCTATTCAAAAATCCCAGATTTCTCGTACTTCGTCTCCTAAATCTGTTTCTTCGATTATCAGCATTGTTTTACCCTATTTTCCTAAATCAAGTTATGCTTAAATCATAGCTTAAATTCTCAAACCGTATGATTTTAAATTAAATTTTTCGCCTTCTAATAAATTCACCCTTTCTTATTAAAAGATCCCATAAATATGCATAAGTCTTGTGGTATTTATAGTATTTGCTGCCATATGGTTTATCATACACATAGACTAATAATCAAGGAAGATTGCGCGCGTCAGTACTCAAATGCTTACATTCATCTTCTAGAGTGCCATGCCAGCGAATGCTACACTTACGACGCAGTTCCTTGAAGTAGGGTATTCATATTTGGTGCATTTATCGCTGTTTGTTGTGGGTGTTGCCTAGCTGACTGATTGACAGAGAGACGAGACGATTCAAAAATCTCGCCAACAAGTCGCCAACCAATCAGATTGCAGCATTCTTGCAACCCTATACCCGGCATTCCTAGATTTTTTGAACCGAAATCAAATCACGTACAAGCTATCTTATTCATTATACATCAATGACCATACACTGATAAACGCAGTGTTCAATTCAGTTAAAAAAATATATATATATCAGTTACGTTCGGAAAGAAGAAACCAAGAAATCGGACATATTTAAGCATTTGCTGGGAGAAAAACCGTAATTTTAAATTGTATACGTCTAAAATAACTTGCAGGCCCAAATGTATACTTGAACTCGATTTGTTTGAAGCTTCTTACATCTTTAAGAATCTTAAAAACATTGTTGATTGTGTTTTCGCTGTACCCCCTTTTTTCTGATTGTTACAAATTTTACATTCAATTCATACATTCTTAACTTTTTCTACATTTTTCACGTCTAACGTTTCCCAATTTCCTTTAGGCTAATCACTTACATTCGGCCGAATTTTATAGGTTAAACGATAGTAGAAACTTATTTTTCTCCTTCGTATAAGAGGAACCATCTTTCATTTCTTTATAAACTGATGACAGTATGCTAAATGCTATCGAAACAGCTATCCACTATTTCATTATTTCCTTTGCTATTCAAGACGTTGAAGATTTTTCCTGTGTTTAAAAATGTTATTGCTTTATATATTTACTGGTGGAGAAAAATTAATAAACTAAAACTTCTGTATTTTTAACTGATTTGATTTTTATCTACTATTTTAACTGTTAATGTTTTTTTTAAAGTTTTCTGATTCAAACACGGTAAATTATAAAAAGTCCATGTGATTATCAATCATTTTAATTAGTAAATTCTTTTATTGAAAAGTTAGTATACATTTAATTTGTATGTTTACAACGATGTCGTTTCTGTAATGTTCATTTGAAGTATATTTATATAAGTGATTTATAAATTCAGCTTCCATAAACGACGAAGTAAAGATAAATATATATTCTAAACTCTTCATTTAATTTACTATAAACATTGTAGTTTCAAAAAGTATTTCAGCTTGGTCTCATAGTCCATAGGGATTTTCAAACAATGCAAGCGAATTCGGAAATTGAATCTCTCATAACACCTCACTAAATGACTAGTTGTCTCTAAATTAAAATTGAGAATTTAAACTCTCGGATTTAAATTGTAAAACAGTCGAAAATTTTCCTTTACAGTGAAAATTTGAATCATAAGTGAGAAAGCACAATGTGTTTTCTAATTTAAACATGAGTCTGTGTAATGATTTTCTCTCTCGCGAGAGAAAATTTCGATCGTATTGTCAATTTAATAATGAATGTATAATTAATTTTTATCATGCCTTTACTGAAATAGTGAGTGGTCTTTGTTTTCATACATAACGAATTCTTAAAAGTGTGACTTTTAATTAACTATGATTTAAGTTTTATTTTTCTTATAAAAATTCTGTTCAGAGAAGAGAAAGTAATTAATGTAGTTCAGAAAAATGAAGTACGTTTTCGGTTTTAATTAAAACGTTCACATTAAAAAGTCTTCAAAAGAATAATACTTTGAAAAATATTGTTTTTTAGCGGTTTCATCTATCTTAGTTTTCTGAGATATTATTATTATTATCATTATTTCTGTCAGAAAAGACTATGTTAGGTATTTTTCATTTATTTACTTATAATTAGAAAAAGAAATGCACTATTGATAGATCTGGTGTTGAAGTTTGTGTTGATGTCTTATTGTCTATATATTGGAATTATATTGAATGGGATACTCCGGTGGGTTTTTTAAGGTATTTTAGCGTACATTAAAGCGTGTTTCTAACAGTGAAAGTCTTCATATGCGTATACCGAGAAAATTTTGAAAAAATAACCGAAGACTCTTATCATGTAGTTATGTATGTTCATTAAATATATATAGTCACGTAGATGTTGTGAAGAGCCAAAGTGAGCACTCGAAGGGAAGTTACAAGCGTAGTTTATTAGCAGAACGAACTTGTAATAGAGCTACACTCGGCTGAGAAAATACTCAAACTGAGTAACAAGTCGCTTAAATACAATATTCGAATATTTCAGAATACAAGATTAATATAAATTAGAATATTCTGGAAACTGCTAGAATAAGAGAATTATAAGAATTTAGAAATAATTTTTTTAGAGTAATTAAATCTACTTGCCCCCAGGCGGAATCGAACCGTGACCGTTTGGGTGACAGTCTAAAGACATACCTCTCAACACGGCGGCTGTACAGAAAGTTGACTTTGTGGCATTGCCCTCCTTTCAAAGAACAGCGTCTCGCTGTTTTAGGACTTCTGGGTTAAAGCTCTAGTCCTCGATCGCGTCATGGGTCCTCTGTAAGTATTGTTCGTTTTAGAAGGAACAACATCATCCTGATTTTGTGTGTCTTCGTTCTCAATTTGATCGTCCGGATGCATATATACAATCTTTACCCGAATTCGGTCACGGGCGAATTTCAGTACTCCTGATTCGCTGTTTCCTTTACAGTCGGCTCTGACGTCATGCTTTACATACAGAGAAACATTCTGTAGTAGTGATATTTTCCCCTCCTATCTTTCGGTAAAATATCTTTCTTTTCAAAAACAAATCTGTTATCTCCATTTTCTAATAAAGTTAAATCTACTTTAGGGAATACTATTACTATAAGTAACAATTAAAAATTAAGAAGATTGTTACAGATAGATGAATTAAACGAAAAATAAATTGCAAAGCGATTCTATGTTTATATGATATTTTTCTAGTTTTTTAAATTTTTTTTACTTGTTAAATAAATATACACCACATTATTCGAGTTTAAATATCCAAGTAATTTTTATTTTTAATGTGTTTTAAATCATGAACAATTGTGTGCTAGACATGATTACCTAATTATTTAAAAGCATTTAAAAATATGTAGTGGCGCCATCTGTTGCTTTATAGAATATCTGTTTTATATTTGCATTTTAAATTATATTTCCTTCTGTTAATTTAATTAGGCATAAATTTGTGTATATTTTTTATTTTTAAAATAAGATTCTTTAAAAGCTTAAACATATTATGAATAACAGTAGAATAAAAAAAATATTTTACCTGTAACACAATTAAGTTATCTCAAAAGGTGTATTTAAAAATATGTATGGTGTAATGGATATTAATGTAAGAAATGCGCTATATCATTGTTCAAGTAATTATTTACTTAATTATAAGTTTTCTCTTGAGATGTATTTAATTACGACATATTTCATTTATTACTATATTTCTCATGATGGGGTATGGTAAAATAGTGAGAAAGCCTGTTTGCTGTTTGAAAGAAATAGTCCTCTCTTTGCCTCTCGCAGTGTTTATTTATTTATTTTAAA
This sequence comes from Salticus scenicus, assembly GCA_963930645.1. Taxonomy (NCBI): domain Eukaryota; kingdom Metazoa; phylum Arthropoda; class Arachnida; order Araneae; family Salticidae; genus Salticus; species Salticus scenicus. Next base: position 301,450,704 of record OZ005649.1, read on the forward strand.
TTATTTTAAAAAAGAAGAAAAGAAAGAAAAATTATTTAAGATCCATATGTTGTTATTAAAATAATAATTAAATGCCTCCAAATAAATTAGCCTTCAATCCTCCCCCCCCATGATAAAAAAACAAACAAATAAATAAATAGCGTAAATTATTAAAATGGTGTTGAAAGATATAAAAAAATTTTACCTTTAAATTGAAATAAAGGCATCCCTGGTTATTCATTTTTTTTTTTTTGTTTTTTTTTAATCAAAATATTTTTGTTCAATAGTTTTTCAAGAAGGCATTTTAGATTGTTCTAATTTGTTAAATTTGTCCAATATATTATTTTCCAAATATATACTATGCTTTGTAATCATGCAAAATTTGATTGTGAGATTTTGGCGCTACTTTCTGAGGCCTACTGAATTCGCAATTTTTAACAATATGCATCTATGTGTGTACGAGTGAACATGTTAGCATGCAAACACCTTACCAAATTGAGTTAAACGTTGGTAGGCATGTTATAAGGTCATCGTCCCATAACCTGTATAGATTACGACGAGTATATGATTATATTCTTTTACAGAAATACAAAGAAAAGCCTTTATAATTATGCTATGTAGATTCAAATTATTTGAAATATGTTAACATTAAACTTCATAATCGATTAAGGTAAATTTGAATAGGCATGTTAGAAGTCATCGATGCATGAAATATATAAATTTCCATGAATGCAGAATATATATGCCGTGATTTTCAGTAACATTTAAATTGAATTACAATAAGTGTTATGCGAGGGTTTTTGGTATGATCATGTATCTATTAACTGCTAAATTTTATAACGTTATTAAATTGTTCACATTATATATATGCGTGTGTGCGTATATTACAGAAATGTAAAATATCGTTTTTAAAGGTTACGGTTTATGAACTCATTTATGTAATATCTTTCTGATAATATTGGTTTATTATGAGAAACAATATGCTTAATATTTATATTTCTTTTATAGGAAAGTGTGAAATAGTTTACATATATCCCATCCTATTGGAACTAATTATATTAATTAAGTTCATTAAATTCCTTAAAAGAGTAAAACTGATATACGTTTGAAAATTTTATTGAAGAGTGGTTGTTACTGAAAACTGTTTGCTTGATATTGTTATTCTTCTAATGGGACGCACCAAAAAATTAGGAAACATTATCTTCCATTTTCTGAATATCTTAATTTCCCCCAGAAGAAATATTCAAACACCGTATTACATTTTTCCCTTTTTGGTATTTTACTAGATTAATTAATGATTCCCCCCCCCCCCTTATATATGCTTTTTAAAATTTAGAATATAAAAATTTACAATACGCTAGAATAAAATTACAAATAGTGATACTTACGAGTAAATAAATTTTTCTCCAGAAGATTTGATGATCTTGAGTTCCATTTAGTATTAGTTAATTTATCGAATTCTTTAACCCATACATTGTAGTCTTCTTAATTATTAATATTGCTGCGTATCGTAATGCTATTCGCCGAAATTGATTCCACTTCATTAGAAAATGAAGATGTCAGATTTGTTTCCGAAAAGACAGACATTTTATTTTAGTTATATAAAAACTTATAACAAATACAATTCAGCGTATGGTCTGACGTCAGAGCCAGGAAACAGCGAAACAGGAGTACTGAAATTCGCCCGTGATCAAATTCGGGTAAAGATTGTATATATGCTTTCCGGATCATGGTAGGTTTTCATACGTAATACATGGACAACGTCTTTTGGTTTTCTTCTTCGTGACGTTGGATAAAAATCTTGCACTTCATAGGTGACGTCTGAAAAATGTCGCAAAACCTGATATGGTCCAAAATATCTTCTTAAAAGTTTTTTGGTGAGGCCGACTTTTCGGACTGGAGTATACACCCGTACGAGATCTCCAGGAGGTAAGAAGCCATTCGGTGTTTGGAGTCGTAACGTCGACGGTCTTTATCTTGGAGTTTTATCTTGGAGTCGACGGTCTTTATCTTGGACGGTCTTTTCAGAGTTTTCACTCTTGCTCGCTGTCTGGATTTTTCAGTTCTGGCAATTATCTTGGCGATGTGTTCGTCGTCTACATCGTCAGGGCAAAATGGTAACATTGTGTTCAGCGTCATTTCAGCCTCACGTCCGTGAAATAAATAAAAAGGCGTAAAACCCGTCGTCTCTTGTTTAGCGGTATTATTAGCAAAGTTTACAAATGGTAGAGGTAGAATATCGTCCCAATTCTTCTGTTCTGTATCCACGTAAATGGACAACATGTCGGCCAAAGTTTTATTAAACCGTTCGGTCAGTCCATTTGTTTGAGGGTGATATGCTGTCGTCATACGATGATCGATATTACACAATTCGACGAGAGCGGAAACGAGCTTGGATTGGAAGACAGCTTCACGAACTGTGATAATTACTGGGGGAGCTCCATGCCTTAGGAAAATTTCTTCGAGCAAGAACTTCGCTACTTCTTCGAATTAAGCGGTCGGTAAAGACTTCGTTACTGCATATCTCGTTAAGTAATCCGTGCAAACTAGATCCATTTGTTTCGACGCGACGAGTAGATTTCGGAAATCTTCTTAGAAGATCGATACCAATGCGATGGAAAGGTGCTATAGCTGGAGGGATGGAAACTAAGCGTTCAGGAGGTCGTTGAGGAACGGATTTTCTCCTCTGGCATTAACAACAGTGCATCACTTATCGAACGACATTTCTGTACATCCCAGGCCAGTAAAACCTTTTGCGGATTCTGTCATAAGTTTTCGCGAAACCAAGATGTCCTGCGGTGGGAGCGTCGTGGAAATGTCTCAGTATGTCCGCTTGTAGATGTTTGGGGATGATTGGCAGCCACTTTTTCCATCAGGTCGAAATTCTTTCTGCGTAATACTCCGTCAATTAATTCAAATTCTCTATTATCCGCGCTGGAGCGGTTATTCGAAGGAATAAATTTTGCAAGATCTGGGTCTTTCTTCTGTTCAATCGCAAGGTTCATACTCGTAGTCGCTGTTAGATATTTTCCATGTTTTATTTTATTCTCTCATTTTTATATTTTTAACTCACGTGATGTATTTTTGTTATTGTAAAAAAAAAAAAAAGATTATTGAGATGATGCTCGTGTGCGTGCATCTAGTTTTTTTTCTGAGTATTCAAATTTTTCAGTGGAATAAAAGCAGCAAATAGATTTTGTTGTTATTAGAATTTATTTAGTTTTTTTGGAAAGCTTAGGAGTTTAAAATAACTTCTTTTGTATGCTTTAAGTTTATTTGGCGTCCGCAATTATATATATAGTAAGCTAGAGAGTTAAAATAACTTTCTTTTTGTACGCTTAAATAACATTTTGTGGGGTCTGCGCGACAGGACGAAGTGAAACAATATGTTTCAAGCAATTAAAGGTTTTAGAAAAGCCGATCTGAAGTTTGTAGCGGAAGAGCTTGGCGAAATAATTCCTCCTGAATGTACTATTGCTACCTTGAAGGAAATTATATTGAATAGCAACGAATACAAGAAAGATGCCAATTTTATGCAAGAGATTCTATCAACGGCTGTTGTTGAGAGGCAAGAAAGGGAAAAACAAAACTACTTATTGAACAAGAATTACAGATAAAGAAGATGGAATTAGACCAACAGTTGGAATTAGCTAGAATACAGTCACAGGCACACAATCAGGGTGAATCAATCATAACTATTAGTGAAAATAATGCATCTAGAAGAAAAATTTCCTTACCCAAGTTACAATTCCGACAATTTGATGGGGATTTAAAAGAATGGCTACCATTCTGGAGTCAGTTTGAGCAGATAGATAAAGATAACGATATTCCTCCAGAAAACAAATTCCAGTACCTCATTCAAGCAACGGTCGCTGGTTCCAGAGCACGAGAAGTTGTAGATAGTTTTCTGCCAACTGGCGCCAACTATGCCAAAGTTATAGAGAGTCTAAAAGCTCGTTATGGAAGAGATGATCTTCTAGTTGAAGTGTACGTTAGAGAATTATTAAAATTAATTATAGTTGCGCATACAAAAATAAAATTTTCTCTTACTTCATTGTACGATAAACTTGAATCATATTTAAGGGCTCTTGAAACGTTGGGTGTCACTACTGATAAATGCGCTTCTATATTATATCCTATGGTAGAATCCTGTTTTCCAGCTGAATTTTTGAAAGCTTGGAATAGAAGTAACATTGTTTCTACTAGTTCTGATGCGAAAGAACGGTTGGACAATTTGATGCAATTTCTCAAATGCGAAGTTGAAGGAGATGAAAGAATAAATTTGGCGGTAGCCGGTTTTGGTCTGGGGAAGAAAAATGATGACCGAAATTATAGAAAAAGGAGGACTTACACTGATGTTGTTAAGCCTATACCCACTGCCTCTACTTTATTAACGACTTCTTTTAAACAGGATCTAAAGAAAAATTGCGTGTTTTGTGATGGAAAGCATACGAGTTCAGACTGTTTTACGGCACGAAAGATGAGTCTTAATGAGAAGCAGAATGTTCTAAAGGATAAGAAGTGCTGTTTCCTCTGTTTGGGGTCAGGTCACACTACCAAACAGTGTAAAGCTGTCCTGAAGTGTTTCATCTGTGATAGAAAACATTCCAACGTAATGTGCCAAAGTCTTGATAAAGGCAAAACAAATGAAAGGGATGAGAAAGAAAAGTCAAATGAAAGTGAAGTAAATATGGCAAATTTCAATAAAAATCCAAGGGTATTTCTTCAAACTATAAAAGCAAAAGTCGTCTCTGATAATAAAGAAAAGGATATTCGTCTAATTTTGGATACTGGTTCACAAAGATCGTATATTTTGAAGAAATTAGCAGAAGAAATGAAATATGCAGCCATTAAAAAAGAAAAGGTTGTGCATTCACTTTTTGGTGGAGTCTCAACCAAAGAATATGAACATAACTTTTATAAAATAAGATTAAGAGATTTAACAGGGAAATTCAGATGCAATTTTGCAGTTTTGGATCAAAATATTATATGTGAAAATGTTAAGCCTGTGGGAAAAGGTTCTTGGCTGAAAGAATTGGCCGAGAAAGGCATTGTTTTGACAGATGTTGGCGATGCAGATGAATCTATTCAAGTACTGATTGGAGCCGATATAATCGGTAAACTATTGACAGGTCGAAGAGAAGTGTTGTCTTCTGGGCTAGTTGCAATGGAAACACTTTTTGGCTGGACATTGATGGGAAAAGTTCCTCAAGAAAGTTCATCTAAAGAAAATTTAGCTCTATCAGTTACTTCCATGTTTGTAAAAGAAGCAGAAATTTCCGACTTATGGAGATTAGATTTACTTGGAATAAGTGATCCAATCGAAAAGCTATCTAAGATGGAAGTAGATCGTCAAGTAAAAGAGCACTTTCTACAGACAGTAACACGGAATAAAGACGGTCGTTATGAAATATCCTTGCCATGGGCTGAAGATAAACCACCTTTACCTGATAATTTGTGTTTAGCCAAGAAAAGGTTAACGAATGTCACACAAAAACTACTTGCGAGTAATATTTATGGAAAATATGAGGAAGTACTTTTAGGATGGCTTGGCGACAAAATTATTGAAGAGGTTCCTGAATGTGAAAGGTCCTTTTATGGACACTACTTACCTCATCGACCAGTTATAAAGGAGAATAGCACTACTCCAATTCGTCCAGTATTCGACGCATCAGCAACAATCCAAAACCATCCATCTTTGAATCAATGTCTACACTGCGGTCCAAATCTCATTGAATTAATTCCTGACATACTTTTGCGATTTAGAGAAAATAAATTCGGTGTCTTAGCTGATATCAAGAAAGCGTTTTTGCAAATAAGCATCCGGAAAGAAGATCGGGATTTTTTACGTTTCCTCTGGTGGAGCAATCCAGAACAAAGTGAGCTTAGAATATTTCGTCATGCTAGAGTCGTTTTTGGAGTCAAGAGTTCACCCTTTTTGCTAGCTTCAATAATAGAATACCATATTAAAAATGATGAAGAATACGACCCAGAACTTAAGCAAAGATTGTTGAGGAGCTTCTATGTTGACACGAGTGTCCGTACGGAGGAAGAGTTAAAGATATTTATTACTTGCTCTAAAAACCTAATGTCTAAAGGCGGATTCGACCTAAGAGGATGGGAACATACAGAAGAGAGAAAGGACACGGAACACGGTAAAGAAGCTGTTGTACTTGGATTACACTGGAACAGATTTTCGGACATTTTACAGGTCAATGTACCCTGGACGAAAGATGTAAGTCTGGAAAAAACAACAAAACGTACTATGCTATCAGTGGCACATAAAGTTTTTGATCCAATTGGTTTTACTTCACCAGTCATGATTTGCCCCAAGATGATGTTACAGAAAACCTGGAAAATTGGTTTAACCTGGGATGAAGAAATTACCGGGGATCAAAAAAACGAGTTTATCGGATGGTTTCGTGAATTAAATATATTGGAACAAATTGAGATTCCGCGATACATTCAAGTCACTCCAGATAATTTTAAAAAATGTACTCTTCATACATTTTGTGATGCTAGTAATCAGGCATATGCTGCCGTTGTCTTTTTGAGAATAGAAAAAGCTGATCAAGTGAAATTATTCCTTCTGGCTGCCAAATCCCGCATCAGTCCTTTAAAGTGCCCAACTATACCTCGAATGGAGCTTTTAGCGGCTTTGATTGGTGCCAGATTATCGAAATCAGTAACAGATGCATTCAGTTGGGAAAATATGGAAAGATATTTTTTGGAGTGATTCCACGACAGTTCTTGCATGGATAATCAGAGAAGAGAACTGGTCAGTTTTCGTTAGGAACCGAGTTCAAGAAATCAGGAGTTTGACTGATGATTCTTTATGGAAATATATTCCCAGTGAAATTAACCCATCGGATCTACCCTCTAGAGGTTGTAAAGCCAAACAACTTGTCTCTCTCAAATGGTGGGAGGGTCCATCGTGGCTTAAGAATCCATATGAGTACAACAAACATATGAATTTCATCTGCCAGAATATAAATGAAGGAGACGTTGAAAGAGAAAAGTTAAAATCTACAGAATTACTGATAAATGTAGATGAAAATTCACAGAATACTTGGTACTATCACTATTTTTCATGTTATGAGAAAATCGTTCGCCTTGTGGGATGGATTCTCCATTTTAAACATAATACTTGTAATCCAAAGGATAAAGTGAAAGGAGAATTGACAAGTCAGGAATTTCACAAAGCAGAAATGAAAATGGCTTGGATGATTCAGAAGGAAGCTTTTTCCTCTAAAGATTATGAGAAATTGAAAACTCTTGAGACTTTCAAAGATGAGGAAGATATAATACGCGTGAAAACTAAAATTTTGTATAGACAAGACAAGAAGGATTTTCTCACACCTATCCTTCTACCATCTAATCATGAAGTTGTTAAACGACTAATTTCAAATTTTCATCTGAAAAATTGTCACGCAGGTCCTCAGATTCTTTTAAATTTGATTAGAGAAAAATATTGGATTTTGAATGGAAGAAGAACTGTGACATCTGTTTTATCTAAATGTACTACTTGTAAAAGATTCAATTCTAAGAACGTTGAATCTTCGCCTATTTCTCTACCAGAAAATCGAGTAAAAGATGCAGCTGTGTTTCAGATCATTGGTATTGATATGGCCGGTCCTTTGTTTCTGAAAGACAATCAAAAGAGTTGGGTTATCTTGTTCACATGTGCTATCTATCGGGCAGTACATTTTGAACTTATTACATCAGCATCTACCGAGGTTTTTTTGATGGCTTTAAGAAGATTTATATCTCGTAGAGGAAGATGTTCCATTATATATTGCGACAATGGCTCTAATTTTGTTGGTGCAGCTAACTATTTGAAACGACTGAACTGGAATCATATACAAAAGGATGGAGCAACCAATTCAATTGAATGGAAATTCAATCCGCCAACTGCGGCGTGGTGGGGCGGATGGTGGGAGAGGCTCATCAGACTGATGAAAGATCTATTAAAAAGAGTCCTTGGGCGAGCGTGCTTGAATTATGAAGAAATGATTACTGTATTGGCTGATTGCGAAAGCATTATAAATTCTCGACCTTTGACTTACATGTCAGAGCAAGAATCTATTAAACCAATTTCTCCTGCCATGTTTTTGAAAGATATTCAGGAATGTATTGTACCAGACATTGATGCAGTCGAGGGAAACTCTTTTAAACGAAGGCTTAAATACAGACAAGCACTGCAGAAAAGTTTAAGAAATCGATTTAGATCAGAGTATTTGGGTTTACTTATTCAGCGACCGAATGTGAGAAGAAGCCAACTGACAGTTTCCGTAGGAGACATTGTGTTGGTGGGAGCGGACAATAAAAAAAGGATGCACTGGCCATTAGGACGCATCATAGAGCTTATTCATGGCAAAGATGGAAAAGTGCGCCTTGTAAGGTTACAAACATCTCATTCAGAGATACTTCGACCAATACAAAGAATCTATCCTCTAGAAGTATCATCTAGTAACGGTGCTGAAAATACGTTGCCTAATCCAGCTGTGAAGGAAGCACAAATTGAAAAGTCTTTGGAGGATAAGTCCTGCATAGAAATTAGAAAGACTAGATCTGGAAGACTAATTAAAATGCCAGACAGACTGATTTTATGAAGTTTATGAAATCTACTAGAAATATCAAAATGAAGAGTTTTGATTATAAGATATAATCAAAAGGTGGGAGGATGTTAGATATTGTCCATGTTTTATTTTATTCTCTCATTTTTATATTTTTAACTCACGTGATGTATTTTTGTTATTGTAAAAAAAAAAAAAATAAGATTATTGAGATGATGCTCGTGTGCGTGCATCTAGTTTTTTTTCTGAGTATTCAAATTTTTCTGTGGAATAAAAGCAGCAAATAGATTTTGTTGTTATTAGAATTTATTTAGTTTTTTAGAAAGCTTAGGAGTTTAAAATAACTTCTTTTGTATGCTTTAAGTTTATTTGGCGTCCGCAATTATATATATAGTAAGCTAGAGAGTTAAAATAACTTTCTTTTTGTACGCTTAAATAACAGTCGCAGCTAGAAATTTCTCTGGCGTCTCAGCTTCGTCCACTGGATTTCTTGAGAGTATGTCAGCATCCCTGTGCTTCCTACCGGTTTTATATAACACTGAGAAATCCTGTTCTTGAAGTCGAAGGGCCCATCTTGCCAGTCTTCAATATGGATCCTTTAGACTCATAAGCCAGCATAGTGAATAACGATCTGTTACAACAGTAAAATGCTTTCCGAATAGATACGGCGGGAATTTGTTGATAGTCCATACAATGGCAAGGCATTCCCGTTCTGTGGTGGAATAATTCTTTTCGGCTTTCGTCAAGGTTCTTGAGGCGTACTATACAACTTTTTCGGCATTGTCCTGAATTTGAACGAGGACTGCCCCAATACCATACCCACTGGTATCTGTATGAATTTCTGTAGAGGCGCTTTCGTCGTACATTCCTAATACTGGATCAGGAGTGAGGACTGACTTCTGGCTGTTAAAGTATTTGGCCTCTTCAGGACCCCAATGGAATTTCGCATCATCTTTTAGAAACAACTGCAAGGGTTCAGCGAGATAACAAAAGCCCTTAATAAATCTTCGTAAGTATGAGCAAAGTCCAAGAAAGTTTTGTATATCATGTACATTCTTTGGAGTTGAAAAATTGCACTTTGTCGGGATTTCGATGGACGCCATTACTAGAAACAAGATGACCCAGTATTTTTACTTCTTTGGCCGCAAATAGACACTCCTTTGAGTTGAGTACAAAACCAGCTTCCTGAAGGCATTTCAAAACAAACCTTAGTCGGGTGAGATGTTCTTCAAAAGTTTCTGAAAATACCACGATGTCATCTAAATAACAAAAACACACAGTCCATTTTAAATGACGTAGCAAATTGTTCATCCCATCATTCTTTCGAAGGTCGCAAGTGCGTTACAGAGCCCAAACGGCATGACCTTAAACTCGTATAAGCGTTCGGGGGTTATGAATGCTGTCTTTTCTCGATCCGCTTCGTTTACTTCTATCTGCCAATAGCCAGAGCAAAGGTCCATGGAAGAAGAGAATTTGGCGTTTTTCAAACACTCTAGCGTATCGTTGATACGAGGTAGAGGATATATATCTCTTTTCAAGATCTTATTGAGCTTCCGATAATCTACTCAAAAATGCCAGCTCCCATCTTTTTTCCTAACGAGCATCACGGGTGAAGACCAGGGACTTTCAGATGGCTGGATGATACCTTTATCAAGCATTTTCTGAACTTCCTCACGAATTACACGTCTTTCGGTGGATGATACTCGGTAGGCTCGTTGGCTGATTGCTGCATGATCACCTGCATGTATCCTGTGTTTCACATTCGACCATGAGGCTGTCGACTTGTCAGTCTTCTCGAAAAGTCCAGAAAACTCTCGAAGCATCCATCAGGGGATTTGACGTGTCTCGCGTAGTCAGGCCATCCGTCGTGTCGGCAACCGTACATAAATGTCCTTCATTTAGTGGTTCGGCTAGATTTAAGCACATGCTTTAGGAATGACTGGGTTCCTGGACTGGAGGTTGGCGACCAAGATTTCACTTTGCCTATTATGATATAAGGATACCATGGATGGTAGGGGAGAGTGGGGTTGAATGGGACAATAGCTAGATTTTTATGTTTTACAAGAACGAGAAAATTGACATTTTTTCTGGTATATGGCAGTAGTGAGGTCATTCATCAAGTGTAGTTTCAAGATTGTGCTAACCATAGAAGGACAGAAAAAATTAAAGTGTGTTTTTCAGCTGCAAAAGTAAGTTTTTACTGATTCAATTAAGTAGTAGTTAAGACATTAACAATTTGCTTATAGTTAATTATGACTGCTATATGGTGAAAAGGCATAATCTTTTATGCTACAACATGTCTAGGACGTCCACAGAGGAAGCAGATTGGTCTGTTGTCAGCAGTTCTCCAGAGGTCAGTTTTTCTCGGCTGCATGGGTGATCTCTGGACAGGAACTCTGGATTCCCTGGTTACAGTGGCATATGTTGGTCGTCGTGGAGTTTTGGTTGGTATTGCTGAAACGGGGGCTAGAGCCTTTTGAACTTCGTCTTGGACTATTTCTTCCAGGAATTGTGAACATGGCTGTGATGTTTCTTTCGTTGGTTGATCAGTCGATGGACTTCCTCCTGTACAATTTGGCGGATAAGGGAAACCAAATCTAGTTTCTCCTCCATAGCTGCCACTTGTATGACGTTCGGAAGCCTCTCAAATCTTCGTCATCCAACCCTCTTGTGCTTCATGTCCTCGATGTAGTTGCACCATTTAATAAAATCAGTTGTGGTGCTGATTTCTTTCGTCATCAGGGTCTAATAAATGTCCTCCACAATGCCTTTCATTAGGTGAGACAATTTTTCGTCTTCAGTCATGGAAGGATTAATTTCTTGGCACAGACCTAAGACACTCAGTATATAGGACTGCGTACTCTCTCCTAACCGCTGTGCTCTTTACTTCAATTGCTCCTCCGCCTTCCTCGTATACTTTTGTCGGTCGCCGAAAAGTCCGCTTAATTCCTTCTTGAACACCTCCCAGGAATTCAGAGCGTCTTCATTGTTTATGTACCACTGCTTTGCCGTACCATCCAGGAAGAAATACACATTGACTAAACACATCATGTCATTCCATTTGTTGAATTTAGCCACTCGATAGTATTCGTTAAGCCATTTCAGAGGGTCTTCTCCAGGCACTTCTTGGAAGGTCGATGGGCTCCTATGTTGCTGATAGGTAGGAATCATTACGACGGGCTTCGTCTCTTCTGGTATTTTGGGCATTTTGGTATCTTCCGGCATTTTCGTTTTCTTTTTGCTGTCTGGAAAATAAAGTTCGTATTCGGGAGACTGCCCTCTTAAACATAGACTTGTGAGAAGATTGTCACTGTTGTCCACGTTTGCAAGGTTTATTACCCGGCGCCTCCACCAAAAATGTCACGTAGATGTTGTGAAGAGCCAAAGTAAGCAGTCGAAGTGAAGTAACAATCGTAGTTTATTAGCAGAACAACCTTGTAATACAGCTACACTCGGCTGAGAATACACTCAAACTGAGGAACAAGTCGCTTAAATACAATATTCGAATATTCCAGAATACAAGATTAACATAAATTAGAATATTCTGGAAACTGCTAGAATAGGAAATTAAATATGCAAAGAGAATTATAAGAATTTAGAAATAATTTTTTAGAGTCTTTAAATCTACTTGCCCCCGGCCGGAATCGAACCAAGGCCGTCTGGGCAAATCCACTCTCCAAAGACATACCTGTACGCCACGGCGGCTGTACAGAAAACTGACTTTGTGGCAATATATATATATATGTATCATATATATATAATTTGAATAATTTAATATATATATATATATATATATATATCGGCGTAATCTGTATAAATCATCTGTAAAAAAGTAATGAAAATTTTCGTTTCTGGGCTATTTATCGCTCATTGGCGACAATAGAAATTTTCAAACATATTTCTTTTTTTTCTTTTTTTTTTTTTTTTTTTTTTTTTTTGGATAATGTTTTAAGGGATTCTTTTTCTATACTCTTCGCATTAAAATAATTTAAGTAAGATTACTTTAAATGAACACTTTTGTAACTACAATTTTGTCACATATATTTTTTTATAAATGTGTAAATTGAAATCTAATGTTAATTGAAGAACACGGAAATTAGCTTAAACTTATTTGAGATTTGCGTGTTATAGTTTAAAATAAAACATTATATATATTTTTATTTTACAATAAAGTAAAAAGGACATGACAGTTTACAAATGAAGAATGCCGATCAATTATTGGAACGCCTTTTTATTTTCAAGAAAAAGCGGTTAAAATTGATTTAGAATTTCTTTAAAAATTGATTAAGATATTTTTAACTACTCAATATTAAAGCCTAATTTTTAACATAGTAGACACTCTAAGATTGAAAATATACAGTATTCCGATCATTAACTTTTTATTACACCGGTTGGGTAAAATTTAATGCCCTTTATGCACATGAATATTTCTGTGTGGACCAGTAAATGTTAATGCTAATCATACTATATTCTGCATAATTTTTTTTCTAGTATGAGTATTAACTACCAATTTCATTATTATTTGTGCACAGTAAATAGAGAAATACCTTTCATAAAACGCAATGCTTTAGCATTACGTCTGGTGTCCCTTTACAAAAATCACTTATGACATTCATTAAGTATTTAATAAGCAACATCTCATAGTGAACTTGAGTAACATATATCGATTTTAAGGAATTCCATGAATATGTAAAGGAGTGAGAGCGCAGACATCGACGAATTAAAATCATAATAACACTTAACTATTTGCTGTCCACAATCTTGTTTTACTCATAAACACAGAATTATTTATATTCACGAAGTGATGAATGGCATTAAAACGATAAACAATAATTTTATTTTAAATATTATATAATAATTAATTTAGTTTTTAAATAGAACTATCTGAACTGAAATAAAATTTTGCATAGAAAATAAACCAGCTTGAACGTGTAGTATGTTTCCCCTGCCAGTATGTTTTAAAGAGTTAAGGAGTGCAATTTAATACTTTCATCTGTCCAATTTTGTACATTTAAAACATATTATTTTCGACTTTTTAATTCTATGAATCACAAGGCAATTATATTCATTTAATATCGAATGCCCCCAGAAATTACAATCAAAGTTAGCAGAAAAGAAATAAATGATTTTTTACCGCTTATTTTTGAAAGAAAATTTTTGCAGAAAACATTCTGGGAGGAATGTTATTAAAAATAAGTGGTATATAATCTATAATACACCACCATGCTTCAAAAAGTTAAACATTGCTAGGAAGTGTTAGAAACGTTTAATAAAATAAAAATTCTATTGCTAACTTTCAGTTACAGCCTTTAATGTATCTAAATATTTTTGCGTGGTTCAGTAAATATTAATGCTAATTAAACTATGTTCTGTAGAAAACATTCTTTTTTTTTTTTTGCATGTGAATAATAAAAGTGAATTCTATTATGATTTGTGCAAAATAAAGGTATTAAAATGTGATTTATAAGTATAGAACGCAATAACATGCATCAGTTTCAAGGTATTTCATGAATATTTACGAAAGTTAGAGACAGACAAACAGACAGACGGCCAAACTAAAGTCAAAAATATTTTTAAACTTCGTTAGGAAGTGTTAAAACCGTCAATGGGACCATTATATTATACAACTTAGATTTAGAAAAAAAAAATATATCTCTCTCTATATATATTATATATATATATTCGTTGATAAGTTATTAAATCAAATAACAAAGGAAAAATTGTTTCTGATTTTACAGGCATTGACGTCTAAAACGGAATGATATCGCAAAATTTTTCATTCTATGCGGTTTTTTGACAAAAGGCTTAACGTGCATGCGCAAATGTTTTTGCCGAAATCTTCAAATCAAATGAAAATTTTTAAATAATCAAATTTTAAATTAGTTATAAGAATAAATCTTATGGCAAGTGTCATGTTATTTTGTCTAGTTGTTGTTACGTGATACTCGGATAAAAAATACATTTCAGGCAAACTGCCAGACACAGGAAATAGTTTGAAGGCATGTTTGGCTTCCTTCCTGTCTGAAGCGTAAAGTTATCGGGAAATTTTGTCCTTTTACAAATAAAAAGTGTTATTTATATTTTATAGATGCAATAATAATAATAATAATAATAATAAATATTTAATGTTAATTTACTTGAACATAATAAAAACTTCGTTACACAATATTCAGTAAATGTCTATGTATATGTATAAAAGCATTATTAGAAGCTCAGGAAGAACTCGTTATTCATTCTTAAAATAATAAAAGAGAATTTTATTCCACGGATTCTTGCGATGAACAAATATTCCTTAATTTTGAAGCATTCTTTTGCAGAAAATACCCAAAGGATATAAAATTTTAAAACTCTTCTAATTCCTTTACTTTTGACAAGAAAATAACTCAAGCGGACTAAAAGAGAATCATAATTAGAGTAATTTTGTTGTCTTAATTAGGACGTTGTTATTTTCTATACGATAAGAAGAAAATGACACGCCGCTCTTTTTAAAAACTTTTACTGCGGTTGAAGTTTTGCGTCTGTTATCAAAGATATATGAAATCCTGAAAGTTATCCAATTTCTGATTGAAAAATTAGTAGTTTCAGATCCTGTTAAATTTGTTAATCATACCTTGTTAGAGATTAATCCAATAATAAAATAAAAACTCATGCTTTTAAATCCGGAGGTGTTATAAGAGTATTGGATAAGATAAAAATAATTTCATGATTAAAAGTTACTTTATATCTTAAGATTATAAATTTAAATATAAATGTTTTTAAAATATGAAATTATTAAGAATTTTAGATAGTTATAAAAAAAAAAAAAAAAAAAAAAAAAAAAAGTGTATATTTTAAATTTGTATATATTGAGTTATAAGTAAATTGATATTACAAAACTAATTACGCTATTCGAAGTTTTTTATATTTTAAAATTTTAAAAATTAACTTTAATTATGATTAAAATAATAAGATAATTATGAAGAATTTTAGAAAATTATCAGAAGAAAATGACATGGTGATCTTTCTAAAAACTTTTACTGCTTTTGAAATTTTCATACGTAATGTGTTAGATTGAATAATATCCAATTTCTGATTAAAGAATTAGTAATTTTAGATCTTGTTGATTTAAATAATGATACATTTTTAGAGATTAAATCGATAAATATAATAAAAAAGTATGCATTTTAAACCTTGAAATCCGTAGATATTCTGTTATAACATCATTGATATTATAAGAAACATTTCTTGATAAAAATATACTCTATATCTTAAAGTTAAAAAAAAAAAAAAAAAAAGAATGTAAATATTTTTTTTAATATAAAGTAATAAAGAGTTTTAGAATGAAAAAAAAAGAAAAATCAATCTTTTACAATGTTGATATATTGAAAAAGCCATGTAGAAACCAGAAAAATAAATCTAAGTGAAAAGAGTATAAGCCTATTGCCTATGTGATAAGGGTAAATAAACCCCATTCTTGAAAAATATAACATTTCGACAGCCATAAAAATCTTTATGCGAAAAACTGTTGCGTGTAAGAACTTTTTTAGGTGTGTTTACTAGTCAATGCCAGTACTTTAGTTAAAATCTAACATTTTTGTGTTTTTATTTTACATCCTTTCAGTTGATCGAACCGTTAATAAGTAAAAATGAAACAAATTCAAAAAAATTCATAACTCGAGCAATAATTATTTGAAATATGATTGAATCACATTTTGGACGAATTTCAAAAATTTTCGAATTTCTCTTCTGCGGTAATGAAAATCGTTTTCACTGAATTGGATATCGTTAATAGATATGTTATTGGAAAAAAATAATCCTTTTGTGATAATGAATGTATAGGAAATCATTCTAATTGGGTCCTATTTTTATGTACATATCGATACTATTATTATATTATCAATATTATTATTATTATTATTATTATTATTATTACTATTATTAGTGTAAATCTTATTTAGGTTTTTGACTACAAATTCATGCGTGCTTGTTGACAACAAGGGCTTTATAATACAAGTGTACGGATTTCCTAACCTTATTGACTAATTGGTTGATTGGT
The DNA here is from genome assembly GCA_963930645.1 of Salticus scenicus. NCBI lineage: Eukaryota > Metazoa > Arthropoda > Arachnida > Araneae > Salticidae > Salticus > Salticus scenicus. The sequence goes on from OZ005649.1 coordinate 301,467,294, forward strand.
TACAATTTTAACTATCATGAATTTTAATAATCCTGCATAAAAGATAATATGTTTAAATATTTTTAAGTCTGTGTATCTCTCCGTGTATATTATATATATATATATTGTTGCGTACTTGGGGGTTCGTGAGTTGTCTGAGAATGAAAGGCCAAACTTACAAAAATTCAATAATTTATTCACAGAAAGTTCCAGAAAAATATAGGTCAATAAACCAATTATCAACTTCAATTCAAGCAGTAACCACAGCTTAAACAACAGCTGTCAATAGCAAATCCACAGTACAAACTGTATAGCAATAACACTTGAAGCAAGTCTCTCTCAAAGAGGCTCAAGAGCAATGCAAGCACTAGCGAAGCTGGCTGAGATCTGAACTGAACTGACTGCCTTGGCGAGGAAGCGCTCCTTATATGCTGTTCCATGGAACACAGATTTTTCGAGAAAACTCTAGAAAGTGGTCAACCAATCAACTTACAGCTTCCATATTTGGTATATCCCATATAAGGATTTTCTCGCCAAGGTCGCCAAAAAATCGCCAAGGTAGGAAAAAGTCGCCAAATTTGGCGCCAAATCCATTACCTGCATTACTATGCGTTTTTAAGGGAAAATAAGGCTATTTCAACGCTAAAACGACTAGAAATGCACAAAATTAGCACTTTATCAACTTACTAAGCCTCTTTGAAAGAATTTATACAAAAATAAACACAATTATTTACAATTTCGTAACACTGCCCCTCTCCCAAGGACTGCACGTCCCGGGCAGTGCAACCCTTGGTCAAGAGGCGAAACTAAACAAATTTTCACAATCTAAAACACAAAAACTAAGTTGCATATAACGATAAAATAGAAATACAAATCAAGTGAGAAATATTCACAAAATTCACAAATATGTTCAAATATTTATATACAAATATTTACAAAATTCACAAATATGTACAAATATTTATATACAATTATTTACATTACGCATGCGCAAATTTTACCAGTATTTACATTTTTAATTTTTAATATTACCGTTACTTGTGGTACTTGGCTAGCCTATTATAGTGCACCACCTTCGGTTTTGATGAAGGTGTTTTAGTGATCCGCACCACTACATCATTCAGCCTTTTTAAGACTGTGTATGGTCCGTCCCAGTTGCACTGTAACTTGGGAGAGAGTCCTTTGCGGCGAACAGGATTCCACAACCAGACCTTGTCTCCTTCCCGGAACTCATGTTGTGTAGCCTTTAGATCGTACCTTGTCTTCATTTTCTCCGTTGCGATGTGAATTCGCCCCCGAGCAAAGTTGTGAACGTCCTCAAATCGTGCCTGGAGATCTTGGATGTACTCCTCGGGCGATGAAGGCGCATCGGGTGCACAACCAAACAGGAGATCACATGGGAGACGAAGTTCACGTCCAAAGAGCATCTGGGCTGGAGTATAGCCGGTGGTTTCATGGACAGCACTTCGATAAGCCAGCAGGAACAATGGCAACTTCAAGTCCCAATCTTGCTGGTTCCTTGATACTAGAAGAGAGAGGTTATTCAGGATGGTACGATTGAAACTCTCGACCATGCCGTCCGACTGGGGATGTAAGGGTGTTGTCCAGGTTTTGTCTATGCCGAGTAGTTCACACAGTCCTTTGAAAACATCAGAGGTAAAGTTCCTACCTTGGTCGGTATGAAGTTGTAGGGGCGTGCCGTACCTTGACACCCATTGCTGCAGTAGGACTTCTGCGACTGTGCATGCCTCTTGATTGGGAATAGGATATGCCTCAGGCCACTTGGTGAAATAGTCCATCACGGCGAGAATGTATTTATTTCCACTGGAGGTCCGTGGCAAAGGACCCAAGATGTCGATTGCAATCCGTTCAAATGGTACTCCCACGTTATACCGTTGCAGTCTTCCTCGACTTCGTTTCTGCGGGCCTTTACGTGCCGCACAAGCATCACAGGATTTACACCATTTCTCCACATCCTCCTTTGCCTTGCACCAGTAGAAGCGTTCCCGAACTTTCTGCAGAGTCTTCATTATCCCAAAATGGCCTCCGGTAGAGCTACTATGCAGTTGTTCTAAAACAGCTGGAATTTTTGATCTTGGTAATAAAATCTGCCATCCGAAGCTTTTCCCATCATCAGATTCCCACTTTCTGTATAATACGCCGTTTCTGATATGAAGAGAGTCCCAAAGAGCCCAATAACTTTTCGTAATGGGACTAAACCTGGAAATGTCCTGCCAGATAGGTCTGTTGCTGGTCGTCTCCTTCAGCTGTAATATTGGCTTTATGTCAGGATCTTCCAACTGGGATTTTCTAAGTTCTTCGTCACTCCATGGATCGGGATCTTGATCTGATGGTGTTGAGACAGTAACTTGGCAGGCAACCGGATTTATCGGCAGGTATTTCTGTTCGGCTCTAGAGCAATACTTGCAGCTTTCCGAGCAGGGCTTCCGTGACAAGGCATCTGCATTACCATGTAGAGTCCCTTTACGATGACGTATCTCGAAGTCATATTCCTGCAGGCGTTGTATCCACCTGGCAATCTGTCCTTCCGGGTTTTTGAACTGGAGCAACCACGTTAAAGATGCATGGTCAGTCCGGAGCAGGAATCTTCTGCCATAGAGGTAATGATGGAAATGTTCTATGGCTTTTACGATGGCGAGTAGCTCTTTCCTGGTGGTACAGTAATTTCGCTCCGGTTTAGACAGGCATTTACTCCAATAGGCAATAACATGTTTTTGACCATCAATTTCCTGCGACAGAACAGCACCGACACTCTCATGGCTGGCATCTGTATCAAGTATGGACTGTCTGTCGGGCTGTGGATATGTGAAGATAGGCGATGATGTTAAGGCCTCTTTAAGTCGCTTGAACGCTTTTTCACATTCATCTGTCCACAGGAACTTCTGTTTGGCTTCCGTCAGCTTGTGCAGTGGTCTGGCAATATTTGAGAAACCCTTGACAAACTTCCTGTAGTAAGTGCATAACCCCAGGAAACTTCGTAGTTGGTGTACATTTTCAGGGCGACTCCAGTTCTCGACTGCAGAGATCTTCTCAGGATCAGTTCTCGCACCTTCGGCAGAGATGATATGGCCGAGGTAGCTCACTTCACGACGGAACAAGTTACACTTGCCTGGATTCAATTTGAGGTTAGCCATTCTGAGTTTCTCCAGCACCTTTTGGATGTTTCGTAGATGGTCTTCAAAGGTGCGCCCCACAATGATAATATCATCCAAATACACCAGACAGGCTTCATAGGAAAGTCCTTTTAGCACTGTCTCCATCAGGCGTTCAAAGGTGGCAGGAGCATTACATAATCCGAACGGCATAACTTTAAATTGCCACAGTCCTTGTCCCATGGTGAATGCAGTCTTCTCACGATCATCAGGATGTAATTCTACTTGCCCAATTCTACTTGCCATCTGCATTACCATGTAGAGTCCCTTTACGATGACGTATCTCGAAGTCATATTCCTGCAGGCGTTGTATCCACCTGGCAATCTGTCCTTCCGGGTTCTTGAACTGGAGCAACCACGTTAAAGATGCATGGTCAGTCCGGAGCAGGAATCTTCTGCCATAGAGGTAATGATGGAAATGTTCTATGGCTTTTACGATGGCGAGTAGCTCTTTCCTGGTGGTACAGTAATTTCGCTCCGGTTTAGACAGGCATTTACTCCAATAGGCAATAACATGTTCTTGACCATCAATTTCCTGCGAGAGAACAGCACCGACACTCTCATGGCTGGCATATGTATCAAGTATGAACTGTCTGTCGGGCTGTGGATATGTCAAGATAGGCGATGATGTTAAGGCCTCTTTAAGTCGCTTGAACGCTTTTTCACATTCATCTGTCCACAGGAACTTCTGTTTGGCTTCCGTCAGCTTGTGCAGTGGTCTGGCAATATTTGAGAAACCCTTGACAAACTTCCTGTAGTAAGTGCATAACCCCAGGAAACTTCGTAGTTGGTGTACATTTTCAGGGCGACTCCAGTTCTCGACTGCAGAGATCTTCTCAGGATCAGTTCTCACACCTTCGGCAGAGATGATATGGCCGAGGTAGCTCACTTCACGACGGAACAAGTTACACTTGCCTGGATTCAATTTGAGGTTAGCCATTCTGAGTTTCTCCAGCACCTTTCGGATGTTTCGTAGATGGTCTTCAAAGGTGCGCCCCACAATGATAATATCATCCAAATACACCAGACAGGCTTCATAGGAAAGTCCTTTTAGCACTGTCTCCATCAGGCGTTCAAAGGTGGCAGGAGCATTACATAATCCGAACGGCATAACTTTAAATTGCCACAGTCCTTGTCCCGTGGCGAATGCAGTCTTGTCACGATCATCAGGATGTAATTCTACTTGCCAGTAACCGCTCTTCTGATCCAACGTCGAGAACCATTTATTGCCAGCAAGTGTGTCTAATGTGTCGTCAATTCTGGGAAGAGGGTAACTGACTTTCTTCGTGATGTCATTCAAACGACGATAATCCACACAAAATCTTGTTGAACCATCCTTTTTCAGCATCAGTACTATGGGAGAGGCCCAAGGACTCGTTGATGGCTCGATGACATCATTGTGCTGCATTTCACTTAGAAGTTCAGTGACCTCTTCCTGTTTAGCAAAGGGAAGTCTTCTTGGATGTTGTTTGATTGGAGGATGATTTCCTGTATCAATTCTGTGGTGGGTGATGTTCGTTCTCCCGACGTCTTCAGGTGTTCGAGAAAAAAGGTCTTTAAATTCTTGGAGTAGCTTCTCCGCAGCACATCTCTGTTCCTTTCCTAACTCTGCATTCTTGAGTAATTCCGTTATTAATTGTTCAGAAGACTTGGATTCAGTTGATTGCGTGTGGCGGTTGATGCATGTTACAGGAGTGCAGGCTGCTAACACCTCATCCTTCTTCACTGTTCGGACCTTATCGCTGATGTTTGCGACTCTCACAGGAATAGTACTCTTTGAGAGATCAACTAGAGATGAAGCTACCAGAACTCCTCTTGGGCTATTGTCTGTATTCGGGTATTCAATCAGTCCATAGCGGAAGTATTGCTTTGTAGGTGGTGTTCCTGAAACTATTGTCTCTGTGTGTGGAGGGATGGAAATTTCAGACTTGGCTGTTATCTGGCAAATTGTCTGAATGTCTTGATTTTCAGTGTTGAACACAGCGATGTCTTCCGAACTCGAATGCAGTTCATTATTCTTGAAGTCCAATTGAAAGTTAAATTTTCTCAGGAAATCAATTCCAATGATTAAAGGATCTCTTATATCAGCCACATATGCCATATGATGGTAACTGGCATTCCCAAAAGTGATGGCCAAGTTCATTTTTCCATATATTTTGATTTCGTCTCCGGTCACAGTCTGGAGTTTAACACAGGGCGGCGTCCAGATGATCTTCTCTTTTAGTTCTTGAGCCAAATCCGTTCTAATGATGGTCACGTTGGCTCCCGTGTCCAGAATCATCCGGCAGGTGGCGTTGTTGACTTGTCCATAGACGTGAAGTCCATTATCGCCGCCACTCATCGATGAAACATGAAATACTGTAAATTGGGGCTCTTTAATTTTAGGCAACCTCCGCCCCGCGAGATGGCCTCCTCTTAGTTTCCCTGCAGTGATGTTGAAGCCGGGTGATTTCCTTTAGTTGGTCGTACAGGGCAGTTCCTCTTCACGTGACCATCCCCTCCACAGCCCCAGCACTTTATCTTCCGATCCCTTATTTCCTTGTTATTCTCCAGGCTGCGCAATCTCTTTAAGATCTCTTCGATACTTCTCTTCATTTCATTTTCACCAGCAGCCGTATCGTTTAAAGAGACTGCTCTTATGGTATGGCGGTCTTTCCGGGAGGCTTGTTGGGCTGCCTCTATCCTAAGTGCATAGCCTAAAGCTGATTCTACATCTCTGATGTTGGAGAGTCTCAGCGCTTTTTGAATTTCTGGATCCCGAACAGCATCGATAAAGTACTGAAGAGCTAAGTCGTTTCGAGTGTCAGCTTGACAGTCTGAGAATGCTAGGTGTGACAATCTCTGAATGTCCGCTGCCAGCTCTTGCAAACTTTCGCCCGTTTTCTGGTAACGGGACTTTAGCTGGAAGCGACTATAGTCCTTAGAACACTTCTCTCCGAACCGTAGCTCCAGTGCTCTAGTCAAGGCCTCGAAGTCGTTCCTTTCTTCTTTAGTAACATTTCTCAGTATCTCGGCTGCATCTCCCCGTAATGCTGCTGCTAAGTGGACTGACTTGGCGGTAGAGTCCCAGCCGTTAGCTTCAGCTACGATGGAAAACTGCGTTTTATATACATGCCACGAGGAACTGCCGTCGTAGGTGGAAAGCTTAATAAATTCCTGATTCTGGATTCTTCTCTCTTTCTTTTCAGTTTCCTGGGGCAGGGATTCTAACTTTTCTTCCACTTTTCTCTCCAGATCTTCTTCTATTCTCTTCAGTTTACCTTCTATCTCTGAAAACCTTCCTTTCAGCTCTTGATCAAAGTTTTCTTTAACTTTCTCCTCGAAACTCCGTTCTATTTTCGTAACACTCTCTTCAACCTTCATAACATTTTCTTCTCTCTTCATAGCTTTCTCTTCAACCTTCATAACATTTTCTTCTATCTGCATAGCTTTCTCTTCAACCTTCATAACATTTTCTTCTATTTTCATAGCTTTCTCTTCAAAACTTCCTTCTATTTTCAAAACTTTCTCTTCTATTCCATCTATTCTGCTTCCCATATCCGATAATTTACTTTCGATTGATTCTTTCACCGTTGAAAGCTCTCTCTTCATCTCATCTTGATTAGATTTAATTTCTTCCTGAACTTCACCCATAGTGTCTTTCATTTCCTTCATTTCTTCAGTGAAGCCGTCTTTCAATTCTTTCTGTCCGGCTTTCATTTCTTGACTCAGGCTATCTTTCATCTCTCTTTGTCCTTCCTTCATTTCATTCATCTGGGTAGCTAAGCTTTCTAGAAGTTTCTTCATCTGTTCCTCCATAGCTCTAGTTATAACCATTCACAGACAATCCCGCTTCTGACACCAGAAATGTTGCGTACTTGGGGGTTCGTGAGTTGTTTGAGAATGAAAGGCCAAACTTACAAAAATTCAGTAATTTATTCACAGAAAGTTCCAAAAAAATATAGGTCAATAAACCAATTATCAGCTTCAATTCAAGCAGTAACCACAGCTTAAACAACAGCTGTCAATAGCAAATCCACAGTACAAATTGTATAGCAATAACACTTGAAGCAAGTCTCTCTCAAAGAGGCTCAAGAGCAATGCAAGCACTAGCGAAGCTGGCTGAGATCTGAACTGAACTGACTGCCTTGGCGAGGAAGCGCTCCTTATATGCTGTTCCATGGAACCCAGATTTTTCGAGAAAACTCTAGAAAGTGGTCAACCAATCAACTTACAGCTTCCATATTTGGTATATCCCATATAAGGATTTTCTCGCCAAGGTCGCCAAAAAAATCGCCAAGGTAGGAAAAAGTCGCCAAATTTGGCGCCAAATCCATTACCTGCATTACTATGCGTTTTTAAGGGAAAATAAGGCTATTTCAACGCTAAAACGACTAGAAATGCACAAAATTAGCACTTTATCAACTTACTAAGCCTCTTTGAAAGAATTTATACAAAAATAAACACAATTATTTACAATTTCGTAACAATATATATATATATATATATATATATATAAAGTACTAAATAGTAAGTAATAAGAGAAACAGTGTCTTTTTTCAGTAATAATTTTTAGTTCCCCATCATATTACAGGTGTGGGGAACTTAGGTAATTGTGAAATTTTTCAAACTCGAGTTTTTCACTGTTTTTTACGTTTTGAGGTGTGAAGAATTCGAAAACTGATAAATTTGACAAAACTGATGTGTTCGTCTATAGGAAGTCTATTAGTGTGTTAGTTTTTAGTCTGTATGCACGACATCTCAAGAAGAAATGATCACGGAATTGTCGTACCAGTTTTGAAGTATTACTTTTAAAACACTGGCAAAAAGCCTATTGATTTGCAACATTCTAATTTAAAAATTCATAAGTTATTCAAAATTTACGATTTTTTTTTAACATGGGCGAATAGGGCAAATTTTTTATTAAATGTGGATTAAAAGGAATATTTTTATTGTAACGATGTCAGACGAGCTTTAAAATATCAGTACTAACGCTAAAATAAATATGATTAATTAAGAAAATTCAACTTTTAAAACTTCGTAAGTTATTTGAAATTAAGGAATTTTTTAACATGACAGAATACAGCAAGATTTCACATAAATGTCCTTCTTTAGGGATATTTCCATCGTAAAGATATCAGAAAACTTTCAAAATCAGGAGACCAATCACCTTGCTGATGCTATTTCCTATTAAGCTTCATGATCTCTTTAGCCCTATGTCACTAGGATTAACACAGTTAAGTTCTTTAGTTTGCCTGCTCCCCTCAGTCTTGATCCAAGTAGAATACTGCAAATTTCTCATGATGGAGAAAATAGTACCCCTCAATAAACTACCAGAAATACTCAGGATAGGTTCAGGATTAATAAGGGGTGCATCAGAACCCTTCCTAGACAGCTCGTCAGCTAACTCATTCCCCATGATACTAGCATGACCTAGTACCCAATACAGGAAGATTTTATTGTTAGCAGCAAGAGCACAGAGAGTGACATAACACTCCCAAAAAAAGAAGTCATCACTGACTTCTGTATAGCCAGCAGGGTAGTCTGACTATGAGAATAAATGTCGATATATCGATTCTTATAGCCCCTGTAAAGGCAAGTTCTACAACACATAAGGGTCACAAAGACTTCAGCCTGAAAGACAGTAGCATACCTCCCCAAGGGATAGGAAAGCCAAGTACCATCCTCAGGACAGCAAACACCAGTGCCAGTGCCAGTATTCAATTTGGAGCCACCAGTGTGCCTCTTAATGTGATTCTTTTTACCCCAAAGTGGTGTATTCTTCCAAGATATTCTTCCATGACTTAATGACTAATTTCAACACAGGAAAAATTATTCTCTACTATATAAAAATGCTTAAATTTGAATATATTTACAAAAATTGCTTAATTTTTATTAATTAGTAATTGTAATGAGACATATGTAGAACCATCTCACAATTTTAGATCTTTTTAAATTTTATTTATACTTGTATGGAAAACAATCTTTATATAAACAAACTCATATATACAAACTAATTTATTCATACAAAATGAAATATGTGTATATAGACATATAAAACATATATGACGAAAATTGTTGCAAAAAATTGCTCTCTCGAGTATTTTTCCTAATTTGATAAAACAGATATTTTCTATTTTGTATTCGAAAAAAAAAAAAAAAAAATTTTTTTGATGGAAATATGCTGTTTTACTAACACTAGATTTTACTTATTGAATTACAAATCTTTTTTATATTTTATTAAAAACTTATATTTTATCAAATAGGATACAGTGTGATAAAATATCATGTAGACAAATTTGTCTTTATTTGAAAGAATTTCTAATAAATATTAGTTTTCTCTTGAAACCTGAAGCGAAATTTTTGCAATGTATATTTGCTCCCTTAAAGAAGATTTTTCTCTTCTTGATAAAGTCTTGCCCACAAGAGTCAAGAGAGATGTGTCCCCTAAGGCATATTTATTATTTTCTTACTCTTTTGCTCTACCAATAACTTAAGACTCAGATATGTCACTGAAAAAGTTCGTTTTGATTTTTCCGAAAACAAAGAAAACTTTGAAAGACATGTATAATTATTATCAAAGGATATTGTTTACTGCGTTTTAATACATGAGTCCCTGAGGGCGCAAAGGATAATTTGATGACATTGTTATCTAGGAATGCCGAGACACTGTTGAGATTAAACCAAATAATGAAAAATAATTCAAGTAGTAATTTTAAGTAGAAGATTATTTTATAAAAATAATTAATTTTTCGTCTTTAAATTGTATTATAAAGACACATTTAATAAGTATCATATTTAGCTGTGTGTGAAAGTGTTTTTTGATTAATTACTGCTATTTACATTATTTAAAAGGATAAGTTACGAAGTGAAAAATGTGAAAAGTGAAGATATAAAAATTAAAAAGTTGATAGTTGTTGTTTTATATGTGTAATCTCTTAGATGCAAGTAGTTGTTTGAAATGATTAAAGACTTTTAATGCTGTTTCAAATTTCAAATTATTAAAACTGTGGGAAATAAGTTAAAAAAAAAAAAAAAAAAAAAAAAAAAAAAAAAAACATACAATTTGGCGTAAAAAAAAAACAGTTTTACATTATATTATTCTGTAAACAAATTAATTTAGCAAAATGTTTAGGACTTTCATATCTATGACAAACAATGTATTTATTTCGTGTGTAACAGTGCAAGTTTGAAAGTTAAGCGCAAAATTGAGAGGAATAGATATGATAAAAATGATCAATAGTGATAACATTAAAAATATGTATCTATAATTATCTATAAACTTCGCAAAGCTATATAAGAATTATATGAAAAGCAAAATTATGTTAGAAAAAAAAATCGTTTCAGAGTTTCTGAAATAATAGTTACAAGCTTTTAATAAGTTTTAAACTTTAAATTTCTTTCTTTCTCCTACATAGAAAAAGAAAATATTAGATCCGTGAAAAAAATTTCGAATTATAGTCTTCGATGGATTTATATGTTTTGAGATGTTTTAAACAAGATTTGACTGTTTTTAGAAAATATCTGTCTGTCTGTGTGGGTTTACCAATATTTTGTGGACGAAAATGTCTCACGAAATAATGAACGAACTTCCATCAAACTTTATATTTAGTCGGACATTTACATAAAATGACACTGATTAGATTTTGGCAGCTACCTTCTTAGTTGGTGGTTCTGCTATTCGTAATATGTTCTATTTATGGGAAGATTATATCTCAGTTTCTATAGCATATAAGTGTACAAACTTTATGTGCGAAAAAAATATTTTGAAGAAACACACTGATTCTTTTTGGAGGTACATCGGTCAACAGGTGGTGCTGGCTGTACTTCGGTTTTAACCCTTTATGAGAAGACTATATCGTAACATCTACAGTGTGTAAATGCACAAACTTGATATGTGAGATAGGAAAAACTATATGCTGACTTAAATTGGTAGTGTTTCAACCGACAGGTATTGCTGTCGGTTGTTTACACATTTTCTGCGATTTTTCGGATGGTTATATATATGTCAGCATTTATTATATAAAATGGCACTAAACTGCATATGTAAAATATTTATCGCAAGAGTCTTTGTTGATTATTATTTTTTGCACAAGTTAGTCAATCGTTTGCAGTGTTAAGAAGAATGTTTTGTGAGGGCCATATGGTAGAAGTTTTTTTCTTTTTTTTTTTTAAAGCTTCAATTTTTTTGAATAACTAATTATTCATAGAAACTTCTTGCTCATTCTTTTCCCCCAGTCATTTCGAATTTTATATGAATGTTAATCAGCTTATCAACACAAAACTGTGTATTCATTTAAAAACCATGAAATTGATATCTCTTTTATAAACTATCAATTTTATTCGCATGACAGTAAATCATAAAAATTTGCATATTTATACTTTTTTTTTTTTTTTGGTAAGTGCATATGTAATTACAATGTTCAAAACTAAATGCCCAGTCATGTTTAGCTGCATACACTGAATTCCCAGCGAAATTATTGGCAATTAAAAATGATTTATACTGTTTGACAATTGCTAAGGAATGCATAATAACGTTCCTAATAGCTGACCAATCATAGTAAATTTAAATGTAAAAGGCGTAGGGGAGTAAGATTGCATAAAAGACATATAGCAAAAGATGTTTACTCATTTGAAAGTTCATGAAGTTAGGTGTGTCTTGCCACTAAGCAAAAATATTCGTTTTCGAAAAATATCAGCAGCTATATTTTTCATAAAGTTTTGACAAATTAGTTAAATTTCTACAATTAACTGCACAGCATTATGTAGAACGAGGGTTTTGCTTTACTATATACACACTTTGAAATAATTATTATTAATTTAAAAAAATGAATTTATATACTCAAAAGATTTATCCTTTAATTGTCTTCGTCTCCGTCTCTCTCTCTTTTTAAATTTAATATTCTGTTAATAGTTTCATTCAAAATGAATAATGAATAACTAAATTAATATTTTGTTTTATCCCCCTCCCGCGAAAAAAAAAAAAACTTTAAAATTAGTTTTTTTTATATGATTGCCATGCATTTAAGTATTGAGCAACTGTCATACATTTAATTATTTTCAATTCATTTACAAGTTTGAGTGTAGCTCAAAATAAAAAGGTTTCGTAACAGTTTTCTTAACAGTAACAGTTCCATTTTTAATAGATCTCTGACAGACATGGAAACTTTTGTAACTACTACACCGCATGATGATAGGTTTGCTTTATCATGCAGTCGGAAACTATAGTTAAAAACGATTACATTAGTAGGGGGGTTCACAAAAAAGAATTTTTGCAACGCGGTTGAAACAGTTGGATTTTCAAATTAAATACGCGGCATGTAAAAAACCTCTTATGAAATTTCAACTCTGGAAAATACCTAAAATCTAGTCCGACAATGTGCTTAATTTTTTCTCTATTTAAATGAACTTTTGACAAAAGTTGCACAATATATATATAGCTTTCATCCCATGTAATAAAAAAATTTCTATCTTTTGCGCATGCACATTAAACAAAATATTTATTATTAATGTTCAATCTCAACGAATATTGCATGTGTTAATTTATGTTTCGGAACAATGTTTCTCTATTGTTTTGCCAATTTTTCTGCATGTTTTGTAAAATTTTATAGAAAGCCGTTATAAGCAAAAAACTTACCAAAAAATTAATAATTTTTGAAAAAAAAAAAAAAAATTACTTAAATAATTGTGGAATTCTCATTAAAAACAACAACATGCAAATATTGTAGATAGTATCTGCAACAAAGTGTTAAAGTTACAAGTCATTTGTAGCTATTCATCATATAGGGTAATCCAAATTATTTTCGTTTTTCTTCAATTTGTGGTTGGTCCCCTAATTGCATTCTGGACTAAATCGATAGTGGAAAGAGTGAAAGTGTGAGTTTTTAAATGTTCTTTGCATGTCTGAAGTTCCAGGCTATTTCGCTCAGTATATATATTTTTTTTTAAATCGTAAAAATGAAAAAAAAAAAAAAAAAAAAAAAATTCTAATAATTACTGATAAACCGCAGCAGAAAGATCCCTGGCGTCATCTACGCATGGGTGAAAAGGGCTGGTCCATTTATAATATAGGAATGTCCGTAGTACCAATGATTCTACACGTAGCAAACGAAACAAAAGTAATAGAAAAATTTCCCCTCTCTCTTCCATTCCTGTCTCCCCTAGCACGTGAGTAGAATCGTCCTGGCACTTTGCCAACATGGGATCAATCTAACGCGGCCGGAGAGTAGATCACTCTTTGTATATATTTTAATTATTATTATTTTTTTATGTGATTTTTAATTGCATTTTCTGAATGGGAACCTCCATCCAGAAGATGTAATTGTTCTCCTATATAAGCTGTTTTCTATCTTAGTGTGTTTTTATTCTAAGTTGTTTTCATTTCTTAAAGAAAAAAAAAAGAATAAACTTGTTTGTCATAGCATGTTCTATGTGGACCATGCACCCACCAATCAACCATCCGTAATCGTAGGGTAGATGAAAAATTTCATCTTTCATATGAGCGGTTAGTGCAAATGTGTTATTAATTGGGTAACACTGTTGTTAGAGTACTAACGTGTTTTGCTATCTGTTTTATAAATTATTTCTAAAAAAAGAGTTAAATTGAACACGTGCCATTTTTTAATTATATTAAAAACACCTTAAACACACGCAAAATTAAATTTTATTTAAAAGATGTTAAAAACAAATTTATCCGAAGCTTTTCGCTTTAATAGTAAGGCATCATCAGGGATTTTTATTATTCGTTTCCAATGAGCAGTTTTTAAATATTTTTTCTTTTCACAGTCAACAGTTAAGTCTTTTAATAACGTGAATATTAGGAAAGTGAAGTTGATACTTTGCTGACATTCGGGTTTTAGGTTTGAATCAAGGCGTAGTCACTTTTTTATGTTTCTAAAATTAATTAGTTCATGAAGAACTAGAAGAATTTTATGTATTCGAAATATTTGTCCTTTAATTTTTCTTATTACTATAATCCCTTTCTCTTAATAGAAAATTTTCTCATCACTTCATCATTTATAACAGTTCTTTTAGATTACATTTTGCACAAGTTCAATGAATAAAAGAACAAGAAATAATGAATAAAGAATATGAAATCCCTCAACTAATTTGATAACACTAACATTACATACTGACGAACCTTATCAGTTACAAAGCTTCAAAACATGACAGTAATAGTTGAATCTCACTGTCAACTGATAAACTTATTAGTTCTATAAATATTTATGTTTATTAAGTCCATTAAAAATAATATAAGTTTACATTAACTCAAGATTTTGTACTTTTGTCTGGTCATTTAATTGAATAACTTAATAGAAATCAGATAACTAAACGCATATTATTTAATTGCATTTTTGAAATAACATTCTTCTTCTTTTTATATAAAAATTTAACGAATTAATCTTAGAATCATTATTCTAAATCACTAAAATCAAAAGTTTGCACGCAATTTAATCAATTGCATGTAAATTGTTTCTTCCATTTCTTGTTAAAATATATTCACTTTACTTTTAGAATAAGTGTTGATTTTTAGAATATACATTAAACAATTTATTTGTTGTAAATTTCGTCCTAATTTTATTAGTGCTGTAAATATATAATGACGACTTTCTTTGAACAGAAATCTTATTTAGAGTATAATGTGATAATTTAGAATAATTTTTATAACAAGCATAAAGCTAGTTTTCACTCCTCTCCTCCTGAGCATGAATTCCTTGAAATATATATATATATATATATATATATATTTTACGAAATCTATAGTTTTCAGTTAAAATAAAGTTAGCTCATAAACTCGAATTTTTGGAATACAAACTCATATTCATTAATTGGGGTCAATTTTTAATTTTTGTCAAGATCGAATAAAAAATCACATTTTAAAATAAAATCATTTCAATATTTTAATCCACAAAATCACGTGACTTAACATTCAACATGAATTGAAAGGTGGAAGATTGATTGCTTGCAAATTTTTAAATTATCAATGTAAAGTAAAGAAAAATCATATTTTAATTAATTTTAGAAAATATCTATAAAATCTCTAATTATCAGCCGAATTTAGAAATTTTTTAACTGTAAACTCTTAATCACTATTTATAGCCAATTTTTAATTTATGTAAAAATTGGTTAAAAAGAACTTTTATATTTCAATCCAAAAACAAGATGACTTATCCCCTAACATGCGTTGGAAGTTGGAAGACTGCCAGCTCGCAATTGGTAAGTGGCCTGAAAATAAAAAATCAACATTTTATTTAATTAAAAGAAAAATAAATCTAATCTACGC
Source organism: Salticus scenicus (assembly GCA_963930645.1). Taxonomy (NCBI): domain Eukaryota; kingdom Metazoa; phylum Arthropoda; class Arachnida; order Araneae; family Salticidae; genus Salticus; species Salticus scenicus. The sequence continues at coordinate 301,482,708 of OZ005649.1, forward strand.
CAAACATAGCTAAGAAAGATTCCTATTAAATTAGCATTCTAAAAATAAATAAATATGAAATAAAATTAAAGAAAAAAAATTGAAATCTGTTTATATTTGTTTGGACATAGCCTCCTAAACTAGATGCCTGTCGCGTTGCTCGTAAACTTGGCAACAGTTCAAGCGGTAGACAGCGCCACCTGTTACACATTGCGCGACTTTTTTATTCAACTGTCATCAATAATTTTAAGAAGTGATATATCATATATATAATCGACGTTTTTTCGATTCTATTCACCTTTTATGCATATCAAATCCAACTTAAAAAAATTTTTTGGTGGCTGTTGAATAAAAAAGCCGCGCAATCTGTACCAGGTGGCGCTGTCTTTCGCTTGAGCTGTTGTCAATTTTATGGTACAGACGTGTGGTTTGGAAGGTACAGACAGACAAATGCGTCAAACTTAAAATGCCAAACTTTTTTATCGAGAGCAAAAATGAACATAACACATACACGCATATACACACATCACCATAAAAATAGCAAAAATTAACTCGGGGCATATCAAAACGTACAAATACACCAAAATCTCAATGTCGAATTTTTGTCATGATTACAATACTTTCCTTACATAGTATGTTCGTAAAGTAAAAAAAAAAAAAAATCTTAAAATATATTTTTATAGCACATTCAATGAACTTATTAAAATGCGGATATTTTTCTTTTATAGAAGTATTTATTGCTTATTAAACGTCGACAAAAACGGTAAAATATGTTTATATAATTATTTTCAAAAATTTAATATAAAATCAAGCCATAAATTTTCTAATAAGCTTGTGTAAAATATTTCATTTGAGCAGATTTTCTCATAAAAAAAAAAAAAAAAAAAAAAAAAAAAATTCGACCTAATTTCAAAAAATCTCTCTTTTCTCTCTGTCTGTCTCTCTCTCTTTTTTTAATTTAAATAAAATGATATATGGCGTCATAAATTGAAATACAGACAATTTGTCACTTTCTGAATTCTAATTAGGTTATGTCATGAAATGAAATTAACTAAAAAAAGAAGAAATAATTTCTTTGGATATACGCATAAAAATTAAGAAACAAAATTTAAAATGTATTGTTATCAATTACCAATAATTATTAAGTATTTCTCTTCTCAATGTGCTCTGTTACATTTTTGTCGAAAGAGTTTTTTACTTTCCCTTACCCATATGTATGGTAGAGAATGTATTCTCTTTAGGTCGAATTTTCGAAACTGAGTTTTTGTTATATTTACACGTTTTGAGGTCCCCTAAATTCGAAAAATCATGCTTTTAGCAGTTGTTCTCTGTGTTTGTATGTGTGTCAATTAGAGTAAATTCAATTTTTAATTCTTAATGTACTTGAATATTTTTGTATGGCTTGCAAATTTTAATGCTAATAAGATGAAATTATCTCAATAAAAAAATCAAACAACGTTCTAAAGATCTTTTTTTTTTTTTTTTTTCGCATATAAATAGTAAAGGACAATTTCATTACGATTTGCGTAAAATAAAAAAAATTAAAATATGTCTTATAGAATTGTCGTTCATAGAACAAAGTGCTCTGGAATTTTTTCGGGTGACTATTTTACGCAAACTAGTCGTAATACTTACCAAATTTTTAGAAGGAACATCCCATAGTGAACGTGAATATATATAACAGTTTTAAGGCATTTAATGAATATTTATGGGAGTTAGAACGCAGACACACTGTGAAGTTTGCGTTGATGTAAACTCCATCTTAATAACTTAATTAGGTCACTAAATGGTAAGTAAGAGAGTACAAGACTTAAATTAAAGAATAAATAAGTTTATTTGAGCAGATTAACGGGAGGGTGGCCTGGCAATCAAACTAGCTCAGTCAGCGTATTACTCAATCAAAATATATGTATCAACAATTAAGTTAGATAATCTTAAATATCTCACCCCAGCAAACAATTGAAGGTGTAGAGACGGTTGCACTCGTAACTCCACTGCTGCGACTTCACCTTCGATCAGAGGATTCCCTACAGATCGAAATTCACTTTCACGAGCGCTAGCAAATACTCGTACTAACACTCATCACGACTTATTCCTCACTCCTCTAAATCTCCGCTACTCAATACTCGCCAAAATAAGACTTTCCACAATTCACTATAATACTCCAATATCCACACTATAATATGCTCCGACATCCACACTATCTACTAAAACCATCTCCATTTTATACTTCTTCCAACACCCTCCTTTCTCTTCATTTCAATCCATCCTTTTAAAACCACTTCTAATTTATCTAACACTCAGAATCTAATTCTTTCATTGCAGCACCCTGCCGACACAAAACTAACTCGACCTGAACTTTCGCCGAGTCACTGGCGACGAAGCGATTTTAAAAGCGACTTCGACGAAGCGATTCCGTCCCCACTTTCTACTATGCTGGATCCAGCCAACACCACCTGTAATAATGCCTCCGGGCTGAGCTCTACGTCACGGAAGATCGGCCGATTTCATCCAATCCCCACGATCCAACATGCATCATATGAAGAGTTGATTGGATAAAATCGGCCGATCTTTCATGACGTAGAGCTCAGCTCGGAGGCATTATTACAGGAGGTGTTGATCCAGCTTAATTCAAACAACTGTGGAGACGTTCTGTAGTCTCAAACTCACAACACAAACAGATAAATCGAAGTCATAAACACTTTTCAACTTCGTTGGAAAACGTTAAAAAATACACAAATTCTTATTACTTACACAAATCGTAGAATTGTGAATGTAAAGAGATAGAAGAAGTAGAATAACTTCGAACTATATTTTAGGATATTTTCCATGAAAAAAGATCAATCAATTTTCTTAATTATAGCAGCCCCCTTGTGGCCTAGGGATTTTTCTCTCACAGTCGGTATTTAAGTTCTTTATTATGAGTTAAATACTATAAAAAAAATCATAAGTACTATAAATTAATTTTTTCCAATCCCTATGATACTTCTCACTCTTTTATCTGACAGAATTTAACTGTTACTCGAGGTTGGTTCGACTGTGAATTCAAAGATTTTACTTTATTTTTCTGAAACTTCTGCTTATTTACTTATTTTTATTTTACAAAATGATTGAAAGTGATAATTTGTAATTTAGAAGAATTGTAGTAAGTCCATATGCCATTACTCGAAATAAATAATATTTTTTATTTTAAAAAACATTAGAATTTAAGAAATTTAAAGTGACTTGCTTTCTCTGGAATATAATATGTTAAAATTTGGAGTATTGTTTCTATCCAACGAATAGGGAAGGAACAATAGTTTGATCTACCGAATACCTTCCGAATTAGCTTAAGTTTTTTAAAAGGCTTTCTTATGGTTTAATCTAGGCTTCAAGTATTTAAAAGACGTATTTAAAGTGTCGATTAAAATACCTCCTAGAAAGAAACCTCATTAAAAATTTGTTTAGGTTTTATTTTCAAACCCTGTAAAATCTTATGCTGTTTTAGGCTTTATAGAGGTTTTACAGAGGTTTGATAGAAAATACCTCTGAAACCTGTAAAATACTTGTGAAATAAATATGTGAAGATTTTTTTAAAAATCTTTGGGGTTTTAGTAAGGATTAACTTTTTAATTTAAAAATATTTTATGCAAATATAATATAATTAAATTAAAAATTATGAACCATATTAACACAAAAGTTATTTGATGAAAAGCAAAAGAATTATTTGTTTTTATACAAGGCAGTCTCTTCTACGTATCTTGAAATATTTAATTCAAAGCAGAATTTAAACATATGTTATATAACTTATTATAATTTTTTGATATAAATTTCAATATTTGATGCCTTGGATAGAAAGCATTAAAACAAGTATTTTTAAAAGGTCTATAGAAGTTCTGATTTCCATTTTTAGTACGTCACAATTTTTTTTGCTTTAGTCAGCGAACGTAAATAGCTACTACATTTCTTTTAATTATGACATTTCGCTAATGAATACCAGTCTTTAATGTTAAACCGTGATTCGAGGCACAAAAATTTTGAATTGTAAATGATTTAAATATATTTGTCGCTTGGGAAAATCTAAATCTTAATCAAGTGTAAACAAATGAGAATTTTCTGAAAGTAATTTCATTCGTAGCAAAATCTATTTTCTTAAAGTGCATTACAGATTGAACTTTTATTCTAAAAGCATTTATACATGGTTTATGTAAAAAGCAGTGACAATGAATTTGTGGCGCAAATCAAAAAGCTGTTATTGAAAAATTTTATTTTCACCATATTTATTAGATACTAAATATTAAAAGGATATCTAATTTGTTTTTATTTATTTTTTAATTATATAATTAATTTTTGTGTTTTTTCTGATTAAAAAAAAAAAAAAATAATAATGATGACCCAATTAACCCTCAAAATTGTGCAAAACGGTAAATAAATAATATATGGTGTGTAACAACTACACGACTTCCATTAGCCACTACTACACATATTGTATATTCCTTTTAGAAATAGTGTGATCAGAAGGCATGAAATTGATTTAATAAATTAGTTCCTAACAATTTTACTGTAAGAGTAAATTGATACATATGTCATGAAAACATATAAAAAAAGATTTTACACAGCGAAATAAAAAAAAGAAAAAAAAAAGAAAAAAGAGCCTTCTTTGAAACAACCATTTCCACGATTAATAATTTACCTAAATAATCAGAAAGCCCGCAGTAACCAAGTAATACACGTTAATGGATATCTAAAATAAAATTTATGAAAGACAATTGATGAAAATCGTTAGAGTCGTTTTTGAGACACCAACTTACGGCCCCATAGCTGATTTCCCCCCAAAATTTAGCAAATTTATCTGTTTACTAAAAATTACAATTACATACTAAAAAATATTTATAAGAGAGTTAATATGGCGACTTTGAAGAAAATCCGCATAGACGTTTTTAAAGGAATGCACTTGCAAAACTTAATATTGACTTATTTATATATCTATCAATTTTTCTGATCTAATCAACTAGTACATACAAAAAATATGTCTAAAAGTGTGTTTATATAGCAGTTTTGACGAAAATCTTTAGAGACTTTTTTGAGGTACTGACTTATGGTCTCACTTATAGCTTTCCCATTTTCACTAAAACTTTAAAAAATATATCTGTACGACCTGACTTAATTCTGAAATTTCGTCGTTCTATATATTAGTTTCGGAGATATGATAGGTTCTGTACACACATCTCACACCCATACACACAGACCAAATGCCGAAAACCAGTTTTTTTTTTTTTTTAATATCTAAAAAAGGTGAAAACTCGATGTCGACATTTTTAACCGAATACAACACTTTTACTACCTACAGTAGTCGAGTAATGGAAATAATAAAAAATAATCTGGTGTGTCACTCACACTACTTTCTCTTACCCTGAAATTTAATACTATAAATAAAGGTTTCAGATAAACAGGAAAGATAACAAGTACTGTTATGATAACCTATGTTAAACAATTCAAATTAGGCTTAGGAAGTGTTTTATATGATAATTTGTTCTGTGTGAGGGGGGCTACCGCCCCCTGAACCCACCGTTTCATTAATGTAGAAAAACAAGCGATGAATATTTAGCTTAAAACATACATTATATCTCTATGAGGAATTTATTTCAATGCCCGAACAGCTTTCCCGGAAATAGTAAAATGTTATTAGTAAAGCACATCCACTAACAACAAATAACTAGAGCGTTGTGGCCACCGCACGACTTTCTTCTATATTTTCCTGTACAAATTCACTCAGTAAAAATAATTTATTAAAATGAGTATTTAAAAAAATTATCTTCCATGACAATGCACACGGTTTCCATATTAGAGAAGTTGTATAACACTAAATATACATATATATATATAAAAGAATTTATTCTCAATATTACATAAAAATAAAAAAAATATATTTTTTTTTTTGTTAAAAATGAAAAATATCGATAATTTTATTTTAAATTATCACAGATCGATGGTTCAACCATTCATTTTAAAGGTGTTGGCGAGCTCTTTTGAAAGATACCCATCATGAAAATTTACTCCCCTCAAAGGGGGAATCCCCCCCAGGGGGGGGGTGAGGCGAAGCTCCTTTCATACAATTTTTTTTTCCAATTGACTATCTCTATTACACATAATATATATTTGTTTCATTTGGTTTAGTGCAGCCTATAGATGTTAAACTCTACTTACCTGCAATTTCCACCATAGACGTAATGTATTTGTATACTTTTGAGTGCCCTGTACACGAACCATTTGCTTCATGTCAACGAAAAGCTAAGTGTAGCATCCCTATATGATACATATTTAGAATACCGAGTTTGGAATTTCTACTGCTATTTGTTTTTGAGATATGCTAAAACAGACAGACAGACACACAGACAATTCGCTAAAAATATGATTTTCGTATTCAGGGGACCTCAGAACATGTAAATATAACTAACACTCACGTTCGAAAATTTCACCCTAAAACAATACTTTCTCGACCCTATGGGTAAGAGAAAGTAATAGTTAGATAAACTGTTGTTTATAAATGCCAACTACTGAATAGAAATATATTTTATTTCATTTTAAAAATTATATCGATCGCATCGCTTTTCAAATTTTATTCACAGTTTGTAAAAAATTTTATGAATTGAAACATGTTGACACAGGAAAAATAGAAGAAATACTTGTATACTAAAATCGTGATTTCACATGAATAATATATAATTGTATTCAATTATCTGATTACAAAAATAAACTAGTATGTTGTGGCCACCACAAGACTTTTTTCTATATTTTCCTATACATATTCAATCAGTAACAATATTAAAAAAAAAAAAAAAAAACGATTTCTTTTCTTTTTTCTTTTTCTTTTCTTTTTTTTTTTTTTTTGTTAGAAGTAATACATATTCAATCAGTAACAATATTTAAAAAAAAAATTACGAATTTTTTTCTATTTTTTTTTTTTTTTTTTTTTTTTTGTTAAAAGTAAAAAAAATTCCATAACTTTGTTTTAAATTATCACAGATTTATGGTTCAACCATTCGTTTTAAAGGTATTGACGAGACCTTTCGAAAGATACCCATCTTGAAACTTTGCCCCCCCCGGTGGGGGGGAACCGATGCCCCCACATGCACAAAATTTTTTTCCCAGTTGACTATTACTATTATCAACGAGACCTTTCGAAAGATACCCATCTTGAAAATTTAATTCCCTGGGGGGGGGGGGGGGTACTTCCCCCCCCAGGGGGGGAAACGATGCCCCCCATGCACAAAATTTTTTTCCTAGTTAACTACTACTATTATCAATAATTCATATTAATTTTACAATCACAAGTTTAAAATAACTCTCATTATGCCCATTTATACGGAATTTTGTCCTATGCTGCCATGTTAAAAATTTGCATAAAATGCGATCACAGCGCCACCTGTTGAGCTATTGATCCCAAAATCTAATCAGCACCAGTTCATGTCAGGGTGCAACTAAATACCAAGTTTGGTTAAATTTCATTCATTGGTTCGTGAGATACAGCGTCCACAAAAAATGATACAGACAGACAGACATTTTCTAAAAACTATCAATTCGTGTTCAGGACATCCCAAAACGTGTAGATCAGTCAAAAAACGAAGGTCGAAAATTTTCGCGAATCCAATACTTTCTCTATATTACATATAGTAGAAAGTAATAAAAAATAAAATAAAATAAACAAATAAATAAACTAAATAAAATAATAACAATAATAAAAATGAATATTATAGTAAACCACTGACTAAGGAATGCAGGCTATATAAATGAAAGAATAAATTTAAGAAAATATAACTGAAAAATCGATACAAAAAATTGAAAAACAAAATAATTAACCCCGCTCTTCTCTTTGCATTCACTATACGTATATGAAATTCGAGTCTATGTGACCCGGGTTTTCTCATCGCGAGGACGCAATCATTAAGTCCCAACTGCTAAAAAATTTTCAGACTCTTTTAAACAAATTTTTACATAGCGGTGAAAGACATTTATTTCTTGTACTCCATTTTGTTCGTAAATTCCGGTGGCAGCCTACCTTAAATGAATATAATCACCTTACGTTTCAAATGCAGGAATTTGTGTTCTCCAAACCATATTAACAAAATTACTTTTGAAGATAAATAAGAAAAGTTTAAACTAAATATAATTTATATATTTGAAAAAAAAATGCGATAAATATATAAATATGAGCTATTATATGCAAAAAACAAAAACTAATTAACTGCATATATATATTCCACTGAAGATCATTGTCGATATGGATGAATTAGAAACGGTATGCAGTTATACTCCTCTGGGACAAGTGCTTATGATGAACGGGAACATCATTAAAGAAATTAACAACAGAATTAAACTTGCATGGCGAGCATTCGGAAGAAATAGCGCTATATTCAAAATCGACCTCCCAATTTGTTTCAAAAGAAAAGTTTTTGATTAGTGCATTTTGCCTGTTTTAACTTATGCTTTAGAAACTTAGACATTAAGGTATAAAAGTATACAAAAACGTCAAACAACCCACAGAAGCATGAAGAGATGCATATTAGGATTCACCCGAAGAGATAGAAAGCGAAACACTTGGATTAGGGAGCGAACCAAAGTTATTGATGTTATTTCTAGAGTTTAGAAATTAAAATGGAGTTGATTAGGCACCTTACAAGAAGAAAGGATGATAGATGGACCACCAAAGCCCTATTTTCAGGACTCGCAGCGTTCCTAAAATATTACGGTAATTTTATTATATTGTTATCACTATTTTTAGGCACTTTCTTTTTACATAATGCTTTACAATTGATGCATTCAAAAATATTTAAGAAACATTTCTTATTGACGATAGTGGTGTCAATATAATAAAATGTGAATAAATTTTTTAGGAACGCTGCGAGGCCTGTATTTTGGATACCGAGAGATAAGAAAAGACTGAGGAAGTGAATGCTGTGCCGTCAGGGAGATTAAATTGTGAATTTTGGAAGAGCAGAATGGAGAAGAAATGCAAAAAAACAGGATTGGAATCTCCTAGGAGATACCTTCATCCTGCTGTAGATTGATAAAAGCATATATATACCTTTTTATTTGCTATTTGTGTACTAATATCATATATGTAACATTCAAATATAGAGAATTTACAGCTCCTGTAGTGCCTTTGTATTGCAACAGCATTTCAGGTTTTTTTCTTTCTTTTTTATTACTTATTAATCTCTTACGATGTATTCGATGTATTACGATGTTCACACATGAAAATGATAATTTTCTTCTTTTAGGAATATAAATTGTAGCAGTTGAATCATTTATAAAATAAAAGATAGAACTATGATTTTTTTTCTTTGTATAAGGACTTTCTAGTTCATTTTTTTTTACATCGTGTCAAGCACAATGAATTTTTCATCAAGTTGTAGAATGTTAAAAAGGTATTATATGTAATATTTTATACTGTAAGTTCACACGTAAAATAACTCACAATTCTCATTATTGATTTTTACATTTCTTTGACCTTAGTTTTTTACAGTATAACTCCAAGTCTGTAGAACTAATGAAATTTTACTATTATATAAAACCATAGTTTAATTCCATATATAGATAATTTACTTGGCATATATTACTTCAAAGTTCTTATGAGTTTCCGACAAATACATTATATTAGAGTATGCAGTATTTTATCGAGTATTTGAACTCCTTACAAAAAATAAAAATTTTCACATATCATTTCCTTGTTTCTATAATGCCAAATGTTATATGTCATGTATCACTACACGTGAACCTGAATAAATTTGTCGCTTTTGAGAAACACAGTTACTTAATATGTAAAATTTATTCTGATCTATATTCATATTGCACATTTAAATACTTATTGAATTAGTATTTTACTTTATTTTACTTATATTTTCTATATATTTTATCATTGTATCTGAGCTTGAATGAACTTGTCATCTTTTGAGAAGTAAAATTTATTCCAATCTTAACTTATATTTGTACATTTAAATACTTATTAAATTAGTATTTAAATGTGCATATTTTTAAGTACAAAACAGAAAAAGTCACATTGGTTCGAACAATACATTAGGAATAAGTTGTAAAATATTCTATAGAAATAGAGACATGAATCTTTCTAGGAATACATATTTATATCATTTATCAACAATGTCATGAACTTTCACAAAAATATCTCCGTACTATATATATTATAAAACAGTAAATTTTTTTGAGAGAGTCAAAGGCAAGGAACTAGATCAGCACAGTTAAAAAAAAAAAAAAATTCAAATTCAAAAATAGAAAAAATTTGTTATGTGCACCTCAAAGAGTCCAGGGTACCACTTTTGGAAGTTTTGTAGCTCTGAGATCAGTGGCTTAAGCTCCAGAGATCCCATAGACAGGCACACTTCTTTATTTACATAGATGCTGTATATTTATGCAAAATTTTGCCCTACACTTCCATACTAAGAAAATAACAAATTTCTAATAAATTAAGAAGTTTTCAAAGTACAATAGTTTCATGTCAGCATCCTAAGTCATATTTGAGAAGTGATTAGACGTCGTTACGATGAAAATAACCCTCATAATGCACATGTATGGAAAAATTTACCCTAATAATTTTAGGATTACCCTAGTTTCTTATCCTACGTAAAAATTTATCCTAGTCATTTTAGGATTCTTACACCTCAAAATACGTAAAAAAAAAAAAAAAAAAAAAAAAAAAAAAAAAAAGTTTGTAAAATTTCACGAATATCTAAAATATGATGGGAATCTTAAATATCGATTAGATCGACTTGTTTTCAAATTAAAACCAACACTTCACCGTGTCATAAAAATATTTAATGTAGTTCATAATATTTAAACATATAATGCATCATATATTTTAAAATTTGATATAATTATCAATACTTGGTATTTAATATTTTACGGATCAGAAATCAAATTGATGAAAAAAATTGCTAGAGTCAAATAGCCTACGTATATCCATATTTTTATGTATACTACATTAGAGTTTGACACAAGATTCGACAAGAGTAAATACCAATTATATCTCTACTGTTTATTATAATTCTTTAATGAATGGAAGTTTTTAGAATTAAACTATGACTCAAAGATCAGCAGTTTAAATTAGGTATTATTTAAAAATATTTCTTGCTTGGAGGAAAATTTCATTTCATTAAAACAATTTATATTGTTCAATTTATTTTTAACTACTGATATTTTGTTGGGACTACTTTAGAATATAAGTTAAACAAGCTGTATTCGAAGATTTAATTAGCGAATATGTGAATTTAACGAAATACATGAACAATCACTTCTGACACAATTGTAAAGCTAGCTTTATAAAAACGCCCGAAGTATTTATTTATTATTTTATTTTATTTTTTATAGTGGAAGAGTATTTTCACGCAAACTATAAAATGTCGAATTAGCACTGTCCTTACATTGACATTAGTTTAATTAATAATATTTAAATAATGGTCATTTTCTTTCAAGTTTATAATTTGCATCTGAATTCAGCGATTTTTGGACAACTCCTAATCACAGTTTTTAATCACTTTTTAATTTTCGTCAAATTAATCAGAAATATAAGAAGAATTTTCAGATAAAGCTTTTTTATACTCTAAAGAAGTCTTATTATGTAACAGGAATTGGAAGTTAAAAGATTAAACGCTTGCAAATTTTAAAATATTGATGCAAAGAGGTAAAAAAAAAAAATCACATTTTAATTATAGGTTTAAAAAATTTCCAATTGAAAATTACGGAAATTAGAATGTCTAAAAGATACACGAAGAAGAATTGTGCGCATTTTTTTATTTTTTTTTATTTTAACACATTTTCGTCAAGTGATAGCTCTGATAAAGACTTTGAGGTGCGTGGATGGATGCTGTTCAAACTGAAAGTTTAACGGGTACGCTTTAGTTGATAAACGTAAAAATTTAAATATGTATTCCCGATAACATTCAGATGATTTTATGCTTAGATGCATTATTGAAAAGACTGAATAAAAGAGAAAAAGTAAAAGAATTTGATATCGCCCACAGCACTGTTTTAAGATTTTGACAAGCGCTAAAAATATAAGAATATGTAGTATGTGTCATGGGAGAAATTGCGTTAGAAGTATGACACCTGGAGAAGAATGGTACATTGTCCTATCGGCAAGAAAGGGATCCGAGCAGCAGGACCAGGCAAGGGCAAATAATTTTATCGCTGCCATATATAAGCGGATCTCCTGAAAAAGGGTAGTCAGATGCTTGAGAGAAGGATGACATTACGTATAAAGACCTACTGTGTGGCGCGTTACATTGTCCCACAGGGTACGTTTGCTATTGTTTAGTGATCGCCGTAATTGTATTAATCAGAAATAAGTTTACATACTCGTCTCAGATAAGAGTCCAACAATGTTTAAGAAGGATTTTGAATTCAATTCGTCTATCTATATGTTTTTTTTAGCTGTCTGTCCGTAGTGTGATAATATAGGCACAGAACATTGAAAGTTGTACAACAGAAGAAGTACGTAGAGTTAGAAAGTGTTAATAATTAATGCATACTGCATGATTTTCGTTCTTGTTAAGTCTTATTATACACAACATAACTTACTTGGTGCGTGAATGATAGTGCTTATTGACTAGAAAACATCCAGGAAATTTATCGATATCTTATATGCAGTATCACGCTATGGGTCTGCAATACCAACTGGCGCACGCTCCTACATGTATAAGCTTAAGACTGGATATTGGTATTGGTATTAGGATTAAGGCCGATTGACTGCACTGGGGTCCTAGGCCTGAGGAGGGAGTGCCCTCCGTGGGGGGCCTTTCTAAGGGATCCTTGCTCGTATTTACGCAAGCTTGAAACTGTGACTATGACCAGTCATAGATTAATATATGAAATTCTGCTTCATGTTTGTATTATCCACGGTACTATCGGTAATACTGTTGGAGTTTATTTACGACAACGCATCCTGTCATCGATCCGACAAAGTTGAGAATTGTCTAGACAGAAAGGACGTTTAACGACTTGTATAACCAACACGTTCTCTAGATATAAATCCCATTAAAATGTTTGAAATATCATCGGTATACGACTTGCAAATCGTCCATATCCCCTAAGAACTAAGAACGCAGTTATTTATGCACTAAAAGAGGAGTGAGATAAATTTCCCCTACAGCTTCTAAATCTTGGTTGTTCAAAGCATGCAACAAAGTATAGATTGTTGTATCAGATTCAATGATGGACATGTCCCGTATTATAAACGTTCTTGAATGTCGTTGTTATCGTTAATAGACATTTTTCGATTTCTCTGTAGATTACATGGAATGAATAGTTTTAGCCTTCATTAATTGTCAAAATTTTCTATACTTAGAGCACAAAAAATATATTTATTATAGTAACAGAGCAGTTTGACAATATTATTTTGTAACACTAAGCCTCAAAAACTCATCTTAATTTTATTATATGTATATATTTATAATCACTCCTTAAGAATTGTCCACCAGTGTATAAAGTAAAAACTCTTTATGTGACAACTGTATGAAGAGACCATTTCTCTCTCTCAACCAATTTGTGTTCAAATCGAAATTTCTTAATTTCAATACATTTAATCATCGCTTCATAACCTCTCCCTGTGTTAACGGGCACTACTATTAGTACATGAATTTACGTTGATTACTTGATTACAAATTCTGCAAACCTTTCTATTTGCATTTATTTTTTGTATTCTGCAATTCTGAAAATTAATCGTCTGTGCTGTGTCTTATGCGGAAGAGACGTCACTGATAAGGTTAGTGACGGCTAAGGCTCCTATATGATACGAGATGGCGCAGTGTCCGCCATTTTCTAGCCCATCTGGAAAAACGTTGGCAGTAGAAAAAAACTAGGTTACCTGATTAGCGTTGTTATCGCCTTTAAACTTTTACACAGATCATGTGAGCTAGAACTTTCTTATCACGAAACAAACAAGTTGGCAATTTTAAGAACATCGCCAACATTCTCAAAACAGCAACCCTTCACGTTAAAAGAAATGTAATTTTAAAGTTAATTTTAAAAGAATTTAAAAACAATAACTTAAAACCAGTACATTCATATTAAATTTGTCAAATAACTTTGAAAATAAAATGAAATAAGTTGAAAATAAGGAAAATCTTGCGCTACAAAGTTGCGTTCCTGCTCCGGGTATCCACGAGTTACATCTACAATTTATAATCCACTTCTTCCTTCCTTATGGATTAGAAGAAAATATAAACAGGCGGTGCCCTTTTCTGGAGTTATTCGTGCAATTTATTGCCGAAAAATCACCAATAATAAATCGTCAGCCGGTCTTGTGGGCTAGAAAATGGCGGATGCGTCAGCCTATCAGTGTAGGAGTTCTAGTGACGTCTTTCAGGGACAACAAAGGGAAACACAACGCTATTTTATTTTTTGGCCAGTCCACTTACTTTGTGGTAAATATAGACTTTATAAGTTAAGATGTTCTATAGACTCTATAGTATAGTATATAAGGTGGTGAACAATTTCTGAGAATCAGTTCAGGGCTTACTTTTCCTCTTTAGTAAGAAAACGGTGAAAAAAAAATCTTAAAAACGAATTTATTAAAATCGATCAAAATCGCTTTTAATGAGAGAGAGTACATTTCATTCCAAATTTCATTCATGTATTTATTTCATTTGTGAATTTGATAATGGTTGATAAAAAAGTGGTCTTAACACTACAAGATAAAAAAAAAAAAAAAAAAAAAAAAATGCTGTAACTGAGAATCAAAAGAGAAAACCTTACGAAAACCGTCCATACATTTAGCCGAACATAAACAATTCAAATACGAAAAAACGGAAATTCATGGAATCACGAAGAACGAGGAGGCTATCATAAACGAATGGGAACGGAATAAATGAGATGGATTGAAGCGAAAACGACGCTTTAATTTAATGAGAGATATATTGCTTCATTTGGAATGATGAAAAAATATTTTCTTTTCAATGATTTTACTTTACCTTGGTGGAATGATACAAGAGAAGTTCACATATAGCAAAGCTACCGCCCGAACCATATTGAGTATACCTGTCCACCAAAACATTAGCTAGTGCCCTGTCACTTAATGGCTTCTGTGGTTACGATTTTGGCTTCATGATTTTCGGACATGTCATCTCTTCTTATATCTTTCCTTCATGGGTCCTAAAGTCAAAGAAAATGCTAGTAATGTCGAATCTATAGTACTTGAATACTTCTCTGCAATTCAAGATTTTTCTGTTGGAAAAATTCTGTTATCGATATAATATTGTTTTTAAGGCAGAATGTTTTAAAAAGATTTTTTAATGAAAAATCGAAGATTTGACTTCCTTTAATTTTTGCAGTATATGAAGTTTGTAACATGCACGTAACATGAATGAAACATTTCATTGGTGATGACTTTTCTTTTGTGTAATACTAAAGAAAAACTTAATAGAAAAATTAAAAAGTGGGAAGACTATAAAGAACGCTAAGAAACATTTAACATTCAATTTTCTTTATATTAATACACTAGGTGGCAACGAAATGGTCAATTCAATATGCTTCTAAAAGGTTTGACCTAATTAAACTACAAGTAAATTGAAATACAAATAAGGCTTGGATAACTTCGGTCATTTTCAAGGAATAGCTAAAGGAATCTCATGAAAAAAAGCCTGCAAAGAAAAAATGTTCTCTTATATTAGACTGCTCTCTTTATGCTAATTAAGAAAATTTATGCAGTGTAAAACTGCAAATTTTGGGGACGAATACTGCTTTAAAGCATTTAGATCGTGTAAATATTCAGTGTTTCAAGTTAAGACATCATCTCTACTATTGCAGTCATTTGTATAAAAAATTCAACCGTCTGAAAATGTATGAGAACGGATAAAATCAATAATAGCTCAATACGCTATTTTTAAGATAATTTCTTCCAGGAAAAATGTAAAAGTAAAAACAATTTCAAAATGTTTTGATCAAACGGTTTAATTAAAAGGGAATTAGGCAGCCTACGAATTCCCCAAGATAAGGATTTGTAAAATAAATGTTCGTCAGACTTGTCAAATTAGCTCAGTTTGATTACATATCTGAATTGATTGAAAGTTAAACTTATTTGGAGTGTTGAATTTTGGAGTGTTGAAAAAAAAAAAAAAGTGTCTCTTTTTAAGACATTTTAGCATAAACAAAAAAATTGATGAAAGAATCAGAGGCTACAGTTGATGAAAGAACTTCATATTTATTAATTAAATGGAATAAAAAACTTATTCGAATATTTATCTGAGAAAACCTTTTTAAATTTAAACAAACGTAAATTTGTTTTTTTTCTTAAAGAAATGTAATAAAAAAATCAATTAAAATCAAATACAATTTTCTTTTAACATTTTTTGTTATTAATATGAAAACTGTGTCTATTGTGTTTATTTTAGTAGTCAAATTTATATTAATAAAGTCGGACTTTTATCTGTAAATTTGTCAGAATAATAATAATAATAAAAAAAATGCTGTATCTTCACGTTTCATATACCATAAAAGCCGAAAATAACTTCATAAAAATTTCCGTGTGAGTGTGTCGTTGTGTCCGTATGTCTGTAACACTACTTTTGTCCGGGTATCACGTGAGAACGGCTGGACGGAATTCAACGACACTTTATCCAACTTAAAATTATATGTATCGAAAATTTAAAAATTTTGATTAAATTTCGAGATATGGGTAAAAAATATCTGCACATGCGCCATAAGTCTTTTGTTAGTAAAACGCATTAAATGAAAAAAAAAGTTTTAGATATCAGGGACCACTTAAATGATTTCAGAATACTCGCTCCGTGCGAAGAATGGACACAACAGCTAGTAGTAAATATTTTTCAGTGTTACATTTTGATTTCTGCTAAAAAGATTATACCTCATAACACAGATGTTAATCTATAATGTAAAAAAAAAAAAAAAAATGTAGATTTGATTAATTAGTTTTAAACTCAAGTGGTATTATCGAAACATTTAAAACAACGTATTTAAACAATTGGTGCGAAATCTATTTTCAAATTAGACATAAATATCAATATTACGTATTGTGTATCGCCATAGAAATGACATTGATAAAGTAAATGATATTTTCGAATAACCTGCAGAAATTCCGATTTCTGTTCAAGCTTCATTGCAGTTTTTCCCATGCTTCAACAAAAGTAATTCTACTTTAACTATATATATTAAATATGGCATTTTACTAATGAATACAAGTCTTTACTATTAAATTGTGATTTAAAGCTGAGAATTTAAACTGTGAATTATTTAAACATGTTCCTCGCTCGAAGAAAATTTTTAGAACTTCATATTATAGAATTTATTTGAAACTGTTGATAAATGATTCAGATCTACGATACATGAGTTTACGAGAGTTGAACAGGCTATATTCTAGGATTTAATCAGGAAATATGCTCATTTAGCGAAATGTGTTTACAATTATGATCAAGGGTAAATGAATTGAAAGATGACTTTAATTTTATAACAAATAATCAGAAAAATAGTTATTTGTAAAACATGTATAGATAAGTTAATAGCAAAACTTTCTGGAATAATTAATATCATAAAAATTAATAAAATTTCGATGAAAATCTACCCTCACACAGCGCAGTGATCTCTAGAGCGTAGAAAAGGTGATATTGATGTGACATTGATGACATTGCAGGTACGTCGCATTTCTGTATCTACATCTAAGGGATGTTGTATAAACGTGGAAATGTTCTGTATTTGCGACATGAAATGGGGCATGAAATAGACTGATCGCATTGATGCTTACATGAGATTTCGAAGTAATAACGCTTAGAGACATACTTTTTACAGGGCAATTTAACTGAATAGAAAAAGATACAAAAGTATTGCAAAACGCTATCGCAGTATGCAAAAGTGACGGTATCTGAAAAGGACAGTGCGATGTATCTGTGATATGCTTGAAACCCAATGTCCTGCATGGGAACTCCATGAGTGAAAATAATCAAGTTTAAATTATTACTAAAAATAATCAAAATAAAATATTAATTTCACTTAATATAGGTAAGACTTCTCTGTACAGTCACACTGAAGCGTTTCCAGCATGATGCAGCATTATCTTTAGAAGACATTATTTATTGTAGAATAGATTAGATGTGTCTTACTTCAATACATAGCTTCCTAAAACTATGTAAATAAATATAGTAAGCAGTGATTTATGATATTACGTATATGAGTTTAATAAATATTATTAACATATTTTGGTTATTTCTTAGCATTAATTTGAAAAAAAAATAATAATAATAAAAATAAAATAACGGTATTCCTACGCATTGCACGCATTTCATACTTTATAATAAAGTTTATTTCTTAATGCGAAGAAATATGTTAAGCCTTAACAATAGCTTTGTTTTTTATTATTGAATAAATAATACAAAAAATGATTACTTGATATCCTTAATGTTATCAATATATTTTGGTTATTTCATAGAATAAATAAAAAAATAAAAAAATAATAATGATATCCCTACGTATTGCACGTATTTCATGCCTATAATATAGTGCATTTCTTATCGAGATGAAAAAAGCTAAACTTTAACAATTTTTTTTTTTTTTTTTTTTTTTTTTTTTTTACTAGCATGCTTTGCCCGCTTTGCTGGGCATTATATTTAAATAAATTAAAAACAGAATCATTTTCTTTTATATTGTTTGGATCCCTATAGCCTGGGCTTCAATTTGAGCGCTGATCGGATGACAGTCTAGAAACGGACAATATCGAAAAAATTGAAGTAGCCCTTTTATATTTAATCCAATATGAACAACACCATACGTACTATAAATAATAAGGCAAAGTTAGGAGAGTTTGCGCAAAATTAAACAAAATGATATAAAAAATCAAATTATAATTTTTTGCTAAACAATTGCTGAATAACTTTGAATTTAGTTGTTTTCTATACATTTTCATAACTGTTTTGCTTTTATGCTATAATTCAAAGCAACAACTGTAATAAAACCAAGAGGACTACTTTGCGCAGTCTCTTCTGGGTACATTAAGTATGCGGACACTTTCGAATTTAGACATTTTGTCAAATATCTAGAAAAGTTCTTTGGGAATCATCTTGAAACTTTGGTAGTGCAAAGAACACGTTATATCTCATATATTTCAGCAAAAGGTGTGTCCTGAAAAGGAAAAATGACTAGTAAAAAATTAAAGAAAAATCAAAATGTTTTGGATCACCCTGTAAAAAGTAATGCTTTAAATGCGTTTTGGCTGTAGCAAGTGATTCTGAAAATTTTTTCATTATCTGTATAAATTTTTATAAGGCTACCACATATATTCATTCGCATATTTTAAATATTGAAGAAAAAATCCACTTTTTTAATTATAACACATAGGGTATTAGACCCAGAGCAAAGACATTTTCAGAGAAGTTGGCATACTTAATTAGACACAGCATACTACAATCAGATTGCAAAGACTTTAAATATTTTACAAAATAGGACATTTTTACTAAATAATTTTTATCTAGGCATGCGCTAGCTTTTAAAAAAAAATCATTCGCATAATTTAATAGTCAAATGTATTGAGCAACTTATATGAAAACTATGAACAAATATTGTGTTAATTTAAAGATTTATGAGAGATAGAATGAACAGAATTTCAGTTCTTCACAAAAAAAAAAAAAAAAAAAAAAAAAGGACGATGATAGGGTGTTTTATCAATATTTATTTGTAATCATCGGAAGCTATATTACCCAAAATAAAAATGTGAGTAAAACCCCTCATAGTTTAGCTTTCATTTTGAGAGAACTGAAATTCTGTCTCTCATAACTCTTTAAATTTACATGATATTTGTTTAGAGTTATCATATAAGTTGCTCAATACCTTTGGCTACAAAATTATGCAAATGATTTTTTTTAAAAACTAGCGCCTGCGTGGATAAAAATTATTTAGTCAAAAGGCTTATATTTCATAAGATATTTAACATTTTTTCATTCTGATTGCAGTATGCTGTGTTTAATGATGTGTGCCAATTTTTCTGAAAATGTCCTTGCTCTGGGTCTAATACCCTACGTCTTATAATTAAATAAGTGGATTTTTTTTTTTTTTTTTTTTTTTTTTTTTTTTTTTTTTTTGCAAGGTTTGAAAAAACCGTTATATTTCCATGAATATATGTGGTAGCCTCTTAAAAATTTGTACAGATAATGAGGAAATTCCTTTTAATCACATGCTGCAGCCAAAACGCATTTGAAGCATTACTTTTTACAGGAAGACCTAAAATGTTTTTATTTTTCTTTAATTTTTTATTGGCCCCCTTTTTCTTTTCAGGATACAACTTTTTTTGAAATATAAGAGGTATAACGTGCTCTTTATGCTACCAAAGTTTCAAGATAATTCCAAAAAAACTTTTTCAAATATTTGTGAAAATGTCTAAATTCGAAAGTGCCCAAATACTTATTGGTAAGTAGTATAGGTGTGATTGCGCACATGGGTAGAAGATTGCGCTTAATTATAACTACAATTAAATTATTAACAATAATAATCGGGCTTAAATGACGTTGGTGTATGATTTTTGTAAACAAATACTTTTGTTTTAGGTTTGGATATTTCACTTCAATAATAATAAAAATGAAATAAATAAAAGAAATTTAAAAAGAAGTAAAGAAAAAGTGTTAAAGAATTAAAAAAAAAAAAAAACAAGATCAGATGAGATTACAAAATAACATTGAGCTAGTAGATAATACGTTTAACTGAATTACAACATTTCCTTTTCAGTGTGAATTGTTTCTTGTTTGCTGACTAAATATGTCGTTATCCACAATCGTTGCACTTATTTTTGTAAATGGTGCAGCTTTTGTACAAACACTTGTCACAAGTTTACCAGTTCAAGACTGATTTCACACGTTCAATGCATTTCCGAACCAAAAAAAAAAAAAAAAAAAAAAAAAAAAAACGGGTAGCAGCAAAACGTATGTCCAAAGGTATACGGCTGGTTCCGCCACTTTTAATCCCAGAATCCATCCACCACTTTTTAAAATATTTTCTCAAATCATCCGCAGAGAAAGATTACAAAAACAAAACTTTTCCGTTTCAACTTCACAAACTTTTACGTTAATTAATTTTATTTTATATTAAGGAAATTTAGACGATTACAGTCCTTAAAGTGAAATTTAACATTTTTATCGCTTATGTTTAAATAGCCGACAACTGTACAAAACTTGAGCATCATACTTGAAAATATTGTAAAAGTAAACAAATATACAATATCGTTAAATAATTTGTGATAAGTTTCTCATAGGCTAACATTGGCAGTCAATAGCAAATATTACTAAATGTGAGGCTTTTGTTGATCGTTTCCACTCTTGTCGTGAACAATAAGCTGCATAATCTGTCCTAGTATAGAATTTAATGAAATCAATGCGCAATCTCTTCTAAGTAGCAAATATGCAATTTCTCCTATTTCGGTAGAAGAGACTGCGCAGCTTTTTATTCAAAAGTTATTTGATTTTACAAAGAACTGTTAGTGTTCATACTGTTAGTCTAGGTTAGTAGCTTATGAAAAATCGTTTAATTAAAAAACCTTTTGTACTACTGCCATTCTATAGAAATGCCTAAGAAGTGATATGAAAGTATAAACATTTGTTTTTGAGAACAAGACAAAATAACCACGTTTCATCTTAAACGATCGAAACAATAAACATACAAATTCTAAACAACACTCTAGTGATGATGTAGTACAACTTTCTGGAGTAGCAGTTCTCGCACACTACTCCTTCTTCCGATTTTCTATGTGCGCAATCTCTCTTAACGCGCGATCTCTCCTAGCTTTACCTTATTTATTATAGACTTTTTTTTTGTATATAGCTTACATGCTCTGTCATAAACCTTCTGCCGAATACGGGTTAAAAATAGAGAAAGGGAAATAAATTAGAAATGTCAGTCCTATCCTTACAAAATCGGTGCCAAATGAAAGGGGAGATTTTTCTGAAACCAGGGGTGCAAACAGTTTTTTAACACGACAATTAGATTTTTTTAAAATTAACTAAAGTATTAAATTTAGGTGGCAACACTTCATTTTAAATCCTTTCAGTCATTTTATAAAGTACGTGGCTCGTTACAAATTCGGTACCAAATGAAAGGGGCTATTTTTTTTTAAATCCAGGGGTGCAAACAGTTTTTCCACACGACAATTAGATTTTTTAAAATTAACTATGAAAGTATGAAATTTATGTGGCAATACTTCATTTTAAACTTTTTATACTTTTTAGTGCGAATCAAGCTAATAGAAAAGTTTTTAATTAATTTTTTTTTAAATAATTTTATTTTCACATTATTTCCTATATTTTATTTGATTTATCTGGTCGACCATAAAATGACGGCAATTTCACGCTAAATATAATATTACAGGATACTATGAACTTGGCGACTTTTGAATTTTTGTCGCCATTTTGACTTTTTCTATAAAAGGATATAGTGAGACAAAAATGAATAATTTATGCAATTATTGTTTATGTTTCTTTCTTTCTTTCTTTCTTTCTCTCTCTTTCTTTCTTTTTTTTTTTTTTTTCCAACATTTTATAGTTCATTGATATTTTAATCCGCTACTTAGCTTAAAATGCACTGATAAAAATAAAGAAGCGAAAATACTCAAAAATGAGTAACACTGTGTCAAATTTGAGTATGTCTCATACTCAAGATAGCTCCAAAGCAAATATTCTTAAATTTAAAAATACCATGTACTTACAGGGTGGTCCGAAAAACATGATAGAAAGTATTTTAAGTTCCTGATTTCAAATTTACTGATATAAGTATAATTCTTCCATATTGTAATAGCACATGATTACCAGAAATAATGAATTACCAATATGGAATCACTGACCTTAGAAAAACGATTATTTATTGTAAGAATTTTTTTTGAGGCGAAATTGAGGTACGGAAAATCCTCATCTCAGTGTCGTCTCACGACTGTATCCACAAAGGGTCACGGTGTGGTGTGTCATATTGTCGAGTGGATGAATGGTCCGATATTCATTGACGATATGGTCACGAAAGTGAAGTATCGAGAGTTTCTAGAGCGTCACTTTGGCCTTGAAGCGGGCTGTCTCAACATGATACGCCAGTACTGGTTCATGCAAGATGCGGCTTGTCCCCATAGAACTGCTGATGTCTTCCTGTGGCTTAAAACGACGTTTAGTGAGCGTTTGATTGCTTTTGATGAAGAAAAATTCACGGAGCACGGGATAGAGGGGTCCTCATACAATCCGGACCTAAATCCGTGCGACTTCTTCTTATGGGTTTACACCAAGGACAGGATCTATAGAAATCCCCCATATTCACTTGAGGACCTGAAATCGACCATCAGAATCGAGATTGATGCACTTGATTCCGACACACTCCCCAGCGCTTTATGATCGAGTTTCGGAACTGGCTTTATAACACTATAGTCGGGGACGGTAGACATTTCGAGCACCTTGTATATTAAATGTCATTCATATATTTATTCAATAACATAGGTTTTATATTCTTGCATATTTCATTTTTTCCACAACAATCGCTTACTTTCTATCATGTTTTTCGGACCACCCTGTATTATTGAGTATATTAATATGCTCAAATATTGGCATTGACCATCGTGAATCGCAATATCCCAAACATAGATTCTCGTTCATGTATTCTTCCGAAAACCAATATAAAACCGTCACAAAATATAGTTCTGGAGATTTTATGGAAATCTAATTTTTGATGATCTATCGTTATTTGCGTGAAAAAAATATTACTTTTTATGTCGAAAAAAGGAACTCGTAAATTTTTTAAAAACAATTAAATTTAAGGATAATATTTAAATGGCTAAATTTAACGTTAATATAAGGTTGTTATTTTCATATTTTAATTAATAATAATAATAAAAAAAATAAATAAATAAATAAAAAAAAAAAAAAAACTAATGAAAAGTTCGGAAATCGGGCTTCCAGTTGCATCAAGAGAAGTCAATACAAAGCTCCATGCAAATTTGCTTAGCTCTGTGATAAAACTTTTTCCTAAAAAAAAAAAACAGACATACAGAAATGAATTTTCTTTTATTATATGTATAGATTAATAAATAAATAACGCAGAAATGTAATTTATGTAATTTCATGAGTTGATGGAATTTACCCAACGTTTTTGTTTACAAAATTTTTTAAAGTTGTTATTGATATATTGGCGCTTTCCAGGAATAAAATAAATTATGATGCAATTTTTACCTTTTAAAAATTTTCCTGAATGATTTAGTATGTAAATAATATATTTCACACTCAATTTTATTTTTTCAAAAAGTAAATTTTCACCTTAAATTTAAAAATATACTTTTGTGCTTTATGCCAAGACATTTAAAAAAATTGCAAATTTACAAAGACTACTTTTGACAAGATGGTAATTAAAAGTATGAATATCGAAATTATGCATAGTTAAAGCAATTTTCCTGTCTCAAATTAGATTATGTCGTTTTAATAGTAGACAGCTAATAGGATTTAGCCATTCAGAATATTTTTTTTTACGAAATTTGTAACTTTCTTAAACTATAGGCATACAAAATTCTAAGTGCTATCGAATTTACCACTAAAAATAACACTTATTAAACTCAGAAACTCCAATTTTTTAATAAAATATTGTTAATTGTTTTTAGATTTTTAAAATGTTAAATTAATGATATTATACCGTATAATTATAGCAAAATGCCATAAAACTAATTCCACAGAATATAAAAAGAAAATCAGTACTGATTGATGAATACATTATTATGTCGCAATAGAGACTGAATATTTTTTAAATGTTTGTTTTGAACAAGATAATTAGTATTATTTGTTGCTGACATGTAGTTAAAATACGAATGTCATGATCTAATAAATTATTTTCTAAACAAGTTTAAAGAAAAAAATATATATATATAATATTAAGCAAAAAGTTATGGATTTAGATTCAAATGATTGTAAAAAGGCAGAATTCATTGACGGGAATTAAATTAAACTATACACACAGTTAATATACATATAAGTTTATTTAAAAAAAAAATGAAATTTTCTGGTGATATATGAACTCATAGAAATTAGAATTTTGTAGATGTTTCCTGCATTCAACGCGTAATAATAATGTTTATGGTTTTAGTAAGATTAAAATGAAAAAAAAAAAAAAAAAAAAAAACCCTGTTTATGAAGTGCTCCTTAAATCAGAAATAACTAGTACAATATCAGAAACATTGGGCGAAAAAACATGTTATTATACGATACTTTTGCATTATGGCAGTAGTCATGCACTGTAAAATTTCATATTACATAAAAAAAAAAAAAAAAAAAAAAAAAAAACTACTGGCAGAAAAGTTGTTAGAAAATATTCGTATGCTATGAAAAAAAAAAAAAAAAAAAAAAAAGACAAATAAATGAATAAAAAAGTTCACAAATGTTTTCTGTAACACAAGAATACAGAGAATGTAATAATATATATTACGTAATAGAATACATAACATATTTTTTCCGAAGTGAACACCATAAAAAATCTTACACTAAATAAAATTCTCCACGTCTACTAGTTAGCATCAAACCAGATCCCACGACATTGTAGTCGACGATATTACAATTAAGCCATGGAAGCACAGTATGTTCTGCTACTTAGTAATTCTCAATCCTTCTTCAACAGTAATTTTCCCCATGCAAAACAGAAAAAAAAAAAAAAAAAAAAAAAAAAAACACCAGATGCATAGATGTTTTCAGATTTTATGTGATTACAGAAAGAATGTTTCTTTTGATTAATTGAGATGCAATTTTAAATTAAACTTCAGCAGTTTTAATAAACCTTAATTTTAAGTGCAGAATTTTTTAATTTTACAGATATTTTCTGTTTTTACAATGTTATTATAATTATTATTATTTTTGGAGGGGGGGGGGGAGGAGAGCAGCGTACATATTGATATTTAAAACGAGTCTTGAAAGTTCTTATCATCCATGGTTATACAGGCTTGACATTGGTGACACATTGTTTCTCGAAACCTTTGAAAGATTCCCAAAATTTTACGGATGTTTTCTACCATGACGAAAATTCTTGGGACGAGGTAAGTCTCAGAACAATCGGACGCCTCGTAAATCATGGTTTTCATGGATACCTTCAAGAACAAATCGAAGTCAGATAAAGTAGGCGATCTTGGTAGGGATCGGACGGGTACGCTACACGCAACCGTTCGAGGCTCAAACATACTGTTAAAATAATTACATACATCGTAGAAAAAAAAGGTGAATCCCAAACATGATACAGCATCGTGCGGCTCAGGAACAATGTTGGATAATTCCGTCAGCCAAAAAAGCTATATTTTCAGCTATCCATTTGACGAAGGGGGTGAGTAAGAGTATAGTTCAATTAAGTAATCACCAAGAGAGCCTGACTATACATTGACGTTGAACCAATTTTTGGGCAGCCCTTACCCAAGTAGCACGGGAACGTTCTGTGAACGTCTAATAATGGTTACAGTCGTTCAAACACCGTGTTTCGTGTCAAGAGAACGTTCGATTAGACTTTCAAAAATAGTATTACTTAGAACGTTCTGAAAAGGTTTGCTTTGTACCATCTAGAAAACGTACAAGTCTAGTTCTATGAAAAACGTTCAAGTGTATCACCGTCGTAGCACGTTCTGTAACAGTGTGATTATAACGAATATGAGAAAATTCCTTTTTTTTTTTTTTTTTAGTTTTTTTTCCTTATTTTCAGTTTCAAATTTTGTTGACATGTAGAATAATCATTGAAATGTAATAGAGATGCGGTGAGAAAAAATTACATAGTTTTAAACTTTAATTATACGTTATTATAATCATAATAATTATTTATAATTTTATTTAAGTTTTATGTTGTTCAATTCTGTCAAACACATTACTCCAGATTACTTTTGCAGATATTCATTATTATTTGTTTCTTAAATTGTTAATAAATTAAGTTACGAAAAATTAATTTATTTTATTTATTTTATTTATTTATTATTATTATTATTAATATTATTTTGTATATACCAAGAAAAATGTGTTGGATAATTGGGAATTTTTGATCTCCGGTTTTCCATGGGTTTTCTTGAGATGTCCAGAACACAATTCTATCATTCTTTCAAAATGCCAGTCTGTCTGTTTTTTTTTTTTTTTTTTTTTTGTGTGTGTGTGTGTGTGTGTGTGTTATCAAAGTTTTGTGGACTCTGTATCTCACAAACCAATGGACGGAATTTAACCAAACTTGATGTTTAGTTAGACTTTAAACTAATTTGCTAAATATCAGGAATATTTAATTAGATATTGACCTAAATATCAGCTTTGGTGCTCATTAGCCTCTGGAATGTATCACCAGATAGGGTTCGCTTCTATTCTGTAAATTCTCCCTTTTATGGGGAGATTATATCTCAGCTTCTATGGTGCACAAATGCACCAAACTTAATATGTGAAACAGATATTATGTAACAGTACGCTGATTTAATTCGGGTGCATATATTGACCAACTGGTGGCGCTGCTCTCCTGTAATTTAACCCCGTTAACGTAATGGCAATAATTCAGTTTTTGTGATATAAATAATTATAAATACACTGAACTTGGTATGTAAAATTAATATCATATAAAACTTTGCAGAATAATTTTGCGTGCATATCGGACAACTGGAGGCACTGGTATGCTGCAAATTAATTTTATTCAAGGGAACGGAACGCAATAGCACATTTTCTATGATTTATAAATGCTCTAAATTTGGTACGTGAAATAGATATTACGTAAATTTTACTGATTCACTTCGGGTACATATCAAATGACAGGTGGCACTGTTACGTTTCAACTTACGGGAAGCCTGTACCTCACCTTCTATAATACGAATACTTATCAAACCTTGTATGTGAGACATATATATAATGACAAAATGTGCTGCTTCAGTTTCCGTATATATCCACCGACGGATGGTGCTTCTATTGCTTTCTGCGATTTTTCAGATATCTGTATTTCAGCATTTTTGGTGAAAAATGTACAAAATTTTTATATATAAAAATGTTAATTATAAAAACCTGTGTTGATTAAATTTTTATGATTAAATTAATAAATTTTAAAATTCTATAGATGCTGTATCTCACGAACTAATGAACGTAATTTATTCAAACTTTGTTTACTTGGACTATGACCTAAACTGGTGGCGATTATATTTGTTAATAAATCGTTCAATAGGTAGCGCTGTCGTACCATTATTTTCAGAATTTTTAATATGTCATAATCCCATACAGCACAGAATGTTTCAGTTATGTTGCAAAAAGCTTACAATCTTTCAAAAACGTAACACGTTTTAGTATGCCCTCTGATACCTTTCTGAAACATTTGCCCTTTTTGATCTTCTATCTGTTAAGTGATTGTAACGTTTCTGTTACGTATCTTATTTTTTGTTACGATCGCGGACATTTCTACGTTTTTGAAACTAATCGGAAAGCAATCTGAACGTTTTTAAACATTTCGGAAATGTTTATAATGTTTCCATGTTGTATGATTGTTACGTTTCTGGAACATTTTGTGCTGTTAGGGATAGGTCAAAATTTCGTATAAATGTGCATGAGTCAGCATTGTTTTTAACTTTTCCCTGGAAAATTAAATATGTATATATATATATATATATATATATATATATATATACATTTATATTAGTAATATTTCATTAAAAAAAAATATGGGCAATTTGTATAGTTCATCGCTTTCGCTATTGTATTAAAATTTTCAATATTCTTGCCAGAAAAGTCGTCTATACTTTTAAAGCGAAAGGATGAACCCTAAATCTGCGATAATTTAAAACAAAGTTATCGACTTTTCACATTTTTCATTATGTAAAATACATTTCTTAAGATACATATTTTGTATACCGTAAAATTGATTTTTTTGGATATTTAGTGTTATATTTGTTTGAGATGAAAATCGTATACATTTACCATGGAAAATAATTTTGATAGATTATTTTAGCAAATAATATTTGACATCGACCTGCGCAGGAAAATATTGAAGAAAGTTTTAGGATGGCCTCAGTATAATAATTTTTAAAAAGGTTAAGTTTTGAACAGTATGAAAAATATTTATTAGAAACGGGTGTTATTGAATAAATTGCTTGATCGACAAGAAAGTTTCGCCGTATGCAAAAGCCATCTGCTCTGTTTTTGCACAGGAAGTTGGTATTTCTTGGCGTGGCTCGTTGGATCCAAAGTCCTACTGCTTGCTTACTCATCACATATTTTGTATTTACATTCAGATTTGAATTTAACTTTCGTTCGGATACACTACAACAGCAAACAGCTTCAAGATACAGACAGATAAGTTCGTTCACTTACTTTTCCTTTTTATAAAATTTTCATACCTATGCATTGAAATCTTACAAAATTTATTAAAATTTATCAAAAAAACATATAATATTTTAAAATTAAATTTGAAATTTTTTAATTTTTTACACCTTTCACGCTAACTCCTAAATTTATTTCGTTCGATATTTTATTATTACAGTTCAAAGTTGTACTTTAAACAAACCCATGCGAATTTTTCGAACTTTTCTTTTCTTATTTACTTTTAAAATTTGAAACTCATAAATATTATACCGAATTCCCCATCTAATTAAAGTATTAATTTACCAGAAGCTAAATTATTATTAGTACCAAATTAATATTGTGCAATTGTGAGACCAAGATCATTCAAAGAAAGGTTTCAAAATAAAATTCATGGTTGAAGTCCCAGTTTCATACTTCCGCAGGCAGTACAGTTATAGTATAGGATTTCCATGATGCCTTTTAAATTTTTGTCGCGATGTTAGTGATGACTTTTTATTTATTTTGGTGTATTTTGTCTAAAAATAATAATAATAATAATTCTTATTTTGATTATATTTTTATGTTTATGATTTTTAGTCAATTTATGACAATTATTCATATTCTGTATAATCTTTAAAGTATTTCTATGTTTTAAATGACGCTTATAAAGATTGAAGAAGCAATTTTTAAAAATACAGTTTTCCATAAAATAATGTAAGCAGACAAATTTCGTAATTTTTTCTTATTAGTTCATTGAGTTGAGTCCGCATGCTTAAATATTGTTCATTTTTAAATATTATTTTTTATCCTCGCATATTTCAATAATTACACTACTATATCGTTTCGGCAAAACTTAATTGCAACTGATCCACGTTAAAGAAATATATACATAGATTTGATCATGTTTGATCGTTTTACATTACACTGTAGAAATGTAAAAGCAGGGAGAAGTATTAAAAAAAAATATTTACTAAGGTGAATCTTAATATTGCTAAATATTTTAAATTTTGAAGTTTATTTATTTAATTTTTATTTATTTATTTGTTTACAGAATAAAATTTTAATTATTTATTTATTTATTTTTCAAAATGTTTCACCATATTTTATACTGTCATATTTCACTGCATGTATACGTAAAATTTATAAACTCAAAATCAATAATTTAAATAAATTTCGCATACGCATGATTTGAAATATGAAAATATTAAGTAAATTTCACGTAATCTATTTAAATAAAAAAACAAAATAATAATAATAATATATATATATATATATATATATATATTTTTTAACGTATTTAAAATACACCGCTGTTCAAAATTAAAGGAACAAACCTGCTTTTTCATTTTCTTCTTTTATGCATAACTTTTAAACAAATAAACACATGGACATAAAATTTGGATGTCATGTTCGTTATCATATCATTATGTTTAAAATTTTACATAATTTTAGAATAAGTGATAATTTAAAACTAATAATTATTAATTTTTCTCAAAAGTAAGCTTTGGAAAAAATTAAAAATTTCAACAATTTTAGCGAAGAAAACTTAATGAAAAATTGTGTTAATGATGCATTATAGACAAGTGAAGACGCACATGCCCTCACATGTTAAACAAAATCCTAGTTTACTTTCTGTGTTCACTTTTCTTTTACTTTAATAACAGAATTTTTGAAAAAAAAAAAATAAATAATAATTACTAATTTGTATAAACTGTGATCATCACCAGAATAATAAAAATGTCGATAAATAATTTAATAATGAACGCCTTATCCGATTTTCATATTTCTATGTAAAATTTAAAAAAAAAATTATTCACACGCGAAAAAATGAAGAAAGAAGAAGAAACCAAAAAGTGACTACATGAAGAAATATACGGTTTTAATCTAACGCATGGATGAGCCTACATTTTTAACCTATCTGTAATGCATCTTCATGACCATTTTTCATTAAGTTTTCTTTTCTAAAATTGCTGAAATTTTTCATTTTTTCAATGTTTACTTTTGAGAAAAATTTACTGACATTTAGTTTAACAATTATTACTTATGCTAAAGTTATATAAAATTCGATTTATGGTAGTTTAAAAAACATACTATCCAAATTTTATACTTCTGTGTTTATTTGTTTAAGAATTATGGGGAAAAAAAAAAAAAAAGAAAACGAGAAAACAGTTTATTGTTTAAATTTTGTACACTTGTGTACTTCTTTTAACTAATTTTTATTTTTTGTTTTCCATTGATTGTGCATTATTATAGTTTAAAAATAGAATATGTAACATATCTGGGCATTAATTTGAGATTTCATTGATAATTTAAAATTTAATAAAATACTTTTGTGTTTGAATGCCAAAAGTTTGCAGTAAGTTTCAAAATTTAGACATACTCACCGCCGCTGGAAGCCGAAGCTAATGTTAGTCAATGGGAAATTTTTCTTTACAAATAACTTATTAAGTAATACATATTTTTTAATTCTGTTTTCACATTATGAAAATTCCCAGCTGTTAAATTGACGGACCTTTTTTAAAAAATTATTTTTTTAATTTTTTATATTTTACTTCGAAGCTGCAAAATACGAATTTAGAATATGTGATTTTTTTTCATTTTGCAATTTCAAAATAAAATATTAAAAATTAAAAAAATACTTTTTCAAAAAAGGTCCGTCAATTTAACAGCTGGGAATTTTCTGAATTTGAAAATAGAATTTAAAAATATGTATTAGTTAATAAGTTACTTGTAAAGAAAATTTCCCCCATAGAATATCATTGGCTCGGTCTACCGGCGACGGTAAGTGAAGAGGGCCGTTAACTTATTAAATTAATATCCAAATATGGTTATATTCTATTGTTAAATTATAATGATGCAAAATCTAGAGGGGGGGGGATAATAATTAGTTAGCAGGGGGCATATTATCTTAAAAATTTTCAAAATATTCCAGAACTTGAATTTATTTATTTGTTTGATTTTGAATTCAAATATTTATCTAGAATATTCAAAATACTTGATCTTTTGTTATACAATATTTCAATGCATGTATGCAAAATTTTATATTACTAAGAAAATTATGTATGAAAAATAATAATAATAATAAAAAGATAAAATAAAAACTACACAAAAAATAAAAAAGAAAAGAAAACATAAATAAAGGAAAGGGAAAAAAAAAAAAAAAAAAAAAAGTAAATAAAATAAACAGACACTATAAAATTCAAGAACTCGAAGCAATTGTTCCGGGTCGAGAAAAGACACAACCCTTCATCAACCGAACAAAGTAGGCACGAGTGCTGCAAAAAATCTGCAACGTAGCTCTTGTATTTGCAGAACTCGTGCCTATTATGTTCGTCTGACGAAGGGTCGTGTCTTCTTTCGACCCGAAACAATTGTTGCGAGTTCTTCCATTTTATTATACTTTAAATACATTTTTAGCACGTTCAAAGAACGTTCAAAAATTGTTTACATAACGTTGTGAGAACGTGTGTATAGAACGTTTTCAGAACGTTTCTACACTATTTTAGAACTTTTACAGTACGTTTTCTAGAACGTTCTGAAAATGTGTATAACGTTTTGAAAACGTTCTAAAAACGTTTAGAACGTTCTGAGACCGTATACATAGAACGTTCTCTGAACGCTTCTATAACACCGATGGTGATAGCTACACGTTCATTGAACATTCCCTGAACCGTACTATTGTACTTTTTCAAGATGGACAAATAGACGTCTATAACACGTTCAAAGGGAACGTTCTTAGAACGTGTTTGCAGAACAATATTTGAACGTTCAGAGAACGTTTCGGTGCTGCTTGGGTAGGTGCATACTTCGGAGGCTGTCGTAGCTCGAAACATGAAAATCGTGTAGACTAAAAATCCCTTCACGAGGAAAAAAATAACTTTATCCATTAATAAAATGAACAATGAAAACGTCAGGTACTCATTGCAATTGTCCATCTACCGGCAAGTTAATTCCATATATCGAGGGTAATCCTTAGGTTGCAATACCTAAGAATTTTACATATAATATGGGGCCATAGCACATTCCCGTCGACAGTTGTCACTTGAAATCCGTGACGTCACGCAACCCGCTTGTCTAGAGCTCCTTCAATAGGAGCCTTATTATAGGAGCCTTACCACCGAAAGTGACGTCACAGGGACGTTCTCGTCTACAGTCGACACTTATCGATTGGAATATGTTAGGGCCCATGATGTGAGAGTACCTTGAGCATCACACAGAGAATTGTGATTTTGCACCATCATCATAAGCTTCTACAAATAGTTTATTCTTTTTAATGCAATATCTCGCACTTTAAGGCAAGTATGAGTGTTTTCGTGGCCGTTCTAGATCATTCCTTTTTCGCAAATTGTGTTATATTTGCACAAGTCATGGATCAAATTATCAGACATTAGGTGATATGGTACATGCACTTATGTTTGGGAAAATTGCAACACCATGAAAGAATTGTCA
Organism: Salticus scenicus; assembly: GCA_963930645.1. Lineage (NCBI taxonomy): Eukaryota > Metazoa > Arthropoda > Arachnida > Araneae > Salticidae > Salticus > Salticus scenicus. Next base: position 301,516,391 of record OZ005649.1, read on the forward strand.
GCAATTAATGAAATGTATTCCACATATTACTGATACAGGTACAAATAAAAGATCAAATGTACAAGATAAAAAAACAAAAAGAACGTCTGAAATCAGTACTTTGTATGCCTGCCACGCTGAGCGATGTGCCGTGGAATTGCATCATACAGATTCTGAATGTAATCCTGGGGAATGGCATTCGAGATGGCTTCATCTTGATGCCAAAGTTCAATCTTACTGTGCGCTCCACCAGTTGCACGAGCGAGTAACCGTCCAATGAAATCCTAGACATGCTCGATGGGCGACATATCAGGGGAATAAGCAGGTCATGGAAGAAGCGAAAAACCTGTTGTGTACTGAAGAAGGCTTGTGCAGTCTGGGAAACATGTGCACAGGCATTATCCTGCTGAAATACAGCACCATGAATGCGTCGAAGAATGGGAAGGACCTTTGGGTCCAAAACTTCTCTTATATAGCGACTACTGTTCAGGTAGCCCGCAATGTGCACTATATGGGAACGACAATTATACCCAATAGCTCCTACACCATGATGCTAGGTGTTTGTGCTGTTTGACGCTGGATAACACACTGTGGGAGAAGACTTTCCCCCCTGTAATATTTGACGCGTACTCGTCGATCATTGTACTCCATATTGTAGCGAGATTCATCGGACAAAACAATTTGTTACCACTGGGCACACCGCGTGCTGTTTTGCTGAGCCCATTGAAATGAGCCCATTGACGAACCATGAAGCTAGACAACAAAACACCTGTAGCCGTGCTCCAACATTGTGCTAACACACGAGAGGACGCTGTACGGTCCGTCACAGCAATGCGGATGAGGTATATGTCGTCTCGTGCCTCTTTTCTACTGATTACTCCGCTGATAGGTTTTCGGCTTGTTTGAATCTCCTCTGTCCATTTCTTACAAACACGCATCCCTGTTATGGCATTACACTGCGTGCGAGTTGCGATTTCTCTATACGAAAATCCACCCTATCGCATACGAACGATGTGGCTTTGTACGAACTCCGTTAGTTGATGGTATGGCACTCTCCGATTTTGACGAGGCATATTGACCACCAATGAAACGTTTACTGCAGACAGAGGACGATAAGCAGATTTCAACGCGCCTTTAGAGTCCTTTATATACCTGGAACAAGCGACTGATAAATTGTCGGTTGTAAAAAAAAAAAAAAAAAAATAAGCAATCGCTTTGTAATTTTAATCTTTTGCATGCCTTACCTCACTTTACATTTCCTGTAAGTGTGGTTCAATTTGTATAATCATTTCATGGTGTTGCAATTTTCACAAGCATGAGAGTATTTTTTTCAGGCGCCGAAACTCTTCTTTTGCAATCAGGCAAAGTGTATATATACCCTTTTAGCATTTTTAAATTGTTGCTTGAGCCTTTATACGCAATCACAGCTTTTAATGACTAACCTATATTTTAACTACGGGACTGGTCGACAGCCATCTTCATCAGGTAACAGTACATCAGAATAACTGTGGATGACAAGAAGTTTGAGTCATTAGGAAACATAATGTGCGCATATATTATTATATTGCAAAATATAACTGAATAAGGAATTTTTGCACTTCTTATTATCTTTTTCTGTCTGAATTTTTGTTTATTTTCTTTTGATGAATTTGAGATTTACAGTCACATAATTTTATGTGATTCTGCTTTGCTGTTTTGTTTTCTGTGTGCTCGTTGAATTTTAAATCATTCTTTACAATATAATAATTCAAAAATCAGATAACTAAGTTTATTATGATAATACGAATTGATATGCACAAATTACTTTGTCACAATTAAGTGTTTTGGACGTGTCCTTATACTTTAAGTACTATTGATGTTATAAGTACGACATAAATGTAATGATACATTTGCATAAATTACAAATAATAGTTTGATCAAAATATGTGAGTTTTGATTTAAATGTACAGTATTCTATTTCTTTTTTTTGTTGTTTCAAATGAATATTTTAATTTTTATATTTCTCAGAAATCTTTTATTACCCTTTTCTGTTTCTAAGAAAGAATTTATAAATAAAGAATTATGTCAGTGTTAGTTGTATAAAAATATATTTAATAGTTTATACAAAATGGTTTGAAATTTTTTTTATTAATAATAAGAAATTACTTATAAGTCTGTATAAAAATCTGATTAAGTGTTTAACAATAGTACTTTTACATAATCATTTTATCAGAAACTTTTCTATACTAAGTTACCCAGTTATTTACATTTCTGCGATATGTTGTATAACCATTTTCGAAATATTGTTAATACAATAACAATTGAATAGTGTACTCTCTGAATTTTTCTTCTTTATAAATTACGCTTAATGGAGATTTTAAACTTTTCTTTAATATTTAGTTAATTTTGTCAATTATGTGAAAAGAAATTCTTGAAAACTAAATAAATTTATCCATTCTTTTTTTTTTCGAATCATGAAATTGTTTGACGACGTATTGGCACAAAAGTTTTGAGAAATAAAATAAAATTTAAAAGCAATACAAAAGGGAAAACATGCAGAAAATCTTTTTTTTTTTTTTTAAATAAAGGTTAAATTCTTATAGCATACAAAGTGAGAGAGTTTTAAATTTAATCTCTTTTATTGGAAATAGAAAAATGTACTTTTGCGTAAGCTTAATTTTTTACTCATTCGTCCAGTCAGACCATTATATATGTATTTCACATTTTTTAAAGCACGATATCATTTGATTAAATTTTAAAATTTAGTTTAGTTTTATGAGCCGCCAAGAATTTTGTCATAAAAAATTTATAATGTAACGTTGTATATAAATACATAGGATGTTACATATAAAAACATAATATATTAAGAATATGTAAATGCTGTACACAATAAATACACTCTAAATTTATTCAATTATTAATGATAATATAACATATATAATTATAATATATATAATATATGATTAAAAAAAATCTGTTCGTAATATTTATGCAAACACCAAGAGCAATGCATAATTTAAATATAAAGGAAAAAATCTGGTGTGTAACAACCACACAACTTCCATTACCCACTATTACACATATTATATGCACTTTTTGGAGATAATGTGATCAGAAGACATAGAATTGACCTAATGAAGTAGACAACTAAAATTTTCCGGTAAGAGAAAATTGATACACGCGTAAAGACATATACAGCAGAGTTTACATAGCGAGTTAAAAAAAAAAAAAAAAAAAAAAAGGTGGGGTGGGGGTGGGGGTGGGGGAAGAGAATGTTTAAAAAAAAAAAAAAAAAAAAAAAAACATTTTCTGAGATCTAAAACTGAACTATCTGATTAGGATGACTATTAATTTTCCTGTAATAACCACTTAAATCATGAGAAAGGATATCTAAAATGGATTTATATAACAATTTTCAAGAAAATCGTTAGAGCCGTTATTGAGATACCGACTTTTACCAAAACTTGGCATATTCAGTTGTTGGCCGGAAAACAACAATTACATACAAAAGATAGTTAAATGACGGTTAGTATTGAAAGTTTGAAAAAAATCCATACGGCCGTTTTGAAAAAAAAAGCACTTGCAGTACCTGAAATTTAGCTATTTATACAGGACGCCTATCAATTTTCCTGAACTAACCAACTATATCATTCGAAAAGATATCTAAAGGAGTGTTTAGACAATAATTTTGAAGAAAATCGTTAGATCCGTTTTTGAGATACGGACTTACGGTCTCATTTCCGGTTTCTGATGACCCACTTCCGATTTTCTAATTTTCACCAAAATTTGGAAAATTCATCTGTAAACCAGACCTGCATCACTTGTGAAGTTTCGTACTATCTTTATTAATTTCGGAGATATAATAGTCAGGAGGTTCCCCACACACATACACACTGACCAATTGACAAAAACCACTTTTTTGGACTCAGTAGACCTTAAAACATGCAAATCAGGTGAAATCTCGATATCGAACTTTTTGACCGAATACAATATTTCCATTACCTAAGGTAGTTGGGTAATGAAAGTACAAAATGTATTCATATTTTACATTAATTGGATCTAATAATAGGAGACAGGCAGAAAAAATACACGAAACAATAAACACAAATAGTAGTTTTACATAGCATATTTCTGGGACGCTCTACCTGGTCTGTAGAGCACCAAGCTCAAAATTGAAAGATTGTGGGTTCGATAATCGAGCTGACCTAAGACCGTCGTTCACACTAATAGCGATTGGTGCACGTAAAATCCATCGTGGGCGCAATGTCCTCCATGTTCCCATAAAAAAATATACCTTTGCGTGTCACTGAAATGAGGGAGCAATCCCCTCCATGAAGGATAAAAATGTGTGAAGTTTTATTCAAGCCTTTCCCGCATAGAGCATCTGCTTGATACTACTAATATGATTTTCAGAAAAATCCCACAAATAAAATTACTAAAAAATTTCAGATTTTTTTCTTTCTTAATTAATAAAAGATATTTAAATTTTTGACAATTTGCATTATAATTTCAATTTTAGAAAATATTTTTTTCCGCTACTTCGTTAAAAATTCTCAGATTTAAATTAGTGTTACATTAAAAATCAACTATTCCGTAAAATTCGACGGAATTAATTTATCCTGTCCCCATACATAAGAGAAATTCCCTAATTAATAAATGTAAATAAATAAATAAATGAAAAGAAATAACGTCGTACTATTTATAATGAATGAAAAATCGAGAAACATAATAGAGGGCGCCATCACAGTTCTGCCGAATAGCCATCATTAAATGAGCGACCTAACTGGCTTTAAATTCTTCAAAATATACTTCTAAATATGAAAATTTCAGCATATATGTTTCAGCACAAAAAATTTTCTTAAAAAAAAAATGTTCATTTCAAAAATATTAAATTAAAATTTTGCAACCGAAATCTTTAGTCAAAGTGCTTAACGGCCCTCTTCACTTACCGTCGCCGGTAGCCCGAGCCAATGTTATTCTATGGGGAAATTTTCTTTACAAATACTTATTAACTAATACATATTTTTAAATTCTGTTGTCACATTCAGAAAATTCCCGACTGTTAAATTGACGGACCTTTTTTGAAAAAGTATTTTTTTAATTTTTAATATTTTATTTTTAAATTGCAAAATGAAAAAAATTCACATATTGAAAATTCGTATTTTGCAGCTTCGAAATAAAATATAAAAAATTAAAAAAAATAATTTTTTAAAAAAGGTCCGTCAATTTAACAGCTGGGAATTTTCATAATGTGAAAACAGAATTTAAAAATATGTATTACTTAATAAGTTATTCGTAAAGAAAAATTTCCCATTGAATAACATTAGCTTCGGCTTCCAGCGGCGGTGAGTGAAAAGGGCCCTTAAAATCGCTTTGTCTCTAGGAGCCGAATTTATGCTTTGGGTCTGGATTGACTAATCAGATAAAACCTTACGTCACAATCATTATATAAAATTTAATCGTAACTGGTCCACTTATAGAGATGGTATTTGGAAGTGAGAGACGCCCATGAAATCTTAATCAAAGTGCATAAATTATGTATGTATAAAAAGCTTCAAAATTCATAGAAATTTAAATTTTGAAACAAAGTTATATGTTCATGATATTCTTCAAATTTGTTCCACGATTGTTAACGAATCTCCAAGTTGGCTGAATAAATGTTCACAGAAATCAACAGGAGATAAAATGTCTATAAAAGTTGCATAAATTTGAGATTATCTTTCTTCTAAATTTTATCTAAGGTATTATTTGCTTGCTTGGTTATAATAATGCTGTTAAACCTCTTCAATACGAAGACCAAAATTTAGCTCATTATTTTCAGTAAAATGAACGTTAGTACTTTATGCTTGATAGACTTCTCTTTGGACTTTGTCCACTTCTTAGAAGATTCCTATATATAAATTAAACTTTCTGTTCCATATAAGCTATCTGTTGGAACTCAGTTTGCAATTTGTACTGAGCGGTGACCGGTGATTTGATTAATGTATTATAAAGATTCACGCTTAAATATTATACCATACAATTTTTCAACTATTGATCATTGAAAAATTGAGACATTTAAGATAGAAATTAAACTAAATAAACTGTTCTGTAAAACAAAGTCCGCTTTACATCATTAAAAATTGTGTGTATATATTTTATATATTTTCTCAAAAGTTATTGAAGTATTGAAAGTTTCTAGGTCATCGAATATGTTAAAACATTGTGAGATATGTATTTGAAATACGTTTATTTATTAAATCATTTTTTAACCTATTCATAAGAGTGAATTAAAATATTTTCTGTTTCATTCTGTTAAATATTGGATTGATTTAAATTTTTTATTCAATTTGCATTTCATTTAAAATGCTTTGTATCCCGTTTAAATTCTGTGATTTTATAAAATTATTCTCCCCAATATTCAAAAAATTTTTAATTATTGCTCATTTGCTTTGAACATTACATATGTTTACGCATATCCTTGGATAAAACATATGAAAACTATAATTTTGCTTTAATTTTATACACATAAATTAAAATATTTTTATTTAAATAATATGTAAGAACAGTTTAAAAAAATATATTGAAAAGGTTCATAAATATTATAAAACAAATTTGAAATTTCCCCCCAAATTACCATTTTTTTTATCAAGTACAATTATAGCAGCAAGGTAATAAAAAATAAACTTCTGAGATAGTGATATATCAAATCACAAAAAATCATTATCATTCCTTAACAGCTAGAAGATTGCAACAATCAGTTAAAATATATTTAAGATGTGAAAAAAAAAAAAAAGAAAAAGAAAAAAGAAAAAAAAGACAGAAAGAAACCAAAAACATTACCAAAAAGGAAACAATTGTATATTAATATACATGAAAAAAGAATAATTTGAAAATATCGAACACGATACATTATACATTATTAATGTAAAAGACAATAACATTAAACTTTAAACAGTTAACATAATGATAAAGGAAGAAAACAAAAATTACAATTGCCCTCAAACTTAACTACAAATAAGTAGCAAAAATAGAAAGCTTTATGCAATGAAAGTAGCTAATTAAAACTATATTACCATACAACAACCATTTTTACGTAGATTTACCCAATATTGAGAAAAGAAGAGACAGATTGAGTAATTGTAAAGATAACAATAAGGATGATAGGCAATATTTCATATTATTTAATGATTATGGTAGGACGTGTTGGTGAAGGGGGTAGTAGAGCGATGAATAAAATAAAATTACGAAGGACCGTGATAGCCCCCAAGCCAAGTTCTTTCGTAGCCATAAAGAAAGAAACAGACAGTAAATTTTTAATCAAATGAAGATTAAATGTTAATTCGGAATTCGAGTCAAATTAGGATAATGATATCCACTTAAAGAAAATTAGGTTTCATTATTCATACAAATAATTTGTCATTAAAGTAATCCATTACGACACAACACGCACAATTTGTGGAGCTTATATGCAGAATTTATCATTTAAAATAGTCTTGAAGATATCACAGACGGAAGCCATCCCGATACATCTCTTTACAGAAATAATTTTAGCGAAGTTCAAATATACATTTGTTAGCACGAGAAACTGCAATCTGACGAACTTTAATTCGCCAATATGCTTGGCATCAAACACAAATTTGTCTGAAGCCATTTTGAAAATTTTTTATATGGTAAACCTAAAGGGGAGAAAAAAGATTGGTTTGTATTTAAATTACATCATAATGATATTATTAAATTTCGTCAGGTTAGCAAGAATAGGCTAAATTGGCAATTTGTTTTTGTTATATTTATACGTTTTGAGGTTCCTTGAATCCGAAAATCATGTTTTTAGTGGTTGGTCTGTGCGTGTATGTGTGTGTCTGTTATCAGGATACCTTAAGAACAAATAGCAGCAGACAGTCCGAACTCGGGAATTCTAAATATTTATCATATAGGAATTCTACACTAATCTTTTCATAGAGATCATGCAAATTGTCCGTGTACAGGGCCCACCAAGATAATTTAAATGCATTACGTCTACGAGGGAAATTGCAGGTAAGTACACTTTAAGATCTATAGGGTTCCTTAAACAGGACAGAGTGAACAATTTTTTTTTCTACATTCATGAAAGCATTTTTTGTGCAGATTGCGATATGGAAGTCATTCATCAATCATTTACAGGGCTACCTAAAAATTTGGATGTATTTGGGGCTGTACATGAAAATAGCTGGAAACCTAATTGATTTTGTATATTTTTTTCCTGCAAGACTAAATTAAATATATATATATATATATATATATATATATATATATATATATATATTTAAAGTGCATATTGTTTGTAGGCAATATACAGGGCTATCCAAAATTGAGTCAAACGTTCTTTTCTATTGAATGTAATTGGTTGAAGTGCTTTGCTACATTTTACAATGTCGACAAACAATACTCAGAAAGGAAAATTAATTTTTCATGCCCACATTGTAAACAAATTATTTTTGTAGTTCCATTTTTAACTCTGAGTTTTTGTATTATTGCACGTTTTGAGGTCACTCGATTACAAAAATCCAATTTTTATCGAGGCTAAAAGAGGCATTGAAGGATCGACGATTTCATTCAGACGGCGAAGTCAATATCATTGTTCAAACTGCTTTCAATACCCCCCAAGCTCTTTTTACTAACGAGGTATGCACTACTTGGTGCAACAGTGGAACAAGTGTTTGTATAATTTTGGTGATTTCATTTGAAAATGAATATCTTTTCATTTTGTGGGTACTTTTCCGTTTTCATCTGATCCACCCTAACATAAATAAAAAATTATTATAATATACTTCAGATCAGTTCAGTGTTCAGAATAAAATACATAGGGAGAATACACAGAATGAATACACAAAAGAAATAAGCAGAATACTGAAATGCAGTGATAATTTCTTTATTATTTTTTTAAATTCAACAGCCCACCTAACCAAGAATGCTAAACAAAACTACCGTACTTACTTAACCAAAAATATACCCATCCATTCTCTACTATTTTTTTTTTTTTTTTTTTTTTTTGTATTTCATTTTATTTAATTAATTTTTTCATGATTTTGTTTTATACAAATTAGTGAATAAATAAATTTATTGGAAAAGATGAATAACGTTGTATCATAAAGAATTTGATACTGAATTTTTGATAGAACACATTTTATTTTCTAAATAGGCTGTGGAGAATTATATTTCTAAAAACAGATAAGTGAAGACCGACTTTAATGTTATAGTACATTATAGCTTTAAAACTAAAATCGTTACGTTTGTCGCATAAATCAGTAAATATTGTCTTACTTTTTATTTGTTCTTTAAATCGAGAAAGCTTATAGTTGTACTAATTAAACAATTTTTAATTCTTATTTAATTAGGAGGGTAGTTGAATTTAAAATCATTAAAGTTTTCATTAACTGTAGATATTACTATTATATCATCATTTTATTGATCAATCAATATATTGTTAGAGTTAAAATTACGTTCATAATAATAAAGAAGGAAATCAGCTAACACTCTGTAGCTACTAACCCTTTATTCTGGGACAGTTTGCAGTTATTCAGATAATAGGTTTCGCAAGAAAATCTTCGATTGCTTAAGTAATTGGTGAAGTTAAAAATGTAGGGTAATCTAATTATTTTAGGGCAGTCTACAGGTAGCAATGCTAAATTTAGCCCGTAAAAGCAACGCAGTTGAACCTTTTTGAATGTCTTTATACAATCTCAACCGATCTCAACACAATAGTCTCTCAGTAATGGCTACCTAATTCAAAAACTATGTAAAAGATAAAAAATGGCGGGATTTCAGACACTTTAAGTTTTAAGGTAATGAGGCCCCACTTATTCGCTCGAAATCTTGCTGAGGTTGTAAACGTAAGTTGTCCATGGAGAATTTTGTTAGTTCAGGGCAAAATTATCAGTTGAGTTTCGTTTAGTTGGCGTTGGTTTCAGAGACAGTGTATATTCATGGATAGTTTGGTAAGCTGTGGATAAGGTTTTCATTAGAATTTCGTTCAGTTGGTATTGGTTTTAGAGGAAGTGTAAAAAATTCTTAAAGAAAGGGAGTGGAAATTGTGGAGATTTAGAGTACACTTGTACGTTAATATTTTCAGTTTAGGTGTTTTAAGGTGAACCATGTGAAGTATTTCTCCAGTTAAACCAAGTTAACACCTGTAAACCTTCTTGTGTGCTTTTAAAGAGTGATAAAGTGAACATCTTATCCTTTCTAAATGAGTTTTAACTGGCAAACTGTCAAGTTAAAGAAGTTATTGGTTAGTTAAACTAATATTCACAAACCTTTACACTAATCCGTGCTCCATATTAATGTTAAGCTAAAGATAAATTAACGATAAAAAGTATCCCCCCCCTGCCCATTTCTTTTACAGCCTTATTAAAATAATTTCCTACAACTTGTTCTTATTGACTTCAGAAATTTACAGAAAACAATATGGGGGAAATCAAGGAGCTATAATTAATCAGCCCTTATAAAATGTGTGGATATACATGCCTTTAGTATACTTTAAGCGTCTGAAATAAATGTTTTTTTTTTTTTTTTTTTTTTTTTTTTTGCTTCATAAATGTGAAAACATCAGTTCAGAGACTTGTATTTTTCAGTGTAGTTTTAAAATATACGACGAGACATTTAGTCCAGATATGTAATATATTTGAATTCTTATGTGTGTCCCTGTGCACAAAATACCTTTACAATCTCAATAAAAGTTTCATGTAATATGTTTTTAAATACAGATTATGAATATTAAACTTTTAACTGGCTGCTTAGGGTAACTCCACCAATGATTGACACTTTTAGAGCAATCTCTGCACTAACAGCACAAAATGTTCCAGAAACGTAACAATCATATAACATTGAAACATTATAAACGTTTCCAAAACGTTTAAAAACGATCAGATTGCTTTCCGATTAGTTTCAAAAACGTAGAAATGTCCGCAATCGTAACAAAAAATCAGATACGTAACAGAAACGTTACAATCACTTAACAGATAGAAAATCAAAGAGGCCGAATGTTTCAGAAAGGTATGAAAGAACATACTAAAACGTGTTACGTTTTTGAAAGATTGTAAGCTTTTTGCAACATTACTGAAACATTCTGTGCTGTATGGGTGATGTTTTTAATGCTTTTGTTATCAGAAAATATTTTTAAAAATCTTAAGTTAGTAAATATGGTATGAAAGACATTCGGAACCACATATATGTTAAAATATATACATTTGATAACAATTATTTTTTTTATGAATTTTTATTTAACACCCACTCAATGTTCCAGTAATTGACACCGCTATTTTTTCATTTTATCAGTAATTGACCCCTATGTTCCAGTGTTTGACACTGCTAGTTATTCATTTTACCAGCTATTAGCACCTATGCTCCAGTGTTTGACATAAAATGTTAAAATTCTTATATGTAAAATATATGATTTTATCATTTTTCTTATTTATTAATTATTTCGGGATAGATGTCAATTACTGGAGCACCTACCCTATATCTATTTAAATATTTTGCTGATAATAGAAACTAGACAAATAAACCTCTAAAATCCTGAATTTCTAACACAGAAGACCTTAAAATGTGTAATTATAGGAAAAAATAAATTTCCAAAATTTCACATTAAAACAAAAATTTCTCTATCTGATACCGGTAAGAGAATTACTCACAAAAATATTTTTGTCAGTTTTAGCATCTTTTTAAATATAGACTTTTGAACTACATTTATTTAATAATTTAACATATTTTAAATAAAAGATTTATGTTTATATTTAAACTAAATGCATATGATATACATGTTGAGTGCACAAGTTAATTGAATTCCGCTTTGGATTATTGATGTCATGATTGCAAATGTCAAATCGAATCATAAAAAGGTAAAATAATGCTTTTTGATTAAATCTCTTCTGGCAAATGAAAAATTTATTCGAAGAAATTTCACTCAAAATAAAAGGCTGACAGATGTTTTATGTTTCTTAAAATGATTGTTGTTTGACAGATAAACCCTTAAAATATTTTCTGGAAAAACGTGTGGAATTCTCTTTTACCGTCTGTTTCTTTAGGGTATACATTTTTTTTTTTTTTTATAACGCATTTATTTTGAACCATTTCATTTCAAACTTAAATCAAAGACACGAATTTAGAAAACATTCCGAGGTAAAATGACATTTGAGTAATGAAATGTTTAAAACTTCATTCGCTATCATCATGCTAAGGGAAATTTACTTGGCTTTTTAAAAGGTAAAAACAATTTCCTGGTTTAGATTTTTCCTTTACTTTTCTCTGAAAATAAAAGAAAAATTCCTGACAGTGGCTTAAATTAGATAGCTCATATTATAAATGTGCGAATTAAATGTGTGAAATAAATGCTTGTGGAGGAGCATTAAAAAAAAAAAAAAATGTAAAGACTTTAGGAACTTAATTCATGATTTAAGGTATTGGGTAAAAGTGAATGTAGGAAATTATTTCTTTCAATTTATAAGATAGGAAAACAGTTTTTTACTTGATGTTCCTTGATAAAATGTAATGCAGTTACAAAATAATGAGTGTACATATAGTATTTTTTGAGTGTACATATAGTATAGTATTTTTTATAGTATCGCTTTTCTAATCAATGTCTTGATTTTGAAGGAAAATAGAAATTTTAGTAAAATTAATGCAAGAGTTACCTCGGAGGTTTTCAGGTAAAAAGACGATTTTTTTTTCTCTTTTAACGGGAAAAATAATAATTAAAATCATTATTCATGAAATAAGGCTTTATTACATAGAAAAATTATTTTTAATTTTTATTATTTATCGATTCTTTTTCTTTCTTTTGTTTTCTTTTGTAAATAAGAAACTTTTAATTATTCTCATTCATATATATATATATAAATGCATTTTTAATAATTGTACAAAATTTAGTGTTTACTGAAAACATGATGATAATATAAAAATGATTATTATATTTTAATTATATAATAATTAATGTTAATTAGTAGCTTATTTTGTAGATAATAGTGTAGTTCATTAGTAGTTAGTACTCAAAGATAAATGAAGTATAGAAAATCAATTTTCAAAATTTTTGTTCTGGATGAATAAAATTTCATTTAATTAATATTTTACATCTAACATTAAATTGTTATCTTACTAGGTTAAAAAAAATTCTTTATCGATATCGAAAATCAAATCACACCTACACACCCACAAAAAATAAATAAAAAAATAAATGAATAAAAATAAATAAATAATAGTAATTTGAAATAAAATGCAGTTAAAAAAATTATAGGTAAAAAGATTCAGGTAATGTACAAAAATTAGGCGCATCTCTTCGTATTACGCACGGTTCAGAAAAATCATTGGTATCTTAAACTATCTCTCAAGTCAGCTTGAAATCACACTTCTTTTGTTGTAGCGTCTAAGAAAGAATGATATATCACGTGATAAATATTCTTCAGAGCTTCCAATTAGGAGGTTCTCTGGAGTCCTCTTATTTGGATGCGTCATTAGTGGCGATTATAAATTAGGGAAAGGTGACTTTCAAAAACGCAGACTGATAACTGTGTTTTCTTTTATGAAAAAAGGAATTCAGGTGAAATAAAAAGAAAGCTCAATGTGAATTTTCTTTTTTTGAATAAAAAAAGAGGGAATGTTATATTTTCAATAAGTGTTTTGTGTGATTAGATAGTGAAGGTGTTTTCATTTTGCAGTTTAAATTTTATGTCGTATAGTTTATATTTTGTGCGAAATATTTGTATTCGGAAAAAGATACCTATTTATAAAATAGAGATAATCTATTTATTTATTTATTCATTTTATTTTATTCATTTTTTGTCTAGAGGATAATAATAATAATAACAATAAAAACTTTCAAAGAAAAGTGATATATTTTTTTTTAGATTTAACGTGATGGGTTAGTTTAGATAGTAGATGCGTTAGTTAGTAGATGCGTTTAGTGAGAAAAAATACAATTGGGTAAAATATAGAGAAGACTTGAAGTGAAATTATTTAGTAAATAAATATTATTTTAACAAGTGAAAAAAACTTAAGAAGTATGTAATGCATTGAGAGTAAAATATTTGTTTTATTGAATGTATAATCGTTATTTGATAGAATGGTAACATTGTTGCATTTAAACATGTTACGCTGGTAGGTTACATTTATGTTAGTTAATATATTGTGAAATCAATAAAAACTCTGTCATCCTTAGATATAAATCGATGGCTTTACTTGGTTTTGTGGTGGAAAGGGGGAATTTAAGTTTAATGCGAAGAATCGAAATAAAATTCTTTTATATTTTCTTAAAATAATTCAAAAAGTAGATATTAAGAAGAGTTTGTTTAATACAATTCAAGCAAAATATGAATTTTATTGCAGTTTTTACTAATATTTGCTTTATTTCTTACTTATTTTTAGGCCTTTAAATATATAATTAAAAATTATAATGTTATATTTAAAAAATTTGTAAAAATGCTTATTTACTACAGTTTTTCATTTTAAATTTTATTAGAATGATGAATGATAAAAAAATTATTTCAGTTAAATGTTAACTCTCCATCCTTTTTTCACCTTAACCCTTTACAGCGCACTACCCTTTAAAGTTTGAATTTCAACAAAAAAAGTTCTAGGCTATCTACTTAAGTCTAAAGGAGTACACAGGTATAATTTTGTAAAGATAGTACTTACCGTTTTGAATCTGTGGGTGTTCCATCAGCGGGAACACTGCGACACTAGAGCTCGGAAAGTGCGTCTAAGAGCATCGCAGCGAAGCGCGTAAATGAGTAGAAGATTTTGCATATGAATTAAAAAACACAGTATTATACCTGCGAAGTAGATTTAGCATGACCCATGGTACATCACGGGGAGGCCTGCTACTCTACACTACACCCCATCCCCCCCCCCCCCCCAAAAAAAAAAAAAAAAAAAAAAAAAACTTGGTTATAGGATTTTTCATGAAATAATTTGATATTTACAGTTAGTATACATATATACAAGTCCTATGTGCAAAAATATTTACAATTAGTCTATTTTTTATCTTCATGAAATTTTTGGAAGCGCACCACACTCTTTTGGTAGAAGCACAAACCAACATTGCAGGTTTTGCACATGCAACTAGTTTTGTGCGTTTTTTTCTTTTTTTTTTTTTTATAAACAACCAACCCTACCTCGCAGCATCTGATAGCTTGACGTAATTCCCTCCAAACAGAGGAAAACAGAGCACGTAAACACAGCTGTTTTCTCTCATCATTGTTTTCGGCTGCATAATATGAAAAGCGCTAGTGTCGCAGTGTTCCAGGAGGTGGAACACCTTATTTTATTCAACGATTACTCGTATGTTTCCTGTATAAAAAATTAAAAATAATAAAGAATAAATAATTTAGAGTACAGCCAACGATATAACATAGACATTTTTTTTCAAGCAATTTTTTTTTGTATCATAAAAAAATATACAAAATTTCTTGTAAATACCAGGATTTAAAATAACGCGTCCCAGATAAATATCATGGATTGCCTTGTGTAGTGGTGCCACCTATGGATGAAGAGGAAAGTTCAAAATAAAAATTAAACCTATTTTTATGCATTTGCAATTGAATTTAACGGTTGGAGAAGCTAGCGAAGTTAGGTGTTCCATGTAGTGGAACACTGAACGGCAAAGGGTTAAAGAGACATTTTGCAGTTGATAGAGGTAATAGGTTCCACAAGAAAATCTTTGATTACTTAAGTAATTAGTAAAGTTAAAAATATAGGGTAATATAATCATTTTAGGGCAGTCTACAGGTAGCAATGCCAAATTTAGCCCATAAAAGTAACATATTTGTACCTTTTTGCCTATATTTGAACCTTTGTACATGAATTATCTGTATAGTTTTAACAAAATGATCTCTCAATAATTGCTACCTAATTCAAAAACTAAGTGATCAAAGAAGGCGGAATTTCAGGCATTTTAAGTTGTTAGGTAGTGAGGCCTCACTCACTTCCTCGAAATCGTGCTGAAGTTGTAAGCGTAAGTTGTCGGTGGAGAGGTAGGTATATGATTACTAGTCGAATTTCGAGTAGTTGCCGTTGGTTTCGGAGGAAGTGTAGATTATCCATTGAAAGTTTGGAAAGTTCAAGGTAAAGTTTCCATTCGAATTTCGTATAATTGACGTTGGTTTAGGAGGAAGTTAAAAAGGCATTAATGGAAAGTGATGAATGTTGTGAAGTTTCATACTTCACTTCTATATCAGTGCTTTCATTTTAGATGTTTTAAGGCGACTAAGTGAAGTACTTAAGTTTACTTCAGTAAATCTTCGTGTGTGCTTTTGGAGAATGATAAATTGAACACGCTATCCCTTCTAGATGAATCCTAACTGGTAAACTAACAAGTTTAAGAAGTTATGGGTAAGTGAAAAAAATCTCCACGCATTTACACTCAGCCGTGCTCTATGTGAAATTTAAGTTGAAAGTAAAATAATGATCAGAAAGTTTTTTCACCATTCCTTTTACAACTCTAATAGAAGAGTCAGTTTTTCATTAAACTATTTCTTATTGGCTTTAGAAATTTACAGAAAGCAATATGGGAGGAATCTAGGAGCTGTAATTAATCAGTCCTTACAAAGTGTGCGGATAGAGAATAGTATATTTGTCTTTCAGTACACTTGAAGCACCTGAAATAAATAAGACTTTATTTTTTAGCTTTATGAAACTGAACACGTCGGTTCAGAGATTTGTATTTACAGTGTAACTTAAAACATACCAACCAGACATTTCGTCCATATACGTAATACATTTGAATTTTTTTATTTCTCCCTGTATACAAACTATTTTTGCAATCTCAGTAAAATGTTTCAAGTAATATTTTATTTTAACATAGACTTTGAATAGCAAATTTTAACTGATATCTGTTTCAATGTTATGCTGATAACAGATAATAAACAGATAAACCGCTAAAATTTTTTTCAAGTACTATCATCTTTCATTACAGATTGAGAATGCCAAATTATAACTGCCAGCTTATATCTCTTTTAGTATCATGGTGCTTACAGACACTAGACAGATAAACTGCTAAAAACCTGACTTTCAAATATATAAGACTTTTAAAAGTGTAAATATAGCAAAAACTAACTTTCAAATGTTTCACACTAAAACTACAATTTCTCTACCTTATACAAGTAAGAAAATCAATAATTAAATTACTCTAAAAAACATTTTTGGCACTTTTAGCTTCTTTTGAAATAAAGACCTTCGAACTATATTTATTTAATTTAACATATTTCAAATGGAAGTTTTATTTATATCCTTATTTTTAAACGAAATATACACATATGACATATGTGATGAGTGCTGAAGTTAATTGAATTCAGCGTTGGATATTAGCAGCTGTCAAATGTAATCATAAAAAGGTAAATTAATGCTGTTTGATTAAACCTCTTTTGGAAAATGAAAAAATTATCCAAAAAAATCTTATTAAAAACAATTTTCTGACAAAGGTTTTATGTTTCTTAAAATGCAAAAGAGGCACGGATATTCTCCAAAGATCTTCTAGAGACCTGCCGTTTCACTTTACTAATCTTGAAATTAATAGGATCTATAAAAAATGTTTTCGAATTGCTGATGCCAATGCTACTAAAAATAAATCATGGAGGGTGCTATTGAAACCTAACTGTGCCTCGGAATCTCCTAGGGCTGCTGCTGTGGCTGAATTTAGACTATTGACTGGACATGACTGTCTTCGTGCTCATTTGTTTCGTTTTAATCTGACTGACTCACCTTTTTGTGTTTTGTGTGCTTCTGGATAAGTCATGGACGCCGCTCATCTAGACGCGTGTTCTGCACTTAAGAGTTTCAACTGCATTGTGAAGAAATATTTGAGAACTCGTTGCCTGATGACTTGATGGTCAATGACCTGGCATTTGATAAATAATAAATGTTTCTTAAAATGCTTGTTGTTTGACAGAAAAACCTTTAAAATATTTTCTGGTAAAACGTGCGGAATGCTCTTTTACCTTTTGTTAAAAATTTTTTATGACGAATTTATTTTGAACCACTTCATTTCAAACTTAAATCAAAGACATGAATGCAGGAGATATCCTAAGGTAAAATGACATTTGAGTAAACTTCATTCGCTATCATCATGCTGAGAGAAATTTACTTGGCTTTTTAAAGGGTAAAAGCAATTTAATGCTTTAGATTTTTCTTTTACTTTTCCCTAAATATAGAGGAAAAATTCCTGATAGCGGCTTAAATTGGATAGCTCATATTATAAATGTGCGAATTAAATGTGTGAAGTTAATGCTAGTGGAGGAGCATAGTAAAATTGCGGCAAAGGTTTTAAGAACTAAATTTAACGGTTAAAGTATGGGGTAAAAGTGAATCTATATTACTTCTTTAAATTTATAGGATAGGAAAATAATTTTCTACTGGATGTTGTTTGATAAATTGTAAGATAGCTGCAAATGATTTTAAATTATTTTTCATAGCTGCGTTTTTCTAATCAATGTTTTGACTTTGAGTGAAAATAGAAATTTTAGTAAATTTAATGCAAAGGTCATCTCAGAAATTTTCGTGCAAATAAATAAATGAATTAAAAAACTTTATTTATATTTTTTTAATCTGAAAAACTGATAGTCGAAAGCATTATTATTGAAATAACCCTTTTTTACACTGAAAACAAATTTAAAGGGACTCCATTCGAATTTCCAAACATTAAGTAATTGTCGGTTGTGTAGATAAGGTAAAGTAAGAGAAGTCATTATGTATATAATTAAACAAAAGAAAAAATTCTAATAGGGTGTTTCACTATTTTTCTCCATGTTGTATGATGTTTAATTTAAAGCTAAAGTACTTCAAATAATTTGAGCCTATAGATCACAGTGATAAAGAACTTTCCGTTGTGTTTCTGTAAATATCTACAAGTGATTCATCAAAATCGATACAGTTTGTGCGACAGTGACCTACAGCATGTGCATAAATTTTTAGCTCAACCTAGCTGTATAGACGCTATTGCACTTTAAAAAAATTGAACCCATAAGCCACAATGATAAAGAACGTTTCGCTGTGTCCCAGTAAAAAATAAAATAAAATAAAATAAAATAAAATAAATAAATAAATAAATAAATGCTAGATTATCTAAAATTATACAGTTCGTGTGACGGTGACCTATAACATGTATATAAATTTTCAGTTCATTTGAATAAGGCTCTTTGACGTTATCGCACTTTAATTAATTTGAACCTAAAGCCCAAAAGGATAAAGATTTTTTCTTTGTGTCCCTGTAAAAATCTATATGTGCTAGAGTCCCAAAAATCCACACAGTTCGTGTGACGGGGGCCTATAATATATGCATAATATTTAGACGTTATCGCACATCAGATATATTTGGCCCATAGACCATAATAATATAGAACTTTTTCTCGTGTCCCTGTAAAAAATATATAATTATTAGATTCACCAAAATCTATACAGATTAAGTGACGGTAACTTAGAACGTGTGTATAAATTTTCAGTTTATTTGAAAAGGGTGTTTAGGCGCAATCCTGCTTTAAATAATGTCAGCTCATAGGCCATAATGACAAAGAATTTCTCTTTGTGTCCCTCTAAAAAAAACCTATAAGTGTTAGATTCGCCAAAATCAATAGGAGTCGTGCTATAGTGGCTTATAACATATGTACTAACTTTCAGCTGATTCGAACAATGCGTTTAGATGCTATTGCGTTCACTCACATGCATACGCACACACACACATGCAGACACATCATCGTTAAAATAGGAAAAACGAACTCAGGTCATCTCAAAACGTATAGATACACTAAAATTTCGAAGTCAAATTTCTGTGATTATTACAGTACTTTCCTTACACAGTATGTTCGGAAAGTAAATATTATTTTAAATTATTATTATTATTATTATTATTATTATTATTATTATTTTTACAACAAACTTTTAATTTTTCTCATTCATATAAATAAAAACATAAAAAAGGAAATAGGCATTTTTAATAGGCAGTACGAACTTTTATTCTTAAGGGAAGTGTAGCTAAAGCATGCAAATAGTAATTATATTTTGATTAGTAGTTTATACAAATTAGTTAGCTTTAATTAAAGGATTAAGAAATAAGCCTTTTTATCCCCCCTTATGTTTTAAATTAGCCAAATTTTTGAAGCGTTTCAATTTTCACGTAATTTTTAAACCTGTCAATAAATTCCAATTCCCTTTAACTAAATCCCCTGTTCCCGAGCTTCATAAGTGGGGTATCTATAATGTCCCTTGTATTAATTGTGATTTATCTTATATTGGTCAAACAAAAAGAAATCTTGAATGCCGTTTACGTGAACATTCTCGTTATGTTGTTAATCAAGAAATTTCTAAATCTTCTATTGCGAAGCACAGTTGCGAATTTGATCATAGTTTTAATTTTAAGAGTGCCAAAATTAACTTTCATGCCAAACGCATTTCCGAACTGGATTTTTTGGAAAATTTAGCTATTTACCTTAATCATGATAAAATTGTCAATGAAAAATCTGATTCCACTTTGTTGTCTACAGCCTGGAAAAATTTGTTTAATTCAATTAAATAATTTCCTTCATTATGTTTATAACATAATAATAGTTTTAATTAAATAATTCTAATTCTAATTCTAATAATAATAATAATAAATTAATTAATTTTATTAATTTATTTATTAGTATAATATTAATTTAAAAAAAAATTAATAAATAATAATAATAAATTAATAAATAAATAAATCACCAAAAAATAAAATAAAATTAATTGTTTTTTTCCTTCCCTCCCTCCTTTTGTTTTTGTGTGTGCATGTGTGTTCCTCTCTGATTGGTCCTGCATGATGCCTCCTATTGGTTGTTTGTGTTGCTCCTTCCCCTCTGGATTTTGCCCTGCTTTCAGTCTTGCTTTTGCCTCCAAGGCACGTGTTTTTTGCACCTGATGAAGGAAGGCTACGTCCTTTCGAAACCGGTTGTGCTGGTTTAAAATTTATGGTGTGTGAAGAAGTCTTATTGTCTATTTAAGAAGTAATTAATAGTATAGATTAATGAGTAGTTAGAGATAAGTAGATTACTACTAGCGATTAGTACTAGAGGTTAGTACTTAGAGATAAATGTAGTAGTAAAAAAATATATTTTTTAAATTCATGTTCTTTCTGATTAAATATTCTAATACTTTAAGATTTTTTTATGGTATTACATTGGTATATTACTAGATTGAAAAAAAAAATTATTTAAAATGCAGTTTAAATGTTAAGGATAAAAAGACTCAAGTGATGTACAAAAATTATCAGTATTTTTACCTACTATGCACGATTCAGAAAGACCATCGGTATCTTAAACTATCTTCCAAGTCAGCTTGAAATCACACTTTTTTGTTGCAGCGTCTAAGAAAGAATGATATATCAGGTGATAAATATTCTTCAGAGCTTCCAATTAGGAGGTCCTCTGGAGTCCTTTTATTTGGATGCGTCATTAGTGGCGACTATAAATTAGAGAAAGTTGACTTTTAAAAACATGGACTGATTATTTTATTCACTTATATGAAAAAATGAACTCAGGTGAAGTAAAAAGAGAGTTCAGTATAAATTTTCATTCTTTTTTATTAATAGAAAAGAAGATATTATTATATTTTCAACAAGTGTTTTGTATGTTTAGATAGTGGAGATGTTTTTATTTGAAGTTCACATTTTATGTTACATAGTTTATCTTTTGTGCGGAATATTTGGATTTGGAAATAAAGATATATATTTATATAACAGATATTTTATTTTTTTACTCTAAAGATAATTAAATAAAAATACTTGCAAAGAAAAGTGATTTTTTTTTCTATTCATCACAATGTCTTTATTCTGTTTAGTGAGAAATAATAGAATTCGGGTAAAATACAAAGTAGACTTGAAGTAGTACATAAATATTTTTTTAATAAGTGAAAAAGCAGAAGATTTATGTGATACACAGAGAGTAAAATATTTATTCCTATTAAATATTTTAATGTCTATTTGATAGAATAGTAACATTGTTGCATTTAGACATGTTACACTTTTATAATACATTAATGTTAGGTAATTATTACTTTGTGAAACTAATTTTTTTCTTTTCTTTTTTTGTCAAAGTGTTAGAGTTTTTCAAAAAATATTTATATATATATAAATAATAATAATAATAATAATAATAATAATAATGATTTAACACTAAAAAAGAAAGACGAGTTTCTATCTTAGATACAGATTGATTTCATTTTCTTTTGTGGTAGATTGGGGAAGGAGGGAGGCCAATTTTGGTACAATTCAAAAAATCAAAATAAAGCTCTTTTTATTTTTTTCTGACGAAAAACGAATTCAACAAGTAGAAAAAAGCAAGAGTTTTGTTTAACACAATTAAAATAAAATATTTGTTTTTATTAAGGTTAAAATTTCTATTTATTTTATAACTTACATTTTTTTTGGTATTTAAATACATAATTAAACAATATGATGTTATAAGCATTTTTTTTTCTTTTTTTGTCGACAAAAAAAAAAAAAAAGTACATTAAAAATTTACAAAAAGTATAATAAAAATGTATTTATTAAAATCATCTGTCTTAAATTTAATGAAAATGTTGAATGCATTCAGTTAAATCTACTCCATCTACTTTTCTATTTCTTGCCTTCTCTTTTTTTTATTTTATTTTATATGCACACATACATAAGAAAAAAGATTTATAATCGTAAGAATCGTCGACCTACAGTTGTTGAGTAATTTACATGCTTTCAGATGACTTCGACACGATTTGACAATTTTTAGAAAGCGTCTGTCTGTCTGTGTGTTTATCAAATATTTGTCAACGCTGTATATATGAAACGAATGAACAAAAAATTAATGAAACTATATATATAATTAGTTTTTGATTTAAATTGGGGCTGATTACATTAAACGACCAATTGCTCAACAATTGGTGCTGTCATTTTTTTTTTTTTTTTTTTTTTTTTTTTTATGGCAGTATAGAACAAAATTTCGTTTAAATTTACGCTTAATAAGAATTATTTTTTATTTTTCACATGAATTAAAAGAAAAATTATAATAGTACAATAGTCAACCAGGGAAATAATTGTATATGTAGGGGCATTGCTTTCCTCCCTGAGGAACGTAAACTTCTGGGAGTGTAAATTCTCAATACGGGTATCTTTTAAAAGTACTCGCCAATATTTTTAAATGGAATGGTTGAAATATACATCTGTGATAATTTCAAATAAATTTATACGTTATTTTTTCATTTTTAACGATATATATGCGTGCATATTTTCTCAGATGTCTATAGATAAGAAAACTGGCATTGTTTCGACTTTTAGTGGAATACTTCAGGAAGATAAAGTCGTCTGCATACATTATTGAAAATAATTTAAATAAATAATACTTTTAATAAATAATTTGTTCAGCATGAATTTATGTAGGAAAATATAGAAGAAAGTCTTCTGATGACCACAACGTTCTAGTTTTATTTTTATGTCCAACCTTAATTAGATTATAACGAATATTTTATTTCACTAATTATTTATGAAGTGATTTTTTTTTTTTTTGGGGGGGGGGGGGGGGGGGGAGGGAGCTGTGCTTTAAGAGATTAATGTCGAAGTCATTTGAAGTTCTGTATTTTGAGTTTTCTGTAATTGATATGAAGCATCACATTTAGCGTATAAAATATAAAATATTTATATTTTATATTTTATATTTTGCGTATAAAATATTTAAATTATTTTTTTTCTTCACAGAAGATTTAATTTTATAAAATACTATTTAAAAAAGTTAATTTTTGTTTAATCCTTCCATTTCAGCTATTGTTTTTTAAATAATACATATACAATGTGTAATAAATAATAAACAGTAATGAACTATGTAAATAAATTGTATAAAGATTTACTTACTATTTTTTTTATTTACACATATTTTAAAACCTTTATTTTATTTTAATTTTTTCTAAAATTATTCATACCTGTATTCAATTTAATGATTTAAAACACTGATTTATTTTCTCTCAATGAACAAAAATAAATAAGAATAAATTAATGCGATAGAATTTCTCTTTTTGAATATATGAGATTGCATTTTTGTTGATTGCATCTTTTTAACGTCAAGTTTGGTGTCTGGAAATGAAATGTGGAAATCATTACCTATCATGGGTCCAATTGGCCGTTAAATTGATATTTGTTGAAATCTGTTCCATATCATCTTTTTAGTAAATAATAATAATAATAATAATAATAAATTCCTTCACAATATTTTTAGATATCATTCAAAGTAATTTACTATTTTTAATGATCAAAAGTGAAGAATTATTTCAAAATAAATGAAATTTTACGAATTTAAAGTTTCAATTAATGTGATGTGATTTTTCCCCTTTATAATTGTGGCAGTGTAAAATAACTCTAGTTCTCAATTAATGACCAAACCACTGAAAATTGTCTTATAAGTATCTTGTAACAACCATCGCCACAGCGGGTCTATGCTGTGTTGTTTTTAATCTATTAAGTAAAAAAATAATAGAAACTGGATTAAAGGTACTCTAATTTGTGGCGTGAAATAGTAAAAAACGCATTGTCAAATCACCACTTTTATTTCAGAATATTTAGGGGAAGAAAAAAAATACACATGTAATTAAAAAAAATGCTTTTTTAGTAAATAATAAGAAAAAAAAAATCCTTCACAATAAAAGAAATTACAAAATTTTATTAACAATTCCATGTAAATATACTTTTATGAATAGTAACAGCTTTTACAATTACACCAAATATATTACAATCACACCATTTATAAATGATTTTTCCTATATATATATATATATATATATATTAATTTTTAGAGTACATTAATTTAAGAGCTAAAGAAAAATTTATCTTATTTTTTATAAATTATTTATTGATATCTTTAATGTTGAAAATTTAAATTAAATTAATTACATTAATAATTTTGTAATTAATTAAATTAATTACATTATTAATTACATTAATTTTTTTAATTAATGTAATTTGTAATTAATGAGTTGTTTATGATTTGATTGTGCTTTATAGTTTCTCAATGGTTAATTTTAATATTTTTTTTCTTCCTTTTTGTTAGTTTTCTAAATATTTAGTAATAAATACTTTAATAATATAAGAAATAGTTTCTTTTTTACAAAAAGTTCAAAGAATATAGATTTATCTGTAAATGCATAATTTAAAATTTAAAATAATTGCAAATTTTTACACACACACACACACACACACACACACACACACACACACACATATATATATATATATATATATATATAAAACAACAAACTATATACTGATTTGTTTTTTCCAATTCATTGTCCTACACGAAAAACAAAAAAATACTGTGGAAGCGTATTATAACTAAAATTTTTCGATTTCCGATTCCCTAAAAATTCCAATTATACTTGTTATCATAACGATGTCACTTATTCACGACACTTTGAGCTTGCAAACAATAAAAATACACAGGAAAAAAAATAACGAAAACTTATACCTTCTGCCGCTATTTTTTCTTGCTTATAAAATTTGGTGTTAGAATGTTCAACTTCTGTAAAAATGAATAATGTATGAATGCAAAGAACGTTTTATTACGTACTTTGGTGTTTTAATGTGTGTTATAAAATTTGAGCGAATTTTTGCTGGGTACATAATATTATATGTAAAACAGAAAGAAACATTGTATTTTATGTGGATGTATCACTAATATATATATATATATATTATATCATATTATTTTATCATTTGCATGCAATATTTTCTCTCGATATCACATTAGCATTTATGTCTTATATTATCTATATTTATGAGTTTTTCTAAACAATTCTTCCGAACATTCTTTTATAATAATAATAAAAATAATAATAAGACGTTTATAGATAATTGTAAATATCTAACTATTTTTGTATAATTTCAGTTTCGTACCAGCTTTTTAACAAGTATTTATTGAGGTATATTAGAAAATTTAAAAAGTATAGAAAGATATATAACATAAAATTATTTTATTGGTACTATGGCTAAGAATTGTTTCTTTCTTATTACATTAAATGAATTTAATTAGATCGTTTCATAATGTGATCATAATTGCAAGACCATTTCAAATAAGGACTTAACACATGTAATAAAAATTTTCGTTATTTTCAATGGATTACTCATAAAAGTTAATTTATATAGGGTAAAAAGAGACAAAACCGATCCGCTATCTTTTGAAATTAAATGGACGAATCATCTGTATAGGAGACACTCCAAAAGTCAATAGGTATCTTTCCTTATACGTTTAAGTTGGTTGTTTGGTTGGTTTTAAGGCCGAATGACTACGCTAGGACCCTAGGTCTGTAGTTAGAATGACCTACGTGGAACTCTTTCTAAAGGGCCATAGCCCGTATTTACGCAAGTTTTAGAAAAAATCTACGAATCTCCGAACGACTAGGTCGATGTGCGCGACTTGGGATCGAACCCGGCACTTCCCACCTACCAGCTTTGAGCGCAGAACCGCTCGGCTACTGGTGTGCCTTATATGTTTAAGAAGTTTAAGATTCACGTTTAAGATATTTTTATCTTCTTAGTTGAGCTGTAATATGTATACTTTTATTATTATTATCACCGTTTATTTTCTCAACCTCTGAAAAATGACATCCCCCCCACACACACACACAGACATTCTTTTGAAGAGGCAAAACCGGATGTCTGAATTCAATGAAAAAAAAAATCGATTATTTAAATCGATGTATTAAAAAAAAAAAAAAAAAAAAAAAAAAAAAAAAAAATATGCAGTCAAACAAGATTTTTCAACTTGATTACTTGACTATGCAATAATAATAATAACACTTTTTAAAATGAAATTATAAACGAAAATGTCATTTTGTTCCAAGCGATTCAAACAAGCCTTGTGGTCGCTTCCTTCACATTTAGAGCACAGGATCAGCCTCACATTATCCATCGAATCAGTTCATGAGTCACTGCAATACTGAGTTATCTTATTAACCATAATGCACGGAAGATTAGTGATTACATTTGGAAGGGATTGGTTTAGAGATTTTTGTTTTTAATCTTGCGTCGCTCTTTTTAACACTTTCCAACAAGGTTAAAAAGTGTTTATGACTTCGGTTTGTCTGTCTGTCTGTCTGTCCGCGCTCTAACTTCCGTAAATATTTATGGAATTTCTTGAAACTGATATATATTATTCAAGTTGACTATCGGATGTTTCCTATTGAAAACGGAGTTTATACCTCTACTGGTTTGTGTACAGGGACCCCCGAAAATATTTCAAAGCATTGTGTTCTATGAGAGGCATTTCTATAAACCATATTTTCATACTCTTACTGTACAAAAATCTTAATGAAATTGAAATATGTTATACAAGTTCACTATCGGATCTTCCCTGAATAAATTGGAGTAAATAACACCACTGATTTGTGTACAGGGATATACAAAAGTATTTCAAAGCATTGTGTTCTATGAAAGGAATTTCTATAAACCATATTTCCATACCCTTACTGTACACAAATCTTAATGAAATTGAAATATGTTATTCAAGTTCACTATCGGATGTTCCTTGTTGAAAATGGAGTAAATAACACAATTGATTTGTGTACAGGGACACACAAAAGTATTTCAAAGCATTATCTTCTATGAGAGGCATTTCTATAAACCATATTTTCATACCCTTACTGTACGTACAAAAATCTTAATGTAATTGAAATATGTTATATAAGTTCACTACCGGATGTTCCCTGTTGAAAATGGAGTTTATACCTCTACTGGTTTGTGTATAGGGAGCCCGAAAATATTTTAAAGCATTTCTATGAGAGGCATTTCTATAAACCATATTTTAATACCCTTACTGTACACAAATCTTAATGAAATTGAAATATGTTATTCAAGTTTTATCGGATGATTCCTGTATAAAATGGAGTAAATACCAACAGTGATTTGTGTACAGGGATACACAAAAGTATTCCAAAACATTGCGTTTTATGAGAGATATTTGTATAAACTTAATTTTAATAACATTACTTTGCATGTAGATTTATGAAATTAAAATGTGTTATTTATAGACACAAAAGAAAATGCTTTGCATAGAATATAGCATGATTAGCATTAGATTTACAGGGTGACACAAAAATATTCAGTTATATAAAGAGCTATTAATAAATATTTGCTAAAAGTATACTTTCGTTTACATTAAGCGTTTTTAACGCTTTCTAACATTTTAAACACTTCCCAAAAAGGTTGAAAAGTGTTAATGACTTCGGTTTGTCTGTCTGTCTGTCTGTCCGTTTGCCTGTCTCTCCGCTCTCTAATTCCCGTAAATATTTGTGGAATTTCTTGAAACTGATATATGTTATTCAAGTTCACTATCGGATGTCCCCTTTTGAAAATGGTGTTTATACCTTTACTGGTTTGTATACAGGGACACCCGAAGGTATTTCAAAGTATTGTGTTCTACGAGAGGTATTTTTATAAATTGTATTTTCATACCTTTACTGTACACATATCTTATTGAAATTGAAATATGTTATTCAAGTTCACTATTGAATATTTTCTGTATAAAATGGATTAAATATGAACACTGTTTTATACACAGGGACACTCAAAAGTACTTCAAATCATTGCGTTCTCTGTCAGATATTTCTAAATATCAAATTTTAATAACTTTACTTTCCACGAAGTTTTAGGAAATTGAAATATGTAATTTATATGCACAAAATAATGCTTTGCATAGAATATAGCATGGTTACCATTAAATTTACAGGGTGACAGAAAAATATTCAGTTATATTAAGAGCTATTAATAAAAAATTGCAAGAATTGTACTTTCGTTTACATTAAGCGTTTTTGACACTTTCTATCATTTTTTTAGTGTGAATATAATTTCAATTTCTGTATATGTCTGACTGTTGTTCTGTCCGTCTCTCTGTCTGTTTTTCTGCGCTCTAATTTCCGTAAATATTTATGGAATTTGCTTAAACCGATATATTTTATTCAAGTTCACTATCGGATGCTCCTTATTGAAAATGGAATGAATACCTCTTCTGGTTTGTGTACAGGGACACCCAAAAGTATTCGATAGCATTGTATTCTATGAGAGGAGTTTCTATAAACCATATTTTAATCTTTAATGTATAGAAACTTTAATGAAATTTTAATATGTTATTCAATTTCCTATCGGGCGTTTCCTATGTAAAATAGAGTACATTTCTAACTGGTTTGTGTACAGGGGCACTTGAAAGTACTCCAAAGGATTGTGTTGTATGAGAGTTATTTTTATAAACCAAATTTTAATAATTTTATTTTCCACAAAGCTTAATGCAATTGAAATATATTATTCGTATGCACAAAAGAGTGCGCCTTCTATGTAATATAGTATGGTTAGCATTACATTTACAGGGCCACACAAAAATAATCAGTTACATTAAGAGCTATTTTGCTGGAATTGCACCTTGGTTTATATGAGCGTTTTAACACTTTCTTATAATTTTAGTGGGAATATGATTTCAATTTGTGCATCTGTCTATCCGGTTGTCTACCTTTCTATCTGTTTGTCTCCGGCTCCTATCATCGTAAATATTTTGAAAGTTTTTAAAAAAATGTTACACTCAAGTTCCCTATGGAATGTTCCCTATTTAAATTGTCATTAATAGGTTCTGTACAACTAGTTTGTTTACAGGGACAACAACAACAACAATAAAAAAAAGCCATGTATTACGTTTTAGGACAGAATTTTTTAAAAGTTATATTTAAAAAACTTTCTACTATAAAAATAATAAAAACATTGACGTGTTTTATTAATATTCTAAAATATTGTTTTGTATAGAATATGATATGATTAACTTTCAGATTTACATGGCTACAGTAAAATATTCAGAGAGTTTAAAAGCTGTAATTATAATCTAACGGCTGCATTTTCTTTTGCGTTAAGCCTTTTTAACACCTTTCCAAAATGCCTAAGAGTAATTTTAAAATCAATTAGTCTATCTGTATGTTTTTCAGTCCTTCTGTTTGTTGTGCGATAACGTAGGCAAAGAATATTAAAAGTTATTTGATTCAACAATTGCGCACAGTTGGAAAGTGTTAATAATCAATGCGTACTGCAGGATATTTCTTTCTTGTTATTATATTTCTTTTTTTTTTCTTTCTTTCCCTTTGGTGCTTTGTCAAGACTTCTTATATTAGTGATTGTTTCAAATGGCTATAAACGTGTTTAGAAAATATGTTCCTATTAAATAGGCATATCTTAAACATTTAAGATGCTTCTAGAACATTTTGCATGACAGTGGATCTACTGAATTTATATACATTATGTTAAAGAAAGAAAGGAAAAAAAATATTAAAAATTACACAATTTTTTTTCATTGTTTATAAAATGCAACGTACCAGAATAGGATATTTTCCTCATTCGGTGGTTTTTTCCGCTTTATATGTCGAAACTTATTGGCTCTTTTCTAAATATACACCCCAAAACCGTGATTCATTCTTGTGCTAAAATATTCTACTAAATACAGTGAATTCTTATAGTTTCTTACTTACATAAAATTAACAAGCGTGATAAATGTATAACTGTATCTTTGCCATCCTAAAATCAGAAAACAATTTATCAGAAAATTTGAAAATTGTTTCACTGTAATGAAACACAGCTTCAAATGCTTGTAAATTTTTTTTTGTATGTGTGTGTGTTTCTTTGGTGATGCCATTTTTTAATAGAGCAGATTGCATAAAAAAAAAAAATCTAAAAGTGTTGGTTTAACCTATCAATACGGATTTGTTCCATTGTCCTCCACTGGTCCGTTTTTGTAGTATTTTGTATTAAGAAAAAAAAATCAAAGCTTTCGAAAATATATTTTACTGTAAACTATGCAATAAAATGCATTTCAGAAGCATACTTATAGATTTTATTCAAAGAAAAAAAACCCTAAATGACTGCTTTTATTTAAATGTATATATTGCCTAAAATTTGCATATGCACCATATATGAAGCACAAAACAATACTCCTCACATTGAAATTTACATTGAACAATTCTCCTAATATATCATATCATAATGTATCTGATTTTCTTTGTTGGATCCTGTAAACCATTCAGTTACACGAATCCTATCTTATTTTTATGGAAAAGAGTTTTTAGTTACTTAATAATAAATATTAATTTTGCTGTACTCTATGCAGTATATGCATACTAAAAAATGCTTTAAAAATATATTTTTTACAAACCAGAATATCTCAGTATCTTTTTTTTACTGTTTACAAACCAATCAAGCCATTTATGCCATTTTAGATAGAATAAAATGTCATAATGAACTTGAACACAAATTGGTTTCATGGCATTCTATAAAGATTAACAGAAATTAGACATTGGATAGACAGACAGAAGAAAGTTAAAAAATGTGCCAACCTTGCTTCATTGGAAAATTTGAAGGGAATGAAATTTTTTTCTTTTAATCAGATCATACAAACTAAAGTATATATTAACGTTTCAAAATATGTACACTCCGGACGCTAGCCACCTCGTAAAGAAATGCGTAACACTAAAAACCAGAACTGTTAAAGATAAAAATTTTGTTCATTAATGAGAACTGCAAATGTGACAATGAAACTTCTGGTGTGTAAATATATGAATTTATATAATTATGAAGAAATGTTATTTTAGAATTTTATCCAATTTGAATTAATTGTAAGTAAAGTAATATTCTTTAACCCCGATTTATGGTTCAAAATAGATTAATAATCCCAAATGGATTAGTAAATGTGTAAATATATTAACTTATTTCGTTAGAATTAATTTAACGAAAAACGAACCTATTTAACAGTTGTAGAAGTTAGTGTTTTTTCCCTTTGGTATTAAAAAAAAAGAAGAAAAAAAAAAAAAATAGTGATAATCAAAAAATTTTCTTTTAACACTTTTCAGTAACTTGAAAGCATAAATTTCTCTTTTAACACTTTTCAATAACTTGAAAGCAGAAAATTCTCTTTTAACACTTTTCAATAAATTTTAAAAGTGTTTTTGACTTCGGTATGTTTGTCTATCTGTGCCCTAATTTCAGTAAATATGCATGGCATTTATGGGAACTAATATATGTTATTAAAATTAATTATGAGATGTTCCCTATTGGAAATGGGGGTAAATAATAACATAAATTTGTGTGACATCTAAAATAATTTCAAAGCATTTTTTCGGTAAATCGTATTTTAATAACGCTTTTTTTCCCACAAATTATAACAAAATTTACGATTATTATTTATATACACAAAAACATGTTTTCTGTAGAGTGTATTATAATTAATATTATTACAAGTTATAATGTACGTAATGTATTAATATAATTATTATTAATACATTAATAATGATATTAATAATTACAGGGTCACACAAAACTTTTAAAATATATTAAGGACTATAATGAGAAATTGCTTTTGTTAAATTTTCTTTTTTATTAGACTTTTCAACACATTCTAATAATGTTTAAAACTTATTATGATTTGAATTAGTCCACGTGTTCTGCTTTCTGTCAGTCTGACTATTCATCTGTCCGCCTCTAGCACCTGTAAATATTTTCAGAATTTCTTCAAAATTATACTGAGATATATTCCCTATTTAAAATGGTATAAATAGCACAACTGGTTTGTGTACTATGGCAACAAAAGAATGACCATGCATTTTCGTTTTCTGAAAAGAATTTTTATAAATCTTATTTAAATAACTATGAACTGCAAAAATCAAAGTGAAATTGACATGTATTATTCATACGCTAACTAATGTTTTCTATGCGATATAATATGGTTAGTGTTACTATTTATAGGGACACACTAAAATATTATTTATTTTCAATGCGATACAAAAATCAAAAATTTCAGATAAACTTTTTTTTTTTTTTTTAATCAATGCGAACAAAATATCGGTTTGAAATGTGAAAAAGCATTGATTGAAATATAGTTAATTTTAAATAAATATTATAAAAAAAACTATTAATAAATATAATAATGGTATATGATCAGATTAATAGAATATTAATATTATACATTAAGCGGTTTTTTTTCTCTTTTCTGTTAAAAGTATTTTTAAGTTTTTCATTTTATCAAATGAAAACATACATTTTTCCCATTTTGGACTGACAGGAAATTATTCCTGCAAAATGTAATAACCTATCTATTCCATTTACCTTGAGGAAACATAATGCATATACAACACATATTCTTTATCAAATAATAGTTACCAGTCATAAGGGTTACTATTCGGTTTCAGAAAAAAAAAAGAAAAAAGAAAAACATTAAAACATGGAGGGAAAAAAAAAAGTTGAGTGAACATAGTTTAATGAAAACTTTCATCAATGCCTACTTAGTAGGCTCGCTCCCACAAATTCAGTATATTTACCTTATCCTAATTTGTCGATGTATTTTATTAGTCAGTTTCGTATTTTAGTTTATGTAAAAATCCATACTGTTTGAAATGCAATAACTGGTCGAAAATTTTCAGGATAACCGATGTTCCACACAACTAGGGTCACACTGTATACAGTGGCCTTACCCACATCTATGATTGAGAATGTATAGTGGGATGGATAATTAAATATATTCCTCTATTTAGTAGAAGGTATATATATATATATATATATATATATATATATATATATATATATATATATATATATATATATATATATATATATATATATATATATATACATTATTATAAAGAACGAAAAATGGTTAATATTTAAATCATCTTTGGCTGGCTCACAACATTGTAATTTTCTGCTGATTCTGTGAAAAACTGGAAAAAATAGTTTAAATGACCTTAAAGTTGGGTTAATAAAAGTTGATCAATAGCTCAACAAGTGGTGCTGTCATCCAATTTTTTATATAATTGTTATCTTGATAATATAGGACAAAATTTCTTATAAAATTACGCATAATAAGAATTTTTTTTTTAACCCAACTTTATTAACCCAAAAAATGGGTTAAAAAGTTGTAAAAATTGATGTATTTATACATTTGAAACTTTCAACATATAAAATTCCGGGAATTATTCATCTTAAATCTTATGTAAAATTACAGGAAAAAGTAAAAAGAGATTTTTAAAAATCATTTTAAATTATTATCAGTTTTTAATGGTAATATTATTAGTCTAACAACCTGAGTAATAAACTATGGGTTAAAAAGTTGGTTATTTATGGGTTAAAAAGTTGTAAAAATTGATGTATTTATACATTTGAAACTTTCAACATGTAAAATTCCGGGAATTATTCATCTTAAATCTTATGTAAAATTACAGGAAAAAGTAAAAAGAGATTTTTAAAAATCATTTTAAATTATTATCAGTTTTTAATGATAATATTATTAGTTTAACAACCTGAGTGTATTTGTAATTTATGATAATTTTTATTACATAAAAATATAAAATACACCAAAATCTCAAAGTCCAAATTTTGGCACGATTACAATACTTTACTTACATAGTATGGTCGGAAAGTATATTCGGAAAGTTATTTTTAATAATAATAATAATAATAATAATAATAATTATTATTATTATTTGTAAACAATAAACTTTTAATCTTTCTCATTCATACAAAAAAAAAAAAAAAAAAAAAAAGAAATATGCATTTTTAATAAATAGTACGAAATTTTTCTCTTACTGAAAATATAGCAAAAACATACAAATAATTACTACATTTTGGTTAGAAGTTAATACAAATTAGTTATGTTTAATTAGAAATTTAATTAGTAATTAATAGTATAGATCAATTACAATTAGTAGTTAGTACTTAAAGATAAATGAAGTGGAGAAAACCAGATTTTAAAATTTATGTTCTTTCTGATAAAGAGTTCTTTTATTTAAGATTTTTTTAATATGATATTATATTGTTATGTTACTAGGTAAAATAGTAATACTTATAATAATAATAATGATACGTTATATAAATTTAGGTCACACACACACACAAAAAAAATAAATAAAAAATAAAATAAAATACAGTTTAAAATGTTAAATATAAAAAGACTCAAGTCATGTACAAACATTAGGAGTTTACGTACTATACACGATTCAGAAAGACCATCGGTATCTTAAACTATCTTCGAAGTCAACTTGAAATCACACTTCTTTTGTTGCAGCGTCTAAGAAAGAATGATATATCACGTGATAAATATTCTTCAGAGATTCCAATTAGGATGTTCTCTGGAGTCCTCTTATTTGGATGTGTCATTAGTGGCGACTATAAATTAGGGAAAGGTGACTTTAAAAAACGTACACTGATGACTTTATTCTCTTATATGAAAGCTCCGTACATATCCCAAACTTTTTGTTTTTTAATAAAAAAGGAGGAAATGTTATATTTTCAATAAGTGTTTTGTGTGTTTAGATAGTGAAGTTATTTTTATTTTGCAGTTTATATTTTATGTTACATAGTTTATCTTTTACACGAAATATTTGGATTCGGGAAAAAAAAAAAAAAGAATATTTATATTGTAGAGAATTTATTTTTATTTATTTATTTATTGCTCTAAAGAATAATTAAATGAATATACTTGCAAAGAAAGATGATTTTTTTAATTTATTTATTTAACATAATGTCTTTATTATATTTAGTGAGAAATGACAGAATTCCTGTAAAATACAGAGAAGACTTGAAGTAAAATTGTTTTTATAAGATAGTACATAAATATTTTTTTAATAAGTGAAAAAGTTGCAGAATTATGTGATGTAAAATATTTGTATTAAAGATTTTATTGCTTATTGGATAGACTAGTAACTCTGTTGCATTTAGACATGCCACACTATTATATTACATTTATATGAGACAGTTATTATTTTGTGAAATTAATAAAATCTTTTTATGTCAAGCATGTTTTAGATATTTTATTAAAAAGACATACATATATTGAAAACCTTTTCAAACATTGAATAGATGAAACCAAGGAACATTATATATATATATATATATACATATATATATATATATATATATATATAATAATAATAATAATTTAACACTAAAAATGAAAGATGAATTTCTGTCTTTCTTAGACACAGACTGATGGCTTTACTTTCTTTTGTGGTGGAATGGGAGAGAGGGAGAGACCAATCTAGGTACAATTGAAAGAATCGAAATAAATTTCTTTTTTGTTTTCTTCTGATGAAAAAAAGAATTTAACAAATAGATAGAAGGAGGAGTTTTATTAAATACAAATACAATTAAAGTAAAATATTTGTTTTCATTTAGGATTACATTTTTATTTATATTTATTTTATTACTTACTTAATTTTTGGTATTTAAATACATAATTGTATTTTATGATTTTATAAGTATTTTTTTAATTCAGTTTTGTCGAGAAAAAAAAAAAGCATATTAACAACTTACTAAAGGTGTAATAAACATTTATTTACTAAAGGCATTTGTCGTAAATTGAATGAAAATGATGAAAGCTTTATTTAAATATCTTCCATCCACATCTCTATTTCTTTCTTCTATAAATTCATACATAAGGAGAAAGAATTGGATTCGTAATAATTATCGACTCCTGGTATTGATTTATTTACACTCTTTAAGATGTTTTGAAAACGATTTGTCTGTTTTAGAAAACGTCTGTTTGTGCGTTTACTGAAAATTTTGTGGATGCTGTATATCAGAAACCAATGTACGGAAATTTAACCAAACATGATATATAGTTAGTTTTTTAATTAAATTGAATCTGATTACATTTGGAGATCAATAGCTCAACAGGTGGTGCTGTCATCCAATTTTTTATATAATTTTTATCTTGATAGTATAGGACAAAATTTCTTATAAAAATACGCATAATAAGAATTATTTTTTTTTCACATTAAAAAAAAATAATAGTATGTAATAGTCAACCAGGAAAAAAGTTTCGTATGTAGGGGCATTGTTGTCTTTCATGACTAAAGTACAGTCGTTAACAAAAGTGTCCGAACACTAGCAAAAATTCCTATGTAAAAAAAAGTACACTTCATACGGTTTTGTTAAATAAATCCTTATCGAATCATGTTCTTAGATTGACTAAGAACAAGATTCGACAAGGATTTATTTAACAAAACCGTATGAAGTGTATTTTTTTTTTACATAGGAATTTTTGCTAGTATTCGGACACTTTTGCTACCGACTGTAACTTTTCAATACGGTATCTTTCAAAAGTACTTGCCATTGGTTGAAGTATGGATTTGTGATAATTACAAATATTATTATCTATTTTTGGGGGTTTTAATGATGTATATATATATATACGATATTTATATATATATATAATACATACTAACAGGGTGTTTCTGAGGTCATGAGACAAACTTGGCGAGGAGGTACAGAACATCACAATGATTCAGAATTGTATAGGAACGCATGTCCCTAAACATCATTTTAACTCTTTAAGAACTGGATGTTCCGGGTTACTGTGTACTACTAACTCCACTTACTGTGTAAATTTTAAAATATTACATGCTTCATTATTTCCCAAAATCATACGCACTCTTCATATTATTGCAATCAGTGCAATAAAATACATCGATAAAAACAGAATTTATTTATTTATGTAAATATTAGCGTGTAAAAACTCATTTAAAAAAATGGAACATTGAAGAGCCATGCCCATATCCACGCAAATTTATCAGATTCTTAAAGGGTTAAAATGACGTTTTGGGACACAGGTTCCCATACAATTCTGAATCCTTGTGATGTTTTCTACATCCCCACCAAGTTTCTCTCAGGACCTCGGAATCACCTTGTGTGTGTGTATATATATATATATTCTTCAGATGTCTATAGGGCAGAAAATTAATTGCCTTATTACTTTTGATCTTTAGTGATATATGTGAGAGATGAAAATCGTCTACAGGCACCATGGACAACATTTTTAATAAATAATTTTTATTGCATGAATTTATGAAGGAAAATATAGAAGAACACATTGTGATGACCACAACATATTAGTTTTATTTTTTATATTGAACATTAATTATATTATAATGAATATTTAATTTCAGGAAATATTTAAAAAATGAAAAAATGATTTCTTTTCTTTGTTTTAACCCATTAACCTCCAAAACTCGGAATAATGATTTTTTTCCTAAATACAAACAGTAATTCTCCTTATTTTAATCATATATAACAATAATTTAAAATAAAATTATTAAAATTAGTCTTATCTTACTAAATACAGGGTGTTGTATTTGTGGATTCAGTGGATTAAGAGTATAGAATTAATATAAATAAATGTTTACGGAAATTTTCTTAAAGGAACATGAAACAGAATAAACTGCAGATAACTACAAAAGTATTTAATTATTTTATTACGAAAACAGTTTTTTACAAGTTATGTGAATTCATCCAAATATGAAGATTTTCATAACTTTTCACTTGAAATGTGTTTCAAATTTGAAATCCATTTTTAAACTTAAATTTTTTTTTCAGATCAATTTTTTTTTTGTAATAAAATAAACAGCTAACCTTTCCTTACTTAAAAACAATACTTAATATAAAAAAACCCTTTTCAGTTAATTGTTAAACGTAATTATTTCTGATATTGCGTGAACGCAACACCAGTGGGTAATGGGTTAAGAGATAAATGTCGAAGTCGATTGAAGTTCTGTATTTTGAGTTGAAATGATATGTGATATATATAATTGAACACATTTACATAGATGAAATAATGTGTATAAGATATTCTAAAATCTTTTATTTTTTCATGGAAGATTAAATTAATATATATATATACAGTAGAACCTCGATTATCCGAAGTAATTGGGAGCGAACTTACTTCGGATAATCGAAATTTTCGGATAATCGAGAATTCATCAATAATCATCTAAAATATTTATCTGCACTCGTTGTTTGGAAAGGATGGCTTGCATACAAAAGGAATGTGGAAAAAAAAAAAAAAAAACTTTAAAAATACATGCTTGTTAAGAGAAAATTTTGGATGATAGTAGAAAGTGAAAAAAAAAGTGAAGAAGAAACCGACTTCGGTTAACGGAGAGTTTCGGTTAATCGAGGTAAGTTTCGGTTAATCGAGGTTCGGATAATCGAGGTTCTACTGTATATATATATATATATATATATATACATATATATATGTATATATATATATATATATATTTAAAAATTAATTTTTTATCTTTCTTTTTCAGCTATTCTCTTTTAAATAATACATATATGTGTAATAAATATTTTAAAATTTTTGTTTTTTTTTTTAACTTTTTATAAAATAATTCATAATTGCATTCAATTTAGACAGTTTAATCACCGTTTTATTTTCTCTCATTGAACAAAAATAAAAAAGAATAAATTAATGACATAGAATTTCTTTGTTTAAATATATCAGATTGAATTTTTGTTGGTTGCATCTTTTTAACATCAAGTCGGATGTCTGGAAGTGGAAATCATTACTTATCGTGAGTCTAATTGGCCGTTAAATTGATATTTGTTGAAATATGTTCCACATCATCTGACATAATACTATTGGATATAATCAAAAGTAATTTACTGTTTTTAATGATCATAACTAAAAAATTATTTGAAAATTAAGTAAAACTTTACGAATTTAAAGTTTGAATTAATGTGATGGAATTTTTTCCCTTAAAGTTCAAAATTAATAAATAACTTATTGATTTTTATATTTATGGCAGTGTAAAATAACTTTAGTTCTCATTTAAAGACCAAATACTTAATTGCCTTATAGGTCTTTTGTAACTTTCATCGCAACAGCAAATCTATACTGCGTTGTTTATAATCTATTACGTAAAAAAATAATAGCAACCGGATTAAAGGTACTCTAATTTGTGGCATGAAGAAATAAAAATTGCATCGTGAAATCACCACTTTCATTTCAGTGTGTTAAAAAAAAAAAAAAAAAAAAAAAAAAAAAAAAAAAAACTTATATGTGTATATAAATAAAATATTTTTTTAGTAAATAAGAAGGAAAATAAACAATTTTGTCACAATTCAAAAAATTAGAAAATTTTACAAACAATTGCATGCTTTTATCATTAATGACAGTTTTTGCAATTACACTGATTATGATAAAATTTAAAAATGATTCTAAACTACTGAATATATATATTTTTTAATAATTAGAAAGCTAAAGAAAAATACATATTGTTTTTTATAAATTATTTAATTATATTTTTAATGTTAGTGTTGTTTGTGATGAAAATGGCTTTTACAAATGATTTTAAATGATTATTATTTATAATTAGTGTGTTGTTAGCCATTTGATTGTTTCTAGCTTTATAGTTTCTGAATGCTTTATTTATATATATATTTTTTTTTTCTCATTCTTTCTTTCTTTCTTTTTTTTTTTTTATTTAAAAAAAATATATGAAGTAATTTCTTTTTTACAAAAAAATTCAAAGAATATACTACATATATCTATAAATGCACAATTTTAAATTTTAAATAATTAAAAATTTTTGCATATAAAAGAATAACGAACTATATATCAATTTGTTTTTCTACTTCATTGTCCAACACGAAAAAATACTGTGGAAGCGTATTATAACTAAAATTTTTCGATTTCCGATTCCCTGAAAATTCCGATTATACTTGTTATCATAACGATGCCACTTATTCTTGACACTTTGAGCTTGCAAACAATAAAAATACATAGGAAAAAAAATAACGAAAAGTTATACCTACTGCTGCTATTTTTTCTTGCTTATAAAAGTTGGTGTTAGAATGTTCAACTTCTGTAAAAATGAATAATGTATGAATGCAAAGAACATTTTATTACGTACTTTGGTGTTTTAATGTGTGTTATAAAATTCGAGCGGATTTTTGCTGGGTACATAATATTATATGTAAAACAGAAAGAAACATTGTATTTTATGTGGATGCATCACTAATATATGTTTTTTTTTTATATATGACATTATTTTATCATTTGCATGCAACATTTTCTCTCGGTATCACATTAGCATTTATATCTTATATTATCTGTATTTATGAGTTTATCTAAATAATTCTTCCAAATATTCTTTTATAATTATAATAAAAATAATAATAAGACGTTTGTATATAATTGTAAATATCTAATTACTCTTGTATAATTTCAGTTTCGTACCAGCTTTTTAATCCGCTGTTTTTGAGGTATATTAGTAAATTTAAAAAACATAGAAAGATTTATAACTTAAAATTTTTTTTATGGTAATATAACTAAGGAATTTTTCCTTTTACATTACATGAATTTAATTAGATTGTTTCATAATGTATTCATTATTCCATGACCAATTTCAAATAATGAACTCGATAATGTACCAAATGTTTTCGTAATTTGCTGTGAATTTACGAAATGCAGTGACTTACTCATAATAGTTAATCTATGTAATGTAAAAGGAGAAAAACAACCCGCTGTGTTTTGAACTTAAATGGACGAGTCATCCATGCAGAAGCCTTTCCAAATTTCAATTGGTATCCTTCCTTTTACGTTTAAGAAGCAATATACTTTTACTATTATTATTATCTTTTAT
The DNA here is from genome assembly GCA_963930645.1 of Salticus scenicus. NCBI lineage: Eukaryota > Metazoa > Arthropoda > Arachnida > Araneae > Salticidae > Salticus > Salticus scenicus. Next base: position 301,557,764 of record OZ005649.1, read on the forward strand.
TTTCTCAACCTCTGCAAAATAATACCATCCCCTAACCATCCCCATTACATTGACGTGGCAAAATCGGATGTCACATAAATTTAATGAAAAAACGAATTACTTAAATAACTGCATTTAAATCTATACTAATATTATAAATGCGAAAGTTTGGACGGATGTTTCTTACTTAATCACGCCACAACGGCTAAACGGATCTGGATGAAATTTGGTACAGAGATAAATAATAGTCTGGAATAGGACATAGGCTACTATTTATCAGGGAAATTTGATTAGATTTTCTAAAATTAATTAAAATATGAAAATAATAAACTGGTAATTGGTTTAATATAAGCCATTTAAATTTTTAATTGTTGCCAAAAATGTTTACGAGGTATATCTATATCTATATCTATATCTATATCTATATCTATATATATTTATTTTCAGCATAAAATGAAATATACTTTCACGCGAAAAATGAAAAAAATACTAAATGTTAAATTGGTGAATGAGAAAATGACGTCTTTATAACATTAAAATGAAATAGTAATAATACAAATCTGGCATGTTTCTTCTGAATTTTATTTCATAGCGCTTTTTTTTTTTTTATATATACCTCAACTTTAGATTTTTTTTTCTTTTTGCACGGATGAATCACGCTTGGCATAAAAGCTAATTCAGCATTATATTAAAGGTATTTACTTATTGATAATTCTGGGCATTTTTTTAAAATTTTGATGCTGAAGTAGATCGGACATTTTTCACCAAGGACAGCCACTTAAAGCCAAGTAGCGCATCAAAAATATAACTAAATTATAAAATATTGAAAAAAAAGAAAGAAAAGAAAAGATAGAAAGAAATTGGAACAATAATCGCATAAATTATATTTTGGTCTAAAACGGTGATAAAAATTCAAAAGTCGCCAAGGGGAGCTATATTAAGGCTGCACCATGAACAGGTTTACATATTAATTTATTAATTTATTTTTCTATGTACCAACTACTATTTACTAAGCATGAAGTATATATAACTAGAAAATAATAATAATAATTGTCTCATGTGATAGAGATAGCCGATTATAGAATATTGTAATATTATATTTGGCTTGAAATTGCTGTCATTTTATGGTTGATCGATTAAATCAAATAAATATAGGAAATAACGTGAAAGCAAATATTATGTGAATCACGTATAGTGTTGTTCATATGTAACTGGGATTCAAATATAAAAGGGCTACTTCAGATTTTTCTATACTGTCCGTATCGAAACTGTCATATTTGATAACCACCCAAATGGAAGCCCACGGGTAAGCCATTGTCGCAGGCAATAGGGACAGGCACCGGGGACTGCGATGAAGAACAAGCCGCTGCCGAAGGTAGCGGGAACCCAAAGCGAGCTTTTGAGCTATTTCAGTTTTTTTTTCTTTTTTTCATAAAGCTCAAAAAAAAAAAAAGTCTCCTTTCAAAAAAGGGGTCTCCTTTAAATATAGTGACCAGAGAAGCGGGCAAAGCCTGTTAGTGTATACATATATATATATATATATACATACATATATATATATATATATATATATATATACATACATATATATATATATATATATATATATATATATATATATAGACAGAGAGAGAGAGAGAGAGAGAGAGAGAAACAAAAATTTTCTAAACATAAAATAAACTTGATTACTTGACTATGCAATAATAATAGTAAATTTTTTTTAAAATGAAATTGCGAAAGAAAATGTCGTTTTCTTCCAAGAGATTTTAACAAGTCTCGTGGTCCCTTCCTTGACATTTAGAGTACAGGATCAGTCTCTCATTATTCATCGAATTAGTTAATGAGCCACTGCAATACTGGAGGTATCTTATTAACCTTAATATACGGGAGATCAGTAATTACATTTGGAAGGAGTTGTTTTACAGATTTTTGATTTTAATCTTGTGTTGCTCTTTCTTCTCAATTTCTTTTTCTTTTTTCTTTCACTTTGGTGCTTTGTCAAGACTTGTCGTATTAGTGGATGTTTCAGATGGGCATAAATGTGTTTAGAAAATATGTTCCTATCACATAGGAGTATCTTGAACTTTTAAGACGCTTTTATAGCATTTTGCATTACGGAGGCTATACTGAATTTCTATACATTATATTAAAAAGATTAAAAAAAAAAAAAAAAAAAAAAAAAAAAAAAAAAAACGAATTTTTAATGTTAAAATTACGCCATTCATTTTCATAGTTTATAAAATATAATGTACAAAAATATGATTTTTTCCCCATTCGGTGGTTTTGTCCCGCTTTATGTGTCGAAATATAATAGGCTCTTTTTTAAATATACTCCCCAAAACAGTGATTTTTTCTTATGCTAAAATATTCTACTAAATACAGTGAATTTATATAGTTTCTTACCTACATAAAATTAACAAGTGCGTTGAATGTAAAATTATATCTATGCCATCCTAAGATCAGAAAAAAATTAACAGAAAAATTCAAAATTGATTCACAGCTGAATAATGCGATTCACATTAACAAAACACAGCTTCAAATGCAAGTCGAGTATCCCCACCTTTTTTTCCATTATTGATGTAATTTTGTAATATAGAGAAACGCATGAAAAATATCTACAAATGTCAGTTTAAACCACCAATACGGTTTTGTTCTACTCTCCTCCACTCTTCCCTACGCTTAAAAATCATACTAGGACAATATAAAAATACTATAAATACTTTAAAGTAAGTTTGTATTAATAATTACTATAATGAATTCCAATAAATATTAAAAATTTCATAAACAGGATAATTCTATCTAGAAATAGCATTATTTTGATTATTATGCAATAACATGATAAATGGAAAAATTAGAATTCATCGAAAAACAGTAAATCATATAGCTTGCATAAATTTAAGCACTTTTCCGTATGTACTCATTGAATCATTTAACATTCAATGCATTTTTACTTTCGGGATAATGCTTTATTAAACATTCTGTTTTAATTAGAATGGAAGAACACTTCCAAAATTTCTTTTTATACCTTAAAAAAAAAAAAAAAAAAAAAACAGCAGTTATCATTGTGCAACTCTCACTTACTGACTGTTTTTGTAGTATATTGTATAAAAGAAAAAAAAAATCAAAAGATTGCAGATGCACCATATATGAAGCACAAAACAATCCTCCCAACACGGAATATTTAATTAAACAATTTCTCCTAATATATCATAATAAAACAGAACATTTTTGTTGGACCCTGTAAACCATTCAGTTACGCGAATCTTATCTCTTTTTTAGGAAAAGGGTTTTGAGTTACTTACTAATATACTTTAATTTTGCTGTATTGCATGTAGTATATGCATACTAAAATATGCTTTAAAAATATACTTTTTACAAACCACAATGCCTCAGATACTTTTTTTACTGTGTACAAAGAGGTCAAGCTATTTATGTCATTTTAGATAGAGAAAATGTCATAATGAACTTGAACACAAATTGGTTTCATTGCATTCTATAAAGATTAACAGAAATTAGACCTTGGATAGATAGACAGAAAAAAGTTCGGAAAATGTGCTTACCTAGCTTCATTGAAAAATTTGAAGGGAATGTAGAACTTTCCTTTTAATTAGATCATGCAAATTGAAGTAGATATTAATGTTTCAGAATATGTATACTCCAAACGCTAGCCCCCCCGGTGAAAAAATGTATAACATTAAAAACCAGAACTGTTTAAGATAAAAATTATGTTCATTAATGAGATATGCAAATGTGACATTGAAACTTCTGGTGTGTAATTATATAAATTTATATTATTATGAAGAAATGTTGTTTTAGAATTTTATCCAATTTGAATTAATTGTAAGTAAAGTAATGTACTTTAACCCCAATGTATAGTTCAAAATAAATTAATAATCCCAACTGGATTTAGTAGCTGTGTAAATAATTATGAAATAATTTCTTTCTTTAGAATTAATTTAGCGAGAAACGAACCTGTTTTTTTTTAGTAACGCTTAAGATATCATTGGGGATTTGAAAAAAATAAAAATGTGTTTTTACAGTTTATTTGCACTTCATTTTTTCTATAAGATAAGTTAATAAAATAATTTAACAGTAGTATAATTTATTGTTTTTTTCTTTGGTATTTTTTTTTAAAGAAAAAAAAAATGTGATAAGCAGAATTAAAAAAAAAAAAAAAAAAAAAAAAAAAAAACACTTTTTAATTAAATTAAAAAGTATTTATGTCTTCAATTTGTTTGTCTGTCCGTGCTCTAAGTTCCGTAAATATTCATGGAATTTCTTAGAACTAATAGTATATGTTATTAAAAGTTGGGATGTTTCCTATTGAAAATGGGGTGAATGATAACATAGGTTTGTGTACAGTGACACCAAAAATAATGTTAAAGTATTATTTCGGTAAATCGCATTTTAATAACGTTATTTTGCACAAATCATAACAAAATTTACGTTTGTAATTTATATACACAAAAACATGTTTTCTGTAGAATGTAGTGTAATTAGCATTAAGAGTTACAGGGTCATACAAAAATATTAAAATATACTAAAGATTATAATTAGAAATTGCTGTAATTACATTTTCGGTTTTATTAAGCGTTTTTAACACTTTCTAACAAAATTTAATAGTTATTATGATTTGAATTAGTACACGTGTCCTCTTTCAGTCAGTCTAAGTTTTCGTCTGTCCATCTGTCCGTCAGTGCATCCGTAAATATTTTCAGAATTTCTTCTAAATTACGTATGTGTTTTATGTACACTAAGGCATGTTCCCTATTTAAAATGGTATAAAAAGCACAATCGGTTTGTGTACAGTGGAACCAAAAGAACGGCTAAACATTTCCGTTTCCTGAGAGGTTTTTTTTTTTATAATTCTTTTTTAAATTACTGTATACTGCAGAAATCATAAGGATATTGTCTTTTATTATTCATAATAATTTTCATAACGTAAAAATATTCCTTTTTAATTTTTGTTCAGAAATAAATCAATTAAAAACAAACACAAATAAGTATTAAGAATCTCGGTTGCAAATGTATAGAGCTTCTGTATGAACATTTCAGTAAAATTACAACAGTCTTTTACGGCGTACTATATCTTAATTTACTATGCTATCTTATTTAATACACTAGCTATTTATTATCCGTCCTTAACAATTGTAAGCTGGAGTATGAAGTAAAACGTCCTTACGATGCACCTGTATTGAGAGACCATCTCTCTCATAATCATTTTTGTTTGGTAAGGAAATTTTCTCCCATACACATAACGTTAAATTTTCAGTCACTTAAAGACCGTTTCACAGTCTCTCCTTCTCTTAATGACCACTACTAATTGTGTACTTTTTAAGTTGATTACTTGACCACAATTTTAACAAAACTTTCTATTTGCATTATTTTTTTTTTCATTGGGAAATTTTGGAAATTGATTGCGTTCCTTTTGTCTTATACTATATTAGTCTCCCTTCTAGAAGGAAGTTTAGTGACGATTTAACTTCATTGACAAGAAAGAGAAAAACAAAATGTTGTAATATTTTTTACCAAGTTCCCCCTCTTTCTCGTGAATATAGACTTTATGTAAAGTATAAGTCCAGACATTTTATAGAGTTTAAGGGTGTATGTAATTTCTGAGAAACAGTTTAGTGCTTACTTTTTCCCCTTTGATTAAGGAATTGTGATAAAAAATCTGTCATCTCATAAAAAACTATCAAAAGAGCTTTTTATGAGAGAGAATTCATTTCATGTCTAGTCTAGTATAGCGTATTTATTTCATCTGTGAATTCTATAATAGCTGATAAAAGAGTGGTCTTGATACAATAAAGCTAAATATATGTCTTAACTTAGAAAGAAAGAAAAATTTTATCGACATTTAGCCGACATAAATAATTTAAGTGGAAAAACGAAAATTCATGGATACATAAAAAATGGGCAGGCTGTCATAAATTATGGAAACAGGACCAATGAGATGTAATGTAACAAATATGATGCAAACATTTAGTGACGGAAACGATAGTATATGTGGAATGTTAAAAAATGCATATATATTTCTTTCAAAGGTTTTTACTTTAAGAGGGGACAATACCTAATCTCGCCGGCAGCCTTTGCCCATGTTATTCTATGGGAAAATTTGTTGCTACAATTACACATTACCTAATGAATATTTTTAAATTCTGTTTTCGCAGTCAAAAAATTCATAACCGTTAAATGAGTACTCATTTTTTAAAAATTCATTTTTTTTTTAATTTTTACATTTTAATTTTGAGTTCAAAAATGCGATTTTTCACAAAATGCATTTTTTTCATTTTCTAATCGCAAAATGAAATACTAAAATTTTAAAAAATAAATTTTTGGAAAACAAGTACTAATATAACGCTTATGAATTTTCTAAATGTGAAAACAGAATTGAAAAATATTCATTAGGTAATGAGCAATTATGTAAACAAATTTTCCCACAGAATAACATGGGCGAAGGCTGCCGGCGAGATTAGGTATTGTCCGCTCTTAAGGAACAATGTAAGAAAAAGTGACATACGTCGTATCAGCATGCAAAGGAAATTAACAATTATCGAAACAAAACAACTGTTGCAACAGCAACACTACCACAGGAGTCACATATTGAGTTTACCTATCTACCAAAACATTAGCTAGTACTGTATCATTTGGTGGCTTCTGTGGTTACGACTTTGGCTTCAGGTTTTCTCGGGCATGTCATTTCTTCATACAGCATTCCGTCAAGAATCTTATAATCGATTCATTTTGTCGAATCCATCGGATATGAAGTCTTCTCTGTAATTTATATTCTGTCTCTTGGAAAAATTCTGCCACGGAATTAACATCGTGTTTAAAGCAATATTCATTGAAGAAGAATATGTCAATAAAACTTTTTATGAAGAATGAAAGGTGTGACTTTCTTTAATTTTTGCAGTGTATGATGTTTGTAACATCTTTACATGGATGAAACATAACTTTTCTTTCATTTATTACTGATGGAAAGCTTAGTAAATTAGAAAGAGTGAAGTTTGGAATAAAACAAATAAACTTTTAACATTTTTTTTTTTTTTTTTTAAATAAATATAGAAGGGAAAAATGAAAGGATCTTTCGTAAAGGAATAAAAAGCAATATTAATTGAAGAAGAAAATGTTAATAAATTTTTTTATGAAGAATGGAAGGTGTGAGTCTCTTTATTTTTTGAAGTGAATGATATTTGTAATATCTTTAACATGGATGAAACAAGACTTTTCTATTGTTTATTACTAACAAAAAGATTAATAAAAAAGTTATAAATTGTGAGGGTTGAAATAAATCTAATAAACTTTTAACTTTTTTTTTTTTTTTTTTTTTTTAATTAGTGAAAATGAAACAGTCATTTAGAAATGAATAAAATAATGGTGCTTATATAACGTTGACCTAACTAAACTAGAGCCCCTTAAAAAAATATATATATAGGCCGGCGCATCGCCGCCATTTTTTTTTTTTTTTTTTTTTTGCCTTGGAAGCATAGACCTATTATAAGAGTGGACGGGACGATGGCAAAGTAGAGACGATTTCAAAATATTTTGAAGTATGGGGTTTGGCAAAAGGTTTAATTAAAATGAATTCAGATGGCGAACTAATTCCCCAAGATGACGAATATGTAGAATAAACATTCGTCAAACTTGCTGGATGCGCTCAGTTTGAATGTATTTCCAAAGTAATTAAAAATTAATCTCATTTGGAGTATTACAGTATCTCGGGAAGTTAAAAAAAAAAAAAAAATATTCAATCTGAAAATACTGAAACAGGTAGGTCTTTTTTCTTTCTCTAAGTCGCGAAAAAAAAAAATAATAATTCTTTTTAAAAATAATTTCGCTTTCGTGAACGATCAGAGAAACAAATCGACTTATCTCGTGATATAATAATAAACAATAGTTTGGAAAAATATTATCAGAAGACTCTTTTTAAATGCGACAAGTGTGAATTCCTTTAAAATAAATAATGACCATTATCCTTAAAAATGAAAAAAAAAAAATTATTAAAACCAATTAACAATTTTCTTTTAAAAATTTTCGTGGTTAGTATGAAAACAGTGTGTTGTGTGTTTCTTTTAATAATCCAATAACGGGCCTTTTTCAGTTGTACAGTTCGAATGGACACTGTTGAATTTTTGAGTTCAAAAATAAATCACACCTTGTTTTTTACCCCAGGTTATTTCTCACTCTCCCTTTTCTTAAGAATTTCTCTGGAAAATATAACATTTCCTTATAGAATACAAACATAAACAAGAAAATGTTGCAGTTCTTCCTCCAGTGGTCACGTGTAAAAGAATTTATGACATCACACTGATAAAGTCCATTCAGCTGAAATTTTATACTTTATTACACATATGTTAATTGTTAATATAAAACGAATAAGTGAATTTAGTAAATTAGTCTTTAAATTAAAGCCCTATCTTGCCGTATTACGAAAATATTCAATACAAAACATAATACTTAAACACTTGATGCATAAACTATTTTAAAATTTCACATAAATATCAGTATTATGCATCGTGTATCCCCATAGAAATGACATTGATAAAGTAAATGATATTTTCAAATAACCTACGGAAAATCCGATCTCTATTCAAACTTCATTACAGTTTTTCCCATGCCTCAACGAAAGCTCTTCTAATATAACTATACGTATATATTAAATACCACATTTTACTAATGAATACAGGTGTTTAATGTAAAACTGGTGTTTAAAGCTCAGCAATTTAAATTGTGAATTATTTAAACATGTTGCACATCGAAGAAATCATCGAAGAATGAATTGTGAAACATTTTACAATTTTATGTTTTATAATTCATTTTAAACTATTGATAAATTATTCGCATCTGCGTTACATTAGAATACAAGAATATAACAGGCTATGTTTAATGATATAATCTGGAAATATGCATGTTTAGCAAAATGCTTGTAAAATTTCTTTTAACAAAACTAATATTTATGATCAAAAGTTTTCAAATAAAAAATGATTGAAAAATGATTTTGAATTTATAGGAAGTATTCAAAAAAAGCTACTTTTAAAATATGCATAGGTAAGTTAATAGCAAAATTTTGTGGAATAATAATTACCATAGTTAGTTGCAAATCTACGAGGGAAAATCGCAAAGTTTAATCTTTTGTATACCGACGGGAAATTTATGGAGAGATCTTGTCTGTCGGTCACATTTGAACTTAAATATTCATCTTCATTAAATATGTTTGATTCACTGGTCATATGCCAGATACACGAAAGCCGGAGCAAAGGCCGACGGATAGGACTTTCCAACATTTTCAGCAACGTCATATTTATTGACTGGTTTGCCAGGGTTTGCCAGCATCCAATCACTACTGGCTGTACTGTTGTATTTCTTAAAAGGCCCAAACACACCTCGGTCTAACGGCTGAAGCTTATGATTGATGGAGGGTTAAAGAAATATTCCTCATAAAACAATATACTTCATTTAATTATAAAAGTTTTTCGATTAAATAGTAACAACATCAAGAATATGATTGCAACTGTACCTAGGGCTATCCACTGCCCTAGGCAGCTATGCGGTCCTAGGTACAAGTTTTGGTAACTTCATTCAAAATGCTTTCCACTAAAAAATCCACATGCAGAGAGGACTAATTAAGTATCTCATATATTACTCAATATAACAAGCAAAATTATACACCAGAAATGAAAGAAAAATATTTGACTCACCTTTGAAAAATAGCAAAAGAGATGAGCTGCAAAATTTTACTTCAAACGATGTAAATTTTTTTTCTACGTGTAATTTGTCAAAACTTTCTCCTCAAAGATTCCAAAGTAGCTGTAAAAGTAGCAATTGGCGTTGTTACTCGCCCAATTGAGTATTAAAACGTAAAACTAAATATTATTCAAATAAAGGGGGGTGCCCCTAGGTACATGATGGCCCTTGGTACACGGGTCTCCCCTACTTCATCTTAATCTCACTACAAGGCACTACACGCTACATGTAGCCGTTTTTGTTCCAGAAAGGTTTTTATTGAGTTCTGTCGCTGCTTTTGCTTGCAATTTTTCACTTTCTTTACGTGTGCCATAATTAATTCCTGTATTAGTTACTTCAAAAATCTCTCACCAATCTTAGAAAGAATATATGGAATATAAAAAATAAATACTTTTTTACACTTTTTAAAGGTTCAAAAACCTTTTTAGATCTCTGTGTAGCAATGGTACACTAAAATAACATTTGACAATATCCGGATTAATTACTAAGATGAGGTGATATGCATAATTTTTTATTGCATACATTTATTAAAAAAAAAGGAGGTTACTCTCGCTGGCATAATTTTTTTTTTCTGCGACCACATCTTCTCGCGGAGGGCAGTGACCTTCGCGTCACGAGAGGTATTAATATTTGTCGAATACTCCGATGAAGACATTTCAGTTGCTTAACGTCATCTTAATGAATGAAGTTATTAATTTAAAACATCGGGTTTATAAAGGTGCTCTTTTTGTCATTTATCAAAAAATTTCTCTTATGACGTTGTTTTTCTGTCATGAAGTCATTTTCCACAGGGAAATTAAAATGTGGTATAAGGTATATATATATATATATATATATATATATATATATATATATATACCTTATGTTATGTTTATATATACATATATATATATATATATATATAAACATATAAAATAAATGTCAATTTAACAAAGACATTTTTCATCTACTTTTTTCTATTTAAAAATAAATAATTTTTTTATTAGCTATCTCTTATGTTGTTTAATTTTATTTATTTATTTATTTTATAAGTTCTTTCTTTTCTTTTCTTTTTTTATAAGTTATTTATTAATTTATTTATTTTATAAGTTCTTTCTTTCTTTTCTTTTATTTCTTTTATAAGTTATTTATTTATTTATTTTGAATAATGAAATAATGTCGTGTCTGTAAATTGGCTGCAATTATTTTTGTATTCAAGCTCATTTATCTTTTATTTTATTTTATTTATTTATTTATTTTTTAATTAAAAAACATATTTTTAAATACTTTTAATATATTTTGGCATAAAAAATAGAGACAAATTCAAACTCATTTACTAATGTTCTAATTTCTTACTGATAATTTTTTAACATTATAAACTTGATATAGGAAATTTAATAAAGATATCCGATATTAAAAATATGAGATATGATACCTTTCATATTTCTGATTATGGCAAGAAAAAATTTCACCATCTAAAACTCTTATAGAGAACCGAGTACGTTTTATCTTTCGTTATTTAAAAAAAAAGTAGGTAGAAAAGAGTTATAAATTGAAGCTGTAGGAGATTTTTCCAATTTAAATAATAATATTAATAATAAAACATTTCTTTTTCAGATATTTTCGAATGTTTTAAATTATTACCTGCCTGTACATTAAAAATACATATAGGCTATTATATATTGTCCTAAACTAATTAAAATATTTAATTGTAAAAAGTATAGGCATTAGAAAATATAGGTACTAGATTTTTTTTTTCTTTTCTTTCTTTCTTTTTTTTTTCCTTAACAAGCAATTACACCAAAAGTTTCATAAAAAAAAAAAAAAAAAAAAAAAAAAAAAAAATTAAGCTTAATATTTTATTAAAAAGAAAAAAGAAGATGGTATAAAATATTATGTATTCAATTTGGCATTGAATGTGGAAACTTCTATAACATTTTTCTGCTTTTGTCTTGTGTTATGCCCTATTAATATTCCTATTTAGTTAAAGGCAAAACAGCGAATAGCCGGCAAGCGCCGAAGGTGTTAATAAGTAAAGCGAGCCGGTGGAAGGCGGAGTCTACCTCGGGGATTGGTGAGCGGAGGAAGCAGGGTGCAGGGCCCCCAAGTACCTTTAAAAATTTCTGTTATGTAACTAAAAGAGAATGTAATTAGATTGCATTTTTTGTCTTTTTACCAATGTGGTAAATAGAGGGTTAAATTATTACTAAAAATAATCAAAATAGAATCTTAATTTAAGTTAAAGCTTAATTTATTTTAAATCCTGATCTTACTTTAAGTTACAATTCTAAGAGGGAGAATCGTAAAGTTTGAATTATTATTAAAAATAATCAAAATACAATCTCAATTTAAATACAATCTTAATTTAATGTAAACCTTAATCTTAATCAAAGTTCCAAATCTACGAAAGAATTTCGTGAAGTTTAAATTTTTACTAAAAATACTAAAAAATGTTCTTTATTTACATTAAATCTTGATTTAATTCTTAATTCTTAATCTTAATTAAAATTCTATTTCTTCTAGGGAGAATCGTAAAGTTTAAGTTATTACTAAAAATAAAAGTAAGCGAAGCAGATTCTTAATTTTATTTTAAATGCTTAAGACCTTTTGAAGGCGTTTATTGTGTAGAATCAGGCAGATGTGAGTTACTTCAATATACGGATCCTGAAACCAAGAAAATTAACTTTACAAATTATAGTTTACAATAGTATATATAGAAGATATAAACAAGGTTTAATTAATATGAAGAATAAATTTTATTCGCATATTTTGTTATTTCTTAGAATTAATATGGCTGTCGGGAATCCCCCGTTCATTCTTCTGCTTTCAGAACAAAATGACTTTCAGGACACACTGGTGCGTGCCTCTTTTTCTGATTGCAACACTCTTTCGATTTGAAATGAGAAGTTTTCGAAAAAGGTGCTTTTTAGAATCAGAACCAGAACAGAAAGGACCTTGAACAGAGATGGGGCTACGTTAAGATCGTTGTGTTTACAGACGCCCCGGTCCTAGAAAAGAACTATTAAATCTTTCAGAACTTAAAATGAACATTATCAGAATTAATTAGAATATAAGAACTTTAATGTTAAGAAACAATTTAATATTTAATTGTAAATACTGTAGATAATTTTTGTTTATGTTTTCGTTTTACGTGTATGCTAACAAAGCATTAAATTTCGTTTTCTCATCTAAGCAGTGCTAGTTTCATAAGTTTCTTTAATGGATAATAGCTGCCACCTTCCACATCCGGACCTTTGTGATAGAAGCTTTCAGGTGAGACCAGGCATGAGAGTGCAGAAAATTAAAAAAAGAGGAAACACGCGTGTTCATAAAATTAATTTCAAATGAAAAAATAACGCGTTCATAAAATTTATATCAAAAGAAAAAATAATGCTCGCAGGAAAAAACTATACAAAATATTTTAAAAATGACAAAATAAACTAAAAGAATATCACATCGGCACAATAAAACATGTGTTAAAAAAAAAAAAAACAAAAAAAAAAAACATTAGCTAGCAATCAACATTTAATAACATTGATTGGGGGTGCAAAATGGGAAAGAGGGGGGGGGGTTAAAAAGTAGTTCATGAGTGAGAAATATTAAATACAATTCTTCTTCTTTATGGGTTCTAGAATATCATAAAGTAAGTTTAAAATTAATATTGACATTTTTGTTGTGGATGGATAAATATTCAAAAATAAAAGGCTTCCCGCAGAATGTTTGATTGGCGATGGTTAGAGATGAAAAAAAAGGGGGGGGGGAGGACAAAAAAAATTACATGAGTGAGAAATATTAAATAATTCTGTTCTTTTATATGTTATAGAATCTGATAAAGCACGTTTAAAATGAATATTGACATTTATATTTTCGATGGAAAAAGATTGAGAATCTAAAGTTTTTCATGGAGCGTTTGAACACTGATCGTTATTGGAGTTTGATTTTAACAAAATAAAAAATCGAGAAATTAACGAAAATCACAAAAAAGCGGAAAATCGCGGATCCGCGGAAAATTCTCATGCCTGGGTGAGACCCATCCATATTTTATTATTTAAGAAGTGAATATTATTTAGAAGAATTATATTTTTATTAGAAAATTTAAGTAGTAACTGTAAGAAAAGTTAAGATTTGAAAAATGCTGTATCGGGTCTGTAAGAAGAATAATTAAGTTTTAGATCAGAAGACACGGGATGTGGGCAGCTATATAGATATCCATTATTAAAAAAAAAAAAAAAATAGATAATATTATAAAATTTTAATTTTTGTATTTATTATGGCTAATTTAGTAATAGCTAAAAAAGAGAGAGCTGTCATAAGAGACAGTATTAACAAATTTATAAATAAATTACAAACTTTATGCGATGATATAGATCCAGATGCTGTAGATTTAGAAGAAACTATAGAATTATTGAATGAAACTACTATAGATTTAAAGAGTAAAGATTCAGAAATTACAAATTTAACTCAAGAACTCCAATTAGAAGCCGAATTAGAAACGGCAAATGAATACCGAGAAAAAATAATTATTTGGCGATTTCGAGCCAACAGAAAATTAAAAGAACTAAAGAAAAGTGAAACAAGTATTTCATCAACATAAATTGAAAGAAGATATACTTCAAAAGAAGCAATTCACATCAAATTACCACAGCTAGATACCGTTAAATTTAACGGGAATGCAGCCGAATGGCTGACTTTTTGGTCGTCATTCGAAACGGCTATACATAACAATGAAAATTTAGATCCTGTAGATAAATTTAATTATTTGAAATCATTTTTAGCACCTGATCCCTTAAAATGTATAGAAGTATTCTCTGTCATCGCGAGTAATTACATAAAAGTAGCAGATATTTTAAAAGAACGATATGGAAAAGCAGACAGTGAATGTACATTTGAATAAATTACTAAATATTGCCCCACTAAAACATTCAAGTGACATTAAATCGCTCAGGAAAATTTACGATGAAATCCAAACTTACTTTAGAAATTTAGAATCATTAGATGTTTCTTTGGATAGATACGGCAGTTTATTGTCACCGATATTACTAAAAATATTACCTAAAGATTTAGCATTACAATTTAATGTGGAATTTCATGGTGTTTACTATGGCGTGAAAGATATATTATCTTTCTTAAATAAACAAATTGTATCGCGAGAATGCTTAATAACTACCAGACAAGATGACAGCGGCGCTAGCGCCAGTCATTTCTCTCCCGAGCTTAAAGATTAGATAATCAAAATCGTAGAGATGTCCCACCCCCGCGTTAATAAATTTGATACTCAGAACCGGAAATTGCCTACTGCTTGTGATTTATTAAATGAAGATAAAAGTGATAGGTGTAATTTTTGCTCAGAATCGCATTTAAGTAACAAATGTGTCAAAACTCGTAATTTACCATTTGATGAAAGAGTTAATCTATTGCGTAAGAAAGGACTGTGTTATTTATGTCTCCAAGCTTCGCATTTAGCTAGACACTGTGTATCAAAAACTTTATGCAATTTATGTAATCATAGACATTCAGACATAATGTGTAATGGAAATAAAGATTTGAAACAGGAAATAAGTAATTACGAAAGAAACGATCAATCTAAATTGGCGTTATCGAATCATACTTTACAAGCGAATGTTTATTTGCAGACGTTAATAGTAGCAATTTCTAACAGAGATGATAGTAAATCATCATATATTCGGTTAATTATTGACTCCGGATCTCATAATAGTTACATCAGTAAGTTTGCAGCTGATAAGTTAAAATTAAAAAGAATGAATAAAGAAAAAATCAGACATGGTCTTTTTGGGGGCATGGAAATGTCAGCTGAACATAATCGTTATGAATTTACGATCGGGAGTTTAGATAATAAGTTTAAGTGTAAAATACAAGCACTAGATCAAGAAAAAATATGCACAGGCGTGAATTTATGTCGCGATGATAAATTGGTAAAACTCTTAGAAAAGGAAGGTGTATATTTATCAGATGTCCCTAGAAATAATAAATCTTTTTATACCAGAAAAATCCAGACGAAGTACATATACTTTTGGGAGCTGATATGTCCGCTAAACTGTTCACAGATAACATAAAATATTTTCCAAAATTGAGATTAACTACATTTAGAACTAAATTGGGTTGGACCATCTTGGGCAAGACAGAGGGTCACAAGAGTGAGCAGGACAATTCTTTGGCGGGTCTATCGTTGTCATTACACGTGTCAAACGCCAGTTTATCAGATTTATGGCGCCTTGACACTCTAGGAATTGCTGATAAAGATAATAAATCGAAACAGATTTTAGAACAAGAAACCAAAAATTATTTTCTAGAAACTGTTAAACGAGATAAAAGCGGTCGATATGAAGTATGGACAGTTGACCATTCGATTTTATCAGATAATTACTCGTTGACAGAAAAGTGCCTGTACAAGACGGAAAATAAATTAATCAAATCTGATAGGAAAAAGGAATATGGGGAAATTTTTGATTTCTGGGAAAACAATCAGATTATAGAAGAGGTATTGGACGAGAAAAGGGACAAGGTACATTATTTAGCCCACAGACCTGTGGTTAAAGAATCTAGTGAAACCACTAAAATTCGTCCAGTATTCAATGCCTCAGGACACACTAGAAACAGTCCCTCCCTTAATGATTGTTTAACAAAAGGACCTAATCTTGTAGAAATTATACCTAGCATTTTGAATAAATTTCGTAGATACAAGATAGAAATTTCGTCCGATATAGAGAAAGCCTTCCTGTAAATTAAGATAACAGAGAAAGATCGCGACTTTTTGAGATTTTTTTGGTTTAATAGCGAAAATAAATTAAAAATTTATAGACATTATTGCGTGGTTTTCGGCCTAACTTCAAGCCCCTTTTTGCTTATGGCAACATTAAATCACCTTTTAGAAAATGTTCCCGAACAATGGCGAGAGACAGCTAGGCTCTTAAGAGATTCCTTCTATTTAGATAATTCCCTCCTCAGCCTGAATTCAATTCAAGAAACAGAAAAATTCATATCAGAATCTCAAGGAATTTTGGCTTCGGCACATTTCAATTTGAGATGTTGGCGATCGAATTGGCCCCAGGCTATGATCGACAAAACTGAAGATGAACTGAGGTTTGCTCCCGTGTTAGGATTACTCTGGGATTTGAAAAATGACAGTTTAGTTTGTAAAATTGAAGAACCCCTAAAGATAAGTGAACTCCTTACAAAAAGAAAACTTTTATCAATTACTCAAAAAATCTTTGATCCTGTGGGATTCACAGCACCTGTTAGTTTAGTTCCCAGACTAATCCTTCAAGAAACGGGGATTCAGAAGGTGAAGTGGGACGAAGAGCTTTCTGAAACTTTAAAACAATAGACTTCTAATTGGCTAAAAGGAATAAATTTTTTATCCCAAATTAAAATACCTCGGTGGCTTAACATTTGCCCAGAGAAAGAAAAGAAAACATCATTACATGTTTTTTCTGACGCAAGCAAGCGAGCATATGCCACTTGCGTATTCATAAGAGTAGAGACCTCAGAAGGAATCAAGATCCAGTTAATCAATGCTAAAAGTCGAGTTGCACCTATTAAGGAATTGACCATACCCCGCCTTGAACTGTTATCTTGTCTTATTGGTGCTAGGTTGGCCAAAAATGTGCAAAACGATTTAAATTTACTTGTAAATACCATATTTTGGTCAGATTCAACCACTGCTTTAGGTTGGATTAGAAGAAAACAAGAATGGGGTACATTTGTACACAATAGAGTATTAGAAATCCGAAATCTGACCGAAGTTTGCAATTGGAGACATGTAACCGGAAATCTGAATCCTGCGGACCTCCCGTCTAGAGGATGTTCCTTTGAACAACTACTGAAATCGAGATGGTGGGAGGGTCCGAGTTGGCTTTATTTACATGAAAATGAATGGCCTCAAATAGAAGAAGACCCAAACGAAGAACTCATAAACAGCGAAAAAAGGAAGACAATCCTAAATCTTTTAGATAAAAAGAAGATAATTTCAATCGATTTTATCAGTATTTTTCCTCTTACAAGAAAACAGTTAGAACCATTTCCTGGATATATAGATTTTATCATAATTCGAAGACTGCTGAGAAAATATCCGAATTGGATATTTCAGTTGAAGAATTTTCAAAAGCAGAAAATGTACTTCTACGATTAGTACAACAAGAATCTTTTTCAGGGAGAACAGATCCAAAATTGAGAAATTTAAGGCCTGTCGAAGATAAAGCTGGTCTCGTAAGAGTAAGGACAAATATAATTCAAAGAAACGACAGTGAAAACTTCAGATATCCTGTGATCTTACCTTACAAGCATCCCGTCGTCCAAAGATTGATATTTGAGAAGCATTTAGAAAATCAGCACGCTGGAGTCAGCACTCTAATGATACTACTAAGAGAAAATTTTTGGATAATGAAGTCTAGAAAATGCATTCGAATTTCAATAAGAAAATGCGTGATTTGCAGAAAACTTCAGACTTCCAAAATAGATGTTGAACCTGGAGTACCACCCGAGGACAGAGTACGAGAAGCAGCCATCTTTGAAGTGGTAGGCGTGGATCTCGCCGGTCCTCTTCATCTTTCTGATGGATCAAAAGCGTGGATAGCTTTATTTACTCGTGCTGTCTACCGGGCCATACATCTTGAAGCCATTACGTCTCTATCTACAGAAAGTTTTATCCAGTCTCTGAGAAAGTTCATAGCAAGGCAAGGCAGACCCTACATCATCTATTCAGACGACGGGAAGAACTTCCTTGGAACCAGCAATGCTCTCTCGAGTGTAGATTGGGAAACCATCTGCAAGTTAGCTTCCACCCAGAAGATCAGATCGAAATTCAACCCTCCTGCAGCACTGTGGTGGGGAGGTTGGTGGGAGAGGCTTGTTGAAATGGTTAAAGGAATCCTGAAAAGAAACTTAGGTCGTGCATCTTTGAATTACGAAGAACTTTACACCATGCTATGTGACTGTGAACAAGTCATTAATTCACGGCCTATAACGTATGTTTCCGAAGATAACGCAGATCCCTTACCTTTAACCCCAATGATGTTCATAAGAGAACTACCAACATCAGGAGTACCTGACCTAGATGCTTTAGATTCTAAAGATCTTAACCGCAGAGCCAGATACAGGCAAATAATCAGAAAAATTTTCAGAAACAGATTCAGAGCTGAATATTTAGGACAATTACGCCAACATGCATCTAAGACCAAAAGATTCAACCAATTGAAAGTCGGCGATGTTGTACTATTAGAAGATTTCAATAAGAAACGTGTTCACTGGCCTCTGGCAAGAGTGATCGAAATTTACCCAGGCAAGGATAATGTCATACTCCTAGCTAAGGTGAAGACCGAAAATGGACTTTTTCTACGTCCATTACAAAGATTGTTTCCTTTAGAAATTGACAGTACCGAACTTAAGAATCACCCCACTTTACATAAATCTGTTCAAGAAAATTTAAGTCTTTCGACTTCCGAAAACAAGAACCTCTCACAGAAACCGATACTCAACCCCAGAGAAAAGGAACCTGTGAAAGACCCTCCAGAACCTACCAGTTCGAGAACCAGTAACAAGAAGTCCACAACCGATGATCTCACTTCCAGTCCCCCGGTGGTCTCCCGAACTGGCCGTGTGGTGAAACCCCCTCAACGACTTCAACTTGGATTGTTGAGTTCCTCCGATTAGTCGCAACTCAAGGTGGGAGGATGTCGGGAATCCCCCGTTCATTCTTCTGCTTTCAGAACAAAATGACTTTCCAGACAGACTGGCGCGTGCCTCTTTTTCTGATTGCAACACTCTTTCGAATGAAATGAGAAGTTTTCGAAAAAGGTGCTTTTTAGAATCAGAACCAGAACAGAAAGGACCTTGAACAGAGATGGGGCTACGTTAAGATCGTTGTGTTTACAGACGCCCGGTCCTAGAAAAGAACTATAAAATCTTTCAGAACTTAAATTGAACATTATCTGAATTAATTAGAATATAAGAACTTTAATGTTAAGAAACAATTTAATATTTAATTGTAAATACTGTAGATATTTTTTGTTTATGTTTTCGTTTTACGTGTATGCTAACAAAGCATTAAATTTCGTTTTCTTATCTAAGCAGTGCTAGTTTCATAAAGTTTCTTTAATGGATAATAGCTGCCACCTTCCACATCCGGACCTTTGTGATAGAAGCTTTCAGGTGAGACCCATCCATATTTTATTATTTAAGAAGTGAATATTATTTAAAATAATTATATTTTTATTAGAAAATTTAAGTAGTAACTGTAAGATAAGTTAAGATTTGAAATATACTGTATCGGGTCTGTAAGAAGAATAATTAAGTTTTAGATCAGAAGATCTGGTACAGCAATAATGGGGAAAAAAAATTAACGAAATATCTATGTACTGTATATTTTGCATGCCTTATACTCTATTTGGACATTTTCAAATTTAGATGTTTTGTAGAATATCTAGAAATATTCTTTTTGAAGCATCTGGAAACATAGAGAATGTAAAGAACATGTTTTACCGCATATATTTCAGTAAAAGTTTTGTCCTGAAGAAGAAAAAGGGACCAGTAAAAAATTAAACACGAGTAAAAACGTTTTGCATTACCCTGTGAAAAGTAATGCTTGAAATCCGTTTCGCCTATGGCATTGCTTGTGAGGATGTTTGTAATGGGCTCTTCCCAGCGTCGTCTGCTCAATCACGTGATAGAGGAAAACGAATTATCGAATTCTGAGAATCGAATTCAATTAAATATTGTTCTTAAGAACAAAAATTTTAATATTTAATATAAAATAAAATAAAAGTAATATTGTGCATTTGTAAAGATTAGAATAATTGTATTTGTAAATTTAATAATTTTTAAAAAACACTTTATGTGTTTATTTATTTTTACCTATAAGAATCGATTTTTGTATATTGTAGTGTAACTGTAACATTAACTGATCTAACAATAAATAATAGCTTCTTGTGGAATGTTTACAGATTATAAATTGAAATTTTAAGATGTTTTCATTTAATTTAATTGCATAAAGGTGTTATAACAAGTTAATTAACTTAGTTACTGGTCTAAATAGATTTACGTAGTACGATATTGCACTGTCACTGATTTAAGTACGAAAAATCAGAGTATTTAAACATGGTCTTCATGAACATCAGTAACAGGTATAAACTAAATGATGATTGTAAATGTATACAGCAAACAAAAGATGATGAATAATGATATAAAATGGATTAAAAGTGATGATGTATAAAAAATAACACAGATTAAATACGATTGATCAAAAATAAGAATAGAAAATATGTTATTTCAGCAATCGCTCTAGATAAACAAGACTTCGTCTGCCATTTGTTTTTCCTCTATCATGTGACCTCTGACGTCAGGTGGGAAGAGTCAATTATCTGTATAAATTTTTAACCGACTTCAAAAAAGAAGGAAGGTTCTCAATTCAAACCGTATGTTTTTTTCATGTTTGTTAGCTCATAACTTCTGAACGGATGCTCCGATTTTGATACTCTTTGTTTTGTTGAAAAGGTCTTGGTCTGAAATATGTCCCATTGTAATATCTTTACGATCTAAAGAAAATACAGGGTGCCCAAAAAATCAGTCCCAACTCTTTTAACTGCTAAACGGCTGCAGCTATAGTAATATAAATGGTATGTAAGTACAGCAAAATGGCCATGCAGTACAAGGTTAAACCGCTTGCAGCGCCACCTGGTGGAAAATAGCGGAGATAGTGTTCCTATCTCGAAAACGGTTCTAGAGAAAAAAAAACGAATTACAAAGTTGAAAAGTATCACCGATTTAGTACAAAAATATAGTTTAGACATTCATGCTAGCGTTTCTATCTCGGAAACGGTTCGAGACAGGGAGAAAAAGTGAATTCTAAAAATGCAGAGCATAATCGATTTAGTACGAAAAGATAGTTTAGACATTGATACTAAAAATACAATGCTAAAAACGTGCATTTGTTTGTTCGCAGTTTCTTACACTATGCACACTTGAGCTACATTGCACACGTTGTAGCGTAGCTGGTGAGACATACGCTATATAGTTCAAAATACGGTTACTTGATGCTTTTTGTTTTGTTGTAAAGATTTTGATCTGAAGTAGGTCCCGTTGTAATATATTTACAAACTAAAGAAAATAAAGCGCCATCTGGTGAAAAACAGCGGAATTAGCGATTCTATCTGAAAACCGGTTCAAGATGGGAGAAAAGTTAATTATGAAGTTGTAGAGCAACATCGATTTTCTACGAAAAGACAGTTTTTAGTCATTATTGCTAAAAATAGAACGCTTAAAACGTGCAGTTGTTTGTTCGCAATTTCCTAAACTTGAACTACGTTGCACACTTTGCAGCGTAGCGGATGACACGTATACTCTGTGGTTCAAAGTACTGTTAATGTAAGTGGTCACATCGATTAGCGCAAAGTCGTTTTCAACCAACTTCAGAAAGGAGACTGTTGAGGGTGTTCTTAATTCGAGCTATGTGTTGTTGTTGGTGTTTGTAAGCCTATAACTTCGTAAGAGATGCTCTAATTAATCGACTTCAAAAAAATCAAAGAATATGTTTTTTTTGTTTTTGTTTTTGGTTGTTAGCTCATAACTTCTGAACGGATGGTACGATTTTGATACTTTTTGTTTTATTGGAATAATCTTAGTCTGAAATAGGTCCCATTGTAATATCTTTACGATCAAAAGAAAATACAGGGTGCCCAAAAATGTCAGTCCCGACTCTTTTAATTGCTGAAGAGCTGCAGCTATAATCATAAAAGTGTTATGTAGGTATAGTAAAGTGGACATGTGCTACGTGATTCAATCGCCTACAGCGCCACCTGCTGGAAAACAGTATAGTTTAGACATTCATGCTAGCGTTCCTATCTCGGAAACGCTTCAAGACAGGGGAAAAAAGTGAATTATAAAATTGCAGACCATCATCGATTTAGTACGAAAAGGTAGTTTAGATATTAATGCTAAAAACAGAACGCTTAAAACGTGCATTGGTTTGTTAACAATTTCCTATTTTGTGCACACTTGAACGACATTGCATATGTTGTAGCGTAGCGGGTGACATTTATGCTATGTAAAATTCAAAGTATGGTTATTGTAAGTGGTCACATCGATTAACACATAGACGTTTTAAACCGACTTCATAAAGGAAGAGGTTCTCAATACAAACCATGTTTCTCGTTGTTGTTGTTGAAATTTGTTAGCTTATAACTTCGTAAGAGATGATTTAATTTTAATACTATTTTTCTTGTCGTAATGATCTTGGCCTGAAATACTTTTCATTGGGATTTCATTAAGATATAAACAAATTACAGGATACTCAGAAAAGTCTGTTCTCACTCTAACTGCTGAACGCATGGAGCTACTCGGGTAAAAGCAGTATGTAAGTATCGATGTTGAAACTTCTGTCTGTCAGCTGCAATGCATATTTTGCTCTTTGTTTGAACTTTACGCTGCGCAATTTCCAGCGCAGCGGGTAACACGTATTCACTGTAAAGTTCAATATATATGCCTAACAGAATTTTTGGTTACGAATACAGCGTATCCGTTCTTTACATTTCTAAAGACTTTTTAATTTAACGTATGTTCATTCAATAGATTGTTTTTTGCTCATATCCGATAAAGGCAAGAAAAGTGGCACAACATAAAAATGCAGCATTTGAGAAAAATAAACTTAAAAATAATTTGACAAGAACAAAACTGGCACAACTGTGTCTCGAGTGGATAACTTTCTAGATGGAGATGTAATTTTTTGTTCACGTTGGGTGGATTTCATGTATTTTTCAGTAACATAAACCATTTTTTGAGTTATGTCACTTTTCTTGGAAGTTGTGATTTGTGAAACTGCCGTCGAACGTCTTCTGATGTTCTGCTATATAAATAAGTTTTCACTGAAAAGATAAAAATAAAATCTTTTTTGTAAAAAAATAGAACCGACTCCAAAAAGCAACTACTATTTAAACAACTAAAAAAGAAAAAATATGGTATGAAAGGAAACTGCAAATTGCGCCTAAAAGTATAAAATAATTTCCTTCGCCAAACAACCTATAACACTACAATTAATCATAACTTTTGAAGTCGGCGCAAAATTAAATAAAAATTGATACCTTTATTCAATTCAAAAATTAAATCGTATTCAAAATGCACATCTAACATTGTCACCTGATAAACGCAGCCGAAAACTACTTTGATTCAAAAAACAAATAAGATTTCGTAAGCAGCAAAAGTTGGCGAAGATGCTGGAAAGAAAATTCACAAAATTATCTGGCAAACATATTTAATTTCTTTGGGATATCATGATAATTTTGATAAAGTATATTAAGAGAGTAATCAAGAATATGAAACAATACTTCGTGCAATATATATTATGAAAATATACATCTTGCGTGTATATTTTTGCATTACGTTTTGATCGCCAAATCCGAAAGCCACCAAGAATGATAGTTATCAAAGTTCTACCAAATTTGCAAAGGAAACTCTAACTTCGTAGAAACATAAATATCGCATTGAGAAAGAATGTTCACTGTTCTATGTAGATGCTACTATTGGACCAATTGTATACAGTGATAAAATAATAAAGGAAACATGAAAATGGATTATTCGAGACAACAGCATTTTTTTGCTACGGATCTAAAAACAAACCTTTAAAAACTAATTAAATTTTATTTAATTTTGCGCAGACTTCAAAAGTTATGATTAATTGTAGTGTTATAGGTTGTTTGGCGAAGGAAATTATTTTATACTTTTAGGCGCAATTTGCAGTTTCCTTTCATACCAATTTTTTTTTCTTTTTTAGTTGTTTAAATAGTAGTTGCTTTTTGGAGTCGGTTCTATTTTTTTCCAAAAAAATTTTATCATGAGACTACAATTTATATTCATGGAAGTATACCGCTTTCCTTAAAAAAAATGAAAAATAAAAAATAAAAATAATAAATAACACTTTTTAAATTATAACACGTTGGTTATTAGACCCAGTGAAAAGACTTTTTTTAGGAAACTTTTCTTACTACATCAGACACAGCAAGCTGCAATCAGAATACAAAAATGTTAAATATTTTACGAAATATGAGCATGTTTACTAAATACTTATAACTACGCATGCTCAAACTTTATAAAAAAAATTCATTTGCTTAATTTAACAGCGAAATGTATTAAGAAAATTTTTGGGTTTAAACCCAGTCAATTAAAAAAGTTTTTTTTTTTTTTTTTTTTTTTTTTTTTTGCATTTTTTGAAAGAAATCATTATATCTCCATGAATGTAAAAGGTAGTCGCATAAAAAATTGTACAGATAATTAAAAAATCCTCATAATCACATGCTACAGCCAAACCGCATTGCAAGCATTACTTTTTTCAGGGTAATGCAAAACACTTTGATTTTTCTTTAATTTTTTTACTGGTCCCTTTTTTCCCTTCAGAATAAACGTTTTGCTGAAATATATGAGGTGTAACATGTTCTTTATACTCCCAAAGCTTCAAGATGTTTCCTAATGAATTTTTTGGATGTTTGACAAGACGTCTAAATTCGAAAACGTCCAAATACTTATTGGTAGGCAGTGTAATATCGTTGATTTCTTATTAGCCAGAAAAATGTTACACTTTAACAATAACATTATTTCTTTATTATTCTGTAACTAATATAAAAATGCCATATTATCAGTCGACACAATTTGCGTTAACTTTTGTTTCGTAAAATTTAAAGTTGTTATTGAAATATTGATAGTTTGCAGTAACAAAGAAAAAATTCTGATACATATTTTAGTTTCAAAAATTTCCTGAATGCTTTAGTATTTAATAATGTATTATCACTCTCAATTCCCGCTCACCTTTTATTTGTAATAAATTTTTAAAGTAAAGTTAAAAATAAACTTTTGTGTTTACGCCAAAACGTAAAAAAAAAAAAAAATAAAAAATAAAATAAAATAAAGATAAAAATAAAGAGATAATATAATAAGATTATATTTGACAAGAAGTTAATTAAAAGTATCAATATCGAAATTATGCATAATTAATGCAATTTTCTTGTCCCAAATTAGATTAAGTCGTTTTAGTGGCAGACAACTAATAGCATTCAGAATTTGTTTTACGAAATTTGCAATTTCTTAAAACTATAAGCACGTAAGATTCTAAGTGCTATCGAATTTCTCACTGGCGAACTCAGAAACTCCAAACTTTTAATAAACTAGTTGGCATAGGTGGACTCTGCTCAGTTCCCCATCATATTTATGTTCTCATAAATTTCTAGTGCGAGACATTTTATAATCATGTTAAAAGAAATGAATTTGACCAAAGCTTGATACAGTGACAGAATGAAATCCCCGCCTAAAAGGCTATCCACCGTTCACTTCGATATATTTATCTTATTCTAATCTATTAATTTATTTTATCAAGGTTAATTCTTTTGTTTAGTTTTCATGCTAACTATTTCCAATGCAATAATCCTCAAAATTCATATTTATATGAAAAATTTACAATTTCGCTATGTTGATAAAATCGTAAATTACGAATAATTTACGAAATTTTCCTATTAGAATATTTGTATTCAATCATGTTCAAACAAATATCATAAATATTTTGAAGTTGTCTAATGTATTTATGATCCTCAAATGGAAGTTTATGCTCAATTTTGCCTTATTCTGACATGTTAAGTAAATCGTAAATTCCAAATAACTTACGATTTTTTTAAATTGGAAAAATCATAGTCTATGATATTCATGCCAGTATCCTAAATAATATTTCGAAAGTGGTTTGACATCTCTACGATGAAAATATCCCTCAAGATTCACGTTTATGTGAAATTTTACTCTATTCTGCCATGTTAAGAAATTCGTAAATTTCCAATAACTTACGAAATTTTTATATTGGAAAATTCATAGTCATTAATATTCATGCCAATGTCCTAAATAATATTTCAAAAGTAGTCTGACATCTTTACGATGAAAATATCTCTAAAAATTGACGTTTATGTGAAAATTTGCCCTATACTGCCATGTTAAGAAATTCGTCACTTATCCAATAACTTGCGAAATTTTCAAAGTAGCATATTTATAGTTACTGATGTTCATTCCGGCATCAAAACTAATATTTTAAAACTGGTCTGACATTTTTACAGTAAAAAGTTTCCATTTAATGCACGTTTAAGTGAATTTTTGTCCTATTCTCCCATGTTAAGGAAATCGTAAATTTCGAATAACTGCTGAAGTTTTTAAATTCGAATGTTGCAAATGAATAGGGTTCTTGCCAGTGTCGAATGTAATATTTTAAAACTGATCTGACCTCTCTGCGACAATTTGTTCTTGAGATATCGTGTACACAGACTAACAAACTAACGGACTAACACACTAACCCACTAACAGACTAACGGACTAACAGACACCATACAAATTTTGTAATTTTCGGATTCCTCACACCTGAAAACGTGTAAGAAAGTCAAAAAACCGAGGTCGAAAATTTTCACGATTACCTAAGTTCCCCATACCTATAGTATGATGGGGAACTAAAAAATTGTCGAATATTTTTTAAAGTTTTAAAAATCTTAATGAACTTGAACCATATAATTGTAGTAAAATGCCAGAAAATTGAAAGAAAATTTGTATTGGTTGTAGAATATTCTATTATACAACATATGAATATTTAGCTTAAAGAATATATATATATATATATATATATATATATATATATATATACCATATAGCTATGAGGAATTAATTTCAATTTCTAAGCAACTTTCCTGGACATGGTAAAATATTATTGTAAAGAACTTCCACTAACAACAAAAAAGAACGTTATGGTATAAATATTGGCAACCCTGTATATCTTCTAAAGGTTATGCACACACCAAATTGTGAAAATAAATATAATCATATATTAATAACACACGGCACAATCTGAAATACATTTCCATCAATGTTCATGTATTGTCGCACTGTAATTTAGCTATTCTGTGTAGCCATGTAAACGAACAGTGACTGATTTCCATACCATATTTTACATGAAACATGTTTTTACGCATAAAAAAATATATATTTTGTTTCATTTGGTTTAGTGCAGTCTATAGATGTTTAAACTCTACTTACCTGTAATTTACCCCATACACCTAATGTATATAGTTGAATTCTCTTGGGTCTCCCTGTAGACGAACCATTTGCTTAATCTCAACGAAACGTTTAGTGTAGCATCCCTATATGGTACGCATTTAGAATATCAAGTTTGGACTTTCTGCTAATATTTGTTCTTGAGATTTTCCGATAACAGACATACACAGACACATAGACCAACCACTAAAAACCTGATTTTTGGATTAATGCGACCTCAAAACGTGCACATATAACAAAAATGCAATTTCGAAAATTTGACTTAAAAACAACACTTTCTCTACTACATACCTATATGGGTTAGAGAAAGTAAAAAAGTTTCATTTTGTTTTGTTTAAGTCAGACTTAGGTGATTCACTGTACTTACTAGAAATTTCCCCATAGTCATAATGTATTTGAATTCTCTTGGATGTCCCTCTACACGAACCACTTTTGTGATTTCATAGAAAAGTTTAGTGTAGCATCCCTATATGATATACATTTAGAATACAAAGTTTGGACTTTCTGCTATTTTTTGTTCTTGAGATATGCTGATAACAGACAGACATACACACACACACAGAGGCCAACCGCTAAAAACGTGTTTTTTGGATTTAGGGGACCTCAAAACGTGTAAATATAACAAAAAGCCTCTTTCAAAAATTTGACCCAAAAACATTACTTTCTCTACCATATATATGGGTAAGAGAAAGTAATAAGTTGGCAAAATATTCTATGGCAGAAAAAAAATAGAGAGAATATTCGTACACAACATTGTGAAGTGCATACCATAAAAATTTTCACACTAAATAGTATAATTCTCTAGTTCATCCAGCCAGCTTCCTACCAGATCCCACCTCACCGTAGAAGATATTGCCCATCAGCCACGAAAGCACAATTTGTTCTGCTATTTAGCACTTCTCAATACTGCTTTGATACCAATTTTCCGTATGCAAAAAAGATGAAATCTGTTTTGCATACATTAACGCTACGACTAGATGAAATTTGTATCAACAACTGAGTTAATGTACTTAAATGAGAAGTTCGTGTGCTTCTGTTAAAAGTATCTTCTCTCATAAGAGAATTCTATATTCGCACAGGTAACGTTTCTAATTCTCAAACGTTAGGTGATCTGGTAAATAATTGTTCGGGTACTGTAGTCATTCCGTTTCAATCATGCAAAGTGTATGCCCACCATTTTAATTTGTAAATTGTTGCATATTCTCTATAAGCATTCAGAATTTTAATAAACTTGCCTGCATCTTAACTACGGAGTTATCGTGCAGTGATAATCGCACCCTCAAGGAGCATAACTGTGGATGGTTAAGAAATTCGAGTTTTATTTTGAAATATAATGATCAGATTTGTTATTTTATATATTTTTATAAAGTATGAATAAATAAGGAATTTTTCCACTTCTTATTGGCTTGACATTTCTGAATTTTTCGTTGATTTTCTGGCTGACCAATTTGAGATTTCTGGTCAGATATTTCTATGTGATTCTGTTTTGTTTTTGTAAGTTCTATCTCTCCTAAAAGTTTGTATACTGAATTCTGAACCATCCTTTACAATAGTAAAGTATAATAATTCAAAAATATTAATAAAAACAGACTTTTGTCTGTAAATTTGTCAGAATCAAAACATTTTGCTATATCTTCACGTTTCACACACCATGGAAGTCGAAAATGACTTCTTAAAACTGTGTGTTTGTCTGTGTGTGTCATTGTGTCTGTATGTCTGTAACTCTATTTTTGTCCGGGTATCACGCAAGAACGGCTAGAGAGTTTTTTGAGTTGAGCTTTACAAAAAGAGTCCAAATATACGACACTTTGCAAGAATTAATGTCGTTACCCAAGTTAAAATTATAGGTATGTATCAACTTTTATAAAATTCTCTCCCGTTCCCCTCAGGAGGGACAGATGGCAAAAACACCTTTGTATGCATAAATCTCCTCCAAATTACTTCATGGTTAAGAAATCGCACACGGGGAGAGTAGACTTGAGTACAAGAAATTATTTTCTGCGATTTTGGGATTTTCAGTTTTTAAGAGGGGGTGGGGGGGGGAAATCAATTTTCGGGGGGAATTTCGCAAATTCCTGATTTTTGAGTTGAGCTTTACAAAAAATAGTACAAATATACTGAAAATAACCATGCGTTTTCTTTAGAATATTTCCAAGAACACATTTTTGTTTTTTCGAGATTTTAGATTTTGGGGGGTGAGTTTACGAGGGGGATATTCGAGACTCCCCTTTTCAGCACTAACGAGTTGCTGTTGTGTATTTTGCTGCCACACGACCCTTCTTCAAGCGAACAAAGTGGGCACGAGTACTGCAATCAAAGCGGCGACGCACGCTTGGATTGCAGCATTCGTGCCTACTTTGTTCGCCTGACGAAAGGTCGTGTGTTTTTTCGAACCGAAACAATTGTTGTGAGTTTATTGCATTTTATGGTGTTTATTATTATTTTTTTTATTATCATAAGAATTGTTGCCTGAATATATATATATTATTGGACAGACATAATATAGTTCAATTTATAAGCTTTTATATGAAACCTATTTTAGTGGTGTTAAGATGACGGTCGCCAGGCCCCCTTAAGCGAAAAATTCTTCTGTGTGTATATTATCTATCTATCTATCTATCTATCTACTTATCTATGTATATACATTAAATATATATATACAGGTTTATGTCAACTTAAAACGACTTAAAAAGAAAAAAATATCTAATTAAATCGAAGTATATGACACCTTACAGTGCAATTTGATATTGTTTACCGCAAATAATAAAGTAACAGATATCAGTGACAAATACTGCGTAGAACATATAAGTAACAAAAGAAGAACGTTTATTGAGTAATATTAAAATACTCTTATATAATACAATATGTATTTATATTATACAATATGTGTTATACTCTTATATAATGTGTGTACTCTTACATAATATGTTTAAGTTACTGATATACAATATGTGTTATAAAAATTGATATAACATAACTACTTTAGTTTATAAATTTGGATGTGGTGATAATTTCCGGTTTCGATTATTTTCTGTAATATAACCATGCGTTTTCACGAATAATCAATGTTCATACTGTTTTATTATGATCATTATTTTAGAATTCCATATTTTAAATATATTTTAAGTAAATAATTCTAATGTTTGTTTTGAAAAATAAGGAATTTAAATAGTTGTAAATGTCCAGTAAATGCAGTATTTCAGTAAGATCTGATATTTCAGTAAGTTTACTAGCCCTAAAGTTTTATTCACAAATGGTATTTAGAAATGACGAAATTCCACGAACTCTCAATTAAAGCGTTAATTTAAATTTCTCATGTATAAAATGCTTCAAAGTTAACGAAAATTTAAATTTTGAATCAAAGTTATGTCCTTATAAATATATTCCATGAATGTTAACTAATCTCTATGTAAGCTGAATAAATGTTCCCAGAAATAAACAGGTGGCAGTCTGTCATTACGTATTGTATAAATTTGAGATAAATTTTCTTCCAAGTTTTACTTAAAGTATAATTATTTGCTTTCCTGGATAATATAAGGCTGTGAAATCCCTTTAACGCGAAGATCACCTTATGCTCGAATTTAACACGTTAATTTCAGTATAATAAACTTTAGCACCTTATGCTTGGTAGCCTTCACTTTGAACTTCGACTACTTCTTAAGAAACTCTATAATCATTCAACTTTCCGTTCCATATCAACTATCTATTGAAACTCACGTTGCAATTCGTTCTGAGAAATGAACGAGGATTTATATAATGTAGTTTTAAGTTTAAGGCTTATATACTATACCATCATATATTAGAACTATTAGTCTTTAAACGTTAGAGAGATATTTGAAATATAAATCACGCTAAATCAACTGTTGTGAAAAACAGAGTTTGCTTTATACTATCAAAATTTGTGTTTATGTGCAGTCGGTAACAAAAGTGTCCGAACACTAGCAAAAATTCCTATGTAAAAAAAGTACACTTCATACGGTTTTGTTAAATAAATCCTTGTCAAATCCTGTTCTGTCAGTGTAAGAACATGATTCGATAAGGATTTTATTAACAAAAGCGTATGAAGTGTACTTTTTTTATAGATAGGAATTTTTGCTAGTGTTCGGACACTTTTGTTACCGACTGTAATTTATATACTTTTTCAGAAGTTATTGGAGTATTCAAAATTTCTAGGATATTGGTTATGTAAAAACATAAGATATGTATTTAAAATATGTTCACTGACTGAAATATTTTTTTTATACATTCGTAAGTGTGACTCAGAGTATTTTTCTATTTTCTTTTTTGCACATTGAACTTGCTAATCATTTGAATTGCTTTTTACTTCGCTTTATTTCTGTGATTTTATTAGATTAGTCTTCCCAGTATTCACCTGATATTTAACTTTTGCTTTTTTTGTTAAGAACACATGTTTACTAATATGTGCATACAAATTATATTAAAAGTTTATTTATTTTTTCTTTTATTTAATAACCAATTTTACACACACCATCTTCATTTCTTTTAAAAAATGCTTATGAAAATTTGAATAATAATTTCTTAGAAACGACTAAATACTTTTAATATGTTTTAATTGGATAACAAATGTTTCAAATTAAGTTTTTTTTATTCAAAATCATATCAGCGATTTCTGAAAAATTCAAGTTTTTACCGTATATTTCTCGGGTGATATGCGAGATACCAGTAAACGCTAATTATTCTGAAGATGAGGGTATCTTAGATCTAAATGTCATCTACACTGTGAAAAATATGGAGTAATGTCGCTCAAAATTGGCGTTAAAATACCCTAAAACTGGGTAAACAGACACTGAATTTCGTGTTAACACCGAATCAAGCGTTCAAATATATTTTAAATGGTGTAAATTACATTAATAAGGCGTTAAACACCACTACTCGTGTATCCTTATACCTGAAATTTTGTTATTACACGCACTTTTGTGTCTCGGCAAAAGAAAATTATACCACTGCAGTTAAACCGTTCGCCTGAATTTCTAAAAACTTTTTTTTTCAAATGGCGCAGCACTTTTTTGCGACTTAGCATAGGCCGGTTTGGTCGCCGAAATTGATAACCATTTGTGAAGGAGCACCCAATGGGCAGTCATCGCTACACCTAACAGGTGCCACACAATCATGTCTTCTCCGGGATTCGAACCCAGGCCCAACCGTGTAGGAGTCAGGGACGCGAACCACTACACCGTCTATTTTTAATAATATAGAAAACATTATTCACATTTTTGCTCTGTAAATTTTTTATTGTTATTAGACAAATCTTTATGTGTCTTTCCTATGATTATAAAACATTTACGATTTTCTTGTAAAAAAAAAAAAAAAAAAGAATTTGTAATGTTCTATATTAAATAAGTTCATTTCATATTTAAGAGAACAATTTGCCTCGCAGCAAGAAATATGACACAAGACAAAAATTAGCAAATTTGAATTTATGTCATTAAAAATATCTATGAAGTACCCCAACTTGCACGAAAAGCGTCATGTTTCTATTTCAAAATTTCGATAAATTTCAAAATAGAGAAGCAGTTGTGTGAATTTTCTTGCGGGCTTTGTCATTATTTTTAAGCTGATTTTTCTCAAATATTTCATTTTAGAGTTATGTCACTTTTCTTGAAGGGATGACATTCGTTATCTGATTACTATTATGCAAGTATAGCTATGTTACAGTCGGTAACAAAAGAGTCCGAACACTAGCAAAAATTCCTATGTGAAAAAGGTACGCTTTATACGGTTTTGTTAAATAAATCCTTGTCGAATTCTGTTCTTAGTCAGCATAAGACCATGATTCGATAAGGATTTATTTAACAAAACCGTATGAAGTGTACTTTTTTTTACATAGCAATTATTGCTAGTGCTCGGACACTTTTGTTACCGACTGTACCTTGTAAATTACGTTAGTGAACCTGAGGATTTTAATTTGTGAATTAAGTAGTCCTTGGAATCGAAAAGGTTAACGAACTCTGCATCTATAATATTATTATTATGACTTGTATTAAAATGTTAAATTATACTCCACAAACTTTAGCGAAAAAATATAAAAATAAGCTCTATTATAAAAATGTCAGACTAACTTTTAGATCTAAAAAATACAGGCAAAAGAAATTTTCTTAAAACTAAATTTTTGTGTCATTAAACCTTTTACCTGTCGACGAAAAATTATGAGATTCGCTTTCCAGTGCCATAAATTTTCACACAGGCGCGTGTAGTTATGCGTTCATTATTCCAGAAACTTTCCTTACCGATCCCTGACAATCACCATCGTCTCTGAAATAACTGAAATAAGGTAAATCCTTTGAAAACACCGGCGTGGTCATTTAATTGCACTTCAAAGCCATGAGACTAGTTTAACTGGTAGCAGAGTAACGCATAGGATCGTACTTTGGCAAGA
Organism: Salticus scenicus; assembly: GCA_963930645.1. Lineage (NCBI taxonomy): Eukaryota > Metazoa > Arthropoda > Arachnida > Araneae > Salticidae > Salticus > Salticus scenicus. The sequence goes on from OZ005649.1 coordinate 301,591,938, forward strand.
CATGTATGTACGCCCGGGGCTGTTGAGAGGTTTAAAAGGTAAACAGGAATGTATTTTGCTTTGCATTTGGTAATATTTGAAACAATGCCACTATGCACTAAACAGGATTTAGTAAAGTATCTTTGTGTTTAATTTATTTATGTTTTAATGATATGGCGAAACATATTTCGTGAACTACAGATGGCTGACAAAATAATGTAATAACTTTCGCTTTTTTACGTTTTGGTAACTATATTGAAAAGTTCTTTAGGAATCATCTTGAAACTTTGGTAGTGTAAAGGACATGTTATACCTCATATTGTTTTAGCAAAAGTTGTGTCATGAAAAGGAAAAGGAAATCAGTAAAAAATTAAACAAAAATCAAAATGTTTTGGATCACCCTGTAAAAGGTAATGCTTCAAATGCGTTTTAGCTGTAGCATGTGATTATGAGAAGTTTTCTCATTATCTGTATAAAATGTTAATGAGGCTACCACATATATTCATGGAGATATAACGGTTTCTTTAAAAAATTGCAAAACAATTTCCACATTTTTAATAAGACGTAAGGTATTAGATCCATTGCAATGAAATTTTCAAAAAAATATGGCATACTATATTAGACACAGCATACAGCAATCAAAATTAAAAAATATTAACTATCTTACGAAATACGAGCACTTTTACTAAATAATTTTTAACTACGCATGCGCAAGCTTTATAAAATTTTCATTTGCATAATTTAATGTCCAAAGGTATTGAGCAAGTTATATAAAAGCCCCAAACAAAAATCATGTAAATTCAAAACGTTACGAGAGATAGAATAAAAAGAACTAGTTGGAATAGGTGGACTCTGCTCAGTTCCCCATCATATGTTCTCATAAATTTCTTGCAGAGGACATATTACATACATGTTAAGAGAAATGAATTTTACCAAACACTTGACGGAGTGATAGAACCAAATCATCGCCTAATAGGCTACCCACCATTCAGTTCGATATCTAATCTATTAATTTATTTTATTGGGATCAATTTCGTAGTTTATTTTCATGCTACTATTTCCAATACAACTTTCCCAAAAATGCATATTTATGAAATATCGCCCCATTTTGCTATGTTCATAAAATCTTAAAATTTCGAATAACTTACGAAATTTTCCTATTAGAATATTTGTAGTCAATCATGATCATACAAGTATCATAAATGTTATTTTGAAATTGTCTGACATATTTATGATCCTCAAAATGGACGTTTAAGCTCGATTTTGCCTTATTCTGCCATTTTAAGTAAATCGTAAATTCAAAATAACTTACGATTTTTTTTAATTGGAAAATTCATCCTCTATGGTATTCATGTCAGTATCCTAAATAATATTTCAAAAGTAATCTGACATCTATATGGTGAAAATATCCCTCAAGTTTCACGTTTGTGTAAAATTTTGCCCTATTCTGTTATGATAAGAAATTCGTAAAATTCTAATAACTTACGAAATTTTTATATTGAAAAATTCATAGTGTGATTGAAATCTTTGAAATATTCATGCAAGTATCCTAAATAATATTTCTAAAGTAGTCTGACATCTTTACGACGAAAATATCCTTCAAAATTGACGTTTATGTGAAACTTTGTCCTATTCTGCCATGTTAAGAAATTCGTAAATATCCAATAACTTGCGAAATTTTTAAAGTAGCATGTTTATAGTAACAGATGATCATTCCAGCATCAAACTTGATATTTTAAAACTGGTCTGACATTTTTACAGCAAATATTTTTCATTTAATGCAAGTTTAAGTGAAATTTTGTCCTATTCTCCCATGTTAAGAAAATCGTAAATTTCTAATAACTTATGACGTTTTTTAATTCAAATGTTGCAAATAAATAAAGTTCTTGCCAGTATCGAAAGTAATATTTTAAAACTGGTCTGACCTCTCTGAGTTCATTTGTTCGTGAGATATCGTGTAAACAGACTAACAAACTAACACACTAACGGACTAACACACTAACAGACACCATACAGACAGACACCATACAAATTTTGTATTTTCGGATTCCTCACACCTGAAAACGTGTAAGAAAGTAAAAAAACCGAGGTCGAAAATTGTCACGATTACCTAAGTTCCCCATACCTATTGTATGATGGGGAACTAAAAAAGTCAAAAAACCGAGGTCGAAAATTTTCACGATTACCTAAGTTCCCCATACTTATTGTATTATGGGGAACTAATATAAGTTCTTCTAAAAAAATCGAACGACATTAGGGGTTTTTATCAATATTTATTTACAATCAGCGAAAACACTGTAATATCATTGGGCATTGATTGAATCAAAGTAAAATCGTGAGTAAAACCCCTTATAGTTTAGCCTTTAATGGCTCTATGAAAATTAGGGTTATAATGTTCATTCCTAATAATAGTGTGTTTCTGAAACTAATTCCAGGTCTAAGGTGGGTTTCTTGTAAAAAAAATATATATATATATATCAGAGTTAAGATCCTTTATAGATTCCCAGAACTCAAGAATTTTACCGGGTATATCATCAAAGTTCCACGAAACCACAACAAAAGAACCGTTAGAAGCAATCACGGAGAGAGATTACATTGCGAAAAATGTTTTTGTAGGATTTCAAGTTTAGCTAAGTGTTCGGTTTGATTTCTAATTTCCTGGAGAGTACTTTTAAGCAAATTGATTAAAGGTGAGAAATTCGGACCATTTAGTTCCTTCACGATGTCACTAAGGAGACTATATTGGGAAAATTCGTTTAATGTCTGGGCTGAATTTTGAGCTGAGTAAGCAGAAGCGGGAAGCGTGAGTTCGGTGTTGACCATTTTAGATTAGGGAATCTGAGGGTTAACAAGTTTCGGGGTGAAGGTTTTCCTATTTTCCGGGAATTTAGGGCAAATTCTGAAGTTTGCAGTGTGGTTACCAACACATTGGAACTAATTTGGTGTTAGCGATTCTTTCTTTTAATGGGATAATCTTTTCTCTCGTGATCTCCAGCGCATCAGACACAACGGGGGGCCATTTTACAGGAATTGGCGTGGTGATGTTATAATTGGCATCGAAAACATTGTCTTGTACGCGTACGAGTTTTATAACTTTCTAATTGAACTGCACAGTAGATCATATGGTTTTCCATGAAAATGTCTTTTGATTTATGATTGAGGGGGAGGTCTGTTTTAAAAAGCGGAAGATATTGTTTAGTTTTGAAGGAAATGAGTTGGTCCACTTTCATTGGATCGCAGCCTTTATTTTTAAGATAATCAATGATTTCTTGGGGAGTAGTATCAAGAGGGAGTCATCTTACAACGGCCTTGAGTGTTGGTACGATTTATTTTCGTACGGGCATTACATAATATTCAACTTTGAGTTCGTCTAATTTTTTGGGAGATCATTTCGTAATTAGGAGGGGTGTCAGGATAAATTTCCGAAAAATCCCCCGCGGGGGTGACAGTGAAAGTGCAGTGGCATCCCGTCTCAATTTTATTAAGCAAAACATTTCTATCAGTATTTATAGGTTTTCTGATTGTAATATGCCTCGCTTTGGACGGAATTATTCTTTTAGGGTTAATAGTTGGCTCATTGGGAATAGTTGGCATATTTTTACTATCAAGATTCTCCTCCTTCAAATAGGCAAACCTATTATTTAATTTAAGAGGGTTAGTAATACTAAGTTTAGAAAGTTTAAGGTAAGTATTTTCTATGGCAGCATTTTCAATATTTCTGCGACTTTTAATTGGTTGAGAAGGGGAAGGTAAGCCATCACTCACCTGATTAGAGTTGGCTGTGGCAACATCATCATCCATAGCGTGAGTAGAATTATTTTTTTCTCCAAGAGACTTTAAATACATAAGAAGCTGCTGTCTCTGCACTGTAAAATATGTTTGTGTAACTGAACACCAAAAATGGTGGCAACTACTTTACACGCCAAAAATGGTGTAATGGACTTTCTGGTGTAATGAAAAACCCTTAATTTTGATGTAGGGAAACACCAAAAAATATTGGTGTTCCATTGCTTCAAAACATTTCTCATTACATCATTTTTGGTGTAAAGTAGTTGCCACCATTTTTGGTGTAAAATAGTTGTCACCAATTTTGGTGTACAGTTACACTTAAACTACACTGTTCAGTAAAAATGCAGTTTTCTTGTTCTTTGGGGAGCCGGAAAAATGGATGCTATCAATATTCTTAAACATTATGAATTCCTTGGCACTCCACAATTTGTTCTACATAAACATTACATATATCTTTCTAATGCATGTTCTTTGCACCTTGCTTGTTGAATGTGTTCATTTTTTGGCATTTGAATTAATAACAATGAAGTTATTACACAAAGAAGCATCTGTGCACTCTGCCTATATTTTTAATTTTTAATTATAGATCTTTATTGTTATTATTCAATGATACTTTTATAAAAAGGTACTTTTTTTTTTCTTTTTAATTGAAAAAAAAAAAAAATCACTTGTTCTGATGTTGTAATAAAATTGACTTTCTTTCAGCATTTAGTGTTATCGTTTGCTTCATAATGGAAAAAAATTAATAGATAATAATTTAATAATTAATAATTAATAATATAATAATATAATAATTTGTACGTTGTAAATTTGTATTGGATTATATAAGAAAATCTTGTGGTAGTTATAGGATACTAGTTTATTTTTTAATTCAAATTTTAAATACTATAAAATGCAAATTACTCTAATGATTAGATACATATAAAATTACACAAACTTCTGTAAATGAAATTTTTAGTCCATTATTTATTTTTTTATATTCTGAATTTTTATTCAAGTCAATAAATCTTTAGAATATTCAAACCTGACATTTTTATTTTCAGAAATTTTACTACTGTTCACTACTCAATGGCTTACAAAAGCTTTCAAGAATTGTATACGTTGGTAAACATTTATATGCGTTTAGCAAAAGAAAAAAAAAACTTAAATACGAATTCTTTCATAAAATATATTACCATACAGACTATGTACATCAAACTGTAAAAATTATTGAAAAGCAAATATGAAATACAACTGCATAAATAAATAATAACATTAGTGGTAAGGGAAAAAAGATAGCAATAAATTAAATAATTTATTTACACTATGAGAGTTTAATAAATATTGTTTAATCACATTTTATTGAATTCAAAAGTAAATGTTAATTAAAATTTCATGTATTAAATATATCACATGAAAAATTTCACAACCTTTATAACTTAAGTTAAAAAAAATTTAAAGAAATTAAATTTAAAAAAATATTATTTACTAAATTATCGCTGATTTTAATATCCTGTCATATGTTTACTACAGAAAATTTTTGAAGGCTCACGAAAAAAACAAAAATACTGGCATTTTAATTTAGGCATTTATAGACAGGTAGATCTGCTATTATTAAATAACTGCAGTTTTATAGATGGGTATATTTCAGCATCTATTAAATATTTTAGTTTTTGAACCATGTATTTTTATAGCCCTCTCACTTTACATTGTGTTACACTGTAAATACAAGTGTCTGAAATTCAGACACAATTGTGTCTAAAATGGGTGTTCAATTTTAAGATGCTAAAAAGTGTCTTAAAAGGCATTTCGTTTCACACATGAAGTGTCTGAAATTCCGCCATCTTTGATCCTATCTATAGTGAATATTTTTCATAAATAAATAAATGAAAAGATGAGTGTTATACTGTTTACCTGTGAAAAAGATTTTAGAATAACCTAGAGCATAAAAAAAAGCATTAATAATTTTTGCAAAAACAATTACCATTGCCCTCACCGGGAATCGAACCGACAATCAATGGATTCACAGTCGAGCGTCATCCCAATCAAGCCATCGGCATTCACACTGGACCTTGTTTGTATAAGGAAATATATATTAGTATCCGTAAAACAAATCGAAGTTTTACGTCTTTTCAGGAAAACTGTCCATAAGAGCTAAAGATTAATACATATTATTATCTTAAATTTCATGTGTAGAGGTTTAGAGGTTTTTTTTGTAAAATGCGTAATAAATATGAAAAAATAGTAGACTATGGATTTTAAACGATTTTTTTAAAAGTGGTATTTGCAAGAAAACAAACTACGTACATGAAAAAAAAAAAAAAAAGAGTTCTTTTACATTTTGAAGTGTAGGGAACATAAAATAATTAAAATGCGAAAAAAAAAAAATCAATTATGCAAAAATTGTTTAAGAATGTTTAGTTACGAATTCGCTTCTTAGCTACAAGGTACATGCTTCGTTTATCTTAATATTTTTTTTGTGAGAACTTTAAATAAAAATCAGCTTTGTTTTTCAACTTTTAACCGAATAAGTTTCGCGTCTAAGTGCTTTAAATAAGTTAACTATTTATATTATATAAAATAATATCAAATTTATTTGTTAAAAAAATATTAAAGCAGGATATGCATGCCGCTTAAAGTAGATTTCATATGCAAAATTTGTTAAGTTATACAAATGTCTGAATTTCTAAGTGTCTGAAATTTGTAATGTCTGAATTTTTAAGTGCCTAAATTGTAAAATGTCTCAAATTTTATGTTTCTAAAATGTTATATGTCTTAATTTTAGACATATCAACCTTATTCAGACACTTGTTTCAGCTCATTTATAAAAAAGACACTTACGTGTCTTAATTTAAGACAGCATATGCGTCTGAAATTTTGCATGCGTAAGTGTTTCAGACATTTATGTGTCTGAATTGACATTTCAGACACATTTCTGTCTGAATTTAAGACGCTTCTATTTACAGTGTACGCTTTGATTCCGACCAATAAATAAAAAAGTAGATTTTCTTTTAAAAGGAATTAAATACATAAAAAACAAATAAATTTTAATTTAACTTAAATTTTAGTCAGTTTAATCCTTTCTACTATGTACTACCATTTTTTCACGATACGTACTATATATATATATATATATATATATATATATATAAATCATAGCAATTAATAATAAAAAAAAAATTAAAAAGTTTTTATACTATAAAACGTACACATAAATGCAACTATTATAAACAGTTTTTAAATTCAAAATTTAATGTGCTTAATTTTTTCTATGGCATTATTATTTGATTTTCAATAAATATAACAAATTGAAAAAGAAAGAAAAAAGATTTCGCCTTGAAATAAATGAATTAAATAAATAAAAATAATCTGGTGTGTCACTCACACGACTTTCTCTTACCCTGAAATTTAATGCTATAAATACAGGTTGCAGATTAAAAGGTAAGATAACGAGTACTGTTATGTAAACCTGTGTTAAACAATTCATATTAGGCTTCTGAAGAGTTTTATATGATAATTAGTTCTGTGTGAGGGGGGCTACCGGCCCCCTCAATCCCCCGTTTCATTAATGCACCTACATTTATATAGAATTTAATTCGGTTATTAAAAAATAATTCTGTTTTTAAAAAATAATTTATTAAAATTATTATTTAAAAAAATTATCTTTTATGATAATGCAGACGATTTCCATATTAGAGAAGTAGTATAACACCAAATGTCCAAAAAATGTCCATTTTATTCTCAATATTTCAAAAAAAAAAAAAAAAAAAAAAAGTTTTTTTTTTCGTTAAAAGTAAAAAAAATCGATAACTTTGTTTTAAATTATCGCAGATCGATGGTTCAACCATTCGTTTTAAAGGTATTCGCGAGTTCTTTTGAAAGATACCCATCATGAAAATTTACTCCCCTCGAGGGGGGACTTTCCCCGCAGGGAGGGAGCTGAGGCTCCTACATACACAAAATTTTTTTTCAAGCGTTCACTTACCACTTAATTTGTGTTTAATTGCAACAAACATCTTTACTGGAGGATCTTTACACCATACGCACTTTGCACCTTTTGTGAAAATTTCCATTTATGGCAACACCAAATTTGGAGTTACTTTCGAAACTGATGATGGCATCAATTAGTTTACTCTGATTTTCGGATTCCTGATTTCCTGATAATAATGTTCGAAAGTCACTGTATTGCTCATAAATTCTTTTTGTTAAACCAGGTATGTATATTATTTTGTAATAATCGAAATTTTTTTAATTATAAGTAATTGACATATGGCTTTATTTATACGCCTATCATTTAAGCTAAAGAATTTTATTGTAAATTTTATGTTTGCATGTCATTGTAAATTAAGCACAATAACTAAGCCTGGTTTTGTTTGGTTTAATTCTATAAATAACATTTTAGTAAATATGTGTGCTTTAATTAATAAAATTATTAATAATTTTATTTTCTAATCAGTATGTATTATTATCCTCAAACATAATATACCATAAAACTTCGCTTTCTAAAAATTTTCATATCATCATAAGCCTTTGATTTCTGCTTTCAAATTAATCTTTGGCATGGCTTCCATCTATTTCCATTTGCAACCGACAAAAAGTTGCTTCACAATTTATTTCTTAACTTTTACGAAACTGTTAAACCATAAAATAAAAACTTCGGATATAAAAATCCGAACCTTTCTAATATTGTTCTACGTAAAACACTATTTTCACACTATTATTTATTTATTTATTTAATTTTATGGTTTAACAGTTTCGTAAAAGTTAAGAAATAAATTGTGAAGCAACTTTTTGTTGGTTGCAAATGGAAATAGGTGGACGCCATGCCAAAGATTAATTTCAAAGCAGAAATCAAAGGCTTATGATGATATGAAAATTTTTAGAAAGCGAAAGTTTTATGGTATATTATGTTTGAGGATAATAATACATACTGATTAGAAAATAAAATTATTAATAATTTTATTAAATAAAGCACACAAATGGGTAAAGTATTTACTAAAATGTTATTTATAGAATTAAACCAAACAACACCAGGCTTAGTTATTGTACTTAATTTACAATGAAATGCAAACATAAAATTTACAATAAAATTCTTTAGCTTAAATGATAGGCGTATAAATAAAGCCATATGTCAATTACTTATAATTAAAAAAATTTCGATTATTACAAAATAATATACATACCTGGTTTAACAAAAAGAATTTATGAGCAATACAGTGACTTTCGAACATTATTATCAGGAAATCAGGAATCCGAAAATCAGAGTAAACTAATTGATGCCATCATCAGTTTCGAAAGTAACTCCAAATTTGGTGTTGCCATAAATGGAAATTTTCACAAAAGGTGCAAAGTGCGTATGGTGTAAAGATCCTCCAGTAAAGATGTTTGTTGCAATTAAACACCAATTAAGTGGTATGTGAACGCTTGATTCGGTGTCAACCCGATATTCAGAGTTTGTTCACCCAATTTTAAGGTGATTTAAACACCAAATGTGGAGCGATTTTACTCCACAATTTTTACATTGTGCATGCATATTATTTAGATTGTTCATTGAAATAGATGTTTGATCTGGAAGGGTAAAGGTGCCCTCTTTAAGGTTGCTAGCATTTAACTTCGTGATAGATAGCGGAGAAGCCTCCAAAGGTCAGCCATCTGTACACTGTAAAATACATTTTGTGTAACTGTGCACTAAAAATGGTGGTAACTACTTTACACCCAAAATGGTGTATTGATATTTTTTTTTTTTTGGTGTAATGAAACACCAATAATCTTTGGAGTTTTCCTACACCAAAACTAAAGGTGTTTCATTATACCATTTTTTGGTGTAAAGTAGTTGCCACCAATTTTGGCGTACAGATACACTAAATTTTTTTATAGTATAAAAAGAATACTAGCCATAAATTTTTCTCAAAATAATTCGACTGCTTTAAAAGAAAAAGACATTTCTGCTCTTTTCTTTCTGGGTGAATTGCGGGTTACCGGAAGGCGTTGATTGTGCTTAAGAGAATGGCAATTCAGATTCAAAATAAGGCAAACAACAACGTCTAAAACGCCAAGTAAAAATAATAGAGAGCGCAGACAGCTGTTTCGGTAGCGTTTAGCGTACCTTCTTCAGTGCATAATGCGCTGAAGTTCTTTATGTACTGAAGACGGTATGCTAAACGCTACCGAAACAGCTGTCTGCTCTACTACTATTACATTTTTTTTAATTTAGCGTTGCAGACGTTGTTGTTTGCCTTATTTTTATAATCCCACGCGAAGCACCATTAATAATTCAGATTGAATTGTAAAATGTAAGAGCCCCTGAATAAAAATATTTATACAAATCTTTCAAGTAGTTTCTAAGAAAACGTAGTCACATTCATATGTTGCCACGGGTGGAGTGGGGGTTAACAGTAAAAACTAATTTTCGAGATGACGAGAATAATTCAGATACTCTGAAAAATATTTATGGCAGATTTAGCTTGTCTTGAAATTTAAACCTCTGAACTATATTTATTTAATTTAATATATTTTAATTCGAGGATTTATTTAGCTCTTTATATTTAAAACGGAATTCATGCATTTGGTATACATTGTGACTGCTTAAATTAATTGAATTCAGCGTTGGATATTAACAAATGTCAAATAATGTAATCATAAAAAAATATAAAATAATGCTATTTCATCAAATTTCTTCTCGAAAATGAAAAACCTATCTAAAGGAGTGTTTCTCAAAATAAATATCTGATAGATGTTTCAGGTTTCTTTAAAGGTTTCTTCATTTACAGATAAAACCTCATAATATTTTCTGGAAAAACGTGTGGAATTATCATTTAGCTTCAGCTCTTTCAGGGTATAAATTTTCTTATGACGAATTTATTTTGAATCATTTTACTTAAAAATTAAATCAAAGACACGAATTTAGGAAATATTCCAAAGTAAAATGACATTTGAGTAATGAAACGTTTTGAAACTTCATTCGCTATCATCATGCTCAGAAAATTTACTTGGCTTTTTAAAAGGCAGAAGCAATTTCCTGCTTTATTTTTCCTAGAAAATAGAAGAAGAATTCCTGACAGTGGCTTAAATTAGATAGCTCATATTATAAATGTGTGAATTAAATGTGTGAAGTAAATGCTAGTGGAGGAGCATAAAAAAAATTGTTGCAAAGGTTTTAAAAACTAAATTTAACGGTTAAAATATGGGGTAAAAGTGAATGTAGGAAATTATTTCTTTCGATTTATGAGATAGGAAAACAATTTCCTACCGGTTGTTGTCTGATAAAATGTAAGTTTGTTACAGAGAACTGTATATAATGTTTTGTTGTTTTGTGTTTTGATCAATTGAAAGAAAATAGAAATATGTTAATAAAAACCATGCAAATATTCCTCAGATATTTTAGTACAAAGGAATAAAAAAGAACTTATTTATTTTTTTTTAAATAGTAAAATAATAATTGAAAACATTATTTTTTAAATAATCCTTTATTACACTCAAAAATTATTATTTTAATTATTATAATTCTACTTTTTCTTTTTTTTTTTTTTTTTTTGAAAACAATAAATTTTTAATTTTTCTCATACATAATAAATAAAAAATAAAAAAATTAAATATACATTTTTAATAAATTTTACGAAATTTCCTGTTTGCTGATATAACCAAAGTATGCAAATAATTACTATCATTTAATTAATTGTTAATACTTTTTAGTCAATACTAATTAATTAATACAACTTAGTTATTTTTATCTGGCAATTTATTTAATAGTTAATAGTGTAGATTACTATAATTTGTAGTTTGTATAGATCAATTAGTAGTTAGTATTTAAAAATAAATCAGGTAGAGAAAATGCATTTTTTAAATTCATTTTATCAACGATTAAAAGTTCTTATGCTTAATATTATATATTATATATTATATTGTTATCTTACTGGATTAAAAAAAAATACTTTAACGTTATAGAAATTTAAATAAAAAAGAATAAAATTTTATATAAATTGCAGTATAAAAAATATTTATATAAAAAGACTCAGGTATTGTACAAAAATTATTAGTATTTTTACGTACTATGCACGTTTCAGAAAGACCATCATCGGTATCTTAAACTATCTTCCAAGTCAGCTTGAAATCACACTTCTTTTGTTGCAGAGTCTAAGAAAGAATGATATATTACGCGATAAATATTCTTCAGAGCTTCCAATTAGGAGGTTATCTGGAGTCCTCTTATTTGGATGCGTCATTAGTGGCGACTATAAATTAGGGAAAGGTGACTTTCAAAAACACAGACTGATGACTGCGTTCTCTTGTATGAAAAAATGAACTCAGGTGAAGTAAAAATAGAGATCTGTATAAATTTTCTTTTTTGAATAGAAAAGGAGGAAATATTATATTTTTGTATGTTTACATAGTGAAGTTGTTTTCATTTTGCAGTTTATATTTTATGCTACATAGTTTATCTTTTGTGCCAAATGTTTGGATTCGAGGAACATATATATATATATAGCTGAAATTTTATTGTTTTGTCCTAGGGGATAATTAAAAAAAAAATACTTGCAATTAATAGAGATTCTTTGTTGTTGTTGTTTTTAGACTTAAATTGATGCTTTTATACTCTTTTATAGAAAAAAAAAAAAAAAAAAAAAAAAAACAATTCGGCTAAAATACAGAGAAGACTTAAGGTATAATTATTTTTATTTGATAGTAGATAAATATTTTTTTAACAAGTGAAAAAGATGAAGAATTATGTGATACACAGAGAGTAAAATATTAGTTTGTATTAAAGGTTTTAATTTTTATTTGGTAGAATAGTAACATTATTGTATTTAAACGCATTACATCGTTCTATTAGATTTATAATTTAGATAGTTAATAGTTGGTGAAATTAATAAAAACATTTTGTCAAGAAAGTTTTAGATATTTGTTGAATAAATATTAAAAAAGAAAAATAATAATAATAATTTAACCTTAAAAAGATAGATGAGTTTCTAACCTTTTTAGATACAGATTGATGGTGTTTGTTTATTTTCTGGTGGAAAAGGGCAGGGAGAAACCAATTTAGTTATAATACAGAGAATCGAAATGAAAGTCTTATTTGGTTTTCTCTATATGAAAAAATAATGCAACATGTAGATAGAATGAAGAGCTTTTTAAACACAATTTAAATGGATTATTTGTTTTAAAATTGTTTTATTGAAAATTGTTTTATTTGTTTTATTGAAAATTTTCATTTTCCTTTATATTTATTATATACTTACTTATATAAATATAAATGAAATATAAATATTTATATTTCCTTATAAATATTTTTTTTTATTCAAGAAACATGTTTTTGTCAAGGAAAAAAAAATAATATATAGGGGAAAGTTTGATAAAACGGGATAGTCGGACAAAACGGGATACGTCGCCTAGGTACCCGGCTACTACTGATATCGAGCGGATGACGACAGAAACATGTTCTCGGCCATCATTACATCATTCTCAGTTCGTCCCGTCTCGAGACCACTAGTTGATGGAAAGTTGTAGTTCTTAGAACGATTTTATTCTGTTTTCTTGCACTTTCTACATTTACGTGCGTTGTTTTCTACATTATTCTGCCTACATATATGGGAATACAATTCCGATGAATATTACATTTGATTAAGCATTTATTAACGAATATTCTTATGTGTAGTCTATCTAATTCTCCTTTCACATTTAGGCAGCAGCCATGTTTATTTTGGAAAGTGTCGGAGTTGGACAAAACGGGACACTTATGTGTTGGATGAAACGGGATACAGTTTTTTATATACTTTTCTCAAGGGACATTGTAGGAGTAGACCAGCCAACAAACCTGTCAAGAGACAGCCTACGGACACACCAACCTGCAACATCCTCAGGGAAGATAGGATTAGAACTCTCTTGTTATCGACCTAAGCTACTCTCTTACATCTCTCCAAAGTATGATCTACCTGTACTTCAAGTAAAAGGACCTCGCCCAGAAAACAAGGCTGATAAGAGAAAAAAGAAACTGCAGTAATAACATCATCTCCATATAAGAGTAAGTTAGAAATGGAAGAAATAGAAATGATGATAAAACTACAAGAAAATTAAAGAAAAAGCTGCTAAGAAATCCTTCTAAAAATTCCAAAAAGAAGTTTATAAGAAAAGGAAATGGAAAAGAGGAATAAAAAGAGCTACCAGGTCCAGCCAAACCTGAAATTAGGCCTATAAAAGAATCCAAAAGAATGCCTAATCTTGATGTTAAAAGTCAAAACATAGAAATGTTTAATAAACTAAGAATGCATGTCATCATTGTCTGAAGATGAAACAGAGGGAGAAGAAACCTGTATATATTGTAATACACTGTACGTCGATTCTAAGGCTGGTGAAGGTTGGATGCAATGTTCTGGATGCCAAGAATGGGCTCACGAAGCGTGTTCTAATGCCTTTTTATGCAACTTTTGTTCTGTTATAGGCCTAAATAAAAGGTCTTCTTTCCCATTTTGTAAATAAAAACATAAAAAACTCTTACTTTAAGTCTCTGATTACTGAAGACATTGTTCTTTCAAGTGGAAATTTTGCTTTACAGTTTTCTGTCAGTTAATTATGCTTTTCAGTTAGTTTTACACAAAAAATTAAACATTTAATCCCTATCCCGTTTTATCCAACCTAGGTATGCTAAAACGGGATGTGTAAGAGTTTGGTAAATACTTTTTTTTAATATTTTACAATCATTACAATTAGTTTAAAATATACTTTTTGTGTGCTTCAATAAATGTTGTAGTTATAAAAAAAAATTGTGTGGTTTTTTTCAACATATTTTCCGTAGTAATAAAAAACAAGAATGGTATCCCGTTTTGTCCAACTTTCCCTTATATATATATATATATATATAACTGAAAATTTACTGAAATGTGTAATAAAAATGTATTTACTGCAGTTTATTTTCTTAAATTTAATTAAAATGACATATGTGTAAGAAAATGTGTGTAGATATCCCCCATCTCATTTCCTTCTCTTTTGTACTTTCTTTTATATACACATGCATAAGGAGAAGAAATTAGATTCGTAAAAATTTTCGTCTCTGGATGTTAATTGATTTACACCTTTTAAGATGTCTTGACAACGAATTGATAATTTTCAGGAAATGTGTGTGTGTCTGTCATAAATGTTGTTGAGTCTCTGCATCAGGGACCAACGAACGAAATTTAACCAAACTTGACATGCAGTTGGATTTTGACTTAAATTGGACCTGGTTACATTTAGCAATCAATCGCTCAACATGTGTTGTTGTTATGCAATGTTTCTTATATAAATTTTAATATGGCAGTATAGGACAAAATGTCGTATAAATTTGCACATCATAAGAATTATTCTTTATTTTTCACATCAAATAATAATAAAAAAAATATTACAATAGTATGTTCTATTCAGCCAGGGAAAAAATTCTATATGTAGGGACATTGCTGTTCTTTCTGAGAAAAGTAACCCTCTGGGACAGTGAATTATAATCTTTCAAAAATACTTATCAGTATAGTTAAAAGGATTAGTTGAAATATAGATCAGTGATAATTTCAGCTACTGTTAACTTTCTTTTCATTTTTAACGATATATATATATATATATATATATATATATATATATATATATATATATTTACACACACATATATATATATATATATATATGTAAGTTTTTCTTTAGTTATTTTTGTTACTTATTTACAACTGTTATGACTGAAAACATATATTATAATTTCATATATATATATATATATATTCTAAAGTTCATTGATAATCGAGTAATTACGTTACTGTAAGTTTATTGTGAAAGAATTCAATTGCGTTTAATTAATAAAGTCAATTAAATTAATTGTTTTCATTTAAGAATTAATGTATTTCTCAGGTTAATTAATTCAGAAATTAATTAAATCTTAATGGTTATTTTGGAATTCGGCGGTATGTAAATTGTCTGTTACACTTTATTTTACTACGTTTTAAATAATAAATTGTTTAATCTAATTTTTAATATATATATATATATATATATATATATATACATGAATATAAATTGAGAAATGAGAAATAATCTCAAAATACGAAGACCTCTATGTATTTTGGATTATTTCTCATTTCTGAACTTATTTGCGTATTAAATTTTATATTTCCTTTTGCTGCATTTTGCGCATTGGTTTATAAATTTTTCGTTTTAGCTTTTTTAGATTCAGGCTTTTCGTAGCTGATTTTTAGATTTCAATTATATATATATATATATATATATATAAATACTTCTGGAAGAGGAAAATTGTCTGCATGCATCATTGAAAATAATTTAAATAAAAAAATCCTTTTAATAAATGATTTGTACTGCACAGATTTATGTAGGAAAATATAAAAAAAAAGTTTTGTGATAACCATAGCATACTAGTTTTATTTCTTATATGGAAACATAATTAGGTTATAATGAGTACTTAATATTACAATATATTTATAAAGTGAAAAAAAATGATTTTTTGCCTGTGTTTTAAAAGAGAAATGTCGAAGTCAATTGAAGTTCTGTATTTTGAGTTGAAATGATATATGATACATAAAAATGAACACATTTACGTAGACGAAATAATGTGTATAAAATATTCTAAAATCTTTTTTTTTTTTTTTTTCACGGAAGATCCTATTTTATAAAATAGTATATATATTATCCTTCTTTTTCAGCTATTTTCTTAAAAAAAAAAAAATATATACATATCTAACATGGTAATCAAATATGTTTTAAAATATTTAAATTAAATTTAGCTTTAATCAATTTTAACCATTTAAAAAATATTTCATATCTGCATTCAATTTAACCAAATCGCTGCTTTATTCTTTCTCAATGAACAGAAATAAAAACGAAATAAATAATATGATGTAATTTCTTTGTTTAAATACATCAGATTGCATTTTCTTAACATATATACAAAAGGGTCAATGAATATAAATCCACCTTCATATGCATTATTTAAAATTTTAAATAATTAAAAAAAAATTTGATATAAGAAACGAATTGTGTATCGAAATTTTTTTTCCGTTTGATTGCCCTACACAAAAAATACTGTAAATGCATACAATAACTAAAATTGTTAGAATTTAGACTCACTAAATATTTCAGTTATACTTGTCATGATAACGATGTCCCTTATTCTCGATACTTTGAGATTGCAAATAAAAGTAAACAGGAGAGAAAAAAGAGAAAGTCCTATATCTGGTGCCGTTATTTTTTTATCCTTAGAAAAGTTGGTGTTAGAATGCTCAACTTCTGCAAAAATGAATAATGTATGAATGGAAAGAACATTTTATTACGTACTTTGGTGTTTTAATGTGTGTTATAAAATTTGAGAAGATTTTTGCGGGGTACATTACATTATATGTTAAACATAAAGAAACGTATTTTATGTAGATACACCATTTAAAGTTTTTATATATGATATTATTTTCTCATTTGCATGCAATATTTTCTTTCGGTGTTACATTAGCACTCATATCTTATATTAAAAGAATTTATAAATTTTTCTACATAAAATATCCCTCCGCACAATATTTAATCGTAATAATAATATTAAAAAAGATAAAAAAACATTTGTAAATAATCTGAAACATTTTTTATTTTGTGCCAAACTTTTAATTTACAGTTGCTGAGATGTAACGTATTGTCAGATCTGTAAGTAGAAATGCAAAAAGATATATACATTTAAAAAAAAAAAAAAAAAAAAAAAAAAAAAACGTATTGATCTTGTTACTCTCTAAGCATTTTTTATTTTTATTTATTTTTATTTAATTTTTTTAATACATTACATAAATTAAAAAAAAAATAATTTCATAATGTGCTCAATATCCCATGATCATTTTCAAATATTGAAGACAGCACACACACATACACACACACACACACAAAAATCGTAATTTTCAATTTTATTAGCCACTAGCAGGCTACACCTGCTTCGCTGGTCACTAAATTTAAATGAATTTTGAAAAGAATTGAATTACTATTTAAAATTCCTTTTAAGGTCAAAAAGTAAAAATACTCCTCATACAGAAGTACATAATTTTATTACACCAGTCAAACTGATATTAAGAGTAGATAGAAATTATGCTTCGAAATAAAAAAATGTAAATGGAACATTAAAATTCCTTGTCGGAAATATTTTATTTTTTTTATTTATATAATCCTCAAGGAATGATATTTTTCTTTTTCACCAAATTTAAATTAATTTTAAGTAAAATAGTATTCTGTAAGCCCATTTTACAATTCATAAAATCTTTTTGTAAAAAAATAGAACAGACTCCAAAAGGCAACTACTATTCAAACAACTTAAAAAAAAAGGGTAAAAAATGAAACTGTAAATTGCGCCTAAAAGAATAAAATAATTTCCTTCCCCAAACAACCTATAACACTACAATTAATCATAACTTTTGAAGTCGGCGAAAATTAAATAAAATTTAATTCATTTTTAAAGATTTGTTTTTAGATCGGTAGCTACAAATGTTGTCGTCTCGAATTTTCCATTTTCGTGTTTCCTATATTATTTTATCGTTGTATACAGTTGGCCCATTAGTAACATCTACATAGAACAGTGAACATCCTTCGCAATTCGGTATTTATGTTTTAAGAAGTTAGAGTTTCCTTTTCAAACTTGGTATAACTTTGATAACTATCATCCTTGGCGGCTTTTGGATTTGGCGATCAAAACTAAAGGCAAAAATATACACGCAATATGTATATTTTCATTATATATATATATTGTACGAAGTGTTGTTTCCTATTCTTGATTGCTCTCTTAATATATTTTATTACAATAACAATGATTTTTTCAAAGAAATTAAATATGATTGCCAGAAAATTTGGCAATTTTCCTTTCACCAAGGACGCCAGATACCAGCAGCACTGCCAACTTTTGCAGTTTACGAAATCTTATTTGTTTTCTTTAATCAAAGTAGTTTACCGCTGCGTTTTGCAGGTGACAATGTGAGATGTGTATTTTAAGTAGAATTTGATTTTTATATTAAATAAAGTTATAAATTTTTATATAATTTTGCGCCGACTTCAAAAGTTATGATTAATTGTAGTGTTATAGGATGTTTGGTGAAGGAAATTATTTTATACTTTTAGGCGCAATTTACAGTTTCAATTTATACCATTACACATTATACATTTTCATATATTTTTTTCTTTTTTTTTTTTTAAGTTGTTTGAATAGTAGTTGCCTTTTGGAGTCGGTTCTATTTTTTTACAAAAATATTTTTTTATTTTTTCAGTGAAACTTTGTTCATATAGCAGAACATCAGAAAACCTTCGACGTCAGTTTCAGAAATCACAACTCCGAAGAAAAGTGACAAAACTCAAAAAATGGTTTATGTCACTGAAAAATACATGAAATGTACCCAACGTGAACAAAAAAGTTACATCTCCATCTAGAAAATTATCCACTCGAGAGACAGCTGTGTCAGCTTTATTCCAGTCAAGTTATCTTTAAGTTGATTTTTCTCAAAACTGCATTTTTAAGTTGTGTCATTATTTTGACTTTATCGGATATGAAAAAAAAAATCTATCTATTGAATGAACATACGTTAAATCAAAAAGGCTTTAGAAATGTAAAGAACGGATACTCTGCATTCACAACAAAAAATTTTGTTAGGCATATATTGAACTTTATAGTGAATACGTGTCACCCGCTACGCTGGAAAGTGCGCAGCTTAAAGTTGAAACAAAGAGCAAAATATGCATTGCAGCTGACGGACAGAAGTTTCAACATCGAAATAAAGGTTTTTGGTTTGTTTACAATGTAGAAAACTGCAAACAAACAGACGAATATTTAAATATCTTGTTTTTAACATTTATGTCTGCAAGGTGTGTTTCCGTACAAAATCATTGATGGTGTACAACTTTGTAATTTATTTTCTATCGTACCTTGTACTGTTTTCGAGATATAAACGCTAACTTCGCTCTGTTTCCACCAGGTGGCGCAATAAGCATCTGGTGGCGCATGACTACTTTACGATACTTGCATACTAATTTACCAGTGTAGTTGCATGCGTTCAGCAGTTAGAGTGAGAAAGGAAATTTGCGAGTATCCTGAAATTTGTTTATATTTCTTAATGAAATCATATTGAAACTTATTTGAGGCCAAGATCTTTACGACAAAATAATAATAATAATAATAATAATAAATACATATATCTATTCCTTTATGAAGCTGGTTTTAAAGGTCTATGTGTTAATCGATGTGACCGCTTACAATAACCATACTTTGAATTTTACATAGCATAAATGTCACCTGCTGCGCTACAACGAATGCAGTGTCGTTCAAGTGTGCACAAAATAGGAAATTGTAAACAAACAAGTGCAGGTTTTAAGCGTTCTACTTTTAGCATTAATGTCTACAAACTGTTTTTTCGTACTGAATTGATGATGCTTTGCAATTTTATAAGTCACTTTTTTCCACTAGCTTAAACCATTTCCGAGAGAGGAACGCTATCTCCGCTGTTTTCCACAAGGTGGCGCTGTAAGCGGTTGAATCGTGTAGCACACGCCCAATTTACAACACCTACATACCATTTTTATAACTATAGCTGCAGCCGTTCAGCAGTTAAAAGTGTCGGGGCTGACTTTTTTGGGCACCCTGTATTTTCTTTTGATCGTAAAGATATTACAATGGGACCTATTTAAGACCAAGACCTTTACAACAAAACAAAATGTATCAAAATCGGATAATCCGTTCAGAAGTTATGAGCTAACAACAACAACAACAACAAAAAACATACGCTTTGAATTGAGAACCTCCTCCTTTTTTGAAGTCGGTTAAAAATAACTATTAATCCCGAAGAGAATACGAATTGTTAAATAATTATAGAGTAATTTCTTTCATTAGAATTAATTGGACGAAAAATAAACCATGTTTGTTTCTTTCTTTTCTTTTCCCTTTTCCTTTTTTTTTTTTTTTTTTTTTTTTTTTGTAATGTTTAAGGAATCCTTGAGGATTTGAAAAAACTTGTTTACAGATTATTTACACCTTTTTTTTTTTTTTTTTTTTTTTTTTGATAAGCTAATAAAATAATTTAACAGTACTATAAGTTAATGTTTCTTCTTTCGTATTATTATTTTTTAAATAATCTGGTGTGTACAACTTTCTCTCACCCTACGTTTCAATGCTATAAAGGTAAATTGCAGATTAAATCTTAAGATCAATAAAGTGAGATAATAAAGATCAATCTAAAAAAAAAGTACTTAAAATAGGTTTAGAAATAGTTTTATTTGCTATTATGTGTGAAGGGGGGCTACTGCTTCCCTCAACCCCCCGTTCATACATAGTGCGTACATTTTTTTTTTTTTTTTTTTTTTTAATTTTGAGCTGTTATTAAATTGCCTTCAAACTTGCCAGTATTTATCAAATTGTTCAAGTGACAACGTTATAAGAACTTCAAAATATGAAATTTGCCTTTATTTGTTTACAAGTCATGCTAATAACAGATATGCATACAAATTCACCGTTAAGAATTGGACTTTCGTATTTACAGTACTTTAAAATATGATGTTATTACAAAATAAAAAGTTGCAATCAACACAGAAGAATATTTAGTATAATTTTGGGTAGCACTGTATACACCTAACACAAAAAGAAATACACTTCTTGAAATTTCCAAGTATAACCCAAATATATCGAAATACTTTGGTAACCCTGTAAACGAATGGTGTACGATTTCCATACCACAGTCTAAAAAAAAAAAAAAAAAATAAATAAAACATGCTTTTATGCTTATGAAAATATATGTTCATTTCATTCGGTTTAGTGCAGTCTAAAGATGTTATACACGACTTACCTGCAATTTCGCCCGTAGACGTAACGTGGATGTTCCTGGTCATGCACCATTTGCTTGATCTGAACAAAAATGATAGAGTAAGAGTATCATCACTATACAGTACAGATATAAAATACTTTATTTGGATTTTTTGCTATTATTTCTTAAGATATCTTGTTATCGGACAAACAGAATTCCAAAGTTGACACAAAGAATTCCAAAGTTGTGTTGTTCCATTTCTAAAAATATTATTTTAATAACTTTATTTTGGTCAAATCCTAAATAATTTGAAATAAGTTAGCCATGTGCACCAAAGAGTGCTTTCTGCAAAATATAGTATGATTAGCATTAAAATTTACAGTACCACATAAAAATATTCAGGTACATTAAGGGCTTTTACTGGAAATTCGTTGGAATTGCATTTTCATTTAAATTAATCTTTTATAATACTTTCTAGCATTTTAATGAGTAATTATGATTTAAATTAGTTTATCTGTCTGTCTTTTTGTCCGTCTGACTGTTCGTATGTCTGCCTCTAACGCCCGAACGTATTTTAAAAGTTTCATCAAAATCATATATTTCATTTAAGTTCACTAAGGCACGTTCTTTATTTGAAATGGTATACATTACACAACTGGTTTCTTTACAGAGGCACCCAAAAAATGACAGAGATTTTCTTTTTTATGAGAGAAAATTTTATAAATCTTATTTAAATAATTTTGTAATGTACAAATAATAATGAAATGGAATTTATTACTCATATTCTAAGACAATGTTTTCTATAATATGGCAAGATTAGCATTAGGGCATTTTTTAAATTTTTAAACCAGTGCCGTTTTTCTTGTGACTTTTTGTTTACTATTAAAAATTGTTTTAAACTTTATATTGTACCAAAACAAAAAAATATGCTTTTTTCAAAAAATCGTGTTTACGATGGATTTCCTCGTTTTTTAGGCTAGAACACTAGTTGATCATTTGTTTGCCTGTATCTGTCTCTCTCCGTGTGTGTGACAAAATATTGTGGTGACTGTATCTCAGGAACTACTAACTAGAGTTTCATAAAAATTAATGTCTATATGCAACATGATAAAATTTAATCCCTTTCAAACTTTGGTGAAAATCTCTGGACAAGTGACGTTGCCATCTTGTTTTATCTAAATTTTTAAGATGTGCCATCTTATATGACAAAATTTGTATATGATAAAAGGTACCTGACAAACAGTAATGTATAAGACAAAAATGTATGCGACAAAATTTCGTGTAAATGTGTACAATGAAAATTACTTTTAAAAAATACTTATGCATTTAAAAAGAAATATTTATAATTGTAACTATCAACTAAGAAAATATTTTTTCCGCCCGAGGAGGGCAAATATTAAAAGTCGGTACCTTTCAAAAGATCTCACCGATACATCTGAAACGAAATGAATGATCCATCCATGGCAATTCGAAATAAAAATATCGATTGTCTTTTTTAAACGCATTTTTTAGGATGTTATTTTGCTTAGTATTTATTTTAAGTACTATTAATCTGCAATAAATATAGACATTAAAGATTTGAAAGCTTATTGAGACGTAAAATTTATGAAAATTAAACGGCAAAAGAACTATAAAAATTGCGGCGCACCAGTAAAATTTTCTACAAATATTTGGCAGCAAAGTTAAAAAATCTTTCAATATGTATGTAACTGAATAATATGCAATATATTTCATTTTAAATATGTAATTTTTCATCGAAAAAGAGAAATACTAATTTATAAGACACTACATATTAAAAAGTATGATATTATTTACATTTTCATTTAATATATAACCTATTACTATTTTCTGTTGCAAATAAAATACAAACAATGAAACCAATTCACTCATTTAAAAAAAGTAAAAAAAAAAAAAAAAAAAAAAAAAAAAAAAAAAAAAAGAAAGAAAAGAAAAGAAAGAAAAGAAAAAAGAAAGAAAGAATTTTAGATTTGGCTTTTTTGAATAAAGTATGAAATCTTAATTAAATGATTCACAGGGACAAACTTTCAATTATTATTTTCCTTTTTTGAATGCTTATTATTTAAAAATTTTTCATAAACAAATCCCACGCACAAACAATTTTTTTATACATACAACAAGTATTAATTAGATGTTCGCATAATAAAAAAGTCTAAAAACAAATACTTTGAAAGATTTTCTTTTAGTTGCATACCTAATCGGAAAACTTTACTCCCTAATTAGTTGGAAAGAGCTTTGTTTTCGCGAAGAATAAAAAGAGAGCTTTTTATATCCAAAAAGGGAGCTTTTTATCCTAAGTTTTGAAAACTGGCTCGGTATATAATTAGTAAAAATTAAAGTAGTTTGTGAAAAAATCCATCTGAAATCTAGATTATGATTTATGCATGTATTTCGTAATAAAATGTAGCAAAAAGAGAAGCATATTATAAGTTTCAATTTCACCCCCAAAATTATATAAATAAAGCTATACATTGTAGTAGTATATATGGGTGTCCCCATAAGTGTGTAGACATTTCAAAAATTCATAACTATTGAAAGAATTGACAGAATTGTACGCGGTTTGCGAAAAAATTCTCGTGTAGGGAGATTTTGTTTGGTAA
Organism: Salticus scenicus; assembly: GCA_963930645.1. NCBI lineage: Eukaryota > Metazoa > Arthropoda > Arachnida > Araneae > Salticidae > Salticus > Salticus scenicus. The sequence continues at coordinate 301,616,074 of OZ005649.1, forward strand.
AAGAAAAATATTGTTAAATTTTTTGTCGACAATAGTTAGACAAATAGTTAAAATTTTCGCACGGATGTGAAAGAAAAATATGTAAATAAAAGTCCTATAAATTGCCGAATTTCTAAATTACAACAGTTTATTTCTCATTTTGCTTCCTACTGGTGCATACATGAAGTTTTACTTGCGGTACTTACTTGGAGGATAAAGCGTTATTGGTGAAGATGTTTTCCCTCAGGTAAGAACCGCCGACTGAAGCCGCAGTTAGCAGTGTTATAACGCGTTTGCAAACTGCAATTTGTGGTGACGACGAACACATAGAATATGAGTTATATGCCTGTAAACATTTGCATGCGAATAAGTACATTTCTTCATGAAAATGTGTGATCTGGTCACGCACAGCATATTCTATCGACAAATAGTTTAATTATTATTTTTTCTTTACCAAAAAGAATCTCCCTTAATGAGAATAATTTCTCCGCGAAACGTGTTCAAATCTACCAATTCCTTGAATAGTAATGAACCTTTAAAATGTCTACAGACTTAAGGGACATTTTGTATATATATATTAATTTGACAGACTTAAAATCTGTAATTCTTTGTGCCTTATTTTTATTTTGAAAAAAAAAAAAAAAAAAAAAAAACTTTATTTTCAATGAAACTTTCTTTTTATATAATGACAACTTTTATGTCTGTTCACAAAAGACATAACGTGGGTGCTGAATTTTGGCAAATTAACTTATTTTATTGTGTTATATACATGTATTTTCGTATGCTTAGACGCAAAATCTATTTGTGTATTCCTATTAAATCTAATAAAATCATATAACTTTTTAGCTTTTTGTTACCAATTGTATTTTAATCTTCTATTGTAATGTAATAATACTGTGTTACCCTGTGAGTAGTTTATTAATAATACTCTGGTTATTTAGTCTGGTTATTAGTATCTGGTTATTTTATTTTACTCTGGTTGCTTATCAATTCTTCTCTCCTGGCGTTTGATTCTTATTATGATGAATTCTTCTTCTTCTTCTTATTATTACTATTATTACATAACATTAGAATTAAAAACGCTGCTATTAGATAATAATTTGAAAAGTTTTTAACCTTTTAGCTCTGAGTGCATAATTATATATATATATATATATATATATATCCTTTTTTTCTTTTAAATTTTCGTTCTTTTTTTTTTTTTTTTTTTTTTTTTTTAATTATTATTATTTTCTAATGGTAACATTTAGGTCTGTTTATAAGCAACATAATTACGTATATTCTAAACTATGTCAAATTACTTCATTTTATTGCGTTATATACGTAGATTTTTTTCTACTTATGTGCATTATCTATTTGCATATGCCTTTTAAATTGTATTAAGTATTTTAATTTACTAGTTTATTCTTATCAGCATTATTTCAGTCTTCTATTATAATGTAATATTACTGGGTTGTTCTGTTCGTGGTTTATTAATAACCCTCTATTTATTTATTGATACCTTGTTTATCTAGTCTTCCTTCCTGGTGTTTAATAATTAAAATGGTGAATTATTATTACTATACATGGCAATCGAATTAAAAATGATGCTATTGCACTACTGATTTAAATGTTTTTTATCTTTATAACTGTGCGTGAATTGTTTTCATTTTCAAAAAAAACCTTCATACTTAATGACAGTTATTTCTCTATAATGGTAAATTTTATGTCTGTTCATAAACTACGTAATCTACATATGTGTTAAATTAAAAAAAAAACCTCGTTTTATTGTGTTATGTACATAGATTTTTGCTGCTTATGCGCATTATTTATTTGTATATTCCTAATAAATACTTTTAAATCTTTTAACTTAATGGTTTTTGTTAACAATTACATTTCATTCTTCTATTGGAATGTGAAAATATTGGGTCGCCGTGTCAGTAGTTTATTAATAAACCTGTATTTATTTTTTGGTACTTTATTTATGAAGGCTTCCTTCCTGATGTTCGATCATGATAATGATGACGATGAACTATTATTATTATATTTGACATTCGAATAAAATATGCTGCCATTTGGCTATTGATTTGAATTGCTTTAATCTTTTTAAATATGTGTGTATTAGTTTATTTAGAAAAAGGTTTCTTCTTAATTTTTTTTTTTTTTTTTGTTACATTTAAGGATTTTTGTTGTTTTTCCCTATTTGTATATTCCTATTAAATCAAATTAGGTTTATTTAGAATAAATTATACTTCAAGACAGTGTATATAAAACAACATGCAAATTATAGTTCTAAACTTTCATGAGCATATAAAATCAAGCATCCTTATAATAATAATATAATAAATAATTTTTTTAATTTTAATTGTGTCATTTTCACCCAAAATCGGGTTTATGAATTTATACACACACATTCATATATTATAAAAATGTAACACTTATAATGTTTCGATTAAATATACAGTCAAAAACTATTTCCTGTTACAAATAAGAAAGCACAAATCGATTTCGCTCTTTCACTCACTCACATGAAAAAAAGGAAAAGATTATGCATACGAGAAAAGAAGAAAAATATTGTGTTAGCCTTTAAACTTACTGTACAATACTCTATTATTAGGTTATCTGCTCAAACCTGCGCTTATTATTAATATTATTTTTTTGGATCTTTCTGATCTAGGAATTTCCCCCAAATGTTTTTCAAAAACAATTCTCTTAATGGATACACGAGGTATTAGTTAGCAGTTCTGATCCCAAAAATTCTATAAGTAACGACTTATTAGGTTTATTTTATTTTATTTATTATTTAATTGCATACCTAAACAAACAATTTTACTCCCTAACTACTGGAAAATGCCTCGTTTCCACGATGAATATATATACATATTTATATATGTATAAAAATGTAGCATTTTCTACAGTTTTTGGAAAATTTTTTGGTATATTTAGTAAAAAATGAAATAAAAGAAAAAAATGTATCTCAAACTTTATTTTGTAAAGAAAAAAATGTTACCTTCATTTATATTAACTATATTAATTAGCCATAATTGTATATGGACTATTTCCATTAGTTTTATTATTTTACTGCTTTAAATGCATTCGTTGTTTTGGATATATTCATTTTCCATTTTTCCTTTGTTAACCTACATGGTCGATTTACTTTTAGTAATATTGCATTTACATAATGTGCGATAAAGTGTAGTTCTATAAAGTGTAGTGCGATAATTTGCCCATTGATTCTTAGTATGAAGATATTCAATCAGTTCTTTATAATTTGAGACATAGTTTCATTTTTTAGAGTATTTAAACTAAAACATCTACGTAATTATACTATAAATAGTCTATATAATCTTAAATAAGTAACATTTCGTTCAAAATTTATAATCATTAATTAAAAAATATTTACATACTTAAATGACGTAATCGTCATCATATTTCAATTAAATATACATTCAAATACTATTTTCTGTTACTAATATTAAAATAGAAAGATAGTGCCAATTCACCTATTTTGAAAAAGCGGACTAATATGCAAAAGAAAAATATAAATGAAAAAGTAGTTATATTTACTTGTTTTAAATAATATAATATAAAATTCTAATTAAATAATTCGAACTAACCTGCAACCATTTATCATTATAATTTTAATAATCTTTCTTATTTAAAAATTTTCCATATTTACTTCCACAAACAATTTTGTTAATATATATATATATATATATATATATATATATATATATAAGTATTAATTAAAAGTTCTGATAATGAAAAAAAAATAATAATAAAATAAAATAAAAGAGTCTAAATATTAATACTCAGAAGTTTTTTTTTTTTTTTAAACTCTCATGCATGTCTAGTGGAAAAACTTTTACTCTCTAATTAGTTGCAAAAAGCTTTGTTTCCGATGATTTTTTAAAGATTATTATTACAAAAACAGAACATTCTTTCCTTGTTGTGAAAACTTGCTTGGTATATAATTAGTAAAAAATAAAGCATTACGAGAAACAGAACTCAAATATAGAAAAAAAAAAGTTATTTTTTTAATAGCTTTCTTAATTACAAATAATTTTATACGGATTACCCTATTATACACATTACTTCATCAGCTAATTATTATTAATGCACTCATTTCGATTTTTTCCCTAAATATTTTCATTTTATTCACTGCAATATATATATATATATATATATATGTCAGAATAATTTTTGTTCAATAATATAAACAAATTCAACACGAAGTTCTTCCATATTTAATTTATGGAATTCTGCAAAATAATTCAATTACACTGCTCTGCATGGAAATTGGTCTCAACACCATTTTGCAACCTTTTATGTCAAATGACCTTCTGAATCCGAAAATGACGTCCATTTTGCCCCATTACCCGCCGTTTTTTTGGGACTTTCTCCTTTTTTCTTTCTTTCTTTTTTTCTTCTTCTTCTTCTTTCTTTTTTGTAATCACCCCTGTTTGTTCTTTTTATGGATATGAACTTGATTTGGTGGGGGAGAAATGATTATTTAAACTGTTAAATATCTTCTGACAGTCTACAGATGTGAAAGATTCGAAAACATGACATTTGTAACAAGGGGGTAAATTGAGGGGGCGGGATTCACCACTGAAATTATAAATTACATTTATTACATTTTATTAATCGATTATTATTATTATTTATTATACAGCATATATTTTGTTTTTAAGTGTTTTCTACCCTCTAAATCAAATATATGGTAATAAAATTACTGAACAGTGATAAAAATTGGGTGGGAGGGAAGGGGGGAGTCGTCACGAGAAAATTGTGGGTGATTGGGAAAAATGGAGGTTATATTCGGATTCAAAAAGTCATTTTATATAAGAATGAGCAGAAGACGTATCAGGGATCGAATTTATATGTATATAAATATATATATATCTATATTGGTGCTATTATTACAATAATTTTTAATCCATTAATATTACTTAACGAAATTTTTATAATTATTTTTAAATCGAAACTAGCAGAGCGGTTAAAAAAAAATAATAATAATTGTTGCCAGTTGAACTTAAAATTCGATAAAACTCAATACAGTGCTCACCAAAAAACTTTCTCCTGCATTATTCTATATAACAGTACTACCTATCAATTAACATGCATAAAAATGTATTTAACATAACTTCTTACAAAACAGATTTTTATACATACAGTTCGATTTAAGTTTAAGAAATAGATAGTGAGATATAGAACTCTAGAAAATTCCAGAAATGAATAATAAAAACACCCTATCTTCTCTTATATACACTTAAATTAAATCAAAACATTTGTTTTTATCATACTGTGTCACATAGTATATTTATATACACTAGTACTTAGCGTGTTTATACTATAGATCATTTAAATATAGTTTTTTTTTTTTTTTTTGTAAATGCAGTATATCGTAGTATATAAACATCAACTGTTGGCTTGAATGTGTTCCAATTGAATCAGGTTAGTTTTTGTAATAGCCTTCTTCCATATCAAGTATTTTATATTTATAGATTACAGAAGCTGAGATAAAGTCTATCCGTAAATAGAAGAGGCTTAGGGTGACCACAAAACCAACCTTAACACTAAAATTCGCAACCCAATCTTCCATATAATCGTTACGGCCGCCTTGAGTCAGTGTGTGTGAATGGATGTACTCTTTTATACATATAGATGAAGAATTATGTGAAATTATATTTTGCTCCGAACGGGGGCGCTTGGAGGATGAATTCTGAAAATTCCTTAAATTGTTTTTTAGGTATTGGTATTTCAAATATTTTAAAGCAAATATCATACATTTTTTTTTTCCTTTGAGGCATGAAGTATTTTGTGAAATCAAGTTTTGCCCCTACTTTTCCTCCTTTTGGGGAGAATTTTTTAAAGTCGCTTCTTAGTAGAAGACAACATAACGGAAGAAAATTTTCACCAAGTTTTATTCTTTTAGGTACAGGAGTTTGGCCTGGGAGATGATAAGTGTATTAATAATAGGTATTTCACGTTTAGGGGAGAATGGGAATGAATGGTACATTTTTCATGTTTTTATTAATAGCGTTCACCATATGTAATTCAGAATTTTGTAACATAGCTCATAAGTACACTTCAGTAATCAGTTACATATAAACATACTAACTTTAATAAAAAGTTATCATTTTTAATTATAAATAATTTTTTTTATATGCATGCAAATTGTCCCATTGATTCCCACCTATGGGGATGAATGGGACAGGACTGGAGTTAACAAGGAAAAGAAATCAAAATGAAAATAATTAAATTTTTAGAATTAAATTGGTTTATGTTAAATTGGATTTTGACAACTTCTGGCAAAAATTGAAAAACCAGATGGGGTACATTAAAACCGGAAGTGTGATCGTAAGTTTATATTTAAAAAAACGGCTCTGATGAATTTTTGCTACATAAACTCCTATTTAGATGTCTTTTCGTGTGTATTAGTTGATTACTTCAGGAAAATTAATAAGTGTCCTGTATATGAAGGTGAGGTTGTGAGGACGTATGCGTTTTGTGGACGTCATGCGTTTTGCGTCATTTAACTTTACTTAATTAAATTATGAAGTAGCGTCAAAGTCAGATTTATAAAATAAATAAAGAGCTTTTATTTAGAGTATAATGAAAAGGTGGGCGTTCGACTATATTCACATTCAATACCTTTATAAACTTAAAGGGGCAGCCTTCATAAATACTCTAACCATAAATAGATACCAATCTCAACTGCTTCACTTAACGTCGTTAACTCTCACGACTTTACTAATCTTTCGTTAGTGGGAGGATTCCCTAATCCACTATACTACTCGACCAACTATCTTCTACTATAGCCGCTCGCTACTAACTTCTTTGACCTCCTACTACTTCTACCCTTCCACTATGAAACACATCACCTTTTATATCAATCTCACTTTCCAAAATATTAAGATACCGCAAATTATAATTTAGTTTACCATAAGAATTAACTCCATTAATCAACCGAATCCTAAAACTCTGCACATTCACGTGTTATTCGTAAAGTGCGAACTCCGTTTGTAGCGTTACGCTAACATGACTTTATCTCACAAGTTTTATATCTCGTAAGTGTTTCTTGAAAATCAGCTTTACTGATTTTTTTTTCAAACTTGCAATATTAACACTTTTTTTGATATCCTTTCTATGTATATATTGGTTTCCGATGAACAAATGTGTTTTCCAAGTTTTGGTGTAAATTTGAAATAGGATCGAAAGTAGTTATCTAAGAAGCGGGTCTCAAGGTTTTCTTCAAATTTTCTATATAAAGAACTATTTAGATATCTTTTCATATGTATTACTTGGCCTGCATTTGAACAATTCGGTCTTTTTACTTTCTCTTACCCATAAGGTAGAGAAAGTATTGTTTTTGGGTCAAATTTTCGAACGCGAGATTTTGTTATATTTAGACGTTTTGAGGTTCACTGAATACGAAAATCTTGTTTTTAGCAAATGGTCTGTGTGTATGTCTGTGTGTCCGTGTGTCTGTATGTCTGTGTCTGTGTGTCTGTGTGTCTGTCAGTTATCAGCATATCTCAAAAACAAATTATGGCAGAAAGTTCAAACTTGGTATTCTAAATGTGTATCATATAGGGATGCTACAGTAAGATTTTCGTTAAGATAAAGCAAATGGTTCGTGTACAGGGACAATCAAGAGAATTCTAATACATTACGTCTATGGGGGAAATTGCAGGAAAGTAAAGTTTAACGTCTATAGACTGCACTAAACCAAATGAAACGAAAATATATATTTTGTAATAGAGATAGTTAACTGGGAAAAAAAAATGTGTATGTAGGAACCTCGCCTTCCCCCCTGGGGGGGGAGTCCCCCCTCGAGGGGAGTAAATTTTCATGATGGGTATCTTTCAAAAGGGCTCGCCAATATCTTTAAAACGAATGGTTGAGCCATCGATCTGCGATAATTTAAAACAAAGTTATCGATTTTTTTTACTTTTAACGAAAAAAAAAAAAAAAAAAAAAACTTGGAAAAAAAAATCGTACATTTTTTATTTTTTTTTCATTTTGAGAATAAAATGGACTTTTTTTGGATATTTGGTGTTATACTACTTCTCTAATATGGAAGTCGTCTGCCTTATCATAAAAGATAATTTTTTTAAATAATATTTTTAATAACTTATTTTTAAAAAAGAGAATTATTTTTTAATAACCGAATTAAATTCTATATAAATGTAGGTGCATTAATGAAACGGGGGGTTTAGGGGGTGGTAGCCCCCTCACACAGAACTAATTATCATATAAAACTCTTCAGAAACGTAATATGAATTGTTTAACATAGGTTTACATAACAGTTCTCGTTATCTTACCTATTAATTTGCAACCTGTATTTATAGTATTAAATTTCAGGGTAAGAGAAAGTCGTGTGAGTGACACACCAGATTATTTAGAATTCAAAAATTGATATTTATTAAAAAGTCTCTGCCTATTTTTAAAATTCGCTATGTATATTTTGTATGTCTTTACAACATACGTATTAGCTTGCTTTTACAAGAAATTTGTTAGGTGACCAATTTATTATTATGTACAGAAGATATAAATTTGATCCATCTCCGAAACGAGTTTATAATATGTGTAGTAGTAGGTAGTGGTAGTCGTGTGGTCGTTATACCAAATTTTTGTGTAAGTCTTAAAATATGTTTCTTAGCATTAATATTTGTTTTTACTTAATTGTGCCTTCAGATGGTCTATGTATTGAATAGCATTCAACATGTGTAATTAGATTATTAAAAGTCAAGCTGACGCGTAAATATATATTCAATAGTCTATATAATATTAAATATGAAAATTTTCATTCAAAGTCATTATATTAATTTATATAAATCGACACATTTGAAGAAACAGCTGTCTTATCTTTGATATTTTTAAATTGTGCTTAAGGTAAAGTTAGGAGAATCTGTGCGCAATTCTACAAAACAATATTAAAAATCCAAATATTAATCTTTTTTTAAACTTTTGTTAATAAATAGGAGTTCATTTATTTTTTATGCATTTCCATTATTATATTATTGCTATAGTATAATTTAAAGCAACAACTGTAATAAGAATAAGAGAGCTATTTTGTGCAATCTATCTTTACGGTGTAGGTTGAATTGTGAACAGGAGTAGAAGAAGTTCCTATTGATAATAACTACATTTAAGTTATTAACAATAATAATTGCACCTACATAAAATTATTAGAAAATTTTATAAACAAATATTTTTGTATTAGAAGCGAATTTTTCAACATAATAATTAAAAAATATGGAAAAAAAAAATTAAAAGAATTAAAGAAATGTATTTAAAGAAAAAATAATGAATAAAAAAAAAAAAAAAAAACCACAAGAACAGATAAGATTACAAAATAACATTAAGTTAATAGGACGCTTAATTTACACAGCTCTAGAAGGATTGCACATGGTGTGTGCAGCGCATTTCCGAGCGAAAAAGACGAAACGCTCATAATATGTGCAACGATATATGGTCAAAGTGAAACAAAAATATTTTTCGAATTCTGATCGGTTTCCCCCCCTTCACCCCTCTCCCCTCAAAAAAAAAAAAAAAAAAAAAAAAAAATGTCACTGGCAGGGAAGTAATTTACTGTTCATTTACGGGGCTACACAAAAGAACTGGATTACAGTGCGACAATAGCTGAAAATTGATAGAAGTGTATTTCATGTTGTGCCGTATGTTATTACTATAGGTTTATATTTAGGTGCAATATTAGGTTTGTGCATATTCTTCAAAAGATATACAGGGTTGCAAATATTTAAGCGATGACATTCTTTTTTATTGTTAGTGGAAGTGCTTTACTATAATATTTTACCACGTCCAAGAAAGCTGCTAAGGAATGTAAATGAATTCCTCATAGACATATGGTAAAAAAAATGTATGTTTTTAAGTTAAATATTCATTGCTTGTTTTGTGTGTATTTACATGTTTTGAGGTTTCCTGATTACGAAAGTCAAGTTTTTTGAAGTTTCATCTTTGACTGTGTCTCTTAGTGTAACTTAGAAACGAATAATTTCAGAAGATCGAAAAGTTGTATTTTCAAATTAATATAAATTTGTTGCTGGAAAAATTTGATGAAGAGTGATAAGTTTCAAGGAATGTTGCGTGTGAAAGTTGTCTCAATAATTTTAAGTGAACTTTTAATTTTAATAACATATTTAAATTCTGTATAAATATAGGTGTATTAATGAAACGGGAGGCTGTGGGAGGCGGTAGCCCCCCTCACACAGAACTAATTATCATATAAAACTCTTCCGAAGCCTAATTTGAATTGTTTCAAGAAAGGTTTACATAACAGTACTCGTTATGTTACCTCTTAATTTCCAACCTGTATTTTTTAGTATTAAATTTCAGGGTCGTGTGTGTGACACACAGGATTATTATTATTATTATTTTTCATCAACTTCCACTCTTTCTTGGTTGGATAATTGTCGGTGGCGATGCGTTCGAAGAATGAGACAAGTTTTATAATGAAAATAAATAAATAAAATAAAGAAGCAAAAATGCTAGAAAATGAGTAAAATTTGAGTATGCCATAAACTCAAAATAGCTTAATTTTAGCTTAATTGCTTAATTTTAAAAATCCCACTACTAATTATCGACCATCATCAATCCTAATATCCCAAACATAGATTCTCATTGATGCATTCCTATTGAAACCAGTATGAAACGCCACGAAATATAGTTCTGGAGACTTCACTGAATAAATTTTGTATTTGAGCCCTTTCTGAATAAATTTGTAGAAATTATTTTGAAAAACTTCTTTTAGCTCAGAAAATTTAAAGAATTTTACTAAATGAACACATATTACTTTTGATGAAAAAAAAAAAAAAAAAAGAAAGAAAAGAAAACGATATTTCGTAAAGGAGACAAGCATATATTCCTGTTTGAAACAAATTCAACCTTTACTCAATTTAAAATAAATAAAACTTATAAGTCCATTCACTCATTCTTGAGCACCTCATTTTTAACAGTGACAAATATCTTCCTTTTCACTGAAAACTTTTAAAAGCCTAATTGTGTTCAAAGAAAAAAAAAATTAACTGTGAGATAATCAGGAATCCACGTTTTTTTACATCTTGGGGACAATAGTACTAAATTTCTATGAGTATATAAAATATATCATCCTCGTAATAACATTATAAAATGATCTATTTAGTTTTAATTGTGTCATTTTCGACAGAAATCAGGTTCACGAATTTATAAACATTTATGTATTATGAAAATATAATATTTAACTTATTTCGATTATATATATTATCAAAAACTATTTTTTTGTTACAAACAAGAAAATACAAATCCAGTTCACTCTTTCCCCCAATCACTCATAATAAATAAATAACAGAAAAAAGAAAAATACAACTTTATCCTTTAAAATTACAGTTCAGTATTCTAATTAGACGACTTACACAAACCTGCGCTTAAAAATAATAATAATAATATTTATTTATTATGACTATTTTTAGATTTTTCTGATCTAGGAATTTTGCGCTATTTTTTTTTTTTCAGAATGAGTTCTCTTAGTGGATACACGAGGTATTAATTAGCAGTTCTGATCATAAAAAATTCTAAAACAAAAGACTTGGAGTTATTTTATTTTATATTACTTATTATTTAATTGCATACCTAATCAAAAAGTTTTACGCCCTAACTACGGAACAATGCTTTGTTTTTACGATGAATATATATATATATATATATTTATATATAAATCACGCATTTTCTTCAGCTTTTGGGAACTTGTTTGGTGTATAATTAGTAAAAAATAAAGGAAAAGGGGAAAAGAAACAATCGATTTCAAACTAGATTTTTTTAAAGAAAAAAATGTTACACTGTCATTTATTTTATAGCTCTTTTAATTAGTTATAATTTTATTTCGCTACTTTCAATGCATTCTTTGTTTTTGATACATTCATCTTCCATTATATATATATATATATATATACTGGCTTTATTGATGAATATGCAACTCGTCTGCATGGCGCTAATAGAACGCGCTGCCTTAAAAGAACTAGAAAGGAATATATATATATATTGGGAATTTCAAGATTGGTGTGTAGAGAGAGATGGAAGAAATTTTTCCAATATTTTAATTAATATCTAACTAACGTTTTTCTATACAGTGTATGTTATTATTGATGTGTTATATATGTATTTTTTTCAAAACTTTGTACCTTTTCCCATTGATTTTTGAGCACAAAGCTGGTAGACGTGAGTTGCCGGGTTCAATCCCAGGTCGCACACATCGACCTAGCCGTTTGGCGTTTTCCGTGGTTTTCCATGAAACTTGCGTAAATACGGGCAAGCACCCCTTAGAAAGACCCCTCATGGAAGGCACTCCAGTGCAGTCAATAGACCTTAATTTCCACAACCCGACCCTCTTCCATTGGTTTTTACTATGAAGATATTCAACGAGTTCTTTACAATATGAGATATAGTTCTCCTATTTAAGAATGTTTAAAATGAAGCAGCCGCGTAATTATATTATAAATAGTCTATTTAATTATAAATATGTGACTTTTCATCCCAAAATTTAAGTTCATTAATTTATAAATATTTACATACTTAAATGGTGTAAAGGTCGTCATATATCAGTTAAATATACAGTCAGACACTATTTCCTGTTACAAATACCAAAATACAAATATAAAACCAGTTCAGCTATCCTGAAAATGTGATGAATATGGGAAAAAAAGAAAAAAAAAATGTTTACGAAATTCTAATTGATTGTTCACACTAACCTGCATCCATTTATTATTATTATTTTAATAATCTTTCTCATTAAAAAATTTTCTATAATCTTTTTTCCACAAGCGATTTTACAAGAGTATACAAGAAATATTAAAAAAAAAAAATCTAATAATATTAGAAAAAAAAAAAAAAAAAAAAAAAAAAAGAAAAGAAAAGAAAAAGGCCAAAAAATTACTATTCAGAAAGTTTTTCTTTTACTCTCATGCATGCCAAATCGAAAACTTTTACTCCCTAATTAGATATAAAAAGCTTTGTTTTCGTATAATTTTTTTTTATTATTATTTTTATAAAAACAGAGCATTTTTTCTTGTTTTGAAAACTTTCTTAGTATATAATTAGCAAAAAATGAACCAGTGAGAGAAACAGTTCATCTCAAACCTAGATTGTATTAAAAAATAAAAATAAAATAATAGGTAGAATAACTCTGTTAATTACGCATAATTTCATACGGATTACTTCTATTATATAAATTATTTCGTCAGAATTCTGAAAAAAAAAAAAATATATATTGTTAATGCTCTAATTTTTCAATTTTTCTCTTGCTAAATATTTTTACTCAGCGTAAAAAAATATTTTTAAAGAATTATTTAATGACAAAACGTTTTTGTTCGGTAATATAAACAAACTCAACACGAACTTCTTACATGTTTTGTTTATAAAATTCTTTTCGACATTCTCGATTTCTGTCTGCTAAATTATTTTTAATACTGTAGTATTTCCTACAGAAATTTTAATTTTAATTTTTTAAATCAAAACTGGTAAAGTGATTTTAAAAAAAAAAAATTAAATAATCGTTGTCAATTGAACTTGAAATCTGAGAACACTAGAGTACAGTAATCATAAAAATGATAAATAAATAAAAACTTTCTTCGGTATAATTCATTATAATATTACTACGTACTGTAAACATGCATAAAAATTCATTCAACATAAATTCTCACGAAATAGGTTTTACTTATACAGTTCGATGCAAATTCAACAAATATATGCTGTGATATAGCCATCTGGAAAATCACAGAAAATTCAAAATAGCAGTTGTTTGTTTTGAACCTAAATTAACATATTTTTTAGCATACAAATCTCACATATCAGTTTTATTGTAATTATACTATATATACCTTAAAAACCTTTGTTTTTCGTAAATGCACTATTGGCAGTACATAAATACTGCCTGTTGGTCGATATGCGTCCAATTGAATCACAGTAATTTTCATAAGGTTCTTCTTCCATATATATATATATATATATATATATATATATATATATATATTGTATTTATACATTACAGAAGCTGAGATGAAATCTGTTCGTAAATGGAAGAAATTGTAGCAAAGTAGTGCCTTCTGATAAATGGAATGTGGGAAAATTAAATAATACTAGTTTATGTCAATCCCAACCAAAGATAAAATTTGGTAGAAAGGTATTACGTCAATCATTTTCATGAAAATAGACTGTGAAAGGAAATGGCTCTTATTCAACACTTTTTAAAACACCTTAAGTAAAGCATAACAGTTTTACAAATATTTATAGGTTCATCTACATTTTTCTTAAAAGTTAGTCGACAAATTTATTATATGTAGAGAGTGTGTCAATTCTTAGTAATTAAAAACGTAAAAGTAAAATGAAAAGTGGGGTTTTTTCTATGTGTAAGTAAAAACGATAAATAAAAAAGACAGGTACCGAAACGATTAATTTACTCGATTGCCATTTTTATGAATGACAATAAAAATTATATTTTCCATACTCTTAGAAACACTTTTAAACGTGAATTTATTTAAATAGTTCTTTCTTTTCAGCAAAAGAAGAGTAATTTAAATTGTTTTCAGATTTGCTAATCTAGGAGTGCCCAGACATTTCCCTTGTGATATTTATTATATAAACCCTGTCAGCAGTCAACCACTATTTGGTTCTGCTACTTCTATGAGTAGCATCATTATTTTCTGTAAAATATAGGGATACCGGAGAAATTTTCGCAAATAAGGCAAAAGAGCTCGATCCGTTTCAGCACTTCTTGGTAAGATAAACTATGCATTTTACTTGATACAATTGTCAGAGGGAGGGTTCTAGAGGCAGTAAAGTATCCTCAGGTCACGCAACTTCCACTCCAAAATTTTCCTCTAAAAAATACTTTCAGTGTTTTCTTATAACATTACCTGTATGAGTTAAACCCGTTTGGATAGAACAATTTTTTTTTTTTTAATCACTGAAAACTATCTGCAAACAAAGAAATTACTAAAGGAATTAGTATAAAATGAAAAAAATGTATTTAGCAAAAAAAAAAAAAAAAAAAAAAAAAAAAAGACTTCCTTTATTTCAATGTTTTGGAATGTTTTTCTAGGCAAATTCAAGTCTTCCATTCTTCTGGGGTAGTTTCAAATATAGTGCAGTCTTTAGTGTTTATATACAATGTAAGCAAGGATGAAAGTTTCCGCCTTTTTTAACGAAAATGAATTCTTTAATTCACACTGGAATAAACTTCTCAATTAAGTACACTTATTGTAACACATAATTTAGGTGTTTATAATACATTTAAATGAGAAGTTTATTCTGGTGTTTTTTTAAAAAAGGTAGAAACTTTCATGCATGTGTAAGAAATAGGCATTACAAACGAATGACACTTATAAAACAAATACATTAATTTGTTTTTTTTTGCATAAATTTGCATAAATTTGCATAAATTTCTCGGTACGGGCCCATACCATCTTTAGTGCAGATTCATCAGGTGTGTGCTTGCTTGCTTGGTTTGGCACTGTAGTCACTCTCTCTTCTCTCTCATCAGGTGTCGCCACTTGTCGATGTTCATTGGACAATTCTGGTTGCAGCTGCGCATATTGCTAACTGTTTTGATTGCCTCGCGATTTATGGCGTAACGATAGCTATCGTAATTTGCCAATTTTTTAACATTATTAAAATAAAACTTATTTTTATACTATAATTCTGAAAAAAAGTTTGGTTAACGCGGTAGTGGTTTCATTGAATATAATGTTTGCTTTATATCCTTTAATTCTGGTTTTTATTTTTATTTTTGTCATGCCTATATAACATCCTTTCTTATTACCATTTGTTTCTTATGTTATCTCATAAATTCCGGCTGTTTCCATTGGCTTAATTTGGTCTTTATCGCTTCTAACTCTTTGAAAAATATTTGGGTTAGGTTTTATAGGAATATTTATATTCATTTTAGATGCTTCACTTTTAATTTTATTGGCAGTACTGAAAAACATTGTTCTAGTGCAAAAGTGAAATATACACCTATATTTGTGTTCATATATTTGTATTGCATTTGTGTTCGATTTTTCATGTTATTTTTTCATGTTTCCTCACTTCGCAGATACAGATGAAGTGTTTGTTTGAAACGGATTATGTTGCTTATTCTTCTATCTAGATTAACGATTATCAACATATACAAAAATCAGTTTTAAAAACTTTAAATTAAGAAACTCTATCCAAACCCCATGTTAACCTATGGGAAAGAAATTACCATTATATTATTTATTACAAAATATGTATTTTTAAATACTTTTGTACATTCAGAAAAATCATAGATGTTAAATGATGCTTTATTATTTTTTTTTTTTTAAGTGATTTTTTAAACTTTTAGCATTTCACTTTGAAGCTGCAAATCAAGAAATTTCACAAAGTAAAATATTGCATTTTATAACTGTAAAATGCATCAGAAAAACTTAAATAATAATAATAATAATAACAATAATAATAATAATAATTTTTGAAAATCAAAAGCAGATTTAACAGTCATGAATTTTCTGAACGTAAAAAATGGAATTTAAAAATATGTATTATGTTATGGATCATAAGCGAATAAATTTTTCCACCTATTAACATGGGGATTAGATTACCTAGCCGCACACCAATAGAGATCCTTAAGATATTTTGAATTTCATTGTGGGCCTGTAAGTATGTAGAGCAATGTAGCCGTTTACTTTCTGTTGAAAACATCTTTTGTTGAAAATGCGAGTTTTGGAATATTTGTAAAAAAATTCTTTAATTACAAATACAGGTAAAAGTCTCAAGATTGGAAAATATAAATGAAACTTAATAATAAGAGCTCATTTAAAAAATTAATATATTTTAAAGAGATTAAGTGATAAATCATTTACAAACATCAGATTTCTTGCTTAGGAAATACTGCAATAAGAATCACAGTGTAGACCAAGACTCCTATATGATAAGAGCTGGCGCAGTGTCCGCCATTTTCTATCCCGTCTGGGAAAGTGTTAGCGGTAGAAAAAGCTAGATTACCTGATTAGCGTTGTTATCGCCTTTAAACTTCTATACAGATCAAGTGAGCTAGAACTTCTTATCAGGAAACAAACAAGTTGGCAATTTTAAGAAAATCGCCAACATTCTCAAAACTGCAACCCTTCACGTTAAAAGAAATGTAATATTAAAGTTAATTTTAAAAGAATTTAAAACAATAACTTAAAAAAACAGTACATTCATATTAAATTTGTCAAACAACTTTGAAAATAAAATGAAATAATTTGAAAATAAGGGAAATCTTACGCTACAAAGTTGTGCTCCGGGTATCCATGAGTTACATCTGCAATTTATAACCCACTTTTTCCTTCTTTCTGGATTAGAAGAAAATATAAACAGGCAGTGTCCTTTTCTGGAGTTATTTGTGCAATTTATTGCAGAAAAACCACCAATAATAAATAGTCAGCCGGTCTTGTGGGAAAGAAAATGGCGAATGCGTCAGCCTGTCTATGTAGGAGTTCTAGTGTAGACCAGAGGTCGCCAACATTTTCGATTTAAAGGATCTTAAATTCCTGGTAATGTATTCCATATATTATTAAGAAAAACAAATATAATTTTAGAAATAATAGTAAAAGTACACCTGTTTTAGAAGTATGAATTTAACAATATTCATACAAAATATTAGAATTGTTTCTTCTTGCTATTTATTTTATTTTATTTTTTTTTTAACTTTAGAACGAATATAATGATAATTGAGTGTAAAATCTTCTATTGCTTCTTTACTCAGCATTCTAAAAAAAAAAAAAAAAAATGGGATTTTGATATAGACAAGGATCTAGTTTTAAGTTTATTATTGAATTATATTATCAGATCCAGAAAGCGAATAACGTTAAAGAAAAAAAAAAAAAAAAAAAAAAAAAAAAAATGAAAACACAATATTAATACACAGAACAGCTAAGTTTTGTACATGAAGCTTCTCTGTCTTTTCTTTTTAATCATTCCCTACATTTAAACATTTAATCTGTTAGCTTGAAAATTCCCATGTTAGACACTTCAACCGCCAGTTTACTAAGCCAGTTTATTCATACCTTTCTTAATCCAATTATGACTGGTAATGAAACGTGGATATCTTGCATAACCTCAGAGAAAAATTGCGAACCATTTGATCGTGTTGAGAGTGTCTGATTTTCTTTTCTTTTCTTTTCTTTTCTTTTCTTTTTTTCTTTTTTTTTTCTTTTTTTTTTTTTTTTTGGATGAGATTGATGTTATTCAAGGGATTGGCACTTACTCTTTTGGGTGATATGAGACATCCACCTTTCATCACTAGTCACAATCCGATCAATAAAAGACTAAATGAACTGGCTGCAGAAGAGTTTAATATGGGATTCTTGAAGCTCGTGATCAGATCGACAAATGTTTAAATATAAGATTTGATTATGTGAAAAAGAGAAGAAAGCTTAAAACATGTAACATAATTACCTTTTACATTATATACTATATTTTTAATTTCTTGTAACTAAACAGTCTTTATTTTCTGTATCACTGTCATAATACATCAGTTAGGCTAACGTTGAGGAAAACGTAATACGGAAAATGAAAATTATGCCTTATGACATAACAGTTATATTTTGTAAAATATAATTGAAAAATTATATTTTTAGTAAGAGAATAGTAATAATAAATCTTAATTTATTAAGGACACACAAGGTATTAAAACATTTTTCTACTATATTCATATATATTTATGCAAACTTTCGTATATGTCTTCTTATTCTTAACTGAAACTTTTGATTTAAAAAAAAAAAAGAAAAAAAAAAAAATCTAAAGCATATTTATTTTGCACTGATAATTACAATAACAACGGATATTAAAAGAATTATTTATTTAATATCTTATTATATTTAAAATTTGCAAAACAAAATTAAATCTTCTTTTTATATCATTTCACATATCTACTTATATCTACAATTGGAAATATGGTAGTTTCACACTGATGTTACGTTTAATTCAAAAGCTGAGATCTCGTGAAGATATATCATGTTATTTATCGCAACTTCGCAACTTGTGCCTTATACCTGCTTAGAATCACGCCAGATTTCATATCTTACTCAACGCACACATTCTGTGGAATTCATATCTCTTGGGTGAAATCTATCAATTTTCCTCATGTGAAAATTTTACGGCTTTAATTATAAGTTTGAATTCAGGGAATGCTACAATAGATAAATATTTCATTTTCATTTCCACGCTTTTCAAAAGATCTTGATATGTTGTAGTGTTTCATTTGTTTATCTAATTAGATAAGATTACAGGTAATTTATTCGTAGTTAATGTTGGAATAAATTATACTTGAGATTTCATTAATATTATTAAAATAATATTATCTTTTTTTGGATTTTAATATTTGATCGAGAAGAAACGTTCGCAATTCCCGGTGGATTATGAGCAAATTAATTATACAAATTGATGATTTGACATTTATCCCTTTTTTAAAAATAGTAAGTAGCATTATGTTTAATAAATCAACATCATCTGTGAAAAATATTACGCATTTATAATAATTATTGTTAAAAATAAAAATAATATGTATGAAATGAGGTGGATTAATTACTTGCTGCTTATTTCTTTATATTTTAACTAGCTGTTGTGCCTGTTCTGCGCACAGAAACTTAATTATTATTCACCGTAGAAAAAGAACATATATGTATCTTAGTTGAAGCTTACTATGCTGAAGAAGATATATGTATATAATATATATATATATGTATATATGTAGCTTTTAATTTTCACTGATTTGAACATAAACATTCTCAACACCCAATAAACATAAATTTTACTGCCATTTACGTTCCAAAAATGGGTACAAAAGATTGTATATATGTATAAATGTGAAGTATTCTCTGAAAATTAACATGGGTAAAATGTATATATATATATATATATATATAAGGGTGAGGACCTCACAACCTAACTCCTGAAATCTTGTTATGGATTTGCTGGCTGATTGTTTTGGAATATCAAGCAACCGAACTATTTCACATTCTCGTTTCCCACTCTGAAAAAGATGGATAATACATCCACGTTGGTTAGACATCTTGTAAAAGAAATATAATTTGAATTCATATATTAATTATAAAGCGTAAAGTTCTGAAGATTATTTTTAGTCAAAATTTATAACTACATATCATTATTATTATTATTATTATTTATATTTATATTAAAATTTGTCTTCGTTTTTTCTTTTTACCCTGTATATATATATATATAAAGTCGAACTCGGTTAAAACGTTATGAATGGAACAAATAAATTTCTCATGCTATAGCTCTATGTAATTAATATAATAGTAAAAGTAAGAAGGACTTTATTAAGAAATATAACAGAGTGCAGTTGTTATATGAGATGAATTAAAATACATTGAATATTTCTCCAGATGTAGAATACTCTTTGTACCATTTTCCAACAAAGATGAAAAGTGCTAATGACTTCGGTTTGTCTGTATGCCTGTCCACTCTCTAACGTAAATATTCAATGAATTTCTTGAAACTGATATATGTTGTTTAAGTTCACAATCGGATGTTCTCTATTGAAACTGGAATAAATTTCACAATTGGTTTGCGAGCAGGGACACCCGAAAGTGTTCTAAAGCGTTGCGTTCTATGGCAGGTATTGCTATAAACCCTATTTTAATACCTTTACTTTACCCAAATCTTAATGAAATCGAAATATGTTATTCAATTTCACTATCGGATGTTTTCTGTTGAAAATGGAATAAATACCAAAATAGTTTGTGTACAGGAACACCCGAAATTATTCCAAATCATTGCATTCAAAAGAAGGTATTTCTTTAAACCAAATTTTAATAACTTTATATTGCCCAAATATTAATTAAATTGAAATACCGTATTATGAAGAAAAAATTGCTTTCTATAAAATATAGTATGATTAGAATTAAAATTTACGGGGTCGCGCAAAATAATTCATTTACTTTAAGAACTATTAATGGAAATGTGTTGAATCACTTTTTTGGTTACATTAAGCGTTTTAAACACTTTCTAACAATTTTTTAGTGTGAATATGATTTGATTTAATGTATCTATCTGTCCGATTACCCGTTTATCTATCTACCTGCACCCAGCGTCCGAAAATATTTTCAGAAGTTCTTAAAAGTGATACAAGCTATTCAAAATTTTCTATGAAATTATCCTTACTCAAAATGGCATTAATACGCCCTGTACAATTGTTTTGTGTAGAGGGACATCCAAATAATTGCTAATGCATTGCGTTTTAGGAGAAACATTTTTATGAATCACATTTAAATAATTTTCTAATGCAAAAATCATAAAGAAATTAACATTTATTATTAATAAGCTAAAACAATGTTTTGTATAGGATACGATATGCTTAAGAGGACTTTCTACTTATAGTCTCCGGAAGCCAAAGTTAATGTTAATCTATGGAAAATGTTGCCCCGTTATATCGCATTAATTAATACACATTTTTAAATTCCATTTTCATATTGAGAAATCTCATAACTGTTTAGCTGGTTACAGTTTCTAAATATTGATTTTACTCAATTTTTAATATTTAATTTTTAAGCTGAAAAATGCAACATTACACATTGTGAAAAATTCGTATTTTACAACTTCAAAATAAAATATTAAATATTTAAATGATAAAATATTTAAATATATTAAGTGATGCAATTGTAAATTATGAAGCGCATTTCTGTTTGTCAAAAGCATTTCAAACACTTTTCAACAATGTTTAAGAGTGTTTGGGAATGGAATTTGTCTATATGTCTGCCCGTTCTGTCCTTCTGTCTGTTGTGTGATAATGTAGGCAATGAACATCGAAGGTTATATGATATAACACGTACGTAAAGTTGGAAAGTATTAAAAATCAATACGTTTCGCATGATTTGTTTTCCTTATTGTTATTTAAAGTAATTTGTATTAGGTAAGATATTTATAAATATGAAATTTAAATATGATAAACCTAATGTATGTATTGTTTTGTGAAACATCCAATACTGATACATATGTATGTGTATGTGTGTGCAATTTCAATTTGTGGTTTTTATTTTGCTTTTGGTTATCAAAGAGGTAAAAAAAAGGTATGTACATTTTTTACTTTAAAACTGACTGAGGTCATATGGCGTTATAAACAATATGTGTTAAGACGTTGTATGGAAGATTGCAAGATGTTTGTTATATGACAACCAATTACAATATAACGAATATTTTTTGATAGATAGAACCTTTATTATTTTATATAGATTGGATTAGGTTCGATATTTATTAATATCCAATTAAAATATGATAAACCTAATGTATGTATTGTTGTGTATTTAAAAACTATGAATGATTGAGTGAGAAAGTAATAATTATATAAAAAATTCAATAACTAAACAGTCTTTATTTTATTTTATTTTATTTTTTTTTTAAGTAATAAAATCATGAAATAAAAAATTCTAGCTTATAATTTTAATGTTGTAGCATTATGTATGTTTTCAGTTTTGTATTGAAGTTAAAAGCATAGATTTAAATTTAGATAATAGGAATAATTATGGAATAAAATTTGTAAACAAGCACCAAATATTACAAATAAAATATATAAAACCACGCAAAATTTGGTTCACTTCGAAAAGAGAATGTACGACATTATATATATAAATAAATAAAATACTAATTATAATAATGCCCAACTTCTTCTCTTGATGGAAGGAAACATTTAATTATTTCGAACCGAAATAGTTGTTGCGTGTTTCTTCACTCTATAGTTTTAACTTAGAAAAGTTTAAATTATGCAATTCATTAATATCGCTTCTATGTATTTTCCTGAGATAAATAATAAGGATAAAAATTAATTTTAATTTTATAAAATATTCATTATTCACATATTATTCACATGTAAATACAGATATATATCCAGAAAAAATAAATAAATATTCAATCTTTGTCTAAATATATATTTTATTATCTCTATGTATATTTTATTACAAATAAATACATAAATGCATAAATACAGAATACAAATATAAGAATAAAACAAACCGACATATTGCACTTTTTCAAACCACATATTGAGATAAATGCATTCGCATCTATTGAGCTTTATTCCAATACATTTAAAACAATTTATCGTTTCTATTTTACACTAGAAATATTTGATAACACCTATTCTAAGGTTTGCTAGAGCCATCTTGTCTCATTTGTTGCCAGGTTCAACATGCATTTCACTTTGGGCTTGAATGATGTGTTGGGGGATATCTTATCTGACACACACTCTCCAATTAGCAGAGTCTCTAGGGAGATATCATTCAATTCCTTCCTCACCAGGATTTGGTGACACTATATCAAAGGATAAAGACTTGGTAAGGTCGAATGATAACATTCTGTCTGAGGAAAGAATGATTCTGAATAGAAAACAACTGGATAAATTTAGATTATCATAGCTTGTGGTTGCAACTAATTTTCATACCTCTGAATTTTGCGTTGTTATGCATAATAGGGTTATTTAGTTAATTGTTTATGTAAAAAGATTGTATAAATAATGCCCATTATGTACAAGTTTAATAGGCGCGCATTAGTAATACATTTTATATTAATAAATAGTAACATTTTTTGAAGCGAAAAGTTATTAAGAAAGTGTGCTCGATATCGTAAGTAAATAATGAATATGTTTATAATTTATATAGCCCTTGTTAATAAACTCCATTAGTTAAGTGAAAATTAAATTTGGTTAAACCATTAATTTATTTAATGAATGGGGGTAAATTTTTATGTAATATTATTTCAAATTTCTATCGGAGTAAAGACTGACTAAATAAAGAACAGTTGTATAATTTTATAACTAACCAAACGTATGAAATTTGAATAGTTGTGTATAAGTCGTTTGGTTACCTGTATATTTAATACTATACAAGTAAACTATACTATTTATAACTTAAATACATACATTTTGATGCAATGTTGTGTATTCTTTAACTGTATTGTTTCTTCAAAAAAAAAAAAATAAATAAATAAATAAATAAAAATAAAAGAAAAATAAAAGACCGTAGCTTAATGATATAAACAAATTAAAAATATTTTACTAATTTTAAAGTAGAATTATAGTGCTTTCAATTATCACATTAGTTGATTGAAAGTTAAAAATTAATGAATAAATATTTGATAAGTTAAATAACGGGAATATCATCATCATTATTTTTTAACAAAAAAGCAACTGGAGAAATTTAAATTAAGTTAGTTGGTAGATACATCTGATTTTCGTACCTTTGAATTTTACATTGCTGTGCATAATAAGAACATTTAGTTGTTTATATAAAGGATTATATAAGTAAGACACATTTTATGTACTAGTTTAACACCCACGTTTTAGAATGCTATTTTTTATTCATAAGTCATATCATTTCTGGAGGCGAAAATTTAAATAAAAATTGTGCTCAATAGCGTAAATAAATCAATCCAACCTAAATGAACCAAACCTTATGCTTATCAATTATAAAGCATTTGTTAATACATCGCATTAATTAGTTGGATATTAAACTTGATGAAAGTGTCATTTTACTAACTGAATAGTGGTAAATTTTTATGTGACATCATTTCAAATTTTTATTTGATTAAAAACTGATTGAATATAGAACAAATGAATAAATTTAAAATAAATTAAATGAGAATTAGAGAATAAATATAGATTATATCAACTTGCAATTACATCTAATGTTCTTATCCTTGTAATTTGCATTATTGTTAATTATTTGATTAGCTTGATATGTATTACCATTATAAGTAAAATGCCATTATTTATGATTTAAATATATGCATTTTAATAAGTATGTGTAAGTGACTTTTTTCCTGAAATTAAAGAAAATAAATCTGTGAAAGTTTTGCTTAATAATGGTGGTAATTAAAATATATGTTACAAATATAAAATTGGATATAGTGCTTTTTATCACATTTTTTGGTAGAGAGATAAATTTTGATAAATTATTATTTTATCAAATAAATAATATTTTTTAATATGGAGAAATTGATTAAATATACATCATCTTAGCTGGTGGTTACAACTAAATTTAATAACTTCGAAATTTGCATCGTTATATATAATATTGTTACTGGATTAACTTTTTATGTATAGAATTACATAAATAAAACATAGTATATACGAGTTTAATATGCACATTTTTTAAATTCAACGACTCCACTGTTTCTCAAAGAGACAAAAAAATGCTTGACTAATGATATAAATAAATGCGGAATATGTTTATCAATATACTTAATTATCTGTCATAATACTAACTATTTATTACAACGAACACCTAAAGAGGAGTATAGTTTTTAGTTGGGACAACATTATGTTTGAATCCAGACAACTGGATTCAAACACATCGTTTCACATATTTTGGTTTATCTCGGCATGAATGAAGAATGTGTATCTGGCTGAAATATTGTGTAATTAACATTTACTCTCAATACTACATATCCTTTTGCACCATAGGTAGTTTGGTAATGTTTAGCTTAGTTTATTGATAAGCTCGTTTAACCCAGTAAACTAGATTAGAAACTAGATTACATGAAACTTTTCTAATCTGAAATTATGACAAAAAAATTATTAATTTAACTAAGGTAAAGCTAGGAGAGATCATGCGGTAGGAGAGATTGCGCACATAGGGGATCGGTGAGAAAGAGTAGAGTGGGCGTGATGTGATTTTAGGTGGTTGTACAATATCAATAGTGAAATGCCGAGGTAATGTGCATGTTGGTTGCTTCAAGTGTCTAAGATAAAAAGTGGTTATTCTGCCTCGATTTAAAAAATAAATGCTTACATTTTCATAACTTTTTCTAGGAATTTCAATACAATCATAGTAGTACAAAATATTTGTAATTTAAACAGTTTCCCATCCAGAAACTACTAACCTAGACTAACGGTACGAGCACCATGGTTTTCTCTAAAAGCGAATAGTTATTTAATAAAATATTGCGCAATTTCTCCTACCAAAATGGGAGAGTTTGCGCTTGTTTTTTATAAAATTCTATACTAATAGTGATTTAACAGCTTATTAGTAATGACAAGATAATGAGGATGAGTTTGTTGAACGTCTGGAACTATACTAGAAAATAATTTCGACAAGTGACTGGATTAGTTCAACCCATTCGAGACTGCGCATCTTTTTGGAGACTCCCCAGAATTTGAAATTGAATATTATTAAGGAGCGGCACGATCGACAAATAAGCTTTACCTCTAGTGGGATTTACCGTTCAAATCCTAATATTAGTCAATGAGAAATTTTTCGCAAAGTATTTAAATGTTATTGTATAGCTGTTTTGTTTTGCAATATTTTCAAGTATGATGCTCAGGTTTCGTGCAGCTATAGCTGTCGGCTGTTTAAACAGAAGTGATAAAATTGAATGCAAACAAAAAATATCAGCCAACTGAAACGTTTTTTTAAAGGACTGTAATAATTTAAACTTCAATAAAATAAAATATATTAAATACACGTAAAGGGATTTTAAAGTTGAAATGAGGAGATTTCAAATCAAGTGAAATTTAGGCTTTGTGTTTTGAACTTTTTTGGGCGGAAGATTTTGAAAAATAAAAATAAATAAATAAATTAAAATAGCTAAAATACTTTAATAAATAGTAAATCTTGGTCGGATTTTGGGCAGAAAAGTGGGCGGGACTAGCCATATATAATTTTGCACGTATAGTGTGCTACTTTCTTTTTTTTTTTTGCTCGAAAATGCATTACACACAGAATGTGCAATGCGTCCCGAACAGGTTCACTTGTAACAGATGGTTGCATGATAAGTTCACCATGTACAGAAGTTCAACGATTGTGGATAACGAGAGATTCTGTCAGCAAACAAGAAACCTTTCCAGCTGAAAAAGAAATACATTAGTTTAAGTTAGACGTGTTATTTAGTAACTTAATGTTTCTGTTCTCTACAACAATGTGATTTAAATTCAATTATTATTATTAACAATATAATTGTAGTTATAATTAAGCGCTATCTCTCCTACCCATGTGCATAAACACTCCTACCCTATAAGAAGAGTTTGCGCAAAATATCTCTCTTGGTTTTATTACAGTTGTTGTTTTAAATTATAACAGAACAACAAAATAATAGTGGAAATGCATAGAAGAGGGATCATTTCAAAATTATGCATACATTTCAAATGTGTTATAACTATGTTTAAAATATAAAATTTTAACGACTGTTTGAACAATTACTTTATGTTTTATTATTCACCATCTCAAACTCAGCTGTCTGGAATATTAGCTTTTAATATTAGCTGTCTTGAATATTAGCTTTTAAATGTTGTGTGATATACGTTTTATATTGTTTAATGGCAAAGTGTTAATATATTGATATTATAGAGCTTATGCATCTCATATTTTTTAACAAATTGTTAAACTCATTCAATAATTTTCTTACAGTGATTCATTTATTTGTTACAAATGTCATGGATTTTTTAATTATTCCATTTAAAATCTTTGTTATTACTTGCATTTAATAACAATTTAAATAGATTTTTAGGACTAATAATAGCGCCTATTGGGCAGGAGCATTTATCGTGCTTTACTTTCTTTCTTTCTTTTTCATGGGGCCGCAGTAATTCGGTAGCAGAACGACAAGCTCGTAACCAGAGGATTGCCGGTTCGATAATCAAGCTGGCCAAAATCGTATTACGTATGGTGATTGGTAAACGTAAAATCTGTCGCGGCTACAATGTCTTTCGCAATCCTTAAAATTAGCACCTTTTTAGGGGTTGTTAGAGTGGGGAAACCATTCCTGTTGTGGATGAACAAAATTGTGATGTCTGGTCTTCCGCATTTAATAACAATTTAAATAGATTTTTAGGACTAATAATAGCGCCTATTGGGCAGGAGCATTTATCGTGCTTTACTTTCTTTCTTTCTTTTTCATGGGGCCGCAGTAATTCGGTAGCAGAACGACAAGCTCGTAACCAGAGGATTGCCGGTTCGATAATCAAGCTGGCCAAAATCGTATTACGTATGGTGATTGGTAAACGTAAAATCTGTCGCGGCTACAATGTCTTTCGCAATCCTTAAAATTAGCACCTTTTTAGGGGTTGTTAGAGTGGGGAAACCATTCCTGTTGTGGATGAACAAAATTGTGATGTCTGGTCTTCGGAAAACACCTAAGGATGATTCTTAGACGCCCCCAGTCACCGACTGCGCCCCGATCAATCTCAAAATTATTTTTAGGTTGATTTTTTTTAGAAACCAACCTATTGCAATCACTTCGCTTATCTATCTATCTACATGTCTATTTATCTATTGTTATCTATATATAATGAAAATTTTTGTCATTACGATAGCTTCCGAAATAATGCTCCAAATCGAACCGAATTTGGACAGCGAACTTATCCTATAAATATCCTGGATGATTTCGTTAACCAAGTTGCTTCGCCATTTAGTTTTCAAGTGCAGACACTTGAAAATTTGAAATCCACATTGTAAAAAGCGTACTTAAGATCGCATTTGTTTGGTTTGTATTTGATGAGAACTGAGACAAATAATTCGACGTGTAGAAATGAGTACAGAAATCCCTTATTTGAATTTTTCGATAGAATTATAAATTCCATAGCTTTTTCATGTATGTTTTTCTTAATTTTGGTTCTTCAAAAAGCACAATTTCAGTATTATTGGATGCTGTGAGCAAACAATCTGTTTAGGTTTTATTTAAGTTTTTATTTCTTTGGAGAGAGATATAAGATTTCTGCAAAAACACTTATATCCAGGGCCTGATTAAGGGGGAAGCTCGCTCATACCGGAATATTTTTACAATTATTTTTTACTTCAGGTCATAGAAATTCAACGCTTTGACGAGGAAATATTTTTTATAAAAAATGAACGGTGTAAAACAATCCAATTTACTCACCGTTATTAGGCACCAGAATTCTTTTAAAATAATTTTTAATGAAAATTTTCTGTTTATTATAGGAGGAAAGTATTTGTTAAAAAATAACGGTGTAAGTATAAATAATGTGTCAAGAGCGAGCTTCCCCCTTAATCAGGCCCTGCTTATATCAGAATACATATCTCTGCAAAGTAAATTCATATTTCGAAAATTTTGAAACACGTCATATAATAACTTTATATAGATCATTGAATACTGATCTTCAGTAAAATACAGTAAAATAATGTTAAATGCAACAATTTCGTATTTTAATGTTTTTTTTTTTTTTTTAAATTTGCAATCAATTATAGATTAAATTATTTATAACAAATAAATATTTATATTTGTTTCTAATACGCACTTGTGCCTTTTATCAAAAAAAAAAAAAAAAAAAAAAAAAATGTGAAAGTTTTGTAAAAGATGCAGTTAAATCTTAGCATTTAAAAGATTTTAGACTGCTATTATGCAGCATTAAAAAATTGCCAAAATTACCAAAAGTTATAAATGACGTTATAAGTTTTTCAGACATTAGAACTTGTTGAGGACGTTAATGGATACGGCACATCAAACTTATGAGAGATGCGTTTAAGTAACTAAAAAATTGCTATTGAATTCTAAGATTGTTTTTTTGATGCAATCGATTTTTTTAGATCAAATGTAGTATTGTTTTATGTTACTTATAAGAAATTTTTAGAAATCATATTAATATTCATTTAATGAAAACGCAAGATTTAACTTTCATCATGGTCAAAAGCAGAAGTTGTTATAACCATGTATGTTGTTGAATTAAAATATATTAATTTAGTTCTACTCGAATTAGTTCTACTTTAGTTCTACGTGAATTTTTGCGCATTTTGATGCCTTGCGAAAGTGTAGACAACAAAACTGTATATTTTTTTGAAGACCGTAAAAAGGGAAAATTTTAGATTTTGGTTCGTTAGTCGGGATTTTGTGCCATCATATTATTCGAGATTTTTTTTTTTTTTTTTTTTTTTTTTTTTTTTTTTTTGTACCCTTTATTTTTGAAAACACTGTACGAATTAAATTTTATAAGGAAAAATTTTCTTATTTATAGTAAAGTAATTAATGATAACAGATTTTAACAAAGATTTTAAACTTTTTTTTGTCTTGTCATTTTTTTTCTTCTGATAATTAGAAAACAACATTTAGATTTAAATTTATGTCACCTTCTTCTTTTTTAAGCAGGTCATCCAATGTTTGCTATGACACATTTTCTTGGCATATTATATTGAATTAAAAAATATGTTTGAAATCCCTTCGTGCATTTTAATAAAAAAATATGACTGTTCAAAAATATGTTAATAAATGAAATGGTTCACTGTGCTTATTTACTTTAAGTATGCAAAGTTTACCATTATTGTATTTCAGAATCTCTTCATACATTTGACCTCTTTTAATATTGTTTGAATCACATTTTACAATTTGAAATTTTCTTATTTTTAATAAAGTCATTAATGATAATGGAATTTATTGAAGGCTTTTAAATTTCTTATTCTTCTTCTTCTTAATATTATTTTGTATTTTGTCAAATAAATCGCTTTTAGCGATAAGCAGAAAACAGATTTTAAATCTAATGTTGTATCAGCTCCTTTTTCTCCTTTTTTATTAATTTATAAAACAATCCACCAAATCTATTTTGAGATGCTTTTTTTTTTTTTTTTTAAATATATTAAATTTGTAATCGTTTTGTGCATTTCAAATTTGAAAAGCAAAATTTTGAGTGTTAAAAGATGTTTTATAAAAGGAAATGTAGTAGATAAATTAAATTAAGTGATTCAATTGTTAAGTAATTCAATTTTGTGTTTAAACATTTAAGAAAAGACGCAGAAAATAATATAGATACACTTGTAAATATTCACAATTTTTTTTTATTTTATGAATTCAAAATAAGTTTTTTATATAGTATATATTCGAGCCGCCATATGATTTTATTGCGATTTAAAACATTTAAATAAAATATTGGTAGTAATAGAAAACTGAGAGATATATTAGAATTTATTTTTGAGTAAAGTCATGATTTTCCATACCACACTTAAATTTTGCGTATTTTAAAGCATTTATACAAAAATTTAAACAACAATGCATGTAAAAATTACTTTTATATTATAGGAATTCACTAAAAATAAAAGTTTAGTATAACACGATCAAGATAAATTATAATAAATAAATAAAATTAAGTAAAATATTGCCTTCTAGTAACATTTCCTAGCTAAATTTCATTATCTTTAGTATAGTTTAATCTTCATTTTTATTAAAATGTAATTGCACTATTAATAACACATAATTACGAAGTGCATTATAATTTTTTTTATTAAATATTTCAGTATTTTACAATCATGTGCAATTGAGATAATTTTTCCTTGAACACAAGAGGTTAATTGAGATATAAATTCATTGTGTTTCATTAAAAATATTTAGTATCCCTCAGTTAAATTCCAAATCATTTTACAATGCATTTTAAATACTTTAATGTGTAATTACGTAAATTGCTTTTCGGAGTGGAGAAAATTAATTTTGCCTGTGAGTATTATTTTCCATTAATTGAAACTACATTTTACTAAACTAATAATAAAAAAAAAAAATTGAATATCAACTGATATGAATAGATAGATGTGAGAAATTTTTAAATTTTTAATTTTCGATGTAACATATAATTTTATAAATATACCAAAATTAATAAATAATGATATAGTAATTTTTCATAATTATTTGAAGGTAAATTAAGAATGTTAACACTGAAATGGGAAATATAAATCATAATGATTTAAAATTTAATTTCAATTAATTTTAATAATTTCACTAAGCAGCTAATTTTATTTTAAAATATTGAGTTTTTCGATTTTCATTTAAAAAGAACAGCATTATCGTATTAAGCAAATATTAATAAATGGCGGCTTGGTCGGTTAAAATCTTCTGAACAGTACGATAAGTTAGTTGTTATTAAAAATTCTTACAGCTAATGAGTTTTCGAAAACGGAAAAATTAAAAATTTCTACTTCAAAACGACAAGTAAGCGCATTATTGTAATTGCTACAATTTTAAATTGTTCAAAGATATTTATACACTACATATATTTAAAAAATGATATTTTCGATCGAATTTTAAGAAGTGAACAACATTTATAGGAACTATCAATCAACACGTAAGCATATGATTGCAGTTGAATGTTTTGTAATGATGAGATCTCAAAGTGAGCACTAAATGTCAGCTTTTTGCCTGGGGTTTCTCGTTTGATTTTAAATAACTTTATATGTATTTTTAATAAATTACTCAAACACACACACACACACACACACATATATATATATATATATACACAGAAAAATAAGTTGGTCACAGTGACCTGGCAAAATGCTCAACTGACAATACAGAATTGACTAACCAAAATCGCTGACTAGCCAAAAAGTGTACTTGATGAACTAGTCTCCAAAACTGAAAAGTGTACTTGCTGAACTAGTCTTCAAAACTAAAAAGTGTACTTGCTGAACTAGTCACCAAATCTGAAAAGTGTACTTGTTGAACTAGTCTCTAAAACTAAAAAGTGTACTTGCTGAACTAGTCACCAAAACTGAAAAGTGTACTTGCTGAACTAGTCATCAAAACACTACTCCAGACTAGGAAGGTTAATATTATCAAACAAAGATGGCTAGTCCACAATCAAAACTATCTACCAGTAAGATTAGTCATCAACCACTTTACCAGACAAGGCAAGTTAGTCATCAATTGCATTTATCAGACAAGGCAAGTTAGTCAGAATCTACACTTGATTCAGAAGGTTAGTCAGCAGCCACCAGGTATCTGACTAAGCAAGCGAGTCAGTTTTTAATGAATATTTGAAGAGGCAAGTTAATCAAGACTATTTGCCTGACTAGCATGTCTGATAACATATGAAGAGGGAAACTAGTCTTTATTTGACAAAGCTGTCTAATAATACTTGAAGAGGAAGATTAATCCAATATATATGTACAGTTGAACCTCGAAAATCCGGAATCGGCGGGACCGCGGTGATTCCGGATTTTAAAGATTTATTAAAAATTAATTTTTACGACATAATTACATAAAAAATGCAATTTTTACGCTAGTGAAAATAAACGACGATCGAATTAGAGAATTAAATTACAAAATAGAAATACAATAGATTTAATTTAGAATTAAAATATAAACACATTAAACTAAAAATGTTATAGACAATAAACTATTTATTTATTAAAAAATACTCAAATAAAACTATAAAAAACAAAGTAATTTGTGTTTTTTTTTTTTTTTTTTTTTTTTTTTTTAACATTTCAGCAATTTAAAGCTGATTTTTTGCAATTTAAAGGTAATGTGATTTTTTTTTTTTAATTATTATTCCGTTTTTAACTTACCTATTTTCAAAAAATAAATTCTTTAATTAACAATCAAGTAGTATAAAAATATGTAAAATTATGACTATGTATTCAGTGTTCAATAAAAAAGATTTTTTGGATTCCACAAGAAATGTGGAAATAAGGTACATCAAAATCTTATTTTAAAAATAAAAAGTACAACCGGAAAAATGTCCGGATTTTAGAGATTTCCGGGTTTTCAAGATTCAACTGCATATATATATATATATGACTAACCTGTCTCATAATATTTGAGCCAGATTAATCTAAATTTTTATTAAAATCCCCCATATTTCATGATGAAGAGATTCCATGCTTGTTTGCAGGGGGCTTTTTAAAAAGCATTGTTATCAGACTTAACCTGATTAGTTTTGTAATTTTTAAAAGTTTCTTCCTTCCCCCACCTCCCTTCATGGTGTTCAACCTCAAAAAAGCATTTTAAAAACTTTTCTGAAAAACTACTTGTTCATTATTTGGAATAAAATAAATATAGCTGCCAACTTTTTCAATTTATTCTGCAATGTTTTTAACATTTACCCTTTTTTTTTTTTTTTTTTTTTTTTATTACTACATATTATTTCTATATTATTATTTTTTTTTAAGCATGCAATTACAATTAAATGTGAAGAAAATTACTCGTACAAAATAAATTTAAAAAGTTTGCAGCTATGAATAGTGGAAAATTAACAAACATATGGTACATCGGTAAAAGAACTCTACCCAAGTGAAGACTGCAATGGCTATATTTATCTAAAGGTATCTAAAGCTCAATTTAGTGTTAGTGAAAAAAATTTCCAAAGCTTAAATAAATGTTCTGAAATTATTGCACCCATGGTATGTTTTAACTGAAAATTTGGCTTATAAAAAAGCATAACTAGAATATACAGTTGCAATCAGCCTGTCATATCCTGACAAGCTATCTTTCATCGAGATATGTGTGTCAAAAATAATACCAGAAACGGCTTCAAACAAACAAAGTAAATCTTTAATAATAATAGTTTAAAGCTTCACAATTGCTTTTTATAGTTTATATGGTAATTTAAATACTGGTATAGTAAATAGCCCATCTCTTCACAATTTCTTTGTAAACACTTAATAAGCAAATTTTAAATCAATGAAAATTTCAGTGGACCACTAAATGTATAAAGTATTTGTTTTTAGTCCAAAATTTTTTTTTCGTGTATTTAATATGCTGTGAAACACTTTTTTTTTGTGTACACAAGTATTAAAATTGCTACGATTTCATTCTAAATACACAAATACTTTACAGCATGTTTTGTGAAGAACATCAGGATTTTTAGCTCAATAATTAAAATTGAGACTAGTAATAAAGTCAAAAATAGTCTTTGCTATTTTTTTTTGTTCGTCAGCAATTTTAATACTTTTTGTTTTCTCAGAATTTGCATTTTTTGATGCTAATCACGAGACTGAATAGATAGAAATTATTAGCTTTGTTATATTTACAAAAAGTTTTACCCTATTGGCTTGTAAAATTTCTTTGCGGTGATAATCTTTATTCATAGGGCAATAAAAATACTGTTCTTTGTTAAATACTTCAAGTTGTTTCAATATTCCTTACAGAAACAATTTTCTGAATGTGCAACTTACTTAACTAAATTTTACTATATTTCACCCTAAAACAATGCAATCTTTGTTTCTTCCCCCTTATTTAATTATTATTTCTACTATTTAATTCATACATGATTGCAATTAGTTCTGCGCCAAGATAGAGTTGTAAAAAATAATTTATGCATATACGAAGAATTTTGCACATCTTGAAAAAAAAAAAAAAAATATTTTGAACACAAAAGGCAGTTAAATAGCAAGCAGCACTATTTCAAGAAATATTTCAGAACTATTGTAGAAAGCTGTATGTGTTGCACCATTAGGTTCTTTATTATATTTGATGATTCCAGTTTAGTAGATTATTTGTACCATTAATGATTGATAATTTTAATCTTAAAATCTTAAGATGTGAAACTATAGTCCTCAGCTAA
Organism: Salticus scenicus; assembly: GCA_963930645.1. Lineage (NCBI taxonomy): Eukaryota > Metazoa > Arthropoda > Arachnida > Araneae > Salticidae > Salticus > Salticus scenicus. The sequence goes on from OZ005649.1 coordinate 301,651,325, forward strand.
TTTTTGGAGAATGTAAGTTACTGAATACTCAGACTTAATTTTAAGATGAAGAAATAAAAACGTTCAATATTTTATCCCTTCAAACATGATAGACTTAATTAATTTTTGTTGTTATTGTTACTTATGCCACTTGGAACTCCCAGCCCAGATACATTGTTTCCAAACTTTGCGACTTTTTAATTCAATAGTCACCAATAATTTTGAGAAGTGATATTTGATATACATAATAGACGATTCTTGAATTCGGTTCGTCTTTTATGTATATCAAATATCACTTTTCAAAATTTTTGGTGACTATTGAATAAAAAAGTCGCATAGTCTGGCAACACTGCCCGGGTATTGTAACAACAAGGATTTAAGGTAGCATAAAAACACTTTCTGTTTAGATCCTAGAACTGTAAAGAGATTAATAGTTTCGGGAAACAGCTTGCAGAACAGATTTTTAAAGAAATATGTTTAATGAAGTCACTCTATTTATATATTTATTTTCAGAGTTTATGCACAAAAAATAGAAGTTCATCAACAGGCTACTCTCTCTGTCTCACAATTTTTTTGTTTCTAATCTTCAGATTCCCAGAACTATCATTATCGAAATTTTTATAATCTGAGTTTTTTGATTCGAAAAATTCACAATTAAATTGGTACTCAGTTTTTAAAAAAATATTATTTAAAATTTTTATATTTCATTTTACAGCAGACTACTAAAAAAACTCATTAATTTTTTTACTTATTTAATTTTAATTTAAAAAAATTAATTTTTTAGAAAAAAACAGTACCAATTTAAAGGTTGTGAACTGTTAAAATGTGCAACCAAACTTAAAAAATACATTAAATAATGAGTAATTCTACCCATAAATTTCTCTAATAACATATCTTCTGGAAACGATAGGGATCGAGTCCTTTTAAGAATCAGTCTAATAGATTTTTCAGAAGTGATGCAATAAACACATTGAAAAAAATAAAAAATATATAAATTTTAATTAAATATATTTACATGTTGAAGTACTAATTCAAAAGTAGTAACTAAATCAGTACTTGTTCAAAACTATTTATTTTCTGAATTTAACAGGGCTGATTGCAGGGTTGGGCCCCAGTTTTTTTTTTTTTTTTTTTTATAATAATAAAAACATTTGAAAATATCCACAATTTTGCCCACTTTGGGTTTTTTTTTAAAAATTTTATACGAAAAAAAAAAAAAAAAAAAAAATACTAAGCAATTGAAACACATTTTTTTTTTCATTTATATATAACGAAACAATTTACATAAAAAATGAGTTTTATTTTGAGTTATAATTTTTACAAACAGAAGATTTACCATTATATTTACATTTAGATACTGCAAAAGTGCAACAACTAAAAAGTTTGGACTTGTGCACAATACAGATTTATCACAATAAAATGCAAAAATATATATTTTGTAAATAAAGACACAAAAATGTACAACTGTTAATTTACAATAAACTAATTAGTTAATTAGTGCATACAATGAAGGCAGGAAAAAGAAAAGAATCATCAACTTTTGCATGTTTGTTAAACATACATTTAAAAAAAAAAAAAAAAAAACAGAAATTTTAATGAAATAATTACATATTTCACACGCACACATTAAAACAAAAAAAAAAAAAAAATTCAGGTAGAGTCAAAATATTGATTATTTTGGAAACTGACAGCAAAAATTATCCCTAACTTCAGCATTTATAATAAACGTAATTCCTTTTTTTTTCTTTTTAAGAGTAGTGAAATAAACCCAAAATCCCCCAATCAAAAAAATTTGCTACCAAAAGAGCAAGTTTTATTTTACACTATAATAATCTTTTATTTGTGGAACCAACTTTGAAAATACAGTATAGAATTCGTAATCCAGAATGCTCCCAAAACCAGAATGTAAAATACCAACTACCAAAATTTTTAATTATCATAAAATTTAAGAATAAAAGTTATACAATAGCAGCGGTCAGAATTATACTATATTTAATGCAACGGTGTTACTCTGAGGAAATATGGTGAGCACATAATTGTACAAATAATTACTGAAAATTTTGCAAATTTAGATTGGGAAATGAATTTTTATGGTATTTTTTAATAGTTATTACACACTAATAACAGAAAAATATTTTGTAGAAGATGTTGTTGCAGAGGGCAACATTGTTTCCAGACATGTTAAAATTAATATTGCTGTCCCTGCATGTATGGCCCTTCATGACATTTTTAATATGCACTACTATCAAAAAACGGGCACCATTGCAGCATTCGAACTTCTATATGGTTTTCCAAACAGATTTTGCTGCAGGAAGAGACCATACAGAAAAATCATGCAGTTTTTAAATCAGGAGTGATTGTGTGCAGAATTTTTTGTCTATATATTTTCTGATATCAAGATTTTTTTCAGTTTATTTTTCAGTGACTGTTAAGAAAGAAATCTGTTATTTTGTTGAAATTTAAGTCCCCCCCCCCCTTAAATTTAGTAGTATTCTTTTATATTTACAAATATGTATAACCAAAATTTATTGGGAGGGGGGGGGGATACAAACTATTTTAACTTCCCAAAGCTGATTATTTTGCTGAAAAATCAAAAATTACTGCTTTAATTCTTTTAATTTTTATTTTGCTGCAAATTCCCAAAATAACATAATTATTTTGCTGTTAATTGTAACAGAATTTTATACTACAATATAGGATCCATTATCCAGAAAGCTTGGGACCTGGGATATTCTGGATAAGGGGTTTTTCCATAATTCGGAACACTTTAATATATGTATAAAAATGGTAAAAAATAATTCCATAAATAGTAGTGATAAACATGAATAAACACTTTCATATAAACACTTTACCTATATATTTGTTCATTTAATAAATTATTTCTACAAAATAAAAAACATTCTTAATTAGAATTTTAAACTATAAATAATAGTAATAATAAATGAAAATAAATAAACATATATAAAGTTTAATTTTGGACCTGAGAATAAAATCCTTTCACTTGGATTTTGCAAACATTTCTATGATTTTTTTTTTTTTTTCCCCCTCATGATTTTTTTTTTTTTTTTTTTTTTTTTTTTTTTGCTCTGATACTAATTGTTTATAAATGTTTCAAAATTGTTATAACAATTGGGATTTCATGCATGTAACTTGGGTTGAAGAATAAAATTCATCTGCTATTGGCCACTTTAAGAAGTATGTGGTTCATCTGTGCATCCACTATAAATAACCATATGCGGTACCGCAACACCTTCTCTCTAGTAAAAAAGAAAAAACAAAGTATTAATAATTATGATAACTCATTTTTATGCCAATATTTATATATATATATATATATCGGGTGTCGATCCAGGCAAAAATTAGGACCCTGCTGCCCCTTCACAAAATTCAAATCCATAAAATGGGCCCCTTCACAAAATTCAAATCCATAAAATGGGTCCCTTCACAAAATTCAAATCCAGAAAATGGGTTCCTTCACAAAATTTAGATTTATAAAAGTAATACTTTTGTAAAATTTTTTCCATGTTTACAGTATTATTTTTAATGAGTGTCTATACTTGTTTAATAAAATGCTACTAACTTGATATTAAACATTAGACAGAGTAACTGCTAAGATGAAAGGTTTCTAGCGACAATTCCCCTTTTTTTTTTTTTTTTTTTACAAAAACATTTTGGTTTTTCACAAAAATGGGCCCCAAAAATTAAAACCTGGATCAACCCCTGTATATAAAAACTTATCAGTTTTACAGCAGTGATATTGAGATATAAGTACTGTGAATTCAAGTTAATACATTTTTGTTAACTTTTCCAACCCTCAAAATATGTAAACAATTCGTGATAAAAGTCTCCCCAAGTGCTAGCTTGTACCTTTTGGTGCGAAGCAAAAAGTTGACGAAATTTCTCTAGAGTTAATTTAAATCGCCTCAGCAACAATTCCTTAAGGGCCCCTCTTCACTCACCGCTGCCGGAAGCCGAAGCTAATGTTATTAATGGAAAATTTTTCTTTACAAATAACTTATTAACTAATACATATTTTAAAATTCTGTTTTCACATTCAGAAAATTTCCAGCTGTTAAATTGACGGACCTTTTTTAAAAAATTATTTTTTTAATTTTTTACATTTTATTTTGAAGCTGCAAAGTACGAATTTTCAATATGTGAATTTTTTTCATTTTGCAATTTCAAAATAAAATATGAAAAATTAAAAAATACATTTTTAAAAAAGATCTGTCAATTAAACAGTTGGGAATTTTCTGAATGTGAAAACAGAATTTAAAAATATGTATTAGTTAGTAAGTTATTTGTAAAGAATATTTCCCCATAGAATAACATTAGCTCGGGCTTCCGGTGACGGTAAGTGAAGAGGGCCGTTAACATATTTATATTTGTATACCTTATCTTCCGGTTCTCGCGCAATTAATTAATTTATTTCATAAGGTAAAAGTGCAAGAAGATGCGTAATCCACTCTTCTTCAGGTAAAGAAACACGACGGGCTTGTCTTTCGAAAAGAATTAAATAAAGATTTATATCTTCTTTCATGTAATACTTTTGCATGAAATTTCGGAATTCTTTACTTGGATTTCTCGTTTCGCTATCTTCAACCCTAGTTTGTCTATTTCTCAACCCTAGTTCGGTCTCGACTTCATTCTTTCAAGTTCAAATTGAATTGCTCCTTTTCTGTTCTTCAATTACTTCTTTCCTAGCATTCATAATTGTATTTAACCTTTCTTTACAAAATTTCTCATCGTAGTCTTTGCCTTTGAGAATAGCATTTTTAAAATAAATTATTCTGAAATCTGGCTGAGCCGCTATACCTAGGTCGTCAGCTAATATTTTTAAATCCTCTTTAATAGCCCTCGCTAAATATACCATTTTAAAATATTTTTTTGAGAAAAATTATTATTTAAACGAGAAAAAAATAATTTAAGTTACTATTATTAATTTTCTTTTAATATCTGTATTAAGCCAAATTATTAAAGGAAATTAATTATACCTTCCCTAAAATCGATATCAATAATATACACCGACTGCTTAAACGAAAAATTCTAAATAAATCAAATTACTAGAAAAATAAACTAAACTACCTCTGCGTAACATAATTGAGTATGAAAACACAAATAAATAAATGCGTTTAACTCTTAAACATAAAACAGCATTGATTTAAAAAAAAAAAAAAAAAGTATTTTAAAATATATCTCATACACACGCATATAGATTCATAATAATCAGTTTATATATATATTTTAAACGAGAACAATATTTAATTTATGCTTCGCATACCTTAGTAAATCTTTACTGAAAAAGAAAATATTATATCTATAACAGAATGATTAAAAATGTGTTAGGAATAGGAAATTATTTTAATCATCAAAAGCAAAAAAAAAAAATAATAATAATCTGGTGTGTCACTCGCACGACTTTCGCTTACCCTGAAATTTAATACTATAAATACAGGTTGCAGAATAAAAGGTAAGATAACGAGAACTGTTATGTAAACCTGTGTTAAACAATTCATATTAGGCTTCTGAAAAGTTTTATATAATTAGTTCTGTGTGAGGGGGGCTACCGTCCCCCTCAACCCCCCCGTTTCATTAATGCACCTACATTTATATAGAATTTAATTCGGTTATTAAAAAATAATTCTGTTTTTAAAAATAATTTATTAAAATTATTATTTAAAAAAAATATATTTTATGATAATGCAGACGATTTCCATATTAGAGAAGTAGTATAACACCAAATATAAAAAAAAAAAAAAAGTCCATTTTATTCTCAATAAAAAAAATAAAAAAAAAATTTTTTTTTTTCGTTAAAAGTAAAAAAAAAAAAAATCGATAACTTTGTTTTAAATTATCGCAGATCGATGGTTCAACCATTCGTTTTAAAGGTATTGCTATTGGCGAGCTCTTTTGAAAGATACCCATCATGAAAATTCACTCCCCTCGATGGGGGACTCCACCCCCCAGAGGGGGGGGTAGGCTCTTACATACACAATTTTTTTTTCCCAGTTAACTGTCTCTATTACAAAAAATATATATTCGTTTCATTTGGTTTAGTGCAGTCTATAGACGTTAAACTCACTTGCAATTTCCCCCATAGAGACGTAATGTATTAGAATTCTCTTGATTGTCCCTGTACACGAACCAGTTGCTTGATCTTAACGAAAAGCCTACTGTAGCATCCCTATATAATACACATTTAGAATACCAAGTTTGAACTTTCTGCCATAATTTGTTTTAGATATGCTGATAACAGACAGACACACACACAGACCATTTGCTAAAAACATGACATTCGTGTTCAGGGGACCTCAAAACAATATGTGTGATACATATATGATATAAACAATATACTATAGATATAAACAATATGTGTGTAAATATAACAAAATCTCGTGTTCGAAAATTTGACCCAAAAATAATACTTTCTCTTCCTTATGGGTAAGAGAAAGTAAAAATCGGCAATGCAATCGATAAAAAATAAAGAACAAATAAATACATGTCTCTCTCTCAAGAAAATTTCACCAAACAGATTTCAAGACAGAAAAATAAATAAATAAATAAATGCTTTACTGTAAAGTAATAAGTTATAAAGTAATAAGTATATATTTAAGATAAACAAGAATAAAATTTAGGATATGATAACAGAAATAATCATTCTCTTCTTTTTTCCCTTACTCGTAGCAGTACACTCAGGCGATCGTCAGATTAATTATTTGGGAGAACACAGAAACATATACAAAATAAACGTCAGTTACTTTAAATCGAAAGTATTTTTTGCTATTTTAAGGAAACATAATTTCTGTTATTAAAATAATACTTTTCCAAGGATATGTTTTAAATTATAATTAATAAGGATAAATAATCTTATACTCTTTTAAAATGAAAGTATATTTGAATAGAATTAATTATTAAGAACAAAATTACTCATTTAATACTAGAATAAATATTCCATAAGAAATTTCAACTCCTAAAAACAATTCAAAATTTTTAGAAAACACTTGATTCTATATAAAATATTCAATAATTTTTAAAAAAAGAACAATTTTTTTTATTTTTTCCGAAGGTCAAGTGTATGTGCACTTAAAAAATAAATGAACGACGATAATTTAGTTCAAAGATTTAACCTCAGAAAACAAGTATATTTACTTTAAAACATTCAGATAAAAATTCTTAAATATTCTAAACTTGAGAATATATTATAGTTAAGTTTTATCAGAAATATGACAAAGACAAAATAAATAAACACAATATTTATTAGTTTATAATTTTCCTTATCCTACTATTAAAAACAATAAATAACTTACTTATACAGATACCGAAGAAATTAAAAAGAAATGTTCTTGAAAGTGTTCTAAACACAGCTCAGAACCAGGGTGGCTCCTAAATCAAGTCAGAATCCGAGAGATTCTATTAAAGATGCTGAGCAAGGACGATTTCCACAGCGGGAGAACACATTCGCTTTTCAAGCATGGCTGGTAAAACAAAAATAATAAAATCGAAATTGGCCGACCAGTTCATCGTGGCCAGATCCCCCAAATTATCTATGCGACGGTGGCGTCTAGGGATATGAATGATAAACGAGCCATTATTTTCGAAGACTGACATACATTTATTTAAACAATCACGAACGCACACACATATTAAATTTACATTTTACATTTTAAACAATAGCAATGATGCGACGCCAACACGCTTCGAACAAACAGCAAACACAAGGTTCTGCAAACAGAACTCTTTAGCAAAGCAAGCAACTTATTGGTCACGAGCATGGTCACGAGTCACATGACCCTTTTTCCTTTTACATCGTTGCCATTCACTCAGAAGAAATGTAATAAAACACATTTACATGAATATTCTAATAGATAAATATCCTACATATATATATATATATATATATATATATATATATATATGTGTAAACAAGTATGTTGTGGCTACCGTAAGACTTTCTTCTTTGTTTTCTAATACAAATTCATTCACTACAAATAATTTATTAAAACTATTATTTATTAAAATTATCTACCATAATGAATACAGGCGATTTTCATCTAAAACTGACACAAAATATACAAAGACAGTTTTATTCTCTATAAATATTATGTTATAAAATGAGTTTTCATAATGGCTATCTCAACTATCAAGTTTTGTACAATTATACACCATAGAAGTCGAGATACAACTTTCCCGTTCTCGGGGAAAATGGCAGTATAGCAGCGCCACCTATTGGCCGATATGCATCCAAATTGAATCAGCATAATGTTTCATAACTGTCTTTTCACGTATCAAATTTTGTTTTATTATACCCAATAGAACCGGAGATATCCCTTTCACTTAAACTGTGAAAATTTCTGTATAGCAGCGCCACATGTTCAGTTATTGGCACCAAAAGTGGACAGACAAGTTATGTCAAGGTACATCCATATATAAATTTATGTGCAAATTTGTGCAGTAATTCCTGGGATATACAGCCTTCCTTTAAATTGTAGAAATCGCTGTATATCAACGCCATCTGTGGAGCGATGGACACCAAAAGTCGATAAGCACTAATTTTGGTCAAAGTGCATTTACATATACATTTATATGCAATTATGGACGGTAGTTCCAGATATACAGTTGCCACAAAATTTTCGTCACACACACACAGAGACAGACTGATATTTTCTAAAAATAATCAAATCTAGTTCTGGAGCTCTCAAAATGTGTAAATCTATCAAAAACCGAAAGTCGAAAATTTTTACGAATCGAATACTTTCTTCTATTGAATATAGAAGAAAGTTAAAGAAAAAAAGAAAAGTAAATTGTGAATTTTTTTTATTTTCTAGAACGTAAATGCGAAGTTGTACAGTATTTCTTTCATTTATATATTTAAAAATAGTCGAGAAAGATTTAGAATTTTCTAATTTTCGTACAGTTTGTACAAAAGATACGAATTAGTTTCGTTAAAGAAAAGAAAACGGATCCAGATATAAATACGGATCAATTTTTCTGGTGGATATCCGCGGATACGGATACGAATATATACGGAGCTCCGATACACAGTATGTTTAAATCTTTTATATAGTTATAAATATGCCTACAACTTTATGTTTATAATTATAAGAAATATTTTGAAAGATGTTCTCAAGTCGATCAGACTTGTTGAAAACTAAACCCGAGCGCGACCAGCAAGACAGATAATTTTGTCAACCCGACCCGACGGGTAAAATCGTGTTACCCGACCCGAACCTCATATCTTGAAACCCAATTTCAGTTTCAGACGAGCAACTGACTGGAAAATTCTGTTTACATTCCCAAGCGGGACAGTTACGTTATCAAAGCTACCGGAGTGGCTTGAGGGGGGGGGGGATGTCATACAACTACGGGGAGGAGTGGTTAGAAGGTTCTAGATTGAAATTACTACTTTGGAACTGTATAATGTAATAAATAACAGTTCGCTTCATGCGATAATAAAATAAGTTTAAGAACTGAGAACAAGTTAATAAATTTGGAATTAGTGAAACATTTAGAAAATTAATTAATTAAAAATTAATTAGGGAGCTGTCGGTGGATTAGTGGGAGATAGAATCATTTAAGTGTGTAAAATGAGGCTTTAATTTTAAGGGAGCTTTTAATTATATTACATATATATGAGTAATTAAAAAACATATAATATATATAATCATATTAATTTTACTTCTAAAATAATTTGTTGAAAAGCATAATGCGATGTAAAAATTACGAAGTGAAAACTTCTTTAGGTGCAATTTACACATTAATTTATTCAGAGTGATTCCTTTTGGTCCTATGTTAAAATAAGCTTACTCGTTTTATAAAGTCGTGCATATTAATGCAACAAAACACGTAAATTGATTTTATTCTAAGCTAAGTAAACAAATCTCTATTGCAAAGTTCAGATGAAGGTCTTCCAAATCCAGAAAAATGATTTTAAAGGATGAAGTCATATTAAATTGACTAGAGTGGATGGGGTAGGGTTTTACGGTTATTCCTCATTAAAAGTTATATTAAACTGATGTGTAGAACTGGATGTTCATATTCAGGAACGAAAAATAATTCCTATACATTGTAGTCTATGTATAGAATTTCTAAGAGTACATTATTAACCTCATTTGTTTATTTGAATTAAAGATAATAAAATTAACATATGCTTTTGAGTTGCACAAAAGCTTGTCTTCTGTATAAAATTGGAGGTATAGCATTAGTGTTTTGTGTTCAGGGTTACTCGAAGAATTCAGATGCATTACAGGTTACGAATGATAAGCTTGAAAATGCATATTTAATTGTATTACGTCATTTTTATTTATTTATATATATTATTATTTTTTTTTTTTTAGTGCTTTGTACAGTATATATACAATATACAGGACCACGTGCAAGGCTTAGTTAGAAGAAGTCAAATCCATTATTTTCTGTTGGATATAATCGATAGGGATATTTTTTAAAATATATGCATTACTAAACAAATGTACACTTCAGTTATCTCAAAAATAAGCACTTATTTATCTATTTATTTTAAATTTGTGAGTGCTGGAAAGACCCTAAAGTAATTCTAAGAACAGAAACAAAAATCAAATTCGAACTACACCGAAACTAAACCTTGACCAACACTTCTTTCCCAGTGAAACAAAGAATTCACTGGTTTAAACATTCTTCTTTTCATCATTATCACATGCATTTATCTCCCATACATGTTCGTGAAAGCTCAGAGACCAGTGGTATGTTGATGTTGGGTATTTAGGCCGATTGACTTTTCGAGGATCCTAGGCCTATTGATTGGGTAATCGAACCGGGGTCTTAGGCCTGATGGGAGTACCCTCCGTGAGGGGGGGGGGTCATTCTAAGCGGTCTTAACCCGTATTTACGCGAGTTTCTGAGAAAGCCACAGAAAACTTCGAACGGCTAAGTCGATAAGCACGACATAGGATTGAATCCGGCACTCCCCTTCTATCAACTTTGAGCGCAGAACCGCTCGGCCATTGGTGTGTGTGTGGAGGGGAGGGGGTCTTGGGGTCTAATAAAAAAACAAAACGTGTACCATTGTTTCCAAAAAATTAGATGTTTCTAAATCTATGTTCGTATGTCCCTAACATGATGAAGCTGACGAAAATAGTCTCAAAAGCCCCACAGTTAGCAATACTTTAAAGATTATACAATAAAATTTTTCTAAGAGGTCCATACACCGTGGTACATGAAATTAGCTTTTTACGGAGGTGGCCTTTTAATAGAGGTTATTCAGAAAATTTAACTCTGAGAACAAAGTGATATTCAAATTTACATAATCTGTCTATATATGTAATGTAAAAAGAAGCATAGAAAGAGCTTTTACTAATTAATTATCAAATTAATTAAAGTTTAATAAAAAATAACTATGTACAAATATTTACATTAATGACCACATAGGTCCAAAAAACATATTATAAATCCACTTAGGATTCTATATCATCAAAGAATCTATTTTCTATAATAATAAAAAGAAAGGTTTGTCTGTCTGTCTGTTCTTCTATACGTTCAGCCCCTGCCCCTATTGAACGCAGAAGTACAAGAATTGACATACGGATGCTCTGGAGCCTTTCCGAGGTCCTCTTCAAAACAGAATTTAAAAATTTTAATTAGTTCTGGAGATATTAATTAAAATGTCGACTCATGTCTAATCAGAAAGCGATCTCAATGACTGAGAATTCACCGCGATTGCATAAAAATAGATATATTAACGGAGTTAAAAGCAGAAAAAGTGTAAAATAAATTAGAAATATTAGTCTAATCGTTACGAATTTGGTACCAAATGAAAGGGACAATTTTTCTGAATCTAAGAGTGCAAGCGGCTTATCTGTACAACAATTAGATTTTTTTAAAAATTAACTAAAGTGTGAATTTTTTGTGGCAACATCATTTCAAATGCCAGACTATTGTCTGAGATGAAAAAAGGAAATGATTGTAACCGATTAAGATGTCACGTGTTTTATAGTGGGGGGGGGGGGGAATTGCAATTTTCAATTTTTTTCAAATTTTCATTCACGTTACATTTGAGTTAATATTCGGCCTAGACAGCATACTATAAAGCTACTATTCAATTTTCATGAAATTATGTGAATAAACAAAAAAATTACATTTTTATTGGGAATTATATTTATCACGACTCATGTGACCAAAATACAATGTAAGATTAAGTTTTGTTTAATATTTTGCAGTATTTTAAATTGAGATATGCCGTTGAAATTTCGTAATATTTGGTTTTAACGGCCGATAATCCGATTGTGAATATTTTTGAAAGTGTAGAATTATTAGGAAAGGCATGAGGGGGAGGGGGGCAGAAAAAAAAAAGAGTTACAGCGTTTGAAATTGGTATTATTAGGTTTTAAGGCAAGATAAATCAATTGCGGATATTTTCAAGTGTAAAATTATTAGAAGGGACGGAAAGGGTGGGGGGAGGGGCAAAAATGTATAAAGGGAACGGTTGTTTCGGAGAAAACGAGGGAAAACACAGAACGCTTTTATTCTTTTATATTTTGCAGAGTTTCGAATTCTGATTTCCCGTTCACATTTCATACTATGGATTTTTAACAGTATTTAGTCCGGAATTACGCAAGTTTCGGAGAAAACCACGAAAAAGTCAGACATAAATCGTTTTATAATAGTGTTTATATCATTTTTGTATCTCAGCTTCTAATTAGCATAATTTCAAAAGTAATATGTCATTTTAAAACTTATTTAAATTGAATTTCAAGAGTAGACGCCACAAATCTCTGTCGTCTTCCATTAACCGACTACCGTAGGTAATGGAATTCGAGATTTCACGTGATTTACATGTTTTAAGGTGTCCTGATTAGGTTTTCTTTTCTATCTCAACTAATAATTAAAATAACTTTATAAGTAATATATTATTTAAAAGCTTTGTTGATTTGGAATTGAACAGTAGATTACAGAAATTTCTACCGCCAGATGGCGCTGTAATATTTTAAAATTTCAATATTTCGAATTCTAATTATGATTAAATTATTTTTAATACATCATTCGAAAGATATTTTAAAGTACTTTTATATTATCGAAAGTGGAATTCGAGTTTTCACCCGATTTACACGTTTCGAGGTATTCTGTTCAGATTTTCTTTTGTATCTCAGCTACTAATTAAAATAATTTCATAAGTAATACACCATTTGAAAGCTTTGTTGATTTGGAATCGAACAGAAGATTACAGAAATTTCTACCGCCTGATGGCCCTGTAATATTTTAAAATTTCAATATTTAAATTCGAATTCTGATTAAATTGTTTTTAATTCATCATTCGAAAGATATTTTAAAGTTCTTTAATATATCGAAAGGGGAATTCGAGATTTCACTTGATTTACACGTTTTAAGGTGTCTTGATTAGGTTTTCTTTTGCATCTCAGCTAATTGAGTTAGACTTTTCAAAATCGGTATATGTAGGTTAATTAGGAGGGGATGGAAGGGCGGGGAAGGAATAGGCGCGCAGCGCTCACGGGACTGCGGTGCCGAAGGCAGTGGGGACCCGGTCCAACTTTTTATCCGATGAAAAATGATTTTTAAATTTTTTTTTTTCTTAAGAATAACAGTTTGATTTCAGAAGGAATATGAGCGTGCAGCGCACGTATATCTTCACACGTGTGCGCATGGGTCTGCTCTGGCGAAGGCAGTGGGGACCCAATGCGAACTTTTACCCGATGATTAAAGATCTTTCTAAAATTCCTTTTCTTAAGAATGAAAGTTTGTGAGTAATAACGTGGAATTTTGTGAAATCATAAGGATGGTGAAGGAATACGCACGCACAGCGCACGGATCTTCGCTGCCAAAAGCAGTGGGGACCCAGTGTGAGTTTTCATCCGATCACAAATGATTTTTTTTTCTTTTTCCTTTTTTTAAGAGTAATATTAATGAGTAATAATATTCAATTTTGAGAATTCTTTCATTAGAGTGGTTCATTTAAAAATACTGACCCACTAGCGGGCGAATGCAGAGGGGACCCGGTGTAAGTTTTTACCCGATCAAAAATGATTTTTTTTTTTTTTTTTTTTTTTTTCAAGAATAAAAGTTCATGAGTAATAACATGGAATTTTGAGAAATCATAAGGGTGGTGAAGGAATACACGCGCGCAGCACATAATTAAAAAAAAAAAAAAAGAACAGTTCTCTGAGTCATCCTGGCGACAGATGTCCGTCTACTACATGATGCAATCTCTTTCGATGTTTCGAATGCACTTGAGTATAGATTTTTTTTTCTCTTTTTTTTTTCTTCTACATATTAGTTTTAAAATATTTTAATGTTAGTTTCCTTGAACTTTGTGTGATTTTTAAAAAGATTTTTTTTTTTTTTTTTTAAATACATTGGAACAAATTTTGCTGCTTAGTGTCATTTCTCAGTGGAAAGATATTTCTATTTAAGTTTACGTGCAGGGAATACAGATTTCAGTCTTTTTAATTTTAGTTGGGGTAAAAAATTAAATGTCTGTTTTCAAAAAAAAAAAAAAAGAAAAGAAAAAAAAAAATACCTCTTTTTCTATCTGTTATTAAAAATTGCCGTGCTCCTTTGCTATCGTTTCATGTCATACTTAGAAAATTATTTATTAGATTTAAAAATACAAAAACTGGGATTAGTATGGCACAAAGTTCTTATAAAAAATATGCGTTTCCCAAATAACTTTAAGCGCAATTTTCTTTTTCAGAATTAATGAAACTGACACTATACCGCGAAATTCGATGGGTTTATTTTTCGATTTCGGTTGACTAACTCAAGTTGTCAGGAGACAAAAAATAAATAAACAAATAAAAAAAAAAAGATTAAAGAAAAAAAAATAATAATGCTGAGCTTTTGGACTAGCCAAACAAATTTTTCTTAGTCAATTGACAAAATAGGAATAATTTATTTTTATTCTCTCATCTGACTAACCGGTCCAATTTGAGGAAAATGAAAACTGTACCTGGGAAATTAGTCATCTGACAAGTTTTAGAGCCAAAACGGATCAACAGACGAAACACATTAAAGATACATGGTAAAATAAAACGATTTTTGTGTCTCATGACTAAATGGGATTGTCAGGTAGTGTTTTGATTGTTTAAAATGTTGCGTAATTTTGTGCAAATTTGTCAATATACTAGGAAAACGTGTACTATGACAAAGATAACACGTTTCTTGACAAGTTTCGATTTTTCATTTTTCTGTGTGTATGTGTATATATGTATATTATAGGAACATTAAACCTCACCCACCCACACATATGTATATATACACTGAGAAAAAAAAATATACCGCATTCATCTCGAACGAATAAGTAGTCATTTTCTAAATCCTCAAACTAGAAATATAGATTTCTGAGTTATGCGTATAAGGTAAACAAATAACCTGAATAGACAAAATGATCGAGAATTTCTAGTCTATACATTTCTAGACGGTTAAACAATCTTATGAATACTATGAATATTATGAATCCTTTTTATTGCGAGAAATTCTCGCTTGATTTTCTAGAATTGGGTCATAAACAAAGATTATAGTTACTAAAACTCGCTTCTTGTGTTCGCATTTATTTGCAGAGATTTTTAAATAAGTTTGATCTCTATAATATACACAAACACTCTAGAATTCTAATACGTTTTTCTAGAAATCGCTTTAAAAGAGGATTAGAGTTGATAAGGATGACATGGAACTATTTTTTCTAGAGCCACAATTTAGATCCTAGATGTCAGTTACAGAATTTTTCTCAGTGCATACGCACACATATATGACTTAAACAGAATCTTTTCAGTTATTTTATTATTTCACATTAATATATTACAAGTATATAATTATATAAGGTTTATTGTGTAAATAGGACCATTAAAAAAAGTTATACTTTGTATTAAAAATAACAAAGATAATAAATATTTATTATAAAATTCGTTTATAGCGAAAAATTGTCATTTCTTTCAATCTTGATAAATTGAGTCGTCTCCCAAAGTAGCTTAACAATTAATTTACCCAACAATAGATTTAGCACTTTCACGTAAAAGACCTGAATATTAAATATAAAAAATAAACAGATTTAAATAAGGTTTATATAGAAAGCAAATATAGAAGGGAGAGTAGATATGGATGAGACATCAGCAATTATGTGTAAAAAAACATTATTAGGTTTTCATTTCTTTAGAAATCGACCTATTGCAATCGCTTCGTTTATCTATCTATCTATCTATATGAATACAAAATGGAAATTTTGTAGCACTATAATTTCCGAAATAATACTCCAAATCAAATCAAATTTGGACAACTTATCTTATAAACATCTTAGAGAAATTCTTTAATTAACAAGGAAACATTCAAAAGGTGTCGTCTTCAAAAAATATTGAAAAAAAATTATGTTATTCTACTCTTCCTAAAACACCAGAAAGTGAAAAAATTATCGGCTGAAATGAATTACAGCGACCACAAAAAATTATCAAAATTAAGCATATTTGGCGATGTCACATTGTTAGGCGATTGATTTTGAGTACTTGGCGGAAAAAAAAAAAAAAAAAAAGGTTCTGTTCGTACACGGCAATCTCGGTGCCAGCGAACGGAATGCGTAACAGCGCTAAATCGCCAAATATGCTTAATTTTGATAATTTTTTGTGGTCGATGTAATCCGTTTCAGCCGATAACTTTTTCACTTTCTGATGTTTTATGAAGAGTAGAATCACATATATTTTTTTCAATATTTTTTGAAGACGACACCTTTTGAATGTTTCCTTGTAAGTTGCACCATCATTTTGTTTTTAAGTGGAGGTCACTTGAAAATTTTAATTACATATTGTAAAAAACGTATTTAAGACCGTATTTGCTTGAATTTTGATGTATGCATAAACCATTATAAGGGTTTCAACCAAGTGTATTAATGAACATTTTACGTCATTTTTAACAATGTGACGGATAACTTAAATTAAGCGGGGCCACCTGAAATCAGGCTACCGCTTGAAAATTTACCATCATGATAGCCTCCGAAATAATACTCCAAATCGAACCAAATTTGGAAAGCTAAGTTATCTTATAAATATCTTGGATGACTTCGTCATCCAAGTTGCTGCGACATTTCGTTTCCAAGTGGCAGATTCTTGAAAAATTCGAATCCACATTGTAAAAAGCGTATTTAAGACAGAATTTGCTTGAATTTTGGAGTATACAAAGAACATATAAGGCTCTCAAGCAAGTTTATTAATGAACTTTAACCGCTATTTTATATCTTAAACTAGCAGACCCGGGCACGCGTTGCAGCGGCTAAGTAATACGTTGATAATTTGATAAGGTATATAGTATTTCCCCACAACTGGATTTGGCGAATTTTTTTTTTTTTTGGGCGCCTTTTTGAACGATAATGAAGTCGTTCTGGATTCTTTGCAATAAAATATGGTAACCTGCATGCTTTTATTTTAGATTTATGATTTACCTTATGATTTTATCATTTATGATTTTTAGATTTATGATTTAGCCATAATCGCCAAATCCAGTTTGGGGAAATACTATAGTTGTTACCCACAACTATAACTTATAATATAACTTCAGTAATTATATTAGGATAATTATAACTTTAGTAAATCCCCACAGCTGAATTTGGCGATTTTTCTTTGGCGCCGTTTCGAACGATAACGAAGTCGCTCTGAACTGTTTGTGATATAATATGGCAGCCTATATGTTGTTTATTTTGGATTTATTATTTTATGTTTTTGATTTATGATTTAGATTATCATTTATGATTTATGATTTATGATTTATAGATTTATGATTTAGCCATAATCGCCAACAAAAAATCGCCAAATATCGTTGTGGGGATATACTGATTAATATATTACTTAAAAGATTAATATATTTTAACGAAGTGGTGAGAAGATTCTGAGTATGTTAAAATTTTAATAGTAAATTCAAGTTAATCAAGAAGGAAAGCATTGAGGATTAAGATAAGAAAATTGCAAGATTTTAAGATCGCATTTTCAGCAATAAATATGAGTCAAAATTTAATGCAAAATACATATATAAATCACAAATTTAATCAGGAACGTTAAATTGGTAATTTATTAAAGAAAAAGTAAAGAAAAATAAGAGAAATAATTAATTAAACTTTCGAACATTGATCATATAGATTAGCGTTACAAAACAAATAAACAGACTTAAACTCTTCCAGACTTTTAAATAAGTTTTAAATTAAGTTTTAAAATTTAATGTTAAATAAAACAGACTTTTAAATAAGTTTTAAAATATTGAAATGGTTACTTTTTATTTAGAACATTATGTATAGATCACAAATTTCTTAAAGAAAACGAAGTGATACAGATTAGAATAATGCAACAAAAATTGAAAAAGCAAGGTTATGTCGTAAATAAATTTTAACACACGTGTCACGTGAAATAAATTGTAGCATATACATAATGTATCTGATATAAGATATTAACATGTTGCAGCGGAATAAATTTCATATCTATCATCCTTGGCAGAAAAAAAAATAATATCGCTAAATTATCTGGCGCACACATTTAATTCCTTTCAAAAATCATGGTTATTTTAACAACTTATATTAAGAGAGTAATGAATAATATGAAACAATATTTCGCACAATACATATTACGAAAATATACATCTAGCTTGTATATTTTCGTGTTACGTTTTTGATCGCCAAATACGAAAAACTCCAAGGACGACAGAGCTTTGAAATTTAAAATTAAAATTTTGTCAATTTGACAGCAAAATAACTCAATCTAACGTATGCACATGATAAATAATACATATCTATTCAAAAATATGGGGATTAAAATCCGGAAATAATTTTCCTCGTTTTTTAATAATTTTTTACAAAAAATACAATGGGCGATTAACATAAGAAATCTTTTTCTTGATTTCACAGACGGTCAGTGACGTCACACTTCGCTTGTGTATAACTACATACTTTATCAATGCGAATAAAATCTTTAAATTGATTATGACGTCAATTTTCGTGAGATGTATAATTCATAGAATAATAATAAAGGAAGAAGGAGCGTAAGTGTTTTGGTTTCGGTTTTTAAAATCCAGGAATGCCGGGTATAGGACTGTAACAGTGCTTCCATCTGATTGGTTGGCGACTTGTTGGCGAGATTTTTGAATCGTCTTGTCTCTCTGGCAATCAGTCTGCGAGGCAGCACCCACAACAAACAGCAATAAATGCGCTGAGGATGGGTGCCCTACTTCAACGTTGAGAGGAACTAAAGTAGCTTTCGCTGGCATTTCACTAGAAGGGGTTTGTAAGCATTAGAGTATTGGCATGCTCTTTCTTCCTTTATTATTATTCTATGGTATAATTTAACTTTTTATAATTTTTTGACGTTCACGTTTGATTAAATGTATTTACTTTTATGTCGAAAGAAAATGAACTCGTATTTTTTCTTTTTGGCAACAATTAAACTTATGGAACTCACAGATATTTTGGAGCAACTGTAACAAAGGTCTATAATTAACAAATAATTGCAATAAAACAATATTGTGACAATAAATTGAGATAAAAACTATCCTATCTCTCAAGTTGGACCAAACTGCACACAGTGTGCAAAATTTCATTAAAATCGGTTCCTTAGTTTAGGAGTTTATCGCGGACAAACATCGTGACACGTAATTTTTATATATATACAGATTAAACAATGCGACTCCAAACCAGGCTACCTCTTGAAAATTTAAAATCATGATAACATTCGAAACACTGAATCAATTTGAACCAAAGCTGGACAGTATTGGATGAATTCACTGGGCAACTTGTTCCGACATTTGTTTCTAAGTTGCGGTCACTTGAAAAAGTGCTATCACAATAAGTTTTTAAATACTAAACTGATTAGACCCAAAGTTGGATAGTGAACTTATGGTTGAAATATCTTGTATAAGTTCGCATGGTATTTTGCTCCGCCATATTGCATCGAAGTGGCGGCCACTTGAAAATTTGTTATCCTGATAACTTTTGAAATACTTAATGAATTCGAACCAAAGTTGTACCATGGGCTTATCATTCAAATATCTTAAATGATTTCGGTGGGCAAGTTGCTCCTCCATTTTGCTTCCATGTTATGGCCACATACAATCAGGCTGTCACTTGAAAATTTTTTATTACGATAACTTTTGAAATACTGAATTAATACGAACCAAAGTTGATTAGCCAACTTATCATACCTCGGACGATTTCGCTGGGAAAGTTGCTCCGCCCCAAGTTGCGGCCACTTAAAATCATACTGCCACATCAAAATTTGTCATAAGAATAACTTTTGAAATACTGAACTAATTCGAACCAAAGTTGGACAATTAACTTATGCTTCAAATATCTTGGATGAGTTCGCTGGATAACTTGTTCCGCCATATTGTTTCAAAGTGGCGGCCATTTGAAAATTTGTTATCACGATAACTTTTGAAATACTTAATTCGAACCAAAGTTGTATATTGAGCTTATCATTCAAATATCTTAAATGATTTCGGTGGACAAGTTGCTCTGCCATTTTGCTTCCATGTTATGGCCCGTAAAATCAGGCTGTCACTTGAAAAAATTCTTATCACGATAACTTTTGAAAGATTGAATTAATACGAACCAAAGTTGGACAGCTAACTTATCATACAAATGCCTTCGATGATTTCGCAGGAAAATTGCTCCGCCCAAGTGGCGACCACTTAAATAAGACTGCCACATAAAAATTTGTCATAGCAATAACATTTGAAATACTAAACTAATTCGAATCAAAGTTGGACAATGGACTTATCTTACAAATATCTTCAATTAGTTTACTGAGCAACCTGCTTCGTCCTTTTGTTCCAAGTGGCTTTCACAAATACTGAATTAATTCGAACTAAATTTGTAGAGTAGACTTATCTCACAAATGTATTTGATATGTTTGCCTGCTAACGTGGTCTGCCATATTGTTTTCAAGTGCCAGCCACTTGAATTTTGCAAATACACATAAAAAAAGAATGATTTGTGAATCTTATTTGCTTAAAACTCCATGTGTACATAAACCTCATAAATGTTTCCAAGTCCATTAATAATTTGTAGCCAATGTTTTGTTCCAAATGGGCGGATACTTGATAAGAAATAATCTGGTGTGTCACTCACATGACTTTCTTTTACCCTGAAATTGAATATTATAAATACAGATTGGAGATTAAGGAGTAAGATAATGAGTACTGCTATGTAAACCTATGTTAAAGAAATTCAAATTAGGCTTCAGAACAGCTTTATTTAACGAGTAACTCTGGGTGAGGGAGTTACTGCACCCTCAACTCCCGTTTCATTACTCTACCTACATTTATATAGAATTCAAATCTGTTATTAAATTTAAAAGTTCATTTAAAATTATGCGGACAACTTTCACACCAACATTCCTTTAAACTTATGAATCTTGATAAAACTTTTCTAGTAACAAACACGTTAACTTCAAAATGTAACATTTGGATTGGCTGAAATTATTTGTTTTAAATTTACTCTAACAGACACAGAAAAAGATCAAGCGTTAAAAATTTCATTTTGGTGTTTATGAAGCCTCAAAACGTGTAAATATACAAAAAATCAAGCGATGAATATTTAGCTTAAAAAATACATTATTTACCGTATGACTATGAGGAATTAATTTCAATTCCTGAGCAACTTTCCTGGACATGGTAAAATATTACAGTAAAACACTTCCACTAACAATAAAAAGGAATGCTATGGCTTAAATATTGGTAGCCCTGTATATCTTCTGAAAGTTATGTACACATCACATGGTGGACATAAATATAATCCTATTATAATAACACATGGCAGAACCTCAAGTACACTTCCATTAATTTTCAAGTATTGTCGCACTATAAACTAGTTTTTTTTGTGTATCCCTGTAAACGAATAGTGAATGATTTCTATACTATAGTCTACATGAAGCATGTTTTACGTATATAATATATATTTTTTCGTTTCATTTGGTTTGGTGCAGTCTATATATGCTAAACTTTGCTTACCTGCAATTTTCCCCGACATAATGTATTGGAATTCTCTTGGGTGTCCCTGTACACGATCCATTTGCTTGATCCCAAAGAAAAGTTTAGTATAGCATCCCTGTGTCACACAAATTTTGGAATACGAAGTTTGGACTTTCTGCTTTAATTTGTTTTTGAGATATGCTGATAACAGACAGACACACACAGACCAACCGCTAAAAACATGATTTTTGGAGTCAGGGGACCTCAAAACGTACAAATATAACAAAAGCTCAATTTTAAAAATTTGGCCCAAAAGCAATACTTTCTCTACCTTACGGGTAAGAGAAAGTAAAAAGAGATTATTCTATCCTTCTGAATGAGCGGAAAGGACTTGATTTATTTCTGACTGTTCCACCAGGAGAAGAGAGTTTAGCACCATACTTTTTACTATGAATAATTACAGTTTCAGAGTTCTGTAAGTTTATGTGACAAAAATTCTGCTTTACAACAATAAAAGTAAATTTTTATTTTATTTTCAAAGAAGTTTTCAATACCATTTATTAAAGTTAACAGAAACGTTTTTAATGTTTTATTAACCTAATAGCATACTTTTATGAATTAGCAGTGTTTAATTAAGTCTAAAAACAGTATATTTCTAGTAATAACGTATTTTATAGAAATGTTATGTATAATAGAAGGAATGCGACAGTGTGTCTTAGGGAGTGACAGGACATGTAAGAAAAGAAAAAATTAAGGAAGAATGAAGATTCTAATTGATAATCTTGAAGAAGGGGAAATTAAAAGACAAGCGAAAGAAAAAATGGAGAAGAAATTGCACAAGACGAAAGCCAAACAACGGAAAAAAGAAGATAGTATTTAATCTTGATAAAACAACTCATGAGGAATCAGTTATTTCTTTTCATGACAATTCCTGTTGATAGCATTAATACTGATGTAAAAGTAGACAAAAAATATAAAAAAGTTTACTTTAAGAAATAATGACCCAAATAAATTGGTTTGAATAATTTAGTGCTGATTCCTTTTTCCACAAAGAAATAAATTATTCACTATTGAAAGAGTTCAGGATAGGATAATGATATAGGGACATTTCAAATACTCTTTTTGGGGAAAACTGGAAAAGAAGGTGTCTGTTATTACCGATAAAACAGACATTATTATGAAGTTGTTCCCATAAAAAATGGCTGGAACGGTTGTCGGAACTGGACAAGAACGAATATATTTTTCATTTGATGTGGACTTATTAAAGTATAAAAATTTTGAATAAAATAGGTATTGTTCGTACTCTGAATAAACCTTATATACTATAGTGACACTCTGTCAATTTTTATAATATTTTTTAAAAATTATGTGCGTATTTTGACTTTCATAAGCATGTTTCTTCTTTTCTCATATAAAAGAGGGATGAGATATTTTTATAGCTATTACAATTGATTTATAAATCCTTTGTTTACTATATAAAGTAAGCATGTCAAAATGTTTCAATTCGTTATTCTAAAACATACAATGTTGTACCAATAAAAAATAATTTATAAAAAATATTTTTCTCAAAACTGTCCTATCTCTCTCTACTTTTCGCTACTTATTTCGTGAGGAAAAAAAATAGAAATAAAAGAGAAGAGATAGGTAAGTCATGCATCAAGCATAGATTTTTCCAGCATTATGCAAAAATAATTCTTTTGGAATTAGAGTGTGATAGAAAATATTTAAGCAGATGTTAATAAAAAAGCATAAAAATATTGAAAAATAAATGATGTGGTTTTGTAATTGCTATTGTACGTCTAATTGCTATTGTACGTACGAATGAACACGGACGGACTAACTGTTTTATTTAATTATTTGGTATTGAAATATAAACTTTTAAAGGAACACTACGTACATATATTCTTCAACGTAAATTCCTCTAATCTTTAAATAAATTAAGTTTGTGTTTAGCGTCAATCACGTTGAACCCGTGATTGGGTATTTTTCTTTTTCATAATAAGGGAGTTATTTATTTATACGCGAAAAATTATTAAAATTCAAATAAACGCTTACCAAAAATGAAACTTGTAAATTAAACTTCTTGTAAAACTGACATCAGTATTTTACTAGAACTATTTTATAGAACCAATGGTTCGTGTAGAGAGACACTCAAAACAATTTCCATACTTTGCAGTCTAATGGCTGAATATTTCAAAGCGCATATTAACATTCTTATATTACACAAAATATAATATATTAGCATGCGTTTGTCAGAAACAGGAAAGCATGACTTTCACAGAAAAGAGTATGAATAGCTTTAATATATTGTGTACAAGGTCATACAAAAAAAAAAAAAAAAAAACAGATATATTACAAACAATCGGTGAAAATGTGTTTTAAATTGTGTTATGGCAATTTTTAAATTTAACAAACATTAGTGCATTATTTAATGCACATATATAATATATAAGGCGAGACGCATTAAACCTTCGACGATAGCTTCAGGGACCTAAACCCAGTTCCTTCCCGAGCTTCGATGACTTTTTCTAGTCAGTTTTGATCTTTTATTTCTTCCGATGTTAGCCGTTTTATTTTTTTTCCCCCACACTTGACATTGTGATTTTTTTCGTTTTCATCCCACGCCTTTTTTCAGTGGATTTTTTACTCTTTTTTCCCGTTTTTCTATGAATTTTATGACGAATTTGATAGTATATATTGCTACTTAAAAGCTGTTATATTCATAACATTCAATCTAATGTAATTGATATGGGTGTTTCTTAAATTATGTTTTTTGAACAAATGTGGAAATTTACATTTCAATTATGCACTATTCGTACACACTTTATTATTAATATTACTTATTCATTCATTTATTTATTACCTTTAAAGTTGAAAAGCTCGATTATAAACAGATATTAGTGTGCAATTTTTTTTTTAATCTTTTGGTATTGAAACATTTACAGTATTTTATATTTTATATTTATAAGTAAATATAAAAGTGTCTGGATAATTTATATATTCCTCGAAGTTTTTGAATTTAAATGCTAATTTTAATTTTTTAAATAAATGTTCCTTAATAATACATTATAAAAGTAAAGAATATTAATAAAATTTACGAAAATATGTACAAATATTTAAAAGAAAATGTAAATTGTACAAAATATTACAAAATGTACAAGTATTACAAAATTATTTTACAAATTAAAACACTATTTTGCATTCTGAAATGAATGTTATTCGATAATACATTTAAAACAAATTATTAGTTTACTTCAGATGTAAATTATGGAAATATCACTCATAATATTCATTAACGACTGAATCATTAGATAAATGGACAATTTGTATTTGAATATATCATCATTCAAATATTAGTTATATTATTCAAATCATTCAAGCATCTGTTATTCAAATTACTTAAGCATCTATTAAATGTATTATTTACTTGAGTATAATTTATTGTTATATTTAAATGTATTTCGGTATGTATTTAAATAAACTAACAAATATAACAATATGAATACGATTTTGGAAATTGATGCTCAGTTGTTTTCTGAATTTTTTAATTTGAATTTTTTTATTAATACGAAATAATAAATCATTTCCTTCACTGCATTTTAACTCTGTTAAATTTTAAGAACGCACTTAAATTTAATGAAAATTCAAACAAAATTCATTTTTTAACTGAAAGTACGTTTTATTTAGCTACCGAATTTTCTTTTTGTTTTCTATGATAAATTAGCACTTTTAGCACTTTTATAATATTGAATAATATGTAAACATATTAATTATTCATTTTATTCATACTAACAAAATTGAAACTTCGCTTCGTCTGTACATCTGTTTGCTCACAGTATCTTCTAAAATGATTGACAAAATCCTTGTAACTGATATACATTATGTAGGTTCACTGTAGTGTCTTTCTTATGGAAAATAGCATAAATAACGCTACTATTCAGTGTACAAGAGATTATAAAAGCTCAGCTACATTAAGGTTTAAGAGAACGCTAAACAAAATGAAATGAATGTACAGTATTTAGATGCAGAAAAGCTTGTTTTCCATCGAATATTGTATAATTAGCATTGATTTTTTTTTTTTCTTTTTACAGGGCGACAAAAATAAACATACGAAAGTTATAGAAAATGCAAAACACATTCTTTATCTTTTTTTATTCTTTATTTTTTTTACTTGGAAAAACATTTGATTATATACTACCTAATTTTCTGTAGTTTAGTTTTAATATATCAACAAACACATCCATTAAGTAAGGCCGCCAAGTCACCTGGTCTAAATTGAAAAAACATAAAACTTTTTATTGTTACGAATGTGGACCCTTCAAAAAATTATCTTAATACAAACGTAATCTTCTTAGTTCAATGGCAATGAAATTCTTACCTCAGCAACAATTTGTTTTATAATTTATTTATCGCCGTACCAAACATGTTCATTACATTCACCGTCAGAAGTTTTGATCAATTCCACTTTTTGAATCATATTTCTTGTAAATAATGCTTAGAAAAATGAATTTATTGCAAATCAGAGATATAAAAAAAAAAAAAAAAAAAAAAAAAAAAATGCTTTTAGACATTTTTTATTTTGTTAAAAAGTATATAATGGAATGTATATAGGCTCTGTATGGAAACACTTTAGAACCGAAAAAATAATTTCCTCATGGATCCTATATTTAATTATTTTAAATAAGTAGTAATTCTGGATGTAAAAATTATGTTATTCGTTTTGATGAAACAAAATTGAAGCAACTATATTTAAACAAACACACTCATTGGTAAAAAAAAACAGCGGTATTCACATAAGGCTCTTAAACTTTTAAATTCATAAACTAAATTATTTACTCGGTAGTTTAAGAAATAGATGGACTTTATTTCTTTTAGGTTACCAGTCAATCAAATTATACTAATCGATCTAGCCATGATCTAATCATTTAGTTCACTAGCCACCCAAATAAAGTTTATCAACATTTTATTAATATTTTTCTATTTACATCCTACAGAAGCATGTCTTTATACGAAGATTAAAAGAGAAAAGGCTTAAATCACTAACACTAAGCTGTGACTAGTAAGGTTTTTTCACACCCATAAAAATAATCTATTAAAAAAAAAAAAAAAAAAAAAAAAAAAAAAAAAAAACTTTTAAAACCCAAATTCTTAATATAGCGTATCACATAAATCTTTTCAAAGTTAGAATAAAATTTAATTCGCAAAAATAAATAAATAAATAAATAAATAAATAAATAAATAAAATAAAATAAAATAAAAAATAAAAAATAAATTTTTTGTTTATTAACCAAAATTGAGGAAATTTGAACTGTGTTAAGAAAAGAGAAATTATTTCTTAAAATTCACTACAGATGGCAGTCCCACACGATTTCCTATAAATTTTGTGATTTCATTTTCTGATTAAGGGCCAATATCTGCAATTTAATTATTCGTTTGAGGCACCTCATTATTATTATTTTAGTTTATTATTTCTTTTATATTGTAACTGAATATTTCACTGATTTGGTTAATGTTTATGTGTTTTTCCTAATCATTTTTATTTTGTATTGTTAATTGTTTCATTGACATTTTAGCGAATATCGCCCAATAGAGGAAGCTTGTAGTCCACAAAAAACTCTTTTTTGCTTCTAAAAAGAGATGTAAGAAAAAGGCTTCTTAAAAAATTCGTAGGATACTGTGTAGTCAACAAAAAAATTTCTTTTATCAATTGACTTCTTTTCTACTAATTATCTGCAAAAAATAACACTCCGGGGTATCGAACGCTCGACCACCGTGTTACTGACATGGCGCTCTAACCACCCGAGCCACGGAGAAACAAATGTAAGAGCTTATATTTATCTTTAAATGGAGCCGCATTTTTTATTAGCTTGAGACTCACAAACATACCGTAGTGAATGACAGTAAGTACAAAAAGAATTTGGGAAAAACGCTCCTTAAAAAAAAAAAAAAAAAAAAAAAAAAAAAAAACTCTTCAAAAATTCTTAGGATATTGTGATATTGTGTAGTCAACGATAAATTTTCTTTTATCAATTGACATCTTTTCTACTAATTGTCTGCAAAAATTAACACTCCGGACCTTCGGGGTATCGAATGCTGGACCACCGGGCTAGTAACCTGGCGCTCTAACCACATGAGCCACGGAGAGACTAATGAAAAAGCTTGTATTTACCTTAAAATGGAGGTGCATTTTTTATTAGGTTGAGATTCACAAACACACCGTAGTGAATGACAGTAAGTACATAAGAATTTGGGAAAAAAGGAATAAAATTACAAAATGTATTTTTTTTTTTTTTTTTTATGTTATTTTGTTTTTTTAAACCAAATTTTTATAAAATATTCTGTTTTGTTATGACAACATGAAAAAATATTGTTGACGAATTTACAAAATTTTAGAAAGATTTCTTTCTATTTTCTTATATTAACAATATATATATTTTTTTTTTCGTTTAACTTTACTACACTTTTTGTGTATTTGTAATAATAATAATAAAAAAAATGTATTTAAAAAAGAAAACAAATGTTAGAAATGCAATAAAAATTACTTTGTTAATTAAAACAAAATTTCTATTCCAACATATTTAAACAGGAATTGTAGTTATGCCATACAAATTGTTGATAACTGAACAAAATTTTTCTCCGAGTGCATCCCTAAAATGTTTTGTCCTGTAATACGCTATAAATTTGAAAATGATATATTGTTAGCCAGTATATAATTTAAGAAGTGGTCGAAGGAAAAAAACAAAAATCACTTAAAAAAAATTCTCACCTTTATCAAAAAATCTAAAATAAATAAATAAATAAAAAATAATAATAAATAAATAAATAAATAAATTACTTTATTATGGTAATTAGTAACAGAGAATTCAATGAATATGTCATTCATATCTGAATGAATCAGATTCTGGAAACTAATTTTATTATTTTTCATTGAATTAAATTGGCGAACCGTATAAAATCGGTATCTTAACCAATTTTCTACAAATAATAATAATAATAATAATAACTGAAATTTATTAAATATAATGAAACAGCTTGGACCTTTTGGCATAATTTGAAATTTGGCACTGAAGTAGCTCGGACATTTTTCGTCAAAATGCTTACTTACGCATTTGCGAAACCCATATTAACTCATCGCCGAAATGACAACAAAAATATAAAAAATACATCCAGAGCTATAATGACGTCTATTTTACCCAGCAAGTTAAATTTTTCACAAAGTTTTAAATCAATTTTAATATTTACGTCATTCAAAAAAAATTTAAATCGACTCTTAAACTTTTTTGGCAACAATTAAAAATTAAAATAAATTATATATTTTTGTCTAAAAAATGGGTTCTTCAACTTTTTCGGTACTGATTATTATTAATTTTCTTTAATTTTCTTTTCCTTAAAAAAAAAAAAAAAAAAAAAAGATTTTGTGAAATAATGGCTAAAGCAGAATTTAGTTTAGTACGGAGGACTATTTTTTATTTTTATTTTTTCAAATTATAACATCACTTTCAAATTATTCAATTATATTAAATTATATTATTATAAAAAATCCCATAATTCTCAATTTCAGAAATATATCATAATAGGAATAAAAGAATTAATACATAACGCAATTATTTTTCTTCATCCAAATCCTTTTTGAACAAATTAATCTAAAAAGAAATTTTCCTGGAATAAAGTTGTATTAAGATTCATCGTGACAGAAAGAGTAACGATATCTCAATCAGTAGTGACAGCCAATCTGATAGAATAAATGCTTTCGAATATGTGGGTAGAGCATAGGCCTTAGGGGTTGTTAGCAAAATCTATTAAGATGTGCGATAGCCTGAAAGGACCTATCTGATGAAGTTAAATTGAAAGCCTGAAGCAAAATTCATTGATTTGCAGAAGGACTGCAGCATTACAAACAGGTGGAATATTTATTTGATGACTAATCACCGTAGAAGCAGCAATTTTCGTAATTTGACTGGCACGATTTCATAATGACATATCCCTCATATTATGAGATTAAAAAGTAATTTGGAATTGTTTTCAATAATATGAAAAAGGCATACATAATATAATCAGCTTTTTACTAAACCTTTTAACCTTTTGATAATTTTTTCTGCTTCATTTAAAAAAAAAAAAAAAAATGTTTATCGTATCTATTTTATAATAATATAATAATAATAAAAATAACAATAATAATAGTAATTCGTTTTTATATTAATCATACAGATGGAAGAAAAGTTTATGTTAATCAGTAACCATTTACATATGGAAGTGAAGTTTTATAGAAAGCAAAATATATTAAAATAATCTGGTGTGTCACTCACACGACTTTCTCTTACCCTGAAATTTAATACTATAAATACAGGTTGCAGATTAATAGGTAAGATAACGAGTACTGTTATGTAAACCTATGTTAAACAATTCATATTCGGCTTCTGAAGAGTTTTATATGATAATTAGTTCTGTGTGAGGGGGGCGGTAGCCCCCCTCAACCCCCCGTTTCATTAATGTACCTACATTTATATAGAATTTAATTCGGTTAATAAAAAATATTTCTCTTTTTAAAAAAAATTTATTAAAATTATTATTTAAAAAAAATATCTTTTATGATACCGCAGACTATTTCCATATTAGAGAAGTAGTATAACACCAAATATCCAAAAAAAGTCCACTTTATTCTCAATATTTAAAAAAAAAAAAAAAAAAAAAAAAAAAAGTACGATTTGTTTTTGTTTTTTTTTTTCGTTAAAAGTTAAAAAAATCGATAACTTTGTTTTAAATTATCGCAGATCGATGATTCAACCATTCGTTTTAAAGGTATTGGCGAGCTCTTTTGAAAGATACCCATCATGAAAATTTACTCCCCTCGAGGGGTGACTTCCCCCCCCAGGGGGGGAGGCGAGGCTCCTACATACAGAAAAAAATTTTCCCAGTTAACTGCCTCTATTACAAAAAATATATATTTGTTTCATTTGGTTTAGTGCAGTCTATAGACGTTAAACTCTATTTTCCTGCAATTTCCCCCCATAGACGTAATGTATTAGAATTTTCTTGATTGTCCCTGTACACGAACCATTTGCTTGATCTTAACGAAAAGCTTACTGTAGCATCCCTATATAATACACATTTAGAATACCAAGTTTGAACTTTCTGCCATAATTTGTTTTTGAGATATGCTGATAACAGACAGACACTCAGACACACACACAGACCATTTGCTAAAAACATGATTTTTTGTATTCAGGGGACCTCAAAACGTGTAAATATAACAAAATCTCGCGTTCGAAAATTTGACCCAAAAACAATACTTTCTCTACCTTATGGGTAAGAGAAAGTAAAAATGATAAACTAGAAAAAGAATTTTGAAATTTCCGAAAAAAAAAAACACTACATCTTTATCTAAGGAAATTATAGTAGTTGGGCAATAAAAGATGATTTGGATCTGAGACAGTGATATATGAAATCATATAAAATCACAATCATTGCACAACAACTCAAGTACTTGAACAATAAAATAAAAAATCTGAAGTGACTCTACTCGACTTTCCGAACATTGAGTAATTAACAGTTTTGTAGAGAAAGTAAAGAAAGAGGAGTTGTTAAATAAACAAAAGAGAGAAAATCATAATAGAGTGTTTGAGTATTTTTCTCCATATAATACACGATGTTTTATTTAACGCTTCTGAACTTTGAGCCCATAGATTATAATTATAAAGAATTTTCGTTGTGTCCCTGTAAAAACCGATAAATGTTAGATTCACCTAAGTGCTTATAGTTAGTGCAAAAGTGATTTATAACATTCATATAAATTTTCTGCTTAATTGAATAAGGCGTTTAGACGCTATTGCACTTTTAAAAATTTGGTTCCGTAGGCCATAATAATAAAGAATTTTTCTTTGTATCCCTGAAAAACCGATAAATGTTAGATTCACCAAAGTGCTTATAGTTAGTGCAAAAGTGATTTATAACATTCATATAAATTTTCTGCTCAATTGAATAAGGCGTTTAGACGCTATTGCACTTTTAAAAATTTGGTTCCGTAGGCCATAATGATTAAGAATTTTTCTTTGTGTCCCTGTAAAAAAAACGCTTAGAGGCAAATTCACCAAAATCTGTACAGTGGTGCAACTGTGACCTACAACACGTGTAAAATTTTTTTGCTCAATTGAATAAGGCGTTTAGATTTTAACGGACTTTCAAGATTTTGGTCCCATAGGCCGTAATGATAAAGAACGTTTCTTTGTGTCCCTGTAAAAAACACTATAAGACCCAGATTCACTAAAATCTATAGGGTACGTGCTAAGGTGACTTTCAACATGCGTACCAACTTACAGCTCATTCGAACAAAGCGTTTAGATGGTAGCGTGTTCACTCACACACATACACACACACACACACATACACACATACAGACATACATCATCGTCAAAATATTGAAAACGGATTCAGGAGACTTCAAAACGTATTGAAACACCAAAATCTCGAATTCGGATTTTTGACATGATTACAATACTTTCCTTACATATGTATTTTCGAAAGTAAGAAGATCTATGATGTTGGGGGAAAAAATCACAAAATAACAATTTTTGTGTACATGAAACAATTTGAAAGCATAACTTTTTAATAAATAAAATACAAAAGTTTGAAAGAAGTACTCCTTAAAAATGATTAAAATTCATTTTATAAAAATTAGAAGAAAAAAAATTAACCCTTTACTGGTCTTATTTACTTTTGCTTTCTGCTCAGTGCTGTCAAATTTAAAGACTTTTTATTCAATATCCACCACTAAATTTTAACTGTAACAATTGCCTAATCACTTCGAAGATTTTTCGCCCTTTGAGTATATCAAATACCATTCGTCAAAATTATTGGTGACGATTAAGTAAAAGATTATTTAAATTTGGCAACGCTGTTTAGAGCGCTTTAGAGCGTTCGGGCCGACAAAGGTTAAAGTCGCTAACTCACTTAAATTGTCTCAAAATGAAACTGAATTCGGCATCTTTGTCAGAATTTAGTAAAACATTCTTTCATTAATTAATGTGCAACCATTGACCGGTAGTAGTAGTAATAATTATAATAATAATGATAATAATTATAATAATAATTATAATAATAATTATTATTATTATAATAATAATTATAATAATAATAATAAAACAGTTTTGGGTGATACATATTTTAAATATATATTTCGATGAGGAAATGTGTATGAATTATAATAATAATAATTTGCAATCAGTAGGAATATTTGGTGAAAATAAAAAATATTGATTGTTATGATACCAACTGTCACCAGAGGGACAGAAGGGGTTAAAAATTGCAGCTATCACTATCACTGTAACTCTGAATAGGCACACGTAAAATTGGTGTCCTTCATATAACTGTGCTCCACAAAATTCTTTAATTTTACAATTCGTATTTAAAGGCTGAATTAAAACTGTAGAAGGTACTTCGAAAATTTCTGGTTAAGGTATATTTCATTTTAAGAAAGCCTAAAAAAGGTAGGACAGATTACAAATTAGGCCTGTTTCCAAATTTTCAGTTAAACCACAACGAATTTTCTGGAAGTTGGGCAAGGACAAAAATATTATATATATATATTTGAAATATTCACGTATTCAATAAATAATGCAACAGGTTTTATACCAATTTTTGTGTTTCCAATTATTATACTATCTAGTAACGTATAATCTGGCATAACGCTAATACGATTTTTTTCTTGCCCTGTATTTTAAATATTTTAAAGTCAGGTTACAGATTAAGAAGTAAGATAACATACTATATATAAAACTACTTTAAGAACAACTAAAATCGCTTTAGAAATTGTTTTATTTAGCATATGTTTCTGAGCGAGGGGAAACATCCTACCCTTCTACTCCTTGTTTGAATATAGTAACTGTTTTAATATAATTTGAGGCTGTTATTTGATTTTAAATTTCCTTACAAATTATTCAGACAATTTTACACGCACCACTTCTTAAAACTTACCAATCTTAGTCAAGTCTTTTAAATTACAACGTAATTTGATGTTCAAAATACAGAAAATTCAAAACACTGATAACAGAGTATACACAGATCAACCATTAAAAACTTATTTTTCGTATTTTTGGGGTTGGATAACATAAAATTAAAACAAGTCATCGTTGTAAAGTCGACTACCGCTTGAGTATGAGAAATTAATTATTATTCCAAAGCAGTTTTCTTGAGTTAGATAAAATTTAGTCACTGTCATTCAACAGAAAATAATTTTTTCGAAACATTTTAGGTAACCCTGTACATTGTACTTAATCATGTATGCACTACTTGCTGCATTTAAATTTAGCACAAAATAAAAATTTATAAAGTCCAGAAATTTATTTTTCATGTATAGCTCTAATTTATCTGAAATCTTTTAGGTATCTATGTAAGGGAATGTCTCCGGTTGTGGGCACAGTTTTGATTTTGTCTTATAGCTTTTGATAGAGTAGATATTATGCAAACATATGAATACCAATGGAAATCTAGAACACCTAGCTAACTTTTGATGAAGTAACTGTATTGATTCCGTCAACCAGAAAAAAAAAATATTACCAATTTTGTGAAGTGGTCCATTTTGGCCAAAAAATATTTTATACCCGGTTGTGGGAACGCTAGAAAATCCGCTAAAAATGGTAAATTAATAAGAAAAACCACAATAATTGCAGCAAACAACAAAATATATTCATTTTATAAGGATTCAGTAGCCGAAATAATAACAGAAAATAGCATTTTTCCAATTTTATTCGTCATCTTCTTCATCCTCAAAATGAGAAGTGCAATTCTTACAAGTAAAATAATTTGCATGTACATTGGCACACTTTAAATGCACCAGACGATCACACGCGTTCCATTTGATTAAGATGGCTCTTGTTTGACATAATGGCAGGTGCTTCAAACAGATGGCACAGAAGTCGACATCATCAGATTGTTGAGATTCCAATTTTTATCGCGTTTGGCCTGCACTGTGAAAGGTGGAGTTGCCATACTTTCTCCAGTCTTCTTATGGAGGGGTTCAGATGCTGCAAGAAAGTTCATATTCTCGGACAGTCGATTTTATGGATTTAATATCCACTAAACAATCCTAAATGGCTTTAACCAGCGCATTAAAATCCCTTTCTTTTGGATCGGTTGACTTTTTCGGGGTTGATCATTGCTAAAAAAGCCTGAACATACATAAAAACGCTAATGAAATATGCTATTTTGATATAAACGTCCATATTTGACGGTTTATAAGACAAACACAAGTTTTAAATGAAAAAAAAAATTGTGCTCACAACCGGGAATAGTAGCCATCTTTATAATGGCAGAAAACGCAGATTTCGATCCACAATTTGGCTGAATTCGATATTGCATCACAAAATATAAAGAATATACTGTATAAATATATCTTGAATTTACATTTTTGAATTAATTCACTTTGATTTATCGCATTCTGGAAATATTCATAAATCACTTTTGTGTTGCTTTTTCTCAGATTTTTGTTTTTTCGTTGCTTGCACTTACTAAGAAAATGCTTCAATTCACTTCGGTGTTAGCACAAAAACTGCGTACTATCACAATACATGTTTGAACGTACTCAAATCCACTATATTTGCTTTTTGTTAAAAGATATGGTGGGGTACCCATAACTGGAGAATGCCCATAACAGGAGACATTCCCTTATACAAGTGATGAATGGTTTATATGTCATATTATATTCGAAACATACATTTACTAATATAAAAATGTATTGCAGTGCAGTGTAAAAGCGTTTAATTATACCTATCAAAAATTTCGCTTATAAACATAATGTATTTGAATCCTGTTGAATGTTCTTATACACGAACTATTTTACTTGATTTTTTACAAAATATTCAAGTAGCATCTCTATATGATGTAGATTTAGAATACCGAGTCTAGACTTACTGCTAATATCTGTTTTTCAATTGTAGTTAAAACTGACACACAGACCAGCCGCTATAAACATGGTTTGCGGATTCAGGGACCTGAAAAAATGTAAATAGGTCAAAAGTTCAAATTTAAAAGGTCGACCCCAAGGTATTGCTGTCTCTATTATACATGGATAAGAGAAAGTAAAAATTCTTAAATAATATATATATATATATATATATATATATATATATATATATATATATACACATATATATACATTAATTTTAAAAAGAAAAATCAATATCAAAAATTTGCTTCCGAATTCCCAAACACAAAAAAAGAACAAGCTTTAGAGAATAATTGCATAGCTGATCGTGCCATAGTTTGCACACAATTGAGCACGTAGTAGAACCGCATCGTCGCTCTCCTTTATACATATACTAGCAGACTTTGCCAGCTTCGTGGCTCGCTATATTTAAATAAATTTAAGAAATGAATCATTCTTTTTGTATCATTTTATAGACAAAAACTAAAAGGAAAATTAAATGGAATTGCTGAAAACCACATTTCGGGTCCCCGTTGAATTCGGTAGCAGTTTCATGAACTTCATGATCTCAGGTCCGTATCTCTACTGCCTGCAACAAAGCCTTACCCATGGACTTCAATTTGGGTACGTATAGGATGGCAGTTTCGAAATGGACAGTATCGAAAAAGTCAAAGTAGCCCTTTTTTATTTAAATCCCAAATACATATGAAGAACTCTATAAGTACCACACATAATATTTAATTTTACGCTATTTCTTCTATTTTATTTAATTAATCTGTTCGACCCTAAAATCGCAATTTCACGCCAAACATAATATTATAATATGCTATGAGCGTTATTTTAACCGCTTGGGAAAACTAATTTTTGTGGTTATTTATATTTTTCATTTTAAATGTATTATGCTTTGTTAATGGTGGTTATTATATAGAAAAATAAATAAATAAATACGTAAACCTGATCATGGAACAGCTTATTTATAGATCTCCCTTGGCGACATTTGGATTTTTGTCGCTATTTTGGAGATGGATGTTTTCATAATTTCCTATATGAAAAAGGAAAAATCCTTTGAGTACTTATTTTGCTAATACTTTTAACATTTTTTTTTTTTAATTTATAAAAATACTTTATATTCTATTTATATTTTTAATATACGGCTAGGTTTAAAATAGTGTTGTAGAAATAAATTTTCTCTTCTTTCTAAGTGCATTTTTTCTGCATAACGATTATTGTGCTATACGATTATTGTGTCAGTTTCATTATTTTATATTGCAATATTTAATAATTTATTTATATTTTTTATGGGCAACTTGGCTTAAAATGGCTGTCGCGAAAGTAGAGCCCTTGGTGACAATTGTCCGGTCTAATTCAGTGTCAAATTTTTGTAAATGTCCCGAAGGATTTATATGTAAAGCTCTTGTTAATATAATACATTGCTAGCTTTCATGTCAATAACAATGCGTCCATTCGTGCTTACCATTCGTGCCAAAAAACATACTATTTAAAAATTAAAATAAATAAATAAATCGGAACGCATTAAAAAAAAAGTTTATGAAAGAAAATTCTGAAGAATTATGTCGGGTTATTATTATTATTATTATTATTATTATTATTATTATTATGTAATTATGATTATTATTTAATTTTAGTCATTTGACATATCTATAAGCAAATATATTTTTGAAATTTTTTACTATTGTCGTAAAAATATATTTGTGTCGAGAAAAAAAAAAAAAAAAAAAAAAAAAAAGAATTTTAGACAAATATTGAGAAGAATATTGTTATTTTTGCTTATTTTTTGAATTATTCGATTGCTCGAATTATTCGTTAAAAAAAAAAAAAAAAAATAGTTAATAATATTTATATGGGATTTTTCGTGCACACAAGAAAAACATGAAAAGTCTGTAATCAAATAGCTTAAGCTCATTTTCGAGTACTTTAAGATTATGCTGGTGTTCAATTTCAATTATTGCGGAAACGTCAGTGGAGGCCCTCTGTTGAGACTCAAAACGGTTTTGGGCTCTGTCTGTGTGTCTGTCTGTCTGCCTGTCGAGCGATAGCGGCCGCAAAAACAGCGCTATTGACTTGAAATTTGGTACACATGTTCATGAGTCCACGAAATCAACTGTATAGTTTTTGGTATGTATTCCATTTGTAGTTCGTATACAGGGACACGCCAAAAATGTTCTTATCATTATGGCCTATGGGAGAAATTTGTATGTATTGCGATAGCGACCACAAAAATCACGCTATTGACTTACAATTTGGTACACGTGTTTATATGCCTCACGAAATCAGCTGTGTAGTTTTGGGTGTGTATTCCATTTGTAATTCGTGTACAGGGACACGCCAAAGATTTTCTTATCATTACTGCCTATGGGAGGAATTTGTATGTACCGCGATAGCGGCCACAAAAATCACGCTATTGACTTGCAATTTGATACAGATCTTCATGAGCCCAACCGCATCAGCTGTATAGTTTTAGGAGTGTATTCCATTTGTAGTTCATGTACAGGGACACGCCAAAGATTTTCTATCATTATGGCCTATGGGAAGAATCTGTATTTACCGCGATAGCCACCGCAAAAATCAAGCTATTGACTTCCAATTTTTGCCGAAACGTCAATGGAGGTCCTCTGTTGAAACTCAAAAGGATTTTGGGTTCCGTCTGTCCGTCTGTCTGTCTGTCTCTCGTGCGATAGCGGCCGCAAAAATCGCGCTATTGACTTGAAATTTTGTACACATGTTCATGATCTCCACGATATTAAATGTATAGTTTCGGGTGTACATTCCATTTGTAGTTCGCGTACAGGGACACGCCAGCGTTATTTTTAATTTTTTATTTTATCATTACGGCCTATGGGAAGATTTTGTATGTACCGCGATAGCGCCCCCCAAAATAACGCTATTGACTTGCAATTTGGTGCACATATTCATGAGCCCAACGGAATTAGCTGTATATTGTTAGGTGTGTATTCCATTTGTCGTTCGTGTACAGAGACATGCCAAAGTTTTTCTTACCTTTACGGCCTATGAGAAGAATTTGTATGCACCGCAATAGTGGCCGCAAAAATCCTTCGATTGATTTGCAAATTGGCGCACACGTTCCAGCTTTGCATATAAGCAACTGTGTAACCTTTATTGCTATATTTTTTATAAACTGTGTACAGGGACACGCCAAAATTCTTAACATTACGGCGTATGGGGTGAATTTGCAATGAAGAAAATGAAACTAGCGTACGTGAATAAGATGCTTAAACTTATGTTTTTGAAGAAAATATGTGCTCTTAAGATTTCTAATTAATGTACAGGATCTTAAAAAGTGTTCTGACAATGTCACGTAGTCATCCAAACGATGTTAAATTTGGAACAATTATTAATTTTAAACGCAAAATAAGACGAATAGTTTTTACTGGTGTATACAATGTTTATAGTTCGTTTACAAAGACAAACGAAAGAATTTCGTAACATTAGAGCCTATGGACAAATTTTTGTTTAAGCGCGCACTTTAATGCGCTTATGCTAAATTGAACTTAATAAAGTTAACATACATAATAAAGATGCTTAAAATCATGTTTACTCTTAAAAAAGGTTATGTATAAACTAAATAATTTATGGGACCACACAAAATAATTCCGAGTATGTACTGTAATCATTCAAATGGTGTGAAATTAGTTTGAAAAATTAATGAGTTATAATTAATTAGGTTTATTCTTATTATTGGCGTTTATAGTGACTGTAGTTACTTCTCCGGGACACATAAAAGAATTTCGTAATATTACGGTCTATAGTCGGTATTTCTTAAAAGTGTATTTTAACATGGTTACATCCCCATCAAATATAATGAAATTTTATTAAATTTTTAAAAGCATGCTTTCCTGTTGAAAATTGTGGGCATAGAATTGATAATTAGTTTAAAGGTTACGCAAAATATTTCCGATATGCTATGTAATTTTTTTTGTATGAAGTTTGAAAGTTATGAAATTTGGTATTTATGAATTTCAGGGAAATAATACAAGACCGTCGTTTATTAAGAATACATATTGTTTCGTACTTGGGGGTTCGTAAGCTGTCCGATAATGAAAGGCGAAACTTCCAAAAATTCAGTGATTTATTCACAGAAATTTCCCGAAAAATACAGGTCTATAAACCAAGTATCAGCTTCAATTCAACCAGTAAACATAGCTTAAAGAACAGCCGTTAACAGCAAAACAACATTACAAACTGTTTATCAATAACACATAAAGCAAATCTCATTGAAAGATGCTCAAAGCAATGCAAGCATTTGACGAAACTGACACAGATCTGAGATTGGCCGCCTTGGCTAAAAAAATGCTCCTTTCATACTATTCTATCGAACACAGACTGTTCTGGAAAATTCTCGTATCTCATCAGCCAATGAGATTAGAGTTTCCATATTTGGTATATCTCTAATAAGGATTTTCTCGCCAAGGAGGGAAACAGTCGCCAAAATTGGCGCCAAATCCATTTCTTCCCTTATTGGAGCTTTCTAATGCGTTTTTAATGAAAAATTAGACTATTTTAACGCTAAAACGACTAGAAATGCACAAAATTAGCATTTTATCGACTTTCTAAGCCTCTGTGAAAGAATTTATACAAAAATAAATGCAATTATTTACAATTCCGTAACACTTTATATGATATACAAATAGGTATACAAAAAGAGGTACATCAGGGGGTTGAGGGGGGGGGGTGGCAGCCCCCCTCAGGAATGTATCTGATTATGGTAATAAGTCGATCAAATCAATATATACTATTATATAATAAGGAATAAATAAAAATGACCTATTCAATAACGTCTGATGCAAATAGGACATTGAGGCTCCTGATCTGCAGATCCACGAGTTTTATTTTTAAGATAATTATAAGGGCCATTCAACTAGCTTGACTGCACCATCGTTTTAAAATACAGAAGACTATACACGCATCTATAAAGGGCTCTGGATACGAGGAACGTATGTCATATCGTCAGATTACAACAGCTGCTTGTGTGATGTATGTTCACGAGTATTGTTCGTATCATGGATTTCAAACTTTGGCAACGTGCAGTCGTTCGATTGTTAACGACGGAAAACGTAACAGCTGCTTATCACCGCTTGCAGAATGTGTATAACGCAGAGTGTACGCTACGCAGATCAGTATTCTGATGGTGTTGATTTATGGAAGGACGGTACAATAAGTACGACAGTTCACGAGCAGGTCAAGCGCACGTAGTTATCACCGACGAAGCAGGTGCAGTAGGCCTTTTACGAAAATATTTACACCATCGGAATACTGACATGCGCGATAGACAATCGGTGTCATACATATTTTGCATGCGACAACAATTTTCTCCAGCAGTCAGATTTTTCTCCGGTAAAAATTGAACGACTGCACGTTCACAATGTTAGGGGTTTAATTTTTCTTTCAAAATTACCGTAAACAATTTTCTACAAATTTAAAATCCCACCCTACATCAAAAAAAAAAAAAAAAAAAAAAAAAAAGAAAGAAACTGCCAAAAGTCCCTACGTGTAGTGACAATTCCTTACAGTTGGCACACTCATATGTCGTAATCTGACGACATGGTATGCGTTCCGAGCACTCAGAGCCCTCTAGAGGGACATGCGCAGTCTTTTGTAAATGTTTTTTAATTAAAAAAACATTAAATAAAAATAATGTTATAGCAACAAAACGAGACTAATATAATTATTTATATTGTTTAAAAACGCAAATTACATATTTATTAATTCCAGTAAGACCATTTGATAAATATTGCATTAACTTATACCTTGAAAGGTTAGCTACATTATTTATTACTTAAAAAGATGGCGCAATCCCGTCCGTGCCAGTATCATTTGGACGACAATTACTCAAGTCAGAATTTTTTCTTAATACTGCTTTTTGTATTTTACAGAGCTGCGCTCTTTTTTGAAGTTATTATTTTTTTTTAAAGGAAAAAGCGAAATTACAATAATTATTAATATAATTGCAACACATAATTAAAAAACATTAAATAAAAATAATGTTATAACAACAAAACGAGACTAATATAATTATTTTTATTGTTTAAAAACGCAAAATACATATTTACTAATTCC
Organism: Salticus scenicus; assembly: GCA_963930645.1. Classification (NCBI taxonomy): domain Eukaryota; kingdom Metazoa; phylum Arthropoda; class Arachnida; order Araneae; family Salticidae; genus Salticus; species Salticus scenicus. The sequence continues at coordinate 301,693,233 of OZ005649.1, forward strand.
AATAAAACCATTTGATAAATATTGCATTCCCTTATCCCTTGTAAGCTTAGCTACATTATTTATTGATGCATGGATTATATTTGAGTAGTTATTTCACTATATTTAGAGTGGAGATCCGAAGTTGAAAGCGAAATAAGTACTTAATGACTAGAAATTTAGCAAAATTTCCATTTTCACTGTCACATACCAAGGTTATTTACCCGTAAAATCTGTCATGAAATGATGTTGAAAATATTAAAATATTTTAATCTTTGCTTTTATAAACTTTAGTTAATTGAGAAATTTATAAACATTGTCATATTTATGGATGACTAAAAAAAATATTTACAAATTCAGCTGCTTGGTGCTCATTTTCAAATTGGAAGTAATATGGGTGCCTGATATTCTAACGCATGCACAATGGGAGGGGGTGAGGTGAAACCTATCGAAAATCATATTTTTGTATGATTTCTATGTCGCTGCTGGAAACCTCAATTTGGTACGTAAGCTACTCCGAATGTATGTATTATCTCTATGTAGACGTTTTTAAAAATTCGAAATTTAAAAGCGACGGAAACATTAAAAACGAAAAACCCTAATATTACGCTTTTATTAAAACTTTATGCATGCGATTTAACACGTTGAGCGCCACGCAAATTCTCAAAATTCATTAAAATTCCATAATGATTCCTCCTGTAATAAATAAAAATTAAGCAAATTTTTAATAAATTTTCAATCATTAAATGCAATATTTTTAGTTTTATACCCTATTTTATATTCGCCACCGATGGTTGACGCGGCTTTATATCATATTTGACATTGTCCGCCACCGATGGCTGACAGGGCGCTCAACGTTTTAATTTTTTATTGGTATTGCTTTTACTTTCGGGGTAAAACTTTCACTGAAATGTTTGAAGTGTAACATGTTCTGCACACTCCTAATGTTTAAAGATGATTCCTTCAGTACTTAGAGATATATGACAAAATGTCTAGAATCTAGAATGGCTGACATGGCGCTCAACGTGTTAAACATTTTTCTGCTAATTACACGAAATGACGTACGGCTGTATTCAACCCTCGGTTCAATATAAAAAACTTGAAAAGCGTCTAAAGTCAAAGTGCAGCTTTCGAACTAAATTTGGCACGTTGCTTCTGCCATCTAGCCTCAGAGATTTCATATAATATTTGATTGGTCATTTTCAGCTAAAATACCTGAAAACAACAATGCAGCAAGTAGGCAGAAGCAACGCGTCAAATTCAACTGGGAGGTAAAGTTATCGGTGAATATAGCCGGCAGTATCTTAAAGATGAATAATTTGTAACAAACGATAAGTGTTCATATTTTCGAGGTTTCTTGATAAATATAGGAATAAACTAGTATGTTGTAGCTACCACATCACTTTCTTCTATATTTTCCTATACGAATTCACCCAGTAAAAATAATTTATTAAAATTATTATTTAAAAAAAGTTTTCTTACATGATAATGCAGACGATTTCCATATTAAAAAAATATATATATTTTAACACTAAATATCCGAAAAAGTCAATTTTATTCTCAATATTACATTATTATTATTATTATTATTATTTTTTTTTTTTTTGGTTAAAAATGAAAAAAAAATCTATAACTTTATTTTAAATTATCATAGATAGATAGTTCAATTATTCGTTTTAAAGGTATTGGCGAGCTCTTTTGAAAGATACCCATCGTGAAAATTTATTCCCCCCAGAGGGGAGGCGAGGCTCCTATATACACATTTTTTTTTCCCCCCCAGTTGATCATCTCTATTTCAAATATTTTTTTTTAATTTCATAATGATTATTAAAAAATAATTCTCTTTATGCATGTTCATAGAAAATTTTGTCCTATACCACCATGTTAAAAATTTAGAAAAAGCGGGATAGCAGCGCAAGCTGCTGAACATTTTTCACCAAAAGTTCATAGGCACTAATTTATATCAATGTGTAACTACATACCAATTTGTATGAAATTCTGTGCAGTACCTGAGATACAGTTGCCACAAAATTTTGTCACACACACAGACATACATACATACAGACAGACATTTTCTAAAAATAGTCAAATCGTGTTCTACAGCTCTCGAAACGTGTAAATCCATCAAAAAGCCGAGGTTGAAAATTTTTACGAATCCAATACTTTCTTCTATTGTATATAAAACAAAGTAAAAATTGAGACTTAATACGAATGAATTTTAAATATAATTACCAGCGAAGCAGGCAAAACCAGCTCAAGCTAGTTTTGAAAAGATGAGAGTGCACAGTTTTAAATATTATTAAATGTAAGTAATCAGTGTAATAAAAAGAAAATATGCAGAATATAATTGTTCAATGGGCATAGAAGCATGACACACTTTTACGATACTACGAGTCTTACACACTGCTACGACGATGTGAAGTGTTTTTACAATAATATTTCAATGTATATTGTTGCTATTTTCTTTTTTTCTTCATATAAATTCCTTTTTATTTTCATTTTATTTAGTTATTTATTTTTTTTTAAATATTTATTTAAGGTTTGGTTTATAAATTTGTGAGATACATGAAATAGAATCGAATGTCATGATTTTGATTTCATACATTTTAAAAATACAAGTATGTTATTTTTCGATTTGTTACAATTTTAATTTTCAAGAAAATAATAATAGAAAAATAGTTGTTTTTCATTTAGTCGCTATTCTGTTAGAAATATAGGTCAAAGTACTTTATTTTTAAATAAGTAAAATATTATTTTATAGTCAGAATAATAATATACTTATAATTATTATTATTAATATTATTTGTCAATTTGTAGACGCCTATTATTATTCTGTCTTTATAAATGCAGACATTATAATAGAATGGGTGGTTGAGGGGGTGGGGGGTGGCAGTCCCCATTACGCAGAATTTTATGTCAAATACAACTATTCTTACACTTAATTTAAATTATTTTTAAAGTTGACTTAACAGTAGTATTATCTTACCTTGTTGGTCATACGAATAATGTGAAATCTGTCTTTATAGTATTGAAATGCAGCGTAAGAGGAAGTTTCGTGAGTGACACACAAGATTGTCTGATTTTTCTTATTATTTAATTAGGTTTTGTTTTACAGATTTCTACGAAATATGAAAAATATGTAACCAAATGTCACAATATATATTTCCAATTCTTTAAGAGCATGCTGCTGTTTGATTTTTATAATTTTATTTTAAAGGTAATTAAATTTGAGGTTTTTTTTTTTTTGTTAATTTTACAAAGATGCACTTTTTTATTCGCAATATAGCGGAAAATAATTAATATTTATAAATGGAAAACATCACTTTACGTTTATAATACTAATATAATTACTTAATTTTATTATTGTGAATTACTTGGTGCTTGCTTTCAGAGTTAATTTGACTCTTTCCATTTTTACAATTCTTTTCAAAATATAGTAAAAGTAATAAAGTGAATGCAATAATTGTAAAGACATCGAAGGTAATAAATTTTTCATAATATTAGAGCAAAAAATTATGTTCTATTTAAAACGTATGCACGATTGAACGTAAATTTTGTAACAACAAAATAAGCAAAAAGAATGTAAACATTCATTGTGTTTTTATGTTTGATTTAAATATGATAAATTAAGTACTGCTGTGATGATCTAAAGCATTTTTTCACAAAAATTATTGTATCGAAATTTATTATTATTTGTTTATTTGCTTATTTTCTTTATACTAATTACTTTTTATAAATTTAATTGATATTACTTATTAATTTACAAATACATTTTTAATTATGATTAGATTTATACACTTACAAAAATATGAAGAATCTAGAATCTATTGCTTTGGGTTCAATTTCAAATACATTAAGAAATTGTAGAAATTCTATTTTTATGTTTTTATTTTCTAGATAATACAAATATAGAAATTTGTTTTTGAAATCATGTACATCTCCTTGTTGGTAATATAATCGAAAATGGCTAATGATAAAAAATAGGAAATACTTTCTTCTCGCTATAATAATAATATTATTATTTAATTTTGTTTTTGCTAACTGTGTTCTTTTTCAACCTTAATTTGATTCTCCTTGTCACTATTCTTCGGAGAAACATAGAAAAAACAATAAAAAGAATGCGATTTTTTAAAGTCCATGAAACTAAATTCATTATGAATTAGATTAGATCATACAATTTTAAATACTATTAAATGCAAGTAATTAATATTATAACAATAAAATAAGAAAAATACAATTTTGCACATTGTTTATAAATATAAAATACATATTTATTTATGTCAGTAAGGCCATTTGATAAACATTGCATTTCCTTATCGTTTGAAAACTTAACTGCAATATTTATTGATGCATGGTTTATCTTCGAGTAGTTTATTTCGCTATATTTAGAGAGGAGAACCGAAGTTGAAAGCGAAATAAGCTCTAATGACTAGAAATTTAGCAGAATTTCCATTTTCACTGTCATATACGACGATCATTTGCCCGTAAAATCTGTCATAAAGTGATGGTGAAGATGTTAAAGTGGATTAGTCTTTGGGTTTATAAACATTAAATAATTGAGAAATTTATGAACATTGTCATATTTAAGGATGCTTTAAAAGAATAATTAAATATTAAATGCATTTATTTAAATGAGAAGCAGTTAGGGAATATCATAAATTAGCTGTAAAAATTCAAAATGGTTATAATTAGAATAGTGAAACTGAAATTTTATCATAATATTTTCATTGTTAACTATAAAGCAACATTTTAGATTTTAGTAGCTTGTGAAAAAGCAGCAACTGCATTTTAGCAAATTATATTTCTGTTTACGAGAATGATTATAACTAATAAATACTCTTAAAATATAAATTTATTGGTTTTCTTAAAAAATATGAAGAAGATATGTACATCTGTTATAGAGATAGTCTCAGTAGCTACGTTTTTAAATTTGAATTCTAAGTACATTTTTACATTGGTTCAAGCAGAATTAAGAATTTGTGTTACATTTCTCTACTGCCAATGTCTTGTATTATAACTATTTCAATTAAATAGTTTAAAAATAAGATTGATTGAACTGAAAAAAAAAAAAAAGAAAAAATCTGTATATATATATATATACATTCAGTTAATTTGTCGTTTTTTTCATGTACTTTACAATAAAGAAATAAAATTTTATTTGTTTGCACTGAAAAAGGCAAAAGAGCAAAAATACTCAAAAATTGAGTATATTTGAGTAACATTTCAGTATTTCACATGCGCAAAATAGCTTCAAAGCAAATATACTCAAATTTGAAAAGCCCATATACTCATTAATGAGTACATTAACATGCTCAAAAATTAGCATCGATCACCGTGAATCCGAAACATGGTTTCTCCCTGACGTATTCTTCCCCAAACCAGTATGAAACCGCCACGAAATATAGTTCTAGAAATTTGAGGGACTACATTTTGTGTTTGAACTCTTTTTGTTTCAATTTTTAAAAACTCTATTAACGAACTTCTTTTAATTCGCAATATTTAAAATAAATTATGAAATATACAGATATTAATTTGAAAACATGCAATGTTTCACAAATGAGGAAAGCATGCTTTTCTTTTTGAAACAAGATTAATCATTTCAAAATGAGCGTGTCCATTTATTCATTCTTGAGTACTGTATTTTTAACAGTGTGCTTATTTTTAATTGGCTTTTAGCAACTTTGATTTCATATGATGAAAATAAAGAGACAGAATCCATTTATTGGGCTAAATGTTTCACCTTACATTTACATATAATAATTTTACAGGTATCCTCTAATTTTACCAGAAAAGACACCATGAATAGTAATGGACAGCCTTGTCCACTACTAGATGTATTGACTTAAAAGGCAGGAGGAATTAATGGACACTCCTCACCATTCACACAAACTCTACAAGTGGAACAGAATATCAAATATTGTCACTCTAAAGCCTGCAGGAATTCTTCAATATCAATTCTACAGTTGTTCACTACTGATGCCACAAAACGACATCTTGATCAGTGGTGGTCAGCCATATCCACTATTAGCTCATTTGACTATTTTGACAAGATACGAGAATGAACACAGTAATTAATATAAATTTATTTTCAAAATTTTGTTAAGAGGATTGTATTTTTTGGAAGGGTTACGAAGAATTGCAACAAATATCTCAAACTGTATCTAGCCTACGTTACCACGCAAGGAGGTGGTGAAAATATATGGACAAATTAAGAATAATTTTATATAAAAAAATATATATACATATCATTGAAGCTATTAAATATTTTAAAGTGATTTTTTTTTTTTTTTGATATGATATAAGTTTATACATTTTTGTAGTACTTCTAACGCTTTTATGAAACTGAAAATACCTTTTATTATTTAATTATGCATTTCAACTAGTTCGCATCTCATTTCGATTTTTCTGCAAAAATCGAACTTGATCACTTCTGGTATAGAGAAGGCGTCTAATACTAGGATTTCAAGTGACCACTAAGCATGCAGGTCAATCTCTCTGAAAAAAAAAAATCTTTTCGAAAAACAATAGTAAGAAACTGTTTTAAAATATCCATTACTGATAAATTAGCTTATATTTAATATTTCTTGTATTTTTTCATCCTCCTTTTTACTTCCATTACCCTACTACCGTAGGTAATGGAAGTATTGTATTCGGTCTGAAAATTCGATATCGGGTTTTCACCTCATTTACACGTTTTAAGGTCCCCTGAGTCCAAAAAAGTGGTTTTTGGTAATTGGTCAGTGTGTATGTATGTGTGTGTGTGTGTGTGTGTGTATGTATGTATGTGGAGAATCTTCTGGCTATTATAGCTCAGAAACTAATAAAGATAGAGCTACGAAACTTTAGAATTCAAATACGTCTGGCCTACAGATGAAATTTCTAAATTTTGGTGAAAATTGAAAAACCGGAAGTGGGACATCGGAAACCGGAAGTTGGACCGTAAGTCCGTATCTCAAAAACGGCTCTAACGATTTTCTTCAAACTTGCTATATAAACACTCTATTATATGTCCTTTCGAATGATATAGTTGGTTAGTTCAAGAAAATTGATAGGCGTCCTGTATAAATAGCTCAATTTCAGGCCTCCCAAGGGCGTTCCTTTAAAAACGGTTGTGCGGATTTTTTTCAAACTCGCCATTTTAACTCAATTTTAAATATGCTTTTGTATGTAATTATTGTTTTCCTGTCAATAATTGAGTTTAACCGGAAATGGGACATCGGAAACCGGAAGTGGGACCGTAAGTCCATATCTCAAAAACGGCTCTAACGATTTTCTTCAAATTTGCTATATAAACACTCTATCAGATATCCTTTCGAATGATATAGTTGGTTAGTTCATGAAAATTGATAGGCGTCCTGTATAAATAGCTCAATTTCAGGCCTCGCAAAGGCGTTCCTTTAAAAACGGTTGTACGGATTTTTTTCAAACTCGCCATTTTAACTCACTTTTAAATATGCTTTTGTATGTAATTATTGTTTTCCGGTCAATAATTGATTTTTTGTAAACGTTGGTATCTCAAAAACGGCTCTAACGATTTTCTTTTTTGGTCACTTTTATGTTTTCTGATCACATTATCTCTCAAAAATGCATGTAATACATGTAATAGCGGGTAATGGAAGTCGTGTGGTTGTTTCACACCAGATTTTTTTATATGTTACTTTTGTTACTTTACAAGAAACCATTTTATACTTATATAATCATAATTGCATACTCATTTTGTAAAACGTACATTATATAATAAACAAAATATAATATCTTAGTATATAGAAATATACTAATATATGTGCTACGTACAAGTCTCTATGCAGATCCATCCTGGTTACATATGTCTTACATACGCATTAAATACCTTTTAGTACCTACCCTTTTTTTTTTCTTTTTAATCTACATAATATATAGAAATATACTAAAACATATGCTGCGTACATGTCTGTATGCAGATCCATCCTAGTCTTACATGTATACGCATTAAATACCTTTTTATTCCTCTTCTTATACGTACAAACTTGTAGAATAAACGGCTAATATGACTTTAATTTTAAAATATGGTAATAATTAATAAAATATAGCTGCTTATTAGGCGCTGTGTCAGTCGCTCAAATATGTAAAAAGTATTTCAATACTGATACTAATAGATGTTATATTTTGAATATTAAGAGACTGATTTTTATAATTTTATTTTAATACTAGCAGGCTACGCCCGCTTCTCTGGTCACTATATTTAAATGAATTTTCAAAAGAATTCGATCAGTATTTATTTTTTACACCACATTATAAATTAAATAAAAACGTAATTAAAAAAATAATAATTTATACATAAATAAATAAATAAATAAATAAATAAACATTGAAATTGCTCTAGACCTCGCCTCAAGTGCCCGCTGCCTACGGCAGCTCTTTTTTCCGCCCGTGCTGCATCCGGGGGGGGGGAGGGGTCCAGATTCCCACTGTCTGCAAGAAGGTCTTTCCCGGGCACTTCAATCTGGGTATTTATCGACGACATGTGGATCTTCTGTTATTTAAAAACTACGATTTTAAAGAAGACTATATCTCAGCATCTATTATATGTTTTTGTTTTTATAGCCCCCGTTATTTTACACTGTATTGCGATTTGATTCCAACCAGTATAACAAAATAAAATAAAAAGCAGATTTTCTTTTAAAAGGAATTAAATACATGAAAAACAAATAAATTTTAATCAGTTTAATCCTTTTCCATTATATACTACAATTTTTTCCCCCATTAAATATTTAAAAAAAAAAAAGTATTTTTATTTTAAAGGAATTAATTTAAAATGAAAAATAAAAAGTTGTTATACTATAAAAATTAAACATAACAATTTATTTATATTGAATTACCATTTCATTTTCAATAAATATAATAAATAATAATAAAAAAAAGAATTTCGCCTTCAAATGAATGTATTAAATAAAAAATAAATAGTAAAATAACCGTTGCTAAGATACGCAGACAATTACACTCAAAGAATTAAATTTATGAAAATGAAGCATTAAAGCCAATATTTAAAATCGAAAAAACATTAATTTAAAATTTTCAAATTCGAAATTCGAAAAAAATCTCGATGAGGTGCACACCTGCAGGGTCTCAGGTTCCTTTATGCCAAATTTGGAAGCTCTGCGATCAATAGTGTTAGCACCAGAGCGCAGACAGACACACACACAGACAGAGAGATACTTCTCTTTATTTATATAGAAGATTGGTCAATCAATTCTACAAAAAAAAAAGTTCGTGTGCTTTATTTTTAATTTTTGGAATTTATATATATATATTACAAAATTAAAAATTCATTTACGATGTTCAACAAAATAAACAATGTTCCTAAGTAACTAATAATAGCTTACAATATTTTTATTTTTAGATTTTTCTTGGCATATATCTTTGCAATCTATAACGAAATTAACAATAATTACATTATTTATTATATATGCAGTATTTATTATAAATAAGTACCATTTTATTTATAATAAATTATTAATAATTACCAAGTATTATCCTTATAAAGAGCAGTATTATCCCTATATTACTCTGTCTATTAATATCAAGATGCATAAAGATCGATAATATATCATGTAACTTATTAGTTTAACTAAATAAAAGTGAAAGATTTAAGTATCACAATGTCTAATTAATGTCTAAGTCTGGCTTCAGAGTTTTAAATATCTCAAAAACTTTAACCGAATCTTGTAGAGAGAGAAATATAACTCTTACAACGCAACTAATTAGATGGAAGACGGAGACAGAGTAACACACAAATTATAGAACTTATTAGTTACTCAAGAGGTTCTTAGAATGTTAATAACCTAGAAGAACGTAAAGAATTTTCAATAAGAATCAGTAAATCTAAAAATTATGATAGTTTTAAATGACGGAAATTCAAAAGCAATAAATAATTATTTTTGTTATATATATATATATATATATATATATATGAAAGGATAAAATAAGCAAGATTCTAAATTAATATTTAAATTTATATTAAATGATATCTTAATAGTATTAGTTCAGAATAAATCTTAATTTTAAGAACAACTTTGTGAGAGTTCTTTTTTAGCGCCCCAGTAAAGTTAGTTTTTCAGCAAAGCACGTCGTAGCGCGGGAATCGCGATTAGAAGAAGTTTCACAATCAAAATTATGCAATAGTTGAAATTAGCGGCAATGCATTGCGAAATACGAAATCCTGGATATCCGGGTCAGCCAATGAAAGAATGTGGGCTGGATTTTAGCTGACCTAATTATCCAATAAGTATTCATAAAAATAGTTTGGGTTCCCGCCGAAATATCCATATAAAAACGGGAGCACCCGAAAATCGGGGTCTTTTTCGATGGCAGCTTTTGATTAAATAGTTCACGACAATAACAAGTTCAGTTTAACGGTTCCAGGAGGGGGATTGATTCGCGGTTCCGTCGTTAATGGAACGATTTCGGCCCGACTCGGCTACGGATCTGTACAGCGTGCTCAAAATGATGTGACTGTTAATAAAGTGTAATATGACTGTCTTCAAATAAACGACTGCATCAAATATTGTGGAGTATTTCTTTGAGTGAACTCTCTTAATATGGAGTGACTGGAATTCATCATTCTACAAAAAGGAGATGTATTACATATATATATATATATATATATATATGATAGTTCTTGGACCATTTGTTAATATTAATGAAAGATTAATTCTATGGTCTCACACAGGATTATTTTTGCTTCCACCACTATTTTTTAACAATAATCAGTATATTATTTAATCATAAAAATCAGCTGTAAAAATACGACAAATGCTTATGTATAGCAATAGTGGTGCAAAATAAAAGCGAAAATCTCATTCTTCTGTATGCCAGACATTAATTACCATGTACCATAAAATCACCCAAAATTCAAACGGTTATCTAAGACAGTTTGGCCTTTTGTTACTGATATAAGTTCTATTAATAATTTTATTCATGAATTTTTATTTATTATCATTACTTTATTCAAACAATACTTGCTAAATAACACAAGATTATTAGACCAATGTGTGGACTTTTTGAAATTATAATTCTAAAATTGGAATTTTTAAACTCTGATTACGTTCGTCTTGCATTGAAAGTTAGCGTTACAACCTTCTACTATTTATATATTGAATTACGAATATTTAAATCCATTTATTTGATGGAGATACTTTAGAACTCATGCATCGTCAGTACTTTCAGTTAAAGTACTGGCATTGTTGCAGTTCTTCAACTGAAACAATATCAACTTTTTGTCACCTTTTATACATTCTTTGCTTTCCATCTGCTAATTTTGAGGGGATTCCACACGTATCAGTTTTCTTTCATGCACTTAAAATAAGACAACAATTCACTTATGGTGTTAAATGTTTGATTCTGTGGCGGATCAAGTTGGCCAACGAACTTATCTAAGGTATTTCTAAAACAAATCTACTTAAAAATTTTGCTTGGATCAATTCAGTATTTGGAAAATTACTGCAATGGCAAATTTTCAAATTACGCCTTATTTCAAATGGACGCCATTTTGAAACAAAATGCAGATTCTGTTGATAAAGTAAGTTGAGACCATAAAATCAGCTATGGATGTATCGAATTTTAAGCAAATACGCTCTTAAGATGTGCATTTGAAATTTTCAAGTAGCCGCAAAGTGGAAACAAAATTGCGGATCAAGTTGGCACTAAACTCATGAAAGGTATGTCTTGGATAAGTCGACTGTCTAATTTTGGTTCAAATTAATTCTTTAATTCAAAAGTAATCGCAGTGAAAAATTTTAAAATGAAGCAACATAGCAAATCAAATTCATTTATAAACTTGGGGGCGATCCTTATATGAGCTATGCGTACATTGAAATTCAAGCAAGTCCGGGCTTACAAAATACGTTTTATACCACGTGTCTTTGAAATTGACAGGTGGCTTGGATACAAAATAGCGGGGCAAGTTGCTCAGCGATCTTACATAAGTTATTTGTATGATTTAAGTCTAATGTCCAATCTTTGTTCGAATTAACTAATCATTTTAAAAGTTACCTTGATGAAAATTTTCAGATGACAGATTGATTTCAAATGTCGTCCCGATTTCAACGTTTTTTAGTTAGAAAACATATATTATGTAATGTATTGCGATCATGAAAAAAATAGATTATGAAAACTGAATTTATACTGAATTTAGGAATAACTGAATTTATGAATATTTACTGAATCTACACTTTTTGAGGTCGCCTGAGTTCATTTTTGCTGTTTTTACGGTAATGTGTGTGTATATGTGCGTGTGTATATGAGCGTGTGTATATGTATGTGAGTGAAAATGATAAATTCTAAAAGCTTTAACAGATTTCGCTGAAAGTTGATAGGTATGTTATAGCCACTATCGTATGAATTGTGTAGATTTTGGTGAGCCTATCATCTATAGTTTTAATACAGAGACACAAAGAAAAAGTACTTTATCACTATTGCCTATGGACACAAATTCTTAAAAGTGCGGTAGTGCCCAAACGCCTGTCTCGATTGAGCTGAAAGTTTATATGTACAGTCAGCCAAAAAAAAAAAAAACGCCACCCCCCCACCTAATTTCGCCGTAAATTATCATAGAAACATGCGGCTGGTACCTATTGATCTGTAATAACGTCTAGTTTTTAATGGTGTAGTCAGATTTTGCTTAAGGGGTCATCTACATATTAAAACACGTATAAACTTCATTTTTTTCAATGACGACCCCTATTTTTGACCTCATATTCAGATTTCTGAGATCAAGGCAGTTCGGAAAACCTACCTATTTATATACTTTAAACCAATTCTAAACAGAGTTACACGTGAAAATGTGTTAGGGGGACCGTCTATACATTTAGAAAAAATAAATCGTGATCTACCACCCAGTAAACATTATTTATTAAATTTCACACCGGAAAAGAAGGTCAGAAATGTCAGTTATTGTTGGTATAAATGGGTCCACAGAGTGAAAAGCAGAGTCTTTTAAACAATCACAACATTTAATAATATAGAAAAGTAGAATAACATAATGCGGGCATTTCTTGCCGCACGCGTCTTTCTCGTACAGACTCATATATACCTCTCTTTCTCTTTCTCAGAGAAGCGAAGATGCGCTGTTGATTACGTAATACAGTTACGTCACATCTGACGTCATGACAGGTCTCAGCTAGTTAACAGATGATATGAGGAAACATGCATTGAAATCCTTCATTTCCCCCTTATTCAATAAATGTTTCGAAAATAAAACATATTTATGCATTATAATAGCATATTAAAAATTACAGAAAATTATTTTTATGCAAGAGTTACTTAAAATAAGAAAAGTGTTAGTAAAGAAATAGAATTATAAGCAAATAATTATGGTTAATATAATAAAATAAAATACGTAAAATATAAGCAGTTAATTTCTTAATGAAAACACAGTTTAAATATATATGTATATATTTTTAAGTTCATCTGTCCTGAGTATTAAGTCCTATCATATCACAACATTTTTCATGTTTATATGCATTTAAACTTTTTGTTAAAATATCTGCAGGTTGTTCATCTGATGAAATATATTTAATGTCAATTAGTTTATTATTGTAAACTTCTCGCACAAAATGATGACGAATGTCAATGTGCTTAGATCGATTGTGATGAACAGGATTTTTTACTAATCTCAGTGCCTATCTTGATTAAATTCAATGCCTAAGCAATAATGCAGAAGGCCCATATCTTTCATTTTGAAAGATTCTGCTAATTTATTTCTTATATCAAAATAGTGCTCTTCACTTTTAGTGAGACAAATTAAATCGTCGACATAGACGATTATAATAGCATCAAAAGGATATTTTGAGTAATAGACACATTTGTCAGAATTCAAAGGGTTAAATTTCATTTTTCTCAATTTCTCATCTAATTTCTTAAACCACTGTCTTCCTGACTGCCTAAGGCCATACAAAGATTTTTTTAATAAACACACTTTATTTTCGTGTATATCATTTTCAAAAAATTCAGGAAGTTCCATATAAATTTCTTCATGTAACATTCCGTTAACATATGCCATAATGAAATCTAACTGGTATGCTGTGAAACCATTCTCGATAGCATACGCGTTTGCAGTTCTTATAGAACTTAATCTGGCTACTGGTGAAAATTTTTCCTCAAAATCTATACCTTGTTTCTGTGAACACCCTTTGGCAACCAATCTGGCCTTAAATTTTTCAATTTGACCATCTGGTTTGAATTTTGTTTTTAAAACCCATTTACACCCAATTACCTTTTTATCTTTTGGTCTATCTACAATTTCCCAAGCGTTTTGCTTAACTAAAGAATCATATTCTAATTTCATCGCGTTTTCCCAATTTTTAGCATAATCTCCATTTAACGCGTCGATTACGCTGGGATTAATTTCATTAAATGAGTTATCAGCTAATTGAGAAGTTTCATCTTTATATTTTGTATCTGTAATACACTCCTTATGAGAGTTTTGAAAGTTCCAACTTTTACTTTTTTTAGTTCTTCCGGGACCACGTTTAAAAATAGGATTGTTTTTATTAATCCTTTCCTCTTGTTTACATATATCGCCAGCACTCTCCTCCCCTCCACTCACATCTTCCACGTTCCCCCCTTCAGAAAGCGAGTGGCTCGCTTCCCCCCCTTTCCAAAAAGAGAAACTTTCTCCGTTGAATTCAGGGGGATAGGAAATCGATCCGCTGTTTTCCCCACTTTGGATGTCTGCGGTTTGAGTAGGGATAAGAGTTTCATTTTTAATATTACAATCATTGCATTTATTCTCAGACGAAAAAATTAATTCTAATTGATCAGTAGTGGCTGAATCATTTGTTTCAAATTCGTCTAGAAATCGAACATCACGACTTATGACAATTTTTCTGGTATCCTTATTCCATAATCTGTAAGCGCGTGATTCATTTGAATAGCCAACGAATATATGTTCGTGTGACCTAGCTTCAAACTTTCCTTTTGATTTTTTATTTAGAACAAAACATTTCTGTCCGAAAATTTTAAAATAGTTAACAGTTGGTTTATAACCGAAAAACAATTCGAAAGGGGTTTTATTTTCTTTAATTCCTTTAGTGGGACACCTGTTTCTAATATATGCAGCGCAATTTACTGCTTCAGCCCAGAATGTATTTGGAAGGTTTGATTGCATTAATAAACACCTCGCCATTTCGCATAATGTACGATTTTGTCTTTCAATTCTAGAATTTTGCTGAGGGGTCATTGGTGAGGAATATTCGCGTTTAATACCGCATTCTTCAATATATTTATTGAATTCTTCGCCACAATATTCCAAACCATTATCAGTATGCAGTATTTTAATTTTTTTCCCTAATCGATTTTCGACTGCTGCTTTATATCTCCGGAACGCGTTCTTAGCTTCATCTTTTGTTTTTAGAAAATTTACTTCAATGTAACGAGATTTATCATCCAAAAAAGTAATAAAGTAACGTGATCCGCCATGGGATTTAACATTTATAGGGCCACATAAATCAGAATAAACTACTTCTAATAATTCCTTACTATGAAATTTGTTTTCTTTACAAAATGGTTTCACAGTTTGTTTAGACTGAATGCATACTTTACAATCTTTTAAAGAATCTTTTTCATTAAAATTTAAATCTCTTAACATATTTTCAGATTTTAATAATTTTAAATCTTTTTCATTTAAATGTCCTAATTTTAAATGCCATTTATGAAAGTTGCTTACCTGAGTTGTTGCAGCGATATCCACCTGCGGCTGAAAAAAATATAAATCACCTTTTCTCGTAGCACTTATAATTAGAGAGCCGTCCTGCTCCGTAATTTTTACACATTTTTCAGTAAACACAACTCGGCAGTTGTTTGCAGTAGCTTTTGATATAGACATTAAATTGCATTTCAATTTTGGAACGCACAAAACATTTGTTAACATTAAATTGGTTACACCGTGATTACCGGGAACTTTTAATTTGACTGTTCCAACACCTGTGATCTCCGCTGTTTCATCTATAGCTAATTTTATAAATGATCCAATTCTAGGTTCGAAATCTATAAACAAATTCTTGTCATGAGCCATATGTGATGTCGTACCGCTATCGAGACACCACTCGGAATGTTCTTGGAAAGAGTTAGTGGCTGCCATCGTGAACTCTGTACTATCTTCAACCATAAATGATCTATCTTTGTATTTATTCGATGAAGTGAATTTTCTGTCTGAGATCTTCTTTCTGCATTCTGAGGCTTTATGCCCTACTTTTGAACAGTAATTGCATTTGAAGATTGCATAATTTCTTTCGCCATACGTGTTCTTGTTCTGCACAGGCTTTAAGATTTCTCTTTTGTTCTTTTCAGGAAGATTTTTCTTGTGAGTTGTAAAATACGCATTTGATGATTCTTGATGCTTTTTATTTTTTCTTGACTCATATTCTTCCATCATTTTAATTTTTAGAGCTTCAGGCTGCGGCAATTCATCTCTTGCTTCTATGGCGCACCTGAAATTTTCATAGCTGTCAGGAATACTGTATAAGAGCAAAATTGATAATAAATCTTCGGCTACGTGAATGTCCATTTCTTTTAGCTTGTCCACTATATCAAAGAAAGTATTTAGGTGATCGGACATATTTTCACTATCAGACATTTTCTTAAAGAGTAGCTGCTTCAATAGGGTGGCTTTCTTTGCCGGTCCTCTCGATTCGTAAACTTCTTTTAATTTATTCCATACTTCATTTGAGGTGGTACAATGTTTAATATGACACAACTCACTTGGGGTAATTGCTAGGATTAAATCGGCTCTAGCTTTAAGGTCATTTTCGAGCCATTTTTCTTCACCTTCGGCGCCTTCATCGGGCTTAATTTTCGTTCCGTTAGCATAACTCCAGTGATCATTCTTGATTAAAACAGCTTCTATCTGCAGCTTCCACGTGTCAAAATTGTTTTTGGTTAACTTTTCTATATTTAATATCTGCGACATATTTAATCAGCTATAGTAGCTTCTTTATAAAAATAGAATCAAAAATACTTTTGATTTCAGCCCTTAGGCTTAACAGTAAGTCGCACTTTCGTTTTAGCGAATGTTAATTTAAATTTTTAAAAAGTCCTCAGTAAGATGCGTGTCTCTGGGCCCATAACCATTGTTGGTATAAATGGGTCCACAGAGTGAAAAGCAGAGTCTTTTAAACAATCACAACATTTAATAATATAGAAAAGTAGAATAACATAATGCGGGCATTTCTTGCCGCACGCGTAGCAAAGCTTTCTCGTACAGACTCATATATACCTCTCTTTCTCTTTCTCAGAGAAGCGAAGATGCGCTGTTGATTACGTAATACAGTTACGTCACATCTGACGTCATGACAGGTGTCAGCTAGTTAACAGATGATATGAGGAAACATGCATTGAAATCCTTCAGTTATAAAATAAAAAACGATTCAAATTTGCAGAACTTTCTGTATTAGCTTATGAATTAAAAGATTTTTATTGGTTTCAATTTATTAAACATTGAATAGTTAAATACAACACTTCATATGAAGAAAATTAAATAGCTTGAATCATATGAACCCTACAATGTTGAATTACAAAAATCTAGATACCAAGGTAAAAGAACAATAGTAATAATGATAATAATATTAATAGCGGTTAGAAAAAAAAAGTGTTTAATATTTAAGAAAAAGAATTATCTACTTCTTAAAAGCAAAAACTGTTTTATTTAAGAGACAAAAATTTATGTTAAAATACATATATAATAAAATATATATATAAAAACAATTAAAATCTACTAACTAACAATTATTATCTACGTCTTGTTGGGTATATTTTTATTTTATACAGTAAGTGAAGGATTTCAATGCATGTTTCTCATATCAGCTGTTAACCAGCGAACACCTGTCATGACGTCATATGTGACGTAACTGTATTACGTAATCAACGGCGCATCTTCGCTCCCTGAGAGAGAGATGTTTATAAGAGTCTGTACGAGAAAGCTTTACTAAGCGAGCGGCAAGAAATGCCCGCATTATGTTATTTTACTTTTCTATATTATTAAATGTTGTGATTGTTCAAAAGACTCTGCTTTTCACTCTGCGGACCCATTTATACCAACAATGGTTATGGGCCCAGAGACACGCATCTTACTGCGGACTTTTTAAAAATTTAAATTAACATTCGTTAAAACGAAAGTGCGACTTACTGTTAAGCCTAAGGGCTGAAATCGAAAGTATTTTTGATTCTATTTTTATAAAGAAGCTACTATAGCTGATTAAATATGTCGCAAGTATTAAATATAGAAAAGTTATCCAAAAATAATTTTGACACCTGGAAGCTGCAGATAGAAGCTGTTTTAATCAAGAATGATCACTGGAGTTATGCTAACGGAACGAAAATTAAGCCCGATGAAGGCGCCGAAGGCGAAGAAAAATGGCTCGAAAATGATCTTAAAGCTAGAGCCGATTTAATCCTAGCAATTACCCCAAGTGAGTTGTGTCATATTAAATATTGTACCACCTCAAATGAAGTATGGAATAAATTAAAAGAAGTTTACGAATCGAGAGGACCGGCAAAGAAAGCCACCCTGTTGAAGCAGCTACTCTTTAAGAAAATGACTGACAGTGAAAATATGTCCGATCACCTAAATATTTTCTTCGATATAGTGGACAAGCTAAAAGAAATGGACATTGAAGTAGCCGAAGACCTATTATCAATTTTGCTCTTATACAGTATTCCTGACAGCTATGAAAATTTCAGGTGCGCCATAGAAGCAAGAGATGAATTGCCGCAGCCTGAAGCTCTGAAAATTAAAATGATGGAAGAATACGAGTCAAGAAAAAATAAAAAGAATCAAGAATCATCAAATGCGTATTTTACGACTCACAAGAAAAATCTTCCTGAAAAGAACAAAAGAGAAATCTTAAAGCCTGTGCAGAACAAGAACACGTATGGCGAAAGAAATTATGCAATCTTCAAATGCAATTACTGTTCAAAAGTAGGGCATAAAGCCTCAGAATGCAGAAAGAAGATCTCAGACAGAAAATTCACTTCATCGAATAAATATAAAGATAGATCTTTCATGGTTGAAGATAGTACAGAGTTCACGATGGCAGCCAGTAACTCTTTCCAAGAACATTCCGAGTGGTGTCTCGATAGCGGTACGACATCCCATATGGCTCATGACAAGAATTTGTTTATAGATTTCGAACCTAGAATTGGATCATTTATAAAATTAGCTGTAGATGAAACAACGGAGATCACAGGTGTTGGAACAGTCAAATTAAAAGTTCCCGGTAATCACGGTGTAACCAATTTAAAGTTAACAAATGTTTTGTGCGTTCCAAAATTGAAATGCAATTTAATGTCTATATCAAAAGCTACTGCAAACAACTGCCGAGTTGTATTTACCGAAAAATGTGCAAAAATCACAGAGCAGGACGGCTCTCTGATTATAAGTGCTACGAGAAAAGGTGATTTATATTTTTTTCAGCCGCAGGTGGATATCGCTGCAACAACTCAGGTAAGCAACTTTCATAAATGGCATTTAAAATTAGGACATTTAAATGAAAAAGATTTAAAATTATTAAAATCTGAAAATATGTTAAGAGATTTAAATTTTAATGAAAAAGATTCCTTAAAAGATTGTAAAGTATGTATTAGGTCTAAACAAACTGTGAAACCATTTTGTAAAGAAAACAAATTTCATAGTGATGAATTATTAGAAGTAGTTTATTCTGATTTATGTGGCCCTATAAATGTTAAATCCCATGGCGGATCACGTTACTTTATTACTTTTTTGGATGATAAATCTCGTTACATTGAAGTAAATTTTCTAAAAACAAAAGATCAAGCTAAGAACGCGTTCCGGAGATATAAAGTAGCAGTCGAAAATCGATTAGGAAAAAAAATTTAAATACTGCATACTGATAATGGATTGGAATATTGTGGCGAGGAATCCAATAAATATATTGAAGAATGCGGTATTAAACGCGAATTTTCATCGCCAATGACCCCTCAGCAAAATTCTAGAATTGAAAGACAAAATCGTACATTATGCGAAATGGCGAGGTGTTTATTAATGCAATCAAACCTTCCAAATACATTCTGGGCTGAAGCAGTAAATTGCGCTGCATATATTAGAAACAGGTGTCCCACTAAAGGAATTAAAGAAAACAAAACACCTTTCGAATTGTTTTTCGGTTATAAACCAACTGTTAACTATTTTAAAATTTTCGGACAGAAATGTTTTGTTCTAAATAAAAAATCAAAAGGAAAGTTTGAAGCTAGGTCACACGAACATATATTCGTTGGCTATTCAAATGAATCACGCGCTTACAGATTATGGAATAAGGATACCAGAAAAATTGTCATAAGTCGTGATGTTCGATTTATAGACGAGTTTCAAACAAATGATTCAGCTACTACTGATCAATTAGAATTAATTTTTCCGTCTGAGAATAAATGCAATGATTGTAATATTAAAAATGAAACTCCTATCACTACTCAAACCGCAGACAGGGGGGGAAACAGCGGATCGATTTCCTATCCCCCTGAATGCAACGGAGAGAGTTTCTCTTTTTGGAAAGGGGGGGAAGGCTCGCTTTCTGAAGGGGGGAACGTAGAAGATGTGAGTGGAGGGGGAGGAGAGTGTTGGCGATATATGTAAACAAGAGGAAAGGATTAATAAAAACAATCCTATTTTTAAACGTGGTCCCGGAAGAACTAAAAAAAGTAAAAGTTGGAACTTTCAAAAGTCTCATAAGGAGTGTATTACTGATACAAAATATAAAGATGAAACTTCTCAATTAGCTGATAACTCATTAATGAAATTAATCCCAGCGTGATCGACGCGTTAAATGGAGATTATGCTAAAAATTGGGAAAACGCGATGAAATTAGAATATGATTCTTTAGTTAAGCAAAACGCTTGGGAAATTGTAGATAGACCAAAAGATAAAAAGGTAATTGGGTGTAAATGGGTTTTAAAAACAAAATTTAAACCAGATGGTCAAATTGAAAAATTTAAGGCCAGATTGGTTGCCAAAGGGTGTTCACAGAAACAAGGTATAGATTTTGAGGAAAATTTTTCACCAGTAGCCAGATTAAGTTCTATAAGAACTGCAATCGCGTATGCTATCCAGAATGGTTTCACAGCATACCAGTTAGATTTCATTATGGCATATGTTAACGGCAATTTGAATGAAGAAATTTTTATGGAACTTCCTGAATTTTTTGAAAATGATATACATGAAAATAAAGTGTGTTTATTAAAGAAGTCTTTGTATGGGCTTAAGCAGTCAGGAAGACAGTGGTTTAAGAAATTAGATGAGAAATTGAGAAAAATGAAATTTAACCCTTTGAATTCCGACAAATGTGTCTATTACTCAAAATATCCTATTGATGCTATTATAATCGTTTATGTCGACGACTTAATTTGTCTCACTAAAAGTGAAGAGCACTATTTTGATATTAGAAATAAATTAGCAGAATCTTTCAAAATGAAAGATATGGGCCTTCTGCATTATTGCTTAGGCATTGAATTTAATCAAGATAGGGACAGCATCACTATAACACAAAAGAAATACATTGAAGATTTATTAAATAAATTTAATATGGAAGATTCTAGAGTGGTGAATACACCTTTAGATAACAGTGTAAAATTAACTAAACAAATGTGTCCAAATACAGAAGAAGAGAAATCATATATGTCAAAAATTCCTTATAGACAATTAATTGGTTCTCTTATGTATCTGTCGGTTGCTACTAGACCAGATATCACCCATGCTGTAAATTATTTAAGTCAGTTTAATAACAATCCAGGAAAACCTCACTGGATAGCTGCTAAAAGAATACTAAGGTATCTCAATGGCACTAGAAATTTAGGAATTGTGTATTACAGAGACGATAAACCATTGACAGCATTTGTTGATGCCGATTGGGCATCGGATATAAATGATAGAAAATCATATACAGGATACGTCTTTAAATATGCCGGTGGACCTATTTCTTGGGAATCTAGAAAGCAGCGAACCGTTGCTCTATCCACAACAGAATCTGAATATATGTCTCTGTCCGAATCCGCAAAAGAGACAATTCATGTTAGAAATTTCTTAAAAGAATTGGATCCTGAAATTGTATCAAGTCCAACTGCAATCATGTGCGACAATCATCTGCACTGAGATTAGTAAAAAATCCTGTTCATCACAATCGATCTAAGCACATTGACATTCGTCATCATTTTGTGCGAGAAGTTTACAATAATAAACTAATTGACATTAAATATATTTCATCAGATGAACAACCTGCAGATATTTTAACAAAAAGTTTAAATGCATATAAACATGAAAAATGTTGTGATATTATAGGACTTAATACTCAGGACTGATGAACTTAAAAATATATATATATTTAAACTGTGTTTTCATTAAGAAATTAACTGCTTATATTTTACGTATTTTATTTTATAATATTAACCATAATTATTTGCTTATAATTCTATTTCTTTACTAACACTTTTCTTATTTTAAGTAACTCTTGCATAAAAATAATTTTCTGTAATTTTTAATATGCTATTATAATGCATAAATATGTTTTATTTTCGAAACATTTATTGAAAAAGGGGGAAATGAAGGATTTCAATGCATGTTTCTCATATCAGCTGTTAACCAGCGAACACCTGTCATGACGTCAGATGTGACGTAACTGTATTACGTAATCAACGGCGCATCTTCGCTCCCTGAGAGAGAGATGTTTATAAGAGTCTGTACGAGAAAGCTTTACTAAGCGAGCGGCAAGAAATGCCCGCATTATGTTATTTTACTTTTCTATATTATTAAATGTTGTGATTGTTCAAAAGACTCTGCTTTTCACTCTGCGGACCCATTTATACCAACAGTAAGCCTCGCATGAGAGTATTACTATAAAGATTTACATTTAATTTTAGGCGTACAAACCAACAATAGATAATATATAAAAAAAATCTGGTGTGAAACAACCACACGACTTCCATTACCCACTATTACACGTATTATAGGCATTTTTGAGAGATAATGTGATCAGAAAACATAAAAGTGACTTAAAGAGAAAATCGTTAGAGCCGTTTTTGAGATACCAATTTTTACAAAAAATCAATTATTGACCAGAAAACAATAATTACATACAAAAGTATATTTAAAAGTGAGTTAATAGGGCGAGTTAAAAAAAAAAAAAAAATCCGTACAGCCGTTTTTAAAGGAACGCTCTTAAAAGACCTGAAATTGAACTACTTATACAGGAAGCCTATCACTTTTCCAGAACTAACCAACTATATCATTCGAAAGGACATCTAATAGAGTATTTATATAGCAAATTTGAAGAAAATTGTTAGAGCCGTTTTTGAGATACGGACTTACGGTCCCACTTCCGGTTTCCGATGTTCCACTTCCGGTTAAACTCAATTATAGACAGGAAAACAATAATTACATACAAAAGCATATTTAAAAGTGAGTT
The DNA here is from genome assembly GCA_963930645.1 of Salticus scenicus. Taxonomy (NCBI): domain Eukaryota; kingdom Metazoa; phylum Arthropoda; class Arachnida; order Araneae; family Salticidae; genus Salticus; species Salticus scenicus. Next base: position 301,716,653 of record OZ005649.1, read on the forward strand.
AAAATGGTGAGTTTGAAAAAAATCCGGACAACCGTTTTTAAAGGAACGCCTTTGCGAGGCCTGAAATTGAGCTATTTATACAGGACGCCTATCAATTTTCCTGAACTAACCAACTATATCATTCGAAAGGACATCTAATAGAGTGTTTATATAGCAAGTTTGAAGAAAATCGTTAGAGCCGTTTTTGAGATACGGATTTACGGTCCCACTTCCGGTTTCCGATGTCCCACTTCCGGTTTTTCAATTTTCACCAAAATTTGGAAATTTCATCTGTAGACCAGACATATTTCAATTCTAAAATTTCGTAGCTCTATCTTTATTAGTTTCTGAGCTATAATAGCCAGAAGATTCTCCACATACATACACACACACACATACATACACACTGACCAATTGCCAAAAACCACTTTTTTGGACTCAGGGGACCTTAAAACGTGTAAATCAGGTGAAAAACCGATATCGAATTTTCAGACCGAATACAATACTTCCATTACCTACGGTAGTAGGGTAATGGAAGTAATATAGATAACAAGATTTAAACTAAAATCTGAGAAAGGATATTTAACATTTTCGCGACCACTGACGTAGTTTCACGTCATTTTGAAATCTGCAACTCCTTCAGTGGGCGTTTCTTTCACAATTTGTGTGTTACGATATTTCTTAAGAATATTCCTTATATTCATATATATATAAACAAAATAGTATGAATACAAATACTTTCACTAGAAAGAGTATAATTATTATGTATATCCATATGAAAAGAAATATAGATATAGAAAAAACAGTTTATTATTGCCTAGTAGGAGTATTCCCCGTTCTGCAGTCGTCTACTGTACTTGAATTCTTAATTTTAAATGTGTAGAATCTATATCTTTAAAAGTAATAAGACATATTACTTTGTTTTAAATTTTTTTTCCGTGATAAATGTGACGCCAGTTTTACGCCGTGATTAGAATAATAGAAAATAAATAATATTGCGCTTTGTTTCAATAATCGATATTAAAAGCTTAAAAAAAAAAAATCACTTTATTATTCAGTATTAAAAAAACATTTAATAAAAATTTTATATTTTATTATGTTACGTCATGCGATAAAATTTAAATAGCATAAACTGTAGAGTAAGCGAGTGCGAAAATGTCACAACAAGATTAAAACAGAAAATTTGTTTTAAAAAATGTGATAAAAATTAATAAAAATCAATTATATTAATTTAAAAAAAAGGAAAAAACAAAAGTATTGTTCCTTTCAAATAATAGTCCTCGTCTTACTGCGTTTTTTTACCGTCATGATACTTAACTTGAGGTGCACGAATCGTAGAATATTCAAGTTAAAAGCAAAAGACAAAAGGGACAAAATAGAATTTTAGCAGTGAGAAACTGGGAAACGTTATGTAATATTTAAGAACAAAGACTTAACATTTCAGAATCGAGTACAAACCTCTTTGCAATGGAAGCCACGCCTTTACACAGTTTTTCTACAACTTTACATTATAAAACAAAATTATTTTACATACTTCCAATTAAATCATTTAAATTTTGTCTTCAGCATTCTATATAGTAAATTTCATTGACATTTATGCATACCGGCGTCTCATATAGAGTCATATACGAATATGCAAACTATTTTTTTTAATATTGTTTCCGCAATATAGAGGCGGGGCTTCATTTCTTCTGGAATTTCTTCACAATCTCTCGCTTGCATGGCGATAATTTTATAAAAATGATCCAATTTGTATCATAAACATCGAAATGTTGCTTAGAAAACAATTAGAATAACATTAAGGTAAATTAAAATAGTTTTTCGTCAAAATATATACAGATATTTACTCACAGAGGATACAAATTATTATAAGTGACGGCCCCCTAACAACAGTAAAAAATGAAATATCACTGTAACTCAAAAAATAATGTTAAGAATGAGCTGTAAATTTGGAAACCCATGTTTTTGATGATGTCCGTTCTATTTATGCAAAAATTAATATAGGTCATAATTCATAATTTTTTCAAATATGAAATTATTAATAATTTTCATATTTCAAAAAAAAATTTTTTATCAAAAATATGCATGGAATATGTTTGGGTCACTTCATTCTATCATATAAAAAAAACAAAATTTGAATATCATAATTATTTTGGAAGTTATGAATTAATGTTTGTCACATTCATTTAACATTAGCGCCCTCATAGTTTGGCAGCTTATAACTCAGTGAAGAATTGAGCAAAATATATAAACTATACCATTTTCCGCGATGATTTTGTCCAAAGAATTCAAATAAATTATAAAAAATGGGGGTTAGCATTGAAAAAAATGAAGTTGATGCCAATTTTAATATGTGGACGACCCCTTAAGCAAAATCTAACTATATCATTATAAACTAGACGTTATTACAAATTGATTGGTACCAACCACATGTTTCTACGATAATTTACGGCGAAATTAGGTGGGGGGGTGGCGTTTTTTTTTTGGCTGACTGTACATAATAAGTGTCCATCCCATGAACTGCATTTATTTTGAGTGTACCAGCTATTTTGTTTACAGAGAAAAAAGAAATTTTTACTTATCATTACGTCTTTTAAAGTCCAGTTATTCAAAGAGCAATGGCGTCAAAACGGTTTACTCAATAAAGCTGAAAGTCGACAGCTATAGTATAGGTCATCATCGCGTAATTTGTGTATATTTTCATGAATGGGGGATATATAGTTTCTTTAAATGAACGCAATTTAATATATTTTGTTATTACAGCCAAAATAACTCAAACTATTTGGCATGTAATAGCGTCCAAATGCCTTATTCGAATGAGCTGAAAATTTAAATGCATGTTATAGGTCACGCCGTATAATTTTTAGAATTCTGGAAAAGTATAGGACTTAGCAGTGTTTTTTTTTTTTTTTTATTTTATTTTTTTAACAAGGACAAAATATTACAAGGACAAAATATTTCCACATTATGACAAATTATTTGAAGTGTGATAACATGAAAACGCTTTATCTGAGTTAAAAACTGATAGGTATGTTATGTGTCATCGTCACACAATTTGTATATATATTTTTATGACTGTAGATTTTATAATTTATTTACAGGGGAAAAAAAAATAATTTGTTTAACATTAATGACTACAGACTCAATTTTTTTTTAAGTGCGCTAACATCTAAATTCATACAATCGATTAAGAAATGCATTTACAGGCTTTTTATTAGTTATTATTCGAAGAACTGCACAGATTTACACGACTGTAGGAATTATAGTTTTTTTTTTTTTTTTTTTTTTTTTTTTTTTTCGGTATATATAGTACAATTTCTGTATGATGCGGTCCGGGCATCAAACAATTTAAAATTCCCTCTAGAAATGCTAAATTGTTTAAAATATAAAAGAACTGAAATATATATTATATTGAAAATTTAATACTCACAGCTTATTTTTGCGAACGCATAAAATAATTTCTGTGCATTATGATCCATTAAACGACATACAACCTGGGGAAAAATATTTAAACTCGCTACTGTTATTCTTGTTTTTGCTTATTTAACTACTTCTATTATTTAGAATTTTTTTAAACAACCATTAATTAATAAATGCCTCGAAAGTCGAGTGAGTCACTTAAGAATTTTTACGATGTGAGTTTGGAATTTATTGCTTTCCGAAACAAACTGGCGGAGCAAATTGTCCAGCGATCTCATCCAAGACATTTGTAAGGTAAGTCTACTCTCCAACATTAGTGCGAATTATGTCATTATTAAAAAAAAAAATGTTGTGACGATAAATTTTCAAGTGTCTGCCTGATTTATGTGTCTGCCATTTTGAAGCAAGATGGCAAATGAAGTTTATTAGAAAACTTTGTGGAGGAACTTTGGTGTTCTATTTATAAATCAAAATTTAAGCAAATCTGGTTTTAAGTAAGTTTTTTAGAATGCAAATTTGACATTTTGAAGTGCTCGCCACGTGGTAACAAAATGATGAAGCAAGTTGCTCAGCGAATTCATCCAAAATATTTGTAAGATAAGTCCATAGCACCAATTTGGTGGCTTGATTTAGTGCATTTGTGAGGATACGTAAACTATATGATCGTATTAAGTCCAATTCTAAAATAATCAATCTAAAAAGTAACCAGAAAATATGTTTAAATAAAAAATGGTGAGTTTAAAAAAAATTACGGATTTTTTCTATTTTGTTAAAGTAAGTATAATTATTTTAGAGATATTTTATACAAAATAAACATAGAGTGATAAATCTTAATAGATATGCTTCATTTTAATTGGTTTGGTTTGGTTTGGTTTGATGAGTACTGAGATTTATTGCTTGCCTCTAGGGCCGCTTATATCTCGAAAAATCCACACCACAAGGGTTTACAAGTTTTTATTATACAAGTACACAATATTTTGAAGGCATAAGACAACACAAACATCCATTCCCGCACCAGGATTCGAACCTGGGACCAGTAGATTCAGAAGGCAGTGCCCTACCGACCGAACCACCTGGCCGGCTTCAGTTCAAATAAATCTTAATACAAACAAATTCAAAGCACAAATTACCGGTAAAATACTTTTTTAAACATTCAGAATGGTAATAAAATCTCTTATTCACTGATAGCCTTTCTTTTTACTGTTCATCACATTAAATTTGTTTTGAGATAGAAATAATCATGTTATACAAATATTTTATTAATTTAAATGAATAATGTAAAATCTTGTGTATGCACTCGTAATATAATTTATTATCCACTTGACAATTTAATGTACGCAAATATATTTTCAGTACGTAGTATTTCTAATCATATTATATTTAACTCAGGATTGCTTTAATGTTTTACTCCTATGTAATTAAAATTCATGTATATTTGTATTTTTATTTTTGATGATAAATTATTTTCCTTCATGTTTTTTCTATTATTATTTTTTTATTTACCTTATAAGCTTCTTAATACAAGTTGTTAAAACGAAAGAGTTACTTATAAGAATGTCAATCTTAATACCTGTTGATTTATCTTTCTAGCCTCTTAACGCCTTTTTAAAATCTACTAACTAATAACTACTCGACAAATACTTTTTATAAAATACTTTTTTAATATTTATTTACTTTCTAAGCTTTCATATGCCATTTATTTCTTGAAATTCGTAATTATCACTTTGCTAAACATTTCTTTAATATTTCACGAGAGTAAAAATTATTATATTATTAAATAAATAAATTACCCAAACCTTAATATCGTTAGAAACTACATTAGACAAAAAAAAGTTTTTTTTTCCCGCTAAACAATTCTTTTAATCAAAAATGTACCATTCTTATTCATTGTCTAATCGACTACCATAAATTAGGAAAAGGAAATTTTTCGACACTAATTCGATTGAATTGCTTTGTGACTTTAGTTATATACATAAAATCATTTGTCCCGAGTGAGTAATTCATCATCGCCCAGTCCAAACCCCTGGACCTAGAAGCATAAAAATTTGTGACAATATTCCTTCCATTACGTAATCATCTATTAACAAGCGATTTTGTAAAAGTCCCCCCCCCAAGAGGGGAGGGAGGGCAAAACAGGATTTCGGAATATCCTTCATATCTCAAGCAAAAAGACAGATATTTGTAAAATTTTTGTTTTAAAACATAGCTAACACAAATATCTAAAAACTAATTACTGGGAATTTAGAAATTCGGTCCCCAAGGGGGATGGGGGGGGGGGGGGAAGGTGGCAAAACGTTATTTCACATAATCCTATATATCTCAAACAAAAAACTAGATATACGTGAAATTGTTGCTCTAAAATATATCTAATACAAATACCTAAAAATAATTTTCTGGAACTTTTGAAATTCAGCCCCTAAAGGAGGGAGGAGGCAAAACGTGATTTCAAGTAACCCGTTATATCGCAAACAAACAAAAAATATATATGTGTGAGATTTTTGCTCTGGAATATAGCTTACACAAATATCTAAAAACAAATTTCTGAAATTTTAGAAATTCGTCTTGTAAGATAGGAAGGGAGGCTATGGGGAAAGAAATAGAAACACAGTTAGACCGTTCGAAATTGGTACAAATAGGTTTTAGAGACCTGAAAGTCGAATGAGGATACTTTTGAAAGTGTAAACTTATTAGAAAGGGCGGAAAGAAGGGGGCGATGGGGAAAAAAGACGAAAATAGAGTTAGAACGTTCAAAATTGGTACATAGATGTTTTTGTTACCTACAAATCGATTATGGATATTTTCGAATTTGTAAAATTTTTAGGAGAGCCAAGAAGCGGGTGGGGGCGAAGAGAAAAAACAATATAAATAGAGTTAGATCGTTCAAAATTGTCACGTATACGTTTTTGGGACCTACAAATAGTATGCAACTATTTTTAAAAGGGAAAAAATATTAGGATAGACGGGAAGGGGAGGGGGGATTTCAAGAGTTAGAACGTTGAAAATTCGTATTATTAACTCTTTTAAGGCCCGATAAATCGATTGTGGATACATTCGAAAGTGTAGGATTATTACGGGGGCGGTATGGTCGGCGGGCGCAGGGGCAAAAAAAAAAAAAAAAAAAAAAAAAATCAGATAGAGCATTGGAAATTAGTATTAATAGGTTTAAAAGCCCGAGAAAATGATTGCGGACATTTTTGAAAGTGTAAAAGAATTAGGAGTGGCGGGAACGGTGGGTGAAAGAGCACGCGCGCCGTGCGCGCGTGTATACGCTTCCGCAAGCAGTGGGGGGCCTGGACTGATTATTCCCCCGAAGTGAGAAGAATGTTTTTGTATTTTATATTAATGTTTTTATCTTACGATAATAAAGTGATTCGTTAAGGGCCCTCTTCACTCAGCATTTCCTTTTCTAAAATCCAATGTTATCCTATGTAAAACTTTCTTTGCACTTAAAACAGTGACATATTAATTGATTGAGATGCGGTTTTTTTTATTGGATTACTCTCATTTCGTAAACTGACGCAGCTTTTGTAGATTTTATGAAAAAATAACAGTTGTTTTTTAAGAAAGCTGTTTTATTGCAATATTTGGGTTGATGCATTAAATGGCTTATAAAAAACTCTTTCAATTTTTTAAAACAGAATTTAAAAAGCTGCGTCAATCTCAAAGAGTTTAATTCAATGCGGAAAAAAATCCTGTATTTTAATAAAATTTTAAATCAATTAAATTTGCAAAGAAAGTCCAAAAATTTTACAAATTTGTGCCGATTTTCCTCTTTGACACACCCTTTATCTGGCTACGCCTCTCGTTCGTGGTTTCGAAGAAAAGATGTTTACATTTCTGTGGTGAAGATACGTCTACGCGTTGTGGTTTTTTATTCAGTTATTTATTTATTTTTTTTTTTTTAATATTATTATTATTATTATAGATTTCACCTGTATTACGGATGTGAGTAACATAACAATTTAGAAGACAATCGTTCAGAGACTTATTTATAGGACATATATGATCACATTTTATTTTAAATAGTTTTTCATTGCGCGTAATACTAATATTATATGAATACTTTGTACATAAATCTGATATTTTACTGATAATGCCACGATTGACAATATACAAAAATTTTTTTTTTAACAAGTTATATAAAACTTTTTACTAAATTAAGCAGATTTTCAATAATAAATTTTATTTTAAAGTATATAATCTGGTGTGGCACCCACACGACTTTTTATTACCCTACATTTAAATTTTATAAAGAGAAATTCAGATTGAGGAATAAAATATCAAGTACTGTATAAAATTCTATAGTAAAAAGAATTTAAGCTAGCTTTACGAATAATTTAATTTGACAAATAATTTTCTGTGGGAAGGGCTCTCAACCCACATTTGAAACTAATATCTACATTTCTATAGAATTCACGACTAATATTAAATTTAAAATTATGTTCAACAATAACTTTCAATCACATTTATTGACAACTTTATTCCGTATCACTCGTTGAAACTTATCAATATTGATCAAACTGTTCAAGTATGAATTTCATATGAACTTTAAAATATAACGCTTGAGTTCCCTGCCGGTATTTAGTTTTTAAAGTTACACTGATAACAGACTCACAAAGAACAACTGTTAAAAACTTTGTTTAATTATTCACGGAATCTCAAAATACGTAGTTATTTAAAATAATCTGGTGTGTCACTCACACGACTTTCTCTTACCCTGAAATTTAATACTATAAATACAGGTTGCAGATTAATAGGTAAGATAACGAGTACTGTTATGTAAACCTATGTTAAACAATTCATATTAAGCTTCTGAAGAGTTTTATATGATAATTAGTTCTGTGTGAGAGGGGCGGTAGCCCCCCTCAACCCCTCGTTTCTTTAATGCACCTACATTTATATAGAATTTTATTTGGTTATTAAAAAATAATTTATTAAAATTATTATTTAAAAAAATTGTCTTTTATGATAAGGCAGACGATTTCCATATTAGAGAAGTAGTATAACACCAAATATCCAAAAAAGTCCATTTTATTCTCAATAATAATAAAAAAAAAAGCTTTTTTTTTCGTTAAAAGTAAAAAAATCGATAACTTTGTTTTAAATTATCGCAGATCGATGGTTCAACCATTCGTTTTAAAGGTATTGGCGAGCTCTTTTGAAAGATACCCATCATGAAAATTTACTCCCCTCGAGGGGGGACTTCCCCCCCAGGGGAGGAGGCGAGGCTCCTACATACACAATTTTTTTCCCCAGTTAACTGTCTCTATTACAAAATATATATATTTGTTTCATTTGGTTTAGTGCAGTCTATAGACGTTAAACTCTATTTTCCTGCAATTTCCCCCATAGACGTAATCTTGATTGTCCCTGTACACGAACCATTTGCTTGATATTAACGAAAAGCTTAGTGTAGCATCCCTATATGATACACATTTAGAATACCAAGTTTGAACTTTCTGCCATAATTTGTTTTTGAGATATGCTGATAACAGACAGACACACAGACCATTTGCTAAAAACATGATTTTCGTATTCAGGGGACCTCAAAACGTGTAAATATAACAAAATCTCGCGTTCGAAAATTTGACCCAAAAACAATACTTTCTCTACCTTATGGGTAAGAGAAAGTAAAAAAAAAAAAAAAAAAAAAAAAAAAACAAGACTTCAAATTAAACTAAATATTTTATTTACTCTTAGGTATGAAGAATTAATTTACATTCCTGAGCAAAATAAGTTGTATTAATATTGAAGTCTAGGAATTGAGTGAAATAAATATTTTTAAGGACATAAGCAAGTTGATTTTATAACTGAAGAAACTAAAACTAATTAAAGTTTGCAAGAAATGGGAGTCAAGTGTTTATGAAATTATTTATAAACGACGAAATCACACTATTATTTTCAAAGATTTTGCGCTCTTATTTTCGCGCCTAACATAAAAGCACAGCTGAAATTTTAAGTATGGTACCTGAACATGAACGCTGTTTCTATGCGTTCTTTTAGAATTACAGTAACTGGATATCAAGCTGTGTATCGATATTAATAAAATCAGACTTTTCTCTGTAAATTTATCAGGAAAAAAAAAAAAAAAAAAAAAAAAAAAGGATATCTTCACTTTCCACACACCATAAGATTCGAAAATTACTTCAGAAAATTTTGTCTGTGTGTGTGTCATCGTGTCTGTATGTCTGTAACGCTATTATTGTCCGGGTATCACGTGAGAATGGCTGGATGGAATTCAACGGCGCTTGGCAGAAATTTAGGTCTTTACGCAACTAAAATCTGCCAACTTTTTCGAAATTCCCTCCCCAGTTATCGCCGGGATGGGGGGAACAAAAGTCAAAAACATGTTTGTAAGCATAACACCGCTCCAAATTACTTCACTGTAAAGAAATTGAACATATAAAGAATAGACATGAGTATAAATAAAACGTTATCTGCAATTTAGAAATTTTCGATTATTAACCCTTTCAGCCGCAGTGTTCCCGCTGATGGAACACCTAATTTTAATTCTCAAGTGCAAAAACTCATCCCGTAAATTTTTTAGCAAAAATTTACATTTATAACATATTAGAAAAGGCCCTTTTTTTTTAACCTGAAAATTTAAAATTTCTTTTATTTAAATTTTGTTCGTAAATTCCGGTGGCGAGAAATTTCGCAATTTCCGAATTTTTTAAAGAACTCTACAAAAAAATGGAACAAAGATGTTAAAAAAAGCTACGAGACTTCCTTAGAAAATTTCCAAAAACACATTTTTTTTTTTCCTAATTTCCGATGTTTTTGTGAGGAGGGGGTTACGAAGGGTCAAAATCGAGACAACCCTTTTAGCGCTAAATTTTTCCTGAGAAATCTATGGAAGCTGCCGTCACGAATTTCGGTGCTCGGATTATATGTATCTATCCGACACCTAAAGTAATGGGATTTATTGGAATAAATAAAACATTGCGATTTAGGAAATTTCGATTTTTAAGGGAAAGGAAGAGGGAAATCAACTTTTGGCGGAAAATTGTTCAAATTCCAGATTTTTAGTAAAATTTTAACAAAAATGGAAAAAAGATGTTGAAAACAGCCATGGGTCTTCTTTAAGACATTTTCAAAACACATTTTTTTTTTTTTTAAGGGGGGGGGGATAGGTATGTGTTACAAAGGGCAAATTCGAGTCACCACTTTTAGCGCTAAATTTGTCCTGCGAAATTTATGAGAGCTGTGGTCAGGGTCAGAAAGTTTGATGCTTGGATTGCTTATATATGTATCCGACCCCTAAAGTAACGGAATTTATCGAAATCTCCCCCCCTTTCACCCTGGGGGGTAGGAAGCAAAAAAAAAAAGTTTGTAAGCATAACTCGGACCCTCCCTTTTAGCGCTAAATTTGTCTTGGGAAATCCACGGGATTAATAGTCGCTAAATTTTGCGCGTAAATTTTTTATATGTATCCGACACTTATTGTAACGGGATTTTACAAAATTCCTCCTTTACCCTACCACCCGGGGGGGGGGGGACAAGAAACACGTGTAAAATCTCGTTTTTCCTTTTGAATTTGCTTTAAATTATCTTAGATTGGCGAATTTTGGTGTATGGATGTGGATCAAGTGTACGCATTATTTACTTTGGTGGGATTTCACATAATTTCGAACTTACCCGCTGGGGAAGCGATAAGAAGTGGGTAAGTTGCTGCCGAAGGCAGTGTGGACCCGGACTTCTCACATTGCGAGCGGGAAAACCTCTACCGAACACATCGGAAAATGACAAATTTCATTATAAATAGATAAATATATAGATAAACGAAGTGGCTGCAATAGGACGATTTAAAAAAAAAAACCATCCTAAAAAGTTTTTTTTTCCCCTAAAAAAACTGGTTTTTTGCCTACCCTTCGAAAAAAAGCATTTGGATGATATTGTGATCACTGACATACATACACATACATCATCATCATCATCATCATCATGAAAATAGTAAAAATGAACTCATGGGACCTCAAAACATGTAGATACGCCAACATCGCAAAGCCAGAATTTTGTCACGATTACAATGATTTCCTTACGTATGTATTTTCGGAAAGCAAAAAACTGCATGAAAGGTATGTGAATCATTTAATTTCATCATGCTTAATAACTAATTTTTTAAAAGGTATATGTGTCTATGAGAGAGGAAATGACAATGCAGTTGTAAACAATGGAGGGAAAAAGTGGAGGATTGAAATTCAAGATATAAAATATACCTTTACATCCACCCTTAGAAAAATACAAATATTTCATTTATTAAATATTGTAAATTTTGCTTATTCCATGTCTATTTTGAAAAATTCAAATTGATTATACAAACATATTAATAAAATATCTGGTGTGAAACAACAACACGACTTCCATTACAAACTATTACACATATTACATGCATTTTTTGGAGATAATGTGATCACAAGATATAAAAGTGACCTAAAGAAGTAGAAACCTAACATTTTTCTGGTAAGATAAACTTTATACACTTGTAAAGGCATATAAAACGAAGCGTACATAAAGCGAGGTAAAAAATAAGGAAAAATAATATATATATATATATATATATATGTAGTAGAGTTATTTTTTGAAACACCAATTTTCGAGATCTACCTAAACTTCTGACCTACCTAAACAGGGTAGCAGTTAATTTTCCTCTAATAATTACGTGATACATAAGAAAGAAATGGATTTATATAACAATTTTCAAGAAAATCGTTAAAGCCGTTTTTGAGATACCAAATTTTATCAAAACTCAATCATTGACAGGAAAACAATAATTACATACAAAAGCATATTTAAAAGTGAGTTAATATGGCGAGTTTGAAAAAAAATCCGTACAGCTGGTTTTAAAGGAACGCACTTCCGAGACCTGAAATTGAGCTATTTATACAGACCGCCTGTCAATTTTTCTGAACTAACCAGCTATATCATTCGAAAGGACATCTAATAGAGTGTTTATGTAACAAATTTGAAGAAAATCGTTAGAGCCGTTTTTGAGATACGGACTTACGGTCCCACTTCCGGTTTTCAATTTTCTCCAAAATATGGAAAATTCATTTGTACACCAGACTTGTTTCAATTCTAAAGTTTCGTAGTTCTATCTTTATTAGTTTCCGATACATAATAGCCAGAAGATCCTCCCCCCCCCCCCCCCACACACACACTGACCAATTGCCAAAAACCACTTTTTTGGACTCAGAGGACCTTAAAACGTGTAAATCAGGTGAAATCTCGATATCGAATTTTCAGACCGAATACAAATACTTCCATTACATACTGTAGTAGGGTAATGAAAGTAATTTTTTTTTCTTTTTTTTTTTAATAAATTGAAAGAATAAAGATAGCTTTTAATTTACTACTCGCAAATAATTAATAGTGAATAAAAGTGGACGAAATGGTATTTTATCTGGGACGGTTTTAACCAGGTTTTTTCGATTATGGAAAAAAACCGAACAACCCTGTATCAACATAACTTAAATAACTTCAGGAAATTCAAATTTGGTATTTTGAAATTGATATGTGGCTGCTACTTGTAAAGTTGATCAAGACTGGCAAGTTTCAAGACACATTAATAAGAGTCTTGTATTTGATTTATTTTTACTTCCATTACCCGACTACCATAGGTAATGGAAGTATTGTATTTGGTCCAAAAATTCGATATCGAGATTTCACCTGATTTACATGTTTTAAGGTCTCCTGAGTTCAAAAAAGTGGTTTTTAGCAATTGGTCTCTGTGTGTATGTATGTATGTGGAAAATATTCTAGCTATTATATGTCGGAAACTAATAAAGACAGAACTACGAAACTTTAGAATTGAAACTGTTCTGGTGTACAGATAAACTTTTCAAATTTTGGTGAAAATTGGAAAACCAGAAGTGGGACATCTGAAACCGGAAGTGAGGCCATAAGTCCATATCTCAAAAACGGCTCTAACGATTTTCTTTAAAATTGCTGTATAAACACTCTATTATATATCCTTTCGAAGGATATAGTTGGTTAGTTCAGGAAAATTGATAGGCGCCCTGTACAAATAGCTGAATTTCAGGTCCTGCAAATGCTTTCCTGTCAAAACGGCTGTATGTTTTTTTTTTTCAAACTTGCCATATTGACCCTCTTTTAAATATCCTTTTACATATAATTGTTGTTTTCTGGCCAACAATTAATTTTGTCAAGCTTTGGTAAAAATCGGTATCTCAAAAACGGCTCTAACGATTTTCTTGAAAATTGTTACATAAACCCATTTTAGATATCCTTTCTCATGCTTTACTTGGTTATCACAGGAAAATTAATAGTCATCCTGATCAGACAGATCAGTTTTACATCTCGAAACTTGGTGTTTCAAATAAATAAATAAACTCTGCCAATTTTCTTCCCCTTTCTTTAAAAAAAAAATCGCTGTGCAAACTCTGTTTTATGTTTTTACACGTGTATTAACTTTCCCTTACCGGAAAATTTTTAGGTGTCTATTTCATTAGGACAATTCCATGTCTGCTGTTAACGTTATCTTCAAAAATTCCATATAATACGTGTAATAGTGGGTAATGGAAGTCGTGTGGTTGTTTCACACCAGATTTTTAAATAAATGTAGGCACTATAATTCAACACTATTTATATATTATACTACTTATAAAAAATTTGACTTGTATAAAGAAACACGTATAAATAACAACACAAGTACACTTTCTTTAGAAAACAGAGCTGGAGGACTTGTGCGACCGCACCTGTCCGTGATCTTCGAAATACGATCCCGAAGGTCACGACTAGGGTGCCTCGATAAGATAAGAGTGGCGACAGATCTGTGAGAGATTCTCATTGGACAAGACTCACCATCAGCCGCCCGGGGCGATTGTTGGATGATGCTCCGTAGGATTTACATTGAGAGTTTCGCATATGTCGAAAAAAGCATTTTTATCTCTTAATATTAAGTAAATTTGATTTTTTTTTTCTTTCAGAAATACATTAAGAAAGATTATTTGTAAAATATCAAGACATATTTTACTGATTAATGTTAATTATTAATCTGTTTTATTAACTTTATTGATGGACGCGATAGGCAGATTCTTTTACTGGCCTGTTTCACAGCTTATAAATTAATATAAAAAGAAAAAATACTGTATGATTATTGTCATAACTGATCTGTAATCATCTTATTTATCAAATGTATTAACTTGGTCCTATTTTTGTGCTTTTTTAAATAAAAAAAAGATAATGATTTCATTGATAAAGCAAAGTAGAAACATTTGGCGATATTTAACATGGTACTTGGCGAGAGATTCTCCGTCAGTGTTTTGACATCTTTCTCAGAGAAAGCTAAAAGCTTTATAAGTGTGTATCTCTGTGTGTATTATGTGTAAGAGTATGTACTAAGGAATATATACATTGTTTCTTATTTATTACGTCTGACTAATTACGAATTAATGTTTAATTTTCTTCAATAAAATTGATAGTTATTTACTATTTTGAAAATAAAGATAAAAATAAAATAACTAAAAATAAATTCATTAGTTTCTTTTTTTCTTTTCTTTCTTTCTTTCTTTCTTTTTTTTTTTTTCTTTCTTTTTTCTTCTTCCTTTTTTTTTTTTTTTTTTTTTTTTTGAAAATAGTGAGTTTTGAAAGCATTAAAATTTATAAATATATTTAAATATTTTACAAACGTTGTTTCTTTTTAATTGTTTGTTAAAACATTTATTTTATGGGAGGCATAGTATTTCTCCCCTAGAAATGTTTACGTAGGGTGTGAATTAAATCTGGCGATACCTTTAATTAGAAAAAGAATGATAATATGATTTTAGATTTGATTATATGGTGTGTCACTCACACGACATTTCTTACATTGCATTTCAATGTTATAAAGACAGATCGCATATTAAGTTCAGTAAGGTAAAATAATATAGTTCAATGTACTTTAAAATTAATCTAAAAAAGGTGTAGGCCATTGTTTCATTTGGCATAAAATTCTATGCGAAGGGAGCTGCCGTCCGCCTAACCCTCCCCATCCCGTTTAATTATAGTTCGTACAATTTTTTAAAAAATAAAGTCTAATTTTAAAAACCTCTCTTTCTTTCTCTGTATGAGTGTATGTTACAAAAATTTTGTGGTAGCTCGAGATCAAGATCTAATGCACAATATTTTACGAAAGTTTTTATTTTGTCGCATTTTAGCATAAACTGGAGTCTTTCAATTTTTGGTGCATATTAGTTGACAAATGGTGCTACTCTGCTGAAATTCCTAATTTTTTAGGAAAGCTAGATCTCAACTTCTATAGTGTATAAACGTATCAAACATGATAGTTAAGATAGTTAATATGTAAAGCAGGTGAATGATTGCTTAAATATATTTAAATCTAAAAAAAAAAAAAAAAAAGAAAAGAAAGAAAGCAAAATAAAATGCTTCCGTTTAAAATTTTATTGATAAATGTACTTATCAATATCTCCTGGTCTTCCTCGCAGATCCATTAAGCACATTTATACAAAATATGCGCATAAAAAAATTGACAGTTAGTATCAATTTAAATTTATTTATTTTATACATTTAAAAATTCTTTTTTAATACACTTGAACTTGGCCAAAACTTATTATTAGTTTATTTGATTTATTGGTATAGCTAATACTGTACTGATCCCCAAAAAGAAACATCCCTTCTACCGTTCATTTACCTTTATCATTGTTGTAATCAAAATTTCAGTTTTCTTTTTTTGCTAAAAAATGACGGGCTGTTCTACTTATAACTGCTCAAACAGATTTGAGCAATGCTATAAGTTAAAAGTGTTTCCTAAAGATGCCGAAAGGAGGAAACTTTGGTCCTCCAAAGTTAAACGCCTTAATTGGGAACCAACTAACGCAAGCTATTTGTGTGAAGTAAGAATTTTTACATTTTCTATTGTTTATTTATCATTTTCTTTATGTACTTGAAAGTTCTTTCTGCGATTAATTTTCAATTACATTTAAGATATTTTGTGATTTTCATAGTTAAATCGTCTAACAATTTACTATACATTGTTCGCACCAATCTTGGTAATTTAATGGTCGGAAAGGATCACCTAGAATACTATTTAGTGGTTAAAATATAAAATAATAGTCAAAGTTTTAAGTGCACACATTTTACATATTTACATATTTTTACTGCATATGTCAATATTTTCACAACGAAACTATACACATACTTTACTTTTAAAGCATTCAAAATGTATACAAACGTATATATATATATACAAAATGTATATATATTTATTTTTTAGTAACACTAATTCCCACAAATGTAAGAAAAAAAAAATAATAATAAATAAAATAAAACATAATTAGTTAATTTAAAATTAATTTATTAATTAATTTAAACAAATAATATAAAAACCATAAATTTTGAAAGCCTGCAATAATTTTTTCGGGTAGAAAAAATTGGAGCTCATATATTTATCAACAATGCACAAGTGTTGTGTGAAAGCAACGATGCACTGTAGCTTCCTAAAAGTACCACTTTTTCAGAACCTTGAAGATAGGACAATATTTTCCCCGTTAAATCTTGAACATAATATCAAAATGAAAAAAAAAAAAAAAAAATCTGTAAAGAATTAGAAATGACCAATTTATTCTTATATTCTTATTATTTCAGAAATTAAACTTATTAAGGAAAAAATATTAAAGTTTAGTTTAAAAAAATTGTGCTACAAAATGAAAAAATAATGGAATTAAATCGGGATGCATTATAAATTCTTAAATGAAAAATTTCCCTTAGTTCACTATAAACAAAAAAAATTCTTTAGTTCAGTATAATGTTTTTGGTTTTTAATAATAATAATAAATTGAAAATTAACACACAGAAAAAATAAAAATAATTATTAAATAAAATTGTTAAAAGTCGTAAATTGGTGTTTCTTAGAGCAATTCTTTTTTTTTTTTTTTTTTTTCCTTTTTATAAATTTGGCAATTTAAGTCTATCGATAATTTGTTATTTGTCAAAACTAAAAATAATTTAGTGAAAAGAAAATGCTTAATTTCAATACAATTTAAACGAATTATGAATAAATTAAGTCTTTTTTACTTCTAAGAAAATTAAATATCCCGCCAGAAAAGTAAATGTTCACCAGAAGCTTTTTCTCGCCAACGTAAGATAAAGGTCATATCTAGAAAGAATCAACCCCACTCGTAGCTCACGCAAGCAACCCAAGATTTCGTCCACAGCGGTTGCGCACTGAGAACTGTCGTCACTCTTAGTAATATAGGCACCCTAGTCACGACCTGTCGCACACCCCGTCCAGCTCTGCGTTCAGTAGTCTGAGCTCCAGAGTGCAGATAACCCATCTCTATATATCAGTAATGTTATAATGTTATATATCTTTGTTATTTTTTAGTTAAATTAATTATATCAAACCGCAAGTTTAATCATAAAAATATTTTCTTTTGTTAAATTTCATTGTTACAGAATTAGCCGATATAACTACTGAAAGCCTAAAACGGGCTGAATCTTATAGAATAAAATACTTCGTCGGGTCGGGCTACGTTATTAAAATACATATAAATAGACTAGCAGGCTACGCCCGCTTCGCTGGTCACTATTTTTAAATGAATAATTATAATTAATGAATTCTCAAAAATGCATTAATTTTTATCATGTGGAAAAAAAAAAAAAACTCTGATCGGGAAAAATGTCGCACCGGGTCCCCACTGCCTTCGGCAGCGTAGACCCGTGCGCGATTGCATATATATGAGCGCCCTAATAATTTTACAAATTCGAAAATATCCGCAATCGATTTGAAAGTATCAAAAACCTCTATGCACCAGTTTTGAACGATCTATCTCTATTTTTATTTTTTTGCCCCTCCGCTTCCTCCTCCCTTCCCGCCCCTCTCAATAATTTAAAAAATTCAAAAATATCCACAATCGATTTGTAGGTATCGAAAACCTCGATGTACCAATTTTGAATGATCTTGATTGATATATTTTTTTTTTTGAAAGTCCCCCCCCCCCCCCGGGAGGGATAAATTTTCAAGATGGGTATCTTTCGAAAGATCTCGTCAATACCTTTAAAACGAATGGTTGAATTGTAGATCTATGATAATTTAAAACAAAGTTATCGGTTTTTTTGTTGTTGTTATTACTTTTAACGAAAAAAAAAAAAAAAAAAAAAAAAAAAAAAACTTTTGAAAAAAAAAAAAAAATCGTAATTTTTTATTATTATTATTATTATTATTTTTTTTTTTTTTTTGAGAATAAATGGAACTACTTCTCTAATATGGAAATCGTCTGCATTATCATGGAAGAAAATTTTTTTTAATAATAATTTTAATAAATTATTTTTACTGAGGGAATTTGTACAGGAAAATAAAGAAGAAAGTCATGTGGTGGTCACAACATACTAGTTTAGTTAAATTAATTATATCAGACTTCAAGTATAATTATAAAGTATATATATATATATTTTAAATTTCACTGTTACGTAATTCGCCGGTATAACTAAAGAAAGCCTGAACCGGGCTGAAAATAGTATAAAGTACTTGGTCGGATCGAGCTACTCTATTAAAATACATATAAATAGATTAGAATAAATGAGGAAAGTTATTTGATGTCATGTGAAAATGGAAAATAAAAAAAAAAAGAAAAGAAAAAAAGAAACACAAAAATAAAAAAAGAAAGAAAGAATCAAAACAAAACAAAACTTCGGCGAAAACCGCAATATGGATGTGGCTGATTTTTGATTTATTCTTCCAAAAAGTCAATGATTCGTCAGTGAATCTGTCAATCTTCTCCACCTCCTGTCAAAACCACGTGGGACACTTTTTATCTGCTTTCAGCCGGCATCGGAATTTTTTTTAGGTGAAGAGTGTCGAACATAAATTCGCACGCGCAGTATACAATGGCCTGAGTGCCGAAGGCACTGGGGACCCGGGACGACAATTTTCCCAATCAGGAAATTTTTTACTTCTTTTTTTTTTTTTCACATGGTAAAAATTAATGCTATTTTGAGAATTCAAATATTATAGTGACTCATCTAAAAATAGTGACCAGCAAAGCGGGCGTACCCTGCTAGTTAATTTAAATAAAAACTCAGTGATTGTATCTTTGCTATTTATATTGCATTTTTTATATGATATTATATTACTATTTTCAGCTCGAAATAGAAAAAAAAATTAATTTGAATGAAACTGAAATTTATTCTGCTGCAGATGTTTAATCCGTTTGTCTATGAAAAGCTTCAGCTAAATGCGCCAGAACTAATTTTCATGATGTATGCAAAAAAGTGGCTATCTGAAACATATAACTGAGTTTTTTTTTATCTTATTCCTAAACGATTTCAAATTTTTTCTCAGAAAATGGAATCTTTTGTTGTCGTACATATTCGCACATCCTCTTAAAATTTAAAGGAAATACGGGAAATATTTTTTGAGTTTATTGAATTAGCATTATTCAATAAGATCTATCAGAATTTTTAGTCAGAATTTTCAGACATAAAGAACATTTATTAAACCAATAAGGTTACATGTTACAGATGAAAATTAATTAAAACAGCCCAATAAATTAAAGACTTTGTAATGTACTAAGATAGAGACACAAGTGTTCGTCACCCTCACAAAAGACATGTTAAAATTGGCGTTTAATAACATTTATGATTTTGGATCGGCCCGTGTTAGATTCCCTAGAACCAGAGAATCTAGCTAGGACGGATTCGAATTAATAGATGTTAATTAACGGTTATATTAACATGTCTTTTGTGAGTGTGGCAAACACTGGTGCAAATTTTAGTGGTGGCGAACACTGGTGTCATTGGATTCACATGCATAAGTACTACAAAAGTATTGATGCAGCCAGATCAGTGATGGTGTAGAATAAACATACCAGCTTCTTGTTCCTCTTTTACAATTATAAGTAGCGACTAATTTGTCCGCCGTATACACTTCACCCTTAGTTTGATTATAATACAAAATTATCTCTGGCTTTTTTTTTTTTTTTTTTTTTTTACATTTCCGATTAAACTTTTGGTTTGTGGTGCATAGTGGAAAGAAGAATCACAGATTTTTTTTTTTTTTTTTGGTACATATGAGACAAAGATTTTATCTTGCTGAAATCTAAATAAAGATGAAAATATTTCTAGGTGGCACGAAGATTAAAATTTAGAAGGTATATAAATAGCTTGTTTTTCTGAGAGTACCAAAAATTGTTAGCCTTCTTTTCAATAATTCTTCTGAAAAAGTATAATCTATATAAAAAAAAAAAGTAATTGACCAGGGGTCGATCCAGGCAAAATTTGGGTCCCTTTTGCTGCCCCTTCACAAAATTCCCTATAGTAAAAAGGGGCCCTTCACAAAATTTAAATTCATAAAAAGGGACCCTTCACAAAATTCAAATTCATAAAATGAATCCCTTCACAAGATTTTTTTATAAAAATGATCCTTTTATTAATTGTTTTTAGTATTATTTTTAATTAATGCCTTAATTTGGCTCAACGAAACTATTAACTTGATATTAAACATTACATGAAGTGATTGTAAAAACGAAAAATTTTACACAATATTTTACTTTTTCACAAAAATATTTTCTTTTTCACAAAAAAGGGACCCAAAAATTAAAACCTGGATCGACCCCTTTTGACAATACCCTCAATTTGTTCGAATAGATGTAAAACAACATTTTTTCCTTGATTTATGTCCTGCTCGCCATCAGAAAGCACTCCAGTATATACTTCAGCAAATATAATGTAAGCTGTTGTCACTTATTTCATCCGATATTAACC
Organism: Salticus scenicus; assembly: GCA_963930645.1. Taxonomy (NCBI): domain Eukaryota; kingdom Metazoa; phylum Arthropoda; class Arachnida; order Araneae; family Salticidae; genus Salticus; species Salticus scenicus. Next base: position 301,737,773 of record OZ005649.1, read on the forward strand.
ATAATTTGATTCCGTATTTCTCCCTTGGCTTTGATGGTAAACATTGTCTAAATGGGCATTTTCCACGGAAAGGAACAAGCTGTTCGTCTAATGTCAAATTTTCGTAAGGAAGGAATACCTTTGGATGTTGAGTAACAAACATTTCAAAACATGATCGTGATAGTGCAAGTTTATCTAGTCGTTGGCGACTTATTCCAATTTCTTTATTGTCGATTCTCAGAAACTGTCTCTTAGTTTCGAAATGTAGCAAAGACATAATTACACAAAAAATATCACGGTTTCCTTCTACCCTTCATAACTCTTTCAAGGACTCCCTTGCTGATTTATAAACACCAGCTAATATCAGGAAACCTATCCAAAATTATATGAAAATGACTTAGAATCTAAATTAATACAATAAAGATAATAGCTAATTGATTATTGAAAAATAATATGTATAATAAACAACGAATATCTAATTAACAATATACGCTGCAAGCTTCTCAGCAGAACCTGTCGTGTAACTTTTATTGTTTTAATATGATACTCGCTTCATCTCTCGGCTTGTTTCTTCTAAAATTAATTTCCTCATTTAACCTGTTAGGAGAATGTTCATTGCTGATGTAGGCTGATCTGTTGTCTCTGAATTGCGTCGTAAGACCAGGGCTCTGGTTCATAACATTATATTGTAACTGTTTTTATTTTTATTTTTATTTTTTAACATAAGCGGGAAATAAAAGCAGAATAATAATGAATATATACAATATATATACATTTATCAGTACATACCTTTTTTCTTGTAGTAGGAGCGACTTTATAACATTCAGTTTTATTTCAACAAGCAAAAGAAGGTACTGCTTTATTATCACTGTCTCGTTCTGCATCCGAAATATTTATCTGCTCTTCAGAAATTTCTTTGTTGGATAAGTGATCTGATTTATCTGATTCATTTACTTCTTTGTCACTTATTTCATTCAGATCTTCATCACTTAGTTCTTCTAAAAATTTCTGATCCTTTTTTCTGTAAGAAAATGCTAAAAATGGGTAGAATCGACCCAAGGTAGGAACGTTAAACATTGTCTGACTTTCCTGTTTCCTTTAGAACGTCTTATTCTAAATGCCAAATAAAAATAATAGCTTGCGGCAATTGTATTGCCACTTTAATTCTGTGATATTGCATTAAACTTAAAAATGCATTATAAAGCTTGACGACATTTTTCGCCTAATAATGTATCATGGTATTATTTCAATTCGAAATAATCATACGAGTTTCGAGAATAAAGTTTTCCTATATGATGATGTTTGAATAAATTTTTATCATGTTTTTATTAACTTCGATTCTTGCTTGTTCGTTCATTCGTTTGTTTGTTTATTTGTTTGTTTGTTTGTCCAGTACAAATCTTGCAATCGATTTTTAACTAACTTCCCGACTAGCTAGATACATGAAACTTTCAGGACAGCTCAGAACACTGTGACAATACATTTTTTTTAAACTTTTAGTCAACTGTTTAAGATCCCTACTGCCTTAGGCAGCATTTATATGATTCAACAGAAAATTTATTTAACTAACTTCCCGACTAGCTAGACATATGCAACTTTCAGAATAGTTCAGAACATGGTGAAAATGCATTTTTTAAATATTTTTAATTAACTGTTTCGGGACCATGCTGCCTTCGGCATCGTTATCAGTACAAAGCTTGCAATCAATTTTTAACTAACTTCCCATTTGAAACTTTTATAATAGCTCAAAACACGATAGCAATGAATTTTTTCAATGCTTCTAGCCAATTGTTCTGGGTTCCCGTTGCCTTCGATAGCGTTTATATGATTCAACAGAAAATTTAAAAACATGGTATATAAAAAGTTCTTTTTATCTTGTAATTATTTTATTCATTATAATGCTTAATCATTTCTACTCAAAAAGTTGTTGTATGAGTTTTATAAATTATATTCTTATTTGTACTACATCTGTTGTCTAATTTCTTCTCAAAATTGCCTTGATGTTTTTCAAAAATGCTACAAAGATTTTTCTCACCATTACACAACAAATTCAAATATGTTATACATTATAGAAAGTAATTAAAGAAAATATACTCTGATGATGTTATATTGTTTCAAACTGTCCCAAATTAATATATATTATTGCAACTGAATCCAACATTGCTCCATACAAATATGGTTCCTATGACATAAACACAGGAAAAATCATCATTGTCTTGAACGCCAAAGAAAATAATTAAATAGTAGACAGTTTTTTCGGTACCATTTAACGTACTGTCATCAGCTTATAAAGAAATGAAATTAAAGTGCTCCTATATGTAAGAAAGTAATTGGATTTTACAATTATTTAATCAACCAATAGAATTGGGTGGATTTTAGGGGATTATCCAATGGGAAATTCAGAAAATGTAGTTGGGAAACATGCAAAAAACTTTAAGAAAATGTCGATTGAATGTAAAATTTTCAAGAATCAAACAAAGGGTATACAATGAAATCCCAATTAACAATGTTTTTATGATTCTTATGAATGTAAAAAGTCTCAAGGAAATCGAGATTAAGTGTAGGTTTGGACCCTCAAATTATTTTAGTTGTATCATATTTAAAATTATTATTTTCTCTCCAGCAATACTTAGAAATAACTGATTTGTTGGTTTCTTGTTTTCAAACGTAACGTATCTATTCTTTAAAGCGGGAATTAAAACTGTGCTTAGTTTGACAAATACATCTTAAAAAAAAAGGCAGGAAATATTATAAATTTCCCAAAAGTCATGCATATATTTAGGATCTTTTCACTCAGAAAGGATGAGTTTATTGAAATTTGAAAAAAAAAAGTATTTAAAAATCAAACCGTTTGAATACTTTATCTGTTCATAACTTGATTTAGAAAATAGGGTAAAACAATATTGATATTAGAAAAAACTGATTTAGGCGACAAAATGGGAGGAAGCTGTTATTTTTGAGTAGCTGTATCTATAATGGAAGGTTTAAGATATTTTATATCAGAGATTAGTAAAATAGAATCGGAAAAAATGTCAAAAGCACGGTTAACAAAATATAAATATCTGCTAATTTTGGGTAGGTAAGTGACATGAACTTGCATTTGGAGGTAACGAAATTGGGAATTTTTTACGATAGACGATGGCACAGAAGCATTTTTATTCCTCTATTAAGCGTGCTCTTATTATTTGTTCTGATTTTGTTTTACTGAGCTCTGAAATCAAATGTCCGAAAACCTTATAAACCTTATAAAGCTTATAACCTTATTAACCTTATAAACCTTATAAACCTTATAAAGCTTATAAACCTTTCATTTTTCAAGGTTTTCATTTTCATCTTTCCAGCCATTAAAAAAATACATCTTTCTCGTACTTCTCCTGATTCAGTCTCTTTTAATATCAGTATTGTTTTACTATATTTTCTTAAATCAAGTTATTATGTATCTAAAGTTCTCAAATAGTAGGATTTAATATAGATATATATATATATCTATACTTCCTTCGAATAAACTCACAATTTCTCAGATCCAATACAAATGCATAACTCTTGGTGCATTTGTGAAGATGATTTTCTTCACATAGTCGTGATCGTTGACTAATGTAGATTTCTGTAAAGAAAGTCAGGTTAGCAATACTTCAATAATCAGTCCAATTACAGTCATCAAGATCCTTTTATTGAATAATTCGTCCAAATAAAATCAAGGAATATTTCAAATAATTTGTACAGAGCGTTGTAAAAAGTTTACTAATGAAGTACGTAGACCCATGGTTAAATGTTGAGATTGTCGCATGAGATGGGGGAGAGAGCGAACGTAATTACATCGTAACTATACTATGATCTCGAGCAGTTCTGAGCTCTTTACACTAGAACAGATCTGAGGTGTCTGAAGTAAAAGAGCCAAATTTTAGAAAAACAGCCAAATTATAGTGCCAAATACTTTCATTGTTTATCGGATAAAACAATGTTAATTTTTGAATTTGTAATGACGGTTTATAATTGTAGTAACCCTTTAATCGCCAACATTTTGCCAAATTACCGTTAGACAAGAGAAAGAGACGGTTAAGAAATGCAGTCATCAATATTGCGCAATCTAAAATAAATTACATCCTGTGTTGAAATAATATAAATTCTGACAATGAGTTTCCTTGTTTTATGACTATTTGAGAACACTTTTTATTTTATAATTACGTTTAATGTCAGAATTTCCGTTAGATATTATTATTATTTTCTTTTTTTTTTTTATCGCATAAAATAAAGTACTTTTCTATTTAAAAGATAAACATGTTATTTATAATTTAGATATAAAACATATACAAATTAGATTTCTGAATGATGTGTGTTAATGTTTTATGTTAATAAATAGTGTAGGTCGTATGTATAATTAAAATTGTGCAATTTTTAATGACACTTTAAAAAAAAACAATTCTTTCTTCAAATGTCTGAAAACAAATTATGTGAATAAAATATCACACATGAAATTTAATTATTTTTATATTGCGATAATGCATTAATTTATCATTAGATTTTATTTTATTTAAAAATTCAATTAAAATTTAACCAAATATATGTGAACACCTTCACATATTTCTCCCCTTCGCCTAAAAAGAAAAAAAAATCGAAAGGTAATCAAAAATATCGCTCTCTCTCGCATCAAGACAAAAACATACTACAAATTTCAAAATAACTTTCTATATAAAATCAATATTACTTCAAAAATATTTTTCATATTACAAGGTGGCTAATAATGTAAAATTAAACATCAAATATATATAATACCAATAATTAATTAGAACTTGTTTGTACTGGACATAGTTATCTTTCATAAGAAGCAACAATGTATATTGAAATCATGACATTATAATTATAAAATAAGCAATGCAATGTAGTATTTATAATAATTCACAGCTGTATGACAATGCATTCTCAACAAATTTTCTTGAAAATGTATGACAAATTGAAGGCCAGGAAAAGGAAATCAATAATTACAAAATTAAAATATTTTAAGTATTCACAAGTTTATGCAATCTATTAATTTGCCTGAAATTATTTATTATTTACTAATTTCAATAAAAGAATATTTTGATGGGATATTTTGGTATGAGAAATTTTTTTTTTAGAATATAAAGAAAGTACCAGAACGCCAATATGTGAAGACCTAAAATTTATACAAATTGAGCCAGTGTGTGTGAATCAGTATACAAATTGTAATTGACATTATGGGTTGTGAGGCCACAGCCAAAAATAACTTACTGAGTTAGGGTGTGAGGCAGAAGAGGCATATATATTATGTGTAAATAAGATTACAGCAAGCATTCTGCAACACGACATAATTAAATGTCTTTTGTTTGTGTAAAGTGAATTGCGAAAAAGAAAAAAAAATAGCCCAATCAATAAAGTAATAGGACACAAGTATGAAATCTTGAAAATTTTTAATAGAAAATGTAATTAGTTTTTTTGTTCAATTATAATTAATTATTTCTAAAAAAAAATGAAGTAAGTTCATTTTTCAAACATTATGTGGTTTAAAAAAAATGAAGAAAGATATCAATATACTACTAATTCCCTTTTCCTTAACAAATATAATACTTTATAAAACATGAATCACAACTGAAAAGTGTAAATTGTCAACATGAACAAATTCTAATAATATTTATATTTTATTGTATTAATAATATGTATTATTCGTGATGTTTGTATTGAATAATGATTAAATAATTGAGAAATACAAAATGTTAAACTTGTTAAGTATGCATGATACGATACTTTTTTTTTTTTTTTTTGTGTGTGTGTGTGTGTGTTTAGATCACTTACGTCTTGGACGAAGATGTGTAAATATTAGAACCTATATATTTTATATTTATCCATTTATTTTTATACAATACTGCAAGGTAAGCCATGTGAAATAATGTGTAAGATGGATAAAATTATGTGCATTTAACAAAAGTAACCCTATTGCAAGACTAGAATGACTAGATTTACATGCAGGTTACCTTAAAAGTGTATGTATATAGTGTATAAAAATTGAATAGTTCCTTTTTTTTTTTTTTTTTTTTTTTTTTAAATAAGGAATTTACCTTCAAAATGGACAATAATATTAAATAAAAATTGAAGTATTTGTGAAACTCTTTGTAATTGTGTATGTGGTATTATGTATGTATAAAATAAATAAAATATAAGTGTATATGTGTACAGTTAGAAAACATCTGTATCTCGAAAAATTACACATTCATGTGAATCATTAAAAAAAATGACTCACAGTGTTTGCAAATTGGAAAAATACCATAGAAAGAAATAAAAATGTTCAAGTGCAAAAATATTTTTTTTTTTTTTTTTTTTTTTTTTTTTACCCATAATATGAAACATTAAAAATTTATAATTAATATTCTGCATAATTAATGAGAAAAATTGTATGATAGACTCTTTAACTTTATCCATTTATTTATCCATCCCTTTTTTTCTGTGTGTGTAATTCTTGTAAATAGAAGAAATATTTCCAAACGCACGGCTAGCACATAAGCTAGATTTACATGCACATATTTCCAAAAAAAAAAAATAAACAAACAAATAAAATTGTAAATATGTGTAGATACTTATAGAAAAAAAATAATTGAAAACATTGTATTTTGTGAAAAGATGAATCAATTCCATGATATGGTTATAATAGAGAATATAAAATTCCTATTTTATGTTTGTGTACATCTCATATATTTTGAAAATAAAAATATAGAAAAATAAATATTGTATAACATGTAGAAGTGAGAATTGGCAATAAAATAAAATGTAAAACAATAGTATGTAAGCGTAAAAATTGTGTAATAAGAAAAATGTATGTGTGAGAAAATTATGTCACTATGGAATTATATACTCCATACAATTACATAATCAAGAAAAAATTAAGTGTCATGTAATAATATCTCTTCGCAATTGGTTATCAATGTTGCAAGTTTTAAAATAATACTGCATTTGAATTAAAAAATTATTTGTTGATAATGTGTGTGTGAAGTACACCTACGTGCATAACTGAAAGTGACCATATGGCAAGGCTGAGATTGTCAGATTTACATGCCATCACCTTAAAAAAAAATAGTGTATTAAAAATTGTGTTAAATCATTTTTTTTTTTGTTTAACAAACATCAGTAAATTTTCAAACTGGCACTGTATGTAACAAAACCATTTAATGAATATGTGTGTATATCTTTACGAAGTTGTGTATAAATAGGAAATTAAATGTGAAAACACAAATTTATGCATTTGTTGTAAATGTATTATAATTATATAATTTCAAGAAAAAAAGAGTTTTTGTCAACAATGATGTAAAAATGAGTTTTAAATCTTTTTTTTTTTTTTTTTTTTTTTTTTTTTTATGCATTGGGAAATCAAAAAAATTATATAAAAATCAAAACTCAAAAAAAAATTTTTTTTTTATCAATATTCTGCATAATTTCAATAGAAAAATGTGACAAGGTTCTCAATATTATTTATTTACCCCTGTCTTAATGTTATCCCAATTAATCTACTGTTATTATTACATTTAAAGAAGTTTCATGAAAACGAATTTATGTATCAAAAGGAAATTTTGAACCACATTCCAAAATTAATTGATTGTAAACATTTGTCAGAAAAATATAATGCTTCACAAAAAATAATATTCCGCTATTCATCATCCTTAACTAAAAAAAAATCGGTCCTGCCGAAATATTGTTTATAAAATGAACAGCAAAACACTAAAAAAACCGATACACTGAAGAGCACTCGGAGACAGTGTACAAGCTTTCCTTCGGAAACATTACATAACTTGACAATAACAAAAAAAAATTTGTATATTAAATTTTGACAAACAAAAAAACGAAGTGTGTGTTTAATTGTATTCGTATATTAATCATAAAATACTTCAAAATGGAGAGAATAAAATGTAAACAATAGTATAATTAGTGTATTATTGTGTTATGAAATGTCATTTAAAATTGAGCAGAATTATAAATATTATATATAATGTATATCCCTTTATATGCTCATGATTATAACAATATTTGATTTTTTTTTTTTTTGGATGAAGATTGCATATGTGTGTGTGTTGAAAAAGGTGAAAATATACATACTTTACATTTAAGTATATACAGTGAAATAACCAATACAATATATGATTATTTATTTATTTATTGTATATATTTATTAAAAATAATTAGTGAATGTTTGAAAAATAGCTTTCGCATAATAATATTAATGTGAAATGTGGTTTCCCCAACACAATTTTTGGTGTTGAAAATTTAAACTTATAGTCAAATATCAGCACATTATATAAAAACAATCTGCATAAAAGATAGACCAAAGCAACACAATTGTGTTAACAGAGAGTGTGTGTTTATGTATATTTATTTACCTATTTATTTTAACAAGTAGCTGTGACAACATAGTTAAATTAATTTGATTTTTTTTTTTTTTAAATACAAATGCGAGATTAAAATTCTCGATAACTTTCAATCATGTCCGTAAACATTCTAGAATGGTATTACTGATGAAAAAATATAGCCACAATATTATTATTCATGATCTCTGATGACAGCTCTTTAATTAATAATGAAATAAAAAAAATGTGCACATGAAATTGTTTACAAAAAAAGGTCATGACAATATAAACTTCTAATGAGTTCAACGAGGCCTCTTAAAATGAGCTTAAAATCAATATAAAGACTAGCTACAAGGGCTATCATAAATGCTCATATCAAATTCCATAAAAACTCGAGTAAAGGAAGCATAAATAACTTCTCAATAAAAGATGAATTCAAATTGTTCATCAAGTCGACTAAAAAAAACATAATCATAATCATAATCAGCTGACATGTATAAAAAAGCAAAAAAATATTTGCTCAAAAGTTGCGCAACGCTGTTTTCTAAAAATGATGCATCTAATACACAAGATATTTGATGTTATAAAATTTGCTAGCAATTAGATGTAAATACATATTAATGTATACATATTAATAAAAATAAAAAGATCACATACGAATAAGAATATAAACCAACAAATAAATATTTATGATAAAATGTGAGTAAATAAGTATATATGATGCTTTAACACAGTTAAATTATATTTACATTAAAAAAAAATATTATTATTCTTCTCATTACTATTTCTTTTAATATTATTTTATGCATGGTGAGTGACAGATATGCATCTCAATCTTTCAGAAAGAATACACAAAAAAAATAAAAATAAACATGCTTCAACAAAATATTTTCACCATTGTATGAATAAAAAGAGTGTATTTATTTCATTTCTCTTTATTTATTTATCCATTTGTTAGCTTCTCAGTTTCTTTGTTTATAAATTTTGTTTAATCAGCATAATCAAATTCTTGGAATATATGAAAGAAAAAAAACAAACTTGATGTGTGTAAAAAGTGTAAACAAAAATATAAAAAATATGTTATTGCACAGTGTTAAAAAAATATATATAGGCATAGCAAATTAATACGAAAGTGAATTTTTGAATGTACGTGAAAGATGAAATGTGTAAATTTATAGCAATGTGTGAAAATAAGAACATCATGCATGTAAAATATTATGGGCGGGAAAGTCTTTTATGAACAACAGCTGTTTTACTGTAATGACGTAATCCCGTCACATCTACATGCAGTGAACAAATGTAAAAAATGAGAAAAATATTTAATAAATAAAGAATCAATGTTTATCAATTTAATTACCTTATTGCCTTCATTTAATTATTATTTTTTTTATTTACATATGTATATGAAAAACAAATGCAGAACTGTAAATTTAGCAAAGTAAATATTTTGTATAAATGAAAATAAAATTCTAGCAAAAGTAAAATTGTGCAATGCAAGGTAATCAAGGCAGATCTCTCCCCATAAAGAAATCTGGCCAGGATTTCCAAAGAAAGAAATATACCCCGAGTACCAAACAAACACTACTGCACTCAAGACGTCATTAAATGCAACAGTGGGGCACAAAATTACAAAAATTTAAATCTTAATAGGAAATGTGTAAAAATTTTGAATTTTAGAAAGGATAAATATAATGTGTACAAATTATCATTAAAAACTTTACAACTCGATATTATTTAATAGAACCTAGAAATAGTGTATGTATAAAAAACATGATTGAAAATGTGTTAGTGTAAGAAAAAATTTTATTACAAACGTCCGAAAACAAATATTTCTAAAGTTTCAGGATGAGCCAAACCAATCAATTTATCGATGATTAATTACTAATATTCCCCACAAGAATTGAAAGATCAATTTTATGAAAATGTGAAATGTGTAAATGCAAAATATTTATAAAAAATGTGTTTGTAAGTGTGTAAATAGTGGGAAATGCTCACCTGCCGCTTATAAACACCTAGTCCCGAACGATTGCAGAAAAAAATTCTTACTTAAATTATTTTAACTTTTTTTTTTTTTTTTGATAAAGTTATAAAATGTACATGTAAAGAAAAGATGCCTAAAATCATAATGTAAAATTGAAGTATTTTGAAATGTTTAGCAAGAAGGTATGAAGGGCTACCTATTTGTGACAACAATGTAAACTATGTGTGAAATAACTTTGTTTGAGTGTGAAACAAGAATGAAGAAAAAAATTAGAAATAAGTTTTAAATATATAAAACAATGTATAAATAGATAATACTTAAAAAATATTTATGGTCTTACCAAAATAAAGTAAAGCATATTTCAAATACAAAGGCCAATATAAGTTATGTAGAATTCAGCCTGAAATACTGAGAACAGATTTAACTCGTTTATCTTCTTATTCGATATAAACAACTTTGATTATAGATGTGCAATTAAACATCACTCCCTTCAGAAAAAGATGAGATATTATAATATTTATTACTTATTAAGTCTAGATATTCTATATCTTTCTCTCAAAGAGCAAATCCATTTGAACTCCAACAACATATAAAGTCGATAAAATGTATACACATCCATGTGCATTTCAAATTATCTAACAGAAAACTCAAAAATTTCACATTTTCTAAAAGAAATTATTATGAATCTAAAAAAATGATTTTCTTTATAAAATGGATAATGTATATACCTGTATATCCATACCCAACATTTTAATATAGATTAAATACAAGAAAAAATATATAGAACGTATAAATAAGCAAGAGTACTACTATGCAAGTAAAAATTGTAATAAATATAAAACGAGAAAAATATAAATTTAAAATTATTAATACATATACTTTTTAATTAATAATTAATAGAGTTGCGTGCTCCATTCAAAAATTATTTAAGTGTTATAGAATATACAAAGTTTAACTTTCTACTTTCAAACATTTTCTTCAAGACTAAGGAAAAAGTACTTACCAATCTTGAAAAATCAAAAAAAAAAAAAAAAAAAAAATTTTTTTTTTTATTTATTTATTCATTATTATTATTTTTTTGAAGCACTGAAATTCGTATATTTTACGAAACTAAACCGATATTCATTACAGCAACTTGCTCTTCCTGGTAAAATAGTTCATTTTCCTAAATTATTGAAGTTTTGAAGGAAAGTTTCAAATATTCGTAGTGCCCACATAATTATCCACATTCGTAGTACGTAGTAGTCTTTTTGAACGTAGGAAAAAAATACTTCTATATGTTTAAGGTTTTCCTCCTGTATGAATGCGTATATAATAATGGAATGTCACATTTTTTTTTTTTTTTTTTTGTGATTGTACGAAAATGACGATTTTAATATAAAATTTCTTAACGCAGAAAACAAAAGTATGTTTTGTATACTTGCGTAGAAAACAGCACACACAGGGAGAACCGATCCAGGCATGCAAACACTGCCGCCCCTGCCAGCGATGGAAAATGCACGATCATTAGAAAATGGAAAACATATCGTGAACTCTGTTTCATTATTAACGTAGACTTTTGGCTCACAAATCTTGATTGTGGAGGTGTCACATGTAAAGCAGAAATTATTTTTCTTAAGTTTTGTAGGAGAAAACCACGAGTGGCAAAAAATGTATAAAATCACCATAATGTTTGGCATAAATTTTGAACAGGATTGCTTGAACGGAAAACATCCGGACATGATGAAGGTTATACCGTGTCCGAAACAACTGCCATCAAATCGAGAGAACGGCAAACCCTCCAAAGTACTGTTGCTCGAACTGGAAGACAGGAGTTGACAAATCTTTTAATAAGTGACCATTGTTCAGTAATCTGACTGGTGCTTCACTCGTTTAATATACACAAACAGGGCATACATCAATTTTATATTTCTACTCACACGAAAAACTAGAGATGAATATTCATAATCTTGAAAAATATTATGTTCACAAAAAGTTATGAATGTCTCTTACTTTTTTTTAAAAAAATGAGTATTATCAGTTATACAACTATTATAACACATATTAGATGAAGCCAACTACACGCAAAAATTTGCACAGAATTCTGTCTTTGAACTTTTATGCATAAAAAAATGCATGCTTAAACGGTTGACAGTTTTTAGAGGCTAATTTAAAAAAAAACTAGGAGCACACTTTGAGACACCATCCGTCAACACTGATGAAACGATAAGTAACAGAAAACGGGTATTGCGTCGTCCAGTATCATTGCTTTAAAGTTTTTCTTGTTCATCTCCGATAGACATATAATTATCCATGCGAAAAATTAAGCATCAGGCAAATATGGAAAAATCCGAACAAAATATACGTACGGATAAATACAGCCCCTCTCCCCCATGTCGACCAATCTCAACTCCTGGTGCTTTAGCACCAATTTGTGTGAAGATGATTTTCTTCACATAGTCGTGATCGTTGACTAATGTAGATTTCTGTAAAGAAAGTCAGGTTAGCAATACTTCAATAATCAGTCCAATTACAGTCATCAAGATCCTTTTATTGAATAATTCGTCCAAATAAAATCAAGGAATATTTCAAATAATTTGTACAGAGCGTTGTAAAAAGTTTACTAATGAAGTACGTAGACCCATGGTTAAATGTTGAGATTGTCGCATGAGATGGGGGAGAGAGCGAACGTAATTACATCGTAACTATACTATGATCTCGAGCAGTTCTGAGCTCTTTACACTAGAACAGATCTGAGATGTCTGAAGTAAAAGAGCCAAATTTTAGAAAAACAGCCAAATTATAGTGCCAAATACTTTCATTGTTTATCGGATAAAACAATGTTAATTTTTGAATTTGTAATGACGGTTTATAATTGTAGTAACCCTTTAATCGCCAACATTTTGCCAAATTACCGTTAGACAAGAGAAAGAGACGGTTAAGAAATGCAGTCATCAATATTGCGCAATCTAAAATAAATTACATCCTGTGTTGAAATAATATAAATTCTGACAATGAGTTTCCTTGTTTTATGACTATTTGAGAACACTTTTTATTTTATAATTACGTTTAATGTCAGAATTTCCGTTAGATATTATTATTATTTTCTTTTCTTTTTTTTTTTTTTATCGCATAAAATAAAGTACTTTTCTATTTAAAAGATAAACATGTTATTTATAATTTAGATATAAAACATATACAAATTAGATTTCTGAATGATGTGTGTTAATGTTTTATGTTAATAAATAGTGTAGGTCGTATGTATAATTAAAATTGTGCAATTTTTAATGACACTTAAAAAAAAAACAATTCTTTCTTCAAATGTCTGAAAACAAATTATGTGAATAAAATATCACACATGAAATTTAATTATTTTTATATTGCGATAATGCATTAATTTATCATTAGATTTTATTTTATTTAAAAATTCAATTAAAATTTAACCAAATATATGTGAACACCTTCACAGCATTTATTTCCTGTTTATCATATATTGGTCAAACGAAACGCTTAAACTTTGTTTGGAAGAACATGTCAGTTACTTCCAGAATCAAGAAACTCATAAATTAGTCATTTGTAAACATTGTTGAAAAAAAATAAATAAATAAATTTGATACAGCTAAAATAATTTGCAAATTCAAATCTAAACATGAGCGCGATTTCTTTAATGCTTTTTATATTTTTAAAACTTATAAAAGCATTGTTAATTGTGATTTTACCGTACTTCTTTTGTCTGATTGTTGGAAATTTCACATTCAATCCACACTTTCTTAATTTTGTTTTTATTTTACATTTTTCACGAATGGTATTTTTCTATTTTCTATTTCCTAATTGCCTACATTCCACCTAATTCTATTGGCTGATTAAACACAAACAGAGGTAAAATTTGATTACTTATTATTTATACAAGAGCATTTTCGTTTTGTTTCTTTTTGCTCTGATGACGGTACACTAACTACCGAAACAGATGTCAGCAATTTTATTATTTTCTGATGATATTTTCTGTATTTATTTATCTAGTGTCTTCTTTTTTTTTTATTAATAACTGTAAAAAATAAGTTCTTAAAAATAAGCATATATTGTCTCAAAAAAGCCCCGGAACAATATATACTTAAATCTGAAAACCCATGTACTCATTTTTTAGTACATTTCACATGTCAAACGGGGGGATATTGGGATTCTTATTGGTCAATCCCATTTTTGAGCATGTTAGTAAACTCGAAAATGAGTACATGGATTTTCAAATTTAAGTATATATTGTTTCGGGGCTATTTTGAGACAATATATACTTATTTTTAAGAAAGTATTTTTTACAGTGTTCTTGTAACACTCTGGGTAGCACGTATAGTATAAAAAATTAAGAAACTAGGATGTATATCCTTTAAAAGCAATAGAAAATTAGATTTTAGCTACGCATATCATAATTTATTATGAAGATTATTTCATCAAAGAATTGCGTACTTACAGGTACATTTATGCATGAATAAATAAGTATGTATATATGCAGATATTGATAGATAAAATGCAATACATAATAAAGATCGGAGCTATTTCGATGGTTTATCTTACAAGTTTTGTCGATGTTCGACATTTTGTAAGAAATATTTAATGCAGATAACATTATTTACTTTTCCTGATTATCCCGATATAAAGAGATAATCAATCAAAAAAAATAATACATCAAATATACTGTCTCATCCATATTTTGTTCTATTACCAATGCACAAAAGAAGTAATCTCGGTTATTTCTTTTACTGGATTTGAATATATCTACTTCATTTATAGATTTCATGTAGTGATTTCAGAGAGAAAGTGAATTGAAACATACTATTTGATTAATTTGATTCCGCTTTCGATAACAAGTGGTCTCCATCTAATCAGGAAGTTCTATTAAGTATAAGATTTATGTCGATTAATCTGTTAGGCAAGCTTAAGATATGAGTAAACAGCATAATCACATAGATTAGCATGCAAACAGGATATGTATAAGTCTCTAAGACAATAGTGCTCTTTACAAGATATATAGTATACTAAGAGTTATGAGCTTCAATGAATGCATTAATATAAATATTATTGTAATTCATAAATATATACATTTATTGCAATTAACATACATGTTACATGAAATAGTAAAATATTTTTAACTGTTTGCAAACTGTGTGTATATATGTTTATTAGATCTCTACAATTTATGTTTAATAGTGCAATGAATGAATATATATTCTAGCTTCAATCATAACATTTACGTTACATTACATAGAAAAATAGTTATTACTATTAAAACATTACGGGTAAATATAAAATATATTAAGATGCGATGTAAAAAATTACAGTGATGTTTGCAGCAAAATGTACTACCAAATTGAGTGCCAACACATTATGCTGTTAAGTAGAATAATTTACAGTAGAAACTGTAAAGAGAGATTACTTTACAGATGTTTCTGTTGTAAATTATTCTGTTTAACAGCAAAATATTCTGGTACTCATTTTTTGCAGTATATTCTGATCTAAAAATGAACCTAATATTCTACCGTATAAATAATTAAAAGATAAACACATCTGGTGACAAGTCTCTAGTAACATTGTTTGGTTACTAGGACTGTCTAGTTACTTTGTAACAACACAAGACTCTGGTAACAAGACTAGTGAAAATGCACAAAAAGCATAATTATATTTTTCGGATAAAATTTATAATTTCCTGAGTAAAGCGGAGACTAATAAAACATACCTTGGTCTTATCTATAGTTACGATTAATATTAAACACTTTTGTCCAAGAAAACTCAAAAAACATTTGTCGGATTTCTTTCTAACTTTCAAAGAAAGTACATATAAATATCATAGCAAAATCGCCTTTTTCTGTTTAGAACTTGAGAAAAATTGGCTGAATTGGCCACTACTTTTACATACGTCACTAAGATTAGTTCTGATGTCATTTGTGCAGCCACATATCCTAAAACTAGCAGTGAGAACGCGTCCAAAATGTTGGAGGGATGCCAGCTTAACCGGCAGTTTGAAATTTGGAAAACATCCAGTAATTCCGAGCTGTGTTATTGCTCATATGACTGTCACCCCTATTTTAGCACTGGATTCGTTGAGTTAGCACTTGCGCAGATGATTCCATGGTTTCATGAAATGTGGTCGAAAAATAATTCAATTGGTTTAATTTCAATTCGGAGTTGAAGAAATGTAGCATAATATCTGTTAGTAATATGCATTAAAAAAAAAAAAAAGATACAATTACTTTTTTTTTTTTTTTTTAGTTAATATATGGTAACCGTTGTTAATGCTTGCAACGTCATATTTTTAAAAAAGAATGAAAATATTACCAAAACATAATTCATTTTAGTACTCGAAACCTAAATTTCACTCGAACTTTTCCTTTTTAAGCATTTGTAAACTCTTATGTTCAGAAATAGATTACTTCTTACTATGAAAAATCCATGGTGGTCTATCAAAAATCGTAACGACTTTTTTTTTTTACTATCTGTAAGAAATACGATAATGTTCCTAATAATAAAATAATTTGGTATTTCACAGATTTACTTAGAATTCTTAACTAATTAAACGCACCATTTACTTTTCTACACTGGTCAGCATTTGTTAGTAAAACTATGTAATCAAAAAATACTCCCATAATAATCCATTTGAGAGAAGATCTAGTAAAAAATATATTTTCTCATTAATAGAGTCAACTTTAAATTTTGGCACTAACTTTTTGGCACTATTTACGACAGGAGATGAAGGTAGTTCTCGTCAGCGTAGTCATTTGGAACTTATCATGTTGTTCTCTAAAACTTGCTTGAATACGTGTTAGGACCTTTTAGAAAGACACCTTCCGAAAGGCCTTCCACCCAGGCTTAAATCCCAAGTGTATACATTTATCTTTAACCCAAACACCGATAGCACCTTTTTACTGCAATATAATGAACTTTTGTATGTAAAAGAATAAATATTCACGAATGTCTACAGCATAGTCTTCAACCACGTTTCTTACGACCATGGAAGCCTCTGTGCATGTACTGATTTAACTAGTCCAGTTTTAAAATAAGGGTGAAAGCCTTTGTGGTTGAGAGACAATAACGATGCGGTAACACCGAATGACTGAATGTTTATCAAATAGCAACCTGTTGGACTATTTGTTACCCTCCAAGCCATTAAAATCATCCTCAATGCTAAGCGTGGGAAACGTGGTTGCACTATACCTAAAAAAAAAAAAAACCTCTAATCTTTAATTATAGTAACAACCTAATGTTGTTGCGGAAAATAAAGGCGTATATAATTTCTTGAAACATATTCTATTTCAAATTCTCCTTACCTCTGTAATGGGAAGTGGATTTAAAACAAACGAAAGAAAAGAAAAAGGTTATATATTTATGCATGTGAATGCCTTTTGAGCGCAAACTTTTTAAAAGGCATCTTTTTCTAAAGGAGCTTGGAAAGGAATTAACCGACATAGAAATGTTAGAGAAAATAAAAATATATCTGTAACAATAGAGAAGAATTTAGTAGCTACAAAGGAAGAAACTTTGGCCACCATTAGAACCCCGAAACGAGGAAGATGTAAAGAATGTGACCCTAAGAAAGATAACAAAGAAAACACAGACAACATGAGCATCATGCTTGTCATTTCTCTGCCAAGAACATTTTATTATTTATTATCATTATTGTTTTTCATAATACACATTCGCAGTTAATAATGTAATTAATACATGTAAATGAAAATTATAAATAAAAACTTTGAATAAAATCATGTTGTAATACATTCGAAATATTACAAAGAATCAAAACATTTGTAGCTAGGGGGAGGAGGGGGGGATGAAAAAATTAGGGGGAGAATGTAAATTGATTAAAATATGCTTGTTATAACAATAATTATTTACAATATGGAAAATGAGTTCCATAGAAAATATTTCTTAAGACCTAAATTCAATCTATACATAGTGACAGATTAGACACATACAGGTAAAAGTAACACATTTTTTCGACATGATTGGAAGGTTAAAGAAAATTTATTGGTAAATTTAGTTTGCATTAAATAGGTATAACATGTTTTTATTACATATATCACATGTTCAACAGGATTTATTTCAGAAAGCACACAAGACAATCCATTCTGTTGATATCTTCAGTTTTTAGAATCTCTTGAAATTTATATGAGCCTTAACTTTGTAGTTCATGTGTGAATCAAGACACTTCAGAGCAAAGAATATGAGGGAAGATAACCTCATTACTGTAATGATTTACAATAAATAAACCACTGGTAAAAAAAAAAAGCTGCATACGTTTATTTATCACAATGCTTCCCCACACAACCATTTTAGGACATTCTAAATGGTGTATTTTTCTGACTTTAGGGGATTAAAGAGTACCTTTATCTCTCTTCATATTAACGTCTTTAATCGTTTGTCAGATTAAAACTGCTCACTGATAAGAAAGATGTGATTCCATTGAGGGCATATCTAGTCTTGGTAAACGTTATATCACTGTAAACGTTGTAGCCGATGGCAGCTAATATTAATATGCAGTGTTAAGAAGAGCTGGGAATCACCACTTTTATACATGTATCTGATCACAAAAATTCAGGTTGTAATATGCATATATTGAACAATGCCGCCCGTGATTTAGTCTTCGTCTTCTGTTGATTGCACAGTAATATATTAGTTGTGAATTGCTGATTTTGTCTTTATTGGAACATTTCTTAAGGAAGTATCTGCCCTGTGGAAGGCTTTCTAAATTCATGAAAGAATACTTTTGTGAATTCTGAAATCTTGAGCAATAGTCGTATCATTACGTCCTTTGATTTTCGACCATTCTAGAACGTATGAATGCGTTTTTATAGTTTATTGTCTACATATGACGAGTATAATTTCACTTTTAATTGAAACGAATGAGTGCAAACGCGTCTTTCCCCCTTCTTATTAATTTGCCTAGCACTGCGCAGAATTCTCACATATTGCCATTTTTCACGAACAATTCGACTTCACCCTCTTTAATCTGAATATACATCAATGGCTTTTAATTGTACTAACAGCAAGAAGTCCTTTTTTACATCTGCATGGCTGTTTTCTTAAAAATGATTTTGTTGTTTAAATTTGCACACTAGAGTTTATATAAATTTTTATAACTTAATGCCCGTTAAAAATGTCCATCGGTTTATATTTATTAAAGAAATGGTGTGCATTGTAAGACGTAAAACGTTCTTAAAATTATGATACTTATACATGCGTGTGTGCGTTTGTTTGTATAAAATTCTTTTAATTAGAATTTTATAAGAACGAACGAATGAAAAATTTTGTTTGATTTCAGATTCAACAAAAAACATGATAACTGTAAGTACGTTTATCTCATACAACGGATTTGATTTCAATTTATGATCAAAGATCGATTTAGCTCTTTAAATCTTAACCAATTTGAAAGAAATGTTAGCTTCTTTAAAAAATAAAAAAAAAAATTAAAAATATTTTTAACGCGACTGAGCAAAACCTGATCTTAACTGAGAATTTTAAAATTTAATGAAATGCATCGAATAATAAGAAAAAAAAAATCATACAGTACGCACTGATTATTAACGCTTTCCAACTGTACGTATTCGTTGCATCGTTCAACCTTCAATGTTCTTTGTCTACATTCCCACACAACGGACAGACAGAAGAAGAGAAATACATACAGATAGAGTAATTGAATTCATAATCACTCTTAAACATTACTGGAAAGTATTAAATATGTTTAACACAAACTGAAATGCAATTCCAGCAATTTCCAATTGTAGCGCTTAAAGTGTCTGAATATTTTAGTGAAGCTCTTTAAATCTGAACATTATATGATATGCAAATCATATAATATTCTTTACAAAACATTATTTTAGCACATTAACAGTAAATATCAATTTCAGTTTCATTTTGCAGTAGAAAGTTTTTTAAATGTGATTTAGAAAAATGCCTATCTTAAAACGCAATGACATTTTTCTTTTTTATTTTTGGTATGTGTGTGTCTGTGTATATGTCCCTGTACGCAAACTAGATATACAGGGCCTACTAATGCCATTTTGAATAGGGAACATTACATAGTAAACTTGAACTACATGAGTCTTTTTTTAAGAAATTTTAAAAATATTCACGGATGTTAGAGAAGGTTAGACGGACAGATAAGCTAATTCGAATCATATTCACATTTAATCATATTCCCGTTAGAAAATGTTAAAATGCTTGATAAAAATGAAAATGCAATTCCAGCTATATCTTCATATAGTCCTTAATATATCTAAATATTTTTATGCGACCTTGTAAATCTTAATGCTAATTGTACTATATAATATGGAAAAAAAAGAGAAAGAAAAAAAAAAGGAAAATGTCTATAAAATTTGTGTTTTCTTTCTTTCTTTTCTTTATATATAGAGGGTGTGGCAATTTTTATACATTTTTAAAATAGAATGCTTTTGATACGACCAATATATAAAATATTACTTATGAAAAAAGGATACATTTCAAATTTTATGGAATAAGACGGATTTTCAAAGACGTGCCACTATATTGAATAGCGAAATCAAAAGCTTTGGAAATGTTTCATTACCCAGATTTCGCTTTAAATATACTCGCATAAACTTAGAATGTATTCAGTAAATGGGATTTCATCTAAGGAGTTGATCTAAAATCTTTAACTTATTTGTCGCATTTAGTTGAAGTTCCGAAAATGGTATATTGTTAGGAATCTTATCTGATGGGAAATTTTAGAGTAAGGCTATAATCTAGTACGATGTGAAGAGAATTAATTCATCCTGTTGTGAATAGTCCCTTAGACATATGTATTAAAATAATATTGATGTAAATTAGGTGCTATACAAATGTTATTCCATTAAATATGTGGAGTAAATTGGCTTGATAATTAATTAGTATGCCTGAATTGTTTGTGAATAATTTAGCTTCTAACGGAAATACTTCTTTAATGCACTTTACATTTTCGGAGAAATTGGGAAAATATTTGAAAACCGTTATTTTCATTAAAACATATTTTTATATAACCTTTAAAATATTGTAATGATAACTACAAAATATTAAAATAATAATCAAATTGAGAAGTTTTAAGAAAATAAGTAACACTTTTTAGCTTGAAATTGAAAGGCAGAAGTGAAAGCACATTTATTGTAATATCAGAATGAATAAAATATACATAATCAATTTTATTCACTGTGATCCTTGTAGTCAGTATTATATTACTATACATGATATACTGAAAATTATTTAAGAAATACCTTTTATTGAAATAATTACTTTAATTTATTTTCTTTATTTTTGAGAAAATGTGAAGTGTGGTTTCACTTATGTCCATGACTGTTCGTCGATTCAAAATGAAAATATAGGTAAAAACTCTTTAGAATTTTCTATATTTTTGAAAGTACTTGAAAATTAACTATGTAGACGATATCTTTCTGAGTTTTATCAATGTTTGCTTGGATATTATTTTTAGATTTAGTATATACATTTGGCTAATAAATTGTATAAAAGAAAAAAAAATATGTTAGCAGTTGCGCCTTCGCAGTTAAAAATTATTTTGTGAAAATGGTCATATTTCACCAGATGTTTGATATTTTTGTATTCTTATTGCAATATGTTGCAATATAGTCTGTCAAATTTTCTAAAAGTGACAGTTTGGTTTTAAAATCCTTCATGTCACAGAAAAAAGAAAAAAAAAGTACGAAGTATTATCGACGTTATTAAAGAAAACTTTATATCTCCGTTAATATAAATGAAATCTTCGTATAAATTTATATTTGTAATTAAAAGAAGTTTAATAGTCATATATTATATCTGCAACTCATTACAAGATTTTTTTTTTTTACAGAGTTAGTCCAAAGATTATATTTTTGGTTATTTTGTGATTGATTCTCCTTTAGTCTTCAAAAGAAAACTTTCATTGGAATATATGTGGTGCAATATGCTGTTTTTATCCCTAGAGTTTCAATGGTGTAAAAACAAGTTCACACATATGTTCTTTTAAATATTTATTTCCTTTCTAAATAATTCATTTTAAAATTTTAAATAATAAAAGTCAATTTATTAAGAATATTTATAAAATTAATTAATTCATTTAACAAATAAAATCTAATTTAATTTATTCCAATAATAAAAGAACACTTTATTCTACAATATCCTCTGAAATCAATTCATTCTATTATAAAAGTCAATCTCTATTTAATTTAATTTGTATTTTTTACTAAGGAACTTATTCATTTGTATATAGATATATTTCCCCCTTTTCAACAACATTAGGTTTTAATATCTCATTTAATCATAGATAGAAAATAATTTATTTGTCTAAATTACTTTCTAATATAAACAAAAGTTGCTAAATGTATTTCATTTCCGGTGATTTGTGCTATCATAATGAATTATTGCAGTCTCATTGGCGTCAATAGATGCTGGATTCGTTTCTTTTAATAATAATAATAAAATAAAAAAGAACAAATAAATTCTTAATGATATATTCGTGGCCCCGATAAAAAGTAATTACCTTTGGCATAATTTATGTTGCCAAGCTTGTTTTTGTCTTTTGAATAACGGATTAAATTTTTGAATTAACCAATTAGAACATTCTTTTGGCGCTTTATTTGGCATTAGTTTATTAATTTTGGGTTTGAATTGGCGAATGCAATTCAGTACACCTTTTGCTTTCAGACTGTGAATATCTTGTTTGTACTGGTGTAATAAACAACTGCCCTCGTTTGCTCTCCCTCTCTCTCTAGCCTATAGAATATTTAAGAGAACCATGTATGTGCTTACTTGATTGTTTATGTCTTTAGCATAAAAATAAAAAAAAAACCCTTTTTTATGCAAATGACTGCTGTTATTTTGTCAAGTGGCACTCTTTTACAGGAATATGTGGACTTCCAGCTGGGTATTTTATGAAGCAATGTACTTGATTTTGCTACCACTTGATATCACAGAACTTCAAACCATTTATGGACATAATCAACATCATAAATGGGATTTATGAAGTATTTCTTTAGTTATTCGATAAAGGCTTCTTGATTCGAAATTGCTCCTTCATTTATGTGGGTGACTGTGTATTCAATTTCCGTCCATTTCAAAAACTATCTTGGTGTGCAAAATTTACGGTAATGACTGTAACTTATATTTAAAGAAAGTTTTATATGTATAAGAAAATTTTCAATGTAATTAAGAACAAAAATAAAGAAAAGCTATATATATATACTTATAATAATTTATCCGATAATAATATATTTGGTACTACAAAATTCACTTTTGAAAAAATAGTTAAATCTGATCGGCATATTGCTCTAAGTTGTGCCAGATTATTCAGCAAAAAAATAGAAAGGGCTCCCCATTTTTAAAATATTGTGTAAGGTGAGATCATGAGTTAATACGTTTTTTCATCAGTAAACGTGTATGCTATAATAGTTTCTATATATTTTCATCGCATAAAAACATTTCGATCAGAAACTGAAATTGGTAAATAAAGCGAAATACAGTGCGTCTTATAAATATAGAGACAATAGATTTTCTTAAAAAACAGTTCAAAAAGTGAAGTGATAATCATGAAAAAAAAAATTATAAGTATATTGAATCCGAATATACAAGTATTACAAAAAAGTAATGGAGTATAGTTTTATAGTAATTTTGTATTACAAAAAAAAAAAAAAAAAAAAAAAAAAAAAAAAACGCTGTCTCAAAATAAATAAATAAATAAATAAATAAATAAAAAATAAATAAATAAATAAATAAATAACATATATATATACATTAAAGTATTTGGTATTTAAATTCAAACTTTGGATCCCTTTTTTTTTAATTTTCTTGAAAATCCTCTCAGGCATGCTTAGATCTAGAGTTTGGAGAATGTGTGGCTCTAATGAGTACGAACTCCACTCTATTTGTAGCTTTAATTTCTAAATAGTCGAAAACTGAAAACTATTGGCATTCACCTCTAGTACAAGTACTTTCCAAAGGTTTTCAGTTGGATTTAAGTCTAGACTGATGGCTGGCCATTCTTTAACAATAGCTTGATTCTGCATAATCCAAGCTTTTGTTGAATGGGAGATGTGAATCGACGCATCGTCCCGTTGGAATTTCCAGTTCCCCTTTTGTTCTAAGATTTTTCCAATTAGAAGAACATTACATTTGAGGACATTTTAATAATCACCAAAGCAATGTCGATCATTAAGAAAAGCAATTTCAACAACATCCGTTGTTTCGTTCAATCATAACGCGCCTCAAACATTCTCAAAAGTAATCTCCTTCTAATCGGAAAGATCTTAAAAGGAATTCCAATGCTAATTCCAGTTTTATTTTATTTTATTTTATTTATTTTTTTTTTTTTGGGGGGGGGGGAGTGTGGGGTGGGGGGGGGTGGAGGAACTGGAAATAACAACAGGTCTATGTCGATTAAAACATCCTATTCAGCAATGCAGAATCATGTTACTGTTGTAGATCAGCCAGACATCAGTCTAGACCTAAATGCAGTTAAAAATCTTTGGGGAGTAGTTTAAGGAGAGGTGTATGTCCATGGTCTTCAGTTTTCGATTATTCAAAAATTAAAGCAATAATTAGAGCACAGCTGGTACTCATTACAGCCACACATTCTCGAAACTGTAATTCCAAGTTTTTTGTAGATAAATCAAAAGAATGAATCCAAAATCTGAATTTAATTGCGAAATACTTGAAATGTTTATATTTTTGAGACATCATATTTTATTTTTTATTTTTGAACAGAAATTCTGTAAAACCTATACTATATTTCTTTGTTGTAATACGTTTACGTTCTGATTCTATATGTTTATCATTTTTTTCGTGAATATTGCTTCCGTTTTTTGAACAGTTATTTAAAAATTCACCTATCTCTATAATTCTACCTTGGAGGTAAAGGACACCATGTCACAAAAATATATTTTTTTAGGAATGATGTTAATGATATAATGAAACATATTTGAGATGAATAAAGAAAATGAATAATTTCTGCTCTCCTATCTCCTTTATAGTAACTGAAAATTGTGCTTAATGCTTCTACATGAAGCAATATATGCACGTCAAGAGCATGGTGCTCACTGTTTTCTCAAAATAATAAACATGGTGTCTTTTACCTCCGGGGTACAGATTTATGTGACACACTGTATGTTTATAAAATAAATGCACTTTATTTATAAACTTTCTGATTGAAGTTTATGTTGCGGTTGAGATAGTTTTATGTCGCCGGGGAGTTGCCTAGTTGGCTACTGCCAACGGTCTGAAATTCACTTCTAGGTTTGATCCGGCCTGACTGAAAACACTTTATGAAATGAAGGCCATGAAAATATTCATGAAAATCTATTGATAAATATTCTCCAATACTGCCACAAAATCATTTTTATAATATTGTACCATACTCCACTCAGCCAGTAGTTGGCACTGAATCCATTTTCTGAAAACAAAAATGCCTAGTCTTAAAACAAGGACAGTCGTGGAAAAATAAAATGCAAATTTCATTAGAAAAAATTAATAATTTTATTATTCTTAAGTCAAAATAACCCACTTATCTTTCAAATCTCATAATTCTTGAGCTATTCTTTATTTTTTGCAGGAACAATTTTATTCACATTTTTAATTAGCATGATCTCAACGTTTATACCTAAATAATTTATGTGTCAGTTACTTTAATTGATGTAAAGGTTTCAACCTATGATTGAGCTCTTGATACAAACTACCATTAATGAAGAAATTAAGGAAACTGATATTAGTAGCTGATATGCCACAACTGACCTCATTGCAATTTGCATATAAAAACATTTTGGTCACTTCTGTTCGTTTTCTGATGCGAATCGTGAAAATACGCGGGATTTTAAAAAGAAAAGCGTTAACATTGTAGCTACACTATTGTTAGATATAAAGCGTTAGGATCCACTCTTTTCTCTTACTGCTTACCTTAAAAAAATCACAGCAAACATGAAGCATGCGTAATAGTGTTGATCCGACTTCAACATAAGAACAGACGCATTTTTTCGAAATTTGCATTGACTCTGTTGTGATAAAATAGATTGATACTTCATGTTTATGGTTAAAATTAAAGAATGATGAAAATAGAATGCTTTCATTTTGTGTGCTATATAGACATTAATGTTATATTTGTAATAAGCAAATCTATATTATTTCTAATACTGCATCAAAATACACATTTTCTATTAGTTTTTAAAACTCACAAATATATAGTGCCACAAAAGAGTGACTAGTTAAGTCAGAATTCAAATTATTTAAAATTATTGAAATGCGATAAAATGAGGACAAAACTTTACGTAATTCGCTTCGTATTCTTGAATGTTTTCGAGAGAAAGGGGATGTCTGCATTTTATATTATGAAATTCCATGTTAGATTTCGATATTCGATGCTAAAGTGGATGCCTTATTGCATATTCTATTCTATTTTGAAGCAAATTCCTCAGATTTTCTGACTCTTAAGTAAAACGCCATTCATAACATATTCGATGCTCTTAAGGGGCTCCATTTGTAAAACGAATTGCTCTGTTTACAAGAATAAATTCATCTACGAAATGCAGATTAGCAATAAATTTCTATTATATATAAAATCAAATAATTTAATGGCAAAAATATATCTTATATTGTAAATAATCAGATTTTTAACATAAATTTGTGCAGAGCTTGCTCATTTTTCGATGACCATTTTTAATAATATAGTTTAATATAAAGTGTCATCCAACTAACCACTCCTCAGTTTATTTTTATGCAACCAACCAACCTTCGTGGCTGCTGTGAGCGGGAGAAGGTATTTTGGCAGAGAGAAGTTTGGCATTCGGCTTGTAACGTAGGGTGCAATTGGCGCACCTGAGTAACGGATTTATTCTGTTGTTTTATTTTTATTTTTATTATTACATGAGTACCTGTGTACTCATATGTAAATATAATCTCAGTGTGCATATATCCATCTTCATGTGTGGTATTATATTAATTAAAAAGTGTAAAAGTTCAAAGAGTGAATTTCTGTTCTCAAGTATCTATACACAGCTATATCACATAAAGGTTACCCAATAGAAATGTAGACTAAAAGTTAATACATTTATTAAAAATTTAAAAGAAATATCCTTAGATTTGTAATATTGGTTCCATCGTTTCACGAGCTAGACAAAGCATTTGCTGTAGAATGATTCAAATAATTTTTTGAAGAAGTCTTGAAATGTTTCCTTCATCTCGTCGTCCAAATGAAAATATTTTTTTTTGGAATTTTTTTTTAAATGGTCCAAAACTGTGATAATGACAGAGAGACAAATCCGGACTGCACGCTGAGTGTTAGAACATTTCTCAACGGAATTTGTTCATGATAGTTTTTGAGGGTGTTACCATGAAAAAGATGTGAGAGGAGGTCTGCTCGTTTGCTTTGATTATTTTGCGTAGTTTCAAAACAGTATGGAACGATTTTGCTGCACTGATAAGGTAATAACTATTGTGGCGAGAGTTCAATCAAAATTAGTCCATGGTAATCGGAGAAAAATCATACAAATGCGTGTTGTTATTATCTGGAAACCTCCAACTTTAACAATATTTTATTTTACTTTAAATGTTCTCATGCAAAATGGTTAATCAGTTACATTCAATCTGTGGTGCACTCCTCCAATCTCTTTTATAACCCGGAATGGTAGCACTGTATCACTGCTATATTTCTGACGCTATCACTTGTGCCAGTTTTCGTTTGAGCAACACTTATGTTTAAAAAAAAAAAACAATAGTAAAGTAATATGTAATTGACCGTTATCGTATGAAAAACTACGAAGAATGTGATTTTAATGTAAATGCACGGTTATGTAAACTATATTTTTACAAAGATATTACTTGCCATCATAAATGTCTGATAGTAGTTTTTAAATATAACTATCATCGCCTCGGTTTGCATTAAACTTTAAATCATTTCCTTTCATCAGTGATACGCAGTGACACTTCTTTGCGTTTTGAATCCCAAAAATATGTAAAAGATTACTGTCAGAGAAAGCATAGAAATTCATATTACAGATATTTTATTAAAAAGAAAATCGCTTGCTCGGTTAAAGAATGAGATGGAAAATATTTTTAAAAATCACGCACTTTAGTATCTGTTAATTTCGTATATATGTGTGCCTAAAAGATTTGAAAAGTTTTAATGGTCGTTCTATAACCACGCAGACCACAAATTATAATTATGTCCGTGAAATAAATCGACAATACTTAGCGCCAAATTATTGTATAGGATATTTTTTAGTATATAGACTTTCTTGTGTTGATGTAAATTATTTTGCATTTAATTTATTGTAATCTATATTTTGGCGGATTTTTAACTTTTTACACCAAATTAACAGCGTTTCTGTAATGTTGTGTTTTAATTATGTTTTGCAGTTCGCCTGTCTGTGTTTTCATTTTAACAAGTATATTTTGTACCTTATAAAACTGATATAAACTATTCAGGTTTTTTGGATTTTCTATAGAATGTTTCCTATTAAAACTTTTACATATAGCAAAACTGGTTTCCGTACAATGACTTACAAAATAATTCAAACACATTATGTAAAACTCTTTTTTTTTTTTTTTTTTTTTTCTTTTAAAGAAATTTCAAAGTACGAAATCAACTTTCGTTTATTTTACATTCCATAAAGGACGTTACAAAAAATTGCACCCTACAAAAAATTATGAAATTAACATTTGTTTATTTACAGAACAGCAAAGGTATATTCGGAGTGATTATGGGAAAATATTGATGGTGCATTTTCAAATGATTTATGTGTTTTCTATACATTTTAATGATGTTAAAAAATATTTTTATAACATAGTATTTTTTTATGTGAGAGCGTAAATACATTAAAAACTTGTTTTGCGGAATTCTGAACTATTTCTAAGGAATTTATTTTTGTGAAAATAAAAAATGAAAAGGCAAGACGTATCCCGGGTAGCGCATAACGTTGTTATAGCGTTACAAATAAGTTCTTGAACAGTTAAAAATTAGTTATAACAACGTTAAAACAACGTTATGTGCTACTGGGGATATAAGTCAGAAACACTTTTCAACTTTCTTGGAAATGAGAAATTATCTTGCAAACTTTTTTCAACGAATGAAAGATAAATTGAATCAATAAATGGAATTATTTTTTGTAGAATTACTGCATGGATATAATAATAATAATAATAATAATAATAATAATAATATAACAATAAATAAAAATCCTAATTATTCTAATAGTTTTCACGTCTGTAAAATTTTTATATTCAATAATTAAAACATATGAATTACAACAAATAGGGAATATCCCGCTTTAGGTTTGCCGTGAGAGCGTAGGGCTGTTCGGTTTGCAGTTAGTGGCAACATTGTCATACATATAAAAATATTTAATAACGTAAATGTGTAGCATATTTAAAAAGATAATTATGCATTGTGATTGTCCTTTTTAACACTTTCCAACAAATCTGAAATGTGTTTATGACTTCGGTTTGTTTATTAGTCCGCAATTTAACTTCGGTAAATATTCATGAAATTCCTTGAAACTAATATATAATATTTCAATTCATTAAGAAATGTTCTTTAATGAAAATGTAGAAAGTACCGCTGCTACTTTATATGCAGGGATACTGGAAAGAATTCTAAAGAATTGCGTTCTGTGAGAGGTATTTTTATAAACTATATTTTCATACCTTTATTTTACACAAATCATAATTAAATTGATATTTATTATTCATCTTCACAAAAAACTATTTTCTATAGAATTTAGTATGATTAGCATTAAGTTTCACATGGCTACACAAACATATTGAGACTCATTAGAGGCTATAAATTGAAATCTGTGCAGGTACATTTTCTTTTTTTATTAAGCGTATTTAACATTTTATAACAATCTAATAAAATGTTAAATATGCCAGTTATTATGATTTGAACTAGTCTATATGCTTGCCTTTCTGTCCATTTCTCTATACGTCCGTCCATATTTAGCGTTCCTAAATATTTTCAGAAGTTTTTCAAAATAATTAATAATAATATAATGACCATCTTCTGTCAGGAACAATTCCGGTTAGACCGCTTCAAGACAGAGACTTTTGGTAGCCTTTTTTTTTTTCCTTAGAAATGCTATGTATTTTTATTTTTATTTTTATTTTTTTAAATTAATCTGCATAAATGTTACATCATTAGAAAGATCTTTCAAAACTGAACATTTTTTGTGCTTACACTTTTCCCTTAATCTCAATATGTAAAAAGATTTCAACGAAAGTTAATAACTACCATTGCAGTTCTTATACCCATGGAGGAAAAAATTAAAATGTAATATAAAATTCAATCATAAAAATTATGGGCTAATAGTTATTGCATCATTTTCTTGCAATCATGATAATGTACATATCTGATATAAACAAACAGTTGATTGAGACATCATATTTATCAAATTAGTTAAAATAAATAAGGTTACAAATAAGGTACCTAAGGTTACTTCGTTACAAATATGGTATCTTTCATTTGGTACCTTATTTGTAACGAAGTTTTGATTAGATATTTTAAAATTAATTAAAATATAAAAATAATTTCAATATTGGACATTTAAATTTATGATTGTTGCCAAAAAAAATTATCAGTTATTGTTATATTATTTATTTATTTATTTATTTATTGAGGGGGGGGGGGCATAAGATGAAATAATGTTTTCAAGCGAAAAATTAAAAAATATCAAATTTGCCCATGCATATAAAAAATACTTATGAAAATGAGTCGAAGAATGAAGTGAAATAAGTACTGAGTTATATTACGATAAAAACGATATATAATATGATACGTTATATTAGACCTATCGTCCAGGGTTAGTAGGTATTTTCGTTAAAAGAAATATTTTGTTCGTTCGGTGCAACTTGCAGATAGTGTTTAAATATAGTGTCCAGCGAAGCTGCCAAAGCATTCGTTGATTCACTACCTTAACTGATTTCACATTCCGTCATTTTTGACGGGGTTATATAATATTCAAGTTCATTATAGCATGCTCCCTATTTGAAATGATATAAATAGCACATCAGAATTGTGTACAAGGACACCCAAAATAATATCAATGCATAGCGTTTTATGAGCAGCCTTATTATAAATCATATTTAATTAACTTTGTATTGCACAAAGCATAATGAAATTGACATATTATTCATATATTAAAAATATGTTTTCTATAGAATTTGGTTTGTTTAGCGTTAAGATTTACAGGGCTACACTAAAATATTGAGATAGATTAAGAGGTACAGTTGATAATCGAATTGTATTTTCGTTTTTGTTATTGTTTTTTTTTTTTTTAACAATTTCTAACAATATTTAATTATGATTATGAATTAAATTAATCTATCTGTTTGTCTTTCTGTCCTTATGATATTTGAGGATGAAGATTATTCATGGCAATTTGTAGATAATTTATAGCCCTGCTATATTAACGCTTCTAACTTTATCAGTTGTTAGTAGTAGTAGTAAATAAATAGTTAGTAGTAGTAGTCTGTAAATAGTTCTTTAATAAAGGATTTTTCAATAAACTGAAATTGAAATTTCAATAAATAGCTAGCTTCCATAATTAATTTGTCGTATTTAATATAAATATATGAATATTAAGTTACTACACGTAATTTAAATTATCAAGGTACATAATTTACTTTCCTTTCCTTTTTTTTTTATTACCAATTTAATGTATGATATTTACTCCAGCATTTTTAATATAAATATTAATTTTTAGTACATAATTAAATTCTTGACGCTGTATAGAGATATATGTCAATTTAAAATTAACGATAACTGCTTATTGATCATTGTATTATAACTAATCTAACCTTGGGAATTCAGCACATTGGAACTTTCTTAATACTGTCAATAAATTTCGAAAAATCTATGATTAATAAATTGAATAATATTCTTTATATATTAGTATTATATTGCTATAGTAAGAAAAAAAAAAAACCTAGTAATCTGTAGCTCATTCATGATTTTTGTCGATTACAAATTAATATAAATTTAAAATATTTGTTTTCAATCATTTTACTTCAATCTTTGACTTTTAGGTAATAAAGACAAATTTGGTTCACTTCTACTAATACGATATGGAAAACAGTTTTAGTGATCTTGATAAACAGTTTGCAAATCATGGGCTTTTGATAAATTATCCATGAGAATATTGAATTTGTATATTTTAAATAATAATCATATATATATATATATATATATGCAGTATCTATTTATCAATTCTATAAATCATAACTAAGTGGAAAACGATAGTGTTGTTGTAATTTAAATATAATCATCATAATTTTGTAACTTTGCCTGATTAGCAGTACCATCTTTCGGGATGCATGATCTAGAATTAAATTAGCGTATTACATAATTTTAAGTTTCTTATATGTTAAATTTCGTGAAATTGCAGTCAACACATACAAAAGTTAACTGTTACGAAACTGGTTAAATCTCTGTGCTAGTTAGTCACGTCTAATAATTAGCTTTAATTTATTACAAGATCTAATCAAGTTTTGTATTATTACTTGAAATACAATGTTCCAAAGTTTAAATTACACACATGCTCACAGATTTACTGGAACTGAAAAAACACATTTTAAAACATACATACATATGTTTAACTGGCAGCCAGCATTAGATGTTGATTGATTTAAAAAAAAATCAAGAAAATATGTTTCGTGAAAAAGGGATTTTTTTTTTTTTTTTTTTTTTTTTTTTTTTATGGAACACATTTTAGCTTTTGATTGAAAGAACTGAGAATGTACGCTAACGGCACCAATATATTCTTACAAAAGTAGCCTTTTTTATTGTGTATTTCATTAAAGAAATCGACTGAATATGTTTATTTAAATATGGATACATTCAATACGATGCCATATTATTTAAATTATTAATTATCCCAAATGTAGATAATAATCTTGTTTTAAACAATAGGAACTGCATCTTTGTCTTACAATGCTAGCTACTCTAAGCAGAATTTAATTAATACAGACCAGGAATACGATTAAATTTCAACATAGCTCCGCAGAAAACCTCCTAGAGAAGCGGAGATGCCCGCATTTTCTATGATTAATTTGTATGTCAGAATTCAGGACTCGATGCTAAACCTAGAACATTATTGGATATTCTGTTCTATTATTGACTGAGATTCTAAGATTGTCTAACTGCTAAAATTGCTTGCAGATAGAATATTATTAATAATACAACATATACGATTCTGTTTGTAGAATAAATTCACTTAGTAGTATATAACGTTAGAACACAGGAAAATGAGCATTTCGTCTGGAATTTGTCTTTCAAATTACCTATTAATTTCCATTTTATTAAACGATTCATTGAAAAAAAAAAAAAAAACTATTTTTTTTTTTTATAAAACTGTAGTAATATATTTGATTTAAATTTCTATGTAACTGTACAGTTTTTCTTGTATTTATTTCGAGATATTTTAAGGAAGCATATACATAGTCGGTAAAAACGTAAAGGGCAAAATTAAATGCTTTTCTTCTTCAACTATACTAACAAGGAGAGGTTACGACATGGAAAATTCAGATCGGGACGAAATTCCGCAGGAATGTAGTATACTATGAGGGTAACAACATGTTAAAGCAATAGGACCCACTATCCACAAAATTTCGAGAAAAAAGCATTTAAAGTTTCAGTAATCTTTAAATACAAGTTATTTCGCAAGCGAGTAAGCGCCTCAGTGGAGTGATCTTAAAGCGCGAGTTTGCTAGCCGACGACTTGGGTTCGAGGCTACCTCGAGACTACTTTTTTTTTTTTTTTTTTTAACTTTTTATGCAATCTAAACTTTTTATTTAATTTTACTTTATTTTATAATTCAATTTAAAATTTGAAAATTGTAATAAAATATTATTTAATTTTTTTTAATATAAAATAAATAAATTTTTCAATTTTAATATTTATAACTTAAAAATACAATAAATTTCTATAACTTAAAAAATAAATTTTAGTTTTATTTTAACTGTAAAATAAGGTAAAACTAAAGAAACTGTTTTTGATTATTTATCGAAATATTTTATTTTATTTTAGGTATGCTTCAAACAATACTAAATTTTGTTAAAAAAAAAAAAAATAATAATAATACAGAGAAATGATCATTTTAATTGCATATATAATTACTATCCAAATGAAATAATTACTTCTCCAATCAATACAGTTTCTTGAAAAATTATAGTATAGGATTACGATGCTGTTAAATTATTACAGGTAAAGAAATGTTATCTTTAAATGTAGCTTTTAAATGTTAATGAACATCATTTCTTTTTCGATAACGACTTTTTTTTTATTTATTTATTTATTTTTTTTTTTTTATCCTTCCTTGCACAAAATGAAATTCCACCTGCCCTTTATTATTAACAAGCTAGAAGCGTTTACGTAATTTATACACATACAAACAAAATCAGGAAGCTCAAACCAAGATTTAAGTAGCACCTGCTAACTATTTTACTTTGTTTACAGCTTGCTTATTTTTTAATTATTTAAATATTTGTCTGTTTTTCTTTATGTTTCTTATTTAGGGTTTTGTAAAACTAAACTTTATTTTTTAAGTTATAGAAATTTATTGTATTTTTAAGTTATAAATATTAAAAATAGAAAAAGTTATTTTATACTCAAGAAAATTAAATAATTTATTAAAATTTTCAGATTTTGAATTGAATTGTAAAATAAAGTAAAAATAAATAAAAAGTTTACATTAAATAAAAAGTTAAAGAAAAAAAGAAAGTAGTCTCGAGGTAACCTCGAACCCAAGTCGTCTGGCTAGCAGACTTGCGCTTTAGGATCACACCACTGGGGCGCTTGCTGGTTTGCGAAATAACTTGTAGTTAAAGATTAATGAAACTTTAAATGCTTTTTTCTCGAAATTTTGTGGATAGTGGGTCCTACTGCTTTAATATGTTGTTACCCTCATAGTATACTACAATCCTGCGCAATTTCGTCCCGATTTGAATTTTCCATGTCGTGACCTCTCCTTGTAAGTACAGAAATTATGAGAACAAAATATGAATATGTTTTTAAAGAGAAAAAGTGTTCAAGACATTTTTCGAAAAATTTAAAATAATAACAATAAAATATATATATATATAATAACAAATTGATATAGATTTTTTAAAACTCTAATGTTCTAGAGGTGTATTCCTGCATTCCATGATAAGTGTTTTATGCATTTATTTCTAAATATTGCAAGACGAATCAAAGGTTGTCGCTAATTTCCCAATGCATTGCTCTAATGCAGTGGTTCTCAAACGTTTTTAAGTCGGGTTTTGAACATTTACATTTTTACAAATAAATGCAGACGCACTTTATGCAAATTTCTGAGAAATATGTCATAATAACTCAGCAGTCCAGTTGCAAAATAAACCATCTCCAAAATAAATAAATAAATAAATAAAATAAAATAAATAAATAAATAAATATTTTTTTTTTTTTTTGAAAAAGCTGATTGTTTGTCACACTTAGCCAAAAATAAGATAGGACCCAAACTCTTTAATTTTATATTCGTTAGGGCATTATATTTGTTAACTCGAAATAAGGAGGTGGAACACGTGATGGGATTATTTATATTTTTTCGTTTTGGATTTGGACACCATTGCAACTTACTTTGGAGTTGGCCGGTTTTGCAACAAGCCAGAACTTAATTCTCGCTAAATTTAATGTGAATATTGAATCTTTAGGGTTGCAAATACATAAAATGTTTTGTTCAATAGAATTTTATTTAAAAATAACTAATTTAAGCTATACGATTTAAAAACTACGATAAAAAAAATCTAAATCTGATGAAAAATAACTGGCACCCATAACAAAAATAACGCCAGAAAAGTATGAAAATGTGTCACAAATGGTCACAAATTCATTAATCACAGTACGATTAATCAGTCATAATATGCTAACTGTGATGTTATTATGTTTTCAGTTGTTATTATGTTATTTATTACAAAGTGATAATACATTACAAAGTTATTACAAAATATTACAAAGTATTACAAAGTGATAATACATTACCTTTAAAATTTGCTTTGCCCCTTTTCCACGTCGTAGGGCCACTTTTCCTTTTCCTTGTTTCATTAGAATATACTTCTTTTACTGTCTTCTGCTCTATCCAAGGAAACACGAAATTCAATTATTAGAAACGTTGTTTGCACCAAGAATGAGTATTCACAGTCGAGGGAAAATATAATAACACTAACCTAATCAAGAAATGTGCTGCTGCAGTCGGGTGGAGCAGAATCGCGATTTAGCGGATATGGATATGACCAGTTTTGAAACTCATTAGTCTTTAGGATTTGATCGGTTTTGCAACACATTGTGATTTTCAAACACAAATAATAGAGGCATGGCTTTTGGTTACGAGTTGGTGGAAACGATTACTTAGAACAGAACCCCTCCCCCCCCCCTGAAAAAACACATTTTTCAATTTTAAGGCGTTGACCGGTTTTGCAACTATACGACACAATTAAATTAAATATTTTGATAGACAGATTTATACTTCCACAATAACGTCATTATATGGAAAAATTCTTTACATTTAATTTTATAGAGGTTAGGAAATCTGAATTCACACAAATATGATGTGAAAACAATTTTCCTCATATATCCTCGCAGGCAGTGATTTTGACAAATGACATTTAACATTTGTTCACACCTTGAATAAAATTGTACAGTAAAATTCTTCTTTTTCCAAAATGTATGTATTTTATTTTGATGTATTTATCTAAAAATAAGTATTATACACACAGCAACCACTTCCAAAAATTTTAAAATAAGTAATTTACATAACAAGAATAAAAGACTCTACAAAAATTTGCCAATAAATATAATAATAATAATAATTTGCTGTCAAAATCAGTCACCTATTCATAATAAAATGGTAAATACAATAGATTAACTCTATGTATATAGTTTTACATCTGGGCGCTCAGTAATATTAATGCACACCAGGAATTTTCTTCTAGGACACACCAATGCACCACAACTTTTGAGAACCACCCCTCTAATGCAACGTTAATCAATCTCAACCTCAACCTCTTAAATAATACAAGGAGGCAAATGCCTCATTGCAGTTTTATTAGAAAAGACTAACCATAAGGAATGAAATGCATCTTCTCAAAAATGATAACTACAGAAATTTTAAGAAAAGAAGAATAAATGGTTTTTAAAAAGAACAAAATGTTTGGAATATGAACGAAAATTTGAAATGAGAAAATTTTAAATGTAAATTAATATAGTTCTTCAAAACTCCAACATTCTCGAGAAGACATGAATTTACGTATAACATGGTATGTTTTTTCATGGTGTGTCTTCTGTTCTTACATATTACAACGAAATATGTGCAAACATACAGCTTCTTGCAGAAACCCGGAATAGGAGTTTAGGTAAAGGCGTTAAGGCGATTGATCGTATGAGTGTTCTAGTTGTTGGTGGAGTGCCTCCATGGGGTCATTCAACAGGATTCTAGTCCGTATTTATACGGTATTCGGAGAAAACGCAAACGTTGTAATTGGCATAAAATATTGTGCATCATGGTATGCTTTTTCGTGTATTTATTTCTAAACAATATAAATAAAAAATACATTCATACAGCTTCATGGAGGAAGACAACATACAAATATTGATATATATACATGTATAAATTTGAATCCAACCAATTATAGAAAATCTACAATGGGAGGTGTTTATGATTTTTATACTGATTTTTTTTTTTTTTGGGGGGGGGTCAGGAAACTAAAATTTTCTAATTAAAAAATGAGGAAATTAGAACAATGTGAATAAAAAAAAAAAAAAATTAAAAATCTAAAGTTCTATTGGGCATTCCATTGTTTCATGGCATGTTATTTTCGTCTGTTTCTCTCCAAATATTCCGAAGAATGCATATGCATTCATACAGTTTCATACCGTAAGGATAAAATAGAAGTAGTATAAAAAATGTATTTTTTTAACCCGAATCATAGAAATTTTAGAACAAAGATTTATATTTTTTATAAAATAAAAACTTCTAAGCTATAAATCGAAAGACTGAAAAAAAAAAGAATAATCAAAGAGCTATAAACGTGATCCAGTGTTAACTGCATAATTTGCTGGCCTGGCCTGGACTTTACTTATATATAATCACTCTCTTCTATAAATAATTTATTATATGTTT
This sequence comes from Salticus scenicus, assembly GCA_963930645.1. Lineage (NCBI taxonomy): Eukaryota > Metazoa > Arthropoda > Arachnida > Araneae > Salticidae > Salticus > Salticus scenicus. The sequence continues at coordinate 301,776,194 of OZ005649.1, forward strand.
CAGTTAACGAGGAAAAACTATTCAGTGCTTTTTGGAATGTATATAATTAGCAAATTGCAAAATTTGTTATTTAGGAACTATTTGAACAAATTATTGAAAAAGGTTTCAATCTTTCTTGTATTTTTCATACGATTCACTCGAACTAAAATGAATAAATATAATGAAATTAAATAAAAATTTCTTATGGACAAAAATAGTAAAATGAAATTAATGTGTTACACACACTGTGATTTAGTTCTACAGATTTGAAATATAAAAAGTGCATTGTAAAGTGAAATTATTCCACCACTATTCTTTTTAAGTATACATTTTAATAATGATATTTGCTATATATAGTTACAATTAACATCTGATTTCAACCATTTATAATCTTTTTAGTACTAGTAACATCAGTCGAGTTCTGTGCCCTACAATTCTTCTTCTCAAAGCATTAATCATTTGATTTCAGTCCAGGAATACTATTAAATTTCAGCATTGCTTCATATTGTATCCCAGAAAGCTTACCAGCGAAATAGAGAAGTACCTATTTTGTGTGATAAACTTCTATGTCAGATTTCAAGATACACGGTCAACATTCATCTACAGGAAACATTCTATATCGCCGTTGATTGAATTCCAAATATTTGCTGATTGATAAAATTGTTTCTTAGAGAGGATGCCTAAATACTCGATTTGAAACAGATTTTCTCTAATATGGATTCTTTTTATAGACCAATTGACATAAAATAATAAAATTGTGCAAAAGCTGAAATAAATAAAACTATAAAATTACTCTTCGGTATTTATATCGGTAATCAGACATGAATTTTCTTCATTAAGTTTACTTCGTCTTTATTTTTTTAACCAAAACTCTGGCTATAATTCAAAATCAATTAAGATAAAAGTTTTCATAAAAAAAAAAGAAAAAATGAAATGATAGTTAAATGAACTTCATCAATAAGCATTTGTAGCACCTCGACGTACTTGTGTACAGGGGCGCCGACTTTAAAAAAATGCTGTGAGTGCTCTGCTCAAGGATGTAGCTTGAGGGGGGGGGGGAGTGGAGTCCCTCCTTCAATTTTTAAAAAATATTGTGGCACATGAGTTTTTTTTTTTTTTTTTTATGCGCTTTAAATTTCATTTTAAAGTGAATTAGCGTTACGTACCAAAAATGCTAAGATTTATGTATCACTATCCCCCTTTGGTGACCAGCTGATTCGCCAACTAGCAAAAAATGTTGAATTAAAAAGTCTGATTTTGGAAATTCCCGCTCGGTTGGACCTCCAACGCCCTTTTTCCTTTTCAGACAATTATAACAGCCTGTTTGCGTACCGTACAAACTACCTTTGAAAATTCTGATCGTATTTAACGACCCTTAAAAAATATGGCCATAGCATAAATTCTCAATCGGTGGCGCCTATGGAAATTTTCCCTGTTTCAGACACTTGCAATAAATAGCATGTTCGCTTATCCTGCAAACGACCCTTGAAAATTCTCATTTTAGCGTGTTCCCGCTCTGTGGCACCCATCTTCCTTTTCAGACACATACAATTGTCTCGAAAGTATAAAGGGGGTCTTTCTAAGTGATCCTAGCGAGTATTTACTCGAGTTTCAGAGAAAACAATGGAAAACTCCAAATGAGTGCGAGCTGGGATCGAAACGGCACTTCACCGTGAATTTTAAAAAGCCCAGTTGCTTTGTGCCACTGGTGAACGCTGCATCTTTGCATACTTGACAAAACACTTTACCTTAATTTCATTGTAAGAAATCCAAGGAAATGTATTTTTCCATTTGAAATGTCTTTCCAGAGGATACAATTTTTTTAGAATTGTTTCAGGTTGAATATTTGACTTATTTGGCTTTGAAACAGAATTATTTTTATTCCGCGATTTATAATAATTTTATTAGAAAAAAAAAAAAAAAAAAAAACTTATCCACCTCTTTAAAGCATATAAGAGTAAATTAGCCTATTTAGGATGTTAAACACAGTTAAATAATCTACTGATTGTGTGACTGATTCTAGGCTATGAAAGAAAAACCAAAAATTGGTGTTCTCCAAATTAATCCGTTTAGTCTGACATTTCCAACATCCGTAGCCAACTAGAAAAAGTCAATTCAATAAGAACTCTCTCATTAACTACATTGAAAAACCACCTATTATTTGAAAGTTCGCTGGTGTTATGATTTCTTTAACCTAACTAAATAAATGATTTGAAGGAGAAAGCTAAAATATTTAATATGTTAAAATTAATATTATTATTTAAATATTGATTTTAAAATTATTATTATAACATTTAAAGAGTTAAAATTGAGATAATTATTCTTAAACTTCTAAGTGCAATTTTTATATCAGCATCTTAAGATTATAATTTTAACAGATTTGAAAGAAAACATAAATTAAACATTGGAAAAACCAAATTTTAAATATTATAATTCAAAATATTTTTGTTAAAGTTTAATGCACAAAGGAATTTTAACCATATATATATGTATGTGTATATTCCTTTAAAACTAGATGGTAGTTTGGTAATATTAATAATTTAGTTATCTCCAATTTTTACATATATAATACCGCATCAAAACAAAATTTAGGCTCACAATTTAAGTCCCTGCCGGCTCATTTTATTCCAGGTTTGAAAAAAAAAAAAAAAAAAAAAAAAAAAAAAAGCCAAAATTTTTAATGTTTATTTTCATATAGATTTTTTAAATATAAAAATATTAAATCCTAAAAAAAAAAAAAAAAAAAAAATCATATTTATATAAATAAAATAAAAATAAATAAGTGCAAGTAAAAAGTACCTTTAAAGTTGGCTTTCTGCATTTCACTGTCCGGGTTTATGCTACTAATGGATTTGTACCAGATTTTTTGTTTGTTTGTTTTTCTCTCTATCTCTTTTATTAATGCATTTATTTTCAGAATTTTACATTAATTTACCTTTATTTTATTAATTATTTTATTTATTTTTTTCGGAAGTTCGGTGTAAAAGGGTCTTTTTTGTTTCCCTTACAGCGGTTGTACTTTCACTATTACTAATTAAATAAATTATTTTGAGATTCAAGCTAAGTATAATATATCAACACCACAAACTAAGATCCAAAGAAAATAATATAAAAGTTACATATCTTAAATCACAATATTATATTTATATTAACCCGTTAGTAGTCGCTATAAACAGCGCCACCTATTACAGATTGAGCACTTTTTATAGCACTGAAGGATGGGCGGCAAATCGACCAACTAGCGACTACTAACGGGTTAATGTAGGTAAAGAAGCAAATCATTTGTTTCGAAAATAAAAGTAACTATGTCAAAAATCGTTTAAAATTTATTTTCGTCCATAGAAGAAAACCATCTCATGATTGTAGTTAAAGTATTTTGATTTTAAATATAATTTTAAGAAAAAGAAGAGTGCTTTGAAATGTTAGAATGAAATGCAAAAGCTTTAATTTACATTCATAAAACTTGTTAAGTTGTACCACAATCGCTGGTGTTTACAACATAAAGAAAACTTTCAGAAAAAAGTTCACTAGAGATTATATAGAAAAACATTTATTTGACCGTATAAAAGTTTTTTCAGAATTTTACACGTAAAACAATTTTATGACAGTAATTAAATAATGCATAATAAATAGAATATTATAAATAGAAACTTGAACTTATACTTTCCAATATTCTATATTTTCAAATAAAAACCTCTGTTGTAGCAATTCACAGTAAAACTATCAAATCAATTCCAAATTTGCAGAATATTTCTCTTTAAATGAAAATTAATACTGTGATCCTTTGATGAATAATTATGGAGGATAAAAGTAAAATTCAATTGCGTCATAAAAAAAAGGGAGAAAATTGGAAAAAAAAAAATAATAATATTGTTTCATTATTTTTATACTCCTCTAGATCCCTCCAGCAAATCTAAATCAACAGTATTTACTAATTATGATAACTATACAAAATTTAATTGGACTCGATAGAAAAAAAAAAAAAAAAGTCATATAAAAAATACTTTTGTCCTTCTCTCTCCGTCCCTCAGGAATATTTACCCCCCCCCCCCTCCATTATATTTTTTCCTTTAGTAAGTAACAATTGTACCAAGTTTTTTTGTTGTTTTAAATTGGTCAAAAATATCATTTTAAACATCGTTTTCATGTTTTCTTGTCATTTGCACCCCTCCCTATCTCCCTAAAGCACATTCAACATTCTTTAAAGCTTATAATACGTTTCACAAGTAGCGTTTCGAGAAAATGTCTTTTTTTTTATCAAACTGACCTTTCCAAAGTTACTGGAAAATGATGGCTGTTTTTCTTTTCTTTTAAAACTAACACTACCTTAGCTCTGATGTCTATATATACTTATATGACACAAATACACACACAATTAATCTTTTGTGTGTGAAAAATCATATTTGTCTGTGAGAAATTTCTGGCACCATCCTTGTTGACAGTTGACATGATGTTGCAGAGGGGAGTAAAGATTTAAAAACTGTCCCCTCCCCCAATTTCGGAAAAGAAAATAGGAGGACGGCACCATCAGAAGGCTATAATCGACTGTTGAAGCAAATTGTAAAATTCATTACATTTTGAAAGAATACAATAAAATAAAGGTGAGGTGAGGTGATGTATCTTCATTCGAGTTAAATTATTTCCTCCCGGATTCAGAAAAAGTTTTCGTTCTCTTTATCTTCGATTTGAACAAATGCGTCAAGTGGTCTGGTCGCATTTGCAGAACAGATGCATGCTCTTTCAGAAAATTCCACTAATTGTTGAAAGTTGTTTCTTCCTGGGAGGTCTACCGTCTACTGAATGATTTTTAAAGCCGCCCTTTCTTATCGCTTGGCAACCACTTTTTCACTAAATTATTTCTAGACAGCATGTCTCCCAGTCGCTTCGTTCTGCAAATTTCTCATACATCTTCCTCATTTTTTTACTTCATCTTAAAAAGTTAGTAGTGAGAGGAAACAATATACTTCTACATTTATTAAATTTTTCACTATATTTTGCTTTGTAACATGTTTCGCTTTCATAAGTAATTATTTATTATTATTTATGAAAATTATAATTATTTAATACTTCCTTCCTTATTTTTGATCATTATATTAATGAAATATTATTTTTATTAACATTTATGTATTTTTTCAGTAGCTAAGTTCATTATGACCTTCAAAGTATTTTTGTATTATTTTACAAGATTCATAATATAGCTTTTTTTTTACTTTCCGAACACTATAGTGAGGAAAGTATTGTAATCATGTCAAAAATCCGAATTGGAGATTTTGATGTTTCTATACGTTTCGAGGTCTAATGAGTCCGTTTTCACTATTTTTGCGATGATGTATGTATGTGTGTGTGTATGTGTGTATGTCTGTGAGTGAACACGCTAGCGTCTAAACGCTTTGTTCGAATAACCTGAAATTTGGTACGTATATTGTAAGTCACCATAGTACGAACCCTATAGATTTTGGCGAATCTAGCACTTATAGTTTTTTTACAGGGACACAAAGAAAAATTCTTTATCATTATGCCTATAGGGCCAAATTTTTTAAAGTGTGATTGCGTCTAAACGCCTTATTAATCGGAGTAAAAAATTTGTACACGTATTATAGGTCACAGTTGCACCAACTGTATAGATTTTTGTGAATCCAGCACTTACAGTTTTTTTACAGGGACACAAAGAAAAATTCTTTATCATTATGGCCTATGGGACCAAATTTTTAAAAGTACGATAGCATCTAAACGCCTTATTCAATTGAGCTGAAAATTTATATGAATATTATAAATCACTGTTGCACTAACTATAAGCATTTTGGTGAATCTAGCATTTATAGGTTTTTACAGGGACACAGCGAAAAATTCTTTGTCATTATGATCTATGGGCTCAAAGTTCAGTAGCGTTAAATAAAACATCGTGTAATATATGGAGAAAAAAAATACTCAAACACTCTATTATGGTTTTCTCTTTTTTGTTTGTTTAACAACTCCTCTTTCTTTACTTTATCTACAAAACTGTTAATTACTCAATGTTCGGAAAGTCGAGTGGAGTCACTCCAGATTTTTTTTTTTTTTTTTTTTTTCCTTTTTTTTTTACGAATGAAAAATTCTATATAATTTTTTTTATGGATTTCAATTATTTTTTTTTTTTTAATCATTACTGACTAATTAGATACAAAATGCAGCTAAGGTTATATTATACAGGAGAAAAGTAGAGAAAAAAGAAGAGATGCTTCTATCACTTTTTGTCCCCCAATTTCAAATTTATTTATTACTTTCTGGAAAAAGCATTATTCAGTTTTAGGAGAGCAAAGGAACAAAAAAAAAAAAAAGTGTTGTCTTTTTCCTTTCGATTTCGCAAAAGTTTGTAAAATTATACTGCCTGCAAAAAAATCGATATCCGACACCATTCTTGCTGATTCTTATATAAAATGACCTCATGAATCCGAATATGACTCCCATTTTGCCCAGTCACCCGCCGTTTTCTAGATACCCCACACCCTCCCTAATTTCTTTCCCTGTTCAATAATTTTATGACCATGAATTTTTTGATTTGAAGAATGAAAAATAATTAATTTAACATCTAAAAACAAAACAATAACATATATATATATATATATATATATATATAAAGTTTAAAAAATAACATTAATAAGATTAAAAAAAAGAGATATGTAATGCATAATTTCAGAGGCAAATAACTCCCCCTCCCCCCCCCAAATTTTTCCCTTGTCGCAAATGTCCATGTTTTAGAATTTTCCAAATCTGTAGCCCCTCAGAAGATATTTAACGGTTAAAATAAGCCTCCCCCTCCTAAAAGTAAAATTTATAGCCATAAAATCACCGAAAAATGATAAAAATAGAGGGCCATTCTTACAAAATGGTGGGTGATAGGGAAAAATGAGCGTCATATTCGGATTCAGGATCAGGAGGTCATTTTGCCTAAGAATATGCTGAAATGGTGTCAGAGGGAATTTTCATGCCGAGCAGTTTATCAATAAGTAATAATAATAAAAAAAAAAAAAAAAAAAAAAACTAATACTGCAAAGACTAAATATATCTGTTGACCGAGGAGTTGTAAAGAGAACGATGGTTTTTATGTCATTTTCTTCCCCTGTTTGCCCCCTCTCAGTTAAGTATAAACATCAAGTTTTCACAGTTGAAATAACAATTACGCAAATTTTAATTGCAATCAATAAAAAATGATATAAAACCATCCTCTTTAAGAAATTTTTGCGAACCATACTCTTAACATAAACTTTGTTATGGTGCCAAGCACCCACGGCGAGGTTTCTTGGGCACTTGAGCACCCAAAGCATCCAAGTAGCCTGCAGAGCCCGATCAAGCCAAAAATGGGTCCAGGCCCTGATACGCATTCGGTCCCCTACCTACACCTACTACTTTTTCAATGTTCTTTACCTTTACTACTCTTTGAAAAGTAAGCCGATTGTTTATCCTACTGTTTCACTCAAAAATGCATATTTGAGTAAAATTTTATCTTTGTAAAACGTTTCGTTTTGTTTTCAGAAGTAAAATTTTCATGAAGTTCTATGTTCAAGAGCATTTTTGTATATTTTTATTTATTTATTTATTCATTTTTTTTAGCTCGAAGTGAAATTTCGCCCCTTCCCTTAAATCAAGGGCCCCTGGGCCCCCACAGCCCAGTTGGCCAAGGCTTTAATCAGGTCCAGAGAGCATGGGTGCTCCGCACCCACAGCACCCACATAGTAGGCGCGTCTGCAGAGCCCAATCAAACCAAAAGTGGGCTCAGGCCCTGATACGCATTCGGGCCCCTACACCTACCATTTTTTCAATGTTTTTTACCACTCTTTGAAAAGAAAGCCTATTGTTTTTCCGACTGTTTAACTCATATTTGAGTAAAATTTTATCTTTGTAAAACGTTTTGTTTTGTTTTCAGAAGTAACATTTTCATGAAGTTCTATGTTCAAGAGCATGTTTGTATATTTTTACTTATTTATTTATTTATTTTTTATTATTTATTAGCTCCAAGTGAAATTTTGCCCCTCCTTAAATCAAGGGCCCCTGGGCCCCGACCAGTCGGCCAATGCTTTAAATCGGCCCTGGACGGTGAGCGCATGGGTGCTCCGCACCCACGGAAAAATTTCTGTGGGTGCTTGAGCACCCACAGCACCCACATAGTCGGCGCACATGCTTGTGTACTTAATTAAATCTTATTTTGAAACACCAGGACTAGAATATATCCGCCGTCATTTAAGTCCTGAATTCAATCATCTGATTTCTGGTATTTTGTGTATAATTTGATTTTTACAAACCTTCCAGGAACCATATTTTTGCACCCTATGTGTAAAAAATAGCTTATATATTTTACAGAGTAACAATAAATAACTTGGACGAAGTTTCAGACCAAATACTTGTAACTACCATATCGCAAACTCATTTTGGAAGATGTTGTCGTACCTTGGTCGCAAAAGTTCTTTGGAAACAGAAGATGGACCTTCCAACAGGATTCCACACCTGAACACAGAGCTTAAAGCACTCAAGATTGGTGCAGAACAAATTTTCCTGACTTCATTGGAGCTCAAGATAGGCCACCGTATTCCCCAGATTTGAAACAAATGGATTATTCTGTTTGGTCCATCTTGGAGACAAGGGTGTGTGCTAAATCTCATAAAACTTTGGCATCCCTAAAGGAATTCTTATGCAAGGAATGGGAAAAAATATCAGTAAGTGAGTTGCGGTCCCATAGCCGAAAATTTTGTGACACGTTTAAAGCTCTGTATTAAGGCTAAACATAGCCGCTTTGAAAATTTGTAAATATAATAGACAAAATAATGTATTCATATTTATTGAAGTTTGGTCGTAATATTTTCATTAGCATTAAAGTTATAATGCATTATCTGTATCCAAGTTATTTCTTGTCACCCTGTATATTATATATTTTTGTGGTAGACGGGAGGACCTAGGTTAAAATCCATGTTGTGCTCATCGGCATAGTCAGTCGTAGTTTTCTGTGGTTTTCTCTAACATAGCGTAAAAACGAGCTAGAATTACTTAGAACGACCTCATACATACCTTGGTGTAGACCAGTCGCCTCCCGCCATCTGTATTTTTACGATTTTTAACAATTGTTCAAAAAACTTATGATATGTTTAAATGTACTATTTGTTTAATTCCAAATCTTATTTATATGCTTTTAATCCATACAAATAAATGATTACATTAAATAATTACATTAATAATTTAATCATTTTCAATGCGTGACATGTGATAAAAAATTTCATATCTAATTAAGCTTAATTACATATATTTTTATATCTAATCATAATAATTTGGAATTAATATTTTTTTATGTGGTATTACATTTATTATGAAGAATATTGAGCCCAGTTCCACTAATTTGTACATAATGTTAATAGGTATAATGTCAGTAAAAAAAGTTATCGAAAGAAGATTTAGTAATATATTCAATTTATTTTTTAATAAAATTTAATATATATACATTCAAATTTATTATTCATTATACATATATATATATTTCTCATTTTCACGTATTTGATTAATCACTGCATTGTATATTTCCTGATATAAAAAACATAGGAAAGGGGATTTCTCGGAATAAAGCAATGGAATGTGACCTATTCTACCGTCTAATTAAAAAAATTATTGATTAGTGTAAGTAATTATATCTTTTAATCCTACAAAGAACATGGGTCGTAATGGAACAACCACTTTAAATGTCCTTCCACTTCTACGAAATACGGGTATAGACAACCATCGGCATTTGAAAGTAACTACAGATACATAGCAACTACATAATTCAGGCCTGTAGATGTCACTACTATTCTCTTTACTACCAAAATAATTTTAAATTTGCACCTTCACCTTGCGTTCAACCTTTGATAAAAAAAAAAAAAAGTTTTTAAAGAGTTTTGACCCATAAAAAAATATTGTACATTGGAAAAAGAAGGTTTACATTGCACAGATGCAGAGTAAAAAAAAATCAGGAACGTTCCTGGAAAATTTAGGGCAGCTAATGTGCCTAATTTTTACGAGTAACCTTCCTGGAATTAACCAGGAACCTTTCTGAAAAATTCGGAAACACTCCCTCAAAAAGTCAGTAACCTTCCTGGAATTAACAAGGAACCTTTCTGAAAAATTCAGAAACCTTCCCTCTAAAATCCAGTAACATTCCTGGGATTAACCAGGAACCTTACTGAAAAATTCAGAAACATTCCCTCTAAAAGACAGTAACCTTCCTGGAATTAAAAAGGAACCTTTCTGAAGAATTCAGAAACTTTCCCACAAAATATCAGTAACCTTCCTTGAATTAACCAGGTACCTTTTTGAAAAATTCAGAAACGTTCCCACTAAAAGTCAGTAACCTTCGTTTAATTAACCCGGAACTTTTCTGAAGAATACATAAATCTTTTTCACTTAAAGTCAGTAACATTCCTGGTAAAAAAGCAGGATGTCTATATATTTCAGAGATGTACCTGAAGAATCATTTTGATTTTGACCAATACATAGTTCATAATTTAGTTAGCTTAAAAGTTATGCAAGGTAATTTTTGTTTATTTCACGAACGTTTTAAAATATATAACACACACACACACACATATATATATATATATAGTTCATATATGCAATATTTATCTTAAAATTTTGTACAGACTAGTTTGATGGTAAAATTAAATATGTTTAAATATTATCGTATTTTATTCCCCCTTATAGAATAGATATTTTAAAAAAAGAAACTTAATATACGTTGTTTTGTATTAAAATTGTTATCAAGTCAAATATTTTGAAAATTCATTAAATATATTAAAATTCTGAAAGAACATGCTAGTCTTTCAGCCTCTTCCCATGTGACAAGATAAAATTAGGTTGTGGGTCACCCTTCGCCATGACAGAAAATGGTTGCCCCTCCTTTACTGTGACTGAAAAATATTGTGTACTCCCTCTCAGAAGGCTTATAATATTTTATCACTCCCCCTTGTATATACAAATCGAAATCCATAACAACATTTGGGATTATAAAAAAATATAATTTTGTTATCTATATAATGATCGCCGAATATAAAAGTTGTACATTTTTGCTTTAATTTTTTTACAGAAAATTAGTGCTTGTATATGACAGGTATTGGGAATACAAAGGAAGACATTGTTTTTAGAAAACAAGATTAAAATGATTAACAATCAAACATTACTTAATACTCAGTTCAAAAGTGCATGATGAACATTTTGGTGTTTCTATAATTAAAGAAAAAATCATTTGTATTCCCAATGCCTTGAAACTATAATACATTCTAAGATAAAAAGCCACTCTAGAAGCATTAGCAGAATATGAATTAAAAATTTTCCCCCTTTTTTTTTTTTTTTTTTCTAATATGTTAAAAATCTAATACCATTTTTTTTAAAGTTTTAACTTCACTCAGCTTTTGCCTGAATTAGATAACAGTATAAGAAACTATTTGATCCTTAAAAGTACTTTTACCCCCCTTATTTTTAATACTCAAATGAGTTTAAAGCTAAGTCTTCCAGTGCATAATAACATACTTTCAGTTTTTTCCAACATTCAGACCAATTCATTACCAATATATATATATATATATATTTTTTTTTTTTTTTTGGGGGGGGGAGGGGGGTTGTTATTGGGAAATTATCACATTTTAAAAATCAAAAATTTTGCATTTTTAAAATGATACATTAAAATTTCAATAATTTGTATGATTTGCAAAATTGTTAACAGTTTTGTAAAATTTGTTGTAATGATTTGACTAGAAATGCCGTTAAGTTGTTGGCAAAAAAAAAAAAAAAAAAAAAAAATCATATCTATCAGATATACCAATATCAACTGTAAACATTAATAAAATACATAAAAAAAAAGAATTTAAAGGAGAAAGTAATAACATTAAATCAAATTCTTTCCAAAACAAAATAATTCTCTCTCGGACTGTGTAATGTAGTTATTGAAAAAAAGTAATGATATTTGTCAGATAAGGCATGAGTAACAAAATGTTAAACAAGTGTTCATTTTGTAACCTATTTCAGTACAATGTAGCCTATAAAATTTCCTTAACTGGAATGGGAAAAATCTCAAAATTCTACTATGTCTTTGAAGAAGCTGCAAGTGTCTTCAGAAAGCCATCAGTTTTTTTTTTTTTTTTTTTTTTTTTTTTAAATCAACACTAATGAAAAAAAAATCATTAACACAAAATCTTTAAGGTGTTAAGGTGGTTCTGGAAGTATACATGCCTAAGTAGATATTTATTTTTAAATGTTATAGATTTTTAGGGCTTTGACACACATTTGGCATACTGTTTTTTCTTTTTTTGATAGATTTTTTTTTTTTTTTTTGGGGGGGGGGGGAACGGGGGGGGAAGAAAAACCATTATCGCCTAGGGTTGCATTTTTGCAACACTTAAAATGTTCAAAATTTATTATAACTAATAACAGTAGTTTTATTGAAAATTTTATGTTACAGAATAAACTTAAAAGTTGTATTTGAAAAGGAATTCTCTCAGTAAATAATGATGAATAGGCTACTTTTGTACACATCCCTGATTTCATTTAGTTACTATATACAGATTACATCATAATAACTTGAAATATGGGTTTAAAAAAAAAAAAAAAAAAAAAAAAAAAAAACTTAATTTAGTGATGATTTAGTGAAATTTTATTCCACTTAGTTAGGATATTAAGGTGCAAAGAAAACATTCAAATAATTTTTATTTACAGTTAAAAATAGATAATATGAGCAAGATACAACATTATTCAGAGCAAAATGTCTATCATCAAATTTATTCATACAATCTTCTTTACAATGATACATGTGTTTATTTTAAATACTTGCCAACAAAAATCTCAAAAAACATTCAGTTTAGAAAATACGATATACAAATATATAAAATAAATGGATTATATATAAAAATACTGCCAACTCAATAACCTTCTTTAAAATAATAATCCAATAAGAAACTACCATATCAGTTCAATCAGGCAAGAAAATATAATGAAATTAAAGACATTCAATTATGTTTTGAACGATATACGAAAATATCAAAATAATGGAATATGCTTAAAATATTGCTCATTCTGTAATAAACTAATCACGCACTGATTAATTTTAAGTAAAGCAGCTTCTCTAGTACATTATCCAACAGTTGTTAGTATAAAAATCAAAGTACATGCGACACACGTGAAAAAAGTTACGAACGATACGAAGCCAAGCTGGCGATCCACCGATATCAAAGATGTTGCCACGCAAAAGAAACACGTACTTACTGAATTCAGGAAACTTTTCGCCCGAAAACTTATTTTTCCCAGAAATCTGAAAAAAACCCGTGAAAACCAGGAACGTTGCTTGAAATAATGAATAACGTTACGGAATTTTCTTACAGTGTGAGTTAGTATTACTGTAGTTTAAGCACTGAAAAATCATATTTTTAAGAATGCTCCACATTAAACAATTGATCTCCTAGTAAAATAATTGGTTAAGATTATTATTTTTTTTCAATTATTAATCATTAATATCATCACATACATTTATTTCAAGCGCAGAATACATTCAGGTTTTGTACGATTAAAACTAATTCAGATTCTAAAGTTTCTTTAAATAGATCCAAATAATTTAAATAACTCTATTATGAGTATTCACCAAATTTATGATGTTAGCAAATGCTGTAGTTGTAATTTTGAATCTAGAATGTGAAAAAAGAGTTGGCCTATTCCTTCTTGCAGAGAAGTAGCGAATGACTCATTTAAAATGTGCAAACACCTTAAATTAAATTATTTTCTGTTTTAATTTTCCTCAGATTAAGCAGTCAGTAAGTGAATCATTAGGATGGGGAGATAGAAAAAAGTATAGTTTGAGTGCATTCCATGACGATTCTACCGTAGATACTAGGAAAATGTAGTTATTATATTTTAGTTAGAAACAGAAGTTAAGAAATAATAAAGTTTAGTAATCCATGTTCGTGGAGAAATGCACCAAATAAAGTTAGTTCTCCAGGTCTGCTAACCAGAGGCTGTAAAGCAAAATATGCTAGTATCTGAGTAAAAGGGCACATTTTGGTTAAAAATACCTGAAAAATATTAAAAATGCGTGATGTTGCCATTCTCTACAGCATTAAATAGAAAAATAAATTTAAAAGTTAAAATCCACAAAACTGCAATTTTATATTGTTAGGTAAGAATATAAAAATCGATTCTTAATGTTACAAATAGCACATTCGGGTGATTTAGGGAGAAAGTTTAGATGCGTTTTCAATTGTATCTTTGAGTGATTATGGTGATGTTGTTTCTACTGATTAATTTTTAGTGATAATAAAAGGAAATCTTCAAAAGTGATAACAAAAGATCAAGTTAAAAGGAATGAGTTTAACAGAAAAATAAAAAGGACAAAAGACTGAACATATTATGCTTACGTAAATTTTGTATAATTTTTTAATATTGATTTGATTATAAATTATGATAAAACGTGGGATGATGTTTATGTCATCCATGATTTCATTAATATATTAATTACTGTGAATCTATGTACCACAATGTCCGCAATGAGTTTTATTTTATTTTTAGTTATAGAGTATATTGTTAGAAGTTGCATGATAAAGATAAGATGAGTTTAGTTTTAAAATGTCTTTGTAACTACTAAGTTGGAAACAATTTTGTTTTTCGTATGAAAGCTGAGAGTAAAAGAAGCTTATTCTTGAAGGCTTTAACAATCTATACTCTAAACAAACGTCATGAACTGCTGAAAAAATATAAAAACGATGTGTCAAAATTAATTTGAACAACATTTTGTTTTTCATTTCATTAAGTTAGAGAGAAAGCTGTTAATACAAATTGTTGCAAATATATACATACACATTTCAGATTACATTGTAACTAATAATAATAATAAATATTAGCCAAATAAATAATGCAATTCAGCTGCGATTAGAGAAATTAGAAACTGTAATAACATTGGCTGGCACTAGTTTAGCCACATGCCTTAATGACTGCTTAAATACACTGCACAAAGTCTGTATTGACAAATTTAATTTTCAAATACAAACAATTTCATCTTATTAAACTTAGATAAGTGCTTCTCTAAACTGCCTCAGTGATCCACGTTTACTGTCTGTCTTTTCCCGACCCATACGTTTTCACAGGTTTTCTTGGATAAATTCGACTTATTACACAGACGGTACGCTTCATCTATAATAAGTCCATTCAGTGTCGAAATAAATCTATGATGTCCAGAATGTACTTTAGATGTGCCTAGCACTAAACGAATAGATTTTTAACAGAAAATTCTTATTTATATAAAAATTAGATATCTATAACTCTCCATAGACATATTAAAACTAATGGCAAATGGCAATGTTTAATGGCAAAGCAAATGCAATGCTAATGGCAATGTTTTGGGCTTATGGGCTTCCAAATAATACTGATTAATTACTTCTTTTATATTTCAATATTTTGAGGGAGGTGGATATAATCTTTGACTCTAATGGCATTCATACATTTTTTATAACTTAACTATTTTGATCAACGTATTTCGACTGCCTTTACTTTTAAAGACTATGACAAAAACTTGTGTTCAACTCTTTATGCGACTGTACTGTGAAAGTTGATAACTGAAGCTGAAAATAAGCATATGCAAAGAAAAAAAAATAGCATACCTTACACAAAACTACGTTGAATAATAATAAAAGTAGAAAAAGTTTAGACTATTTCAGTTAAATGGATTTCACTGTAAAATTGGTGGCTTGAAATTTTTGTGGTTCAAAACATCAATTATAGAGGATTAAAAAAAAAAAAAAAAAAAAAAAAAAAACTACCTTCAAATGTGGGGTGAACATATACACGATATAAAAAACTTAGTTTATTGTTTATATATAAAAATGTCCACTAGTCGTACAATTTCAACTTACATAAACTACATTAAATTACAAACAAAAGAAAATTTTCAATGTGCAAATAAATTCTCAATAACGCGCATTATAATAATATAATAATGGATCACAATTTATTATATCGCATGGTTTGTTTATTTAATTAAGCCATTTGTTTTTCTGGATTAAACAAACAAACAAATAAAAAACCAGACAAATAAAAACGAGTTGTTTAGAGAATTAAAAAAAAAGTATACACAGAAGAAATTTTGAAATCAAAAGCCTATATTATCCTTTTTAATAATGTGAAATATTCGTTTGCATTTAAATAATATCCTCGTATTCTTTTATGTTTTGCTTTTTCATTCCTTCTGTTCAAATCTATCTTCTAAGTTGCATTTCACAAACCAGTTAATTAGAATAACGAAGTTAATATTTTAACAAATGTGAAATTTTTATAATCAAATGAGTTTAAATAAGTATTTTTGTTTTACTTTCGATTCTATAAATGCTTAAGAAAGTCCAATTTCATTTAATTATTCTATTTACTTTATTTCTATTTAATATTTAGAATATATATATTAATAAAAAAAATAATCTAATAGCATTTTCTAAATATATATATATGTAATTTTGATACTTTAGCATTATAGTGTTGTAGTGGATTAAATCTGTTTCTTGCGTCAAATGTATTGTGGCATTAAAAGTAGATTTATAGTCAAATTAAAAAAAAAAAAAAAAAAAAAAAAAAAAAAAGGAATTCCTTTGTTCTATTAAAGCCGGCCTTGGCGCTAAACTTGGCAACTTGGCGGTTAAATTCGACAAAAAAAGGTAGTTTATGATTTTCAAAGTTTCGAAGCTCTATCTTCAACATGGGCTAAGCTCTGGAATTTTACGTTAGATCCTGGCAAAAATTCAACAAGAATCATTGCCAAATTCAGGCTGCATCAGTATAAATAGGAACAGAAGCAGACTAATACCGCTGAGTTCAGTTGCATGAATATTATTCTTCTGTGTAGTCGTCTCATAGAGACTTTGCTTCAAGCGATTGAACATCGATCCTGAATCACTAAAATTTCTGTTTTGTGCTATATTTAACGTTGTTCACTTGACTTTTTTTTTTTTTTCGTACAATTGAATATTTTCTTGGACTGTTTCCATTATATTAGTTGTATAGTGACTTTCGTAATACGAATGACAGCTTTATTGGACTTGTGAAGTCGTTCCTTCATATATATGAGTTTTAGTTATAACTTTAAATAAATGCAATAATTAATTACTATATTTTCAATAAATTAAATGGCTAATAAAATATCTAACGAAATTCTAAATTACTTTTATATTTATTCCCATTTGTCTCCATATATAAATATCTTTATTCTAATAATATTTTATCCGTTAAGCTATTAAATAAATCTTCTGAGAACAAAAACATATTCTTTAAAATAAATAATTTATTTCTGCTAGTCATCTTTTTAAATGACGTCTCTCAGAATTATAATATCTCCTAAATCATTTAATAAATAATATATAAAAAATATTATTTTCATTTATAAACCATTGTATACATAATTACATTTTCATTCTTTTAAATTGCGTAAGTTTATTTATTAGAAACTAAATTAAGCAATACGTTTCCGTTCTAACATCACCAAAGGGGTAATTTATAATTTTGGATGACAGGAAGTGCAATAATTCATAGCCTTCCCGTCTCTTTTAGGCAGACGATTTTCTGGCGATAAAATTTGGCATAATCATTGGCATAAACTGTTATAACGGACTTGCTAAATTCAAAATATTTATGTTAATTTATTCTAGAGACAATGGATTATGTTTGGCTGTAAAAATTGGCGCTATTTTGGAAATCTTGGCGTAATTCGGCAGTTAGATCTTGATTGCGATATAGAGAACTAGAGAATAGGCTCTTAAAAAACTACCGCTGTAACAACACGTAATCGCGAAGCCCTCTCTCTCTCATCTAACCCTCTGAATGTCTTTTAGACTGTTATAATTTGTTATTCAAGATAATGTTCATTAATTCCTTCCCATGCTAAGATGATTAAATAAATGATAATTACTGCAAAATTATTGGTTTCTTTATTCACGGCCTGCATTTTATTGTTCCTGGAGTTTTTTTGCGGACTTAGCCTATAACTCAACTAAACGTTTACAGTATAGGACTGTTTCGAGCAGTTAAGCTGAATGAAGTACATTCTTCAGATAGAACCTGTTCCTATACGAACTGCTTCCATCCCATAATAAAATCGACATTTTCGAAGCAATATAATTTTAGTACATCAAATACATTGGGGAATGCAATATTAATTCCCAGAAAAAACATTATTAGAAAATTACGTGTTTGCTTAAAGGTAAATGTGATGGAAGTTTAAATTGGTAACATAGAACTATTAATGAACTAGAATTATTCGAAAAATTTTAATGCCATAAAATGCTTTACATACATGCATAACAGAAAATGTTGAGCCATTCTTAAAAAAGTTTGGTTTTAATAGGAAAATACAAATCAGCCACTTCGTTTAAAAGAAAAAGTACTAATTTATTTTAACACTTTAAGAAAATTTTAGATAAAGTATTTTAATTCGAAAAATTTATAAATTACATTACAAATGAAAACGCCTGAATTCAAAGAAAAATGTGTCAAATGGCGTGTTCACATTTAAAATGCTTAAAAAATGTCTTAATTATTTTAGAAACTTGAAGTATCTTAAACGACCCAATATCTCCTACATTTGATGCCTCCCCATCGTTAATCACTTATTCATTCAGCAGCTCTTACTGACAGAAATGAATACTTTATCATAATTTTTTTAAAGTAGTGTGTGGCTCTGTTTTTGGTTAAGCATATATTGTTTTAATTTCTTAGAGAACAAATAAAATATCAATATCTTAAAAAAAAAAAAAAAAAAAAAAAGTTTGGAATTGGATAAGAACCCTAGAGCATAGATTTCACAAGAGAGTGCATTCGTAAAGTTCCTATACAAATAACAACGAAGATTGAGGATGATTTTCATTTGTCACGTGACGAGTGAAAAGGCCATATTCGTCCGTAATTGGATGACACAGCGAAACACCTTCGACACTCTTTGTCCGAAAGTGGGTTCAGGGCGTAACATGTGAACTTCATTGGTAAAAATTTGAAAAGCAAGTAGAACCCACAGAATTTCAGTTCTCAAAACAAAAGCTACACTATAAGATGTTTTACTAGCATTTTTATTTTAATTCAATCAATGCTCAATGTTAATACATTAATCGCTGATTGTAAATAAATATTGATAAACCCCCTACTATCTTCCTCTTTTTTTTTTTTTTTTTTTTGGCAAAAATAATGAGTTGTGTTATAAACAGAAACATTACCGCAATAATACTGTTTATATTAAAAAATAAAATAAACTTAAATATCACTTTACCTTTGTTTTACTGGATAAGATCAGTAATAATATTTATTTAACAAAAGTGGTTCTATAATAAAATATAACATTATCTCTATGTAAATAAACAAATTATTCATACATAGCATTTATAATCAAAATTTCTTTTGTTTACATATTATGACACATAGTTAAAAAAAAACTCACAGTATATGTAATAAATAGGAAAAATAATTATTATGCGATCACTTAGAACTTAACAAGTCTCTTACTTTTCATGCAATTAATAATTCTTTAATTAAATTTGCCGTATCCCAAACTTTAATATGAAAGATTAAAATTATGTCGTTCAAAAATTTAATTTTACACAAAGGCTATTTAAAGAGAAACGAAATTTGTAATTATTCTCTTTAACAATGCATTTAAGGAAGACTAAATAATTCAAATATTTAAATTTCCGAAGTTAATTACATTTTCTAAAGAAATTATGTAAGCAAAATGAAATTACAGTAAACTAACAAAGGAGAAATTAAGTGAATAATTGAAAAATTACTTCATAAATTACTTTTATCTCTTTGCAAATATGAACAAAAGATATTTTTATTTGTTAATTTGGTTTCTCCCTCTTTTTAGTTAAGAGAAAAATTAGGCAAATTCTTTTTTCATTATTATTATTTATTTATTTCAAGCAATAATATTAGTTGGAATTTATGAGAATTCTTCCTTAATTATGAACAATTTATTTTCGAAAACGCAAAATATTATATTAATATTTTGAACATTTAAAGTAAGCCACTTGTATAAAGAAAATCTAAAGTTAAGTGATGAAGAAATATGATTAAGATTTTAATATTTTTAAAAAGGCAAAATATAAATTAGTATATATATATATATATATACATACATATTTACATGTGCATTTTAAATAAAATATTTTTCAGAAAAGTATAATAAATCACAAAAATATGTTTTTTTTTTTTTTTTTTTAAAGAAAAGCATATTAATTCTTAAATTATTATAAATACCTTACACAAGTTTTTCATTTAATTTTTGGCTGATTAATTTCAGTCACCCCGTGACCATCCTCAGAGCCAAGACAAACGTCGACGTCCTTCTGTTTATAATCCCGCGGAATGCTGTGGTTGTCCCTTCGCTTCACTTCAAAGTTTCGCAAGATCTGTTGACATGCTGCAGGGATGATGGAATGTTCTCTATCGTTTATTGTGTTAGCGTTAGTAATAATTTCGAGGGCCTCCCGTTTTAGAGCGTAATTATGGTTATTGTAGGGTACTATTTTTTTATGTTAATGGAGTTAATGTTTATGGGGTTATTATTGTGGGTGGCGGAGAAAGCGGTAGAGGTTTTTCCTAATTTAAGATCTGCACGGTGTTCTTTTTCTCTTTCAGCACCCACAATAATAACCCCATAAACATTAACTCCATTAACATAAAAAAAAATAGCACCCTACAATAACCATAATTACGCTCTAAAACGGGAGGCCATCGAAATTATTACTAACGCTAACATAGTAAACGATAGAGAACATTCCATCATCCCTGCAGCATGGCAACAGATCTTGCGAAACTCTGAAGTGAAGCGAAGGGACAACCACATCATTCCGCGGGATTATAAACAGAAGGACGTCGACGTTTGTCTTGGCTCTGAGGATGGTCACGGGGTGACTGAAATTAATCAGCGAAAAATTAAATGAAAAGCTTCTGTAAGGTATTTATAATAATTTAAGAATATGTTTGTTTTTTTTAAATTTTTAATATAACGTGTATTTTAACTGTACGAAAATATGCATAGATATTTTCTTGATTTTGAAATTAAACGTATACTAATACCCCCCTCCCCCCTCCAAAAACAATATATATATATATATATATATATATATATTTAATTCTTTATTTGTATAACATTAAATATTTCTGTTTTAATTTCAGCTAAGTTATTTTTATTTAAAGTTAGTTTAGGGCAATGTCTAAATAACATTTTTAAGAAAAAGTGTAGGAAAAAAAAAAAATCATACTGCAAGACAAGATTAATATAATTTAATGTCATTCAAAATGTTTAATAAATGGTGGTACTTTGTAAATAAACCACAACGTGTATAAATTTGTATATGTGATGCAATTTTGATAAAATGTGAAAGCTTGTGTAACAGATTAGCCTAGTTTATTGTATAAAATGATGAATAAAACATAAAAAAAAATAATTCTAACAGGATTTCATTTATTCAGGTTTGTGGATTTCGATCTGATGTGACATAAGAAAATATTTTTTATTCGGATTTTCATATTTAGAGCTTCATCAATGATGGTATTCATATTTAGACTTTATGCCGCGGAGTTGCCATAAACTATAATAGTGAAGAATTCCTTATTATCTCAAGCTAAAAGAATTCCTTATACCTCCAAGGAATAAGATAGTGATTTAACAATGTGCATTAACAGAAATACTAAGTACTGTGTAAAACAGAAATGATATAAAGAACTACAAAATTCTTTATGGACGAACGCATTCATGAAATGGAACTCTGATAAAATAAAGAATCAATTAATAAGGCCATTGTAAGGCATATTAAGTGAAATTACGGGCATTATGAACTGTATGAACTCTCTCAAAAAACGAAATCAGAAAATATATCTACTTTAACTAATTTTGTATCTTAAAATATGTAACAAATTTAAAGTTCAATAAACTGGGTCCTCGATCCTCCCTGAGGCCTCCTCAGGCTGTCTTCTTAAAGGAGTAGCAGGCAAGAAGATCCCTTGGAATCATTAGATTGTTCTCCCTTGGCCACATTACTACCATAAGCCATGCTGTTTGGCACTGGCCAGTGGGTGCAACCAATCAATCAATCAAGCCAGGATGAACAAAGAATTTTTAAAAGATCAGTCTATGAACTCAGAACGGAGCAAAATGATGACTTTCGTTAGTTTTATATCGAACCCAAGTGATCAGCTCTCGAGTTTTTCTTGTGCAGTCTTATGTGCACACACGCATAACAATATATTAGCATTTACACTACATAAATTATTTACTTGACTTTGCTGTGTTAAGATAAAAAAAAAAAAAAAGTATCTTATCATAAATGATATTTGAAATACAAAATAAAATTTGTAGTAATTAAAATAAAGGTGTGTAAAATCTTCAGCGCCACCAAGGAAGCGTCTCCTCGTAGCTATTTTTAGCCACTGTACTTGATTGACTTATTTAATTTTAAGTTAATATATACCTTACATAAGCTTTTCATCGTTTTGGCTGATTAATTTCAGTCGCAATCGCGACCATCCTCAGAGCCATGACAATCGTTTACGTCCTTCTGTTTATAGTTCGGCGGTTTGCTGTGGCTGTTATTTCGCTTCACTTCATATTCCTCCAAGATGTGTTGCCATGCAGTAGGGATGATGCAATGTTCTCTATTGTTTACAGTGTTGGGGTTAGTAATAATTTCAAGTGCCTCCCGTTTTAGAGCATAATTATGGTTATTGTAAGGTGCTATTTTTTGGATGTTAATGGAGTTAAAGTTTATGGGGTTATTATTGTGGGTAGTGGAGAAAGCGGTAGAGGTTTTTCCTAATTTAAGGTCTGCACGGTGTTCTTTTTCTCTATCGGTGATTTTTCGCTTGGTCATCCCAATGTAGCAGGCGTTTTCACCGTTGATATGTTCGAAGTTGATTTTATAAATCCCGTTGGTGGAGTTTGGTGGAATGGGGTCTTTTTCGTTTCGGATATGTTGAAAAATGTTTTTGTCTGGTTTTATTGGAATGTTTAGGTTATTATTTTTAGCTTCATTTTTTATTTTAATGCTGGCGCCTTTACAAAATGGGATTGCAGTGGTGAAAATAGGTTTAGTTTTTTGGGCATTATTGATTTTGTTTAAGGATTTGAGGCGTTTTTTGTATAATTTATTTATAAGAGTGTTGGAGTAATTTGCTTTAGTGGCGATTTTTTTGATATTGTTAAGTTCTGTATTTAGTAATTGTTTGTTGGAGCAGATTAAAATAGCGCGATTGATGTAAGATTGAATGGCAGATAATTTGTAACTGAGGGGGGTTTTACAATTTCTGTTTATAATTTCAGTGTTAGTTGTGGGTTTTCTGTAAACTGTAGTGTCAATAGTGTTATTAGGGTTTTTTATTATTTTTATGTCAAGAAAGTTGAGAGTATTGTCAGTTTCTTTTTCGATGGTGAATTTAATATTATTATCCAGGTTATTAAGGTTAGTTAGAAGGTTATCTGGGTTTTCGGTGTCGGGTATAATGGCAAATATGTCGTCAACGTATCGAGTCCAAAGTTTACAATTTTTGATAATATGGTTGGCTGAGTTTTCAATAAGGCGGAGTTTCAATTCTGCAATGATACCGGAGATGGGGGACCCCATGGGGACACCTTGAGTTTGATGGTAAGTATTATTGTCAAAGTTAAAGTATGATTCATTAAGGAGTAGGTTATTTGCTCTGATTAATGTTTCGCTGATTTTGTTATCTCCAAACATGGTGGTTATTTTAGTGTTAATTATTGTAGTGATTTCTGGGATATTGATGGATTTGATGGTAAGTATTATTGTCAAAGTTAAAGTATGATTCATTAAGGAGTAGGTTATTTGCTCTGATTAAAGTTTCGCTGATTTTGTTATCTCCAAACATGGTGGTTATTTTAGTGTTAATTATTGCAGTGATTTCTGGGATATTGATGGATGTGATGGTAAGTATTATTGTCAAAGTTAAAGTATGATTCATTAAGGAGTAGGTTATTTGCTCTGATTAAAGTTTCGCTGATTTTGTTATCTCCAAACATGGTGGTTATTTTAGTGTTAATTATTGTAGTGATTTCTGGGATATTGATGGATGTCCGAAAGAAGTACATGCCCGGTAGCGGCTAATTTATTCATTTATTTTTAAAGAAAAGCATACTTATTTAATTTTAAGTTAATATATACCTTACATAAGCTTTTCATCGTTTTGGCTGATTAATTTCAGTCGCAATCACGACCATCCTCAGAGCCATGACAATCGTTTACGTCCTTCTGTTTATAGTTCGGCGGTTTGCTGTGGCTGTTATTTCGCTTCACTTCATATTCCTCCAAGATGTGTTGCCATGCAGTAGGGATGATGGAATGTTCTCTATTGTTTACAGTGTTCCAACAAACAAAATCAATAATGCCCAAAAAACTAAACCTATTTTCACCACTGCAATCCCATTTTGTAAAGGCGCCAGCATTAAAATAAAAAATGAAGCTAAAAATAATAACCTAAAGCATTCCAATAAAACCAGACAAAAACATTTTTCAACATATCCGAAACGAAAAAGACCCCATTCCACCAAACTCCACCTCCGGGATTTATAAAATCAACTTCGAACATATCAACGGTAAAAACGCCTGCTACATTGGGATGACCAAGCGAAAAATCACCGATAGAGAAAAAGAACACCGTGCAGACCTTAAATTAGGAAAAACCTCTACCGCTTTCTCCACTACCCACAATAATAACCCCATAAACATTAACTCCATTAACATTCAAAAAATAGCACCTTACAATAACCATAATTATGCTCTAAAACGGGAGGCACTTGAAATTATTACTAACCCCAACACTGTAAACAATAGAGAACATTCCATCATCCCTACTGCATGGCAACACATCTTGGAGGAATATGAAGTGAAGCGAAATAACAGCCACAGCAAACCGCCGAACTATAAACAGAAGGACGTAAACGATTGTCATGGCTCTGAGGATGGTCGCGATTGCGACTGAAATTAATCAGCCAAAACGATGAAAAGCTTATGTAAGGTATATATTAACTTAAAATTAAATAAGTATGCTTTTCTTTAAAAATAAATGAATTGATTGACTTATTAGAGAATTTGTAGATGGTAAACCAACGGTTATACTATTTTGAACACTATATTGATTTATGCTACACTTATTTCATTTATTTTATTTCTTTTGCTGTAAATATTAATTGTAATATCATTGTGTGTAACATAGCATAAATATTAAATAAAATATGTAGTAAAATTAATGTGTAAAGTCTGTTCAATGCCTGCCCTCAGGCAGAAATCATTCTAAAAATAATGAAGTGGAAACGGGAGTTGTATAAATTTTATTTAAAAATTATGTTTACATTAAAAAAATAATAATAATTAGTTTGAAGATAGTTGATAAAATTCCAAAAATATTCCAACCGGAAGCAGATCTCCTGTTGTCTAGGTTTGTGTTGCCTGTTTACAACGATAGTTAGTGATCTCAGACACACAAGTTAATTAATTTCGTAAGATTACAAAATTTAAAATAATAACGTAAATTTCTTACAACACTAAGTTACTTTTGTGTACTAATTTACTTCTTGTGTAGCTACAATTCTTCTCCTGTTGTTTTTACATTTCATACATAAAAGTAAAAAAAAAAAAAAAAAATCATTTGTATATATTTTAATATTTTAAAAGACAATAGTATATACTATGCTTTCCTGTCTTTCTCTACTTTTTTTTAGTTCAGTTTAAAGAAGATAATCTATAGGTCTGATGGATTAAACAAATTAATCTTTATTTTTTAATCCGAGAAATGTTTGTTTACAGCATTCTACCCACTTATTTATAAATATTTCCAATTTTTTTTTTTTTTTTTTTTTTTTTTTTTTTTTTTACTTTAAAAGAATACTGTTCTTTATATAAAAAACATGTCACATTCGATTATTGAAATTCTAAAATTTCTCACAGAAGAGTGACTTAGAAGGATTAATTCAATGAATTATCTCAAAGTTAAATAATCTAAAAAAAAAAAAAAAAAAAATTGCATTTGACTATAAACAACATCATCTTATTTTTTATGACTTTTTCTTTAAATCTTAATATACAATGTTTCGACTTCAAAGTTTATTTTTTCATCGCAGAATCTCTATAAAACAGTCTTCTGATCACTAATGCATTAAGATTGTGAAAAGATTTTTCTTTTTTCTTCGCGCGTTTTAGCTTTTTATAAAAAAGGAAAAAGCGAAAAGATTTTGACTGAAACATTTTACGCTTACAAGGATTATGTCAAGGCGCTAAAAAAGTTGTCACAAAAAAGGATTATCGAGACTTTTCAAAGATAAAGATTTTTCTCTTTCGCTTAGGATGAGTAAATTGAATGCAAGCAAAGACAGCGGGAAAAGTTTTCGAAGGGTACTGACTGTCTTTTCTAGTAAAGCACTTAAAAAAAAAAAAAAAAAAAAAAAAAAGTCATAAGGATGGTCTTAGAATTAATAATTTTTTTTTTTTTTTTTTTTTTTTTTTTTTTTGAAATGTAGTTAAATTTATAAACAGACAGAGAAAATTGACGGTTTATATAATGTGAAAAAAAAAATAATAATAATTGTTCCAAATATTAGACACTTTAGATTACACAATTATATCATTAAATTTTAACAATTTTATTTGAGGTATGTTTAGCAGTAATCAGGATGAATGGAAAATGCCAGAATCTAGACAAATGGAAATCCTGGAAAACTGAATTCCTGCAAATTTCGATGAAATGAAAAAAAAAAAAAAAAAAAAAGAATGAAATATAAAATTATGCTATTAAGAGATTAATAATTTAGTAAAACAAAAATTGAAGAATCTTTATGAAGATCGATGTTTAAAACTTACATTTAATGCAGAAAAATATGACTAACAAGGGAACATTCAAAAGGTGTCATCTTCAAAAAGTATTGAAAAAAATATATGTGATTCTACTCTTCATAAAGCACGAGAAAATGAAAAAATTATCGGCTGAAATGAATTACAGCGACCACAAAAAATTAGCAAAATTAAGCATATTTGGCGATTTAGCGCTGTTAGGCGATACGTTTGCTAGCACCGAGATTGCCATGAACAGAACCGTGTTTTGCTTTTCCGCCAAGTACTCAAAATCAATCGCTTAGCAGTGTGAAATCGCCAAATATGCTTAATTTTGATAATTTTTTTTGTGGTCGCTGTAATTAATTTCAGCCGATAATTTTTTTCATTTTCTGGTGTTTTATGAAGAGTAGAATCAAATGTATTTTTTCAATACTTTTTGAAGATGACAACTTTTGAATGCTTCCTTGTAAGAAGTACTGTTTTTTACAGAATGAATTAATAGAAATCTGTGCCTGTCTCAAAAATTTTGGATAATGAAATTGTTGCGTAATTTGATGAAAAAATAAGCAGAATATAAAACAATTATAGAGTTAGGACATTAGTAATTTCATTTACATAAAAGGATAAAAATAACCCTGATTTTGAAGCCTGCTTAACAGTTAAAATTAATCATAGTCAATAAAAAAAGAAAGGAAAAGAAAATGAAATGCAGTATTACAAAACTTTCTATCTTGTTTGTAACCAAAAGATAATAAAAGTTTCCTTCTATTTCTGATTTATTCTTCGAGAAATACAGTTACCCAAGTTTTCACTGCTAAAGAAAGGGGAAATTAAATTTTTGGAAGGAGCCTTTTATTAAAACTAATAAGGTATCGCTAATTATTAGTACATTCAAATTGTTCCTTTACTATCTGTTTAAGTTAAATTACAGAAGGCAGATACAAAACACTCTAATCGTAATTCAATTAATTTATTTTAATTTAGAAAAGCGAGAAATTTACACTCATTTGAAATTCGACAATGTGTGGGCACAGGTCAAAAGCTTACCATGATGCCCTTACGGCAGTGAAAATGTTAAAAACGTTATAATACTGACGGCAAGACCGCTATAGTAATAAGATAGTGATGTTCTCCCTAATTTTTACTCTTAAATGACTTCATAGGATATTTTAAAAAAGTTTCTTTTTCCTTCTGCAAACTAGTTCCACAATCAGGGATTTTGTCATAGAAATGCCAAATCTTTTCTTCAGCCTGGTAAACTACTTATTTTAAAGATACAATCTAAGTCAAACTCGGAGAAGCTTGAGAAGCGTCAAAATTCATTGCGATTGTTTTTACGGTCTAGGAGCTTTTTCATATTCCGGAGAAACCTGCATCACTGAAGAGATCAGCTGACCAATCACAACATCCACGTCCCTGTCGCATAACACAAACTGAAAATGGTCAGCGACACATTGTTATAGATATCCGTCGCCATACCAAATATCGAGACAGTTCTCATGTCACTAAAACTGAATTTCGTGACCTTTGATTGAGGTAAGGTACTCCTGAAAATTATCCCGCTGTATTTATATACGAAAATTTCGTTGATATTGTTATGCATGATTAGCCAGTACGAGTACTTCTGACTCTGGAGACATATTTTTCAATTATTTTATAGGAAAATTTATAGGAAAAGAAAGATTATATTTTATAGGAAAAAGAAAGATTTTGTTCTGCTGTTCCAAAAAGTTGTTTAAAAGTCGCAGGTGATAGCCATGTAAAGACAATAGCATCCATTATTTGAATTACAACGCAGGACCGAGATAATCCTTTCAAAAACAGAGCTAAGAAAATATGCAGCCATATCATCCTTGGCTGTGACTTTCTGAAATAATTTCAAGTTATTATGGACTCTGGCCGACAGGAACTTTATTTGGCAAAATTATACCCGAATCAGCACTTCTATAAGATTGGAGATTGTTTTGCGTAGAAGACTGCTTTATTCCTGCTTACTGTACAGTGAATATATGAACAACTGCTCCTATTGCAACATAAGAAGATATATGTCATCGTCGAGTGAAAAGAAATTTTTGTTGCTAAGCTAAGATTCAACTATGTAGTCAGTGATCACCCTTTTTACTTTCTCTTACCCATAAGGTAGAGAAAGTATTGTTTTTGGGTCAAATTTTCGAACGCGAGATTTTGTTATATTTACACGTTTTGAGGTCCCCTGAATACGAAAATCATGTTTTTAGCAAATGGTCTGTGTGTATGTCTGTGTGTCTGTCTGTGTGTCTGTGTGTCTGTGTGTCTGTCTGTATGTCTGTCTGTTAAGCATATCTCAAAAACAAATTATGGCAGAGAGTTCAAACTTGGTATTCTAAATGTGTATCATATAGGGATGCTACAGTAAGCTTTTCGTTAAGATCAAGCAAATGGTTCGTGTACAGGGACAATCAAGAGAATTCTAATACATTACGTCTATGGGGGAAATTGCAGGAAAGTAGAGTTTAACGTCTATAGACTGAACTAAACCAAATGAAACGAATATATATTTTTTGTAATAGAGATTATTAACTGGGGAAAAAATTTTGTGTATGTAGGAGCCTCGCCTCCGCCCCTGGGGGGGGGAAGTCCCCCTTCGAGTGGAGTAAAGTTTCATGATGGGTATCTTTCAAAAGAGCTCGCCAATACCTTTAAAACGAATGGTTGAACCATCGATCTGCGATAATTTAAAACAAAGTTATCGATTTTTTTTTTTACTTTTAACGAAAAAAAAAAAAAAAAGAAAGAAAAAAAAAAATCGTTTTTTTCCCCTTCTTTTTAATGATGAGAATAAAATGAACTTTTTTTTTTTTTTTGATATTTGGTGTTATACCACTTCTCTTATATGGAAATCGTCTGCATTATCATAAGAGATATTTTTTTTAAATAATAATTTTAATAAATTATTTTTTTAAAACAGAATTATTTTTTAATAACCGAATTAAATTCTATGTAAATGTAGGTGCATTAATGAAACGGGGGTTGAGTGGGGCGGTAGCCCCCCTCATACAGAATTAATTATCATATAAAACTCTTCAGAAGCCTAATATGAATTGTTTAACACAGGTTTACATAACAGTACTCGTTATCTTACCTTTTAATCTGCAACCTGTATTTATAGTGTTAAATTTCAGGGTAAGAGAAAGTCGTGTGAGTGACACACCAGATTATTTTTAAATAGAAATGGAGAGAAGTAGATTGATAATGGGTTGAATCATGCGCAACAACTTCCTAAAGGTAATTGTACAGGTTATGTTGAATTACTTAATCCTTTCTGTGTCAATGCCCTCTCAGAATCACTCTCGTATTAAGATACACTAAAAATGAAAAGAAATACATCGATTACAAACAGGTGCTAGCTCCGAATCTAGGACAAATATCAGCAAAAATTGTTAAAAATGTAAAAATGTAAAATTTTGCTCAAAGAATGTAAGAGCAGGTAACATCAAATCAATATATTGTTCAAAATTTATACCAGAGATCCTTCATCTATTAGCTGAAGATCGTATACTGTATAACCTGCTGAATGTCGAATAATTCATAATGAAATCGAAAAATGCTACAAAGGGGAATTCTCCAATTACCGGAAAGTTCATGGTCATCTCCAGTTATTTTGGTATAGAAGAAAGATGACTGTTGGCGCTTCCATGTAAGATATTGCCTGCTAATCAGTTACAGTAAAGGTGATTTATCCTTTTTCCCATACAGACGACAGTTTAATTTGTTAAAAACGACCGAGTATTCCTGTTCAATGGATCTCCAGTCGGGATACTGGTAAATCGAATCGAACGGGATAATTTGGGAAAAACAACATTTTTACAAATCCAAAATTCCTATTCAGTCTTTGTAATGTCTCTGCAGTTTTCGAGAGACTAATGGATAATTTATTGGGTCACCTTAAGTAGTATCAGGTATGCCGGTTCATCCTATACGATGTAGTGGTATTTTCTCAAACTCTGTTACTGAATATCTTGAGAAGCTTTACAGTGTTCTCAAGTGTATACAAGAAGCGGAACTCATATTAAATCCAAAGAAGTATGCATTCGTGGAAAGGAAATCAAAATTCTAGGACATCTAGTATCTGATCAGGGAGTAAAATCAGACACCGATAAAACGAAGTATGTTCATGATTATCTGCAGCAAGGAACGTACATGATCTGAGAAGCTTCCAAGGATATTGTTTTTACTATTGCTATTTTATTAAGTATTTTTGTTACAAACAGTTCAAATATTATTAAAGTTTGATTCCAAATTAGTATGGCCCAAACCCCAGGAGAAGGTTTTGAGCGAAATTAAGTCAGCACTAAATTCTAAAACCATGTTAACATACAGAACTACATATAGACGCGAGTAGCTATGAAATTGGTGCAGTGTTAGCTCAAAGGCAAATTTGAAAAGAAAATGTTATGGCATATTTATATAGAACGCCAAGAAATGCAGAAAATAATTATCCAACAACTGAAAAAGAATATGTTGATGTAGTACGGGCAATAATAAAGTTTTGGCTTAACCCACCTGGAAAGTTTTTTCCATCTGTGACTGATCATCATTCTTTATGGATACTCGCTAATTTAAAGAATGCATCAATAGTATTCACTAGATTGACTTTAGGACACCAAGAATAAGGTACCTGTATTGTATGCAACAGTAGAAAGAAACACTTGGACGACGATAGTCTATCTTGAAGTCCCTTTAACCTTCACAGGATTATCAGAACTGTATCTGATTGTCAGTGCCTTCACGTCAATTGAACTAGAAATAAAACAACGTAAGTATATCAAAAGGTATGCGGTAATTCAATTCTTTGACAGGCTGCGAAAGCTCTGTAAATAAAATTTTAAGATATTTGATAAAATCTTGTGTAACAAAATTCCGATTTTTGAAGAAAGAGGTGACTACCAGTTATTCCAAAGCGTTTACGTTTAGGCCTGTTTCAACATATTTATGACACATCTACAGCCGAACATTAGAACTTTTCAAACACCTACCACAGATTAAAGAAGAGATTTTATTGGCTCGGTATGTATCGAAACATACTCCATTATGTTTAGTATTGTAATGAGTATCAAAGCAGGAAATCGGTTACACAGAAATGACCTGGTCAACTAATGCCTATATATGACTTATTGTGCCATCACAAAAGCTCTATCATAGCCTCCTAAACTAGATGCCTGTCGCGTGGCTCGGAAGTTTGGCAACAGTTCGAGCAGTACACAGCGCCACTGGTACAAATTGCGCCACTTTTTTCATTCAACAACCACCAAAAATTTTTAAAAGTGGCGTTTGATATACACAAAAGGCGAATAGAATCGAAGAAACGTCAATTATATATACCATACATCACTTCTTAAAATTGTTGGTGAAATTTGAATAAAAAGTCGCGCATTCTGTACCAGGTGGCGCTGTCTACCGATTGAACTGTTGCCAAGTTTTCGAGCTACGCGACTGGCATCTAGTTTAGGAAGCTATGGCTCTACTGTCTTTTGAGGCACCAAATCATAAAGTTTATGACTGAGTCAATAATTTTGAAATATGGAGCACTGATAACGTAATCCTTGATAAAGACGTGCCATTCAATCTAGACGGATAGCCAAACTTAAGGGACTGTGGAAAATTGACCACCAGTAAAGGACGGCATACCTCTTTCAAACTAACGGTTCGACTTAGAAATATTTAAAAGGATTCGCAATGTACATCAATTTTGAACAAAACAAAATTTTAACGAAAGGCTTCCCTTCATGACGTATGTTTATATTACAGCACGACATTACACAAAAAGATTCCCTTTCTACTTTTTGAAAAGTAGCCACGATTCTGACACAATTCTAGATGCTGTGTTTCCTTCTAGTCGTCACGAGACAGAATAAAACACTGAGAAAAAGTTATGTGACTGACATCTAGAATCTAAATTGTGACTATAGTAAAAATATTTCCATGTCACTTTTATAAATTATAGTTTCCTTTGTTAGAGAGTTCTAAAAAACCATATTAGAATTCTAGACCATTTTCCTATATTATGGTGGGGTCAATCTCATTTAAAAATCTCTGTAAATAAATGCGAACACAAGATGCGAGTTTTAGTAACTATAATTTTGTTTTATAACCCGATTATACAACGAGAATTTCTCGCAATACAAAGGACTATTGTTTCGCCATCGAGAAAAGTGTAGACTAGAAATTCTTGATCATTTCGTCTATCTAGGTTATTTGTTTACCTCGAAAATCTATATTTCTAGCTTAGGGATTTAGAAAATGGCTACTTAATCGATCTTGTTAGAAGTGGTATTTTTTTTTTCTCAGTGAACTATTTTTACATATTAATGAAAAAGCCAGAGAATTCAGGCATCTAGCTCGCGTACGAACTCAGGAAGCTCAACTGGAAGTTCATCGGATTTATGACGCTAAATATTAACCAATAAAGTATAGACTAGAAGATATAATATAGATTTTTACGTTAGACTGCCAAGCTGACCTATCGAAAAAGCTCTTCAAAAGGTACACCGGCCTTTATCAAAATTTAAGTCAATTATCTAAAGTAACTTAAAAGTTCAAGATTTCGATTTATCTTCAAAAAGCAAAAAACTAAAGTTTAGAGAGAGGGTTAACCCATTTTAGGCCAAGCATAGAAATTTTATAAAATGTGGTATTACTTTCGTTGAAATATGCTTAAATTACATTCATTAAGACACAAAAAAAAGTTTTGTGCATGAAAAATGATATTTTATTTAAGAAATAAAATGGTGCATATTTAAATAAAAAAATTAAATTAAAAATAAATTTGAATGAAAATTACTAAAAGTTTTATGACATTTCTTTTATTTTTATTCTATTTACAGAACTTGCAACATTATTCCATTATAAAAACATATGCTCAATCTCAATTGGAATAATTATACATTTTCAAAAAGTCGAATTTGTCAATAATTGTTTCAGGTTAGAACACTTGCATACCTTGAAAATTTCTCAAGATAATGTTTACTCCAACTGAATTACGAATATTTTATGGATGTCTTAAGAACCCTTAAAAATAGCAGAAAAATAAAATTAGGGAAAAATATACATCACAGCATTAATAAAAAAATATTTATTGAAATGGTGCGATAACGCACCTTTGGCTGAAAATGGGTTAATGCTATTCGAATTGAATAACAATATGGCCTAGCCGCACATGAATTTGATATAAGTGATTATACAACAACACACAAGATGAAGATAAGTCATCTGAAAGGGAGCATTCTTACCAAGATCCGAATTCTCTTAATAATCAGCAGTCAGAGTATTGTATGAATCGATTACTCTTTCCAGAACGAGACGTTGTATTTTAAAAAGAGTAGTAAAACAACATTCCGACAGTAATTGTTGGAATGTTGTACTGTTCATCTTATGTACAAGTCGTCGGCTCAAATCCGGTCAATAACTTTTGACCTTACTTTAATTTTAATTTAGGTTAACTTTCAAAAATGTCCAGATTATATTAATTGATATTAATTTACATTATTTCAATATTTTCAGAAAATTTTCGAGGTGTATATAAGAAACTTCTTCCCTCAGTCTGAGGGTAGTTCTATAGTGCATGTAATTGCTGCTTACATCCCCCTGAAAAATTTCTCCGACTGTAACAGTGTTTTGATTTTTTCCGTATATCTCAAAGTTCCAAGTAAAAGTATCTTAATTATTTTGTTCTTAAAGTTAATGAAAGCTGCCTTTATTTAAACAGTATTTTTTTTATCATGTTGTATTGTTTGATAAAACAATTAAAATCCTTCCATTATTTGAAACATATGTTAGAATGTTCATTTATTATTAGGAAGTATATTTTTGTAATATCCATAGTTATAGTTTGTAATATCTGCATTATACATAACTATGGAATATAGTATTCCACAATTATCATGCTATTTTAATTAAAAAAAAAAATTCAGTAGATAAATGTGTCTATGTATATTTCATTTAAAAAATTTACTTTTAAATAAAATATCGAGGTGTTTCAATTCTTATGAATATATATTTTTGACGTCTTAAACTTCCCTACTTAAAAAAATAATTTTTGAATAGTTAATTTGCACTTTTTGTTTTAGATCTCTTTAATATACAGGGGTGCAAAATTATTTGACGGCTTTTATTTTCGTAACTTTTCTTGAGAAAGGTATACTTCGAATTCCAAAAGTCCATTTGAGGAAGTAAAAAATGCTACCACAGAAAAATTCATAAAATTAATTTTGCATGCATTATGAAATCTGAACTTTTATATGTTCTCAAGTTTCCTATGGTTAAATTAATGAAACAATTTTGATACGATTACATAAAAGGAAGAAACACCTTATGTGATAAAATTTCCCGAATTATTAAATTTCAATTTTGCGATATTTTGCAAATGTCTTTAGTTTCAAATAAGGAGTCAGATAAAAAATATTTTCTTATTTATTACTCCAACTTTTTAATTTAATTCGATTATTATTTTTTTTTTTTTCATTTCGTAAACGAATCCGACAATTCAGATCAAACTTTAAGATAAAATGACTTGGTCAGTTTCAATGTTAAAATATTTGTTTTTGCTTTTCATGTTACAGTTTGAAGGAATTTTATAATAATATAACTATAGATACCCAAGAACTATATAAAGATTTAAATTTTGTAATTTTTACAAAAGTATTTTGTGGATTTTTATTAGCAGCATGTAATCGTTATGTACTTCATTTGAAACATTTTTGGAATTGGAAGTTTCTCCTTCTGTGGAACATTTGCTAAAATATTGGTTGCCTAATAATAACATTTTGTACCCTACATAAATGACTTTAGTATAAAAACACTATTAATTGTATTCTAAATAAAAATTAATTTTCTGATAGAAAATTATAAGTTTTTCGTTAATCTACCTTTTCGACGTATAGCATCACAACTCCGTAAACTTCTCAACTCAACTCTCTGTCATGTTCGACGAATTTCGAACACCTCATACCTCATACCTCATACCTCAACATCACAAACATCTCAATTCAACTCTCCTCAGATCTGCGCTATGAAGCAGCTATGTGATGTTTTAGTATCTGAAAATAAACTCATGAAATAGCATTGCACGCTGCTCAAAGCAAAACATTTTAATTTGCATTTTACCCTTAAATAAAAAATATTTTGTTTCATTACGCATTGTCGCAACATGCTTAAGAAAATGCATGTCAAAATCACTTTTGTGTAATTATAATATATATATTTGTGTGTCAAAAAAGTCTATTCATTACGAAACACAACACATATGGCGCAACAATATCGTTAACATTTTATTATTACAACGGTAGAAATTATTCGGCTTTACAAAAGTAATAAATAACAGATTATAGAAATATTTAAAAAATCAATATCATACACATTTTGCATTTTTTTTTATTGTTCCAAATAATCCGTTTATTTTGTTTCATGTCTTTGCATAAATATTTATAAATACAAATAGATTATTAATCTATTAGTAATAAATTTTTAACAGAACTAATTTTATTTTTCTAAAGTATTTTTGAAATATTTTATTTAAATTATATATCCTATTAAATAATAAAAGATTCAATAAAAGAGCAGTGTATAAATGAAACAAATGAATTAGAATGATGCATAACATGCTTGTTAACATGAATTGCAGGCACTATTGATCTTCTGAAAGCTTAGACAGTTTAAATGTCTGGCAACAATGTATCTTTGCTGTAATATTCATCCACCTATATTGAGTATTGTTCTGTACATTATATTTGGAGAGATTAATGAATAGAAGAACTTAAAATATTTATCTGTTAGCAACATTTAAGCTTTGTGGTACTTAACAGAAATGCTTCCTTTCAAGTTTAATATATATTAAAATCTTTATAACCAATTTAGTAAGGCAAACCTTTTGAAGATTTTTTTACGAGTTAGGCATATCGCAAAATTGTACTGATTCTGAAAATTACATCTAGTATTATTAAATTTTCAAGTATAAAAAATTATCCAAAACATTAAGTTGGCATAAAATTATAAGAATAATACTAAAATAATAACATTGATATAAAAATATTACTAATAAATCATAAGAATATTTAATGGTATACAAAATTCATTTTTTTTTATATTTTAGGCTTCCGGGTTTTTTAAAACTTTATGGAACTTTAAAAGTTACATATTGAACGAATTTATACAACTTAGAATATAGCATAGTTGCCAAGTTTTACGCTTTTTGGCTACTGAAAAATGTTTTGTAGAAATATTTTCTATATTTCTATGCAATTTCTGCTGATTTAATAAAATAAAAAAACTGTGTAAAAATTTTATTGTCAAAAAGCATAAAAGTTGGCAACTATTATATAGTATGCGCATCAAAATCAACTACCACGTTTATTTTTCTATTTAAATCTGTGAACAGGCATTCTTTGAAAATTTAGAAAAATTCAGAATTTTGGTCAGCTCACTTATTCTAGATAAAAATACAGTGCTCCTATTTGCAACGAATTGCTGCAAAATTCAGAGAGTTGACCGTTTATTTAAAAGTCACATTCCTTCTTTGAAAGGGCCGCGGTAGTCAAGTTAGTAGAGTGCCTTCCTCGTAATTGGAAGATTGCGGGTTCGGTACTAGCCGGCCAAAGACCGTCGTGTACACTAATGGTGGCTGGTGCACGTAAAATCTGTCGTGGTCGCAATGTCCTCCACGTTCCCATCAAAAAGTATACCTCAGGGGGTCACCGAAGCGGAAGTGTCATACCTTCCGTGGAGGACCAAATTGTGATGGCACGTCTCCGGACCACCTCTAGGGGTGTGTCCCAGACCGTCGCCAATTGCCCATCTTCGACTAGTGCGACGTAAAACCCATCCATCCATCCATCTATCCTTCAAAAAAAAAAAAAATGTTCGAAACTTTAACGGGCATAAGTTCATTTTTTTTAGGTCAGTGACTGCATCTTGCGAAATTTCGCATAATGCAATCTATATAATATTTCTCTAACGTGTAGCAGTTACAATTATTTTTCGTCGAAACGATACGATAGTGGTGTAATTAACAAAATAAGCGAGGGTAAAAAATAATGTTTAAAAATGAACTATATTTCAGCACGCGATAAGACTAATAAGAAAAAATGACGAGAAATTTAACTAATAAGAAAAAAATTCCGACATGTATCTGATGTCATTAGTCTACAGAAAAATGTATTTTTAAAAGTTGCCTTTTCAGAATCTTTGCAAGCGACGTTTTAAACCTAGCAATACTTAAAAGATATATACAAAATATGAATTGTTAAAATAAATTGACTAAAAAACACAATCATAAAAAATTCAGCCAATGTAGGAATTAGATTTTTTTTTTTATATTATTATCTTTTAAACAAAAAATTATAACAAAATTAATAAAAGTCATCGCCAAGATGGCGACAAAAATTTAAAAGACGTCGTGGAACTCCTGTTCTAAAACTGTACTTACTGCCTGTGGAAGTATGAGAACTGGGTCGTGAATCAAGAATTTTATTTTGAAACCTTTCCTTGAATGGGTTTGGTTTCAATATTGTACAATATTAATTTGGTTTTAATAATAATTTGGCTTCTGGTAAATTAAAATTTATTTAGCTGGTGGAATTTGTATAGTATTTATGAGTTTCAAATTTTAACAGTAAATAAGAAATAAAATTAAAAAAAAAAGTGCGAAAATT
Organism: Salticus scenicus; assembly: GCA_963930645.1. Classification (NCBI taxonomy): domain Eukaryota; kingdom Metazoa; phylum Arthropoda; class Arachnida; order Araneae; family Salticidae; genus Salticus; species Salticus scenicus. Next base: position 301,814,703 of record OZ005649.1, read on the forward strand.
TCGCGCGGGTTCGCTAGTACAACATTATTTGTTTCTAAACTGTAATTTAAAACAAGTAGTACAGTTTAAATTTTAGAAAAATAATGTCAAATGCATTTAACTTTTGATGATTTGGTTAATACATTATATATTATTTTACCTAATAAAAAAGAAAATAAAATAAAATTTAATGATTACATTTTGAAAAAAAAAAAAAAAAAACTAGTAATATATTAAAACATTATTCTAATATTTTGATGATAGAATCTCATAATTTTTACAACCAAATTGAATTTTAAATAAATGAACTGCATATTTAAATAAAAATAATAGTAGTTGTGTGCAATTTAGAAGAATAAAATATTTCAAAACAATAAAATAATTTAAGAATCGAAATAAGTAAAAGCAGTTCAATCCCTTGAGTAAAATATATGAATAAAAGATAAACGTATAGTTTAAGTGATAAATACATAACATGTTTGATCAGTTTGTAACTTAATTATAACATAAAGGATAAGCTCTTTTCTTTTCTACCAAAGACTTTCTCTTTCTTCTCCCCTCCCCTCAAGTGAATACCTCAAGAATTATCCGTTAATGTTAGAAACAGACCGTATTTATGGTGCTTGTGTGGCAATAAAAGCTATAATTTATCTTCCATCGCCATGAAAAACGAGACTGAGAAGAGTCTATATTTTTTTCAGTGTCATCTTAAAGATTTAGTTTTCGCGCATGGCAACAGAGTAAGAGTTCGTTTTTATGGCCCATGAGATCAATGCATCATAAAAAGGCGGACGTGACCAAAAAGCACGTAACAGTACAGCCATAATGCTTTTTTTTTTTTTTTTTTTTTTTTCGTTCACTGTGAATTTTTTTTTTAAATATATGAAATACTAGTTCAATTAATATGAGTGTTTGAGACATAAAAAGAATATACCTTTATATTTTCTTTGAAAGTATGACAAATAGAGACCGAACAGAAAAAAAGTTATTGGTTTGCTATTAATATATTGGGGAAAAAATGTTCATTTTAATGCATGTGAAAAAGGGCGAAAATAAAACTATATTATCGCCATTTTGTAGAATGAATTACAAATGTTATTTGTATATGTTTCAAATACGATTTTTTTTTCATTTATTCTTAGAATTTGTACGCACTTGAATGAATGACTTGTATTAGTAATTTTAATTGTAAAAAGGTATTCAAAAATATTGAATATTATCTATTATTGAATACAATCATGTAAAAATTGAATTAAAAAAATTGGCATATCTTTCATAAATTGTGCATGTTTTTTTTATTTTAATTAATTAGGAATTTGATTATTTTTATAACACACACACACACACACCAAAAATGAAACCCTCCCATTATTTCTAATCGTTTATCCGAAATAATAGAAAAAAACTCTTGGAACTTATAAGAATTAAAAAAAAAAAATATTTTTTTTTATCAAATTAAGAGAACGGATATTGTTATAAAATTACACTGCATGTATTATTAAAACAATTTATTTCAATTGTTGAAAGCATTTTATGAAATATGTATGTGATAAAGTTAAATCTCATTACATGTCGGAAAAGGTTTTTATTTAAATTACACGTCTAACTATAAAATAGATTGTTTCCTAAGAAGGTGAAATAAATAATGGCGAATAAAAAAATTATTATTAAATCTAATATATTTTTATGAAATATAAAACAAATGAAGTACACTTATGCTATCTATCACATGAGACCAAAAAATATTTCAGTTCGAATTTCCAACGAAACACTATTGGTACCATTAATCATGATTTTCTTTTAGTTTCCTAACTTGCAGAAACTATGTGCACTTCAGTATATTTTTCTATAAATGACATTTATCTCGTAAGAGAAATTTTTTATGTCAAATGTCCAAAGATAATGCGTACACACGACATTATTTCGATCGAATTTGACTGATTGACAATAGACATAGGCATTATTTAATGATATATTTGACCAATCGATATCAGATATCTTTTAGATAGAATTAATAAGATCATATGTAACTGTTGTTTAAGTATAGAGACTCCCAAGTGAACTGAGATCTATAACAATCTTTTTGTCGATTGAAAACTACAATAAATCGATTTATGTATAAGTCACCCCTCCTAATTTTTAAGCATAAAAAAATAAGCTTTTGTGGATCAGAGGAAACAAATTTCTAATACGGTATTGATAAAATCATTGAATTATTATTATTTTTTTAATAATAATAGCTTTTCATTAAATTGGGTAAACCACTTCCTTTTCTAACATTGCTTTTTTTTAATTAGAATTAATATATAAGTATTCTGATAATTAATCCATTAAAAAAAAAATTACATTGGATTGGAGACGTGGATGAAACGCCTACTACCCTTGGTTTTTCCCCTAGACGGTAACCAAAAAGGAGAAAAAAACTTTTTTGATAAAGATGACCTTTGGTCATGAAAAAAAAATAAATAAATAAATAAATAAATAAAAAACACGATTCGCTATGATATTATTGCACTTACTAAATGAAAATAAATTACCTCCAATAGAAATTTCCGAAAGGAAACTTAAATTTAATGGGTCAGTACACTTATTTAAATGATCAGAAAATCGATTTTAAGATTTTTATATGGAGACATCAGGAATGAAAAGACGTTGCGTAACAGAATATTCGTTTTAATAATAAATGTACGCGAGTAAAAGGAATACGGATTAAAGATTGTGATATAAGTTTTTTCTACCAATTTTAATACAGGCCTTACAGCTACAGCGCATAAAATATCAAATATTCCAAAATTGCCCAAGCTTATTACCTCCTCGGCAGCTACGCGATTCGTGCAGTCAACTGGTGTAAGGACTAATTTGAAATTGGTGGGCGAAACATCGGACAATCTCTTTGATACATGCTTCTCTTTCCATGTACATTTATTATTTAAACGAATATTCACTTACGTTCAGCGCCAAATTTATTTTTGAAATTTCTGTGTACATTACCGCGTCAAGAAAGCATTAACTTAATCTGCTATATGATTTCAAGTCATTCGAATGCACCCTACATCACCTAGAAGTTCTGAAACATAGTACTAAGACGACCTGTATAGAAGAGATGATTTTATTTTGAATAACAATGCTCTGCATGAAAATCGGCCCAAACACCATTCCTGCAAATTCTTCTAAAAGGCTATAGCGGTAAAAATTTCTAAAAACATGATCATTTTAGCAAAGGGAAAATTTGAAGGTGTGGGGATTTTCATTAAAATTATAAATTATATTTATTATATTTTATTAATTTATTATTAACATTATTTATTTTAAGGTAAAGCTAGGGGAAAACGCGCGATATGAGAGATTGCGCACATAGGGTTATCGGCAGGAAAGAGTAGAGTTAGCGAATTGCGGTTTCAGATTGTTGTACAACATGAATGTATATGTTGAATGCTTCAAGAGTTTAGGATATAACGTGATTATTTTGTCTCGTTTTCAAAAATAAATGCTTGAATTTTCATAACCCTTCCTAGGAATTTCTGTAGAATGGTAGTACTGAAAAATATTTTTAAAATAAACAATTTCTCACAAACTTTCAACCTAGACTAACAGTATAAATACTACGATTTGCTCTAAAGTCCAATAATTATTTAATAAAACACTGCGTAATCTTTCCTACCAAAATGGGAGTGTTTGCGCTTTTGCTATTTAGGAGATATTGAGCGTTTAAAATTTTATACCAAAATAGATTTCGCAGCTTATTGGCAAAGGCAAGACAATGTGGATTAATTTGTTTAATGTTTCGAACTGTACCAAATAACTTCGACAAAAGACTGGACTAGTTTAACCCATTCAAGACATCTTTTTGGAGACTGTTCGCTGAATCTGAAAATGACCATTATTCAGGAGCGGCATGATCAACAAAAACCACATCTCTGGTAGGATATACCTTTCGAATGCGAATGTTAGCCTATAAGAAATTGATCGCAAAGTATTTAAATATTATTCTATATCTGTTTAGTTTTGCAATATTTTCAAGTATGATGCTCAAGTTTTGTGCAGCTGTCGGCGGCTTATATAGAAATGATAAAACTAAATGTAAGCAAAAAATATCAGCCTACTCAAAATTCTTTTTAAGAACATTAATTGTCTAAGGCTTGTCCCAAAAAGTTTTGCACATATTTTGATGGTAAATAACACAGAACATTTTAAGAAAATAAGTCAATTTATTTTGGCATAATTATGGTTATACACTTATTTTATAAGAGAAAAATCATTATGATTTTATTACAGATTTTCGAAAAAATAATTGCACTTTTTGTCTGATAGTGCGCATTAATTTTTGGACAGTTTGTTTTCCAACTTTTTTGCTCCCTTGCAACCATAATTTCTTGAAATTTGTGAAAATTGCAGCACATTTCCCATCTTTACGAAGAACCTGTTTAACAAGAGCCCAATAACGTTCGATAGGACGTACCTCAGGTGTATTAGGAGGATTGGATTTCTTATTAACGAATTCAACTTTATTCGTTGAAAACCAATCTCTTGCCGATTCTGAGTAATGTGAAGTGACTAAATCAGGTCAGAAGAGTACATAACCTTTATGCTTTTTAGGATTGACAAGAGAAGTTTTTGTAGGCACTCATTGACATACATAGTGGAATTTATTTTGCCTTCATGGAAGAAAGGTGAGCTTTTATCGTCACATTGACAAATTTGCTTGCCAGACAAGAACTTTACGGCCAAATTTTTCAATGGAAATGCTTTTTTTCAGAATCCGGAAGGTCATTCTTATTTTCAGCACTACAATACTGAGGCTCAAAAATTGTCGATAAAACATACTTAAAGTATGATTCATCATCCATAACAAGGCAAAAGTTCTTATTGTCAATCAAGAGACGATACAGAATTTTTTACCATTTTATGGCTATATTTTGCTGTTTAACTGTTCTTTAACTGTTCTTTTTTTTTTTTTCTTTCCATAATACTTTATGTTATTTCTTTTTTTTTTTTTTTTTTGATCTGTCAACTGTAGATTTAGTTGATCCATTTTTTTTTTTTTTTTTGCTAAATCTCTTACAGATAATGAATGTGTCCTCTTGATGTGCTTCAGTGTTCCTTTTCCTAAATTTTTATCACTTGTTCCTCTTGGTCTTCCACTTCTTGCTTTTTCCTTTATACAATGGGTTTCAAGAAACTTGTTTATAGTCCATTTAACTGTCCATCTTGATGTTTTAACTTCCTTTGATATCAAATTGTAAGATTTTCTGTTATTTTCCAACCATGAATGTAAAATTTTGGATCTTACTTCTTCAAGTTTCGATCTCATTTTATTCATAAATATTTCCTAGCAAAAAGAATAATATCATAAATTAGTTATTCAAAGTCCAATCTTTTTATCCTTATACACACAATTTAGGATTTAATAAAAGATACAACACTTTTTTTTGTAAAACTATGCAAAACTTGCTGGGACAACCCTTAAATTTCAATAAAATAACATATATTAACATAAATGATTTTTAAATTAAAAAGAGAAGATTTAAAACAAAGTCAAATTTAGGTTTCGTGTTTCGAAAATTTTTTTGCGTAAGAATTTGAGGTAAAATAAATAAATAAATTAATTAATTAATTAATTAATATTAAATGGCGGGTGGACTCTGGGCTTAAAAGTGGACAGAACTAGCTATGTAGTATTGAAAACACGGTATGCTACCCATTTTTTGGCTCGGAAATGCATTGCACACACGGTGTGCAATGATTGGTTTCTACTAACGTAGGAACTACAATAAAGTAACTAATAGTCAAACATTTTATTTGCAATTTTCTTCATTTTATGGACTTTTTCTTCAAAGTAAGATTATTCTTCAGAATTTCCTTTTAAATAAATCGCTAAATAGCTAAGAACATTTTCTATTTAACAACAATTTTTATAATAAACTAAAAAATTTTCACTCTATTTTCAAAAGTTTATTTTCTAACCAATTTTATGATTCTCAATAAACTAAAACTAGATTTTGCAAAATCTACATGAAATTGAGACCTCGAAAAACAAATTGAATCGGATATTTCAGACTAAGTGAAAAATAAAAAAGAATATAACAAAATATTTTAATGAAGATGAAAATTCAAACGATCATGACATTACCTACTAAAATCAATGAACCTCCGCATGCTGATAGTTCAATAACTTTTGAAACAATTCGTTGTTGATAACAGTTTGCTGAAAATTCATCTGAAGGAATTCTTAAAGCGTCACAAAGATGTGAGGAAGACTATACAACATTTATTGTGTAAATGACGCATGTAAAATTAATAGATTTTTTTCGTTAATTAAAATGAAGAACGCATATGGTATGTTTTTCTACAATTACTCTGTTATAGTGGGTATAATAATAGTATGAAATATTGGAAGAATATAATTTCATGTACAGTGTAATTTTTAATAAAAAAAAAATAATAATTTTTTATTTTAAAAGTATTAAATCAGTTTATTATTAGTTTGTAATCTTTTTTTTTTTTTTTTTTAATAGAGGGATTGTAGCCAATATATATATATATATATATTAATATTAATATTATTATTATTATTATTAAAATACTTATTATTTAATACATTTTTTGTAGCTTAATGTTTATGAATTTAAATTTGTGTTTACATATATAGACTGTAGAAAGAATATAATGACAGATTTTAATGCAGATGAAAATTCAAAATATTGCATTTTTCTCACACACTTGTGATTGCGAAATTTCGTTTTAATCCCATGCTTTTTTCTATGAATTTTTGACTTTTTTTCCTCGTTTTTTTTTCTTTCTAAAGCGTGATTTTTCTGTACATTTTAAACTTTTCCTCCCGTTTTCTACATACTAAAGTGCGGTGGTACTGTAGTGGTATTGACAAAGCAAAAAGTAGAAAGAATATAACGAAAGAATTTAATGCAGATGAAAATTCAATCGATCATGGTACCTATTAAAATCAATAAACCTCCGCATACTGATAGTCCAATAATTTTTGAAACAATTCGTCGTCGATAACAGTTTGATAAAATTGCACCTAAAGAAGTTCTTATAGCATCACAAAGATGTGAGGAACATTATGAAATAAATTGTTTATTGAACAAATGACTCATGTAAAATTAATAGATTTTTTTTTCGGTAATTAAAATGAAGAACGTATTTGGTTCGTTTTTCTGTGTTCACTCCTTTATAGTGCGTGTGATAATAGCATAAAATATTGGAAGAATAGAACTTCATATACACTGTAATTTTTAACTAAATAAATAATAATTTTATATTTTAAGAGTATTGAATCAGTGTATTATTAGTTTATAAAGTTTTTAATAGAGTAATTGTAACGAATATATATATAGATATATATATATATTATTAAAAAACTTGTTATATAATACGTTTTTAATAGTTTATGAATTTAAATTTGTGTTTATATATTTCAAAGTGTTATGAATTATTTTCTCTGTTTAACGAATTTTTCCTATAATGAACTTTTTTGCGGGATTGAAAGAATAGAAATTCATATACACTGTTATTTTTAATAAAAAATAATAATAATAATTTTGTATTTTAAAACATTGAATCAGTGTATAATTAGTTTATAAGGTTTTTATTAGAGTAATTGAAACTAATACATATGTTTTATTAAAACATCTAATAACGATACTTGAGTTATTTCTGTTCATTCAATCACTTGTAAGTGGCAACATCGCTTTCCCTGCAACGCATTTTGTCAGTAGCACGCAAATGCAACGGGCAACGTCATTGTAAAATGTTCCAGTTTATTAAATTCATTTCTATTAAAATCAATTTTTAACTTTTAATCAGTTTAACTCTTTAATCAGTCGTAACTTTTTAAAATAGAGGTCTAACTGCACATGAATATTCATATTTCAAACAATAAAGTTTCAATGATGAAGGAGGTTATCATTCCAATGTTACTTATGAGAAATGGGCTGATGGAGAATATTTGTAAAATAAAATTATGTAAATACAATTTTGCCAGCGCCAAGTTATTTTTTTTAAAGGTGAAAAAATTTTCGATGAAATGAAAATCTTCTTTGAGTAAAAGTAAGGCATTAACCTGGCGTGGAATTCATCCAACATTCTTTTATCCTGTATTTGAATACTATGAAGACAGAATATAGAATAAGGTGAAAAATAAGAAGCACTGTATATGAATGTACTTTAAAAACGGTTCAAAGCTGTTTCAGAAACAGATTAATTTGACACGTATTTCGAGTGGCCACCACTTACTTTCGTAAAAGAAATTATGGCGATTATTGCTTTCTTTAGTAAATCGTCAGAACTTCCATCTATTGCATTCAGAAGGAAAGAACGTTTTCATTTAACTTTGTGTAACCCTGTATTTTATCTGTAAATTATATTGACAGCACACAGTGTACTTAAATTACTTAAATTTGGTATTGTATAAAAAACATAAAACAAAAATATAAATAGACTTTAAGCTATTTTCAAGTATAGTATCAACATTTACGAATTGTTTTGTGTTTATCTGTAAACAAGTGGTGAATGATTTTCATAAAATGGTGTATTTAAAACATGATTTTATACGTATAAAAAATATATGCTCCTTTTATTTTGCTTGTTGCATTCTATAAAATGATAAACTATAATTGCTAGAAATTCTGCTCATAGACAAAATGTATCCGAATTCTTTTGGATGTTTGGATTGTTATTTTACATTCATAGTGCATGAATTATTTAATCGAGTTAACAAAAATTTTCAAGTAGCAACTCAATATGATACATATTTAGAATGCCAATTTCGGATTTTCCTTTATGAGTTATAGTGATAATAGATAGACGGACATACGCACACGCACACCAATCAAACTCTAAAATACTGATATTTGGATTCAGAAGATCTCAAAACTTGTAAATATATCAAAATCTTAATTTCAAAAATTGGACCCCAAAACAATACTTTCTAGTCCATAAAAGAGTAAGAGAAAGTAAAAATATTTATATTAATTTTTGCAGAGATCCCTATTTCGATCTTACCATGATATACACTAATAAAAACATCATGAAAGGCACTGATTAATTAACAAATGCAATATGACAAAATTACTCTCTTATTCTCATAAACAAGAAGACCAAACATCTAAACATCGAAGCTCACAATTTTTGCAAAGAGAATCAGTTTTATCCGATTAAAAAAAAAAAAGTTTCTTCCAGTTTCATTGTATAAACTTTATTTATGATTTCCAATCTCAGCTTCCTAGTAAATCCCGGTGGGAGATATTCGCCTTATTACTTTCAATTTATTGCTTGTTGTATAAACGTGAGAGTTGTAAGGGTAAGTATAATATGCCGGGTAATGTATTATTGGGAAAAGCACATTCTTTAATTAGGATGCAATTCTCTAAAGAACCATAATTTATCAGAGAATGTATTGAATACTGATAAATGAAAAAGATAAAGTTATCTAAAAATAAATGAAACTATTCCTTTCTGGTAGCAGAACTTTCTATTTGTTGTGATCTCTTCAGTGTTTACTTAAGAACTATTTATAAATATTTTTAAGTAATTATTAGTATGTTTATTTTTTCTTTTATATTATATATAGAACGTCTTTTTTGTGTGTAGAATTTTTTACTTCAAATAATTTTAATTTATTGCAAGAGAAATTTAATTTTCTTGTAAAACTTATGTAATTAAATTGTGAAAATTTTAACGTATAATCAAATATAATTTATTAAAAAAAGAAAAAAAAAAAAGACATTTACAATTTGTTATTTTTTTTTCAAATCGATAATTGACCGCTTAAAACTGCAAGCTGTTTCGTAATTTTAATGTCATATATTACTATTTGAAATCGTTTAAAGTAATTTTCTATAATGGAATAAGAAAAACATTAATCTTTAGAAATTGTATAGTACTGCAGTAAACAGACCCCACAGACTGTGCTAAAGCAAAGAAAAATATGAGTATATTTAAGATTGTTAAACAGCTTTTGAATATTAAGTCAGCTTATGATCGATCAACAATGCATTAAGAGAATATTATAACTAATGTTATAACTAATAATATAAAAAGTATTATAGTAATATTCTAATGAAACTAATATTTTAAATGATTTAATTGCTTAACATAATGATCGACATATGTATTTTTCTAAATTAATTATAAATATTTTTTCATTAGATTTAGAATTTTCATGTTACCGAGTTCTTTCATTTTTTGGTTTGTATAGTTAAAAATGAAATTTTATATAAAAAAAAAGAAAACCTTGCTGATAGATTAGTATACAGTAGAACCCCGATCCATCGTTTTTCACGGGGTTGGTGAAAAAAAAAAAAAAACGATGAAAGCGGGAAAACAACGAATGCGGGTCAAAACACGAAGAAAACTATGGTTATGATATAATACTGTATACACACAATGTATTTAAAAAAAAAACAATAATTTTCTGTAATTTTCATTAATATAATCAGTATGTATGTTTTTTATTACTTTTATAAATTATGCTGGAATTCATCCAGATTTACAACATGTTTCTGGTCCTTTTCTGTAATTTCATGTGGCTACATAAAAGTTCGTACATTTTTAAAAACAATAATTATGTCGTCAGCGTGAAAATTATTCTGTTTCTTCGCCATTATTTTCATTATTTTAAAATCACACGTTACTTCTATGCTTATTTAGGATACCGCATGTTGTAACGTCTTGGCTAATAAATAATTATAAGATAAAAAAAAACTTTTTATAAACCATGGTTTTAAATTTTCTGTTGAATCATAGCTATAGAACTAACTACATTAGCACTTTATCAATGCGTATTGTTACGAAATTGTAAATAATTGTATTTATTTTTATATAAATTCTTTAGAAGAGGCTTAGTAAGTTGATAAAATGTCAATTTTCTGCATTTCCAGCTCTTTTTTGCGTTAAAATTGTTTAATTTGCTCTTTAAAACGCATTAAAAAACTCCAATATGCAGGTAATGGATTTGACGCCAAATTTGGAGAGTTTTTGCCCTTCGCGACGTTTTTGGCGACTTTTGGCGAGAAAATCCTTATTATCGATATTCTAAAGATGAACGTTCTAATGTGATTGGTTAAAGAGTTACGGGAAATTTGAATATAAAAATAAAATATTAATTCTTTCAGAACAACATATATTTACATCATGAACTACATTAGCACTTTATGAATGTGTAGAAAATCTTTAAAGTGATAATAACGTCAATTTTTGCCCGATGCATAATTTAACTTTTTACAATTTTTTAACGCTCACGTTTAATTAAATGTATTTATTTTTATGTCGAAAGAAAATGAACACGTATTTTTTTTTTTTTTTTTTTTTTTTTTTTTTGGCAACAATTAAATTATAGCTAATATTTTAATGACTGCTTTTATTGCTATTTGGAGCTTATCTATATTAATAAAATCAGAGTTTTGTCTGTAAATTTTTCGGAATCGAAAATTTTTGCGATATCTTCACGTTTCACACTCCATGAAAGCCGAAAATGACTTCAGAAAATTTTGCATGTGTGTGTGTGTGTCATCGTGTCTGTATCTCGCTTTTTTTGTCCGGGCATCACTCGAGAACGGCTGGATGGAATTCAACGGCGCTTGGCACACACTCAGGTCTTCACCCAACTTAAAATTATATCTATCAACTTTCCAGAAATTCCCCCCTCCCGTTCCCCCCTGGGGGTCAAAAGACAAAAAAACGTTTGTCCGGGTATCACTTGAGAACGGCTGGACGGAAATCAACGACGCTTGGCAGGAATTTAGGTCTTTACCCAACTTAAAATTATATCTATCAACTTTTCCGAAATCCCCCCCGTTCCCCCCTGGGGGGCAAAAGACAAAAACACGTTTGTCCGGGGCTCACTTGAGAACGGCCGGACTGAATTCAACAGCACTTGGCCGAAACTTAAATCTTTTTCCAACTTAAAGTTATATCTATCAACTTTTCAGAAATTCCTTCCCGTTCCCCCCTGGGGGGCAAAAGACAAAAACACGTTTGTCCGGGTATCACTTGAGAACCGCTGGACGGAATTCAACGGTGCTTGAAAGAAATTTAGGTCTTTACTCAACTTAAAATTATATCTATCAACTTTTCCGAAATTCCCCCCCCCCCGTTCCCCCCTGCGGGAGAAAAAGACACAAACACGTTTGTAGGCATAACTCGGCTCCTAATTACTTCGCAATAAAGAAATTCCACATGGGAAGACAAGACATGAGTACAAATAAAACGTTATCTGCGATTTAGGAATTTTTGATTTTTTAAGGAAGGATGAGAGAAAATCGATTTTTGGCGGGAAATTTTGAAAATTCCTGATTTGAGTCGAATTCTACCAAAAATCGAATAAAGATTTTGAAAACTGGCTATGCGACTTTCTTAGGATATTTCCTAAAACACATATTTGATTTTTTGTGATCTGCCATTTTTTTTCTTTTTTTTTTTTTGGGAGGGGCTGGGGGGCAGGGGTATTTGATACAAAGGGCAAATTCGAGACACCCTTTTTAGCGCTAAATTTGTCCTGGGAAATTTATGAGAGCTGCGGTCACGAAGTTTTGTGCTTGGATTGTTTATATGCATCCGGCATCTAAACAAACGGGATTTATCGAAATACACCTTACCCCCAGGGGGACAGAAAGCAAAAAAACGTTTGTAAGCATAACTCGGCCCCAGATTACTTCATGGTGAAGAAATTGCACATGATGAGACTAGATTTGAGTATAAATAAAACATTATGTACGATTTTAGAATTCATGATTCTTAAAGGAGAGAGGGGAAAAATCGTTTTTCGAGGAGGAAATTTTGGAAATTCCGGATTTTTTAGCAGAACTCTACTAAAGATGTTACAAAGGTATTGAAAATAGCCATGTGTCTTCTTTAGAATATTTTCAAAAACACATTTTATTTATTTATTTATTTTTTTGTTTTTTTGTGATTTTTGATTTTTTTTTGTTTTTGGAGGGGAGGGAGGTTGCAAATTCAAGACCTCCCCCCCCCTTTCAGCGCTAAATTTTTTTTGGGAAATCTATGAGATCTGCGGTCACGAAATTTGGTGCGCAAATTGTTCATACGTATCCGACACTTATTGTAACGAGATTTTACGAAATTCGCCCACTTACCCCCTTGGGGTCGTGGGAGGGGGGACAATAAACACGTTATTCTGTTTGAATTTGCTTTACATTATCTTAGAATGATGAGTTTTGGTGTGTGGATGTTGATTAGGTGTACGCATTATGTACTTTGGTGAGATTTCGCAAAACTTCTAACTTAGAATCTGGGGAAGGTGAAGTAAGAAGCAGAGAAGTTGCTGCCGAAGTCAGTGTGGAAACGGAATTCCTCACTTTGCGAGTGGGAAAAACCTCTACGGAATACAGAGTAAATTTTAACTTAGGTTATTAATAATGATATGGAATTTTGACACATTTAAGTATAGTGCTCAGCGAAGCAGGCAATGCCTGCTAGTTATTTTCATATTTTAATTAATTAAAAGAGAACTATTCGGAAATTCGAAAATCTGACTTCGAAGAGTATTGTGTTGTCACCGGATTCTGAGCTACTGTGAAAGTTTCAAATGTCAAGCTAGTAGGGAAGTTAGTTAAAATTGGATTGCAAGATTTGTACCGGACAAAAAAACAAACACACAAACAAACAAGAATAGAAGTTAATAAAAACATGGTAAAATATTATCACTACATTTTGTACCAGACGCATCTTCTGTTACACACAACCAATCTTAATCTACATTATAGCATCATCATTTTCAGGCCCTTCTGTTTGATATTTCACTTGTAACCGCATTCCACGAAACAATTTTCTGGATTACTGGAGAGTTCCTGCCATGCAGAAATTACAAAATGAATCGATGGTCTGGAGACATGACATCGTAATTTTGATCCTCCACGGAAACAGGGAAAAGAGTTATTTTAGGTTGAAAGAAGTAATTCAAGTTTGTATGCCATATGAAATCGCTTGATTTTCAAATTCATTTCAGTCAGAAGAAAAAAATTTCGACGATGAATGCGGGAAAACGATTTTTTGGAGAACGATACGTGCGAGTTTAGTTAACATTATTTAAATACAGTTTGTGCAGGGACCATAGAAATAAAACGATCAATTCGGGAAAACGATGGATGCGGGAACAATAGATCGGGGTTTTACTGTATTCTATTTTAAATCAGGCATTTTAATTTTTAATTCTTAGTGATGCCAATGAAATTCTTAATATTCAAGATTTTTTTTTCCTCCCAAATCAAAATTATAACTTATTCCAAAAAAGCAATTTTAAAATTTTCATACATTTTACTACCGAAATATATATAGATTTAAATGCTTGTGGCTATCCTTGTTGATATATGAAATAAAATTTCATTTCGTTTCTATAGAGATTTAGAAACCAATTCCATATTCGGAGAAATATAAGGGAATTAACTGTTTTAAATACACTTTTTTGTATTCTTTACTAGCTGGCTGAAGACCTTTGAAATTATTAATGGTGCACGTAAAAACTTTGTTGTTGCATCGCTAGTGCAAACCAAATCCATAAATTTTCGCTAATAATACTTATGGGTGTCAGAAAAACAGTAGGGACCCCTTCCCTACTGTTCCCTTTTCAGAAGATCAAAATTGTAACGCCATGTCTTCGGACCACCTCTAGAGATGAGTCCCAGACAGTCGCCAACTGCCCGCTGCGTAGTTTTAGTACGAAGTAAAATCCACTTATTAATTCATCCTACTTTATTTTTTAATGTGTAAAAATTTGTATTTCAATCATTTTTATATTCATTTTTGATTAGTTTCATGGTGTATATATATTTTAAAGAGTTATGATTCTAAATAGTATCAATGCAAGTTGTGTACAACTAAACAATTCTTGGTTGCTGTGTTGTTTATTACTGATTTGAATACTATTTCAAACAACAATAAAACAAGTAAAATCTGTTCTCCTTTCGCGCTGTATTTATCTACACCGATAATTTTAAACTTAAAAGAATATTTATCATTTTTATTTCAAAATATATTTTAATTCCTTTATTCTTTTATCGACTTAAATGTTTGTTAGAGGCTAGATTCAACTAGCTCTTCTATGCAGAAAATGATCTTATCAGATTAACCTTCAGAGCGGCTGATACGTATTATTCCTTTCATTAAGCATGTTATTATTATTTTTTTCTCATAATGTACTCACAGATGTACATAACTTCATAAAAAATAATACTGTTATAAAAGTCACCCCGCCCAGTAAGAATTCTTTTTTTTCTTAAGCAGCAAAAAAAAAGGATTGATATCAAATTTCGTCACCGCTATTGAATCCCGGAAACTCATTGCCTAGCTTAATGAAGATCTGCCAATAACACTTCATGTATCTTTCTAATTAATCTTAATCTCTTTCAACATTCTTTGTTGTCTGTGTTAGTTTAGTTTTTAGATGCATTATAAAATTATAATTTAAAGTATTTTTACGGCGTGGTGCGTAATAATATTTTAATCTTTACTACCTAAATTTTGTATTAATTAAAACTTCTACATAGGGGACGCACCCCGCCGTAAAAATACCCCGCCG
Organism: Salticus scenicus; assembly: GCA_963930645.1. Taxonomy (NCBI): domain Eukaryota; kingdom Metazoa; phylum Arthropoda; class Arachnida; order Araneae; family Salticidae; genus Salticus; species Salticus scenicus. The sequence continues at coordinate 301,830,235 of OZ005649.1, forward strand.
TAAAAATACCCCGCCGTAAAAATTATAATTTTATAATGCATCCAAAAAACTACAACAGATAAAGAATGTTGAAAGATATTAAGATTTATTAGAAAGATACATGCAGTGTTATTAGCAGATCTTCATTAAACTAGGCATTGAGTTCCCGGGATTCAATAGCGGCGGCGAAATTTGATATCAATCCTTTTTTTAGCTGCTTAAGAAAGGTAAGAGTTTTTGCTGGACGGGCTGACATTTACAATAGTATTGTTTTTTATGAGAAATCACTTCTTTTTGCAGATTATGTATGTGCTTTTATAAATATAATACGTTTGCATAAGAAAGGTAAGAGTTTTTGCTGGGCGGGGTGACATTTACAATAGTATTGTTTTTTATGAGAAATCACTTCTTTTTGCAGGTTATGTATGTGCTTTTATAAATATAATACGCATGCATAATGAATATAATTGTGTAATAGATCAATAAAAATCGTGTTTGTTATGCATAGATGTAAATATATTGTTACGAATTTCTAAAAAGTACTAGTTATTTTTATGTGATTTCTTTCTAAGAGGCTCAGTCAGATTATAAAATGTCAGTTTTCCACATTTCTAGCTTGTTTCCGCGTTAAAAAAGCTCCGTCTGTGTTAAAAACACGCCTGAAAAAATAATTGTTTTAGTACATGGTAAAGAACAAAGCGTGGAAACAACAACACTATTTGTCCTTTTTCCAAGATTGTGGTTTAAATTAATCAAGTAAACAACTGAACCATTATGTATTTTAAATTTAAAAGAAGTTTATAGCTATATGAAAAAATTTAAAAAATCATCCATAGACAGTAAACTTGTCTAGTCGCTGGACATTCTTTTTTCGAACAATCTTTGTTAAAAATTTCATGACTCACATTTTTTTTTCTGTTTACGAATTGTTTTGAATGTTACTCTAGGAATAATAACGCAATGATTTATATATAAAGATAATAGTATGGGGGGGGGGGAGGAAAGTGCAAAAAGTGAAAGAAGAGAAATCTACTTTTTCTATAAATTTTTGTTAACTAATTATTCCTACATTTGAAATACATTTTAAAAAAATCCTAAAATACAGAAAAATGTATTGATATGTATCGTAAAATTATCCCTCATAAAAATAGCATAATAGTAGATAAAACGTTTTGACAAATGCGCGTTTAATATATGACAATATTTAAGTTACATTTGTCAACTAATATTATTTAAACTTTTAAAAATACTTTTTGTACTCAAAAAAATTAATAAAAATGCATTAAAAATTTTATTTTCACTGTTTGCTTATACCTTTACACTATAACTTTTGCAATAAAAATTTGATTACAAGAGTTATTTGTGAAAAATTTCTGATTAGTTTAGAAAATATCAAATAAAATATTCAATTTTATTATTACTGTCTTCTTGATATAAGGAGAAAATATTCGATCTGTAAAACATTTAGACATCCAGTTTTTGATGGATTTATACGTTTTATAAAGTCATGAGAACAATATAACCACTTTTAGAAAATGTTTGTCTGTGTGTCTAAGTGTTCCCAAAATTTTGTAGTTGGTGTAGTTCACGAATTAATGGAAATAATTCAACAAAACTTTATATATGGTTGGACTTTCATAAAAACTGATGCTCATTAGATTTTTCTTGTATGGTCCAGCAAGTGGCGGTACTATGTTCCGATTCTTCATTTATGAGAAGGCTATATCTGAACTTTTGTAGTGAATAATTTCAGAAAACTTGAAAGGCAAAATGACTATCGTAAAAGTCTGTACCAATCTGAGTGAATATCGGCAACAGATGGCGATGTTATGCTGCAATTTTCCCAATTTGAAGAAAATCTATTCCTTATCTTCTATAGCATGTAACAGTAAACTTGATACGTGAGACGACCACTATGAAAGACTATGATAAATATTTTGGTGTAAATCGACCGATGGGTAGCGTTTCACATTTTTACATTCTTCTATTTTCTGAAGGACTGTATGTAGGTATAAATTGTAATGAAATTGCACAAACTGCATATAGAAAATTCTTATTACGAGAAGCTAAGTAAGTTAAAATTTGTATATATTAATCAGTATATGACGCTTCTTAATACAATTATCAAAAATAGCTTTTTGAAAGCCATAACATAACTAGTTTTTCGGTTGTCTGTTGTCTTTCTAAAACTAATTTTACAAATCTGTTTTATTTTAATTTTTATTATTATTATTAATTTTTAATTTATTTAATGGAATCATACAGTATGGTATTAAAGAAAACGACAACCAAATAAAAGTCATCTTTTTAAAATATGTGCATATTTTTTAACCTAATTCTTTTCCGTATAATACTGGTAAATTAGTAAAGAAAATTAAGTATGCCATTAAAGAATATATTAAACAAGAATTTTTAAAAATATAAAATTTGAAGTACAAGGGTAAAACTTTGTAATTTAAATTAATTTTATATCTTCCAGATAGGCTTAACCAAAATACACCTATTATAGAATGCATATTATTACTTTTGTCTCTTTGCATGTTATTACTTTGTGTTTTATTTTCAGTTCATGGAAAATCATTATAAACTATCTAAGTCAGGGTGAAGTTAATCCTCTGTTCCAATTATTCAAATCTTTCATTACATTTTATTCCCAATTAGAACGGCTAACGCAGAACTTTTCCTTATATTTTAACTTATCAGTTCTTGTTTCACTGTCTAAATTCTCTTAAATGAGCTGGACAGAGATAAACGTTATCAGATTTCTTCATCTTTGATGGCGAGAGTCGGCGAAGTTGAACATCTCGAATGGCAACGGGTCAGATGACTTATTATGGCCTGGAGAGATAAAGAGACCACTGTTCTTGACTCCCCCCTTCTTTTCCAGCTTGAACGATTCGGATGGTTACTCTAGCAGATAAATTTCTGATTAGAAAATTTATATGCATATCATCTAGAACAATAAACGGACACGATTAATTTAGTACTGGATAAAGAATTTTGTTGGTGATTCAGAATTAAGTTTGAAATGAATTTAGTTTTACTAAAAAAAAAAATGAAGGGTTTGGATTTTATTAATTATTTTATTAAAGTCCATTAGATATTTTTTAAACATATTTAAATTGAAAACAGATATGTCTGAATTTAAAGGGTACTTAATTTGCACATAAAATATATGTACTCATTATTTCTTACTGGAACTTATTCTTTTTCATATTTCTATTGAATATTTTATTTGCGCAAGTAATTAATTTTTTTTTTTTTTTAATATTATTATTGCCTATTTATGAAAACTATAAAAGTGTATGCTGTATTATATTTAATACTAATTTTTATGAAATTATTGGTATATATTTTCAAATGAATTATTGATTGTGTGTGTATGTGTGTATCAATGAAAGCGGTTTGCAAGTAGCTTACTTTTTAACTTTTATACAACACTTTTATACATGAATAATGAGAACACAATCTAACTAAAATAATCTATTTCGAATCTAATTTCAGATTGTAAAGTTTTATAATGAAAACAATACTTAATTTTAACTATAGTGAATATAGAACAGGCTTTAAAACGAATCTGGGTCCTTTGATAAAATGTGATAATAGTTTATAACTTTGCAAACTGATGGGTATCTGACCAAAATTATTCTTTCATATAAAAGAATATCGGCTTGTAAGTCTCTGTCGTTAGTTTTTCAATGTAGGAAAATTGCCAGCCTTTATTTAACCCTTTAACGTTCACTACTTAATTTATTTTAAAAATTACTAAAGTAGTTTTAAAAAGGGCTTTTAGACACATAGCTGATCATAAAAAAAAATAAATAAATAAAAATAGCATTGTTCTTTTTCTAGAAATTTTTGGTTTGAAACATCTGTAAGTTAACCTTATTAAATTCAAATAAAATTTAATTTAATGAATAAAACACTTTGTAAATAAACTTATATAAAAACTCGTAAAAGTTGTTTCAGGTGAAAATAATAATCCAGCTCTTCATTAAAAGAAAAAAAAAAAAAAAAAAAAAAAAACTAGACGGGAGTGCATCATTAAACCAGCAATTCGCACTCGCTCACACTAAAAAACTTCAAGTGACTTATGCATTCAGCTTCCTTTGAAACATTATTTGTTAAATTTTGGAATAATTCTGCTATCTACCAAACAGAAAAGGAACAAAAGTTGAAAAAAACCTGATTAAAACAAACGGGAAATCTTAAAAAACAGCTGTTAAATTATGTCAAATGTTTGGTTTTGCTGCAAAACCAATGAACGTTAAAGGGTTAAAGGGTTACATGGTTTTTGAAGGCCAAAAAAGGCATATTTTATAAAAATTTAATTATAATATTTGAAAAATTCACCCTGTTGGTCCTGAATTTCAGAGACCGATCAGAAGAAAGGTACACACGATCTCTTACAAACTAAAGCAACAATGTTATTGAAATTTTGCATGAATTTTCAAAACAGAATTGATTAGTGCTTGAACGAAGGCCTTTTTTTCCCTTTGGATTAGAATTAATTTTACAAGTCTATGCGTGGGGTAATGTGTACCAAAAACTGTACTGTTTTAACATACAACTCTGCCAAAAATTTAAAATTATTTTTTTTAATCCTTTGTTGAAGCACTTAGTCAATTATATTTTGAAGAAGTGTGCAAACTTTGAGTAAGTTTGACGCATTAGTTTTTCAGAAATCGTGTCCGGTTCTTTTCTGAAGGGTTCACCGAAAAACAGCACACATTAAAATAAAAATAAGAATAATAAGTAGATATAACACAAGAACATTTTCATGATTCTAAATAATAATTCCAGTTTATCAGGATTCAAGTATTTTTATTCAAGATACCAATTTAAGCGTCATGATGCTCAATTAATTCTAATCCAAAACTTTTCGAACACTAAAGCTGTTGCCATTCTACAAACATAACATAGAAAAACATAGATGCTACATATGTAGACAATCAATCTAAAAAATTAATTATCGTCTGCGACAAATATTTATAAATATTCAAACATCATCTGAATTTTCAAAATTATATAATGAAAACTTTATAAAATATCGTTTAAATTTTCCTCTTTTATATGCTTAAAGTTTTGAATAATATATATATATTATAAAAAAATATATATAGAGAGAGAGAAAACATACTTTTTTTTTTTTTTTTTTTTTTAACCTTTTTAGATAACTTTCTTAAAATGTCTTTGTCAATCTTTTTACAGGACAAAACAAAATATTTTAAGAGTGTATTATATAATTTTTACGAATTTGTAAATAGTAGTTGTTTTTATGCAATTCATTCAAAGAGTCTTAGTCATGTTATAAAATGTTACGTTTCTGCATTTCTAGCTTGTTTTCTCTTTAAACTAGCTCCATTTTTCGTAAAAACCCGTTAAAAAGCTTTAACAAGGCGTGTAGTGACCTTGGCGACGAATCTGGGGATTTTATCGCTCCTTAGAGACTTTTTTTTATGACTTTGGCAAGAAAACCTTAATTAAGTATATATAGATTATCTAAGTTATAATTCGATTATTACGGAAGTTACTAAAAGTTCTGAATTAATAGGAGGGATTAAAAGTGGTCCCGTTCCAAGCATTGCAGTCAGTTTTTCGCCAAGAGGCTTGATGTAAAGAACTCCCTGACGAATTTGGAAGAATAAAGAAGAATAAAGAACTCTTTGACTCTTGTTAATAATTAAGTACAGTTTATATGCAGTGGGTTAATGCTATGGTACAGTTTATGCTATGACTTTTATGCTGTCAGCTGTTATTTAAGCTGGGATTTCTGGTGAAACTGAAGTTGATATTTATTCGACAGACCAGTAATCTTCTGAAAAATTCTGTAAATAAACTTTTAAGCTATTGCAACTCCGATTATGCAACAATTCTGGTGTCATAAGTGGGATTGTCTGCTGGATGGTTATAACTAGAAGTATAGAGGAGCAGACGAAGAAGCGTTTGGCTGCCCAGAGGAGAGATTTGATAGCAGAACAAGAAAAGAGGGAAACCGAATTTTCTAGGATTATTAAAATCGTTTTTCCGCTGAATGTTAAATTACTTAACAAGTTCTCGTTGATTATTATTAATTTGTCCAGTTTCGTTGTACTACTGAAATGGTGAGTTACAAAGCAAGAGGGAAAAGACAGAAAGTTATGGTCCAGCCCATTAATTTGATTTATAGGTTTTTGGAAAATAAATTCCTCTTTTGACACCAGAATTGTTGCGTAATCTGGATTCATGAATTGTCTGTGAATGAAAGACGAATCTTGCAGAGGCTTAACAATTTATTTACAGAACATTCCGGAAGGTTACAGGTCTGTAAACCAAGTATCAAATTAAGTTTCATTAGAAAACACAGCTTAAATACTTAAATTATCTCTTGTGAGGTATGAGAGGTGTCGAGTCGGGAGACATGCTTTGTTTATTTCCAAGGTTCAAGAACAACACATTAAATATTTTTAAGATATTCGACAAAACGTAAAAAAGTGAAAGTTTTTCCTTTATTTTATCCAATACCTGTACTTTTGTTAGTAATGGTACATCATGAGTTTTTAATGCTTTAAAGGTGGCCATCTCTCCTCGATTTGATGCGACCAACTCTCCTAAAATTGAAGGACAGATATCCACCCAATTTAAAGCGACACTTCTCCATTGTACGTCTTTTGTTGCCATTGTTGCCTTTAAAGCAAAGATTGGATTATGTATATGTCTTAAAAATCCATATAGTAAAAAAAAAAAAAAAAAAAAAAAAAAAAAAAATACTTACGTATTGTAAAACATTCAGATATCTAACCAACAAGAATATTCAACCACTAAAGAAAATAAACATTAAATTTCACTTAATTTTTATGATCCAAGAACAGAACTACACGTCACAGTGAATGATTCCATTGAATTGTATCTAACGAACAAAGTTTATTTTGCCATCATCTGTGATCTAGTTCAGGAAATATTTAGACTAGTCATCTCTCCTTTATGACCATTTTTTCTAGAGTTACACTATAATAATTTTATAATGGACTTTAAAATGCGTATGATAAAGTAGTTATAAAATGTATTATCATATTTATGTACTCAATATAACATATTGACTCTGCTATGTATAGTTTTGTATTATGTAGTATATATGTAGTTTTTGTTTTATATAATCACAAATTAAAAAAGGTATATATCCATTACAATATATGATAATGCGATTGGTGTAAAGTTTATTTACAAACATTTGGTAATACACTTTAACCCTTTAACGTTCACTACTTAATTTATTTTAAAAATTACTAAACTAATTTTAAAAATGGCTTTTAGACACATAGCTGATCATAAATATTTAAAAAATAAAAAATTAGCATTGTTCCTTTTCGAGAAATTTTCGGTTTGAAACATCTGTAAGTAAACCTTATTAAATTCAAATAATATTTAATTTAATACATAAATCACTTTATAAGTAAACATTATCGACAACAAAAACTCGTAAAAGTTGCATAGATCCCAACATTTCAATTTATTCCGGAGTATTTTAACTCTTTGCGGTGCAAGATAATTTGGATCATTTAAATTACACTGCCACCGGAATTTACGAACATAATTAATATAGAAGAAATTTTAAATTTTCACGTTAAAGAAAGGGTGCTTTTCTGCTATGTTATAAATGTAAATTTTTGCTAAAAAATTTCCGGGATGAGTTTTTGCACTTGAGAATTAAAATTAGGTGTTCCATGAGCGGGAACACTGCGACTGAAAGGGTTAAATCTGGAATTGTAGAGTGTGCATTTTTGTGAAATGTAATATAAATTTAAGGTCACATACAAGCTGTATTAAAAATTTAAAAAATGACATTTTTTTTTTTGCAATATTTTAGTTTAGAAGATAGAAATGTGGAAAATAATGATAGATAACGAACGGAAAGTATGAAACACAAAATAATAAAAAAAGAAAGAATGGAAAAATCGTGAAGACTAAAAAACTAAGAATCCTTCTTTTATACTCACGATTTTTAGAAATAAAGATCTATAAGTTGATTCAAGATAAAACTAATCGCTTACTCTTCTATTTTCCTTTAAGCTGACAAGAAAGCAGACAAGAAGTATCATTGGAGCTTGAATTTCTACACGAAGAACACACCTGCATTTAAACCAAAACCAACATATGAAAATAAAAGTTTCTTAAAGAAACCAGTACAATGCAAGCGAGTGTTTTAGCGTAAAGTGTGATTATTTAAATCCGTCGAACGAGGTGCGTTTTCTTAAAATGAATCTAACATTTCCAATGCGTTTCTCTTTATTTTTAGCTTTAACATTGAAATGAGATGTTACTTTTATCATAGAATGTGTTTCAGTTTTATTTTTCAAAGAAGGGTCCTATGAACATTTAGTGTCTTTTCAACCTTTAAGTAAAATATAAAACTTTGTCTCTATTATTTTATTTTTCATATAAAAATGAAATTTTTTAAAAAGTTATATTTAATTTTAATTATGAATATTAAGTACACGAAAAGAGAAGAAAACTTTTAAAATATCATTTATTAACTTTTGAAGGAAATATAGGATTCTAAAATAACAGAACAAATTTTGAAGAAAGAAATAAAACTTTTTCACATACCATAAATTTTAAGTCAGCACAACCGGTTTCGAAAGGACGTAGTTTTTCTTCATCAGGTACAAACACGTGCTACTGTCTTGAAGGCAAAAGCAAGACAGTCTTGCTTTTGCCTCCAAGATATTTTATGGTTGGTTTGTATTTTTTTTTCTTTTCTCTTTCTTTTTTTTTTATTCTTTCTTCTTCTTTTTTTTTTTTGTTTTTGTGTGTGTGTGTGTGTACGACTGATACCAGCATATCTCAAAAACAAATAATAGCAGGAAGTATAATGTCGATGTCTATATCTGTATAATAGAGGGATGGTACACTAAATTTTTCATTGAGACCAAGCAACTGATTTGTGTACAGGGACATCCAAAAGAATTCTAATACATTACGTCTATGGGAGAAATATTTGATACATACAATTTAACATCTATTGACTAAACAAAAGGAAATGAAATGTAAGTATATTTTTTTATGCATAAAAGCAAGTTTCGTGTAGAATATGATATGAAAATTATTTAACATTCGTTCACAGGGCTACCCAAAAGAACTAAAATATAAAGAGACAATATTTGGAAATTGCTGGAATTCCTTTCAGGTTTATGTGTTATTAATGTAGGTCTATAAGTACACAATGTGGTGTATACATGATTAATATAAGATATGAGGAATTTCCAATAACTGAGAAAATTCTTTTTTATTAAATGAAATTGGTGGATACGCTTTACTATAATTTACCATATGCAGGAAAACTGCTAAGGAAAGAAAATTAATTTTTCATATCCATGTTGTAAATAAACAAATTTTTAAGTTAAATTGTCAGTAGTTTTCTTTCCCGGTAGTTATGTGCTTTGAGGTTTCCTGAATGCTAAAGACAAGTTTTGAGCGGTTGTCTTTGATTGTGTCTTCTATCAGCGTAACTTAAAAAACAAATAAATGCAGGCAATTCAAACATTATAATTTGAAATACATATGAGATTGATACATGAAAATTTTTCTCAAGATTGTTAAGTTTTGAAAAATTTCAAGGAGTAGTGTAAGTAAAAACTGTCTTTATAATTAGGAATATTATTTAACTTTGATAATAAACTTGAATTTTACATAAATATCGGCACTACATGTAAACGCTGACTAAGAGGTCGGTAGACCCTTTCCCCTCACAATACATACTTTGTCAAATAAAACTGTTCCTAAACCTAATTTTAATACTTTTTAACGTAGATTTACGTACAGTTCTTGTACTTTAACTACCTTGTATTTCAAGGCCATAAAGACATATTGTAGGTTAAACTTTAACCTACAATCTGTCTTTATGGCCTTGAAATACAAGGTACGAGAAAGTCGTGTGAGTGCCGAACTAGATTTTTTTATACTGAAATTTTTTTTAATACTGATTTTAGTAGTTTTAAGGCATCTTCAATTACTTATTTATTATTACTGTTTATTTAATGATTTTAGAATCAAAACGTATGTGTAAAATTGTGCTGGCATCAGATATTTATTAAATGTAATAATAGATTTTTTAAACATTTTTTCCGATAATAAGTTTATAAATAAATGAAATGTATTCTTTACATTTTTATTCAAATATTTCTTTTATATTTTTCTCATTAATGATAAACATTGCATTTATAAGAGAAGAAAATCAATGATAGGAATACATATTGTTTATAGAGAGACAGGTGGTGTTTTGAAATAATAGTAAAAAAAAAACAGAAGCCTTAATCATGAAAAACACAATAAGCATGTACAATCAGAATATAAGTATATTGCAACAAAAAATACACTATTGGTTTTTCAAAATTTTTGTAAAATAATAATAATAATCTATATTAATAAAAGGAAAGGTTTGTCTCTCTGTCTGTCTGTTCTTCTATACGTTCAGCTCCTATTGAACGCAGAAATACAAGAACTGACATACGGATGCTCAGGAGCTTTTCCGAGGGGCTAATGGAAACAGAATTTAAAAAATTTAATTAGTTTCGGAGATATTAATTAAAACGTCGACCCATGTCTATCGAAAAATGACCGAGAATCCACGGCTAATTGCTTAAAAAGAGACATTCTACCAGCAGACGATTTTCTCCACTGCCTGGAACGGAACCAAAACATCTGGAAATCATTAATGTCACATGATCTTGAACTGGGATTAAAAATTGCAAATTTCAAAATTTTTCAAATTTTCTTTCCCGCACACAAAATTAATATACAACCTATACAGCACAAGATCAACTTGCAGTTCAAATTTCATCCATATTCGATAATAATTTTTTTTTTCAAATTAAAATTTATTCTAACGCGTAATCTATCTCTCAAAAGACGATAGGAATTTCCATAGCAACAAAATACATTTGAAGGTACTAAAAAAATACTTTTTCTTTTTACTTCTATTACCCGACTACCGTACGTGTCCATTAACCGACTACCGTATGTAATGCAATTGGAGATTTCACCTGATTTACATGTTTTAAGGCATCCTGAAGGAAGGCAAAAAAATCTAAAATCCAGTAAGACCGTTCAAAATTGGTATACAGTCGGCTGCAAAATTATTCGAGCACTAGCCAATAATTCCTGTATTTAAAAAGTACACTTAAGACTGTTTTGCTAAGTAAATCCTTGTCGAATCATGTTCTTAGACTGATTAAGAACATGACTCGACAAGGATTTATTTAACAAAGCTGTATTAAGTGTACTTTTTTTTGGCAAGGATTATTGCTTGTGCTCGAATAATTTTGCAGCCGACTGTATATGGGTTTTGGGGATATTTTAAAGTACTTTTATATTATCGAAAGTGGGATTCGAGATTTCACCTGATTTACATGTTTTAGGGTGTCATAATTAGGTTTTCTTTTGTATCTCAGCTACTAATTAAAATAATTTCACAAGTAATACATCATTTGAAAGCTTTGTTGATTTGGAATTGAACAGTAGATTACAGAAATTTCTACCGCCAGATGGTGCTGTAATATTTATTTTGTATCTCAACTACTAATTAAAATACTTTCATAAGTAATACATAATTTGAAAGCTTTGTTGATTTGGAATTCAACAGTAGATTACAAAATTTCCTACCGCCAGATGGCGCTGTAATATTTTAAAATTTCAATATTTGAAATTATAATTATGATAAAATTATTTTTAATACATCATTCGAAGGATATTTTAAAGTACTTTTATATTATCGAAAGTGGATTCGAGATTTCATGAGGTTTTACATGTTTTAGGGTGTCCTGATTAGGTTTTTCTTTTGTATCTCAGCTAATAATTAAAATAATTTCATAAGTAATACATCATTTGAGAGCATTGTTGATTTGGAATTGAACAGTAGATTACAGAAATTTCTACCGCCAGATGGCACTGTAATATTTTAAAATTTCAATATTTCCTAATTAAAATACTTTCATAAGTAATACATCATTTGCGAGATTTGTTAATTTGGATTTGAACAGTATAGTACAGAAATTTCTACCGCCAGATGGCGCTGTAATTTTTTTAAATTTCAATATTTCAAATTCTAATTATGATTAAATTATTTTTAATACATCATTCGAAAGATATTTTAAAGTACTTTTATATTATCGAAAGTGGGATTCGAGATCTCACCTGATTTACATGTTTTAAGGTGTCATGATTAGGTTTTCTTTTGTATCTCAGCTAAACACCAACTTGCAGTTCAAATTTCATCGACTTCAGTCAATAAACAAAAAATTTACATTTTAATTCCAAATTAAATCTTATTCTAACAAGCGTAATAGATATCTCGAAAGAGGATGTCAATTTCTATAGCAACGAATACACTTAAGGTAAAAATATTTCTTTTTATTTCTATTATCCGGCTACCATAGGTAATGAAATTCGAGATTTCACCTGATTTACATGTTTTAAGGTGTCCTGAAGGAGGGCAAAAGTCTGAAATCGAATTAAACTGTTAAAAATTGGTTTAAATAGGTTTTTGAGACCTACGAGTCAATGAGGATATTTTCGAAAGTGTAACATTATTGGGGGGGGGACATGAAGGGTGGCAAAAAATTAGAAAATGACCGTTCAAAATTGGTATATATAGGTTTTGGCGCTATACGAGTCGAATGAAGTTATTTTTGAAAGTGTAAAATTATTGGGGGGGGGGGGCAAGAAGGAGGGCAGGGTGGGCAAAAAATTTGAAATTGAGTTAGACCTTTCAAAATTGGTATATATAGGTTCACGGGGACTGAAATTGAAGAGTGCATATTGCAATTCTCTATCGCCAGATGGCGATTTTACATATTAATAATTCAATATAACAAATTCTGATTATGAGTAAATTACTAATAAGGAGAAGATTGGGAGACCGTAGGCCTCACCGGGTTGCGGATTTTCCACGATCTTTATTTTCAAAGGCTTTTTACAAGGTTAGCGAACAGGCTATTTCAAATCATGAAACGTAAAGCGGTGCTTTCCCAGGTAACACATAACGTTGTTATATCGTTGCAAATGAGTCTGAACAGTGAAAAATTGGTTACGTTATTTTATGTCCGTTGAAAAAAAGTTTTTATTTCGCAATATTCTCACTGAACAATTTCGAATATTTATTCAGTAATAAAGAAAACCTATAACAAACGTTGTTTTATGGTTGTGCTTTTTCTGTTATTTTTTCGACGTTTTAAAATATGTATTTTATTAGTTTTTGTTTTCCTTTTTGATTCTAATAAAAAATATGTTTTTTCAACGAATTAATAGGTACTTTTTATAAGTCATTATTTCCGTCAAATAACGTTGAAGCTCTTCAACTTGATATCGATACACGATTGTGAATTGGCGGGATATGCGTATTATAATTTTCTTTGGAGTTTTAGAAGATGGTGTGCTGCGAAAGAACTTCTAACATGATAAGAAGGTTAGCTTTCGGCAAAGTAATTAACTAGTAGTAGATGTTCTTTGGCTTTCGGAAACCGTAACTAACGAAGTGTACCATATTGTACGCTTTCTCCCGTTCTACATGGAAAATCGCCAAGTATATTGTGGCAAAACTTAAAAGCGTCTTACGAGCGTGCCGGCGTGCCATTTTGAAAGTGAATGTGATGTGAATGAAATTATCGCTTTCCTGTTAAATTGGTATGAAAGTTTTCAGTGAAAGAATAATTAATTAAACGCAATTTAAAACTTTTTCATCGAAAGAGTAGTGAAAGGTAACAAAACTTGCTTGCTGGTTAGCTCCTTAAAAGCTCAAAGTTATAACATTCTTTGGCTTTGGGTTTGTTTGACCTGCTAGCATAATATTAAAAATTATCGTTCAATTGATGATTGTGCATGTTTATTTAAACAAGATTTTTCAAGTAATAAAGTGAGTGTTTCTTTTTTCCTTCTTTAATTTTGTTTGAATTCTTGTCTTAAATATTCAGGGTCGGTCCAACTTCAAATATTTAATACTCTTTTTTAAAACAGTACTTTTGTAAAATTTTACTTTTTTCACATTTACTGAAAAAATATATCTATATATAATGTAACGCTACTATTGTTTTATTGAACGAAGTATATTCAGTAATTTTATATTATTATAAACAGGACTTATGTACACAAAAATTATACTTTTTGAAAAGCTTGTTTTCTACAAATTTAAATTTTGTGCAGGGAGCAAAACTGGCATTGACAATTTCGGCTTAGATTTATTTTATTTTATTATTATTAATAAAATTATTACATTTTTGATTTTCTTTTAATTGAAGATTTTAATTTTTGTTTACATTGATTAATGTTCCCAATTTCCGCTTTGATTTATTTATTTTATTTTATTACTAATAAAATTATAACCTTTTTGATTTTCGTTTAATTGCAAACTGTAATTTTTGTTTACATTCATTAACATTCCCATTTTCTGCTTTGATTTTATTTATTCTATGATTATTAATAAAATTATTATCTTTTTGATTGTCTTTTAACTGCAAATTTTAATTTTTGTTTACATTAATTAGTATTCCCAATTTCCGCTTAGATTTATTTATTTTATTTTTATAATCACAAATTATTATCATTTCGATTATCCTTTAATTTCAAATAAATACTCTTAGCTAATATAGACAATCACAGGGATCTAAATGTTGGTTTATGGAAATTTTAAATATTCGATTTTTTAGCTTTATTATTATTAAATTGTGTGAATTAAAACTAACTAGAGTTTACATAAACAAAATAATTTTAAAACAATATATATAATTAGTATAGTATTTTTTATTGAAATCTATAAATTTTATCTATGAACTGTTTTCCACATAGATACATCTCAGCATCTGTTGACTAAAATTACACCAAATTTCATATACAATTGATTAAGAAAATTAGTATGTTCTATCGAAAAGCGCCACTTGCAGTTATTTAACATGCACTAAAGTTTTATATAGCTTCTCAGAATAAAGGTTTTATATACAGAATTTTCAGCAATTTTAATTAACAGATGTTGAGATGTAGTCATGTAAAAAATCTCTGAAAGTGAGTAATGAGAGCATCGCCTGTCGGCTGATACACACTCTTAACTAATTCTGCATTCGTTTTTATATTGGTTGTCTCACATATCAAATTTAGTGCAGTAGTTGTATGTGCTATAAAATTTAGCTTTCCACGAAAAACAGAAGTTAAAAATTTTTACGTATCTAATATTTTCGCATATTGAGTGTTAAAAAGTAATAAAATTCATCATAAAAAAAGTAAAAAAATTAAGTAAAAAAGAATGTTCCAAAACTTTTTTAACATGGGAACTTTTTTCTTTTTAAATTATTAGCAATATTTTAGAAACGAAAATTCAATGGATATATAGAGCTAGGTATTTTTCTTGGATTTCAACGTTTATAAGACATAAGAAAAACCGTTGAAAACTGATATAAAAAACACGAGAGTATTGCGATTTTGAACAACCCTTTTACAACGGTTTTTTTTTACGTTGTAAAATGTATTAAAACAACCGTTGAAAGATGAGGAAATCAACGAGACATATTTTCAGATTATTAACGTTACGGAAAAACGATAATTCAACGGAATGCATTGGCGTTTGTTCAACGTTGAAAATTTCATACTGTGCTACCTGGGTTAGTCGCCACAGAGCGAAAATTTGCTGCAGTTAAAATTTTAAAGCTACTTGTGGTGTGAGCGAGGAAGCTGTTGTAAGTTCCAGAACGGGGATAAGGCTTGACTTTGCTAAAGTCAGAATTTTGAAAGATCGTAACACGGTGAGTGAATAGGCTGTTTCAGATATTGATACGGGAAGAGGGCGCCGTAGTCGCTACCGAGCGAGAATTTACTGCGATTAAATTTTTAGTGTATATAGGTTTATGAGGATTAGAAATCGAATGAAAATATTTTCGAAAGTGTAAAATTATTAGGAGGGGCAGGAAGGGTTGTGAAGGAATAAGCGCGATGCGCGCGCACACGGTTTGAGTTTTTACCCGGTCAGAAATGATTTTTTTTAAATTCCTTTTCTTAAGAATAACAGTTTGGAGTAATATCATGGAATTTTGAGAAATCATAAGGGTAGTGAAGAAATACACGCACGTAGCGCGCTCACGGGTCTACGGTGCCGAAGGCAGTGGGGTCCCGGTGCGACATTTTCCCCGATCAGATTTTTTTTTTTTTTTTTTCACATGCTAAAAATTATTGCAATTTTGAGAGTTCATTAATTATAGTGATTCATTTAAAAATAGTGACCAGCGAAGCGGGCATAGCCTACAAGTAATAATAATAAAAAGAAAATATGCTGCCTGAAAAATATAAAGATTTTTCGAGTGTTTGGTATTTAAATTCTAATCTTTCATCCCTGTCTTTGCCTTATTTTGAAAAAACTTATCAAGCATGCTGAGAACTAGTGTTTGGAGAATATGTGGCTGTGAAAAAGTACCAATTCTGCTCTACTTGTTGCTTTAATTTCTTGATAATCGAAAACTGAAGACCATGGGCATGAACCTCTTGGGCGAGTACTCTCTAAAGATTTTCAACTGTATTTAAGTGCAGACTAATGTCTGGCCAGTTTATAATTCAGCATAAAACAAACTTTTGTTGAGCGTTAGGTCTGAATTGATGCGTCGTCTTGTTGGATATTACAGTTTAGACCCTCTCCCCCCCCCAAAAAAAAAAAAAAAAAAATTCTAATTGGAAGCACATTGTTTTTGAGGACATTTTAATAATCCCCAGAGTAATGTAGACAATTAAGAAAAGCTATATCGGCAATATATGTTGATTCGTTGAACAGAACGAGACCCACGCCAAAAGAGACCCCCCCCCCCCCATCCTTTTTGTCAACAAAAATACTTATGATGTTCTCGTCGTTGGACCGATGAATGGTTCTTAAGTGACGAAAAATATTCCATTTAGTTGGTCCTCATTGTTGGTCCTACTATTTTCATGATCCCCGAAGAGAACCTCATGAGTTTTTTAGTGGACAAAAAGAAAGGGATTATCTCATGATGTAGGGAATGTTATGTTTCAACGGAACAGCGTATATTGCTCAAATTGCTTTTTTTAATGGTCGGCATTGCTGTAAATATTATTAAAATAGCCTCAAAAGCAACCTCCTTCCAACTAGAAACATCTTGGGGAGGGAGGAAGTGGAAATTTTTACAGGACGATGCGTCAGTTCACACCACAGATTATCATACAGATAGGACAGTGAAGCTAAAATGCGATACGGAAAGAAAGTAGTACCACTAGTGTCAACAGAGGGCAACTACACGTGTTAGGACTACATGAATAGCATCTTTGGTCGAAAATTATTTTTCTATTCCGCGAGTAGTTAGCAGCAGGTCAGTATGCGAAGTTTTCTTTTTCTTCACTTTCTATTATTTTTGAATTCACAAAATCATACTAAAAACACTCACAGCTGTTCTTCTAAGAAACAAAAAACACATACAGTAAGACCCCGCTTAACGCGGGGGATACGTTCCATCAAAGTAGAGCGTAATGCAGCGCGCACACAATTTCAGGGAATCCCCGTACTGCTGCGAGCATTTTCGGGGAATCCACAGGGGAAATAAAAGAGCGCTAAACCGAAAGAGCACTAAATGAAACAGGGTACTTACTGTATATCAATATTTTTTTATAATGTTTAAAAGTATACTTTGCCAAACACATTCATATTCAAATACTAATAAAAATAACAAACTGTAATTTTCAAATAGCTGTATGAAATCGTTAAATATTTAGCATTGCTTGGTTTAAACAATTCAAAATGCTTTAAAATGAAAAAAAATATTTTTGGTTTATGCATATTTTCTAAATTTATTTGCTTAATGTGTAATAATTGCTTCTTAAATTAAATTCCTTTTGGCAATCATGTTTGTAAATAATAACAAATTTGCCAAAAGAAAACATAGATACAATAAAAAAATCGCTTTTCGGCAAGCTTAGAGGCAAAGGTAGATTCTTTTACGTTAATGTTACAAAAGTAAAGAAATATTACATGTGCATTAACACATACTTAGCCAATGGCTCTGTTCCCACACATTGCATTATTTACGTCGCTATTCTATTTTTAAGAAATTTAATTAACAAGTACTACTACTCATTCTACTTAAAATTTTAGACGAGATTTATTGGTTAGTAAATGTTTCAATTTTTTTAAGTTCATAATCATTCAACAAACAGAAGCTATACATATATACAATTTGGTGACAAAACTTGCGACTTAGCAATGAAATTTGTTATTTGGCGGCAAAATTTGATAGTCGACTACGAAATTATTGACTTGGCGACGAAATTAGTTATTTGATTAGAAAATTTGGCGAGCTTGGCGATGAAAAATGGCAGCTTCGGTGTCATTACATTTTCTTCCCACGCAAAAATCTCATTTCTCTTCACAGACCAATATCTTGTTTCCACAAGATAAAAAATCAAAGGAAGCTGTAACGTATTACTCTCAATTTCAATCGTAAATTTAAATTCTTTCGTATACCGGTGCTCTAAACTATTCACCACAAACGATATTTTTACGAAGACTAACGTATTATTTTAATTTTATATTTTTGAATGATTAATTAAAGCTGTTACTATGGTTTTTATACTTTCAGCTATCTTTTTTATTATCGTTTGCACGTGACGTAAGCATCAGATTATAAATTTAAGCAATGAAAGCTAAAGAAAAAGTCGGCTTCATCACAATTGACGAAAAAACATTTTTAACTTGTAACTTTTTAGCAACGGAAGTTATCGAAAAAGTTTAAATACAAAAATTGTTCTTTAGGGTAAGGCGGTAATTTGCTTGGTTTGAAATATTTTCCTATTTTCAATATTAAAGAAATTATTCGCAAATGAAAATTTCCACCCCTCACCATTTCCACCCCTTTTGAGCTGGGTACCCAATCTACGAACTCGACCGAGGTCTTTACTGTCCTGACAACATATCCCCAGCTGGTTAAATTTAAATAAAATTTACTCCTGTTATCGTGTTCATAACTTAAATATCAGATCTATGTTTTTATAGTATATATTGTACTAATATTGTTTCATATTATTGATTGCTCTCTTAATACACATTATTAAATAACCATTAATTTTGGAAGAAATTAAATATGTTCGTGAGATAACCTGGCAATTATTATTTTTTTTTTTTTCGCCATGGATGATAGAAATCACAACCTTTCCCAAAACTTTTTAATAACCATCAAATAATTGAATACTTAAAAAAAAAAAAAAAAAAAAAAAAAAAAAAAAAATTCCAAAATACCATAGTAAAATCATTCTTTTCAATATTTCGCTCTCGCGTATTTCTATAAATGAGTATTTCAAAATTAATTTCCCTGAAATGTACGAGCTCTACATTCTTTCTCTAATGATTATAATTTATCTCAAATTTCACAATTGTAATTTGTTCACCAAATTAAGTATTAAAGCTTAAACATATTTTAAAAATGTACTTTATAGTTAACGTTCAGCATTCAACAGAAAAAAATTAAAGCCAGAGTTGTTTTTTATTTTTTTCACTACTTACTTTTAAATTCTGTTTTATATACATATTTTTAAAGAAACTAATCGGAGCAGATTTGATAATGTCCCTGCCGAAAAAAAAAATAATAATAATAAAAAAATGTCGCCATGTCAACTGGCAAACATATTTAATTCCTATCAAAATTATGGTTATTTTAATAACGTCCATTAAGGCAATAATCGATAATATGAAAAAATATTTTGTACAATATGTATTACAAAAATATACATTTGGAATGTATATATTTTTGCATTACATTTTTAACCTCCAAATAAAATATCGCCAAATACGACAGATATCTAATATAAGCCAAACAATGGCTAAAATGTATATTGTTTCTCGCCGTTTATTTTCAGTTCTCTGACATTCACGTAATTTAGCGCATTTGACCATTCACACACATGGTTAAACCAGTGAACATTTAGTGGCTGTGACCGCAATCAACATTGGATGTTTGAACCAGCGAGTTCTACTGATTAACCAGTGAATTAAAAATGGCTGACAAGCTCACTCTTTGAAATACTGGTGTTCCACTGTGGAATCAATGAGACTTTACTTATTAAATTTTATTGCCGCTTCGCTCCGCTATTTCAATGATTTAACTGAATAATTGAAAGTTTACATTTACTTAGCGAACATTATCAGCAATTAACAATTATGGCAAGTAGTGCAATATACAGCTGCTAAGGAAATGCAAATGACATTTGATTATTCGAGTTTCATTATACTGATTAGAAACATGGTTCATTTAAAATAAATTAAATATGTATTTCAATTGGAAATCTGCTTTTGTATAGGACTTCCTTGGCGATATTTAAAAATTTGGCACCGCGATAGCTGGGATGTATCACGCCAAAGTCTTTACGCTATTGTGATAACCTTCTAAATTCATCGCCAAAATCACAAAAAATATTAATGATCGCTATGGAGAACCATTATTAAAACAGTAAACATATTGCTTTGCGGACGTTAAATTTAAGAAAATAAAAAACACATAAGCTATTTATTTAATAAAAATTAATATTTTAAGAACAAATAAATAATAAAAATAACAATAATAATAATAATAATTAAAGATATTATGACGTCAGTTTTATATTTTAAAAAATAATAATAATTAAATCATGTCATAGGTTTCAATACATTTTATTCGCATGAGTAAAGAAATGTTTCTTTTTATGTAAAAAATAAATGAATAAATAGATAAACAGTAAGTAAAAATTGTCAACATTTAATTTTATTATCATCAGCTTAAAAATTTAATTTAAATAAAAAAAAAAAAAAAGAAAGAAAAAAAAGAAAAAAAAAAAAAGAGAAAAATTGCATGAAACTTAATTTTTTGAAAGTTGTATTAGGAATATCGAAAATATATGTTGCAAATATGCACGTTTTTCTTTTTATAGAAAAGAATTTCTAAACTTAACGTGTCATAGTTTATACTGCACGTCAAATACAGACAGGCAAATTATTTCTTCTATTAATATAAATACCGTTTCGAAATTTGAAATTTAGCACTGAAATAGCTCAAACGTTCCTCGACAATCGCTTTACTTACGCAATAGAGATAGTCATCTTAGTAAATCGCAAAAATGGGGAAAAAAAAAAGATATAAATAGCAATAAAAAATAAACATAAGAATTAATATATAAATAGGTAAAATGTCCTCTCATGGAGGTCCTTTAGCAATGCTGTATTTTATCTATTTACCTGCACATTAATTTTTAATTCATATAATTTAAATTTTTCTACCTTTCGAAATTCCTTTTTTTTAGGAACTTTTCTTTAGAATATGCCTAAAAAAAGTCGCAATTTTATAAACAGTTGTTAATATTGCCTCACAAACACATAAACTGATATATTTGTTGTTTTTTTCTATGTCAATCCATTTTTAACTAAAATTTGTTCATCCGTGCGAAGCCGGACGGGTCAGCTAGTATATATATATATAAACTTTTGAACAGAGAGTGGTTTTGGGTTCTAAGGGTCATGATCGGTGAAGGCATGAAGAAATTTTCCAGAAGTCGTCTCATGAAAACCATTGCAGTAGGTAGATCTCCTATAAGGAATCTACCTAATAAGACGAGCGATTGCGTAAACTGGAGAGTTCGAGAAATATACAGCCGTTGTAAAAGGGTCACTGCAATTGAATTTTGATATACGGGGTGTCCTACCTATATAATAATCTGTGATTCACATCTCCCACTCAACAAAAGCTTGGTTCATGCAGAATCAAGTTATTGTGACAGAATGGTCAGCCACTAGCCAAGACCTAAATCGAATAGGAAAGCTTTGGAAAATATTTGCACAAGAGGTGCATGCCCATTGTCTTCGGTTTTGGACTATTCGGAAACTAAAGCAACAAGTAGAGCAGAGTTGGTACTTTTACAGCCACATATTCTCTAAAATCAAGTTCTAAGCATGTTTTATAGGACTTTCAAGATAATTCAATGAATAGGTCAAAAGTTTAAATTTAAGCACCAAATACTCCAACAGTCTTATATTTCTAAAACAGCTTTTTTTTTTTTTTTTACGAATAATTTAAACACCAAATACTCCAACAGTCTATATTTTTAAGACAGCATTTTCTTTTTTTTCCTTTTCTTTTTTTTTTAAAGAAAAATTTTGTAAAACCAATATTATACTCCCTTGTTGTAATACATTTATATTTTGATTTAATATGCTTATATTTTTTTTTTCATGATTATTGCTTCCTTTTTTCAACTGTTATTTCGAAAACTCATCTGTCTCTATTTTTATGAGACGCACTATGCATACATCAAAAGACAAAATTGAGAAAAAGTAACATAACTGTCTCTACGACCAAATTTAATTCTCTGATTTTAATCTCTCTGTTTCTTGAGTTTTCTCGTAAGGCTGGTAAAATATTTCGAAAGAGCACACATTCTGTTGTTTGAGAGGAAGAAAATATTATTTAATTTTTCTTCCAGTGTTTTCACTTTTTAAAAGTTATATCACAAATTTGTTCTCGAATGTATTAAAGTTAAATGATAGCCATAATATAACAAATAAATAAAACGTTTATATACATTGATCCATTTTAAGCATATCTTTGTAAAGTTATATAAATCAAAATAAAAAAAAAACTACAACAACAAAAATTATACTTTAGAGAAAGAAAAATATTTCGAATTGTTTTAGATAAATAAAACGATTTCACATTAAATCTGAATTATATATGTTAGAATTCTTAACAAAAAAAAGAATTATTGTGTTAATATTTTTATTAAAACACACTTTTTTCTTACACTTACAAATAAAAGTTGCATTTTAAAGAGTAAAATATGCTTGATAGGAATGCATCAGAAGAAAAACTGAATATAACAGTAAAATAACTTTCTTCTTACCAAAATTTGAATCTATGATTTTAATCTTCCAGATTCTTGAACTTTCTTGCAATGTAGATAAAATATTTTAAAATAGACATTTTCTGTCGTTTGAAAAGGAGAAGACTATTGTTGTATTCTATTATGCAGAAATATTATGGTGACACGATAAAGTTTGTCAATTTTGCTAAATTTGTCCATTTTTTTTTCCTCAGAGGATCAAAAGAGCAGGATCTCCTCAATATATAATTTTAAAGACGTTTTCGATTAAGGTTAATCTACGAAAAATAACGGAATTTAAACAATGCAGAAAGATTTTCTCTCTTTGGCGTAATAAAGCGATCGTATACACACACGCTCACTCACGTATGTATAAACAGATGTTATTACTTAACCTCTTTTCTTGCGACCGCTGGAATTTCTGCACAAGTTCTGACTCAACGAGTCCAGCGTTAAAATAAGGGTGCTAATTCCTGAAGTGAACTACAATGCGTCCACATATCTTAAAATTAGCAGTGAGGATGCGTCCAAAATGTTGAGGGATGCCAGCTTGACCGACAGTTTGAAATTTGGAAAACATCCAGTAATTCCGCGCTCTGTGTTATTGCTCATTTTCTCTGAGTCAGATGACTCTCACCCCTATTTTAGAATTGTAGTAGTTGAATTAGCAATTGCGCAGATACTTCCATGGTTTCATGAAACGTGGTCGAAGAATATAAGAGAAAGCCGAATGACTGGATTTTACCAAATCTCAATCAGTCAATTTGATACCCCTCTCTAAGACTTTGCACTTGTTCTGAAAGCTCGTTTCAAGAAACGTGGTCACAATATATGGTCAAAGTCAAACGCGGAAAAATGGCGCTTTAATTTAGTATTTTATACTTCTTTTCGTTTTTTCTTTTCACACCATATATAAAGGTATGCCGGCTTTTAAGTATCTCTAAATTTAAATTTCATGTTATTTTTTTCATTTCATTTATTTATTTAATATTTTTAGTTTATTAATCATTTCTTAGATAATTAACTCCCCTTTTTTTGTTTTACATATTTTGAGCTAGTTACCTCATTTCGACTATTTCAAATAAAATTTTAAACTAAGACAGGGAAATGTCATAGAAAAATACATGCCTTTTAACGCATTTGGCTAGTAATTTAGTTATGGGTAAATATTTTATATTAATTTTTAGTATTTTTGCATATTTGATTATCAATATTTAATTTTTTAAAAGAATATTATGAGATTACAATATGAATATTATAAATTATGTGTCTCTCACATTTAAAATTTTGAATAAATACTGAAAATAACAATTAATGTAATATATATATATTGCATGATTTTTTTTTTTTTTTTTTTTTTTTTTTAGTGGCATAAGTTTTACTTTTAAAAGTAATATTAGAAATTTGTTATATAATAGGTTATATAATAGGTACAAGTTATATAATAGGTAAATTATAAAAACTAAATGAAATTTTAACACATTAAGCCACATTACAAACATTTCATTTGCAAAATTTTATAAAAGAAAACGAAAAACAAATTTTACTCTATACATAAAAAGAAAAATATTATGAATTTATAAATAAAACACATTCACTTTAAACAGAAATTATATAAGTTAGAATTTTATAACAAAATGAAATTTATTCTTAACATTAAGCATTTCTTTTTCTTCTACTTACTATAAACATTGCATTCTAAAGAGTGGAAAAATACGTGATAGGAATAAATATATGCATCAAAAGAAAAACCCGAGATAGAAGTAAAAATAACTTTCTCCTTACCAAAATTTAAATCTCTGACTTTAATCTTCCAGATTCTTGAGTTTTCTTGTAATGTAGATAAAATATTTTAAAGGAACACATATTCTGTCGTTTGAGAAGGAGGAAACCATTGTTGTATTCTTTTATGCAGAAATATTATGGTAACATGATACTGTTTGTCAATTTTGCTGAATTCATTTTTTATTCTCTTTCGAGTTGAGAGTAGAATCTCCTCCACGTAAATTTTTGAAGAGGACTTTTCTGACGAACCTACATTCTAAGTTTAATTTGCGAAAATCGGAAGACTAAAAATTTTTGAAAGATTCCCATTTTGTATATTAAAGTGCGCATATACACTACTCGAAAAAATTATTGCGAGATTGAGCAATTTATTGAACAACAAGAGCAGCAGCAACAACAACAACAAATAAATAAATAAATAAAATGAAATAAAAAAAAAAAATTAAATAAAATATAAATAAATAAATAAATAAATAAATTATTTTATAAATAGCAGTATACAAAAACATTTACAGGTTTTCAGAAGTCATTATATATTTTTCTAACCCTGAATAAAATGAAATAAACAAATGATTTAGATACTTAAACATAAAAAAAAATTCCATGCCCCCCCCCCCCCCCCCCCGAAAAAAAAAAAAAAAAAAGTAAGCAGTATTAGTTTTGACGTAGAATTTTTTCTTCGGGTGCGAAAATCTCCTTGGAGGTAAAAGTAAGTCGAAAAGCATGGGAAAACTCAAAGGGAAAGAACAATACATTCAGCCAATAGGGTAGCTGCTTACAACAACCAATCAGAAAGTAACACTTAAAAAAAAAAATAATAAAAATAAAAATAAAATACAGGAGACAAGATAAAGAAACGCAAAAATGTAAAGGGATAATTTTATTATTATTATTATTATTATTATTATTATTTTATTATTGTTATGATTTTTTATTTTATTTATAAATAAATATTCTAGTTTCTGAGAGTTGACTTACAAGGAAACATTCAAAAAGTGTCATCTTCAAAGAGTATTGAAAAAAATATATGTGATTCTACTCTTCATAAAAAACCAGAAAATGCAAAAATTATCGGTTGAAAATAATTACAGCGACCACAAAAAATTATCAAAATTAAGCATATTTGGCGATTTAGCGCTGTTAGGCGATACGTTTGCTAGCACCGATATTGCCGTGTTACGAAGAGAACCGTGTTTTGCTTTTCCACGAAGTACTCAAAATCAGTCGCCTAGCAGTGTGAAATCGCCAAATATGCTTAATTTTGATAATTTTTTGTGGTCGCTGTAATTAATTTCAGCCGATAATTTTTTCATTTTCTGGTGTTTCATGAAGAGTAGAATCAAATATATATTTTTTCAATACTTTTTGAAGATGACACCTTTTGAATGTTTCCTTGTTAGACATTGCGGCAAGGCATTCATTTATTAATAGTGGACATGTTACTCGAACGGAACACCCTCACTTCCAAAGCTGCACAAAATCTGGAACATGTGCCAAGAATAAAAATTTTTAGATTAAGTGCACAGCTAGCTATCAAAATAAAAAATAAATAAACGAAGTAAAAAAAAAGGAGTTTTTTTACAGGGAGGAATGTAGACACGCTGTAAAAAATATGTCCTATTTGCTGTAAGAAATTCTCTGTAATTTGAGAAAATACGTTCTGACAACGTAATTGTTTTGTAAATTACGCGTATTTTCTCAAATTACAGAGAATTTCTGGCATCAAATAGGACATATTTTTTACAGTGCAGGGGAGCCTCAAAAAAGTGTTTGCACAAAAAAAATTAATTATCTAACTAGACAATGACTTAAATTGCTATATATTACGTTTGGGTATCAATCACTCAATAGGCTATCATGTTACTGTTTAAAAACTTTTAGTATGACAGTTTGTTGATTTGATTTTAGATCATAATATATATGATTGATTCAGTTTATATGAATTCGGTTTATAAATATCAATAATTATAAAGAAATAATTTGTTTGTTACCCCAAAATCTCAATTCTAACCTTTTTCTTTCTTATCATATGGTCTTACACAGGATTTGGAGAAAGTTGGGTGTCTCACAAAGCGGTTTAATCCGCTCTACGCGTCTTAATCTTAGTGGTCTCTGCTACTTTTTATAGTTATTTCAATATAATTGTTAGAATTTGGCTTCTGTTTCACATAGTTTTCAATTTTTATACTAAACATATGTTTTAGTTTTTTATATCATATATACATATATAAATTTTAAAATAGTATAAGCTAAAATTTATAACATTACATTAACTGCCTAGTAAAACTGTTATATTTTTTGAAGGAAATTAATAAACGATTTCAATTCTTTTTTTTTTTTTTTTACGTTTCCCATTATTACGATATCGGATTGCATTTCATTCATGTAAATTCTTATAGTATATTATTTTGTAGTTTCCGCCTGATATATTTTATCAGAATGATTTTTTAACACAAAATATTAAGGTCAAATTCTTTCGTTAATGCATGAAGAAAAATATTATTTTTTCTTTGAACAATCAAAATTTTTCCAAAAATGAAAAAAAAATCAAGATTTTTCTTAATCACTTTACATTAGCAAGGATTATGTCAAAGCGCTGAAAAAGATGTCATCAAAAGAAAAAAATATATATATACAGATTTTTTAAAAAGATAAAGATTTTTATTTTCACCTGGATGAGCAAATTATATAAATGAAGACAGAATGAAGAGCAGGTATGTGTGAGAATGAGGATGAAAGTTTAGAAGCATAGCAAATATTCTATCTCGTCAAAAGTAAAAATGAATAAAATATAATTTTATGAAAGAGAAGATCCTTTTTGGTTTTTCTTACCCATTTGTGGTAGAAAAAGCTGTTGGAATATTTTATGTTGAATTTTCATTTTTCTGTTGATGCTGAATTTTCAAAGTTGAATTTTTTATATGATTGTTTGTTCTTATGTTCCCTGGCTC
This sequence comes from Salticus scenicus, assembly GCA_963930645.1. NCBI lineage: Eukaryota > Metazoa > Arthropoda > Arachnida > Araneae > Salticidae > Salticus > Salticus scenicus. The sequence continues at coordinate 301,857,804 of OZ005649.1, forward strand.
GTAAAATCAGAATTTTAATTATGAGTCTGTACGTGTGTTTGTACATGCGTACATGCGTACATGCGTGTTTGTGTGTGCATTTTTATTAACACATTTCCAAAACAAATATTAGCAAAAAGTCCTAATTCATTATTCTAATTTTGTGTCATATTATAAAATTACTTGATACTTTTTAATTAAACCGGTCAAGTGGTATGCATACAGAACATACAAAGAAAATAAAATATATTGCGTTCTGCCAGTGAAATTGCGGTTGATTCATTTTAATACATTAATCTGCACAAAACATAATAAAATATAACATATCAATTAGTTGCAAAAAAAAAAAAAAAAAAAAAATCCTGTAGAATTTTATATGAAATCTCTAAGCTTGAGAACGTTATGTATTTATTACTCAAAGAAAAAAAATCTTAAATATTTTTTCAATTCATTTATGTAAACTAAAGCGATTTTATCGATTCTCATTTATTTATTACTCTGTAATTTCATGTAAAGTATAGCTTTACGTTATTCTAATTCATAATTTTAATTCAGATCCCTCGACAAAATTTCATTAGATTAAAAAAGAAAAAAAAAAAAAAAAAAAAAAAAAAAAAAAAAGAGGAAAGAAAAAAACCTATTAATTATAGTTTAAGTACTATAACTTACTTGTGCCTCGTTCCCGTTTGCAATATACGAATTCCATTCCTTAATGACCTAAAAATCTTTACTTAATAATCTAAATTACTTATATATATATATATATATATATATATATATATATATATAAAGAACATGTAACAAAAACACGACTTATATCCTCCTACCAGGCATTATATAATCTTTTTGGAAAAGTAAGTTTAAAAAAAATAAAATTGATTAAAATTCAGACACCTGACAATATTACTATAATATCAAAATGAAGTATATGAATTATACGTCATGAAGACATATAAAAGAGAGTTTACATAGAGAGTTAAAAAAAAATCGTTAGAGTCATTTTTTGAAACACCCATTTCCAAGATCAATAAGTGATCTACCTAATCCGGATGACTGTCAGTTTTCATGTACTAATCGAATAATACATGCTAAAGAACATCTAAAAAACGATTTATGTGGCAGATTTGAAGAAAATCAGAGCAATTATTCAAACACCGACTTTCCCCCCACTGCCCATTTTTACTGAAACATGGCAAATTCATGTGTTCATAGAAAATTAAAAATTACATAAGAAAGTATATCTAAAAGGAAGTTAAAATCGCAAGTTTCAAGAAAGTCCAGCGTCGTTTTAAAAGGAATGCACTTTCGACACTAGAAATTTATTTGTTTATGCAGGACGCCTACGATTTTCCTGAAATAACCAACTGATAAAATGCAAAGTGTCACCTAATAGGGTGTTTTCTGGAAACTTTGAAGAAAATTGTTTGAGCCAGTTTAGTCATACGGATATACGGTTCCGCTTCCGGTTTTTCTATTCTCACCAAAAGTTTTAAATTCATCGTTAATCCAGACCCTTCTTAATTTTAAAATTTAGTCGTTTTAACTTTGTTAGTTTTGGGTATAATAGTCAGACGATTCTCCAAATCGACTGATTATAGAAGTAGACCAATTGATACATATGGAAGTTCGTCGAATAGGATGTTTATAGAGATATTTTGAAGAGAATTTTTAGAGCCATTCTTGAGATACGGTTCCTACGGTTCCACTTCCGGTTTTCAATGTGCCACTTTCAGTTTTCCAATTTTCACCAAAATTTGCAAAAATTATTTGTATACTAGACCAGTCTTAATTCTAAAGTTTTGTCATTAAAGTGTTGCATCAATACATATAACAAACACATTAAATAAAACTTTTTATTTTTTGATATTTTACTTTCCGTGATGTTTAATGTTGAATTTGATTAAAACATTTCTAAAAATTTTGAAAAACTATGCTGATCACTTCAGGTGTATAATAGCTAACAGTTGGCACTGGTATACTCCAATTTTCCCCATTTATGCAGGGTGAACATACCTCTCTGAAATTTGATTATAAGCTCTGTTTTTGAAATTGTTTTTCCAGGTTTTGAGAAACAGGAGCAAAAAAAAATTTAATAATTTTTGTGTTTTCGGTCCTGATTTATTTAGAATAAAAAAACACCTTTATAAATGGGTAATGTTTAATATAATTAGGGATAATATATTATTAAAAAAAAAAAAAAAAACTTTAAAATTGTCACTACACATTAAAAAAGTCCTTTACTTAGCTTCAATAACATATAAATACACAAAACGTGATGTATGAAATGCCCTTAGGAAAAATTACACTGACTTAATTTGAGTATATTTGACAGGTGACAGTAATATGTTGCAATGTATTTCGTCATGTGATGATTTTACCTTTGGTTTTATGAAATCTAAATGCTCCAAAATCTATATGACAGACAGATATTATACAAAATGAGGATTAATCATATTGGTTCTGTTTTGACCCACATGCACTGAGAAAAATAATATACTGCGTCCATCTACAACGAATCGGTAGTCATATTCTGAATCCCTAAACTAGAAACACAGATTTACGAACTATGCGTATAAGTAAGCGAATAACCTGGATAGGCGAAAGGATTGAAAATTTCTAGTCTATACTTTTCTAGATAATGAAACAATGTTGTGAATATTATATATAATATGAAACCTTTGTATCGAGAGATATTCTCGTTTCATTTCCTAGAATTGGGTCACTAACCAAGATTATAGTTACTAAAATTCGCCTTTTGAGATCACATTTATTTCCAGATAAATAACTTTGAGACATTAATATAGGCAAACGATCCAAAATTCCTTTAGAACTGGCTACTAAAGGTAACTAAAATTTATTAGGATGACATAGAACTATTTTTACTAGAGTTACTAGACACACAATTTAGTTTCCAGATGTCAGTCACAGAATTTCTTTTCAGTTTGTTGTAATACTATTACTCATTTTTTTTTCCTTACAATTTTTCTTAACTTTGATCATCTCACCATCTATTTGTTAAAATTTAATTAAAATGAATTGGTAAAGCATTTATTGTGAGTAGCTATGCTGACTAAATTGTTATGCATGTTAACAAGTAGGTAATGCTTTATATAGAGTAATGCAGAAAAACGTTTCAGACAACCACAGCATGGAACTATAAATCAAAACTTACGTTTTGTTTTAAAAATTACTACATATGCAGTTAAGTTTTTTTTTCTGTATTTGCAATGAACATGATGGGGTACTGCAAAATTAAAACGTATTCTATTGAGAATTTTAACTTAGAAATATTCTTAAAAAGATAAATGTATTAAATGTATCTTAAGACTTATCAAAATAAATCATTTATTTTTATTTTAAATTATAAAAATTGAACTCTACATGGGATTATTGAAAATGCATTAAAGTCGTGTCTTCTTCATAAAGATAATTGAACCAATAAAGATTTATCCTGCTTATGTCAAGAAAATTCCGGGATTTAATGCGATGATTCTTAGAATAGGAGTTGAAGTAAGGTTTAAAATGAAAGTAAACCTTGAACCTGTTAGAGAATGAATTAAGTTATGTTGATACAACAGTAAAGTTAGAAAAAGAAAAGTTTTGTTTATAATAGAAAATAAAAATTACGTCTGAATTTTATAATATATATTATAATTAAAATTTTTGTTTTGGGAATGTGATAAAAGTATGAAAAAAAAAAAATTAATACAAATTTTGGGTTTTAAGGGCAAATGATTTTATAGGTAAAGCTCAACAAGGAATTATATTGAAAAAAAAAAAGTTATAACAAATTGTAAAACATGAGATTTATGACATAAAAATGCTTTCAGGATGTTTTTAGCTATAAAAAGCATAGTTTTTTTTTTATTATTTTTTTTTAAGTAATGTAGTTATTATTATACGTATAGATTAGACGTACTTAAATATTCCGAAAGAAAACTTTAAAATAGCTGCCTCGGAACTTGAAATTCAAAATACGTGCTAGTTATATCAGGATAATGATATCAAACAAACTGCCCTAAATATTCGGTTTTTAATTAATATTGACTTGTTTTAGATATAAATTAATTATAAATGTTCACTAGTTTTGCAAATACCCTTAACCTTTTATCAAACGCATTATGAAACAAACGAAAAATGTATTTGAAACATATTTTTTAGTTATTTAAGAGTATTTCTGAAAGATATCTGTAATATAACTTATGCATATCAATACATCATAGTGCTTAATGAGATTATGTGTGGTGGTTCTTTAGTGTAACACTGGTACACAGAGGTCGAAAAAGTTATTTGGACCTTTAAAAACGTGTAAAAACGTATTTAATTTTTGTGTTCCTTATACTTTTTCTAAGATTGGTGGTAAATCTTGAGGTAATATAAGAATGAATTGTAACACAGGTAAAGGTTGTGAAAAATGCCAACCAAAAACATCAATAGCACTCTATAGAATCCTTTCTGGAACAAAAAGATCTACAGGTAGAATCTAGTGCATTGTAGTGAGGTTAAAGTGAAGTTTATATATTCTATTATTATAAACACCTTTAATATTCCTCCTATTTTGACCTTAAAAAACCTATTTATTTTTTGTGTTCCCTATACTTTTTCTAAGATTAGTGGTAGATTCTTGTACTAATATGGGAATTAACTGTAACACATGTGAAGATTGTGAAAAGTGCCAAGTAAGAACATCGATAGAACTCCATAGAATCCTTTCTGGAACAAAAAGATCTACAGGTAGCGTCTAGTGCCCTGTAGTGAGATTAAAGTGAAGTTTATATATTCTATTCTTATAAATACCTTTAATATTCCTCCTATTGTGACCTTAAAAAACCTATTTATTTTTTGCGTTCCCTATACTTTTTCTAAGATTAGTGGTAGATTCTTGTACTAATATGAGAATTAACTGTAACACATGTGAAGATTGTGAAAACTGCCAAGTAAGTACATCAATAGAACTCCATAGAATCCATTCTGGAAAAAAAAGATCTACAGGTAGCGTCTAGTGCTCTGTAGTGAGATTAAAGTGAAGTTTATATATTCTATTCTTATAAATACCTTTAATATTCCTCCTATTTTGACCTTAAAAAACCTATTTATTTTTTGCGTTTCCTATACTTTTTCTAAGATTAGTGGTAGATTCTTGTACTAATATGGGTATTAACTGTAACACATGTGAAGATTGTGAAAAGTGCCAAGTAAGTACATCAATAGAACTCCATAGAATCCATTCTGGAACAAAAAGATCTACAGGTAGCGTCTAGTGCCCTGTAGTGAGATTAAATTGAAGTTTATATATTCTATTCTTATAAATACCTTTAATATTCCTCCTATTTTGACCTTAAAAAACCTATTTATTTTTTGCGTTTCCTGTACTTTTTCTAAGATTAGTGGTAGATTCTTGTACTAATATGGGTATTAACTGTAACACATGTGAAGATTGTGAAAAGTGCCAAGTAAGTACATCAATAGAACTCCATAGAATCCATTCTGGAACAAAAAGATCTACAGGTAGCGTCTAGTGCCCTGTAGTGAGATTAAATTGAAGTTTATATATTCTATTCTTATAAATACCTTTAATAATATTCCTATTTTGACCTTAAAAAACCTATTTATTTTTTGCGTTTCCTATACTTTTTCTAAGATTAGTGGTAGATTCTTGTACTAATATGGGTATTAACTGTAACACATGTTAGATTGTGAAAAGTGCCAAGTAAGTATATCAATAGAACTCCATAGAATCCATTCTGGAACAAAAAGATCTACAGGTAGCGTCTAGTGCCCTGTAGTGAGATTAAAGTGAAGTTTATATATTCTATTCTTATAAATACCTTTAATATTCCTCCTATTTTGACCTTAAAAAACCTATTTATTTTTTGCGTTCCCTATACTTTTTCTAAGATTGGTGGTAGATTCTTGTACTAATATGGGAATTAACTGTAACACATGTGAACATTGTGAAAAGTGTCAAGTAAGTACATCAATAGAACTCCATAGAATCCATTCTGGAACAAAAAGATCTACAGGTAGCGTCTAGTGCCCTGTAGTGAGATTAAATTGAAGTTTATATATTCTATTCTTATAAATACCTTTAATATTCCTCCTATTTTGACCTTAAAAAACCTATTTATTTTTTGCGTTCCCTATACTTTTTCTAAGATTAGTGGTAGATTCTTGTACTAATATGGGAATTAACAGTAACACATGTGAAGATTGTGAAAAGTGCCAAGTAAGAATATCAATAGAACTCCATATAATCCTTTCTGGAACAAAAAGATCTACAGGTAGCGTCTAGTGCCCTTTAGTGAGATTAAAGTGAAGTTTATATATTTTATTCTTATAAATACCTTTAATATTTCTCCTATTTACTTCAAAAAAGTGTAAAAACCTATTTATTTTTTGTATTCCTCATACTTTTTCTAAGATTGGTGGTAGATTCTTGAGGTAATATAGGAATGAATTGTAACACACGTGAAGATTGTGAAAAGTGCCAACCAAAAACATCAATAGCCCTCTATAAAAACCTTTCTGGAACAAAAAGAGCAACAAGTAACGCCTAATGCCTTGTAGTTAGGGTAAGGTGAAGTTTATATATTCTATTCATATAAATATACCTTTAATATTTCTCCTATTTTGACCTTAAAAAGTGTAAAAACCTATTTAATTTTTGTATTCCTTATACTTTTTCTAAGATTGGTGGTAGATTCTTAAGGTAATATAGGAATTAATTGTAACACACGTGAAGATTGTGAAAAGTGCCAACCAAAAACATCAACGGCCTTCTATAAAATCCTTTCTGGAACAAAAAGAGCTACAGGTAGCGTCTAGTGTCTTGTAGGGATGTTAAAGGGAAGTATATATATCCTATTTTTATAAATACCTTTGATATTACTCTTGTAAATTCGATTTTATACTCTTTGTAAACTAATGGTACTTAACAGTACCATCGATAGATAAAGGGATAAATTATTCTGACTCTCACATTTTCCAGATTTAAACGCATGTGAAAATATGGAGAATCAACTGTAAAGTAAAATTAATACGGACATATAATAGATGTTCTAAGAAACAACTTAAATAAATGTTCATTGAGAAATAGCAGAAAACTGAATATTGTTAACCACACAAAGTAATAAACGAGTTGAATCTATGCCAAAAGACATTAAAAATGCAATTTTCGGTAACTTGTGTATAAAAATGTATTAAAATGCCTGCTTATATGTGTACTTTTGTTATACATTGTTGTACATTGCTGCATAATAGTTGGGGGTTTAAAGTATCAATAATTTATGGTAGGTTGTTACTTACATTTCTTGGCATATAATTAAAAAAAAAAGGGTAGTATTTTCGTTAAAAGCGTAGAAAATGTAATGTGAGGCACCGAATAATCTTTAATTTTCTAATTTTGAATTTAATCACGTGAAAGTAAATCTACAAATATAATTCTATGACGAAAACCTCGCCTGAACATAATATTTATATTTTAATTAAAAATTTGTTACACTGTTATTTTAAAAGGCCTTTAAAAAGATTTTGTTTAAACTTGTTGAAACCTAAGGACTAATTTATAAAAACTATTCTCTTGAAAAATAACCAGTTAGTCTTCCTGTTCTCTCTGTTTCTGTTTACGATAAATTACATTTGTACCATTTAAAAAATAAGTCATTAAAGTGTATAAATAAAACTAAAAAAAAAAAAAAAGAAATAGTAAATGAATAGATGACCCTCACTAACAAATCACAGAATGTCTAACAAATATTTTTAAACTGTTATTTTTTAGAGAAATGAAAAACGTTTCGGATCTAATCCATCCGAATAAAATAGCAGAGTTAAATTTTCGTTCATTCAGATATACAAATGGAGGGAATAAATAAATAAAGCATTCAATATAAAAGCAATTAGAAATTATGACTTTTATTTTATGTGGAAGGCACAAATATATGTCACCGTATTTTCTTAAATATTCAAAGTGGTAGCAAAATAAGTTTATATGTAAGGTGCATTCATTATTCGGTTGCACATGAGTGCTTAAAGGTAAATTAGAATGTAGGAAACATTCATATTTACCCGAATTGTCTTACGTAATTAATCTTCGCAAAAGGTAAACAGTTTAATTGCAACAATTCATTCTTGTTAAAACATGTATCTTTACCGATTTAATATATTGTATACAAGATGTTAGTGAACAACGAGTAATTGATAAAATGTAAGAATAAGGCTTATTTCTAGTTAATTACTAACATTTTTATTTAGATATTTTTCCATGAGGGCGAATTTTATTAATTCATGCAAATATATAAGAATACCTGTGACATACCCTGCGTGTAATGTGTTATCATATGACGATTTTTTCCATCAATCTTTTATTAAAAAAAAAAAAAAAGAAAAAAAAAAAAAAAAAAGGATATATTATTAATAGAAAAAATGTTTTACCTATGGTAGATATTGTCATGCTAAAAAAAAAGTCTACAAAATCAGTTTTGTTCAAATTACAGATTCTAACTTTTTACGTGATTCCCAGATCTTTGTAGTTATACTTTATGATCTACATACGTTAACATTAAATGAAAAAGATTTTTTTATACATTTAAAACTGTAGATAGTTACTTTTAAATTTATTATAATTACGGGTGTTTTATGTTTCCGATAAAGCATTCATTTAAAAAATAATTTTTATTCAGTTGTTTTTTAATTCCATTCTTTGCTTTATGTAATGTTCTGAAAAAATAATTCATATTTTTAGTTTAAACAACTTGGTGAGTTTCATTGGTATTTTTTTTTTTTTTACAATGTTCGAGTACACACACACACACACACACACATATATATATATATATATATATATAAATGTAAATATAACTATAGGGACCTCTGGACTATATAAAAGTTCATTTTCATAATTTTGAGACATTGCATTCTTTTCTAGTTAATTTAAAATATTTTATCAGTTGGAAGTATGTCCTTTCAACAAAAGGTTTCGAAAGTAAAGGCCATGAGTGATAACACTAGACATCCTCCATATTGAAGCTGCAGTGCTAAATTCAGAAAATAAATTTAGAACCGTTTGGCTAATTGAAAAATTGAGAAAATGCAGGAAACAGGACATATTTTTTATAGTGTAGATAATAAAACTAATAACGAAAGAAAAAATTAAGTATTTCGTAGAAATAAAAATTCTATTGAAAGCATGGAGGGAAATCACCGCCATGCATAATGTGTTTAAAAAAAAAAAAAAAAGGAGAATGTATTTTAAAGGTGAATTTTTACTTCAAACTGTCGAACCGTAGAAAACACATTTTTATTAAGTTATAATGAATAAATTATTCCATATCGGTTGTATAACAATTAATAATTTTAATTAAAAATATTTCCAGATGCAAGCGCATGGAAATGTTATTCTATTTGAAACGTCGTTAGGAAACGTAACTACACATAAAACTTACTATAGAACAGATATAGAACATATATAAAACATGTACTTTAGAACCCAAGTTCTAGGGGGAAATATTGGAGTGCTTCCACGCGACTTTCTAAACATTTAATAAGAAACGACTGTTTAAATAAATTTAAAAAAGAGAATTCGTTAAATAAACCAAAAAGAAAACGATGGTGCATTTGAGTATTTCTCTCTAAGTTGTATCTCATTTAATGAAACGTAATGTATCAAAATTGCTTTGGGCATACCTGCAAAAGAATTATAATTTGTAAACTCGCAATATCCAATATTTAATCTGTCTTCTTTGCTTTTCTTAAAAAAAGTAAAAAATATCATTAAGGAGAAATTTGAATAGTTTCAGTCCGCAGACCAGAAGGAATAGGGCTATAAAATAGACCGAAATATCTAGTTATCATCCTTGTAAAGAAAAAAAAATATAATTTCTGCACTGCTGTATATCTCTATAGTTCTTAAAATGATAACTTAAAATGTGCCTTTTAATTCAATATCTTAATCGAATATAGAGTTTGGACGCTTGCATATTTCAAAAGCTTCGACTCTACAGTCCGTGATTATGAAAAATATCTTTTTTTTTTTTGCTGTAATATAGCTATACAACCTATACTCATCAAAAATCTATATAAATCGAACGGTTATCCATAACATTCTAACAGCTTTTAGCACAGTTGAATGGGGCGCTAAGACACTAACATACTTTAAATAATTTGAGACTATAAGCCATCGTGATAAATAAAATCTTTATGTCTTCGCAAAAAACTAAAAGTCATTCTGTGTTACAACCCAAAAACTTTCATTTCAATCGATGCCAAAGTAATTTCACATCTTAACGTTCACACACATCAACTTAAAATTAGCCAAAATGGATTCAGGTGACCTTAAAACGCATAGATACATCAAAATCTCATGGTAAATTTTTTATGAATAAAATATTTTCCTTACGTAAAGAATGTCCGAAAAAAAAATAGTATTGGAAAAAACAGAAATAGTAACACGCATATAACACCCACGGGATATTCATAGGAAGCTAGATTTTTCAAAAAGAGTCAACTCAAAATGTTAAACAAAATAACTATAAAATATTACGTATCTTATTCATAAATACTTTGAAATATGCACATAGAAATAAAGTATTAATTACTAAAATAATTTAAATTTAAATGTATTTTCTTCGTGTCCTGTCAAACGCAATTTGCATTCACATTTTGATCATTCCAGAGTATGATCCAGGACCACAGATCCTGGCTGGCAGAGCGTCAAACCCGTAATTATAAAATCTGCCGGTGACACTATCGAGCCGGCCAAAGTCTGTGTTGTGTATGAATGGTGGATGGTGTGCGTTAAGTACGTCATGGCCGTAATGTCTCTTTAATGTTTCCAAATAATACCTATGTGTGAAAAAGGATTTCTCTCCTCCCGAGTGTGATGAAGTTTGCCTCAGCGCTCTCGATGGCCGGCTAAACTACTAGGGTCAGGGGTGAGTACTGGTTGCGTACTGTGTTGTGTTGGATGCGGGAATGTTCAGGCTCTCCGTAGATATATAATTTTTGTCTCTACCCCCACTGGTTAGTTTTTTATGTTTATTTTTATAATGTTATGTTTTACTTGAGTTTTTTCCCTATACAGAACTTCTGTAGGGGCATTTCCTTTAAATATAAATTAGTTAATTAATGAAAATCAAGTTTATGTTATCTTCTATGCATAATTTAAACATTACTTGTCACTGTAATCAAATTTATAATTACTCAATGTACTTAAATCATTATTACTTATCATTATAATTACGTTTTTCATTTTTAATCTTCCCTTTATTTTCCCCTTTACTGATTCTTACAATGTATTTGATTTTATTGGTTTTCCCTTTCCCAATTTATATCGGGATTTTTTCAAAACTAAACCATATCTTTTTTATGCTGTTGCCACTGATAATATAGTGAATGTTTTTCGAGTATTTTCTCATTGGTTAATCCCTAACGATTTCGCGGGCATGGATTTTAACGGCAAACTCGTTGCCATGCAATATTTCTAAATCACACTGTATTATTCACTGTATTGAGGTGGCCAACCATTCTTAAAATTGCTTGTTTTTGTTAATTATGTGTTCCTTAAATTATGGAAGTTTAAGTAATTTCTTTTTAATCAGTGGGGTTCTAATGCTTCTCTAAATTGTCTCAACCTTGCTGTGCCCTGGGATGGTTACGTTTAGCATTGTTTTTAATCAATTGTGTTAGTTCCTATGACAGTTTTATCCAAGGGATTTAAATTATTTACATTTTTCTCCGTTTTGAGTGAACTGGTTATCGGATTTTCAATTATCTTATACCGTTGGATAGGTCTTGAGTTGCCCCACCCTCTTCCCTCCCTAACCCTCCTCCCTCCCCGCTAGAGGGCGCATTTCCTATCCCCCTTTTCCTATATCTTTTTAAGTTACCATAGTATTTTAGAGTTTTTTGTTGCCTTTTATTTATTTTATTTAAATTTTTGTAGCCAAATCGTGCTTTTTAAATTTTTGGCTTTTTGGCGACCAGGGAACCAAATTTTTAATAACTGTGTTTACAAACTTTAACTTGCAATCTAATCCAATCTTTATTTTAACCTGTCACTACGTATAGGACTTCATCTTCACTAATTACTTAAGTGCTAATAGCAATTTTATTAAACCAATTATTTGGCGCCTTTTTTGTGACAATTCCAGTTTTTCCGGTTTTTTGTGAATATCTCGGCCTCTAATTGTTCAATTTTATTATGCTTTATACCGTTGAATAGGTTTTTGCTTGCCCCACCCTCTGAGCTAACTCCCTTTTTTTGCCCGCCAGAGGGCGCATTCCCTATTCTTTAATGTCTATTCTTTAATGTCTTTAATGTCTCTTATTCCAAATGTTGGTTCTTCGCGTCTCCGGTTGCCTTTTGTTTAATTAAACTAAATTTTATTAACCACGTCGTACTTTTTCACTTTTGGCTTTTTGGCGACCGGGAAACCAAAATTTTTATAATTGCTGTTTATTAAAAATTTTATCTTGCCACTTTCTTTCTTTTAGCGTATATTTATGCCAAGGACCTTGTCTTCTCCAATTACTTAAGTGCTATAAGCATTTATTTACTTGTTTTTTTTTTTTTTTTTTTTTTTAACCATTTATTTGGCGCCTTTTATTTTAACATTTCCAGTTTTTTCGGTTTTTTGTCGTTTTTTCAGCCCCTAATTGTTCAATTTCAAATTGCTTTATACCGTTGAATAGGTTTTTGCTTGCCCCACCCTCTGAGCTAACTCCCTTTCTTTCCCCGCCAGAGGGCGCTTTCCATATTCTTTAAATTCTATATCTCTTAATCCAAATGTTGGTTTTCGCGTCTCCGGTTGCCTTTTGTCTAATTTAACCAAATTTTATTAACCATATCGTTTTTTTTTTCGGCTTTTTGGCGACCGGAGAACCAAAATTTTTATATATATTTTTTTTTTCTTTCCTGGCTATTCGGTAACCTGGGCGCCAATTTTCCAAAACACCCCTTTTTTTTTTCTCTCTCCAAATTTACGCTTTTTTTTCCCCCCTCCGAATTTACGTTTTTATTTATTTTATTTTTTTTAATTAATTAATTAATTAATTAATTTATTTATTTATTTATATTAAATTTTCATTGCTCCGCTGAATAGATATTGGCCAGCCCCTTCCTTTCTGCACTGTCCCCTTCCACCCATGTGTTTTTTTTTTTTTGACGGCTGGTTCACCTTTCTTCCTTTCCATTCCCCACTTCCCAGGGTACTTTTCATTTAAATTATTCACTTATAAAAATTATTCACTTATAAAAAGTTTTTTTTTTTTTTTTCATTAAACACCCTTTTTTTTGAGCTTGGACGTTCTGCGTCTGGTGCGCGTGTGCGTGACTGGGAAAGCCCTCCCATGTTTTTTCTGGTACACCTTCACTAGAATTTTTTAAAAAAAAAGCTTTGATTAATTGCTAATCAGCACCATTCTCCAGTATTATAAAACAACAGCTTTTCTCAAAGCTAAATAACATCATGTCGGACATAGACAGCGATGACCACCTGGAGAAAGACGACGGTGACTTTTCAGACGTCTCCACAACCAGTGCCTCTTCCGATCAAATCACGAAATCTTGCATCACAACGAGATCCTGCACCTCAACGAATTCAAAAAATAAAAACAAAACGAAACTTAAAGCTAAAGACTTTACCAAGGAATCCGACAAGCCAAAAGTTGTTTATGAGTACTTCACTCAGTACAATACAATAACAAATGTAGTCATAGTTGCAATGGACTTGATCTCTAAAACTCAATCTGGGAAAAGTCTCACTAAAGCATTGAACAAAGCGTTCATCAGAATCAAACTCCTAAACAAGGCAACCAAAACAAAAGCCAATACAGACAGCCAAACATCAACAGGACTAACAACATCACAGACTACGCCATCAAAGACAGTAACCTCAACAGAAACACAAACCTCAACTCTACCACCCCCACTCCCCCCAAGATCAACCGAACTTACAAAGCCGAAGCATCAAACAGACAACCTGCAGTATATCAACTCCCCTTCAGTTAACCTCAAGCTAGACCTCCAACCCGAATTCACTCTCTTAAACAATAGACTGCAAGAAATCAAAGACCTTCAAAACAACTTAAATGATGCCCTATACAGACATGAAACATATCTAAAAGAAAACATAATGCCAAATACATCAGTTCTACCAAATGAAGAAAACTCACGAGAAAACCCACACGAGGACCACCTACCATCCACATCAACGACCACACAAAACACTCCAACCTACATGCAGAAACTTCTGAGCACAACCTCTCCACGCAACATCCCTAGCCAACAACAAAGAACACAAAACATCTTCACACAAGCCCAGGGAGCAAGACAACAATCAAGAAGAATAATACATTTCACATCACAATCACAACAGGACAGTGGAAAGCAGGTGATGGACATTCTGAGATTGATTGTAATTACTTTTTCTCCAACAGATCTAATTAACTTAGAATATGATATATTTAATGAACAATTGGAAGATATTTTTAAATTCTAGGAAGATTTTATTTCATTTTTTTTTGTCAATTCTTTTTATTAAAAAGTATGGACACATTTAAGTTCTATTTAGTTTTAGGACTGTATCAATGATGACAAATTATATGTTACCGCTGGAAGTTTTTTATTTCTAATTTTGAACGGTCTATTCTTGATGCAACTTTAAAAATTGGCTTATGCATGTGTATGTATTTTATAGATGGAGTAAGTATGAGTTGATTCTTTATGAATAAATCTATTCGTAGGATAATTTTTTTCAGCTTTTAAAAAAGAAAGACAATCTGTTAAAAAAAAATAATCATTTTGAATTGTATTATTTTATTATCTGTTGCTGTTTATATAACTTAAATGAGTTACAGACGACAGCAAAATTATTGGAGCGCTTGCAACAATTCCTATGCAAAAAAAGTACACTTAATGCTGTTTTGTTAAATAAATCCTTGTCGAATCATGTTCTTAGTCAATCGATGAACATGATTCGACAAGGATTTATTTAACAAAACAGTAATAAGTGTACATTTTTTATATAGGAATTATTGCTAGCTTTCGAGTAATTTTGCTGTCGATTTTAGTATTTCATAAATTTATAACCCGAAGTCTGTGATAATTACCCAATGCGTATCTATAATGCGATGTTAGACTCCATTCCACCGCAAAGTCTGTCATATAACATTTTTACAAATAGTTTCTTTTTTTTTTTTTCTTCTTTGGGAATTTAATATGTACATTGAAACTGTTAAACTGTTGTGTCTTGTAATTACTTTAGATTTAAATTTTTGTTGCGTTAATCCTTTGAGGGGCAAGTAAATTTTCTCATTTAAAATCGAAAGCCACCAGAATTCACCAATATAAGAAGAGAGGAAGTAAATGAAGTTATTCCTTTAAGTTATAAAGGAAAAATTTTGTAAAAAAAATTCCTGCGCCAGTATTTGAAACTGGGAATTAAAATATGTGTTTGCACTATGCAAACGGTGCCTCTTAAAGGTTTAACGGAACTAATAGATTTTAATTTTCTTCGAAAATAAATGTGGTTCGTCAGTATATCTTAATGCTTTCATTGTGATGAAACACAAAATGTGTTTTTAGATGGCATTACAATCTATGAAACTTATAGATTATTTATTATATTTATAGATAATAAGAAAGTTGTCGAGAATATAGATAACAACGAAAGTTTCACTGGTTATTTAAATGTTATAAAGTTGTACACCATAAAAAATAGTTATTCACGAAAGAAATAAAATTGTTATCTATTATGATAAAACCACCAAGATGTTTTTACATGAGTATTTCTGTAGAACTCTTTTTCACATTTTTTCTTAGTGTTTTCTGTGTATAAAAGAAGATCTCAGTAAAACGATACTTTACTGTCTGACTTATATAGTGATAAAACGAATAAACCCTGGTATACTATATACGAAAAATATGAAATCGCCGAGTTTATTCTTATTCTACAGAAGTTGTTGAAAGTGTACTATATGTTAGGACTTATTGTATTTATATGTATTTACTGTGTTTATATGTAGTATTGTGTTTATAGGTAGGATTTATTGTGCTTATATATAAACGCTTCACATCTGTTTCAAAATCCTGCACTAATAACCAACGAATTTAGTACAATACATTTATTAATTACAATACCTGAAAACCCATTTTGTCTGTTTGAGAGTAACTATATGTGCTGTCGAATGGTTAGAAAAACAATTTAAAATTCGTGATTTAACAGAGTTTTTTTTTTAGAATGTTTTTTATGTATGTGGGTCAAATTAAAAAATTGAATTTTCACACACTTCATATAAACCGATTTAGTTGAAATTTTGCATATAAGTATAACTCTGATGACAATACATGATAAAATAGTAACAAACTTATGAATAGAAGTCTGGGTGCCTTGAGCCGCAAACTCTTGATCAAAATTTGTTTTCCAATTAATTATCTATTTCCTATCATTCAATTCCGCGGAAATTTTACACACATGTGCAATCCGACGGTAACACATGCACAAGCAGTAGCGTAATTAAAGAGGAAGAAGCATCTGAATGCCTGGTCGGCAACTAAATTTCAAAATTTGTTTTCGAATTTTAATCCACTTCCTTTGATCTGATTAAGCTGGAGTTTTGCATACACGTATATTATTCCCATCCGTTGAATTGGAGATTTTAGTACATTTTGAAAGAAAAACGTGTTTTTTTAATTATTATTATTTTTATTTTTTTTAGTTTATGCCTTTTTTATTGCACGATTCACATTTAGAATGACTTAAAGCATATCAAATGTTTCATATCTTGATGGTTAACTTAAATTTAACACTTAAAATAAACGAATGATTTCAGAGTAACACCTTTCAAAAATTCATTATTTTTTAACATATACCTTTGAATTTTTTAATTGTTTTTAACACTTCCCAACAAGTGTTTACGACTTTGGTCTGTCTGTCTGTCTGTCCGCGCTCTGACTCCCGTAAATATTTATGGAATTTCTTGAAACTGATATATGTTATTCAAGTTCACTATCGGATGTTCACTATTGAAAATGGATGGAGCACCTCTACTGATTGTGTACAGGGACGTACGAAAGTTTTCCAAAGCATTGTGCCCTATGAGAGGCATTTCTATAAACCATATATTAATACCGTTACTTTACACAAATCTTAATGAAATTGAAATATGTTATTCAAGTCCATTATTGGATGTTTCTCATTGAAAAGGGAATGAATAGCGTCACTGGTTTGTATACAGGAATACCCGAAAGTTTTCCAAAGCATTCGGTCTATAAGACGTATTTCTATAAACCAAATTTTGGTAACTTTATTTCGAACAAATCTTAATAAAGTTTAAATATGTTATTAATATGCACAAAAGAATGCTTTCTACAGAATGTAGCATGAATAGCATTAGATTTACAGGGCCACCCAAAAATATTCATTTACATTGAAGGTTTTTATTGCAAATTTGCTGAAATTGTATTTTCGTTTACAATAAGTGATATAACACTTTTTAACTTTTTTCATTTGGAAATATGATTTCAATTTAAGTTCCTAAATGTCTGACTGTCTCTCTGTCCATCTACCCGCCCTAGCGTCCGTAAATATTTTCAGAATGTCAATACATTACATTTTAGGACTGACATTTTTATAAATTACATTTAAAGATATTGACTTTGATATTTAATATGCTAAAATATTATTTTGCACAGATTATGGTTTTATTATCCTTTAGATTTACAGGGCTACACTAAAATATTGAGATACATTATGGACTGCAATTATAATATAACGGCTACGTTTTCATTGGTGTTGAACATTTTTGACATTTTCTAACAATATTTAATAATGATTAGGGATTCAATGAGTCTATCTGTATGCCTATCAGAACTACTGTATGTCCGTTGCGTGATCACGTAGGCAACGAATATTGGAAACATACAATACAACAATTACATATATTTGGGAAACTTTAAAAATAAATGCGTACCGCATGATTTTGCGTTGTTTCTTTTTTTTATTTTTTTTAAATGTAGGTTCATATTTATAGTTCCTTTTTCTAAATCATTCTACTACGGACTAAGAAAACTCTCTGCGTTATAAATAATACTCTATAAAGAACTTTTTTTCCTCATTAATTCTGCAATAAGTCGTCATATTAAAATAATGATGTATCTGATTTTCTTCTTAGTTTGTTTGCGAAAAATTCAGCTTTTAAAAATAATTCAATAATTAGTGTAAACTTTTTCAGCTTTACTGCTTTTTCATTTTCTTTTTCTTTTTATAATTCAAGTTTAAGAATTGTATATTCACATTTGAAATACACTGGTGTACAAAATGAAAGCAGAAACATTTTTTTATCGTGTTCTTTGGAGCATAATTAAAAAAAATAAAAATAAAATATGAACATACAGTTAGATAACACGTTCGCTAAAAATAGCTATTTGAATTGTATATTATATAATTTTAACGTACCTAACTTATTTTAAGCTAATTTTATTTCAAAATTCTCAAAAGTAATCTTTGGTAGAAATAAAAATTTTAAACAATATTAGAAAAGAAAACTAAAAAGGAAATATTTTTAAGGATGTATTACAGTTAGGTGAATATGTTCACGCATCCACTTTTTTAATTAATTAAAACTCGCATGCGCAGAGCAGCGCAGACAGACGGGCCCGACGTAATTCGTGTACAAATCTCGATTGCAGACAGACATGAGCTAACACCGTGGCCACCAATGGAAGTACATGCTGTTATCCGGTAGGAATTGGCACGTCTGACTAGTGTGTTCACCATCCATGAATGTCTACAGACATGTATGGTGAAGAGGTCATGTCTTGTCAAATGATGGGTCACTGGTGTTGCATGTTCAATGAAGGAAATCAGCGGGTAAGGGATAAAGATAGAAGTGAACGTCCATTCCCATCCACGTTTGAAAACACGTTGCTAGAATATAGGACATGGTGATAGCAGACAGTCGTCTCGGGACGTCACTTTCTTAACAATACTGAGGTGGAGTAGGCTGTGCGACAATGCCTTGCTTGGCACGGAGTTTTACCAGAATTGTTACTTCAAACTGATTGCCCGCTACGATAAATATCTCAATGTCGGTAGCAGCTATTGCGAAATGTAATGTGAAGTCTATAGTTTATGATGTCATTTTGTGATTTTTTTTGCAATAAAGTTTCTTTGTGAAAAAAATAAAAATGAAACTTACTTTCGGAACGACCTTTGTATATGTGGCGTGGAGAATATAATCGAATCATACACGCCATGCATGATCTTCTGAAAAAATATAATTATTGAATTGTAAAATATGAACAAAATCAGAATGATAAAAATATCAATAAACAATTTTATGAAGAGTATCTCATCCAATCGAATCATGCATGACGTGCATGATTCGATTCGTCGCCATGCATGACATTGAAGTTTAGGATACTATAAAGGGCATTTTGGAAAAATGTATATTTTACCCTCTAACTCTAGATCAGAGCACAGATATAACTGCTTATTCTGCTCTCAAACAAATTAAATCAAAAACAAGAAATCGCATTAAACGTGCTTCATTGGAATCGAGCCTGAAACTTTCCCTTATTGAGCGTTGAACGTATAGTGATTATTGATAAACTTGCATCAGAAAAGCAGTACCAGTCATTACATTAATTTGTCGAATATAAAATTGTGTGATATATTAAAATTGTGATTTACATGTAATTCATTTCCTTACTTTGAATTTTTGTCTCTCAGATTCCCATACTAAAGTTTAATTGGCCTTCGGGTAACTAAAGGTTTGACCACACTGCTATAGATATCATTTTTTTGTTTTTTGTTTTCTTGTATCAAGCAACAAACATTTATTTGACACACGCAGAACAAGATGCTAGTAAATGGCTAAAAGACTTGCAGCCTACAACCACTGGGATGAGCAAATGCGCCTAGAAAAAGTAATCTTCTACCTTGCCAGAACAGCTAGGCAGTGGTTTGATAACAACGAGGACATTTTTAGTAGTTGGACTATATTTCAGGAGGCACTAAATAACACATTCTGACGGACATGTGACGTACGAAGAGAAGCTGAGAGGGAACTGCTTACTTGTGTACAGCAAGTCGGAGACACATCCGAGGCCTGTATCCAAGACGTATTCTTTCTTTGCCCGAAAGCCTACTCTTCCATGAAAAAGAAGAAAAAGTCGCTCATCTCATGAAGGGTATTGCAGAGGACCTGTACCAAATCCTGTCGATGCAAGACTATCAAACAGTGGAAACTCTTACGAAACGTTGCCGTCAGTTTGAGAGCCTTCGACGAACGAGGGTAAATCGACCAAGATTTCAAAGACTACCTAACGTGTCTACTATATCGACTGAAATGGAAATCGATGACATGAGGTCACTGATACGTAGCATTGCGTTCTAAGAGAAGAGTTTCAAATGTTTTTGATCGATAGAAGAATCTCTCTAGAAAACGAACATGAATTTGCAATGGACATTGCCTCGATTGTCTGAGAAGAAGTCATGGAAGCTTTAGCTCTTATCACGGGACAAAGACGCAATATCACACCACGGAAATCAGTCCCAGTTAGACCCCAGTAATGACATGAATCCAGAAATAACTCCACTACCCAGCGTAAGACAGACCAATTTAGGACTGCCAGTAATATACCAGTCTGCTACCATTGCGGACGCCAATGACACGTGTTGAAGTACTTCAGAGAAATGCGACGATATTTGCAGACGCAAGAATTTCCAGGATATCCAGACTTCGACGAGATATGGACAATGAATCTTTAAATAGTTTTGACGGCAACTACATGCCGGTTATAGAAAAGATTCACCCTATCCTCGCCGTCCCTTCGATCGCCGACAGTCGCAGTCACCTGTACGTCTTTCCAGTCGCTCCACACGCCAACCTGACGAGAAAAACTAATTCAGGCGACCTGTGAAGGAGGTAAGGCCGCAACTGTAGAAAATCCTCCGACGTATACCACGACAAAGTTAGTAAAGAACACCACCTATGTCACAATAAATGGACAACGTGTAAAGGATTTTGTTGATTCTGGTGCTGATTATTCCGTCATCTCTGAAAAATTACGCAGGTAATTAAATGCACCCATGTTCTCCGAGAATGGACTTATATTGAGAACTGCAGGTGAAAAATCCATAGCCGCCGCAGTAAGTTGTATGTTCAAAGTAATTTTAAGTGGAACTACGAAACTAATTGAATTCTTGGTGCCCCCAAGTTGTAGCCACCAAAGGATACTTTGGTGGGACTTTTTCTGTGCCACAGACACCATCATAAATTGTGAAAATGAAGAACTTCAACTTGGAGAAATTCTCTCAGATAATACCTTATCAGCTAAAGCTGACTTTGCTGTAATAGATTATGCAATCTAACCACATTCAATCCAGCAGATATGTGCTCTGAATCTATTAATTCCAGAAGCAGCTATGATCATCGGAAGTGAAATTATCAGGTGTGAAAGAGTGTTTATACCAGCCCCAACAAGTTCTGTCGGGAATGGTTGCTGCAAAGATTTGGTAACGAATTGCTCTCCAGAAACTCAAATAATACCAAAAGGTATGAAAATTGGTTGCGTGCCGACAATAACAAGTGATTCGATCAATTCGCTCACTGATAAAGACGAAAATGAGACTAAAGGACACAGGTCCAGGAAGATACTCACTCGGGAAAAGCTTATACAATTTCTGGATCCTGAGCTAACTGCCACTGAAAAAGACGAGTTGCTCCATCTGCTAGAAGAATTTAGTGACATCATTTACTTCAACATAAAAAACAAGAAGTCAATATGTAATACTGTGGAGCACAAGATAGACACAGGTGACAGTGCTCCAATCAAACAAAAACCATATCGCACATCAGCTACCGAGTGACGTGTGATTGAAGAAGTACAGAGAATATTGAAAGAAGATAGCCATCAGATAGTCCATGGTCATCTCCAGTCGTACTTGTAAAGAAGAAGAATGGTGAATGGCGTTTTTGTATCGTCTACAGAAAACTGTACAAAATCACCAAGAAAGATGCCTACTCTCTACCACGAATTGATGATGCTTTGGACAGCCTTGCTGGTGCAAAAATGTTTTCTATGATGAATTCGAAATTAGGTTACTAACAAATAGAGGTTGATGAGAAGGACAGAGAAAAGACTGCTTTTGTAACTCTGGATGGTCTTTATGAATTTAAAGTCATGCCATTTGCTTTGTGCAACGCCGTAGCTACTTTCGAACGAATGGTGGACCCAGTATTGAGAGGCCTTAAATGGAACATCTGTCTATGTTATCTAGATGACATTATTGTATATGTCCCGATTTTCGAAGAACACCAAGTACGTTTAAGAAAAGTTTTAAAATGTATTCAAGAGGCAGGACTGAGAGGTTTTTTTTTTTTTTTTTTTTTTTTTTTTTAATTGATTAAAATCAACCGTTACATCTCATGAATATATGTGGTAGCCCATAATTATTTTTTTCAGTTAATGATACAAATAGTCACATGCTATAGCCAAAACGCATATAGTGCATTAATTTTCACAGGGTGATTCAAAACATTTTCATTTATAATTAATTCTTTATTGGTCCCCTTTCCCTCTTCGAGTCAAAACTTTTGTTAAAATATACGCGGTATAACATATTCTTTACACTACTAAAGTTTCAAGATGATTCCTAAAGAACTTTTCTAAATATTTGACAAAATATTTACATTCGAAAGTGTGCAAATACTTATTGGTAGATAAGAGTATTTTCGAAAATTGCTTTTTTTAAAAGTAGTAATAAGGAATTGAAATCATTGTTACCATTTAAGAAGTACTCAATAAACAAAACATTTTGTATTCTTTTTTTCTATTCCCAAAGTATATATTGCCGTATGGGGAGGAGACGTCACGACATGGAAAATTCAGTTCGGGATGAACTTGTGCAGAATCATAGACAACAATATTTTGAAGCATAGGCAATAAAATGGCTACAATATATAGGCAATACTTTATTATTTTTTTTTTCATATATACTATGAAGGCAACAATATATTAAAGTAGTAGCACGCACTAACCAAACAATCTTGAGAAAAATCTTTAAAAATTTAGTAATAGCTAAGTACAAATTACTTCAGCAAACAGTAACGACGCCAGTGGCATACTTGGCTACAATCTTGAGGTATTCGGCTCGATTTTACCTAAGGGTAACTTTTTTTATTTTATAATTTATTATTTATCTAAACATTATACTTTACTTTCACTTTATTTTATAATTAAAGCAGAGCTAAAATATTTTTTTAAGTTATAGAAAACTCTAAATGTTACAAAACAAAAAATATAACTACAATACTTACATACTATTTTAATTTGTAAATAATAAATAATTATCAGTTATTAAATTTTCAAATCTTACAATCATTCATTCATTTGCAATCGTCTGTTGCCATCTTTAATAGCTAAATGAATAAATATGTAAATAAATAAAATAAATAAATTAATGGCAAATACAGAAATAAAGAAAAATCAAACAAAAAAATTAAGTAATTAAAAAATAGACTAAAATGTATGGAAGGTAACAGATGCAATATTTAAATCTTGATTTATGTCTTCTGTTTCGATTTTAATATATTTATTTTACATACCCGTTTTTGATTTGTAAATATTAGACAGCAGCTGAAATTTTATTTCGTACACAGAAAGAGAAAACACAAATACCGAAGAAAAACACCGAAGGAAAAAGTTTGTTGATTAATATCTAAAGAAAATTATTTTCTTTGCTGTTACATAGCCCCTACCCATCCAATTCCCTAACTATGTATTTTGCGCAACTAGAAATTCTTTACTTTAAAGTGTCAGTTAATTTTTGAAATTTGTAGCTAAAAGACATAAATATATCATGGGTTTTATTATTAAAGAATGTTTTGTGAAAATAGTATCAATTGATAAATGTCAGTTTTAAGGAAAATATTTGTATTGCATCGGAAATTGAGGAAAAAATGTTGAATACTCATCATTGTACAGTGAGGCATTTAAATCTATATTAAAGGATGCCGTTGTGTATTTCAAATATTTGCTGGCCCGACAAAACCGAAGTAATATAAATGCATCGAAATCTTGAACTAAAGTTAATCAAGATGCTCTATCGATAAGAGAAGAAATTATTTAATTTGTTCGGATAGTAATTATTTATCTATATACACAGTTACAATTTCTTTAAAACATTGTCATGTAGATATGGCTTAGATAACTGTTTGTGCAGAAACACTAGAGCGAAATAACACAGAGCACTTAACTCGAGAATTTTTTTTTCAACTCAACTGAATTTTACATCAGCTTATATACAGTTGATGAATCTTCTAGACTTGTCCTTGAGTGGGATCGAACTCACGACCTTTGGGTTCGCAGTTCGGCGCTTTGCCTCATGGCCACGTCGTTCACAGTTGATAAGACTTTCGTTACATTTCCCTTACGTAAGGGTAAAGCAGCGTCCCGCTGTAATCTTGTCTGGCTTCTTGTAACCGGTTGCCTATAACTTTCATGCTCTCTTTCGTTAATCAAGCGTACATTTATAGTATGCCAATTTTTCTAAAAATGGCTTTTCATCGTCTCTAATACCCTATGTGTTATAATTAAAAAAGTGGATTTTTTTTAAAAGTTATATCTCCATGCATTTATGTGGTAGCCTCAGACAAATTTATACAAATAATGAAACAAATACCTATAATCACATGCTACAGCCAAAACACATTTAAAGCGTTACTATTTACAGTTTGATCCAAAACATATCCATTTTTTATATTTTTTTACTGGTCATGTTTTCCTCTTCAGGACACAAATTTTGCTGAAATATATGAAATATAGCATGTTCTTTACACTACCAAAGTTTCAAGATGATTCCTAAAAATCTTTTCTAGATATTTGACAAAAGGTTCAAATTCGAAAGTGTCCAAATACTTATTGGAGAATAGTGTAGATTAAATTGAATAGCTAACAATTCAACATAAAATTAAAACCGTTAGAAGAAACAATTAATTCGAAAATGCGAGTTAGAAAAGTTCTAACACTTCAATCAAAACGTATGTTAAGAGTAATTTTATTTTCTTACACTTTTTATTACAAAAGGTGTTTTAAAAATAAAAGACATTTAACTTGAATGAACACATAAAAAACGAAATAAGCGAAAGTTCATAGGAGCTGAAAAGGATCTGGAACTTTTATCGCTTACTGCTTTCAAAGATACTGTAAGAAATCAAAGACGTATAAATTGATTCAACAGAAAAGCTAACAGCTTATCCGTCCATTCCTTTTTAAGCTGACAAGGAAACGGACAAGGAGTGACAGTGAAGCTTGAATTTCAACAGGAGAAATTCATCTGCATTTAAACTGAAACCAACATTTGAAGATAAAAGCTTTCAAAAGAAGTAGTGTAATGCGTAAGAGTGTATCAGCATATAACGCGATTATTTAAATTCTTAGATTTAGTTACGCAGTTTTCAATATATGTGTTACATCGCTTTTCCGTTGTTTCTGCATATTTCTTTTCCTTTTCACTTTAAACATTATATAATTCTAAATAAAGGTGTTGGAAACATTTTTCATATATTTTTAAAAGTATTTTATTTGAGATAATTTTGGTGAGAGTACATTATTTATTTTTTTATTGGTATAAAATATCATTTTAGACACTTCTGTTATGTATCAAATAAAACTTTAATTTATAGTACTATTATTTCTCATAAAGCAATCAAAAAGTATTCTAAGTATTGTTCATGCATTTTGTATATTTATGCAATTTAAGTTCTATGTATGAACATTGTTGCATGCATCAGTGTTAAATTATACATGTGTGGTGTATTTTGTATGCATTGTAAGATAAATGTGAGTATGATTATTGTTAAAAAAATAAGTTGTTGAATGTATTTATATTGTTTCATGTGCCTATTTTAAATTAGCTGTGTTGGATGCAGTTTGTAAATATTTTTAAATAGATGTGAATATAAATTATAATTTACTACCTGAATTCTGGACTAATGTGCTGAACATCAGATTAACTGGAGTTTAAATATCTATGTTACTTTAGCTAGTCTAATGTAAAAAAAAAAAAAAAAAAAAAAAAAAAAAAAACTGATAAAAAAGGCATTCTATGAACACGTTCACGCCGACGTTACCCACCGGTGGGTCACAGTATCCGAGAACTAGCAATAATCTCTATCCAAAAAAAGTATACTGCTTTGTTAATGTTGTTGCTTTTGCCGTTAATACTGCTTTGTTAAATAAATCCTCGTCAAGTAATGTTCTTAGTTAGTCTAAGAACAAGATTCGACAAGGATTTATTGAACAAAACTGTTTTAAGTGTACTTTTTTATATCGGGATTATTCGTTAGTGCTCGGATACTTTTAAGAAGACTATGTAAACCAAAAACGCCGGCGTGAACTTGTTAAAAAGTGTTATTTTAAAAGTATTTTTTGAAAAGGAGAGACTAAAGAATTGAGTACATACGGACAGTTCTTTGACATAGTTTGAGTTATATTCTAAAACGCCTAGAATATATAGTGTAGCAAATGTTCAACAACACCGTGTTCTAAAGATTAAGCTTCTCACCAGACGTCAGTGTGATCAAGATTCTTACTGGAAAAATTGAAAATAATATATTCGTATTTACTAGTTACTTATGTGCCTAGATTATGTGATTGAGCAGAAGTAACTGGGAAGAGCCCATTGAACTTTTAATGTAAAATTTAGGATCTTCGTAAGAATTTCGACTACGGTACTGTTTGCGGAGGCTTAATTTTCCGAGAAGTAATTTAAGCATTACGGTTAACCCTTTGTTGCATCGTGTCCACTGTAGTGGACAAAAGTTTAATTTTTTTTTCCTTTCATACAAATGGTGTTAATGATTTAGTTTCAATTATTTTTCTTTCTGTATTATTTAAGCTTTCAACTATTACTCATAGATGGCAGCATAATATAAAATTACAGATTGCATTGTTAGTTTGAAAATGGCGTCAAGCTCTACTTCCAAGTTAGTACGATTTCTCATTGTAAGCATTGTATATAAGAGCTAAACCTTTTTTATTTTGACATTATACTTTCAGAAATAGTAATTTTAGGCATTTTAGAATATATTTGAATAGAACACTTACTTTTAGATGAAATTTTTCATGAAAATTGATGTGTTTTTCTTTTTGTCAACTACAATGGACGTTATAAACATAGGCTAATGAGGACAATTTTCGTTTTTCCATTGTAGAGGTACAAAAGGGTATTATTCATTTTATAGATGTTACCGTGATAAATTCTTGGCTTTTTTACAAAGCTGTCATACCACAATGTTATATGCAACTAGGAGTTTTCAAGATGTCCATTGCCAGAGGACTAATACAAGCAGTATCAAGAGTAATTGATGAACAAGATACAGAATACTTACGTAAACAAGGGCCAATCTCAGTGGAAAAAACTACAAAAAAATGTCAGTCAAAGCAAACGCTGTCCTCATGGACGTCCGCTACGATGGAGTGGAGCATTTTGCTAGACAAACATCAAATACTGCTCAAAGATGTAAGATAAAATTACGCTCAAGAAAATCTACATATTCATGAATAAAATACAAAGTTTACTTGTGTATCGATGAAAAAAGTGGCTGCTTTTGTTATTTTCATTACCAAAATTGTTAAAACGTCTACTATATATCCAGTTTCTATATGCATAGTGTCCACTACAGTGGACAAACTGTAACTTTTAAAATAAATAAAATTTTGATGAAACAAACCTTTTCCCTGATTTCTTGGGCAATTTTAAATAGGAAAAACACAATAATTTCCTTTAAAGTTTTGCAGGTGATTAGTATGCAACAAAGGGTTATAAGTGATTGCACATTGTATATTCAAGGCGCTGTAACTATGTCGCAATGTGTAATTTTAGACTTGTGTTGATTAACGTCTCGTAAGAGCTGCTTAGTGGGCTATTGGTACTGTCTGGAATTCACCCTAATGGTGGTCTGGAATCGTGCAGTCGATGTTTTAATCCTCTGTGGAGGAAATGACTTTCTTATTCGATAACTTCCAAAAGTATTAATTATACTATTGTCTGCAAAATTATTCAAGCGCTAACAATAATTCTTATATTAAAAAAGTACACTTAATACTGTTTATTAAAGAAATCCTTGTCGAATTATGTTCTTAGACTGACTTTATTTAGCAAAGCAGTATTAAGTGTATCTTTTTTATACAGGAATTATTGATAGCGCTCGAATAATTTTGCTGCCGAATGTATATCGAACAGAGAAAATAATATAACCCCGAGGGATTTTGTATGCATCAGTAAACATTAATTTTAGAGTCTCAATGGTTCGGAATCGAACACACGAAATTCCAAATAGAAACTCGATTCTCTGCCAACGGGCCTGTCATATAACTATGGGACATTTTTTATAATGATATACAATATTCTGTATCGTCATAGTGATTAAAAGTAATGATAGGTTATACGTGAAAAACTATATTGTTGATAACATCATACGAGTTAGCTTAAAAAAAAAAAAAAACTTTTTAAACCATTATCATTTTAATTTAATCATATCATTTTAATTTAATCAACTCATTTTAAGAGGGAAACAAACTATAATTGACATCTAATATGGTTGTTAACGCCTTCATCTCCTTGAAGAAAACTGGCAACCCGCATATTTACATTTCAATACCGTTGTTTCAACAAAATCGAATATTATTATCTTGTCTATAAGTCTAAAGTGAAATCGGCCTTCATAAAATAATTTGTTCATTTTAAAATAAATTAAAAAAAAAAAAATATTTTTTGGGGTTTACAGGCAATTTCTTTAAAATTAAAATGCCTTTTTAAAGATGGTTTTTGACAATACTCTATGTCGATAATTAGATTAAATGAAAATGAATTTTAAATTTTTCATTTAAGTTGAATTAAATAATTAACAAATGATTATTAAATACAAAAAAGTAGTTTTCTGTAAATACAATAAATACAAAATAACTAAAGGCTTTCCTTTAATAAAATATTTTATAGTTGAAAATATTTTCTTTTGATTAAATTGCGATTTGGAGTTATTAAGTAATAAACATGGTTGAAAGCCAATTATAAACGACTTATAGAAAACATTATCAAAATTTAATATAGTATTGTCTTTAATTGCTGAGTTTCGAAATAAAATATTTCTAAAATATTGACAAGAAAATGTACTTTCTTTTATGTAGAAAGCCGATCGTAATTGAAAATACAACTTCTAAAAGATGAATAAACTTTAGTTAACGAATATTAAAGAAACAATCCAATAAAACTCTTTCTTGTACGGCAGAAGTCAAATCAACAACATTTAATATACCGCAGAGCAATATTATCGCTTATTCAGAAAAAATTATTAATAGCTTGTGCAACAGTTTCTTGGGAATAATCACTTATCTCGAAGGTCGGACTCACAAACATATAATTCCAGAATGTGACTTCTTCTTTTATAGATGGTTCAGCACAAGAAACTTTTGGAAACTTCGTTCCTTATCACCGTAGTGATTCCAGATTAAAACAAATTTAGAATATCACTTTTAAGCTAATTTAATCGTTAAATGATCAAATTCATCACCAAATTACCGTGATAGTGGCCGAGGCAGACACCGTAGAAGTCAATCGACTGCCTTTGTTTCCATTGTAACTCAATATCTATTGTCTCTGTAACAAGATATCTAATGAAGAAAATGGGCTTAATCCTTTGTAACATTATGTTAATTTTCTGAAACTATTCCAAGTCACTTTCATCCTCTGAAATATATACCAAGAAATACATACATATATATATATATATATATATATTGAAAACCTTTTTAAACATTGAATAGATGAAACCAAGAAAAATTGAAAAAGATGAAACCAGAAAAAATACAAAAAAAGATTATGAATATCAAGCAACCTTAAATTGAAATATGCAAATTCATTACGTTTTCAAGGTATAGAATGAATATTGCATGTAAAATAGGTGTTATTTCTGTCTTGTTGTATGCAAATTGTTGAACATTTACAACAAGCTATAACACACCCCCACCCCCCCAAAAAAAGAAAGAAAAAGTTTAAACTGAAATAATAATATGTGAAAAACCAAATGAGAATCAAACTTATTTAAATTCAAGCAGCAATTTCAAAATTATTAAATGAAATAATAATAGTTAATATATATATATATAAATAAATATATATATATTAATTTTTTCTAAAATTTCCTTTATTGAACAGGGAAGAATACAAGATTCAATTTAGGATAGAAACATAGTTCAGAAAATGTATCAAATGTAACTATTCAATTTTGTAATATAGCTATAAAATAAACGAATTGAAGTATCATATATTAAACAGAATGCAATAACATTTGTTAAATACAATTATTTCATCTCGAACATTTTTTATATTAAGACACACAAATAAACTTAATGGAATTCGAATAATACGTGTAATATATCGTCAAACTATCTTATCGTAATTAGGCAGCATAAGAATTAAAGCAATCTGGTGTGGCACTCACATGACTTTCTCTTACCCCGAAATTTAATACTATCAATACAGATTGGAGATTAAGGATAAGGTAACGAGTACTCTTGTATACACCTACATTAAAAACAATGTTAGCCTTCGAATTAGCTTTATTTGACGAAATATTCTGTGTGAGATGAGAGGGGGGTGGTACCTCCCCGCTCAACTCTTCCTTTGTTTATTGTACATGCATGTATAAAGAATTCAAAAATGTTATTAAATTAAAAATTTCCTTTAAAATTATTGAGACAACTTTTACTCGAACTATTCCTTAAAACATATCAATCTTGATCAATTTTTTCAGGTAACAAATTTAAATTTACTTCAAAATACAACATTTGAATTGCCTGAAATTATTTATTTTCATGTTACTCTGATATGAAAGAAAGTGACAAAGGTCGAACGTTAAAAGCTTGACTTCGGTATTAAGGAAATCTCAAAACGTGTAAATATACAACAAAGAAGAGATGAATATTTAGCCTAAAAAATACTAATATATATTTTACTAATGTATAGATACTTTAATGTACATTTTAATGCTTAAGCTCGAAAGCCGTTAATTTGTAGATTACCTACCTAACCTCCAGATTAACTAAGATGATTCGTTAAAGTACGGAATAAAGAGTTTTCCACATTAACTAGGTAATCTGCACATTAGCATGCTTCCGAATCGTTAAAGTTCAAAAGTTTGTTTCTCTTACTTTTTTCCCTATTCCTTCCCCCACTCCCTCCACTTTTAGTTTGGTTTCGCCAGCGTCTAGTCGTCGCCGGTTGCTTTTATTTCTCATAATATGCATCAACTGCCAATGCGTAGTCCAGCTAATTCTGTTTTAAAATTTGTTTCTGCCTGTTAGTGCATGAATTTCTGTTAGGACTTTTTTTTTAATCAGAAAATTTAGCTCCAAGTATGTAAACAAGCACTAAACTGGTGAGTAAAAGGAAGAAAAGCTTCTTCGCAAAATATTTTAGCAAATATTCAAAATATAATAGTGTTTTAATGACAAAACGAAAGTATGATTCCGTAATTCAAGATGTAAAGCGGATAATAAGGTTTCCAACAAGAAAAGAACATCTCGAAATTATCAGATAATTCAAAGGTATGATGTGTTGACTGTGCAAGTCTGTGACAAACTCATTTAACCGTTGTCAGATGAGCGAGAAAGTGTGAAAAGATTTGTCCACCCCGAAAAATTGTTTGACATATTGTATTCCACTCATTTGTCAACTGGCCATGGTGGATGAAACAAAAATGATCAAACAATTAAATACGCTTTATAAAAACATAATTCCAGCCCAAATAAAAATGTTCTTGGATTTATACAAACCTTGTCAACAAAAACAAAAAAGTGAGAAAAAAGGGATTGTTATAAAGCCGATTACTTCATCGCATTTCAATAGCAGATGCCATGTGGATCTCATTGATTATCAAACTCAACCAGACGAAAATATTAAGTTTCTTCGCGTATACCAAAATCACTTAACAAAATTTGTTGTATTGAAGCTGCTTACATCAAAACGGGCGGATGAAGTAGAGAATAATTTGCTTGATATTTTTTTCCTTTTTGGCGTTCCAAGTATTTTGCATTCAGATAAAGGGCGTGAATTTTATAATAAAATCTTAGAGTGTGTAACTCAGTTGTGGCCAAAAATAAAAATGGTTAATGGCAAACCTAGACACAGCCAAAGTCAAGTAAGTGTCGAACGAGCAAATCAGGACATTGAAAACATGCTCACTATTCGAATGGCTAACAACCAAATTAAGAAGTGGAGTGAGGGCTTACGATTTGTATAATTCATGAAGAATCGTGCCTATCATTCTGAATTTTCCATGAAATTTGATATATGGAATGTAAATCTGAAACGCTTTAGTAAATTTATAAAATGAATTTAATAAAATTGCAGTTAAAATTGCTGGAAACAATAATCGCATGTACATATTTTTTATTAAAACCAATATTATAGCTTTCTATAATGTAGACATGTGATTATTGTTTACAGTAATTTTAACTGCAATTTCCTTAAATTCATTTTATAAATTCACCGAAGCGTTTCAGATTTACATTCTATATATATAATCTCATCTGCGTAATTTGAGTAATTTTTGTACTTTTGGTTGTCCCGCAAAATTAGAATTGTCTTCTTCTATTATGCCACAAAGTGTATTACATTCGACAAATACTGAAGAAGACCTTAAAAATTAGAAGATTTACAAGAGACTGTGATTATGGGATCACAGTCAAATCTTACTCAAGAGGACATTCTGTTGTTTCTGGCTTCTGCAGAATCACCTACAGAAATACAATAATTTATCGATAGTAATCTTAAACTGCCTCCTACACCGTTGATTGAGGATACAGGGTGAAGAATATTCAGTTTTCTTCCACCTCCAAGGAATAACTGTGCATGTTGACGAAGTCATTACTGAGTTATCCTCAGCTTCAACAGAATCGCCATCACAGTTTAATACAGAGCCTGAAAGGAGGACTTTTCAAGATATTGTGTGTACTGTTTGTTCAAAAGCAGTATCAGGTGCTCACAAGTGTAAACCGTGTGATATGTTTGTTCAAGTAATTTGTGATGAAATAGACCCTAACGAGGAAGGGTATGCTAAGAATGTATTGTGCAACATCTGTAAAAAGAATATAAATCAGAAAATTCAGCATGATGAAGCCAAGAAAGGTTTAGTAAAGCCAGCAAAGATATGTTAGCTGTTTCTAATGTAAAGCCTCCAAATGTAGATGAAGGTGTCATTGTGAGAATTAAAATACCCGACGTGACAGAGCAAAAACTGATGCTTGCTCAATTTTAACTGTGGCTTTTAATAAAACA
This sequence comes from Salticus scenicus, assembly GCA_963930645.1. Classification (NCBI taxonomy): domain Eukaryota; kingdom Metazoa; phylum Arthropoda; class Arachnida; order Araneae; family Salticidae; genus Salticus; species Salticus scenicus. The sequence goes on from OZ005649.1 coordinate 301,891,124, forward strand.
GAGGATGGGTTTTATAAACGTGGTACTAAAACAGGTATTTTAAAAATATTGTATGCTATATATGAATTAGAGAGATTTTTAACGAAAGAAGATGTCCCTGCTGTGGAAATATTTTTACGTCAAACATCAATAAAGCAGTCCCTTCGTAGCGGTCAGGTTTTCAAAAATTGCAGAATTGACTGCAAATCTGAATGTAACAGAAATAGTTGGGCTTGTCACAAAAACCAATTGCTATGCCATTCAAAGTGTCACCATTCTTTAGATTGCACTAATAAATAAACACAATTTTATAATATATTTCACAAATTCATTTCCTTAATTGTAATAATATGCTAAACCGTTTGATTCTTTGTATTATAATTTTTCAATTTATTGATGATTGATTTTATCAACTAGTTTGTTGTTTGCTTGACTGCCTTAACGTGACTCTTTAGTAATCGAAAGATAAATAAATAACATTATGACAATTTCTTTAATTGCAATAATATTTTAAACTGTTTGATTCTTTAAATTGTAGTTTTTCAATTGATTTATGATTGATTTTGTCAACTAATGTGTTGATTGTTCGGTCGTTTTAACTTGATTCTTTAGATATCAAAAAATAACTAAACAATATTTAATTTAAGCATACAGAAACGTTGCTGTTGTTTCACCAAAGAGCTTATTTTTACTTTAACGAGTGCCTAGTAGGTAATGTTCAGATTAACGAGTCTAGTACGTAATGTGCTGATTATCTAGGAAATTCGCAGATTACCTAGGTAATTTGATAAATAAAACAATTTTCTGCACTTTAACGGATCATCTCAGTTAATGTGCAGATTATCTGATTTCTGCACTTTAGCGGTAACATATGGGTATGAGAAATTAATTTCAATTCCTAAGCGGTTTTCCTGGACATGGTAAAATATTATAGTAAACGAGCTTCACTAATTACATTCAATAAAAGATAATGTTTTCGCTTAATTATTGGCAGCCATGCGTATAATCTAAAAATTATGTAAAATAATCCTATATTGATAACACAAGGCACAACCTGAAATACACTTCTATGAATTTTCATGTATTGTCCCACTATATGTTAGTTTTTGAGTGGCCCTGTAAACGAGCGGTGAATGATTTTCATACCATACTGTACTAAAAAATGCATATTCATTACATTTGATTTAGTGTAGCCTATAGATGTTAAACTCTACTTCCCTGCAATTTCCCATGGAGCATAAACCCATCGAGCTAATGTATTTGAAATCTCTTGGATGTTTCTGTACACGAAATCTTTGCTGATTTTAAAGAAAAATTTAGTTTACCATCCTTATATGATACAGATTTAGGATACCGAGTTTGAACTTCCTGCTGTTTTTCGTTCTAGAGATATGCTGATAACATACAGATAGACAAACACACAGACACACGCACACATACACACACAGACCGACCTCTAAAAACATGTTTTTGGGATTTAGAGATTTTAAAACATGTAAATATAACAAAACAATTTCGAAATTTTGACCCAAAACAGTGCTTTCTTTACTATATATTATACGGGTTAGAGAAAATAAAAAACATAAAAGTAAATTGCACGGAGTTTTTAAAATTAGAATTCTAAATAAATCTTAGGCAAAAAGCTATTTGATTTTTTAATAATAATAATAATTAATATTGTAACAAAAATCTCAACTTTCTTCCGTGTAGAAAGTAGTTCTCAAGAAAGAAGAAGCAGATTCTAGCATTTCATTTAACAAATAATCTCGAAACAGACCAATAAAACTATCACTTGTATCACAAAAACAAGTAAACACCGTTAAATAATCTGAAAAACAAGGACTATCACTGATTCAGGAGCAATTTTCTACCGCTTATAGCACAGTGTCTTGCATACAGCTGTTTAACACAAGCATGTACATACAACAGAACCCCCTGAATCAAAGCATTTTTTTTTCATAGATTCGAAGAAGATATGGCAAAATTTCGAATAAGTTCTGAGTCAGAAAACAATGCATTAATCTAGAAAACATCAGAAAATTGGCTCCTATTGAAAATAGAGCTTCTAAACTTTGTTTCACGTAAAACCTGGTTGCCATATCGCCAAGTTCGTCGAAAAGACTAACATTTCTAGATATCATTATAACAGACTTGTAAAACAAAACTTGTAAACTTTTTCTGGTCTGTAAAACAACCTTACTCATAAGAGCAGTTCAGTATCTGAAAAAGGGTTTTAATAAATAGCTAAAATATTTGATTTTTCATTGAGTTTAGTAGTTAAAATTTAGAAAATAAAATAAATGTTACTTGAGATTATTCTTGATGTTAGTATAATCATTTTATTAACTTCTATAAAAAATCTATTCTTGCGCGAAATTTTACTAGTCAACACCAACGATTTTGTATATCCTTTATTCGATGCTATTGTTCAAATCTTGCAAGTAGATACATGCAATTTAAACAATATATTGCATGAGTATAATATAATGTTTAAATATTTTTTTATTATATACAGATAAAATTGCAAAATCCTCGAAATACATAGGAGCAAATAATGGTAAATTTATAGGGAAAAAAAAGCTATAGCAATTCTTTTTTCAATGGCTTTTTCTTAAATTAATATAATAAGAAATTTTTAATCTATAATTCTATAAAAATGTCATTCGATTACATTTAAATTATTTCAAATACTTCTAATACAGAATATTCCGTATTAGAAGTTATAAGCTTTCTTACATAGACATATATATGGAATTTATTTTTCAGTTGTGGTTTAAAATAAACAAAAATTAAAACGAAAAAGAAATATATATCGTTTTTTTCTGGCATTTATTCTTCCATCACTTTCAATAAATATTGCATTTTAAAGAGTGGAATATGCGTGACGAGAATATATATCTGTAGTACTGGTAAAACCTCGGAATAAAAGTAAAATAAATTTTCTCCTCGCCAGAATTCAAATCTCTGGATTTAATCTTCCTTCGTGAATTTTCTTGTAATACACATAAAATATTTTACAAAGACATATATTTTGTCGTTTGTAAAGCAGAAGTCATTGTTGTGTTCTATTGTGCAGAAATATAATAGGTACATTTTTTTTTTTTTTTTTTTTTACGTGTAGAAAATTTCTCAGAGAAAATTTAGGTGGATATTTTTTTGAACTATAAAACAACAAATATGTATAAATATTTTAAATAGATTCCGACATCTAACAAGATTTGTTATTTCTCTTTAGGTGAGATTCTTTTTTACACGAAAAAACTAACTACATGCAATAACTTGAAAATATTTTATGTAATTTTAAAGGTTTTTTTTTTTTTTTTTTTTTTTTTAAATAGATATGAAAGAAATAGTGGCGATAGTTAGAGAAAAGTCACCCGGGAAATAAAACACTCGATAAACATTTTAATTGAAAAACTATTAGCGATACATAAAACACCCCGTTCCTAAAATTAGGTTCCCTTCACATATATAGAAAACCACTGTCTGACTTTTATGCAGTGTTGGTTATATGTTCAACCGTAGTCTCCTAAACTAGATGCCTGTCGCGTGGCTCAGAAATTTGGCAACAGTTCGAGCGGTAGACAGCGCCACCTGGTACACATTGCGCTACTTTTTTTATTCAACAGCCACCAAAAATTTTTAAAAGTGGGATTTGATATACATAAAAAGCGAACAGAATCGAAGAAACGTCGATTATATATGTCATATGTCATTTCTTAAAATTATTAGTGACAGTTGAATAAAAAAAATCGCGCATTCTGTACCAGGAGGCGCTGTCTACCGCTTGAACTGTTGCGAGGTTTTCGAGCCACTCGACAGGCATCTAGTTTAGGAGGCTATGGTTCAACTCTATCACATTAATTATCTGTATTTTTACATTTTTGTATCCCACATGTTTAATACGTTGAAAAATATTTCTTTTTGATTTACTTAGCAAGCGCTGTCTCCGATAAATATTTAGATGTGTTATTCCATAAATGTTTTGTTAACATTATCTGATACACATATATGTATCATATATACATCTGAAAGGTGGTAAAAGCATAAAGTGATGTTCACAGATATTTATGAAGTATGTATACATTTGAGTATAGAAGGAATTTCAGAAAAGGCTCCCCAACTATGAAATCATATAATTTTAAAATAGTGGTAGACAGAGAGATAAAACGGTATGTTATATATGCCTGCCTGGAATTTTAAATTTACAGGTTTGTAAAATTATATAGAATATTAGACAATAGAAGGCGCTATAAACTCAGTGATATTTAATTGATTCTGTACAGAACTCGACCTCAACCCATGCGACTTCTTTTCTTGTGCTATTTGAAAGACACTATTTACAGTAAAACCCTACCCCAAATTTTGAAACAGCTTAAATAGTTCTTCTGTGAAGCATGCGTATCTATTTTTGTATAAACATTTACAAATGAGTGTTTTTACTGCCCCTCACGGTGGACATATCAAATCTATTTTAGCGTAAATTGATTCATTTTATGAAAAACTTTTTATCTACCACTTAAAGGATATCAGACTGAGAAAAAAAGCGCCATCTGTGGGAGAATTTTATAACTGATAAAAATTACAATGTTAAGAACGCCGAAGAGGAAAATATACATATATATTCTCTTCGGCGTTCCTAACGTTGTAATTTTTATTGGTTTTAGTAATCCAGTGCCAAGTCTCCTTTTAATAATATTATAATTGTATTTCAAAAAGCCGTATTTAAAGTCTACATATAAAACACAACTGGTTTTATTACTTTCTTCTATATTCAACAGAAGAAAGTATTGGATTCGTAAAAATTTTCGTTTTTCTGTATATCTCCACGTTTTGAGAGGTCCAGAACACGATTTGACCATTTTTAGAAAATGTCTGTTGTTTGTCTCGCTGTGTGTGTGAGAGACAAAATGATTATATCTGAGGAACTAAGAATCACGTATAATTTTACACGTAGATACATCTTGACCTACATTAGTGCCTATCAATTTTTGGTCTCAACTGCTCAACAGGTGGCGCTGCTATGCAACGATTTTCACAATTAAAGGGAAGGCTATATCTCAGGAACTACTGCACAAAAATGAATATAAATTCATTTTTTGAGGCAACTTGATATAAGTCTGTGCTTATCATTTTTTGGTGTCAATCGCTCAATAGGTGGTGCTGCTATGCGCGATTTCGACAATTTAAGAAAAGGCTATACCTCAGAAACTATTGCATAAAGATGCATATAGATTTATATGTAGATGTATCTTGACATATATTAGTGCTTGTCAATTTTTGGTGTTAATTGCTCAACAGGTGGCGTTGCTATGCAGCGATTTTCACAATTTAATGGAGGGCTATATCACAGGAATTACTGTGCAAAATTGCATAAAAATTTATAAATGAATGTACCTTGACATAAGTTAGTTATCCGTTTTTGGTACTAATTGCTCAACAGGTGATATTGCTATACAGTGATATCCTCAGTTTAAGAGAAGATTGTATCTCAGGTTTTAATGCGTGTGATCAAACAACACTTGATATGTGAGAAAGCTATTATGAGATATTATGCTGATTCAATTTGGATGTATATATACCAATAAGTTGCTCTGCCTACAATTTTTCTCGAGAATGGGAATGCTGTATTTAAACTTTTATGGCATTTAACTATACGAAACTTGATACATGAGATGACCATTATAATAGCGAGTTTTTTAAGACGTTAATTAAACTGTCATTCTTTGTCTATCTAGTGTTAGTTTTCTTAAGATGATAATCATCTGCTTTTATGATGGTAGATAATTTCAAAAAATAATAGTTTTTGTAAATTATTAGAAGGGAATGAATTAGAACAAAATCGAAGAAAGTCTTGTGGTGGCTACAACATACTAGTCATTCTGTATGCCTTTATTTGAAATTTATGTCCATTTAAAGTTAGGAATTCCTTTCTGAAATACCCTGTATATGAACTAAGTGTGACTAAAGTGTAGCTAAAATCACATAGCAGTGAAAAAATTACCAAGCGCATTTTTCAATATTTATAGCACTAAACAGAAATATTAGTATTACATGTCAGTTTTTGGAATGCATGAACTAATTTTACGGTATTAAAGTTTTGATATTTTAAAACGAATTATAAAAATTACTTTAGATAATGAGCAATTCTGATAACAAATTGCTTTAATGCAAAGTTGCTGAAGGCTACAGGTGATGTGTAATTCGTAACTACATTATTTCTATATTATAGAAGAATTATATAACTTAAATAATTTTTAGAATTATATAAATAGAGTTATTCTTGTTTAATAGAAATTGTCTAAAATTTGTTGATAAAGATAAGATTTTAGAAACGAAATTTCTTTCTTTGGTTTTATCTTGTGAAAAGCTTAAAAATGTTTGGGTCATCTAAGAATCCCATTTATTTGTCTCTGTGCACGTCTTTTGGAATAAAGCTCAGATATTCCTTAATAGAACCCGAGAGGGCAATAAAAGGTACAGATTTATCCCATGCGCTTACGTAAAAGCAGAGAAAGGCAAGATGCATCTCTTGGTATCACTGTCAATTTAAATTTGCGATTTTTATCGCACAGCATCATAAAACAGCAATAGATAAGAATTACGTAGATATATCAAACACTGAATTTCTTAGCGAAAAAAAATGTATTGTGTTATATCAAAATTCTTATTTAAAAATTATTTTCAATCTTAAAGCATTCTTTTCTATATTTTTCTTTATTTGACACGTGACAACATTGGTGGTAAGTGTTGTGAATAATATGAATTCCTGACATTATAATTAAATACTAATCAAATAATTAACTATTTCACCAATTACTTTTTATTATATTCAATAACTAATATAATATGAAACATATATAATATTTTTTTTATTATTTATTGCATTACTTTTATAATGTAATAGGTATACTTATGGTTCATGCATATTATTTATTTATATTTGTATAAAAATTGAGTCTAGTATTCTAGAGTCAATAGCGATATACTATGACAAATGTGTGATTTTTATTAAGAATGACAAACGTGTTTTTTACGCAAAATTTTATCAATTTTATAAATTCGAAAAAAAGAAAATAGAAAAAAAAGTCTAATAATAGCAGTTAAAAAAAAACAGATTGTTATTATTATTATTTTTTTAATAATGTTATTCGGTTGTTAATAAACAATTCTTCTTTTATTTAGTTACATTAATATTGTATACAGTAAGTGTGAAATTAAGTATTTTATAATCTTCCTAATAATAAATAAAATATTTCTTTATCTCCTGCAATCATCTGCAGCATCTCTGCTATTATTCGACTTGCAGCCTAGTAAAAATATGAAGCATAAAAGTGAAAGTAAAAGTTAACGTATGTAAAATTGTCATAAAAAAATTTAAAACAGTGAGTCTGAATTAGTCAGCATCCATATCACTCTGGTAGCACAGAAGAAAATAAACTCAAACCGTGACTCCATTTCAATATAAATGTTGTTGTATGTAGCCATGTTCAGTAACTAACAGAAAGGAAACAAATTCCACAGACCAAGGCAAAGAGTTGGGAATTTTATTAGTTTTATAAAAAAGAATGTTCACCATTATCCACAGCTGTATCATTTTGTGTTAATCTTTCATTTTGTTGTAAATTTTTCTTTTAATATTACGCACAAGCTGAATTGAATAAGGCTAGGCCCTAAACGATTCAGCCTTAACCAGCTTATCTGCCTGATCATTTCCAAAAATGTCATCCACTGTAGGGTTCGAAATCCACTGTAGGGCAATGCTTTCTCTGGAGTTCTAAAAGTTTTATTCTATGGTGATGAACCTGTGTGCTTTCATCAGACTTTGAATTGATAATCGACAAAATAGCAGTTTCAGAATCGACAAGAAACACAATATTGTGATCAAGACTGTTTTTTAATTTATCAGTTGCAAATGGTTTAGCCGCTATCAGACCATCGAAATTGCCATAATATTTCCAAACAAGATAGTCATGGTCTCTCTTTTCAGTCCGGAGGCACAAGATCTGCACAGACTGCATTGGCCAGACTGCGTAGTGGCCACTTCAAAATTTTGAAATTTGTCGATAAAGTAAAGACTTATTCTTCTTGCCCTTGTTCCTGTCCTGTTTCTCCTGCTCATGTCATTGACTGTATTGGTGCCTCTGCGAGGCAGTTGTGGAGTGAGGAGGGTAATGGACTTGTGGTTTTGTTAAAGCGACGTGGTATCATGGACCTGGTGTAGGATTTCTGGTCCAGAAGGGACATGAAATAACAACAACAACAACAGATAGCTAATACTGAAAGTACTTAAATAGGTTCCAGCAATAACATGTTCTATCGTGTTTTCTGCTGAACTATCTGTGGATCCATGGAGCTTATTTTAGGAAGGTACCTGCTATGTATAACTAGTACCCAGTGAAGCCATTTTGAACTCACTATTTATAGAAAGCTGTTTGTTCACATTCTAAACAAGATCCATGAGGCCTTCTAACATTGTAGGAATATCGAAGACATCCTAAACATCGTGGACTGTGAAAGGAAAAATGCATGGGTTTTTAATCTCTTGCGTATCGACCTATAATAATCTAGAAGGTGATTTTTTCTTCTTGAGAGTTTTTTCAAAAAGGTTTATAGGACTTCTATGTCACCTTTCACTTAAAGATTCTAATTCAGTCTGGAGTCCCATAGCAACAATAGGAATTGACTGAGCGCCACCAGTGCTGGAAAGTAATGGCAGCTTTAAGTTACATAATTTTTTTTTTTAATATCTTTTGTATTAATTTTTACCTTTTCTATCAAAATAAATAAATAAAAATTTTAATTTAAAAACTTTCAAAATGAAATAAATTAAAACTACTTAAAAATTTCTTAAATTTAAAATTTTTAGTATCAAAATAATGAAAATACCCTAATTTGTAAATTGGAATATAATAATAAAATTTTACATTATTGTACACCTAGTTAATAATCTGGTGTGTCACTCACACGACTGTCTCTTACCCTAAAATTTAATACTATAAATACAAGTTGGAAATTAAGAGGTAACATCCTTAGTAGCACATAACGTTGTTATAACTAATTTTTCACTAATCAGACTTATTTGCAACTGTATAACAAAGTTATATACTGCCTGGGATAACGAGTACTGTTATGTAAACCTATGTTAAAATAATTCAAATTAGGCTTCGGAAGAGTTTTATATGATAATTAGTTCTGTATGAGAGGGGCTGCCGCCACCTCAACCCCCTGTTTCATTACTGCACCTACATTTACATAGAATTTAAATTTGTTATTAAAATTAACAGTTCACTTCAAATTATTCAGACAACTTTCACATGCAACATTCCTTGGAACTTATCAGTCTTGATCAAACTTTTCCAGCAAGAAATTTATATTAATTTGAAAATTCAATTTTTGGATCTCCTGAAATTATTCGTTTTTAAGGTACTCTAAGAGACACAGACATTAATCAAACTTTAAAAAACATGACTTTGGTAATCAGGAAACCTCAAAACGTGTAAATACACAAACAAGCGATGAATATTTAGCTTAAAAACATACATTATTTACCATACACTGATGGAAAAAAAAAATCCCAACACCAAGAAAAAATTATTGTACAGTAATAAAATTTCAGCAATACATTTGTCTAGGTAACATATTTAATTGATTAAAGTTTCAAGATCACAGGTAGAGCCATTGGCGAGAAGAGCCATTTCAAATGTGAAATGTTGGTACATTAGTAATCGGTGTGACCGCCAGAATTTTGAATGCAAGCATGCAAACGTGCATGCATTGTGTCGTACAGGTGTCGGATATCAGTTTGTGGGATGGAGTTCCATGCTTGTTGCACTTGGGCGGTCAATGCAGGGACGGTTAATGCTGGTTGTGGATGACGCTGGAGTTGTCGTCCAATGATGTCCCATACGTGCTCGATTGGAGAAAGATCTGGTGATCTAACAGGCCAAGGCAACATGTCGACACTCTGTAGAGCATGTTGGGTTACAACAGCGGCATGAGGGTGAGCGTTATCCTGTTGGAAAACACCCCCTTGAATGCTGTTCATGAATGGCAGCACAACAGGTTGTATCACTAGGCTGATGTAAAATTTTGCAGTCAGGGTGCGTGGGATAACCACGTGAGTGCTCCTGCTGTCATACGAAATTGCTCCCCAAACCATAACTCCAGGAGTAGGCCCTGTGTGTCTAGGCCGCAGACAGGTCGCTAGCAGGCGTTCACCTGGCCTCCTTCTAACCAACACACGGTATCACTGCGACCAAGGCAGAACCGGCTTTCATCAGAAAACACAACAGATCTCCACTCCGTCCTCCAATGAGCTCTAGCTTGACACCACTGACGTCGCAAACGGCAGTTTTGGAGTCAGTGGAATGCACGCTACAGGGCGTCTGGCTCGGAGCTGTCCTTGAACTAACCGATTTGTAACAGTTCGTTGTTTCAGTGTGGTGCCAACTGCAGCTCGAATTTCAGCTGCAGACCCAGTACGATTAGCCACAGCCATACGCCGAACACGGCGGTCTTCCCTCTCAGTAGTGCCACGTGGCCGCCCGGAACCCGGTCTTCTTGAGGCAGTACCTTTCCTTGACCACTGCTGCCAACACTCATGCACAGTGGATACATTCCTTCCAAGTCTTTCTGCAATATCGTGGAAAAAAAACCCGCCTTCTCGTAGCCCTACTACACGACCTCGTTCAAACTCAGTGAGCTGTTGATAATGGCTTCTTCGTCTTCTTAGAGGCATCCTTGACTAACATTAACCCACTACGTCAAATCTCAACTGTAAATAACGATCACGAACCTCACAGCGCTTATTTAAAGCAAACCTCATTTGCATGTTCATAGTGTCGCTACTAGCGCCACACTTATGCGCGTAGCTCGAAATTTGAATCGACGTCATCTTTCAGATGTATAAACACGCCTACCAAATTTCGTTTATCTAGCACAGCTCCTTCCTGGTGTTCGGATTTTTTTTCCATGAGTGTATGTCTATGAAGAATTCATTTACATTCCTGAGCAGCTTTCCTGGACATTATAAAATATTATAATAAAGCGCTTCCACTAACAATAAAAAAGAATGTCATCGCTTAAATATTTGCAGCCCTGTATATCATTTGAAGATTATATACAGACCACATAGTGCACCTAAATATAATCCTATAGTAATAATACGTAACCTGAAATACACTTAATACATAACCTGATACTATTAATTTTCAGCTATTGTCGCATTGTAATCTAGTTCTTTTGTGTAGCCCTGTAAATGAACAGTGGATGATTTTCCTACCATATTCTACGCGAGACATGTTTTTACGCATATAAAAAATATATATTCGTTCCATTTCGTTTAGTGCAATCTATAAATGTTAAACTCTACTTACCTGCACTTTCTCCCACAGACGTAATGCATTTGAATTATCTTGGGTATACTTGTACACGAATCATTTGCTTCATCTCAACGAAAAGCTTAGTGTAGCATCCCTATATGATATACTTTAGAATACTGAGTTTGGAATTTCTGCTACTATTTGTTCTTGAGATATGCTGATAACATACACTTACATAGACACACAGACAGACACTCACGCACACAGACCAACCGCTAAAAACATTATTTTCGTATTCAGGGGATCTCGGAAAATGTAAATATAACAAAAACTCACGTTCGAAAATTTGACCCTAAAACAATACTTTCTCTACCTTATGGGTAAAAGAAAGTAAAAAGGAGAAAAATCATAAGCTTTGATAGTAAAATTAGTTGACAAATGTAAATGTAACATAAATGAGAATTTCTTAAAGAAATTACAAAATATTTTTGTAAAATGCAAAATAATTAGTAAAATGAGCATGGATTTCTAATTTATTGAGCAATATATGTCTTTTTAGTAATTTAAAAATAATCTAATAAGAGAAAAATTGTTTTAAAAAGTTAAAATTTCTATTTCACTCTATTAATTAAAATAAAAGTGTGAAATTCATTAAAAATGTCGTTAATACATTTAAAATGTAGAAGGTAAAGCTAGGAGAGATAGCATGGTAGGAAAGATTGCTCATATCGATGAGTGGAGGGAAGGAGTAGAATGCGAGTGCTGCGACTCCAGGTAATTAATTAACAGAAAGAGTAAAGTGCCGACTGGAATTTCCATGTTGATTGCTTCGATCGTCTAAGATAAAATATGGTTATTTTGTCTTGATATCAAAAACAAATGCTTATATTTTCATACCACTTCCTGGGAAATTCTGTAAAATGGCAGTAGTACAAAGCATTTTTAAATGAAATTATTTCTCATAAGCTACTAGCCTATATTAACGGTATGGACACCAACAGTTCTCCATAACAGTTGTTAATTATTGAAAAAAAAAGGGGGGTCTGCACAATCTCTTATACTAAAATGTGTGAGTATGCGCATTCGCTACTTGTGAGGAATTGCGCATTGATTCCATTAAATTCTATACTAGGAAAGATTACGCAGCTTTTCCGTAATGACAAGACAATGAGGATAAATATATTAAACCTCTCGAACTATACCAGGAGGAAACATCGGCAAATGAATAGAGTAGTTCAACTCATTTCGAAAAGCATAATTGCCAACTTGTACAGTTTTTTAACACCAGTATTTTTTTTTTTTTAGACAAATTTATCATGTTTAATCAGAGCTAAAACTGCTGAAAAAGTTATTAGAAATTTTGATTAGAAATGTCCGGTACCCCCCCCCCGGGGGGGGGGTAAATTTTCACAATGGGTATCTTTCGAAAGATCTTGTTGATAATAGTAGTAGTTAACTAGGAAAAAATTTTTGTGCATGTGGGGGCATCTGTTCTTTCCCCCCCACACACACACCGGGGGGGAAGTACCCCACCCGGGAGGTCAAATTTTCAAGATGGTTATCTTTCGAAAGGTCTCGTCAATACCTTTAAAAGGAACGGTTGAACCATAAATCTGTGATAATTTAAAACAAAGTTATCGATTTTTTTTTTTTTTTTTTTTTTTACTTTTAACAAAAAAAAAAAAAAAAAAAAAAAAAAAATTGAAAAAAATTCGTAATTTTTTTTTTTTTTTATATTGTTACTGATTGAATATGTATAGGAAAATATAGAAGAAAGTCTTGTGGTGGCCACAACATACTAGTTTATATAGGAATTTTGCTAGTGCTCGGATACTTTTGTTGCCAATTGTACCTTTCTTGTTTGTTGAAGATTCCTTCGCTGATTCAATTGGGAACCGTATTTATGATTTTTAAGCAGCAATAAATTAATTAATTTACCTCAGATCGAAAAAAAAAAAAAAAAAAAAAAAAAAAAAAAGGGAGAAAATTTATTCTCTTCTCTCTCATTTTAAAGATTTCGTATTCGCACATGGCCCTTTTATGTGATAGCTATTTTTTATTGCCCGTGGGATTACAATCGGCAGCAAATTTATTCGAGCGCTAGCAATAATTCCTACATAAATCTAGTATGTTGTCGCCACCACATGACTTTCTTCTATATTTTCCTATACAAATTCACTCAGTAAAAATAATTTATTAAAATTATTATTTAAAAAAAAATTTCTTCTATGATAATGCAGATGATTTCCATATTAGAGAAATAGTATAACACTAAATATATATATTAAAAAAAAAATGTCAATTTTATTGTCAATATTACATGAAAAAAAAAAAAAAAAAAAATGTTAAAAATGAAAAAAAATCGACAACTTCAATTTTAAACTATCGCAGATCTACGGTTCAACCATTCGTTTTAAAGGTAATGGCGAGCTCTTTTGAAAGATACTCATCATGAAAATTTACTCCCCTTGAGGGGGGACTTCCCCCCAGGGGGGAGGCGAGGCTCCTACATATACAAACAATTTTTCCCAGATGACTATTGCCATTATAAATAATTCTGGTAAATTTCATGATGATTATTAAAAAATAATTCTCTTTATGCACATTTACACAAAATTTTGTCCTATACCACCGTGTTAAAAATTTAGAAAAAGTGGGATTGCAACGAAACCTGTAAGACTATTTTTACCAAAAGTTGATAGGCATTCATTTATGTCAAGGTGCAACTGCATACCAATTTGTATGAAATTCTGTGCAGTAGTTCCCGAGATACAGTTGCCACAAAATTTTGTCACACACACACACACACAGACAGACGGACAGACAGACATTTTCTAAAAATGGTCAAATCGGGTTCTACAGCTCTCAAAACGTGTAAATCCATCGAAAACCCGAGGTCGAAAATTTTTACGAATCCAATACTTTCTTCTATTAAATATAGAAGAAAGTAAAAAGTACACTTTGTACTCCTGTGTTAAATAAGTCCTTGTCGAGTTTTGTTCTTAGTTAGTCTAAGATCATGATTAGACAAGGATTTGTTTAACAAAAAATTATTAAGTATACTTTTTTTTTTATATATATAGGAATTTTTGCTAGCGCTCGAATAATTTTTCTGCCAACTGTAGTTATATAATTTATTATGTTATTTTAGTGTCTGCCTGATGAACTTTGATTAAAAGAAATATTTGATCTAAATGATTATGACTCTTTACAGCTTTTATTTTGAGAAAATTTTATGGATTATTATTATAGGAGAAAAATACCTTATACCAATTAGTGTCTGAAATCACAAACGCATAAAAATGAGAATTTATTTATTTATTTATTTATTTATTTATTTATTTATTTTTTTTTTTTTGAGTTAAATATATATTTTTACATTTTTCTTTTCACTTTTAAAAAATGCATTCGCTAATGTTAGTAGCAAGCGACATTTATGATTCTTCAGTTGCAGTAAATGATATAATTTATCATTAATTACAAAGAAAAAGGAAGAAATTGTGTTATTTTCTGTATTATCTTAAAGATTTTGATTACACGGATGGCACTTTCGTATTAGAGCTACTTTATATTCTCCATGGGATTCATACATCATAAAATACCGAAAAAAAAAAAAAGGTTCACATTTCTTTACCTAATTAATATTATTTTAATATCTGTTTCATATTCATTGATTGAAACGAATGTTTGATATAAATGTGTATGATTTTTTTATAGCCTTCAATTTGCGAAAAGTTTTATAAAATATCTTGTATCAAATAATATTTGAAATCGGAACAACGATTAATATAAAAATGGTAAGTTTAATTTTTTCAATTAAATATATGTATTTAATTTCTTCTTGCCTCCTTCTTATAAATACATTCGTTTTTGATAGCGGCGATTTATATTTATGATTCTTGAAGAGCAATAAATGATATAATTTATCATTTACTACCGAGGAAAAAAAATATTCTTTTCTGTATCATTTTAAAATTTTGTATTTGCTCATGTCATCGTCATACGATAGCAATTTTTTATTGCCCATAGGATTCCTTATGTAATTTATGATATTATTTTAATATTTGCCTGATGAACTTTGATTAAGAGAAATGTTTGATGTAAATGAATATGAATTTTTACAACCTTTATTTTGAGAAACGTTTTATAGATACCTTATAAATACCTTATACCAATTAGTGTCTAAAATCGCAAACACAAGTAATATAAAAATCTGGTGTGAAACAACCACACGACTTCCACTACCCTGTATTACACGTATTAATGTATTTTTTGGAGATAATGTTATCAGAAGACATAGACCTAATGAAATAGACACCTAAAAATTATCCGGCAAGAGAAAGTTAATACACGTGTAAAAACATAAAAAAGAGTTTACACAACTTTTTTTTTTATATATAAGAAGAAGAATGAAAAGAAAATCATTAGAGTTTTTTATTTATTTATTTATTTACTTTTTTTTTTTTTTTTTTTTTTGAAACACCTATTTCAAAAAAAAAAAAAAAAAAAAAAAAAAAACCCTGATCTATTTGATCGGGATGACTATTAATTTTCCTGTGTTAACCAAGTAACTCCTTGTGTTAACCATGAGAAGGGATATCTAAAATAGTTTTATGTAACAATTTTCAATAAAATCATTAAAGCCGTTTTTGAGATACCGATTTTACCAGAGCTTGGCATATAATAATTGTTGACCAGAAAGCAACAATTACATAAAAAAGGATATTAAAAAGAGGGTTCATCTGGCAAGTCTGAAAAAAAAAAAAAAAAAAAAAAAAAAAACATACCACCGTTTTGAAAGGAACGCACTTCCAGGACCTTAAATTCAGCTATTTATACAGGACGCCTAACAATTTTCCTGAACTAACCAACTATATCATTCGAAAGAATTTCGAATAGAGGTTTTATGCAACAATTTTGAAGAAAATCCTTTGAGCCGTTCTTGAGATATGGACATACAATTGAGGTATGTTTTTCCAATTTTCACCAAAATTTGGAAAATTCATCTGTACGCCAGATCTGTATCAATTCTAAAGTTTCGTAGTTCAGTCTTTATTAGTTTCCGAGATATAATAGCCAGAAAATTCCCCACGTACATACACATACTCACAAATACACACTGACCAATTGACAAAAACCACTTTTTTGAACTCAGGAGACCTTAAAGCATGTAAATCAGATGAAATCTTGATTTCAAATTTTTGGACCGAATACAATATTTTCATTATCTACGGTAGTCGGGTAATGGAAGTAAAAATGAGAGAATTTTTTTTTAGTTAAATGTATGTTTTTACATTTTTTATTTTCATTTTCTTAAAAATGCATTCGTTAATGTTAGTGGCAAGCGACATTTATGATTCTTAAATAGCAATAAATAATATAATTTATCATTATTACAAAAAAAATCTGGAGTAACTTCACGCGACCTTCCGAACATTGAGTAATTAACAGTTTTGTAGATAAAGTAAAGAAAGAGGAGCTGTTAAACAAACAAAAGAGAGAAAACCATTATAGAGTGTTTGAGTATTTTTCTCCATACATTACAAGATGTTTTATTTAACAATACTGAACTTTGAGCCCATAGGTCATAATGATAAAGAATTTTCCGTTCTGTCCCTGTGAAAACCTATAAATGCTAGATTCACCAAAATACTTATACTTAGTGCAACAGAGATTTATAATATTTATATAAATTTTCAGCTCAATTGAAAAGGCGTTTACATGCTATCGCACTTTTAAAAATTTGGTCCCATAGGCCATAAAGATAAAGAATTTTTCTTTGTGTCCCTGTAAAAAAAACTATAAGTGCTATATTCTCCAAAATCTATAAAGATAGAGTATCTGTGACCTATAATATGTGTATAAATTGTTTGCTCAATTGAATAAGTCGTTTAGATGCTATCGCTCTTTTAAGATTTTGGTCCCATAGGCCATAATGATAAAGAATTTTTCTTTGTGTCCCTGTAAAAGAACTATAAGTGCTAGATTCACCAAAATCAATAGGGTTTGTACTATGGTGACTTACAATATACGTACCAACTTTCAGCTTATTCTAACAAAGCGTTTAGACGCTAGCTTGTTCACAGACATACTCACATACATACACACATACATACACACACACATACATACACACACATACATACATCATTGCAAAAATAGTGAAAAATGATTCAGTGTATCTCGAAACGTATAGAAACATCAAAATCTCAAATTCGGATTTTTGACATGATTACAATACTTTCCTCACTATAGTGTTCGGAAAGCAAAAATGGAGAAATTGTGCTATTTTCTGTGTCATCTGAAAGATTTTGTTTTCACGGAATGCACTTTCATATTAGAGCTACTTTATATTTTCCATGGTATTCAAACATCATAAAATAGCGAACCTAAAAGAAAAAAAATATATGTACTTTTACGTTTCTTTATCTAATTTATATTATTTTAATATCTTTTCACACACATTGATTAAAATGAATGTTTGATATAAATACAAATGATTGTTTTAAAGCGTTTAATTTGAGAAAATTTTTATAAATATTGTTATGGGAGAAAAATATCTTGTATAAATTAATATTTGAAATTTAAAAACAAATAATACAAGAAAAGGGAAATTTAATTTTTTCCAATTAAATTTATGTTTTTACTTTCTTCTTGTCCCCATTAAAATTCATTCGATTTTGTTAGCGGTGAGTCATATTTAGGATTTTTGAGTAGCAATAAGTGATATATTACCGAGAATAAAAAAAAAAAAAAAAGTTTCTTCTTTTTTGTATTATCTTAAAGATTTTGTTCATTCACTTTCATACGAGAACTATTTCTTATTACTCATGGTTTTATGTATCACAAAATGGCGAACGTGAATACAAAGTACGTTTTCCTGTTGAACCTTATTTAAGTGAAGCCAAGATAAATGGGGAAAAGTTTACCATTTTACGTGATTCTGGGACGTGCCTCGATATTGCCCCTCATAAAATAATTTCTAATGAGCAATTAAACGGGGAAACTGTGTGGGTTAAAGCAGCTTTAGCCAACGAAGTGAGATGTCTACCCATAGCCAATATTGAATTCGAAATTGAGGGAATAGGGTTAATTAATACGAAAGCCGCGGTAGCGGATAAGGAAGTTCTCATGGATTATTATTTACTGGGAAATGAGACGCAGAAATTAATCGAGAGAAAAAAACAAAAACCCGAATTAATCCATGCAGTCGAAACGCGGGCGAAAAGGCGTAAAAACGAAACTGCGCCAAAAACCAGTCTGGCGAGTGAAAGCGCTGGGAATGATCAGGGAGAGGCAGAAATGTCGCCAGAGAGCGAGCCTACGGAAACTCAGGGTACGGAAGAATCAATTTTCCTCCCCGAGTTAGAGGAGGATAGGATCACCGCTCTGGCGCACGTTGGGAAAAACGAGTTTCGCCAAGAGCAGGAAAAAGATGAAAGCTTGACAGAGTTGTGGGCGCGCGCGAAAGAGGAGAAATCGAATTTAACAATATATCAAGGTTTGCTGTACAGAATTGCTACAGATCACAGAGGAGAAAAAAGACGTCAGCTAATTATTCCGCGGAAATATAGGAATGAAATTTTGAATCTTTGTCACAGTTTAATATCCGGTCATGTGGCCATGACTAAAACTAAGGATAAATTGCTGCGATATTTTTTCTGGCCAAATATCATTAAAGAGGCTGAAGCCTATGTAAAATCGTGTGATCCTTGTCAGAAAATTGGGAAGGCAGGAGAGCAAAAAAAAGCCCCTCTTAAACTTGTTCCCATTATTACTGCAATTTTTACGCATATAAACTGTGATATTGTGGGACCACTCCCACCTTCAGAAAATCAAAATAAATATATGCTCACGGCTATGTGTTTAGCATCGAGGTATCCAGAGGCTATCCCGATACCCGATTCAAGGTCGGAAACAGTGATCGACGCGTTAATAATAGTATTTAGTAGAATGGGATTTCCGAAAGTAATCCAAACAGACTTAGGGGCTTGTTTTATGAGTAACTTAACCTCAACTTTCTTAGAAAAATTTGGAATTAAAATAACTCACAGTAGTGTGCACCACCCACAGACAAATTGCATTGAGCGTTGGCATCGTTCAGTTAAACGGTTATTGAAGGTAATCTGTTTAGAAAGTGGAGAAAGTTGGGAGAGGAGTTTACCCTATGCTTTGTTAGCTTTGCGGACGGTAACACATGAATCAACGGGATTCAGCCCAGCCGAGTTGGTTCATGGGAGAAATCTGCGAACCCCGGAAACCCTGCTATTTGAGAAATGGACAGAGCAGGAAGAGGAGCAAAACCCAGTGACGGAGTATGTTTTCGAATTGATAAACAGACTCCAAAGGTGTCAAGAGCTCGCAGGGGAGCAGATGGAGGAAAAAAGGGACAAACGCAAAATCTGGTATGACAGAAATGCGGTAAATCGGAAATTTAATCCCGGGGACAAAGTGCTGGTTTTAGCCACAAGTAAACCCAATAAATTATCCGTATCATGGATAGGGCCAGGCACTATTGAGAGTCAAATGTCAGAGACTAATTATATTGTAAATGTACCGGACAGGCGCGAAAAGTCGCAAATTTATCATGTCAATTTACTAAAACCTTACGTGCAGAGAGCAGAAATCGTAAATGTATTAATAGAGGAAAATCGGGATAATAAAACGACGGAGGCAGACTTAGAAATACCTTATCCTATAACTGACCCGGAAGAATTTGACCTCAATATGGTAATTAGGGACAGTAATTTAGGAAGTCGTTGCACAAAAGCCCAACAGGAGCAATTAGGAGCATTACTAATTAAACACAAGAAAGTGTTTTCCAATATTCCTGGCCGAACGAATTTAATTGAGCATGATATTGAATTGACTAGTGATAAACCCGTTAGAATGAAGCCATATAGGACGTCACCTCGACAAATCGACATCCTGAAATCCGAAATCCAGCGTATGTTAGAATTGGGCATAATTAAGGAAGGGGAGTCAGATTATACCTCGCCTATGATATTAGTAGAGGCCCTTGGCAGAGAACCCCGCCCGTGCGTTGATTATCGCCAGTTAAATGAGATAACTCGTGCCGAATTTTTCCCTTTGCCTAACATAAAAGAGAGGGTAGAGCAAGTGGCAGCATCAAAATTTTTTACCGTGATTGACTTAACTAAAGGCTATTGGCAAATACCTTTAACCCCTAACGCACAACGTTTAGCGACATTTGTAACTAGTTTCGGTTCGTATCAACCTTTGGTAATGCCATTTGGACTTGTCTCCGCCCCGTATAGGTTTTCAAAATTCATGAGTATTCTATTAAAGGGACTGGAAAGTTTCTGTTTGCCTTACCTTGACGATATGGCTATCTTTTCTAATTCATGGGAAGAGCATTTAGAACATTTAGATATAGTTCTAAAGCGGGTAACCAAGGCAAAATTAACCATTAAATTAGCCAAGTGTAAATTTGCCCAGGAGACGGTCAAATATTTAGGGCATGTTGTAGGGAAAGGACGTAGGAAACCGTCCGAGATTAAAATTAAGGCCATTACTGATTTCCCAGCTCCAAAATCAAAAACGGAAATTAGAAGGTTTTTAGGGATGTGCGGGTATTACTCCCGATACATAAAAAACTATGCAATTATAGTAGAACCGCTGACCCGAGCTTTAAAAGGGAAAACGAAAAAGGAAAAAGTAGACTGGAGTCCCGAAATGGAGAAGGCTTTTAGGGAGTTAAAAGATAAACTCACCTGTGACCCAGTACTGTACGCTCCTGATTATACTAAGGAGTTTATTATTCAAAGTGACGCCTCAGATAAGGGGATAGGTATTATCATGGCTCAAAGGCAAGGAGATGAACAACATCCAATTCTGTACTTAAGTCGAAAATTTACTAAGGCAGAGAAAAACTATAGCACAACCGAAAAGGAATGTGCTGGGATCATTTTCGCAGTGAAAAAGTTAAAACATTACCTGGATGGTCAAAAATTTACCATAGAAACTGATCACAACCCATTAATATGGTTAAAGAGAAATGCGGGAAACAATCCCAGATTAATGCGGTGGGTGTTAACCTTGCAGCCCTTTAACTATGAAATCCGACACAGACCAGGAAAAGACATTCCTCATGTGGACTGTTTGAGTCGGGTGGATTAAAAGTTATCTGTAAGAAATTTTGTATATAGTTTATTATTATTAGTATTGTTTTATTATGTTAATTAATTTGTAATTTGAAACTTGTAACTTTAGTGTAAATTTAAGTATTGTTTAGTCAGGAAGATTAGCCTCTCTAGAATTGCTTTGATGCACCCTAACCTAATTTGATTGTAGAGATTTTCTGGAGTTTCAACCCCAGAAAACCATCTTAAGGGGGGGAAGTTGTGGCATACAGCCCCCCTTCCAATTAATTAAAGTTGGCCAGACCTTAATCTCTACACAGAGCAGGTGTGCTGATACTTACAATAGTTTGGCTCCAGACTGTCTCGAACTGTGACACTAAAGTACAAAGAAGCTGCCCTGATGGTACGCCCTGATGGTCGTGAGAACATTGGAGTTTCCGAGGAATTTCTTCGGCCCGACGGAAAGGCGCCCGCCCGCTCAGCGAATGAGAGAGGAGCGCGGGTTGCCATCGAGAGAACGAGTTTTCCCAGGAACAGAGCTGGAAGCAGAGAGTCGGGGATTCGTATCTTGTCTTCGGCCAGTGAAGGTCGGAGGGTTTTTTCTTGTCCCGTTTACCAGGAGAGGTAACGAGACATTTAATGATTTTTTGTGTTCCTCTAGGAGCAGAGGTCCGCGTATTTTCTGTCACCGGCGAAGGTGCAGGTCAGCTCATAAGAGACTTTGTACTTAAAATTATCCTAGGACTGAGCTATATCTTTTCTGTACCTGGAACGGTGCAAGGATTGTTTCAGTAAACCGAATTTAGGATCACGGAGATCCACTGAAACTGTTTGTTAAAAGCATCAAATCAACTATCGATCCATACTGTAGCTCCTGGCCCTTGTATATAATCCTCCAACATCAATATTGTAACTAAAGGTTGTACATAGAATCTTGTTTAAATTTTAATTAAATTAATTTTCTTATCAACTTCTGCTGTGACGGGATTTTCTTCTTCGCTACCAGAACCCTCGCCCGAAATTCCAAAACGCCACAGCTATACTAACTTGGTGGCAGCGCTAGAGGGATGATTGTTGGAGAATACTACACTGCCTGAAGAAGTACGGACTACGGACGATAGAAGAATCTCTAAGACAGAGAGGAGAGCCCTCAGCCGGAACCCATCCCGAATTCCATACGGAGTGCCGATCCGAGAGCCATCATAAGTGCCAGAAGGAAGGACGGAACTCGAGCAAACGACAACAAAACAGGGGTGAGTCAAAGTTTTCTAGTGAGGCTGTAAAAATTTTGTTATTTAAGGTATTAGATGATAAATGTATAAAGTTAAAAGTTATTTAGAAATTTATTAAGGGAGAGTAAACCTTAAATTAACATTGTTTTTGGAAAAATTAAAAATGTGGCATATCACAAATATTAGAAACTCTAAGTAAAAACAGGGAGGAATTTAAATTATAGGTAAATTTAATTTAAATATAACTCATATTTGTTTAGTTTGGAAAAATATTAATTGATTTGCACATATTTGATTATCTTGTTTTAAATGAGAAAGATTATATTTGAAAACAGATATTATTTGAGAAAACAAAAAGATTGTTAAAATATCTTGAGAAAGATAACACAGTAATTTCATATTGTTTTGTGTAATTTATGAAAATTAAAAGTGAATCAAATAAGTTACGGAAAGAGGTTTCTTTCCTGGAAAGGGTTGTGATTTCAAATATTTCAAATTTAATGTGTAGAATTGAATATTAAGTTTTAATTATTGGAATCGTGTTGTATTGGAATTTTATACACCCCAAAAATTTGCAAAATTGAATTATAGGTTTTATTAGTGTAATTTTGTATATGTATTTTTTGGAATTGGGTAAAATTGTAAGAATTGTGTAAAATTGTTAGGAATTGTGTAAAAGTGTTAGGTATTGTGTAGAAATTTTTTTGGGAATTGTGTAAGATTAAATTGTGAATTTAGAATTAGGTAAACATGTCAGAATTAGGGCAGTATAGGAAAGCGGAACTGCAAGAGCTCGCAGTCGAATTCGGAGTGATTGTTGAAACTTCGGATAGGATAAGTGATATCATAGGGAAAATTCAAAAGTCTCCAGATTATGATAAAGACCTAGCCCTAGCTCAAATTAAGTTAATACGGGAGGATCTCTTAGAAAGAAAGGCGGAAGAGAAAAGGAAGGCGGAAAAGATTGCGGAAAGGGAGGCTGAAGAGAAAAAAATCGCTGAAAGAGAAGTGGAAAGGAAACATGAATTAGAGTTAGAAAAACTTAAAATAGCCCAAAATTCAGAAACAGTAAGTCTAGCTTCGACTCGTAGCGAACGCCCCAGCCGACAATCACTAAAATCGGTTATGCAAAAATTTGAACCGGAGAAATCGGACATGGCATTATTTCTTGCGTTATTCCAAAGACAAGCTAGGAAGTTAGAAATAGATGACGAGGATCTAGTGACTAATTTATTAGCTTTATTGCCCGTAGAAATCGCGGAATTAATTTTAAAAGAACCCCAAGAAATTAGTGACGATTTTGAGAAAGTCAAACAAATGCTATTAGATCGATTTAAATTAAGTCCGGAAAATTTTAGAATTAAATTTATGCAACACCAAAAACAACCGGGAACTCTTTGGCATGATCTAGCTTATGATTTAGATACATATTTAAATGGGTGGTTAGAGGGAGTAGAAGTGACAAATTTTGAGGATCTAAAGAAATTAATGGTGGCCGACCAGTTAAAGAAACGGGCTAATTTCGAAATGAAAGATCATTTCATAGATTCATGGAGCTCTCTCAATGAACCGCGAGAGTTAGCTAAGAAGTTTGACGCGTACGAGTCAGTTCGCAGAAATAATAAGAAAAGTTGGACCCCCGAAACCACCACTAGAAAAGAAATTAGATAAACCTCGCAACTTTGATAAAAATAGGGTTGAGAAAAATGCCCCAGAACAAAAAAATTGGAGGGATAAGTCTGATCTGACGGAAAGATCTAAATTATTTGAGGCCCGAAAACCTATTGTTTGCTATGTGTGCTCTTCCCCCGATCACATTAAGCCAAATTGCCCAGTCTGGAAAAGCAGACAAGAGAAGGCTGAAAAAGTAAATCACGTAGGAGACGCTGAGAATTTAAACCCGGCTTTTGAACCTTATTTAAGTGAAGCCAAGATAAATGGGGAAAAGTTTACCATTTTACGTGATTCTGGGACGTGCCTCGATATTGCCCCTCATAAAATAATTTCTAATGAGCAATTAAACGGGGAAACTGTGTGGGTTAAAGCAGCTTTAGCCAACGAAGTGAGATGTCTACCCATAGCCAATATTGAATTCGAAATTGAGGGAATAGGGTTAATTAATACGAAAGCCGCGGTAGCGGATAAGGAAGTTCTCATGGATTATTATTTACTGGGAAATGAGACGCAGAAATTAATCGAGAGAAAAAAACAAAAACCCGAATTAATCCATGCAGTCGAAACGCGGGCGAAAAGGCGTAAAAACGAAACTGCGCCAAAAACCAGTCTGGCGAGTGAAAGCGCTGGGAATGATCAGGGAGAGGCAGAAATGTCGCCAGAGAGCGAGCCTACGGAAACTCAGGGTACGGAAGAATCAATTTTCCTCCCCGAGTTAGAGGAGGATAGGATCACCGCTCTGGCGCACGTTGGGAAAAACGAGTTTCGCCAAGAGCAGGAAAAAGATGAAAGCTTGACAGAGTTGTGGGCGCGCGCGAAAGAGGAGAAATCGAATTTAACAATATATCAAGGTTTGCTGTACAGAATTGCTACAGATCACAGAGGAGAAAAAAGACGTCAGCTAATTATTCCGCGGAAATATAGGAATGAAATTTTGAATCTTTGTCACAGTTTAATATCCGGTCATGTGGCCATGACTAAAACTAAGGATAAATTGCTGCGATATTTTTTCTGGCCAAATATCATTAAAGAGGCTGAAGCCTATGTAAAATCGTGTGATCCTTGTCAGAAAATTGGGAAGGCAGGAGAGCAAAAAAAAGCCCCTCTTAAACTTGTTCCCATTATTACTGCAATTTTTACGCATATAAACTGTGATATTGTGGGACCACTCCCACCTTCAGAAAATCAAAATAAATATATGCTCACGGCTATGTGTTTAGCATCGAGGTATCCAGAGGCTATCCCGATACCCGATTCAAGGTCGGAAACAGTGATCGACGCGTTAATAATAGTATTTAGTAGAATGGGATTTCCGAAAGTAATCCAAACAGACTTAGGGGCTTGTTTTATGAGTAACTTAACCTCAACTTTCTTAGAAAAATTTGGAATTAAAATAACTCACAGTAGTGTGCACCACCCACAGACAAATTGCATTGAGCGTTGGCATCGTTCAGTTAAACGGTTATTGAAGGTAATCTGTTTAGAAAGTGGAGAAAGTTGGGAGAGGAGTTTACCCTATGCTTTGTTAGCTTTGCGGACGGTAACACATGAATCAACGGGATTCAGCCCAGCCGAGTTGGTTCATGGGAGAAATCTGCGAACCCCGGAAACCCTGCTATTTGAGAAATGGACAGAGCAGGAAGAGGAGCAAAACCCAGTGACGGAGTATGTTTTCGAATTGATAAACAGACTCCAAAGGTGTCAAGAGCTCGCAGGGGAGCAGATGGAGGAAAAAAGGGACAAACGCAAAATCTGGTATGACAGAAATGCGGTAAATCGGAAATTTAATCCCGGGGACAAAGTGCTGGTTTTAGCCACAAGTAAACCCAATAAATTATCCGTATCATGGATAGGGCCAGGCACTATTGAGAGTCAAATGTCAGAGACTAATTATATTGTAAATGTACCGGACAGGCGCGAAAAGTCGCAAATTTATCATGTCAATTTACTAAAACCTTACGTGCAGAGAGCAGAAATCGTAAATGTATTAATAGAGGAAAATCGGGATAATAAAACGACGGAGGCAGACTTAGAAATACCTTATCCTATAACTGACCCGGAAGAATTTGACCTCAATATGGTAATTAGGGACAGTAATTTAGGAAGTCGTTGCACAAAAGCCCAACAGGAGCAATTAGGAGCATTACTAATTAAACACAAGAAAGTGTTTTCCAATATTCCTGGCCGAACGAATTTAATTGAGCATGATATTGAATTGACTAGTGATAAACCCGTTAGAATGAAGCCATATAGGACGTCACCTCGACAAACCGACATCCTGAAATCCGAAATCCAGCGTATGTTAGAATTGGGCATAATTAAGGAAGGGGAGTCAGATTATACCTCGCCTATGATATTAGTAGAGGCCCTTGGCAGAGAACCCCGCCCGTGCGTTGATTATCGCCAGTTAAATGAGATAACTCGTGCCGAATTTTTCCCTTTGCCTAACATAAAAGAGAGGGTAGAGCAAGTGGCAGCATCAAAATTTTTTACCGTGATTGACTTAACTAAAGGCTATTGGCAAATACCTTTAACCCCTAACGCACAACGTTTAGCGACATTTGTAACTAGTTTCGGTTCGTATCAACCTTTGGTAATGCCATTTGGACTTGTCTCCGCCCCGTATAGGTTTTCAAAATTCATGAGTATTCTATTAAAGGGACTGGAAAGTTTCTGTTTGCCTTACCTTGATGATATGGCTATCTTTTCTAATTCATGGGAAGAGCATTTAGAACATTTAGATATAGTTCTAAAGCGGGTAACCAAGGCAAAATTAACCATTAAATTAGCCAAGTGTAAATTTGCCCAGGAGACGGTCAAATATTTAGGGCATGTTGTAGGGAAAGGACGTAGGAAACCGTCCGAGATTAAAATTAAGGCCATTACTGATTTCCCAGCTCCAAAATCAAAAACGGAAATTAGAAGGTTTTTAGGGATGTGCGGGTATTACTCCCGATACATAAAAAACTATGCAATTATAGTAGAACCGCTGACCCGAGCTTTAAAAGGGAAAACGAAAAAGGAAAAAGTAGACTGGAGTCCCGAAATGGAGAAGGCTTTTAGGGAGTTAAAAGATAAATTCACCTGTGACCCAGTACTGTACGCTCCTGATTATACTAAGGAGTTTATTATTCAAAGTGACGCCTCAGATAAGGGGATAGGTATTATCATGGCTCAAAGGCAAGGAGATGAAGAACATCCAATTCTGTACTTAAGTCGAAAATTTACTAAGGCAGAGAAAAACTATAGCACAACCGAAAAGGAATGTGCTGGGATCATTTTCGCAGTGAAAAAGTTAAAACATTACCTGGATGGTCAAAAATTTACCATAGAAACTGATCACAACCCATTAATATGGTTAAAGAGAAATGCGGGAAACAATCCCAGATTAATGCGGTGGGCGTTAACCTTGCAGCCCTTTAACTATGAAATCCGACACAGACCAGGAAAAGACATTCCTCATGTGGACTGTTTGAGTCGGGTGGATTAAAAGTTATCTGTAAGAAATTTTGTATATAGTTTATTATTATTAGTATTGTTTTATTATGTTAATTAATTTGTAATTTGAAACTTGTAACTTTAGTGTAAATTTAAGTATTGTTTAGTCAGGAAGATTAGCCTCTCTAGAATTGCTTTGATGCACCCTAACCTAATTTGATTGTAGAGATTTTCTGGAGTTTCAACCCCAGAAAACCATCTTAAGGGGGGGAAGTTGTGGCATACAGCCCCCCTTCCAATTAATTAAAGTTGGCCAGACCTTAATCTCTACACAGAGCAGGTGTGCTGATACTTACAATAGTTTGGCTCCAGACTGTCTCGAACTGTGACACTAAAGTACAAAGAAGCTGCCCTGATGGTACGCCCTGATGGTCGTGACAACATTGGAGTTTCCGAGGAATTTCTTCGGCCCGACGGAAAGGCGCCCGCCCGCTCAGCGAATGAGAGAGGAGCGCGGGTTGCCATCGAGAGAACGAGTTTTCCCAGGAACAGAGCTGGAAGCAGAGAGTCGGGGATTCGTATCTTGTCTTCGGCCAGTGAAGGTCGGAGGGTTTTTTCTTGTCCCGTTTACCAGGAGAGGTAACGAGACATTTAATGATTTTTTGTGTTCCTCTAGGAGCAGAGGTCCGCGTATTTTCTGTCACCGGCGAAGGTGCAGGTCAGCTCATAAGAGACTTTGTACTTAAAATTATCCTAGGACTGAGCTATATCTTTTCTGTACCTGGAACGGTGCAAGGATTGTTTCAGTAAACCGAATTTAGGATCACGGAGATCCACTGAAACTGTTTGTTAAAAGCATCAAATCAACTATCGATCCATACTGTAGCTCCTGGCCCTTGTATATAATCCTCCAACATCAATATTGTAACTAAAGGTTGTACATAGAATCTTGTTTAAATTTTAATTAAATTAATTTTCTTATCAACTTCTGCTGTGACGGGATTTTCTTCTTCGCTACCAGAACCCTCGCCCGAAATTCCAAAACGCCACAGCTATACTAACTTGGTGGCAGCGCTAGAGGGATGATTGTTGGAGAATACTACACTGCCTGAAGAAGTACGGACTACGGACGATAGAAGAATCTCTAAGACAGAGAGGAGAGCCCTCAGCCGGAACCCATCCCGAATTCCATACGGAGTGCCGATCCGAGAGCCATCATAAGTGCCAGAAGGAAGGACGGAACTCGAGCAAACGACAACAAAACAGGGGTGAGTCAAAGTTTTCTAGTGAGGCTGTAAAAATTTTGTTATTTAAGGTATTAGATGATAAATGTATAAAGTTAAAAGTTATTTAGAAATTTATTAAGGGAGAGTAAACCTTAAATTAACATTGTTTTTGGAAAAATTAAAAATGTGGCATATCACAAATATTAGAAACTCTAAGTAAAAACAGGGAGGAATTTAAATTATAGGTAAATTTAATTTAAATATAACTCATATTTGTTTAGTTTGGAAAAATATTAATTGATTTGCACATATTTGATTATCTTGTTTTAAATGAGAAAGATTATATTTGAAAACAGATATTATTTGAGAAAACAAAAAGATTGTTAAAATATCTTGAGAAAGATAACACAGTAATTTCATATTGTTTTGTGTAATTTATGAAAATTAAAAGTGAATCAAATAAGTTACGGAAAGAGGTTTCTTTCCTGGAAAGGGTTGTGATTTCAAATATTTCAAATTTAATGTGTAGAATTGAATATTAAGTTTTAATTATTGGAATCGTGTTGTATTGGAATTTTATACACCCCAAAAATTTGCAAAATTGAATTATAGGTTTTATTAGTGTAATTTTGTATATGTATTTTTTGGAATTGGGTAAAATTGTAAGAATTGTGTAAAATTGTTAGGAATTGTGTAAAAGTGTTAGGTATTGTGTAGAAATTTTTTTGGGAATTGTGTAAGATTAAATTGTGAATTTAGAATTAGGTAAACATGTCAGAATTAGGGCAGTATAGGAAAGCGGAACTGCAAGAGCTCGCAGTCGAATTCGGAGTGATTGTTGAAACTTCGGATAGGATAAGTGATATCATAGGGAAAATTCAAAAGTCTCCAGATTATGATAAAGACCTATCCCTAGCTCAAATTAAGTTAATACGGGAGGATCTCTTAGAAAGAAAGGCGGAAGAGAAAAGGAAGGCGGAAAAGATTGCGGAAAGGGAGGCTGAAGAGAAAAAAATCGCTGAAAGAGAAGTGGAAAGGAAACATGAATTAGAGTTAGAAAAACTTAAAATAGCCCAAAATTCAGAAACAGTAAGTCTAGCTTCGACTCGTAGCGAACGCCCCAGCCGACAATCACTAAAATCGGTTATGCAAAAATTTGAACCGGAGAAATCGGACATG
Source organism: Salticus scenicus (assembly GCA_963930645.1). Taxonomy (NCBI): domain Eukaryota; kingdom Metazoa; phylum Arthropoda; class Arachnida; order Araneae; family Salticidae; genus Salticus; species Salticus scenicus. The sequence goes on from OZ005649.1 coordinate 301,921,279, forward strand.
GCATTATTTCTTGCGTTATTCCAAAGACAAGCTAGGAAGTTAGAAATAGATGACGAGGATCTAGTGACTAATTTATTAGCTTTATTGCCCGTAGAAATCGCGGAATTAATTTTAAAAAAACCCCAAGAAATTAGTGACGATTTTGAGAAAGTCAAACAAATGCTATTAGATCGATTTAAATTAAGTCCGGAAAATTTTAGAATTAAATTTATGCAACACCAAAAACAACCGGGAACTCTTTGGCATGATCTAGCTTATGATTTAGATACATATTTAAATGGGTGGTTAGAGGGAGTAGAAGTGACAAATTTTGAGGATCTAAAGAAATTAATGGTGGCCGACCAGTTAAAGAAACGGGCTAATTTCGAAATGAAAGATCATTTCATAGATTCATGGAGCTCTCTCAATGAACCGCGAGAGTTAGCTAAGAAGTTTGACGCGTACGAGTCAGTTCGCAGAAATAATAAGAAAAGTTGGACCCCGAAACCACCACTAGAAAAGAAATTAGATAAACCTCGCAACTTTGATAAAAATAGGGTTGAGAAAAATGCCCCAGAACAAAAAAATTGGAGGGATAAGTCTGATCTGACGGAAAGATCTAAATTATTTGAGGCCCGAAAACCTATTGTTTGCTATGTGTGCTCTTCCCCCGATCACATTAAGCCAAATTGCCCAGTCTGGAAAAGCAGACAAGAGAAGGCTGAAAAAGTAAATCACGTAGGAGACGCTGAGAATTTAAACCCGGCTTTTGAACCTTATTTAAGTGAAGCCAAGATAAATGGGGAAAAGTTTACCATTTTACGTGATTCTGGGACGTGCCTCGATATTGCCCCTCATAAAATAATTTCTAATGAGCAATTAAACGGGGAAACTGTGTGGGTTAAAGCAGCTTTAGCCAACGAAGTGAGATGTCTACCCATAGCCAATATTGAATTCGAAATTGAGGGAATAGGGTTAATTAATACGAAAGCCGCGGTAGCGGATAAGGAAGTTCTCATGGATTATTATTTACTGGGAAATGAGACGCAGAAATTAATCGAGAGAAAAAAACAAAAACCCGAATTAATCCATGCAGTCGAAACGCGGGCGAAAAGGCGTAAAAACGAAACTGCGCCAAAAACCAGTCTGGCGAGTGAAAGCGCTGGGAATGATCAGGGAGAGGCAGAAATGTCGCCAGAGAGCGAGCCTACGGAAACTCAGGGTACGGAAGAATCAATTTTCCTCCCCGAGTTAGAGGAGGATAGGATCACCGCTCTGGCGCACGTTGGGAAAAACGAGTTTCGCCAAGAGCAGGAAAAAGATGAAAGCTTGACAGAGTTGTGGGCGCGCGCGAAAGAGGAGAAATCGAATTTAACAATATATCAAGGTTTGCTGTACAGAATTGCTACAGATCACAGAGGAGAAAAAAGACGTCAGCTAATTATTCCGCGGAAATATAGGAATGAAATTTTGAATCTTTGTCACAGTTTAATATCCGGTCATGTGGCCATGACTAAAACTAAGGATAAATTGCTGCGATATTTTTTCTGGCCAAATATCATTAAAGAGGCTGAAGCCTATGTAAAATCGTGTGATCCTTGTCAGAAAATTGGGAAGGCAGGAGAGCAAAAAAAAGCCCCTCTTAAACTTGTTCCCATTATTACTGCAATTTTTACGCATATAAACTGTGATATTGTGGGACCACTCCCACCTTCAGAAAATCAAAATAAATATATGCTCACGGCTATGTGTTTAGCATCGAGGTATCCAGAGGCTATCCCGATACCCGATTCAAGGTCGGAAACAGTGATCGACGCGTTAATAATAGTATTTAGTAGAATGGGATTTCCGAAAGTAATCCAAACAGACTTAGGGGCTTGTTTTATGAGTAACTTAACCTCAACTTTCTTAGAAAAATTTGGAATTAAAATAACTCACAGTAGTGTGCACCACCCACAGACAAATTGCATTGAGCGTTGGCATCGTTCAGTTAAACGGTTATTGAAGGTAATCTGTTTAGAAAGTGGAGAAAGTTGGGAGAGGAGTTTACCCTATGCTTTGTTAGCTTTGCGGACGGTAACACATGAATCAACGGGATTCAGCCCAGCCGAGTTGGTTCATGGGAGAAATCTGCGAACCCCGGAAACCCTGCTATTTGAGAAATGGACAGAGCAGGAAGAGGAGCAAAACCCAGTGACGGAGTATGTTTTCGAATTGATAAACAGACTCCAAAGGTGTCAAGAGCTCGCAGGGGAGCAGATGGAGGAAAAAAGGGACAAACGCAAAATCTGGTATGACAGAAATGCGGTAAATCGGAAATTTAATCCCGGGGACAAAGTGCTGGTTTTAGCCACAAGTAAACCCAATAAATTATCCGTATCATGGATAGGGCCAGGCACTATTGAGAGTCAAATGTCAGAGACTAATTATATTGTAAATGTACCGGACAGGCGCGAAAAGTCGCAAATTTATCATGTCAATTTACTAAAACCTTACGTGCAGAGAGCAGAAATCGTAAATGTATTAATAGAGGAAAATCGGGATAATAAAACGACGGAGGCAGACTTAGAAATACCTTATCCTATAACTGACCCGGAAGAATTTGACCTCAATATGGTAATTAGGGACAGTAATTTAGGAAGTCGTTGCACAAAAGCCCAACAGGAGCAATTAGGAGCATTACTAATTAAACACAAGAAAGTGTTTTCCAATATTCCTGGCCGAACGAATTTAATTGAGCATGATATTGAATTGACTAGTGATAAACCCGTTAGAATGAAGCCATATAGGACGTCACCTCGACAAACCGACATCCTGAAATCCGAAATCCAGCGTATGTTAGAATTGGGCATAATTAAGGAAGGGGAGTCAGATTATACCTCGCCTATGATATTAGTAGAGGCCCTTGGCAGAGAACCCCGCCCGTGAGTTGATTATCGCCAGTTAAATGAGATAACTCGTGCCGAATTTTTCCCTTTGCCTAACATAAAAGAGAGGGTAGAGCAAGTGGCAGCATCAAAATTTTTTACCGTGATTGACTTAACTAAAGGCTATTGGCAAATACCTTTAACCCCTAACGCACAACGTTTAGCGACATTTGTAACTAGTTTCGGTTCGTATCAACCTTTGGTAATGCCATTTGGACTTGTCTCCGCCCCGTATAGGTTTTCAAAATTCATGAGTATTCTATTAAAGGGACTGGAAAGTTTCTGTTTGCCTTACCTTGACGATATGGCTATCTTTTCTAATTCATGGGAAGAGCATTTAGAACATTTAGATATAGTTCTAAAGCGGGTAACCAAGGCAAAATTAACCATTAAATTAGCCAAGTGTAAATTTGCCCAGGAGACGGTCAAATATTTAGGGCATGTTGTAGGGAAAGGACGTAGGAAACCGTCCGAGATTAAAATTAAGGCCATTACTGATTTCCCAGCTCCAAAATCAAAAACGGAAATTAGAAGGTTTTTAGGGATGTGCGGGTATTACTCCCGATACATAAAAAACTATGCAATTATAGTAGAACCGCTGACCCGAGCTTTAAAAGGGAAAACGAAAAAGGAAAAAGTAGACTGGAGTCCCGAAATGGAGAAGGCTTTTAGGGAGTTAAAAGATAAACTCACCTGTGACCCAGTACTGTACGCTCCTGATTATACTAAGGAGTTTATTATTCAAAGTGACGCCTCAGATAAGGGGATAGGTATTATCATGGCTCAAAGGCAAGGAGATGAAGAACATCCAATTCTGTACTTAAGTCGAAAATTTACTAAGGCAGAGAAAAACTATAGCACAACCGAAAAGGAATGTGCTGGGATCATTTTCGCAGTGAAAAAGTTAAAACATTACCTGGATGGTCAAAAATTTACCATAGAAACTGATCACAACCCATTAATATGGTTAAAGAGAAATGCGGGAAACAATCCCAGATTAATGCGGTGGGCGTTAACCTTGCAGCCCTTTAACTATGAAATCCGACACAGACCAGGAAAAGACATTCCTCATGTGGACTGTTTGAGTCGGGTGGATTAAAAGTTATCTGTAAGAAATTTTGTATATAGTTTATTATTATTAGTATTGTTTTATTATGTTAATTAATTTGTAATTTGAAACTTGTAACTTTAGTGTAAATTTAAGTATTGTTTAGTCAGGAAGATTAGCCTCTCTAGAATTGCTTTGATGCACCCTAACCTAATTTGATTGTAGAGATTTTCTGGAGTTTCAACCCCAGAAAACCATCTTAAGGGGGGGAAGTTGTGGCATACAGCCCCCCTTCCAATTAATTAAAGTTGGCCAGACCTTAATCTCTACACAGAGCAGGTGTGCTGATACTTACAATAGTTTGGCTCCAGACTGTCTCGAACTGTGACACTAAAGTACAAAGAAGCTGCCCTGATGGTACGCCCTGATGGTCGTGAGAACATTGGAGTTTCCGAGGAATTTCTTCGGCCCGACGGAAAGGCGCCCGCCCGCTCAGCGAATGAGAGAGGAGCGCGGGTTGCCATCGAGAGAACGAGTTTTCCCAGGAACAGAGCTGGAAGCAGAGAGTCGGGGATTCGTATCTTGTCTTCGGCCAGTGAAGGTCGGAGGGTTTTTTCTTGTCCCGTTTACCAGGAGAGGTAACGAGACATTTAATGATTTTTTGTGTTCCTCTAGGAGCAGAGGTCCGCGTATTTTCTGTCACCGGCGAAGGTGCAGGTCAGCTCATAAGAGACTTTGTACTTAAAATTATCCTAGGACTGAGCTATATCTTTTCTGTACCTGGAACGGTGCAAGGATTGTTTCAGTAAACCGAATTTAGGATCACGGAGATCCACTGAAACTGTTTGTTAAAAGCATCAAATCAACTATCGATCCATACTGTAGCTCCTGGCCCTTGTATATAATCCTCCAACATCAATATTGTAACTAAAGGTTGTACATAGAATCTTGTTTAAATTTTAATTAAATTAATTTTCTTATCAACTTCTGCTGTGACGGGATTTTCTTCTTCGCTACCAGAACCCTCGCCCGAAATTCCAAAACGCCACAGCTATACTAACTTGGTGGCAGCGCTAGAGGGATGATTGTTGGAGAATACTACACTGCCTGAAGAAGTACGGACTACGGACGATAGAAGAATCTCTAAGACAGAGAGGAGAGCCCTCAGCCGGAACCCATCCCGAATTCCATACGGAGTGCCGATCCGAGAGCCATCATAAGTGCCAGAAGGAAGGACGGAACTCGAGCAAACGACAACAAAACAGGGGTGAGTCAAAGTTTTCTAGTGAGGCTGTAAAAATTTTGTTATTTAAGGTATTAGATGATAAATGTATAAAGTTAAAAGTTATTTAGAAATTTATTAAGGGAGAGTAAACCTTAAATTAACATTGTTTTTGGAAAAATTAAAAATGTGGCATATCACAAATATTAGAAACTCTAAGTAAAAACAGGGAGGAATTTAAATTATAGGTAAATTTAATTTAAATATAACTCATATTTGTTTAGTTTGGAAAAATATTAATTGATTTGCACATATTTGATTATCTTGTTTTAAATGAGAAAGATTATATTTGAAAACAGATATTATTTGAGAAAACAAAAAGATTGTTAAAATATCTTGAGAAAGATAACACAGTAATTTCATATTGTTTTGTGTAATTTATGAAAATTAAAAGTGAATCAAATAAGTTACGGAAAAAGGTTTCTTTCCTGGAAAGGGTTGTGATTTCAAATATTTCAAATTTAATGTGTAGAATTGAATATTAAGTTTTAATTATTGGAATCGTGTTGTATTGGAATTTTATACACCCCAAAAATTTGCAAAATTGAATTATAGGTTTTATTAGTGTAATTTTGTATATGTATTTTTTGGAATTGGGTAAAATTGTAAGAATTGTGTAAAATTGTTAGGAATTGTGTAAAAGTGTTAGGTATTGTGTAGAAATTTTTTTGGGAATTGTGTAAGATTAAATTGTGAATTTAGAATTAGGTAAACATGTCAGAATTAGGGCAGTATAGGAAAGCGGAACTGCAAGAGCTCGCAGTCGAATTCGGAGTGATTGTTGAAACTTCGGATAGGATAAGTGATATCATAGGGAAAATTCAAAAGTCTCCAGATTATGATAAAGACCTATCCCTAGCTCAAATTAAGTTAATACGGGAGGATCTCTTAGAAAGAAAGGCGGAAGAGAAAAGGAAGGCGGAAAAGATTGCGGAAAGGGAGGCTGAAGAGAAAAAAATCGCTGAAAGAGAAGTGGAAAGGAAACATGAATTAGAGTTAGAAAAACTTAAAATAGCCCAAAATTCAGAAACAGTAAGTCTAGCTTCGACTCGTAGCGAACGCCCCAGCCGACAATCACTAAAATCGGTTATGCAAAAATTTGAACCGGAGAAATCGGACATGGCATTATTTCTTGCGTTATTCCAAAGACAAGCTAGGAAGTTAGAAATAGATGACGAGGATCTAGTGACTAATTTATTAGCTTTATTGCCCGTAGAAATCGCGGAATTAATTTTAAAAGAACCCCAAGAAATTAGTGACGATTTTGAGAAAGTCAAACAAATGCTATTAGATCGATTTAAATTAAGTCCGGAAAATTTTAGAATTAAATTTATGCAACACCAAAAACAACCGGGAACTCTTTGGCATGATCTAGCTTATGATTTAGATACATATTTAAATGGGTGGTTAGAGGGAGTAGAAGTGACAAATTTTGAGGATCTAAAGAAATTAATGGTGGCCGACCAGTTAAAGAAACGGGCTAATTTCGAAATGAAAGATCATTTCATAGATTCATGGAGCTCTCTCAATGAACCGCGAGAGTTAGCTAAGAAGTTTGACGCGTACGAGTCAGTTCGCAGAAATAATAAGAAAAGTTGGACCCCGAAACCACCACTAGAAAAGAAATTAGATAAACCTCGCAACTTTGATAAAAATAGGGTTGAGAAAAATGCCCCAGAACAAAAAAATTGGAGGGATAAGTCTGATCTGACGGAAAGATCTAAATTATTTGAGGCCCGAAAACCTATTGTTTGCTATGTGTGCTCTTCCCCCGATCACATTAAGCCAAATTGCCCAGTATGGAAAAGCAGACAAGAGAAGGCTGAAAAAGTAAATCACGTAGGAGACGCTGAGAATTTAAACCCGGCTTTTGAACCTTATTTAAGTGAAGCCAAGATAAATGGGGAAAAGTTTACCATTTTACGTGATTCTGGGACGTGCCTCGATATTGCCCCTCATAAAATAATTTCTAATGAGCAATTAAACGGGGAAACTGTGTGGGTTAAAGCAGCTTTAGCCAACGAAGTGAGATGTCTACCCATAGCCAATATTGAATTCGAAATTGAGGGAATAGGGTTAATTAATACGAAAGCCGCGGTAGCGGATAAGGAAGTTCTCATGGATTATTATTTACTGGGAAATGAGACGCAGAAATTAATCGAGAGAAAAAAACAAAAACCCGAATTAATCCATGCAGTCGAAACGCGGGCGAAAAGGCGTAAAAACGAAACTGCGCCAAAAACCAGTCTGGCGAGTGAAAGCGCTGGGAATGATCAGGGAGAGGCAGAAATGTCGCCAGAGAGCGAGCCTACGGAAACTCAGGGTACGGAAGAATCAATTTTCCTCCCCGAGTTAGAGGAGGATAGGATCACCGCTCTGGCGCACGTTGGGAAAAACGAGTTTCGCCAAGAGCAGGAAAAAGATGAAAGCTTGACAGAGTTGTGGGCGCGCGCGAAAAAGGAGAAATCGAATTTAACAATATATCAAGGTTTGCTGTACAGAATTGCTACAGATCACAGAGGAGAAAAAAGACGTCAGCTAATTATTCCGCGGAAATATAGGAATGAAATTTTGAATCTTTGTCACAGTTTAATATCCGGTCATGTGGCCATGACTAAAACTAAGGATAAATTGCTGCGATATTTTTTCTGGCCAAATATCATTAAAGAGGCTGAAGCCTATGTAAAATCGTGTGATCCTTGTCAGAAAATTGGGAAGGCAGGAGAGCAAAAAAAAGCCCCTCTTAAACTTGTTCCCATTATTACTGCAATTTTTACGCATATAAACTGTGATATTGTGGGACCACTCCCACCTTCAGAAAATCAAAATAAATATATGCTCACGGCTATGTGTTTAGCATCGAGGTATCCAGAGGCTATCCCGATACCCGATTCAAGGTCGGAAACAGTGATCGACGCGTTAATAATAGTATTTAGTAGAATGGGATTTCCGAAAGTAATCCAAACAGACTTAGGGGCTTGTTTTATGAGTAACTTAACCTCAACTTTCTTAGAAAAATTTGGAATTAAAATAACTCACAGTAGTGTGCACCACCCACAGACAAATTGCATTGAGCGTTGGCATCGTTCAGTTAAACGGTTATTGAAGGTAATCTGTTTAGAAAGTGGAGAAAGTTGGGAGAGGAGTTTACCCTATGCTTTGTTAGCTTTGCGGACGGTAACACATGAATCAACGGGATTCAGCCCAGCCGAGTTGGTTCATGGGAGAAATCTGCGAACCCCGGAAACCCTGCTATTTGAGAAATGGACAGAGCAGGAAGAGGAGCAAAACCCAGTGACGGAGTATGTTTTCGAATTGATAAACAGACTCCAAAGGTGTCAAGAGCTCGCAGGGGAGCAGATGGAGGAAAAAAGGGACAAACGCAAAATCTGGTATGACAGAAATGCGGTAAATCGGAAATTTAATCCCGGGGACAAAGTGCTGGTTTTAGCCACAAGTAAACTCAATAAATTATCCGTATCATGGATAGGGCCAGGCACTATTGAGAGTCAAATGTCAGAGACTAATTATATTGTAAATGTACCGGACAGGCGCGAAAAGTCGCAAATTTATCATGTCAATTTACTAAAACCTTACGTGCAGAGAGCAGAAATCGTAAATGTATTAATAGAGGAAAATCGGGATAATAAAACGACGGAGGCAGACTTAGAAATACCTTATCCTATAACTGACCCGGAAGAATTTGACCTCAATATGGTAATTAGGGACAGTAATTTAGGAAGTCGTTGCACAAAAGCCCAACAGGAGCAATTAGGAGCATTACTAATTAAACACAAGAAAGTGTTTTCCAATATTCCTGGCCGAACGAATTTAATTGAGCATGATATTGAATTGACTAGTGATAAACCCGTTAGAATGAAGCCATATAGGACGTCACCTCGACAAACCGACATCCTGAAATCCGAAATCCAGCGTATGTTAGAATTGGGCATAATTAAGGAAGGGGAGTCAGATTATACCTCGCCTATGATATTAGTAGAGGCCCTTGGCAGAGAACCCCGCCCGTGCGTTGATTATCGCCAGTTAAATGAGATAACTCGTGCCGAATTTTTCCCTTTGCCTAACATAAAAGAGAGGGTAGAGCAAGTGGCAGCATCAAAATTTTTTACCGTGATTGACTTAACTAAAGGCTATTGGCAAATACCTTTAACCCCTAACGCACAACGTTTAGCGACATTTGTAACTAGTTTCGGTTCGTATCAACCTTTGGTAATGCCATTTGGACTTGTCTCCGCCCCGTATAGGTTTTCAAAATTCATGAGTATTCTATTAAAGGGACTGGAAAGTTTCTGTTTGCCTTACCTTGACGATATGGCTATCTTTTCTAATTCATGGGAAGAGCATTTAGAACATTTAGATATAGTTCTAAAGCGGGTAACCAAGGCAAAATTAACCATTAAATTAGCCAAGTGTAAATTTGCCCAGGAGACGGTCAAATATTTAGGGCATGTTGTAGGGAAAGGACGTAGGAAACCGTCCGAGATTAAAATTAAGGCCATTACTGATTTCCCAGCTCCAAAATCAAAAACGGAAATTAGAAGGTTTTTAGGGATGTGCGGGTATTACTCCCGATACATAAAAAACTATGCAATTATAGTAGAACCGCTGACCCGAGCTTTAAAAGGGAAAACGAAAAAGGAAAAAGTAGACTGGAGTCCCGAAATGGAGAAGGCTTTTAGGGAGTTAAAAGATAAACTCACCTGTGACCCAGTACTGTACGCTCCTGATTATACTAAGGAGTTTATTATTCAAAGTGACGCCTCAGATAAGGGGATAGGTATTATCATGGCTCAAAGGCAAGGAGATGAAGAACATCCAATTCTGTACTTAAGTCGAAAATTTACTAAGGCAGAGAAAAACTATAGCACAACCGAAAAGGAATGTGCTGGGATCATTTTCGCAGTGAAAAAGTTAAAACATTACCTGGATGGTCAAAAATTTACCATAGAAACTGATCACAACCCATTAATATGGTTAAAGAGAAATGCGGGAAACAATCCCAGATTAATGCGGTGGGCGTTAACCTTGCAGCCCTTTAACTATGAAATCCGACACAGACCAGGAAAAGACATTCCTCATGTGGACTGTTTGAGTCGGGTGGATTAAAAGTTATCTGTAAGAAATTTTGTATATAGTTTATTATTATTAGTATTGTTTTATTATGTTAATTAATTTGTAATTTGAAACTTGTAACTTTAGTGTAAATTTAAGTATTGTTTAGTCAGGAAGATTAGCCTCTCTAGAATTGCTTTGATGCACCCTAACCTAATTTGATTGTAGAGATTTTCTGGAGTTTCAACCCCAGAAAACCATCTTAAGGGGGGGAAGTTGTGGCATACAGCCCCCCTTCCAATTAATTAAAGTTGGCCAGACCTTAATCTCTACACAGAGCAGGTGTGCTGATACTTACAATAGTTTGGCTCCAGACTGTCTCGAACTGTGACACTAAAGTACAAAGAAGCTGCCCTGATGGTACGCCCTGATGGTCGTGAGAACATTGGAGTTTCCGAGGAATTTCTTCGGCCCGACGGAAAGGCGCCCGCCCGCTCAGCGAATGAGAGAGGAGCGCGGGTTGCCATCGAGAGAACGAGTTTTCCCAGGAACAGAGCTGGAAGCAGAGAGTCGGGGATTCGTATCTTGTCTTCGGCCAGTGAAGGTCGGAGGGTTTTTTCTTGTCCCGTTTACCAGGAGAGGTAACGAGACATTTAATGATTTTTTGTGTTCCTCTAGGAGCAGAGAACACAGGTCCGCGTATTTTCTGTCACCGGCGAAGGTGCAGGTCAGCTCATAAGAGACTTTGTACTTAAAATTATCCTAGGACTGAGCTATATCTTTTCTGTACCTGGAACGGTGCAAGGATTGTTTCAGTAAACCGAATTTAGGATCACGGAGATCCACTGAAACTGTTTGTTAAAAGCATCAAATCAACTATCGATCCATACTGTAGCTCCTGGCCCTTGTATATAATCCTCCAACATCAATATTGTAACTAAAGGTTGTACATAGAATCTTGTTTAAATTTTAATTAAATTAATTTTCTTATCAACTTCTGCTGTGACGGGATTTTCTTCTTCGCTACCAGAACCCTCGCCCGAAATTCCAAAACGCCACAGCTATACTAACTTGGTGGCAGCGCTAGAGGGATGATTGTTGGAGAATACTACACTGCCTGAAGAAGTACGGACTACGGACGATAGAAGAATCTCTAAGACAGAGAGGAGAGCCCTCAGCCGGAACCCATCCCGAATTCCATACGGAGTGCCGATCCGAGAGCCATCATAAGTGCCAGAAGGAAGGACGGAACTCGAGCAAACGACAACAAAACAGGGGTGAGTCAAAGTTTTCTAGTGAGGCTGTAAAAATTTTGTTATTTAAGGTATTAGATGATAAATGTATAAAGTTAAAAGTTATTTAGAAATTTATTAAGGGAGAGTAAACCTTAAATTAACATTGTTTTTGGAAAAATTAAAAATGTGGCATATCACAAATATTAGAAACTCTAAGTAAAAACAGGGAGGAATTTAAATTATAGGTAAATTTAATTTAAATATAACTCATATTTGTTTAGTTTGGAAAAATATTAATTGATTTGCACATATTTGATTATCTTGTTTTAAATGAGAAAGATTATATTTGAAAACAGATATTATTTGAGAAAACAAAAAGATTGTTAAAATATCTTGAGAAAGATAACACAGTAATTTCATATTGTTTTGTGTAATTTATGAAAATTAAAAGTGAATCAAATAAGTTACGGAAAGAGGTTTCTTTCCTGGAAAGGGTTGTGATTTCAAATATTTCAAATTTAATGTGTAGAATTGAATATTAAGTTTTAATTATTGGAATCGTGTTGTATTGGAATTTTATACACCCCAAAAATTTGCAAAATTGAATTATAGGTTTTATTAGTGTAATTTTGTATATGTATTTTTTGGAATTGGGTAAAATTGTAAGAATTGTGTAAAATTGTTAGGAATTGTGTAAAAGTGTTAGGTATTGTGTAGAAATTTTTTTGGGAATTGTGTAAGATTAAATTGTGAATTTAGAATTAGGTAAACATGTCAGAATTAGGGCAGTATAGGAAAGCGGAACTGCAAGAGCTCGCAGTCGAATTCGGAGTGATTGTTGAAACTTCGGATAGGATAAGTGATATCATAGGGAAAATTCAAAAGTCTCCAGATTATGATAAAGACCTAGCCCTAGCTCAAATTAAGTTAATACGGGAGGATCTCTTAGAAAGAAAGGCGGAAGAGAAAAGGAAGGCGGAAAAGATTGCGGAAAGGGAGGCTGAAGAGAAAAAAATCGCTGAAAGAGAAGTGGAAAGGAAACATGAATTAGAGTTAGAAAAACTTAAAATAGCCCAAAATTCAGAAACAGTAAGTCTAGCTTCGACTCGTAGCGAACGCCCCAGCCGACAATCACTAAAATCGGTTATGCAAAAATTTGAACCGGAGAAATCGGACATGGCATTATTTCTTGCGTTATTCCAAAGACAAGCTAGGAAGTTAGAAATAGATGACGAGGATCTAGTGACTAATTTATTAGCTTTATTGCCCGTAGAAATCGCGGAATTAATTTTAAAAGAACCCCAAGAAATTAGTGACGATTTTGAGAAAGTCAAACAAATGCTATTAGATCGATTTAAATTAAGTCCGGAAAATTTTAGAATTAAATTTATGCAACACCAAAAACAACCGGGAACTCTTTGGCATGATCTAGCTTATGATTTAGATACATATTTAAATGGGTGGTTAGAGGGAGTAGAAGTGACAAATTTTGAGGATCTAAAGAAATTAATGGTGGCCGACCAGTTAAAGAAACGGGCTAATTTCGAAATGAAAGATCATTTCATAGATTCATGGAGCTCTCTCAATGAACCGCGAGAGTTAGCTAAGAAGTTTGACGCGTACGAGTCAGTTCGCAGAAATAATAAGAAAAGTTGGACCCCGAAACCACCACTAGAAAAGAAATTAGATAAACCTCGCAACTTTGATAAAAATAGGGTTGAGAAAAATGCCCCAGAACAAAAAAATTGGAGGGATAAGTCTGATCTGACGGAAAGATCTAAATTATTTGAGGCCCGAAAACCTATTGTTTGCTATGTGTGCTCTTCCCCCGATCACATTAAGCCAAATTGCCCAGTCTGGAAAAGCAGACAAGAGAAGGCTGAAAAAGTAAATCACGTAGGAGACGCTGAGAATTTAAACCCGGCTTTTGAACCTTATTTAAGTGAAGCCAAGATAAATGGGGAAAAGTTTACCATTTTACGTGATTCTGGGACGTGCCTCGATATTGCCCCTCATAAAATAATTTCTAATGAGCAATTAAACGGGGAAACTGTGTGGGTTAAAGCAGCTTTAGCCAACGAAGTGAGATGTCTACCCATAGCCAATATTGAATTCGAAATTGAGGGAATAGGGTTAATTAATACGAAAGCCGCGGTAGCGGATAAGGAAGTTCTCATGGATTATTATTTACTGGGAAATGAGACGCAGAAATTAATCGAGAGAAATAAACAAAAACCCGAATTAATCCATGCAGTCGAAACGCGGGCGAAAAGGCGTAAAAACGAAACTGCGCCAAAAACCAGTCTGGCGAGTGAAAGCGCTGGGAATGATCAGGGAGAGGCAGAAATGTCGCCAGAGAGCGAGCCTACGGAAACTCAGGGTACGGAAGAATCAATTTTCCTCCCCGAGTTAGAGGAGGATAGGATCACCGCTCTGGCGCACGTTGGGAAAAACGAGTTTCGCCAAGAGCAGGAAAAAGATGAAAGCTTGACAGAGTTGTGGGCGCGCGCGAAAGAGGAGAAATCGAATTTAACAATATATCAAGGTTTGCTGTACAGAATTGCTACAGATCACAGAGGAGAAAAAAGACGTCAGCTAATTATTCCGCGGAAATATAGGAATGAAATTTTGAATCTTTGTCACAGTTTAATATCCGGTCATGTGGCCATGACTAAAACTAAGGATAAATTGCTGCGATATTTTTTCTGGCCAAATATCATTAAAGAGGCTGAAGCCTATGTAAAATCGTGTGATCCTTGTCAGAAAATTGGGAAGGCAGGAGAGCAAAAAAAAGCCCCTCTTAAACTTGTTCCCATTATTTCTGCAATTTTTACGCATATAAACTGTGATATTGTGGGACCACTCCCACCTTCAGAAAATCAAAATAAATATATGCTCATGGCTATGTGTTTAGCATCGAGGTATCCAGAGGCTATCCCGATACCCGATTCAAGGTCGGAAACAGTGATCGACGCGTTAATAATAGTATTTAGTAGAATGGGATTTCCGAAAGTAATCCAAACAGACTTAGGGGCTTGTTTTATGAGTAACTTAACCTCAACTTTCTTAGAAAAATTTGGAATTAAAATAACTCACAGTAGTGTGCACCACCCACAGACAAATTGCATTGAGCGTTGGCATCGTTCAGTTAAACGGTTATTGAAGGTAATCTGTTTAGAAAGTGGAGAAAGTTGGGAGAGGAGTTTACCCTATGCTTTGTTAGCTTTGCGGACGGTAACACATGAATCAACGGGATTCAGCCCAGCCGAGTTGGTTCATGGGAGAAATCTGCGAACCCCGGAAACCCTGCTATTTGAGAAATGGACAGAGCAGGAAGAGGAGCAAAACCCAGTGACGGAGTATGTTTTCGAATTGATAAACAGACTCCAAAGGTGTCAAGAGCTCGCAGGGGAGCAGATGGAGGAAAAAAGGGACAAACGCAAAATCTGGTATGACAGAAATGCGGTAAATCGGAAATTTAATCCCGGGGACAAAGTGCTGGTTTTAGCCACAAGTAAACCCAATAAATTATCCGTATCATGGATAGGGCCAGGCACTATTGAGAGTCAAATGTCAGAGACTAATTATATTGTAAATGTACCGGACAGGCGCGAAAAGTCGCAAATTTATCATGTCAATTTACTAAAACCTTACATGCAGAGAGCAGAAATCGTAAATGTATTAATAGAGGAAAATCGGGATAATAAAACGACGGAGGCAGACTTACAAATACCTTATCCTATAACTGACCCGGAAGAATTTGACCTCAATATGGTAATTAGGGACAGTAATTTAGGAAGTCGTTGCACAAAAGCCCAACAGGAGCAATTAGGAGCATTACTAATTAAACACAAGAAAGTGTTTTCCAATATTCCTGGCCGAACGAATTTAATTGAGCATGATATTGAATTGACTAGTGATAAACCCGTTAGAATGAAGCCATATAGGACGTCACCTCGACAAACCGACATCCTGAAATCCGAAATCCAGCGTATGTTAGAATTGGGCATAATTAAGGAAGGGGAGTCAGATTATACCTCGCCTATGATATTAGTAGAGGCCCTTGGCAGAGAACCCCGCCCGTGCGTTGATTATCGCCAGTTAAATGAGATAACTCGTGCCGAATTTTTCCCTTTGCCTAACATAAAAGAGAGGGTAGAGCAAGTGGCAGCATCAAAATTTTTTACCGTGATTGACTTAACTAAAGGCTATTGGCAAATACCTTTAACCCCTAACGCACAACGTTTAGCGACATTTGTAACTAGTTTCGGTTCGTATCAACCTTTGGTAATGCCATTTGGACTTGTCTCCGCCCCGTATAGGTTTTCAAAATTCATGAGTATTCTATTAAAGGGACTGGAAAGTTTCTGTTTGCCTTACCTTGACGATATGGCTATCTTTTCTAATTCATGGGAAGAGCATTTAGAACATTTAGATATAGTTCTAAAGCGGGTAACCAAGGCAAAATTAACCATTAAATTAGCCAAGTGTAAATTTGCCCAGGAGACGGTCAAATATTTAGGGCATGTTGTAGGGAAAGGACGTAGGAAACCGTCCGAGATTAAAATTAAGGCCATTACTGATTTCCCAGCTCCAAAATCAAAAACGGAAATTAGAAGGTTTTTAGGGATGTGCGGGTATTACTCCCGATACATAAAAAACTATGCAATTATAGTAGAACCGCTGACCCGAGCTTTAAAAGGGAAAACGAAAAAGGAAAAAGTAGACTGGAGTCCCGAAATGGAGAAGGCTTTTAGGGAGTTAAAAGATAAACTCCCCCGTGACCCAGTACTGTACGCTCCTGATTATACTAAGGAGTTTATTATTCAAAGTGACGCCTCAGATAAGGGGATAGGTATTATCATGGCTCAAAGGCAAGGAGATGAAGAACATCCAATTCTGTACTTAAGTCGAAAATTTACTAAGGCAGAGAAAAACTATAGCACAACCGAAAAGGAATGTGCTGGGATCATTTTCGCAGTGAAAAAGTTAAAACATTACCTGGATGGTCAAAAATTTACCATAGAAACTGATCACAACCCATTAATATGGTTAAAGAGAAATGCGGGAAACAATCCCAGATTAATGCGGTGGGCGTTAACCTTGCAGCCCTTTAACTATGAAATCCGACACAGACCAGGAAAAGACATTCCTCATGTGGACTGTTTGAGTCGGGTGGATTAAAAGTTATCTGTAAGAAATTTTGTATATAGTTTATTATTATTAGTATTGTTTTATTATGTTAATTAATTTGTAATTTGAAACTTGTAACTTTAGTGTAAATTTAAGTATTGTTTAGTCAGGAAGATTAGCCTCTCTAGAATTGCTTTGATGCACCCTAACCTAATTTGATTGTAGAGATTTTCTGGAGTTTCAACCCCAGAAAACCATCTTAAGGGGGGGAAGTTGTGGCATACAGCCCCCCTTCCAATTAATTAAAGTTGGCCAGACCTTAATCTCTACACAGAGCAGGTGTGCTGATACTTACAATAGTTTGGCTCCAGACTGTCTCGAACTGTGACACTAAAGTACAAAGAAGCTGCCCTGATGGTACGCCCTGATGGTCGTGAGAACATTGGAGTTTCCGAGGAATTTCTTCGGCCCGACGGAAAGGCGCCCGCCCGCTCAGCGAATGAGAGAGGAGCGCGGGTTGCCATCGAGAGAACGAGTTTTCCCAGGAACAGAGCTGGAAGCAGAGAGTCGGGGATTCGTATCTTGTCTTCGGCCAGTGAAGGTCGGAGGGTTTTTTCTTGTCCCGTTTACCAGGAGAGGTAACGAGACATTTAATGATTTTTTGTGTTCCTCTAGGAGCAGAGAACACAGGTCCGCGTATTTTCTGTCACCGGCGAAGGTGCAGGTCAGCTCATAAGAGACTTTGTACTTAAAATTATCCTAGGACTGAGCTATATCTTTTCTGTACCTGGAACGGTGCAAGGATTGTTTCAGTAAACCGAATTTAGGATCACGGAGATCCACTGAAACTGTTTGTTAAAAGCATCAAATCAACTATCGATCCATACTGTAGCTCCTGGCCCTTGTATATAATCCTCCAACATCAATATTGTAACTAAAGGTTGTACATAGAATCTTGTTTAAATTTTAATTAAATTAATTTTCTTATCAACTTCTGCTGTGACGGGATTTTCTTCTTCGCTACCAGAACCCTCGCCCGAAATTCCAAAACGCCACAGCTATACTAACTTGGTGGCAGCGCTAGAGGGATGATTGTTGGAGAATACTACACTGCCTGAAGAAGTACGGACTACGGACGATAGAAGAATCTCTAAGACAGAGAGGAGAGCCCTCAGCCGGAACCCATCCCGAATTCCATACGGAGTGCCGATCCGAGAGCCATCATAAGTGCCAGAAGGAAGGACGGAACTCGAGCAAACGACAACAAAACAGGGGTGAGGCAAAGTTTTCTAGTGAGGCTGTAAAAATTTTGTTATTTAAGGTATTAGATGATAAATGTATAAAGTTAAAAGTTATTTAGAAATTTATTAAGGGAGAGTAAACCTTAAATTAACATTGTTTTTGGAAAAATTAAAAATGTGGCATATCACAAATATTAGAAACTCTAAGTAAAAACAGGGAGGAATTTAAATTATAGGTAAATTTAATTTAAATATAACTCATATTTGTTTAGTTTGGAAAAATATTAATTGATTTGCACATATTTGATTATCTTGTTTTAAATGAGAAAGATTATATTTGAAAACAGATATTATTTGAGAAAACAAAAAGATTGTTAAAATATCTTGAGAAAGATAACACAGTAATTTCATATTGTTTTGTGTAATTTATGAAAATTAAAAGTGAATCAAATAAGTTACGGAAAGAGGTTTCTTTCCTGGAAAGGGTTGTGATTTCAAATATTTCAAATTTAATGTGTAGAATTGAATATTAAGTTTTAATTATTGGAATCGTGTTGTATTGGAATTTTATACACCCCAAAAATTTGCAAAATTGAATTATAGGTTTTATTAGTGTAATTTTGTATATGTATTTTTTGGAATTGGGTAAAATTGTAAGAATTGTGTAAAATTGTTAGGAATTGTGTAAAAGTGTTAGGTATTGTGTAGAAATTTTTTTGGGAATTGTGTAAGATTAAATTGTGAATTTAGAATTAGGTAAACATGTCAGAATTAGGGCAGTATAGGAAAGCGGAACTGCAAGAGCTCGCAGTCGAATTCGGAGTGATTGTTGAAACTTCGGATAGGATAAGTGATATCATAGGGAAAATTCAAAAGTCTCCAGATTATGATAAAGACCTAGCCCTAGCTCAAATTAAGTTAATACGGGAGGATCTCTTAGAAAGAAAGGCGGAAGAGAAAAGGAAGGCGGAAAAGATTGCGGAAAGGGAGGCTGAAGAGAAAAAAATCGCTGAAAGAGAAGTGGAAAGGAAACATGAATTAGAGTTAGAAAAACTTAAAATAGCCCAAAATTCAGAAACAGTAAGTCTAGCTTCGACTCGTAGCGAACGCCCCAGCCGACAATCACTAAAATCGGTTATGCAAAAATTTGAACCGGAGAAATCGGACATGGCATTATTTCTTGCGTTATTCCAAAGACAAGCTAGGAAGTTAGAAATAGATGACGAGGATCTAGTGACTAATTTATTAGCTTTATTGCCCGTAGAAATCGCGGAATTAATTTTAAAAGAACCCCAAGAAATTAGTGACGATTTTGAGAAAGTC
Source organism: Salticus scenicus (assembly GCA_963930645.1). Lineage (NCBI taxonomy): Eukaryota > Metazoa > Arthropoda > Arachnida > Araneae > Salticidae > Salticus > Salticus scenicus. The sequence goes on from OZ005649.1 coordinate 301,940,520, forward strand.
AAACAAATGCTATTAGATCGATTTAAATTAAGTCCGGAAAATTTTAGAATTAAATTTATGCAACACCAAAAACAACCGGGAACTCTTTGGCATGATCTAGCTTATGATTTAGATACATATTTAAATGGGTGGTTAGAGGGAGTAGAAGTGACAAATTTTGAGGATCTAAAGAAATTAATGGTGGCCGACCAGTTAAAGAAACGGGCTAATTTCGAAATGAAAGATCATTTCATAGATTCATGGAGCTCTCTCAATGAACCGCGAGAGTTAGCTAAGAAATTTGACGCGTACGAGTCAGTTCGCAGAAATAATAAGAAAAGTTGGACCCCGAAACCACCACTAGAAAAGAAATTAGATAAACCTCGCAACTTTGATAAAAATAGGGTTGAGAAAAATGCCCCAGAACAAAAAAATTGGAGGGATGTCTGATCTGAAGGAAAGATCTAAATTATTTGAGGCCCGAAAACCTATTGTTTGCTATGTGTGCTCTTCCCCCGATCACATTAAGCCAAATTGCCCAGTCTGGAAAAGCAGACAAGAGAAGGCTGAAAAAGTAAATCACGTAGGAGACGCTGAGAATTTAAACCCGGCTTTTGAACCTTATTTAAGTGAAGCCAAGATAAATGGGGAAAAGTTTACCATTTTACGTGATTCTGGGACGTGCCTCGATATTGCCCCTCATAAAATAATTTCTAATGAGCAATTAAACGGGGAAACTGTGTGGGTTAAAGCAGCTTTAGCCAACGAAGTGAGATGTCTACCCATAGCCAATATTGAATTCGAAATTGAGGGAATAGGGTTAATTAATACGAAAGCCGCGGTAGCGGATAAGGAAGTTCTCATGGATTATTATTTACTGGGAAATGAGACGCAGAAATTAATCGAGAGAAAAAAACAAAAACCCGAATTAATCCATGCAGTCGAAACGCGGGCGAAAAGGCGTAAAAACGAAACTGCGCCAAAAACCAGTCTGGCGAGTGAAAGCGCTGGGAATGATCAGGGAGAGGCAGAAATGTCGCCAGAGAGCGAGCCTACGGAAACTCAGGGTACGGAAGAATCAATTTTCCTCCCCGAGTTAGAGGAGGATAGGATCACCGCTCTGGCGCACGTTGGGAAAAACGAGTTTCGCCAAGAGCAGGAAAAAGATGAAAGCTTGACAGAGTTGTGGGCGCGCGCGAAAGAGGAGAAATCGAATTTAACAATATATCAAGGTTTGCTGTACAGAATTGCTACAGATCACAGAGGAGAAAAAAGACGTCAGCTAATTATTCCGCGGAAATATAGGAATGAAATTTTGAATCTTTGTCACAGTTTAATATCCGGTCATGTGGCCATGACTAAAACTAAGGATAAATTGCTGCGATATTTTTTCTGGCCAAATATCATTAAAGAGGCTGAAGCCTATGTAAAATCGTGTGATCCTTGTCAGAAAATTGGGAAGGCAGGAGAGCAAAAAAAAGCCCCTCTTAAACTTGTTCCCATTATTACTGCAATTTTTACGCATATAAACTGTGATATTGTGGGACCACTCCCACCTTCAGAAAATCAAAATAAATATATGCTCACGGCTATGTGTTTAGCATCGAGGTATCCAGAGGCTATCCCGATACCCGATTCAAGGTCGGAAACAGTGATCGACGCGTTAATAATAGTATTTAGTAGAATGGGATTTCCGAAAGTAATCCAAACAGACTTAGGGGCTTGTTTTATGAGTAACTTAACCTCAACTTTCTTAGAAAAATTTGGAATTAAAATAACTCACAGTAGTGTGCACCACCCACAGACAAATTGCATTGAGCGTTGGCATCGTTCAGTTAAACGGTTATTGAAGGTAATCTGTTTAGAAAGTGGAGAAAGTTGGGAGAGGAGTTTACCCTATGCTTTGTTAGCTTTGCGGACGGTAACACATGAATCAACGGGATTCAGCCCAGCCGAGTTGGTTCATGGGAGAAATCTGCGAACCCCGGAAACCCTGCTATTTGAGAAATGGACAGAGCAGGAAGAGGAGCAAAACCCAGTGACGGAGTATGTTTTCGAATTGATAAACAGACTCCAAAGGTGTCAAGAGCTCGCAGGGGAGCAGATGGAGGAAAAAAGGGACAAACGCAAAATCTGGTATGACAGAAATGCGGTAAATCGGAAATTTAATCCCGGGGACAAAGTGCTGGTTTTAGCCACAAGTAAACCCAATAAATTATCCGTTTCATGGATAGGGCCAGGCACTATTGAGAGTCAAATGTCAGAGACTAATTATATTGTAAATGTACCGGACAGGCGCGAAAAGTCGCAAATTTATCATGTCAATTTACTAAAACCTTACATGCAGAGAGCAGAAATCGTAAATGTATTAATAGAGGAAAATCGGGATAATAAAACGACGGAGGCAGACTTAGAAATACCTTATCCTATAACTGACCCGGAAGAATTTGACCTCAATATGGTAATTAGGGACAGTAATTTAGGAAGTCGTTGCACAAAAGCCCAACAGGAGCAATTAGGAGCATTACTAATTAAACACAAGAAAGTGTTTTCCAATATTCCTGGCCGAACGAATTTAATTGAGCATGATATTGAATTGACTAGTGATAAACCCGTTAGAATGAAGCCATATAGGACGTCACCTCGACAAACCGACATCCTGAAATCCGAAATCCAGCGTATGTTAGAATTGGGCATAATTAAGGAAGGGGAGTCAGATTATACCTCGCCTATGATATTAGTAGAGGCCCTTGGCAGAGAACCCCGCCCGTGCGTTGATTATCGCCAGTTAAATGAGATAACTCGTGCCGAATTTTTCCCTTTGCCTAACATAAAAGAGAGGGTAGAGCAAGTGGCAGCATCAAAATTTTTTACCGTGATTGACTTAACTAAAGGCTATTGGCAAATACCTTTAACCCCTAACGCACAACGTTTAGCGACATTTGTAACTAGTTTCGGTTCGTATCAACCTTTGGTAATGCCATTTGGACTTGTCTCCGCCCCGTATAGGTTTTCAAAATTCATGAGTATTCTATTAAAGGGACTGGAAAGTTTCTGTTTGCCTTACCTTGACGATATGGCTATCTTTTCTAATTCATGGGAAGAGCATTTAGAACATTTAGATATAGTTCTAAAGCGGGTAACCAAGGCAAAATTAACCATTAAATTAGCCAAGTGTAAATTTGCCCAGGAGACGGTCAAATATTTAGGGCATGTTGTAGGGAAAGGACGTAGGAAACCGTCCGAGATTAAAATTAAGGCCATTACTGATTTCCCAGCTCCAAAATCAAAAACGGAAATTAGAAGGTTTTTAGGGATGTGCGGGTATTACTCCCGATACATAAAAAACTATGCAATTATAGTAGAACCGCTGACCCGAGCTTTAAAAGGGAAAACGAAAAAGGAAAAAGTAGACTGGAGTCCCGAAATGGAGAAGGCTTTTAGGGAGTTAAAAGATAAACTCCCCCGTGACCCAGTACTGTACGCTCCTGATTATACTAAGGAGTTTATTATTCAAAGTGACGCCTCAGATAAGGGGATAGGTATTATCATGGCTCAAAGGCAAGGAGATGAAGAACATCCAATTCTGTACTTAAGTCGAAAATTTACTAAGGCAGAGAAAAACTATAGCACAACCGAAAAGGAATGTGCTGGGATCATTTTCGCAGTGAAAAAGTTAAAACATTACCTGGATGGTCAAAAATTTACCATAGAAACTGATCACAACCCATTAATATGGTTAAAGAGAAATGCGGGAAACAATCCCAGATTAATGCGGTGGGCGTTAACCTTGCAGCCCTTTAACTATGAAATCCGACACAGACCAGGAAAAGACATTCCTCATGTGGACTGTTTGAGTCGGGTGGATTAAAAGTTATCTGTAAGAAATTTTGTATATAGTTTATTATTATTAGTATTGTTTTATTATGTTAATTAATTTGTAATTTGAAACTTGTAACTTTAGTGTAAATTTAAGTATTGTTTAGTCAGGAAGATTAGCCTCTCTAGAATTGCTTTGATGCACCCTAACCTAATTTGATTGTAGAGATTTTCTGGAGTTTCAACCCCAGAAAACCATCTTAAGGGGGGGAAGTTGTGGCATACAGCCCCCCTTCCAATTAATTAAAGTTGGCCAGACCTTAATCTCTACACAGAGCAGGTGTGCTGATACTTACAATAGTTTGGCTCCAGACTGTCTCGAACTGTGACACTAAAGTACAAAGAAGCTGCCCTGATGGTACGCCCTGATGGTCGTGAGAACATTGGAGTTTCCGAGGAATTTCTTCGGCCCGACGGAAAGGCGCCCGCCCGCTCAGCGAATGAGAGAGGAGCGCGGGTTGCCATCGAGAGAACGAGTTTTCCCAGGAACAGAGCTGGAAGCAGAGAGTCGGAGATTCGTATCTTGTCTTCGGCCAGTGAAGGTCGGAGGGTTTTTTCTTGTCCCGTTTACCAGGAGAGGTAACGAGACATTTAATGATTTTTTGTGTTCCTCTAGGAGCAGAGAACACAGGTCCGCGTATTTTCTGTCACCGGCGAAGGTGCAGGTCAGCTCATAAGAGACTTTGTACTTAAAATTATCCTAGGACTGAGCTATATCTTTTCTGTACCTGGAACGGTGCAAGGATTGTTTCAGTAAACCGAATTTAGGATCACGGAGATCCACTGAAACTGTTTGTTAAAAGCATCAAATCAACTATCGATCCATACTGTAGCTCCTGGCCCTTGTATATAATCCTCCAACATCAATATTGTAACTAAAGGTTGTACATAGAATCTTGTTTAAATTTTAATTAAATTAATTTTCTTATCAACTTCTGCTGTGACGGGATTTTCTTCTTCGCTACCAGAACCCTCGCCCGAAATTCCAAAACGCCACAGCTATACTAACTTGGTGGCAGCGCTAGAGGGATGATTGTTGGAGAATACTACACTGCCTGAAGAAGTACGGACTACGGACGATAGAAGAATCTCTAAGACAGAGAGGAGAGCCCTCAGCCGGAACCCATCCCGAATTCCATACGGAGTGCCGATCCGAGAGCCATCATAAGTGCCAGAAGGAAGGACGGAACTCGAGCAAACGACAACAAAACAGGGGTGAGTCAAAGTTTTCTAGTGAGGCTGTAAAAATTTTGTTATTTAAGGTATTAGATGATAAATGTATAAAGTTAAAAGTTATTTAGAAATTTATTAAGGGAGAGTAAACCTTAAATTAACATTGTTTTTGGAAAAATTAAAAATGTGGCATATCACAAATATTAGAAACTCTAAGTAAAAACAGGGAGGAATTTAAATTATAGGTAAATTTAATTTAAATATAACTCATATTTGTTTAGTTTGGAAAAATATTAATTGATTTGCACATATTTGATTATCTTGTTTTAAATGAGAAAGATTATATTTGAAAACAGATATTATTTGAGAAAACAAAAAGATTGTTAAAATATCTTGAGAAAGATAACACAGTAATTTCATATTGTTTTGTGTAATTTATGAAAATTAAAAGTGAATCAAATAAGTTACGGAAAGAGGTTTCTTTCCTGGAAAGGGTTGTGATTTCAAATATTTCAAATTTAATGTGTAGAATTGAATATTAAGTTTTAATTATTGGAATCGTGTTGTATTGGAATTTTATACACCCCAAAAATTTGCAAAATTGAATTATAGGTTTTATTAGTGTAATTTTGTATATGTATTTTTTGGAATTGGGTAAAATTGTAAGAATTGTGTAAAATTGTTAGGAATTGTGTAAAAGTGTTAGGTATTGTGTAGAAATTTTTTTGGGAATTGTGTAAGATTAAATTGTGAATTTAGAATTAGGTAAACATGTCAGAATTAGGGCAGTATAGGAAAGCGGAACTGCAAGAGCTCGCAGTCGAATTCGGAGTGATTGTTGAAACTTCGGATAGGATAAGTGATATCATAGGGAAAATTCAAAAGTCTCCAGATTATGATAAAGACCTAGCCCTAGCTCAAATTAAGTTAATACGGGAGGATCTCTTAGAAAGAAAGGCGGAAGAGAAAAGGAAGGCGGAAAAGATTGCGGAAAGGGAGGCTGAAGAAAAAAAAATCGCTGAAAGAGAAGCGGAAAGGAAACATGAATTAGAGTTAGAAAAACTTAAAATAGCCCAAAATTCAGAAACAGTAAGTCTAGCTTCGACTCGTAGCGAACGCCCCAGCCGACAATCACTAAAATCGGTTATGCAAAAATTTGAACCGGAGAAATCGGACATGGCATTATTTCTTGCGTTATTCCAAAGACAAGCTAGGAAGTTAGAAATAGATGACGAGGATCTAGTGACTAATTTATTAGCTTTATTGCCCGTAGAAATCGCGGAATTAATTTTAAAAGAACCCCAAGAAATTAGTGACGATTTTGAGAAAGTCAAACAAATGCTATTAGATCGATTTAAATTAAGTCCGGAAAATTTTAGAATTAAATTTATGCAACACCAAAAACAACCGGGAACTCTTTGGCATGATCTAGCTTATGATTTAGATACATATTTAAATGGGTGGTTAGAGGGAGTAGAAGTGACAAATTTTGAGGATCTAAAGAAATTAATGGTGGCCGACCAGTTAAAGAAACGGGCTAATTTCGAAATGAAAGATCATTTCATAGATTCATGGAGCTCTCTCAATGAACCGCGAGAGTTAGCTAAGAAGTTTGACGCGTACGAGTCAGTTCGCAGAAATAATAAGAAAAGTTGGACCCCGAAACCACCACTAGAAAAGAAATTAGATAAACCTCGCAACTTTGATAAAAATAGGGTTGAGAAAAATGCCCCAGAACAAAAAAATTGGAGGGATGTCTGATCTGACGGAAAGATCTAAATTATTTGAGGCCCGAAAACCTATTGTTTGCTATGTGTGCTCTTCCCCCGATCACATTAAGCCAAATTGCCCAGTCTGGAAAAGCAGACAAGAGAAGGCTGAAAAAGTAAATCACGTAGGAGACGCTGAGAATTTAAACCCGGCTTTTGAACCTTATTTAAGTGAAGCCAAGATAAATGGGGAAAAGTTTACCATTTTACGTGATTCTGGGACGTGCCTCGATATTGCCCCTCATAAAATAATTTCTAATGAGCAATTAAACGGGGAAACTGTGTGGGTTAAAGCAGCTTTAGCCAACGAAGTGAGATGTCTACCCATAGCCAATATTGAATTCGAAATTGAGGGAATAGGGTTAATTAATACGAAAGCCGCGGTAGCGGATAAGGAAGTTCTCATGGATTATTATTTACTGGGAAATGAGACGCAGAAATTAATCGAGAGAAAAAAACAAAAACCCGAATTAATCCATGCAGTCGAAACGCGGGCGAAAAGGCGTAAAAACGAAACTGCGCCAAAAACCAGTCTGGCGAGTGAAAGCGCTGGGAATGATCAGGGAGAGGCAGAAATGTCGCCAGAGAGCGAGCCTACGGAAACTCAGGGTACGGAAGAATCAATTTTCCTCCCCGAGTTAGAGGAGGATAGGATCACCGCTCTGGCGCACGTTGGGAAAAACGAGTTTCGCCAAGAGCAGGAAAAAGATGAAAGCTTGACAGAGTTGTGGGCGCGCGCGAAAGAGGAGAAATCGAATTTAACAATATATCAAGGTTTGCTGTACAGAATTGCTACAGATCACAGAGGAGAAAAAAGACGTCAGCTAATTATTCCGCGGAAATATAGGAATGAAATTTTGAATCTTTGTCACAGTTTAATATCCGGTCATGTGGCCATGACTAAAACTAAGGATAAATTGCTGCGATATTTTTTCTGGCCAAATATCATTAAAGAGGCTGAAGCCTATGTAAAATCGTGTGATCCTTGTCAGAAAATTGGGAAGGCAGGAGAGCAAAAAAAAGCCCCTCTTAAACTTGTTCCCATTATTACTGCAATTTTTACGCATATAAACTGTGATATTGTGGGACCACTCCCACCTTCAGAAAATCAAAATAAATATATGCTCACGGCTATGTGTTTAGCATCGAGGTATCCAGAGGCTATCCCGATACCCGATTCAAGGTCGGAAACAGTGATCGACGCGTTAATAATAGTATTTAGTAGAATGGGATTTCCGAAAGTAATCCAAACAGACTTAGGGGCTTGTTTTATGAGTAACTTAACCTCAACTTTCTTAGAAAAATTTGGAATTAAAATAACTCACAGTAGTGTGCACCACCCACAGACAAATTGCATTGAGCGTTGGCATCGTTCAGTTAAACGGTTATTGAAGGTAATCTGTTTAGAAAGTGGAGAAAGTTGGGAGAGGAGTTTACCCTATGCTTTGTTACCTTTGCGGGCGGTAACACATGAATCAACGGGATTCAGCCCAGCCGAGTTGGTTCATGGGAGAAATCTGCGAACCCCGGAAACCCTGCTATTTGAGAAATGGACAGAGCAGGAAGAGGAGCAAAACCCAGTGACGGAGTATGTTTTCGAATTGATAAACAGACTCCAAAGGTGTCAAGAGCTCGCAGGGGAGCAGATGGAGGAAAAAAGGGACAAACGCAAAATCTGGTATGACAGAAATGCGGTAAATCGGAAATTTAATCCCGGGGACAAAGTGCTGGTTTTAGCCACAAGTAAACCCAATAAATTATCCGTATCATGGATAGGGCCAGGCACTATTGAGAGTCAAATGTCAGAGACTAATTATATTGTAAATGTACCGGACAGGCGCGAAAAGTCGCAAATTTATCATGTCAATTTACTAAAACCTTACGTGCAGAGAGCAGAAATCGTAAATGTATTAATAGAGGAAAATCGGGATAATAAAACGACGGAGGCAGACTTAGAAATACCTTATCCTATAGCTGACCCGGAAGAATTTGACCTCAATATGGTAATTAGGGACAGTAATTTAGGAAGTCGTTGCACAAAAGCCCAACAGGAGCAATTAGGAGCATTACTAATTAAACACAAGAAAGTGTTTTCCAATATTCCTGGCCGAACGAATTTAATTGAGCATGATATTGAATTGACTAGTGATAAACCCGTTAGAATGAAGCCATATAGGACGTCACCTCGACAAACCGACATCCTGAAATCCGAAATCCAGCGTATGTTAGAATTGGGCATAATTAAGGAAGGGGAGTCAGATTATACCTCGCCTATGATATTAGTAGAGGCCCTTGGCAGAGAACCCCGCCCGTGCGTTGATTATCGCCAGTTAAATGAGATAACTCGTGCCGAATTTTTCCCTTTGCCTAACATAAAAGAGAGGGTAGAGCAAGTGGCAGCATCAAAATTTTTTACCGTGATTGACTTAACTAAAGGCTATTGGCAAATACCTTTAACCCCTAACGCACAACGTTTAGCGACATTTGTAACTAGTTTCGGTTCGTATCAACCTTTGGTAATGCCATTTGGACTTGTCTCCGCCCCGTATAGGTTTTCAAAATTCATGAGTATTCTATTAAAGGGACTGGAAAGTTTCTGTTTGCCTTACCTTGACGATATGGCTATCTTTTCTAATTCATGGGAAGAGCATTTAGAACATTTAGATATAGTTCTAAAGCGGGTAACCAAGGCAAAATTAACCATTAAATTAGCCAAGTGTAAATTTGCCCAGGAGACGGTCAAATATTTAGGGCATGTTGTAGGGAAAGGACGTAGGAAACCGTCCGAGATTAAAATTAAGGCCATTACTGATTTCCCAGCTCCAAAATCAAAAACGGAAATTAGAAGGTTTTTAGGGATGTGCGGGTATTACTCCCGATACATAAAAAACTATGCAATTATAGTAGAACCGCTGACCCGAGCTTTAAAAGGGAAAACGAAAAAGGAAAAAGTAGACTGGAGTCCCGAAATGGAGAAGGCTTTTAGGGAGTTAAAAGATAAACTCACCCGTGACCCAGTACTGTACGCTCCTGATTATACTAAGGAGTTTATTATTCAAAGTGACGCCTCAGATAAGGGGATAGGTATTATCATGGCTCAAAGGCAAGGAGATGAAGAACATCCAATTCTGTACTTAAGTCGAAAATTTACTAAGGCAGAGAAAAACTATAGCACAACCGAAAAGGAATGTGCTGGGATCATTTTCGCAGTGAAAAAGTTAAAACATTACCTGGATGGTCAAAAATTTACCATAGAAACTGATCACAACCCATTAATATGGTTAAAGAGAAATGCGGGAAACAATCCCAGATTAATGCGGTGGGCGTTAACCTTGCAGCCCTTTAACTATGAAATCCGACACAGACCAGGAAAAGACATTCCTCATGTGGACTGTTTGAGTCGGGTGGATTAAAAGTTATCTGTAAGAAATTTTGTATATAGTTTATTATTATTAGTATTGTTTTATTATGTTAATTAATTTGTAATTTGAAACTTGTAACTTTAGTGTAAATTTAAGTATTGTTTAGTCAGGAAGATTAGCCTCTCTAGAATTGCTTTGATGCACCCTAACCTAATTTGATTGTAGAGATTTTCTGGAGTTTCAACCCCAGAAAACCATCTTAAGGGGGGGAAGTTGTGGCATACAGCCCCCCTTCCAATTAATTAAAGTTGGCCAGACCTTAATCTCTACACAGAGCAGGTGTGCTGATACTTACAATAGTTTGGCTCCAGACTGTCTCGAACTGTGACACTAAAGTACAAAGAAGCTGCCCTGATGGTACGCCCTGATGGTCGTGAGAACATTGGAGTTTCCGAGGAATTTCTTCGGCCCGACGGAAAGGCGCCCGCCCGCTCAGCGAATGAGAGAGGAGCGCGGGTTGCCATCGAGAGAACGAGTTTTCCCAGGAACAGAGCTGGAAGCAGAGAGTCGGGGATTCGTATCTTGTCTTCGGCCAGTGAAGGTCGGAGGGTTTTTTCTTGTCCCGTTTACCAGGAGAGGTAACGAGACATTTAATGATTTTTTGTGTTCCTCTAGGAGCAGAGAACACAGGTCCGCGTATTTTCTGTCACCGGCGAAGGTGCAGGTCAGCTCATAAGAGACTTTGTACTTAAAATTATCCTAGGACTGAGCTATATCTTTTCTGTACCTGGAACGGTGCAAGGATTGTTTCAGTAAACCGAATTTAGGATCACGGAGATCCACTGAAACTGTTTGTTAAAAGCATCAAATCAACTATCGATCCATACTGTAGCTCCTGGCCCTTGTATATAATCCTCCAACATCAATATTGTAACTAAAGGTTGTACATAGAATCTTGTTTAAATTTTAATTAAATTAATTTTCTTATCAACTTCTGCTGTGACGGGATTTTCTTCTTCGCTACCAGAACCCTCGCCCGAAATTCCAAAACGCCACAGCTATACTAACTTGGTGGCAGCGCTAGAGGGATGATTGTTGGAGAATACTACACTGCCTGAAGAAGTACGGACTACGGACGATAGAAGAATTTCTAAGACAGAGAGGAGAGCCCTCAGCCGGAACCCATCCCGAATTCCATACGGAGTGCCGATCCGAGAGCCATCATAAGTGCCAGAAGGAAGGACGGAACTCGAGCAAACGACAACAAAACAGGGGTGAGTCAAAGTTTTCTAGTGAGGCTGTAAAAATTTTGTTATTTAAGGTATTAGATGATAAATGTATAAAGTTAAAAGTTATTTAGAAATTTATTAAGGGAGAGTAAACCTTAAATTAACATTGTTTTTGGAAAAATTAAAAATGTGGCATATCACAAATATTAGAAACTCTAAGTAAAAACAGGGAGGAATTTAAATTATAGGTAAATTTAATTTAAATATAACTCATATTTGTTTAGTTTGGAAAAATATTAATTGATTTGCACATATTTGATTATCTTGTTTTAAAGGAGAAAGATTATATTTGAAAACAGATATTATTTGAGAAAACAAAAAGATTGTTAAAATATCTTGAGAAAGATAACACAGTAATTTCATATTGTTTTGTGTAATTTATGAAAATTAAAAGTGAATCAAATAAGTTACGGAAAGAGGTTTCTTTCCTGGAAAGGGTTGTGATTTCAAATATTTCAAATTTAATGTGTAGAATTGAATATTAAGTTTTAATTATTGGAATCGTGTTGTATTGGAATTTTATACACCCCAAAAATTTGCAAAATTGAATTATAGGTTTTATTAGTGTAATTTTGTATATGTATTTTTTGGAATTGGGTAAAATTGTAAGAATTGTGTAAAATTGTTAGGAATTGTGTAAAAGTGTTAGGTATTGTGTAGAAATTTTTTTGGGAATTGTGTAAGATTAAATTGTGAATTTAGAATTAGGTAAACATGTCAGAATTAGGGCAGTATAGGAAAGCGGAACTGCAAGAGCTCGCAGTCGAATTCGGAGTGATTGTTGAAACTTCGGATAGGATAAGTGATATCATAGGGAAAATTCAAAAGTCTCCAGATTATGATAAAGACCTAGCCCTAGCTCAAATTAAGTTAATACGGGAGGATCTCTTAGAAAGAAAGGCGGAAGAGAAAAGGAAGGCGGAAAAGATTGCGGAAAGGGAGGCTGAAGAAAAAAAAATCGCTGAAAGAGAAGCGGAAAGGAAACATGAATTAGAGTTAGAAAAACTTAAAATAGCCCAAAATTCAGAAACAGTAAGTCTAGCTTCGACTCGTAGCGAACGCCCCAGCCGACAATCACTAAAATCGGTTATGCAAAAATTTGAACCGGAGAAATCGGACATGGCATTATTTCTTGCGTTATTCCAAAGACAAGCTAGGAAGTTAGAAATAGATGACGAGGATCTAGTGACTAATTTATTAGCTTTATTGCCCGTAGAAATCGCGGAATTAATTTTAAAAGAACCCCAAGAAATTAGTGACGATTTTGAGAAAGTCAAACAAATGCTATTAGATCGATTTAAATTAAGTCCGGAAAATTTTAGAATTAAATTTATGCAACACCAAAAACAACCGGGAACTCTTTGGCATGATCTAGCTTATGATTTAGATACATATTTAAATGGGTGGTTAGAGGGAGTAGAAGTGACAAATTTTGAGGATCTAAAGAAATTAATGGTGGCCGACCAGTTAAAGAAACGGGCTAATTTCGAAATGAAAGATCATTTCATAGATTCATGGAGCTCTCTCAATGAACCGCGAGAGTTAGCTAAGAAGTTTGACGCGTACGAGTCAGTTCGCAGAAATAATAAGAAAAGTTGGACCCCGAAACCACCACTAGAAAAGAAATTAGATAAACCTCGCAACTTTGATAAAAATAGGGTTGAGAAAAATGCCCCAGAACAAAAAAATTGGAGGGATGTCTGATCTGACGGAAAGATCTAAATTATTTGAGGCCCGAAAACCTATTGTTTGCTATGTGTGCTCTTCCCCCGATCACATTAAGCCAAATTGCCCAGTCTGGAAAAGCAGACAAGAGAAGGCTGAAAAAGTAAATCACGTAGGAGACGCTGAGAATTTAAACCCGGCTTTTGAACCTTATTTAAGTGAAGCCAAGATAAATGGGGAAAAGTTTACCATTTTACGTGATTCTGGGACGTGCCTCGATATTGCCCCTCATAAAATAATTTCTAATGAGCAATTAAACGGGGAAACTGTGTGGGTTAAAGCAGCTTTAGCCAACGAAGTGAGATGTCTACCCATAGCCAATATTGAATTCGAAATTGAGGGAATAGGGTTAATTAATACGAAAGCCGCGGTAGCGGATAAGGAAGTTCTCATGGATTATTATTTACTGGGAAATGAGACGCAGAAATTAATCGAGAGAAAAAAACAAAAACCCGAATTAATCCATGCAGTCGAAACGCGGGCGAAAAGGCGTAAAAACGAAACTGCGCCAAAAACCAGTCTGGCGAGTGAAAGCGCTGGGAATGATCAGGGAGAGGCAGAAATGTCGCCAGAGAGCGAGCCTACGGAAACTCAGGGTACGGAAGAATCAATTTTCCTCCCCGAGTTAGAGGAGGATAGGATCACCGCTCTGGCGCACGTTGGGAAAAACGAGTTTCGCCAAGAGCAGGAAAAAGATGAAAGCTTGACAGAGTTGTGGGCGCGCGCGAAAGAGGAGAAATCGAATTTAACAATATATCAAGGTTTGCTGTACAGAATTGCTACAGATCACAGAGGAGAAAAAAGACGTCAGCTAATTATTCCGCGGAAATATAGGAATGAAATTTTGAATCTTTGTCACAGTTTAATATCCGGTCATGTGGCCATGACTAAAACTAAGGATAAATTGCTGCGATATTTTTTCTGGCCAAATATCATTAAAGAGGCTGAAGCCTATGTAAAATCGTGTGATCCTTGTCAGAAAATTGGGAAGGCAGGAGAGCAAAAAAAAGCCCCTCTTAAACTTGTTCCCATTATTACTGCAATTTTTACGCATATAAACTGTGATATTGTGGGACCACTCCCACCTTCAGAAAATCAAAATAAATATATGCTCACGGCTATGTGTTTAGCATCGAGGTATCCAGAGGCTATCCCGATACCCGATTCAAGGTCGGAAACAGTGATCGACGCGTTAATAATAGTATTTAGTAGAATGGGATTTCCGAAAGTAATCCAAACAGACATAGGGGCTTGTTTTATGAGTAACTTAACCTCAACTTTCTTAGAAAAATTTGGAATTAAAATAACTCACAGTAGTGTGCACCACCCACAGAGAAATTGCATTGAGCGTTGGCATCGTTCAGTTAAACGGTTATTGAAGGTAATCTGTTTAGAAAGTGGAGAAAGTTGGGAGAGGAGTTTACCCTATGCTTTGTTAGCTTTGCGGACGGTAACACATGAATCAACGGGATTCAGCCCAGCCGAGTTGGTTCATGGGAGAAATCTGCGAACCCCGGAAACCCTGCTATTTGAGAAATGGACAGAGCAGGAAGAGGAGCAAAACCCAGTGACGGAGTATGTTTTCGAATTGATAAACAGACTCCAAAGGTGTCAAGAGCTCGCAGGGGAGCAGATGGAGGAAAAAAGGGACAAACGCAAAATCTGGTATGACAGAAATGCGGTAAATCGGAAATTTAATCCCGGGGACAAAGTGCTGGTTTTAGCCACAAGTAAACCCAATAAATTATCCGTATCATGGATAGGGCCAGGCACTATTGAGAGTCAAATGTCAGAGACTAATTATATTGTAAATGTACCGGACAGGCGCGAAAAGTCGCAAATTTATCATGTCAATTTACTAAAACCTTACGTCAGAGAGCAGAAATCGTAAATGTATTAATAGAGGAAAATCGGGATAATAAAACGACGGAGGCAGACTTAGAAATACCTTATCCTATAGCTGACCCGGAAGAATTTGACCTCAATATGGTAATTAGGGACAGTAATTTAGGAAGTCGTTGCACAAAAGCCCAACAGGAGCAATTAGGAGCATTACTAATTAAACACAAGAAAGTGTTTTCCAATATTCCTGGCCGAACGAATTTAATTGAGCATGATATTGAATTGACTAGTGATAAACCCGTTAGAATGAAGCCATATAGGACGTCACCTCGACAAACCGACATCCTGAAATCCGAAATCCAGCGTATGTTAGAATTGGGCATAATTAAGGAAGGCGAGTCAGATTATACCTCGCCTATGATATTAGTAGAGGCCCTTGGCAGAGAACCCCGCCCGTGCGTTGATTATCGCCAGTTAAATGAGATAACTCGTGCCGAATTTTTCCCTTTGCCTAACATAAAAGAGAGGGTAGAGCAAGTGGCAGCATCAAAATTTTTTACCGTGATTGACTTAACTAAAGGCTATTGGCAAATACCTTTAACCCCTAACGCACAACGTTTAGCGACATTTGTAACTAGTTTCGGTTCGTATCAACCTTTGGTAATGCCATTTGGACTTGTCTCCGCCCCGTATAGGTTTTCAAAATTCATGAGTATTCTATTAAAGGGACTGGAAAGTTTCTGTTTGCCTTACCTTGACGATATGGCTATCTTTTCTAATTCATGGGAAGAGCATTTAGAACATTTAGATATAGTTCTAAAGCGGGTAACCAAGGCAAAATTAACCATTAAATTAGCCAAGTGTAAATTTGCCCAGGAGACGGTCAAATATTTAGGGCATGTTGTAGGGAAAGGACGTAGGAAACCGTCCGAGATTAAAATTAAGGCCATTACTGATTTCCCAGCTCCAAAATCAAAAACGGAAATTAGAAGGTTTTTAGGGATGTGCGGGTATTACTCCCGATACATAAAAAACTATGCAATTATAGTAGAACCGCTGACCCGAGCTTTAAAAGGGAAAACGAAAAAGGAAAAAGTAGACTGGAGTCCCGAAATGGAGAAGGCTTTTAGGGAGTTAAAAGATAAACTCACCCGTGACCCAGTATTGTACGCTCCTGATTATACTAAGGAGTTTATTATTCAAAGTGACGCCTCAGATAAGGGGATAGGTATTATCATGGCTCAAAGGCAAGGAGATGAAGAACATCCAATTCTGTACTTAAGTCGAAAATTTACTAAGGCAGAGAAAAACTATAGCACAACCGAAAAGGAATGTGCTGGGATCATTTTCGCAGTGAAAAAGTTAAAACATTACCTGGATGGTCAAAAATTTACCATAGAAACTGATCACAACCCATTAATATGGTTAAAGAGAAATGCGGGAAACAATCCCAGATTAATGCGGTGGGCGTTAACCTTGCAGCCCTTTAACTATGAAATCCGACACAGACCAGGAAAAGACATTCCTCATGTGGACTGTTTGAGTCGGGTGGATTAAAAGTTATCTGTAAGAAATTTTGTATATAGTTTATTATTATTAGTATTGTTTTATTATGTTAATTAATTTGTAATTTGAAACTTGTAACTTTAGTGTAAATTTAAGTATTGTTTAGTCAGGAAGATTAGCCTCTCTAGAATTGCTTTGATGCACCCTAACCTAATTTGATTGTAGAGATTTTCTGGAGTTTCAACCCCAGAAAACCATCTTAAGGGGGGGAAGTTGTGGCATACAGCCCCCCTTCCAATTAATTAAAGTTGGCCAGACCTTAATCTCTACACAGAGCAGGTGTGCTGATACTTACAATAGTTTGGCTCCAGACTGTCTCGAACTGTGACACTAAAGTACAAAGAAGCTGCCCTGATGGTACGCCCTGATGGTCGTGAGAACATTGGAGTTTCCGAGGAATTTCTTCGGCCCGACGGAAAGGCGCCCGCCCGCTCAGCGAATGAGAGAGGAGCGCGGGTTGCCATCGAGAGAACGAGTTTTCCCAGGAACAGAGCTGGAAGCAGAGAGTCGGGGATTCGTATCTTGTCTTCGGCCAGTGAAGGTCGGAGGGTTTTTTCTTGTCCCGTTTACCAGGAGAGGTAACGAGACATTTAATGATTTTTTGTGTTCCTCTAGGAGCAGAGAACACAGGTCCGCGTATTTTCTGTCACCGGCGAAGGTGCAGGTCAGCTCATAAGAGACTTTGTACTTAAAATTATCCTAGGACTGAGCTATATCTTTTCTGTACCTGGAACGGTGCAAGGATTGTTTCAGTAAACCGAATTTAGGATCACGGAGATCCACTGAAACTGTTTGTTAAAAGCATCAAATCAACTATCGATCCATACTGTAGCTCCTGGCCCTTGTATATAATCCTCCAACATCAATATTGTAACTAAAGGTTGTACATAGAATCTTGTTTAAATTTTAATTAAATTAATTTTCTTATCAACTTCTGCTGTGACGGGATTTTCTTCTTCGCTACCAGAACCCTCGCCCGAAATTCCAAAACGCCACAGCTATACTAACTTGGTGGCAGCGCTAGAGGGATGATTGTTGGAGAATACTACACTGCCTGAAGAAGTACGGACTACGGACGATAGAAGAATCTCTAAGACAGAGAGGAGAGCCCTCAGCCGGAACCCATCCCGAATTCCATACGGAGTGCCGATCCGAGAGCCATCATAAGTGCCAGAAGGAAGGACGGAACTCGAGCAAACGACAACAAAACAGGGGTGAGTCAAAGTTTTCTAGTGAGGCTGTAAAAATTTTGTTATTTAAGGTATTAGATGATAAATGTATAAAGTTAAAAGTTATTTAGAAATTTATTAAGGGAGAGTAAACCTTAAATTAACATTGTTTTTGGAAAAATTAAAAATGTGGCATATCACAAATATTAGAAACTCTAAGTAAAAACAGGGAGGAATTTAAATTATAGGTAAATTTAATTTAAATATAACTCATATTTGTTTAGTTTGGAAAAATATTAATTGATTTGCACATATTTGATTATCTTGTTTTAAATGAGAAAGATTATATTTGAAAACAGATATTATTTGAGAAAACAAAAAGATTGTTAAAATATCTTGAGAAAGATAACACAGTAATTTCATATTGTTTTGTGTAATTTATGAAAATTAAAAGTGAATCAAATAAGTTACGGAAAGAGGTTTCTTTCCTGGAAAGGGTTGTGATTTCAAATATTTCAAATTTAATGTGTAGAATTGAATATTAAGTTTTAATTATTGGAATCGTGTTGTATTGGAATTTTATACACCCCAAAAATTTGCAAAATTGAATTATAGGTTTTATTAGTGTAATTTTGTATATGTATTTTTTGGAATTGGGTAAAATTGTAAGAATTGTGTAAAATTGTTAGGAATTGTGTAAAAGTGTTAGGTATTGTGTAGAAATTTTTTTGGGAATTGTGTAAGATTAAATTGTGAATTTAGAATTAGGTAAACATGTCAGAATTAGGGCAGTATAGGAAAGCGGAACTGCAAGAGCTCGCAGTCGAATTCGGAGTGATTGTTGAAACTTCGGATAGGATAAGTGATATCATAGGGAAAATTCAAAAGTCTCCAGATTATGATAAAGACCTAGCCCTAGCTCAAATTAAGTTAATACGGGAGGATCTCTTAGAAAGAAAGGCGGAAGAGAAAAGGAAGGCGGAAAAGATTGCGGAAAGGGAGGCTGAAGAGAAAAAAATCGCTGAAAGAGAAGCGGAAAGGAAACATGAATTAGAGTTAGAAAAACTTAAAATAGCCCAAAATTCAGAAACAGTAAGTCTAGCTTCGACTCGTAGCGAACGCCCCAGCCGACAATCACTAAAATCGGTTATGCAAAAATTTGAACCGGAGAAATCGGACATGGCATTATTTCTTGCGTTATTCCAAAGACAAGCTAGGAAGTTAGAAATAGATGACGAGGATCTAGTGACTAATTTATTAGCTTTATTGCCCGTAGAAATCGCGGAATTAATTTTAAAAGAACCCCAAGAAATTAGTGACGATTTTGAGAAAGTCAAACAAATGCTATTAGATCGATTTAAATTAAGTCCGGAAAATTTTAGAATTAAATTTATGCAACACCAAAAACAACCGGGAACTCTTTGGCATGATCTAGCTTATGATTTAGATACATATTTAAATGGGTGGTTAGAGGGAGTAGAAGTGACAAATTTTGAGGATCTAAAGAAATTAATGGTGGCCGACCAGTTAAAGAAACGGGCTAATTTCGAAATGAAAGATCATTTCATAGATTCATGGAGCTCTCTCAATGAACCGCGAGAGTTAGCTAAGAAGTTTGACGCGTACGAGTCAGTTCGCAGAAATAATAAGAAAAGTTGGACCCCGAAACCACCACTAGAAAAGAAATTAGATAAACCTCGCAACTTTGATAAAAATAGGGTTGAGAAAAATGCCCCAGAACAAAAAAATTGGAGGGATAAGTCTGATCTGACGGAAAGATCTAAATTATTTGAGGCCCGAAAACCTATTGTTTGCTATGTGTGCTCTTCCCCCGATCACATTAAGCCAAATTGCCCAGTCTGGAAAAGCAGACAAGAGAAGGCTGAAAAAGTAAATCACGTAGGAGACGCTGAGAATTTAAACCCGGCTTTTGAACCTTATTTAAGTGAAGCCAAGATAAATGGGGAAAAGTTTACCATTTTACGTGATTCTGGGACGTGCCTCGATATTGCCCCTCATAAAATAATTTCTAATGAGCAATTAAACGGGGAAACTGTGTGGGTTAAAGCAGCTTTAGCCAACGAAGTGAGATGTCTACCCATAGCCAATATTGAATTCGAAATTGAGGGAATAGGGTTAATTAATACGAAAGCCGCGGTAGCGGATAAGGAAGTTCTCATGGATTATTATTTACTGGGAAATGAGACGCAGAAATTAATCGAGAGAAATAAACAAAAACCCGAATTAATCCATGCAGTCGAAACGCGGGCGAAAAGGCGTAAAAACGAAACTGCGCCAAAAACCAGTCTGGCGAGTGAAAGCGCTGGGAATGATCAGGGAGAGGCAGAAATGTCGCCAGAGAGCGAGCCTACGGAAACTCAGGGTACGGAAGAATCAATTTTCCTCCCCGAGTTAGAGGAGGATAGGATCACCGCTCTGGCGCACGTTGGGAAAAACGAGTTTCGCCAAGAGCAGGAAAAAGATGAAAGCTTGACAGAGTTGTGGGCGCGCGCGAAAGAGGAGAAATCGAATTTAACAATATATCAAGGTTTGCTGTACAGAATTGCTACAGATCACAGAGGAGAAAAAAGACGTCAGCTAATTATTCCGCGGAAATATAGGAATGAAATTTTGAATCTTTGTCACAGTTTAATATCCGGTCATGTGGCCATGACTAAAACTAAGGATAAATTGCTGCGATATTTTTTCTGGCCAAATATCATTAAAGAGGCTGAAGCCTATGTAAAATCGTGTGATCCTTGTCAGAAAATTGGGAAGGCAGGAGAGCAAAAAAAAGCCCCTCTTAAACTTGTTCCCATTATTACTGCAATTTTTACGCATATAAACTGTGATATTGTGGGACCACTCCCACCTTCAGAAAATCAAAATAAATATATGCTCACGGCTATGTGTTTAGCATCGAGGTATCCAGAGGCTATCCCGATACCCGATTCAAGGTCGGAAACAGTGATCGACGCGTTAATAATAGTATTTAGTAGAATGGGATTTCCGAAAGTAATCCAAACAGACTTAGGGGCTTGTTTTATGAGTAACTTAACCTCAACTTTCTTAGAAAAATTTGGAATTAAAATAACTCACAGTAGTGTGCACCACCCACAGACAAATTGCATTGAGCGTTGGCATCGTTCAGTTAAACGGTTATTGAAGGTAATCTGTTTAGAAAGTGGAGAAAGTTGGGAGAGGAGTTTACCCTATGCTTTGTTACCTTTGCGGGCGGTAACACATGAATCAACGGGATTCAGCCCAGCCGAGTTGGTTCATGGGAGAAATCTGCGAACCCCGGAAACCCTGCTATTTGAGAAATGGACAGAGCAGGAAGAGGAGCAAAACCCAGTGACGGAGTATGTTTTCGAATTGATAAACAGACTCCAAAGGTGTCAAGAGCTCGCAGGGGAGCAGATGGAGGAAAAAAGGGACAAACGCAAAATCTGGTATGACAGAAATGCGGTAAATCGGAAATTTAATCCCGGGGACAAAGTGCTGGTTTTAGCCACAAGTAAACCCAATAAATTATCCGTATCATGGATAGGGCCAGGCACTATTGAGAGTCAAATGTCAGAGACTAATTATATTGTAAATGTACCGGACAGGCGCGAAAAGTCGCAAATTTATCATGTCAATTTACTAAAACCTTACGTGCAGAGAGCAGAAATCGTAAATGTATTAATAGAGGAAAATCGGGATAATAAAACGACGGAGGCAGACTTAGAAATACCTTATCCTATAACTGACCCGGAAGAATTTGACCTCAATATGGTAATTAGGGACAGTAATTTAGGAAGTCGTTGCACAAAAGCCCAACAGGAGCAATTAGGAGCATTACTAATTAAACACAAGAAAGTGTTTTCCAATATTCCTGGCCGAACGAATTTAATTGAGCATGATATTGAATTGACTAGTGATAAACCCGTTAGAATGAAGCCATATAGGACGTCACCTCGACAAACCGACATCCTGAAATCCGAAATCCAGCGTATGTTAGAATTGGGCATAATTAAGGAAGGGGAGTCAGATTATACCTCGCCTATGATATTAGTAGAGGCCCTTGGCAGAGAACCCCGCCCGTGCGTTGATTATCGCCAGTTAAATGAGATAACTCGTGCCGAATTTTTCCCTTTGCCTAACATAAAAAAGAGGGTAGAGCAAGTGGCAGCATCAAAATTTTTTACCGTGATTGACTTAACTAAAGGCTATTGGCAAATACCTTTAACCCCTAACGCACAACGTTTAGCGACATTTGTAACTAGTTTCGGTTCGTATCAACCTTTGGTAATGCCATTTGGACTTGTCTCCGCCCCGTATAGGTTTTCAAAATTCATGAGTATTCTATTAAAGGGACTGGAAAGTTTCTGTTTGCCTTACCTTGACGATATGGCTATCTTTTCTAATTCATGGGAAGAGCATTTAGAACATTTAGATATAGTTCTAAAGCGGGTAACCAAGGCAAAATTAACCATTAAATTAGCCAAGTGTAAATTTGCCCAGGAGACGGTCAAATATTTAGGGCATGTTGTAGGGAAAGGACGTAGGAAACCGTCCGAGATTAAAATTAAGGCCATTACTGATTTCCCAGCTCCAAAATCAAAAACGGAAATTAGAAGGTTTTTAGGGATGTGCGGGTATTACTCCCGATACATAAAAAACTATGCAATTATAGTAGAACCGCTGACCCGAGCTTTAAAAGGGAAAACGAAAAAGGAAAAAGTAGACTGGAGTCCCGAAATGGAGAAGGCTTTTAGGGAGTTAAAAGATAAACTCACCCGTGACCCAGTATTGTACGCTCCTGATTATACTAAGGAGTTTATTATTCAAAGTGACGCCTCAGATAAGGGGATAGGTATTATCATGGCTCAAAGGCAAGGAGATGAAGAACATCCAATTCTGTACTTAAATCGAAAATTTACTAAGGCAGAGAAAAACTATAGCACAACCGAAAAGGAATGTGCTGGGATCATTTTCGCAGTGAAAAAGTTAAAACATTACCTGGATGGTCAAAAATTTACCATAGAAACTGATCACAACCCATTAATATGGTTAAAGAGAAATGCGGGAAACAATCCCAGATTAATGCGGTGGGCGTTAACCTTGCAGCCCTTTAACTATGAAATCCGACACAGACCAGGAAAAGACATTCCTCATGTGGACTGTTTGAGTCGGGTGGATTAAAAGTTATCTGTAAGAAATTTTGTATATAGTTTATTATTATTAGTATTGTTTTATTATGTTAATTAATTTGTAATTTGAAACTTGTAACTTTAGTGTAAATTTAAGTATTGTTTAGTCAGGAAGATTAGCCTCTCTAGAATTGCTTTGATGCACCCTAACCTAATTTGATTGTAGAGATTTTCTGGAGTTTCAACCCCAGAAAACCATCTTAAGGGGGGGAAGTTGTGGCATACAGCCCCCCTTCCAATTAATTAAAGTTGGCCAGACCTTAATCTCTACACAGAGCAGGTGTGCTGATACTTACAATAGTTTGGCTCCAGACTGTCTCGAACTGTGACACTAAAGTACAAAGAAGCTGCCCTGATGGTACGCCCTGATGGTCGTGAGAACATTGGAGTTTCCGAGGAATTTCTTCGGCCCGACGGAAAGGCGCCCGCCCGCTCAGCGAATGAGAGAGGAGCGCGGGTTGCCATCGAGAGAACGAGTTTTCCCAGGAACAGAGCTGGAAGCAGAGAGTCGGGGATTCGTATCTTGTCTTCGGCCAGTGAAGGTCGGAGGGTTTTTTCTTGTCCCGTTTACCAGGAGAGGTAACGAGACATTTAATGATTTTTTGTGTTCCTCTAGGAGCAGAGAACACAGGTCCGCGTATTTTCTGTCACCGGCGAAGGTGCAGGTCAGCTCATAAGAGACTTTGTACTTAAAATTATCCTAGGACTGAGCTATATCTTTTCTGTACCTGGAACGGTGCAAGGATTGTTTCAGTAAACCGAATTTAGGATCACGGAGATCCACTGAAACTGTTTGTTAAAAGCATCAAATCAACTATCGATCCATACTGTAGCTCCTGGCCCTTGTATATAATCCTCCAACATCAATATTGTAACTAAAGGTTGTACATAGAATCTTGTTTAAATTTTAATTAAATTAATTTTCTTATCAACTTCTGCTGTGACGGGATTTTCTTCTTCGCTACCAGAACCCTCGCCCGAAATTCCAAAACGCCACAATACGTGAAACTTTTGCTCTAATATATAGCTAATACAAATACCTAAAAACCAATTTCTGGAATTTTAAAAATTCAGCCCATAAAAGGGGGAGAGAGGGGTCAAAACGTGATTTGAAATTATCCTTTATATCGCAAACAGAAAGAAAGATATATGTGAGATTTTTGCTCTATAATGTAGCTCTCACAAATACATAAAAACTAATTTCTTTAATTTTAGAAATTCGTCCCAGGTGGGGCGGAAAAGGGGGCTATGGGGCAAAAAAAATAGAAATATAGTTAGATCATTCAAAATTGGTGCAGATAGGTTTTACAGGCCTGCAAGTTGAATGACGATATTTTCAGAAGGGTAATGTTATTAGGAGGGTCAGAAAGAGGGAGGGGGGCGAAGGGACAAAAAAGAAAATAAAAATAGAGTTAGACCGTTCAAAATTGGTACATAGAGGTTTTTGATACTTACAAATCGATTGCGGATATTTTCGAATTTGTAAAGTTATTAGGAGGGGTGGGAGGGGGGTAGAGACGCAAAAAATAAAAATAGAGTTAGGTCGCTCAAAATTTGTACATGGAGGTTTTTGAAACCTACAAGTCGATTGCGAATATTTTCGATTGCGAATTTGTAAAATTATTAGGATAGACGGGAAGGGGTGAAGGAGAAAAATATATAAATAAGAGTTAGAGTGCTGAAAATTAGTGTTGTTAGGTTTTGAGGCCGGATAAATACCTTGCGGATATTTTTGAAAGTACACAATCATTACGAGGGGCAGGAAAGAGGACGGGCGTAGGGGTAAAAAGAAAGTAATTCAGATAGAATGTTAGAAATTAGTATTATTACGTTTAAAAGACCTAGAGAAAGATTGCTAGTATTTTTAAAGTCTAAAATAATTTGGAGGGGGGGGGTGGACGGTAGGTGAAGGACTACGCACGTCGTGCGCGCCTGTATACGCTACCGCAGGATGTGAAGGCCCGGACCAATTATTCCACCGATGGGAGAATATTTTTTTTTCATATTTTATATTTATGTTTTTTTTGCTTACGATAATATAGTCATTCATTAAGAGTGTCGAACATAAATGTGCGCGCGCATCGCACAGTGACCTGCGCTGCCGAAGGCAGTGGGGACCATGTGCGACATTTTATCCAATCACATTTTTTTCCCACATGATAAAAATTAATGCAATTTTGAGAATTCATTAACTATAGTGATTCTTTTTAAAATAGTGACCAGCGAAGCGGGAGTAGCTTGCTAGTTATATTATAAAATAGAATATATCCAATTTTTGGAAAATAAACATACCAATATTATAATTTATTTCAGACCAAATCGTACCCAACATTTTTTAACAGCACTTTCATTCTAGGGCAAATTTTTCCAACATATAATTACGACAAAGTATGAACAAAAATACCTTTCAAGAAAATCGATGTGAAAAAAAAAGCAGATAGTACCAATGCCCCAACATAAATGAAAATGTTAGAATGTATGAGGACATATAATAGAACTTATTTACAAAATGTTTGTATGATAAAGGAAAATATCTTATGCGAATTATTATTTTAAATCATAAACACAATTATCGTAAAAGTGGACATTTTCATTCCTTCAATAAAATAAGTGTTATCACTTTTTTCTTTCGACTTATCAAGATTCATTCACTGATGTTTGTTGTGATCCATATTTTTCGTTCTTAAGTATAAAAAAAAAAGTTAGGTAAATCTAGGATAGTTTGCGCACAATTCTACAGAACGGCATAAAAAATTCAAATGTTAATTTTTTGCTAAACTATTGATTCATAACTTTCAACTACTTATATGCATTTCCATTATATTTTGTTGTTTTGTTATAATTTAAAACAACAGATGTGATAAAACGAAGACTGCTATTTTGCGCAATCTCTTCTTATAGTGTAGAAGTGATTGCGCACATGGGTAGGAGAGATTGCTCTTAAAAGTACATGGAACATCTCGACAGGTTAAATGAAGCAATTTTTGCAAAAGATTCAACGATTTATATTTTACTTAAAAATAGGGATGAAACTGAGATTTTTTTTCCTTAGTTAACATGTACATTGTATCCCATATTTAAAGCAAAATAAATTAATTAGTTGAATAAATTAGTTTTCTAGAAATAATTAACTTTTATATGTCTATATGAAAAACTTTTAACAATATCTTAATTCGGTACATTTTTCTAAAAATCCATTAAGTTTATCACCTTAAAATTTGGTATGGTAGCAGACAATGTACTATTTGAGAATAATAAGCAGCAATTTTAAGTTTGGTTGAAAAGAAATAATAATCTATTTTTTTTTTTTTTTTTACTAAATAACTTTGAAAATCCTAAAAATTTTGAGAACATATTTCTCATTATTTCCAAAATTTTTCCACCCTGATTTACGTTGTTGGGTATTTTTATAGAAATAAATTAGTTACACAATTTTGGAAAATTTCAACTCTCTGTCTTAAGTAGATTTTTAGAAAAGTGTACCAAAATATCGCTAAATATTGCTAAAAAATTTTCATATAGACATATAAAAAGTTAATTATCTTTAGAAAACCAATTTCTTTTGCTTTAAATAATGGCTATAATGTTCGCTACATGTTAACCGTGGAAAAAAAATCACAGTTCCATCTGTATTTTTAAGTATAATATAAATCGTTGAATCTTTTGAATAAATTGCTTCATTTAACCTGTCGAGATGTTCCATGTACCCTTAATTATAACTACAATTACATTGTTAATAATAATAATTGCATTTAAATGACATTGTTGTAAAGTATTTGTAAAAAAATATTTTTGAATTTTGAATAGATATTTAAAATCAATAATTAAAAAATTAGAAATTTAAAACGAATTACAAAACCTTATTTAAAGAAGAAATTTTATTTCAACAGAAAAAAGGACAAAATCAGATAATGATAGTAAAATAACATTAAGTTACTAGATAACACGTTTAATTTGAGATTAGTACATTTCATTTTCAGCCTGAATAGGTTCTTGTTTGTTGATCTAATCTCTGGCTGTGCACAATAATTGTACTTATTGTTGTAAAAGGTGAAGTTATTGTGCAAACATCTGCCACAAGTGAACCTGCTCGAATGCTTTTCCGAGAAAAAAAAGGGGGTGTGTGGTAGCACATTGTATGTGCAGTGATGCCTGTCCCACCCATTTTTAAACCCAAAATACGCTACCATTTACTAATTATTATTATTATTATTATTATTATTTTTTTTTTTTTACATTATCTTCCGCACTAAAATGTTCAAAACACAAAACCACAATTTCAAATTCACTTGGTTTGAAATCTTCTCGTTTCAACTTCAAAATCTCTCTCTCCCTTTTGCGTGTATTTAATTTATTATATTTTATTGAAATTTCCAGAGAATTACAGTCCTTAAAAAGAAGTTTTAGTAGGATGATATTTTTTGCTTGCAGTTATTTTTATCGCTTCTGTTTAATCAGATGAAAACTTCACAAAGCTTGAGCATCACACATGAAAGTATTCCAAGACTAAACAGATGTACAAGAACATTTAAATACTTTGCTATAAATTTCTCATAAGCACTGGTGAGGTAAATCTCACCAGAAGTGTGGATTTTGTCGATCGTGTCACTCCTGAATAACATTCAATTTCAGATTCTATGGACAGTCTCCTGAAAGATACGAATGGATTAAACTAGTCTAGTCACTTGTCAAAGTTATTTCCAGGTACAGTTCCAGACATTAAACACGCATCCTCATTGTCTGGTCGTTACCTGCTGCGAATTCTCTATTAGTACAGAATTTTATTAAAATCAATACGCAGTCTCTCCTAAATAGCAAATTCGCAAAATCTCCCATTTTGGTAGGAGAGATTTCTCAATCTTTTAATAAATAATTATTCACATTTAAAGATAACCGTGGTGTTCGTACCGTTAGTCTAGGTTGGTAGCTTATGAAAAATTGTTCAATTAAAAAATATTTTGTAATACTAGCATTGTATTGAAATTCCTAGGAAGGGTTATGAAAATCTAAGCATTTATTTTTGTAAACGAGAAACAAAATAACCACGTTTTATCTAAGAATCTTGAAGCAATCGACCTGCGCATTCAAATCGGCACTCCACTATTGATGCCGTTCAATTACCTGAAATCGCAGCTCGCCCACTCTATTTTTTCCCGCCGATCCCTATGTGCGCAATCTCTCCTACCACGCGATCTTTGCTAGTTTTACCTAATATATTACTTTTAAGGAAAAAGAGAAGAAAGTTCATTATTTTCCGTGTCATCTTAAAAATTTTGTTTTCGTTCATGGAACCTCCAAGTAAAAGCTACCTTTTATTGGTTTCATCTGATTCATAATAAAATTCATAATAAATAGTAAAGTTTAACAAAAAATGCGTGTTACTTTTTTTTTTTTTTTTTTTTTTTTTTTGTAATAATTGTATTTTTTATTATTTTTCTATATATATATATAATGTTGTATGTAATTGCGTAATACTTTTTTACAACCTTTTATTTTGAGAATTTTTTTTATAGAATATTGCTATTGGAAAAAGAATATCTCTATCAATTAACATTTAAAATCGCAAACTCAATTAACTTAAAAACGGGAATTTCCACTTTTTCATTAAAACATATACTTTTACCATTTTCTTTTCCAACTTGCTTAATATTAAACTTCAAAAGTTAGTGGCAAACCATATTTATGCTTTTTAAATGTCAATAAATGATACAATTTATCTTCTATCGCCAGAAAAAGAAAAAAATTAAGTAAATAAAAAGGAATGTTCATTCTGTAATTTTAAAATTCTATTTTCGTGTATGTCACCTTCATACAAGAGCTGTTTTTATTTCTTATGTGATTCATATATACTAAATAGAAAAAGAAAATAAAAAGCATGTTTGTATGATCCTTTTTCTAATTTATGATTTTCTTTTAATATTAGGGTCTACCGGAAAGTTCTGCCCTTTAGAATTAATAAAATGACATCAGAAAGTTTTCTTTAACAATATTTATATAGTACTTTACAGTTAATCCTTCTAAAGATAAACCCAAGAATATCTTAAATGTTATCCAGGATAAATATCCGTAGTTTAATGGTTGACCTCAATAGGAACTTTTTTGTAAAATTATTTAAAATTAAATTTATCACCTTAAAATTTGGTATGGTAGCAGACAATGTACTATTTGAGAATAACAAGCAGCAGTTTTAAGTTTGGTTGAAAAGAAATAATAATTTTTTTTTTTTTTTTACTAAATCACTTTGAAAATCCTAAAAATTTTGAGAACCTATTTCTCATTATTTCCAAAATTTTTCCACCTTGATTTACGTTGTTGGGTATTTTTATAGAAATAAATTAGTTACACAATTTTGGAAAATTTCAACTCTCTGTCTTAAGTAGATTTTTAGAAAAGTGTACCGAATGAACAAATTGCTAAAAATTTTTCATATAGACATATAAGAATTTAATTATCTTTAGAAAACCAATTTCTTTTGCTTTACATAATGGCTATAATGTTGCCTACATGTTAACCGTGGAAAAAAATCACAGTCCCATCTGTATTTTTAAGTAGAATATAAATCGTTGAATCTTTTGAATAAATTGCTTCATTTAACCGGTCGAGGTGTTCCATGTACCCTTAATTATAACTACAATTACATTGTTAATAATAATAATTGCATTTAAATGACATTGTTGTAAAGCATTTGTAAACATATATTTTGGAATTTTGAATGGATATTTAAAATCAATAATTAAAAAATTAGAAATTTAAAACGAATTACAAAACTTTATTTAAAGAAGAAATTTTATTTTAACAGAAAAAAGGACAAAATCAGATAATGATTGTAAAATAACATTAAGTTACTAGATAACACGTTTTATTTAAAATTAGTACATTTCATTTTCAGCCTGGATAGTTTCTTGTTTGTTAATCTAATCTCTTGCTGTGCACAATCATTGTACTTATTGTTGTACAAGGTGAAGTTATTGTGCAAACATCTGCCACAAGTGGACCTGCTCGAATGCTTTTCCGAGAAAAGTAAAAAAAAAAAAAAGGGGGGGGGGTAGCACATTGTATGTGCAATGGTGCCTGTCCCACCTATATTAAAGCCCAAAATCCGCTACCATTTACTATTTATTAGACCTTTTTTTTTTTTTTTTTTTTTTTTTTTTTACAATATCTTCCGCACAAAAATGTTCAAAACACAAAACTACAATTCCAATTTCACATGGTTTGAAATCTTCTCGTTTCAACTTCAAAATCTCTCTCTCCCTTTTGCGTGTATTTAATTTATTATATTTTATTGAAATTTACAGAGAATTACAGTCCTTAAAAAGAAGTTTCAGTAGGATGATATTTTTTGCTTGCAGTTATTTTTATCGCTTCTATTTAATCAGATTAAAACTGCACAAAGATTGAGCATCACACATGAAAGTATTCCAAGACTAAACAGATGTACAAGAACATTTAAATACTTTGCTATAAATTTCTCATAAGCACTGGTGAGGTAAATCTCACCAGAAGTGTGGATTTTGTCGATCGTGTCACTCCTGAATAACATTCAATTTCAGATTCTATGGACAGTCTCCTGAAAGATACGAATGGATTAAACTAGTCTAGTCACTTGTCAAAGTTATTTCCAGGTACAGTTCCAGACATTCAACACACGCATCCTCATTGTCTGGTCGTTACCTGCTGCGAATTCTCTATTAGTACAGAATTTTATTAAAATCAATACGCAGTCTCTCCTAAATAGCAAATTCGCAAAATCTCCCATTTTGGTAGGAGAGATTTCTCAATCTTTTAATAAATAATTATTCACATTTAAAGATAACCGTGGTGTTCGTACCGTTAGTCTAGGTTGGTAGCTTATGAAAAATTGTTCAATTAAAAAATATTTTGTAATACTAGCATTGTATTGAAATTCCTAGGAAGGGTTATGAAAATCTAAGCATTTATTTTTGTAAACGAGAAACAAAATAACCACGTTTTATCTAAGAATCTTGAAGCAATCGACCTGCGCATTCAAATCGGCACTCCACTATTGATGCCGTTCAATTACCTGAAATCGCAGCTCGCCCACTCTATTTTTTCCCGCCGATCCCTATGTGCGCAATCTCTCCTACCACGCGATCTTTGCTAGTTTTACCTAATAATTTACTTTTAAGGAAAAAGAGAAGAAAGTTCAGTATTTTCCGTGTCATCTTAAAAATTTTGTTTTCGTTCATGGAACCTCCAAGTAAAAGCTACCTTTTATTGGTTTCATCTGATTCATAATAAAATTCATAATAAATAGTAAAGTTTAACAAAAAATGCGTGTTACTTTTTTTTTTTTTTTTTTTTTGTAATAATTGTATTTTTTATTATTTTTCTATATATATATATAATGTTGTATGTAATTGCGTAATACTTTTTTACAACCTTTTATTTTGAGAATTTTTTTTATAGAATATTGCTATTGGAAAAAGAATATCTCTATCAATTAACATTTAAAATCGCAAACTCAATTAACTTAAAAACGGGAATTTCCACTTTTTCATTAAAACATATACTTTTACCATTTTCTTTTCCAACTTGCTTAATATTAAACTTCAAAAGTTAGTGGCAAACCATATTTATGCTTTTTAAATGTCAATAAATGATACAATTTATCTTCTATCGCCAGAAAAAGAAAAAAATTAAGTAAATAAAAAGGAATGTTCATTCTGTAATTTTAAAATTCTATTTTCGTGTATGTCACCTTCATACAAGAGCTGTTTTTATTTCTTATGTGATTCATATATACTAAATAGAAAAAGAAAATAAAAAGCATGTTTGTATGATCCTTTTTCTAATTTATGATTTTCTTTTAATATTAGGGTCTACCGGAAAGTTCTGCCCTTTAGAATTAATAAAATGACATCAGAAAGTTTTCTTTAACAATATTTATATAGTACTTTACAGTTAATCCTTCTAAAGATAAACCCAAGAATATCTTAAATGTTATCCAGGATAAATATCCGTAGTTTAATGGTTGACCTCAATAGGAACTTTTTTGTAAAATTATTTAAAATTAAATTTATCACCTTAAAATTTGGTATGGTAGCAGACAATGTACTATTTGAGAATAACAAGCAGCAGTTTTAAGTTTGGTTGAAAAGAAATAATAATTTTTTTTTTTTTTTTACTAAATCACTTTGAAAATCCTAAAAATTTTGAGAACCTATTTCTCATTATTTCCAAAATTTTTCCACCTTGATTTACGTTGTTGGGTATTTTTATAGAAATAAATTAGTTACACAATTTTGGAAAATTTCAACTCTCTGTCTTAAGTAGATTTTTAGAAAAGTGTACCGAATGAACAAATTGCTAAATATTTTTCATATAGACATATAAGAATTTAATTATCTTTAGAAAACCAATTTCTTTTGCTTTACATAATGGCTATAATGTTGGCTACATGTTAACCGTGGAAAAAAATCACAGTCCCATCTGTATTTTTAAGTAGAATATAAATCGTTGAATCTTTTGAATAAATTGCTTCATTTAACCGGTCGAGGTGTTCCATGTACCCTTAATTATAACTACAATTACATTGTTAATAATAATAATTGCATTTAAATGACATTGTTGTAAAGCATTTGTAAACATATATTTTGGAATTTTGAATGGATATTTAAAATCAATAATTAAAAAATTAGAAATTTAAAACGAATTACAAAACTTTATTTAAAGAAGAAATTTTATTTTAACAGAAAAAAGGACAAAATCAGATAATGATTGTAAAATAACATTAAGTTACTAGATAACACGTTTTATTTAAAATTAGTACATTTCATTTTCAGCCTGGATAGTTTCTTGTTTGTTAATCTAATCTCTTGCTGTGCACAATCATTGTACTTATTGTTGTACAAGGTGAAGTTATTGTGCAAACATCTGCCACAAGTGGACCTGCTCGAATGCTTTTCCGAGAAAAGTAAAAAAAAAAAAAAGGGGGGGGGGGTAGCACATTGTATGTGCAATGGTGCCTGTCCCACCTATATTAAAGCCCAAAATCCGCTACCATTTACTATTTATTAGACCTTTTTTTTTTTTTTTTTTTTTTTTACAATATCTTCCGCACAAAAATGTTCAAAACACAAAACTACAATTCCAATTTCACATGGTTTGAAATCTTCTCGTTTCAACTTCAAAATCTCTCTCTCCCTTTTGCGTGTATTTAATTTATTATATTTTATTGAAATTTACAGAGAATTACAGTCCTTAAAAAGAAGTTTCAGTAGGATGATATTTTTTGCTTGCAGTTATTTTTATCGCTTCTATTTAATCAGATTAAAACTGCACAAAGATTGAGCATCACACATGAAAGTATTCCAAGACTAAACAGATGTACAAGAACATTTAAATACTTTGCTATAAATTCCTCATAAGCTAGCACTGGAGAGGTAAATCTCACCAAAGGTATGAATTTTGTCGATCGTGCCACTCCTGAATAACATTCAATTTCAGATTCTAAGGACAGTCTCCTAAAAGATACAAATGGATTAAACTAGTCTAGTCACTTGTCAAAGTTATTTCCAGGTACAGTTCCAGACATTCAACACACGCATCCTCATTGTCTGGTCGTTACCAGCTGCGAATTCTCTATTAGTACAGAATTTTATGAAAATCAGCATGCAGTCTCTCCTAAATAGCAAATTCGCAAAAATCTCCCATTTTGGTAGGAGAGATTTCTCAATCTTTTAATAAATAATTATTCACTTTTAAAGATAATCGTGGTGTTCGTACCGTTAGTGTAGGTTAGTAGCTTATGAAAAATTGTTTAATTAAAAAATATTTTGTAAAACTACCATTGTATTGAAATTTCTAGGAAGGGTTATGGAAATCTAAGCATTTATTTGTGTAAACGAAAAACAAAATAACCACGTTTTATCTAAGACTCTTGAAGCAATTAACATGCATATTCAAATCGGCACTCCACTATTGATGTCGTTGAACTACCTGAAATCACAGCTCGCGCACTCTTTCCCGCCGATCCCCTATGTGCGCAATATCTCCTACCAAGCGATCTTTGCTAGTTTTACCTTATAATTTACTTTTAAGGAAAAAGAGGAGACAGTTCATTATTTTCCGTGTCATCTTAAAAATTTTGTTTTCGTGCATGAAACCTTCATGGAAAAACTACCTTTTATTGGTTTCATATGATTCATAATAAAATTCATAATAAATAGTAAACGTTAACAAAAAACGCGTGTTTTTTTTTTTTTTTTTTTTTGTAATAATTTTTTTTGTAATATTTTTTTTTTTTGTAATAAATAAATAAAAAGCATGTTTTTATAATCCTTTTTTTAATTTATGATTTTCTTTTAATATTAGGGTCTACCGGAAAGTTCTGCCCTTTAGAATTAATAAAATGACATCAGAAAGTTTTCTTTAACAATATTTATATAGTACTTTACAGTTAATCCTTCTAAAGTTAAACACAAGAATATCTTAAATGTTATCCAGGATAAATATCCGTAGTTTAATGGTTGACCTCAATAGGAACTTTTTTGTAAAATTATTTTGTGTAAAATGTTTATAGAATATTTTTATAGGTGAGAAAAATATATCTTATATGACGTAGCATTTAGAATTTGAAAACAAAATTAACATAAATGTAGGCGTTTTCACTATTTAAAAATTATATGTGTTTTTTCAATTTAGCTTCTACTATCCCACTTGTTCAAGATTCATTCGCTGATATTAGTGGCAAACTGTGTTTATAGTTCTTGAGTAGCAATAAATCATATAATTTATCATATGTCACCGAGAACGAAAGAGGTTCTTTTCTGTGTCAACTTAAAAATCCATTTTCGCATGTCATCTTTGCTTATAGTACCTTATACAGCTACTTTTAAAGCGCATGACATTTATACATCATAAAAAGCGACCGTGAGCAGAAAACACGTTTTCATATTTTTTCCTACTCAAATTCATCATTTTATTTTAATATTTAGATGATGTAGTTTAATGAAATGACTGTTTAATGAGTACTAATTTTTATAGTTTTGGTTTTTACAGTTATGAGAATGAAAGAAAATCTTTAATGAATTACCCTTAAAGTAGTATTGAACTTTCAATAAATAAGTCATTTTAGTAATACTATAAGGAAATAGGTCAGTAAATTTCGACAGATTAATATAAGGAAAAAAAAATAGAGAGCTGAAAAAATAAAGTACTAAAAAAATAAATAATATTGATTTTTGCTGAAAGTTGCTGCATTCAGTTATTTTGAAAGAAAAGGGAAAAAAAGAAAAATTAAAGAAAAAAGTTTAGAATGATAAAACGTGGAAAAACAAGAAATTTAATTGGTACCAATAAATAAAGAAGTTGGACACGAAATTAATATGTGGTAAACGTACAAAGAGTGGCTAAGAATCAACGTTGAGAGTCGTCGAAATCGTAGTACAGGACTTGTGGATTCCTATCCTAACTATGTTAAGATTTGCAACATTTTATTCTAGAATATTTAATATGGTCAGGTATAAGAATCAAAGAAGAATCATGGGGTCTGTTTTTTAATAATCAAATATTGCGGAGAACAATGATGGTTTTATTAATTAAATTAAAAGCACTTTAAATACGCGTAAAATTAAATTTTATTTAAAAGATGTTAAAAAAAAATTATCCGAAGCTTTTCGCTTTGATAGTAAAGCATCATCAGGGATTTTTATAATTCGTTTCCAATGAGCAGTTTTTAAATATTTTTTCTTTCACAGTCAACAGTTTTTAATAACGTGAATATCAGCAAAGTAAATTTGAAGTCTGGTAAAGGTTGGATCAAGGAGCTAAGAAAAATAAGAGAAACTGGAACTATTGAAATATCACACGAGGCTATTGTAGGAGAAAAACCATCATGAATTAGCAGAAATAAACTATTATCTATTTTATAATATTGTGCCAAATTATTGGCAAAATTGCAGCATCTTTGGAATTTATTGTGTTTTTGCATTTAATTATATTAATAGCTACGGAAATGTAAAGTTCTTGGATAGTAGATGGTGCTGTAATAATTTTGGCTTTATCCCATATAGTTCTTTATTGTTTTCAATGGGAATATGAGAGACTCCTCCAGTGGGTCCATTTAAGTCGTGGTCAGGAAGGGTTAATTGTTTAATAGTTATAGGAGAACTGAATGGAGACCCTTCATGACCGCGACTTGAATGGACCCACTGGAGGAGTCTATCAAATTCCCATTGAAAACAATAAAGAACTTTTCTATTACATTGGACAGACTAAAAGGACTTTAAATAAAAGAATACAAGAACATATACGAAATATCAAAGAAGGAAATAGTTCTACTCTAGTCGACTTCATTTATGCCAACGCAAATGCTAACCCTATATGGGATAAAGCCAAACTTATTACAGCACCATCTACTATCCAAGAACTTTACATTTCCGAAGCTATTAATATAATTAAATGCAAAAATGCAATAAATTCCAAAGATGCTGCAATTTTGCCAATAATTTAGCACAATATTATAAAATAGATAATAGTTTATTTCTGCTAATTCATGATGGTTTTTCTCCTACAATAGCCTCGTGTGATATTTCAATAGTTCGTTTCTCTTATTTTTCTTAGCTCCTTGATCCAACCTTTACCGGACTTCAAATTGATTTTGCTAATATTCACGTTATTAAAAGACTTAACTGTTGACTGTGAAAAGAAAAAAATATTTAAAAACTGCTCATTGAAAACGAATAATAAAAATCACTGATGATGCTTTACTTTTAAAGCGAAAAGCTTCGGATAATTTTTTTTTTTTTAACATCTTTTAAATAAAATTAAATTTTATGTGTGTTTACAGTGTTTTTAATATAATTAACAAATGGCACGTGTTCAATTTAACTCTTTTTTTAAAGATTATTTATAATGATGATTTTATTTTCAGAACATGCATTTATAAGGAAAGTATTGTAATCATGACAAAAAATCCACTTTGAGATTCGGGTGTATCTATACCCCACATAGAAATTATCCTCCTATAGCGCCCCTGAGATAACCTGAGCATCCCGAATTCTGTCCGGAGGAAGAACGGATATGTCTGGGAAATCTGAGAGAAAATCTAATTTGATAATTCTAGTAATAATTTTGCAGAGGTTGTTCTTGGGAACTACGTCGGAGCTACGAAATTCAGAAGTCCTACAGAGGTCGCTACTGCAGACATTTTGCATTCTTACGGAATACACTGGGAGGAATATGGGATATCTGGGACTTACCGCGGGAGCTCCTACGGAAAAATATTTGCTATAAGAGACGTTTCGAGTTTCCCCTATGTTTATTTTTGATATTTTTCCGGTGATGTATGTACCTGCGTATGTGTTTGTATGTGTATGTGTGCATCTATGTGTGTTGGTGAACAGGATAGTGTCTAAAAGCTTTGTTGGAATTAGATGAAAGCTAGTATCTATATTACCGTAGCACGAATTGTATAGATTTTGGTGAATCTAATAATCATAATTTTTTTTTTACAGGGGCACAAAGAAAAATTATCCTTATGCCCTATGCGTTCAAATTATTTAAAGTGGGACAACTTCTAAGCGCTTTATTCGAATGAACTGAAAATTTATTTACATGATATAAGTCACCGTTGTATAAACTGTATATCTTTAGCATTACGGCCAATGAGCTGAAATTTTTTTTAAAAGTGCGATAGTATCTAAATACCTTATTCTATTCAGCTTTAAATTTTTTATACATGTTTTAGGTTACTGTTGCACAAAATGTATAGATTTTGGTGAAGTGAATCTGGCATTTATAGGTTTCTAACAGGGACAAAAGAATAAATTAATGACTATGAATTCGAATTATTTGAAGTGCGCTAATTTCTGCACTCTACATTCGATTAAAATAGAAATTTAAATCAATTCTTTACACTTCATTTGGTTGGTATTCACTTCTAATAAGATCTAATTTTATTTTTAAACCATATTTAACTAATTAATCGTTAATAATGCTGATTATTTTGGTAACTGTATCTTAAACTAATATTCGAATATCATTTAATATTTAGTAAGCAATGATTTTTTTTTTTTTTTTTTTTTTTAAAGTTAGGATGATATAATAATTTTAGTGAATTCTATCAGTATTTACGTTAAAATATTGTCTTAGATTATCTTGAATTACTATTACCTAATTTTATTCCATGAATTTAATGATGCAGAGTTTTGAAGTAGTTTTCATGTTTAAGCCTTACATTTATAATGTTGAGAGGTTTAATTCTATAAAGCTGTGAGTTTTGCTGTTTCTAAATAATATCTAATATATTTGTATCAATTTTTTTAGGTATTTCTTTGAAGCAGATGTTTAATACTTTCGATTATGGCTACATCAGCTGTTTTCAAAAATTTCTTCCCTTTCGTCGAGTTAAAAAATTTTTGTGGAGGGAAAGTTAAACTCTAGCTTATGCACTTACAAATACAGAGTGTTAAAAAAGTAACATTTCCAATCAAAACCTAACGATTTTTTTTCGTTTGTTTGTTTAATGAAACTGACACATCCCAACAATGGATTAAAGAATCTGTGTTGTTTTACTGAGACTTGAGGACAAGTCCTTTGAGCCATTTAAGAACGTTTTCATAAGCAGTGCCATTCGGATGAATTGAAGAGGGAGAATATCCGTCTCTTCATGAGCGCTTTTAATAGAAAAGGAACATCCATAATGAGCAACGTTCAAGTCGTCTGCCAGAATCAGAGAAACATGTGGAGAGTGTACGATCAGCTATTGAGAGGAGCCTAAAGGCATCACCCCGTCTTCTGGGTAGGGCGCATCCTAAGATAGCTCACAATAGTGTGTGTTACTCATACCTAACTCATACTTATGTATATCCTAAAATGAAGGCCTATCGTTTACATTTGCTGCATCACTTGAAAGCCACAGATTAAGCCGCAAGTTAGTAAATGTGCGCCGATGTCTTGGAGAGTACTGAATCGGATAATCTCATGGACAATGCATTTTTTTTGCGATGAATTTACATTCCATATCTGTGGCATTGTAGACCATAATAATACACGTATTTGGATAGGCGATCAACCAAATGAGACATTGGAACGAGAAAGAGCCACGTCGAAAGTGTACGTGTGATTAGGCTTTAATAAAGGGCGTGTGTACGGCCCATTCATTTTAGCTAAGAACACAGTTCCTTCGACGACACACTTGGAAATACTGAAAATTTTACTGAAACCCCAAATGTCGTTAAACGAGATCATTGATACTGTGACATTTCAACAAGGCGGAAAATCTTCAGAATTTGCACGTGACATTACCTTCAATATACATTTCTTAATCTTTGGATTGGGCTTGGGGCAACAAGAATTAGGATTTCCAAGTCCCAGTACTTTAAGCCCTTGGACTACTTTGCATGGATGGAGCTACAATAAATAACATTTGTACAATGTCAATATTACCACTTTTGAACAAATGAAAGCACAGACCATCGCTGCTGTGAATACAGACACAACCAAATTGCTTAATCATGTGTTTCACGACTGTGCTGAACAGAGACGTATTTGTGCTGACCTGTGTGGTCGACTATATTGAACTGCAATGAACTGTGCTAAGGCTGTGATGTACAGTCGGTAACAAAAGTGTCCGAACACTAGCAAAAATTCCTATGTAAAAAAAGTACACATCATACGGTTTTGTTAAATAAATCCTTATCGAATCATGCTCTTACACTTATTAAGAACAGGATTCGACAAGGATTTATTGAACAAAACCGAATGAAATGTACTTTTTTTACACAGGAATTTTTGCTAGCGTTCGGACACTTTTGTTACCGACTGTACTTTTGACCTATAGTTGTATTTGTATAAATAACGTACTTTTCCCAAGAAATTAGTGGTCAGTTTTGAAACACGTTTTGTAGTAATCAAATTCAACTGTCAATTTTTGAACTACAATAAAAGTAATCATCTAGATATAGCAGTAATTTACTAAGTGCAAATTCAAAATATAATGTTTTTCAGTCAATTTAATATATTTTCTAATAGAATGTTATACCTATTTATAATTAAATTTGTTATTCATATTTCAATCCCTTTAATTCAAGCATACTTTTCAGTCAGCATATTCTCACGCAGTGTTAGTAATGAAAAAAATAAAAAATAAATAAAAAAATAATTTTTTTTAAAATCTACCGTTTTATGCCCTAAGTAATTGCTTAAAGCAGTAAATATAAATCACAAGAGTTGATGTTTTAATGCATAAAATAAAACCTCCAACAATTTTACATTATTGCAATAATAATTACATTAACAATTTTAATAATGAGTAATTATCAAAACACTAAAACTTAACATAAAAAGAAATTAATTTCTGAATGATTAGTTTATACTTATAATGACTCAACAGTATTCTAAATTTCATACAATTAATCTTAAGTTTTTAAAGTGCAGAGATATTGTTAATTTCTCATTCTCAAAAAAATTCACTCCTGAAATTACAAACTATGCACTTTTTACTCATGTAAAATAATATGCACCTATCGATATTAGATGTTCTTCATTTGCTTATAATGAATGATATAAATAACATTATACAGGTTTAATAAGATTATATCTTTTCATAAAGATATATATTCATTTAATTGGTCTAATTTAATTATTGCGATTTAAATAAAATTAATTCTTACTCTTTGGCAAAAATGTTAAAACTTATGAATTAATTTGTACACATTTCAAATTTTCAAATTTATTTCTCATGCAAAAAAAAAAAAAAAAAAAAAAAAAAGAAAGAAAAAGAAAAAGGCTTCTGTAATTTAAAGAAGAAACAAAACAACGAATTTTATAGAAATAATCTGGTGTGTCACTCACACCACTTTCTCTTACCCTAAAATTTAATACTATGAATACAGGTTGTAGATTAAAAAGTAAGATAACGAGTACTGTTATGTAAACCTGTGTTAAACAATTCAAATTAGGCTTCGGAAGGGTTTTACATGATAATTATATCTGTGTGGGGGGCTACCGCACCCCTCAACCGTTTCATTAATTCACCTACACTTATATAGAATTTAAATCTGTTAGTAAAATTAAAAGTTCACTTAAAATTATTCAGACAATTTTTTCAGGCAACATTCCATTAAACTTATCAATCTTGATCAAACGTTTCCAACAACAAACTTATATTAACTTCAAAATAATACATTTGGATCTTCCAAAATTATTCGTTTTTAAGTCACTCTAAGAGACACAGACAAAGATCAAATGTTAAAAAACTTGACTACGGTAATCATGAAGACTCAAAACGTGTAAATATACAAAAAACAAGCGATGAATATTTAGCTTAAAAACATACATTATGTACCATATCTCTATGAGGAATTCATTTCAATTCCCGAACACCTTCCCTGGAAGTGACAAAATATTATTATTAAAGCACATATCCACCAACAATAAAAAAGAATGTTATTGCTTAAATATCTGCAGCCCTGTATACCTTTCGAAGATTATATGCAGACCACATGGTGCACATAAATATAATCCTATAGTAATAATACATGGCCCAGCCTGAAATACACTTCCATCAATTTTCAACTATTGTCGCACTTTTATCTAGTTCTTTTGTGTAGCCTTGTAAAACGAACAGTGAATGGTTTTCCTACAATATTCTACATGAGACATGTTTGTACGCATATAAAAAATATATATTCGTTTCATTTGGTTTAGTGCAGTGTATAGATGTTAAACTGTACTTACCAGCACTTTTCTCCATGAACGTACAGTCGGTAACAAAAGTGTCCGAACACTAGCAAAAATTCCTATATAAAAAAGGTAGAGTTAATACTGTTTTGTTAAATAAATCCTTGTCGAATCGTGTTCTTAGACTGACTAAGAACAGGATTCGACAAGGATTTATTTAACAAAACAGTATTATGTGTAATTTTTTTATATAGGAATTTTTGCTAGTGTTCGGACACTTTTGTTACCGGCTGTAATGCATTTGAATTCTCTTGGGCGTCCCTGTACACGAACCATTTGCTTCATCTCAACGAAAAGCCTAATGTAGCATCCCTATATCATACACATTTAGAATACTAAGTTTGGACTTTCTGCTACTATTTGTTCTTGAGCTATGCCGATAACACGCACACAGATAAACAGACAGACACACAGACCATTAGCTAAAAACATGATTTTCTTATTCAGGGGACATCAAAACGTGTAAATATAACAAAAACTCACATTCCAAAATATGACTCTAAAACAATACTTTCTGTACCTAACGCGTAACAGAAAGTAAATATTATTATTGCTTTTAATTAAATCAAACATTTCTGCTCAAAAATAGGACCGCATTGTATTAACTAAACGTTGATTTATCATATTAGACCCTGATTTCTTGTCTTTTAACATAAAGTTGAAAAAGATACTTGTTTTTGTTCAAATTTATAAAGATATTCTGCTTTATTAAAATAAAATTTGAAAGTTACTTAAAAAAAAAAATCTTGCCTAGTAAGAATCTAAATTGTTTCTTTCAACACACACATACACACATATACATATATATATTAAAAGAACATGACTGGGAAATCTATTTCATGCAGTCATAATTCGTATAAATGGTTTTGACGTAATAATCTATTATTTAGAATCACTCAAATGCCGTAAATAACAAACTAAGTGTTCCACAACTAGCAATACTGCAAAGAAATACCACGATATTATGATAAACGATTTGCCTAAAGAGATATTGCATCAGTTGTAATAAAAACTTGTATTAATTGATTCGCTGAAATTGCGCCAATTCAGTTGATAATTAATAAACTTTCTTTATTAAAGATGCTATTGATTATTTTTTTTTTATTTAATTGACAAAAAATTAATAGCACATAGGGTTCAAATGCTGTTGATTATGATTCTTACTATTTGGCAAAAACTTAAATAATAAAATTGCATTAAAGATTTACTTAACTAGATATTGCTTTTGATGTAATACATGTTAATAATATCTATTTTGTTAAGATTGTGTCATATTAGTTGATAAACAATGATACTTGCTTGATTACAAAATCACTCAATCTTAGGTGCCAATTGTACTTTTTTTGCTGTCGGAAATTTTGAATAGAAATTTCTATTTAATTTAATCTGTGAAAACTGTTACACCAATATATAAAATATTTCTATTAAAATTATTCGTTAGCAAAATGTGAAAACGTCTGAATCTACGCTCAGTAAACTTAAAAATCATTAAAAATCACTTCATTATAATCAGCAATACCACTTAATAATTACTTAATAAATCGCATAAACTTTGCTAAATATTTGTTTAATTAAAATATCTAATGCGTTTTATTCTTACTTTGAAAAAAAAAAAAAATCTGGTACATAAGATTTAAAATATTATGCACTTTAATTCTTACAATTTGGCAGCAAATTTAATACCAAAACAAGTCCTTCCGGCTCATTCGGAAAGGAAGGTTGATTTCTTTTTTCTTACCAAGTAGCCGCCATTTTCAAACAAAATGACAGCTACAAATTATTAATGAAATTGGTGGAAATAATGATGTCGGCTATGTATATATGGAGTGTAAAGCAAATCGGTTCATGAATATCTTTTTATGTGAATTTGAAATTTTCAAGTGGCCAGCATTTGGAAAGAAGATGGTGGATCAAGTTGGCAAACAAAGATGCCAAATGCATTTGTGAGATAACTCTACAAATTTAGTTAGAATAAATTCAGAATTTCAAAGGTTATCATATTCACAAATTAAGTGTGGCCACTTGATCAAAATGGCAGAAAAAATTGCTCAATGAATTAATCCACGGTATTTGTAAGATAAGTCTACTGTCCAATTCAGTATTTCAGAAGTTATCAGCATAGTAAATTCTGAAGTGGCAGCGTTAAAGTGGCTGCAACTTGGAATTGCGGAGGAGGAACTTGCGGAGGAACTTGCCCACGGAGGAACTTGCAAATTGCGGAGGAATTTGCCCACCGAGATCATTTAAAATAATTGAATGATATGTCCATTGTCCAACGTTGGTTCGAATTGATTAAGTATTTCAAAAGTTATCATGAAAAACAAATTTTTATGTGGCCACCACTTGGAAACAATATGGCGGAGCAACTTGCCCAGCTAAATCATCCAAGATATTTGTATGACTTGTCCAACTTTAGTTCGAATTAACTTAGTATTTACAAAGTTATCGTGATAAAAAATTTTCAAGTGGCACCGTGATTTCAAGCGGTCATCACCTGAAAATAAAAGGGCGAAGTGAGATGCCCAGCGAACTTACCTAAGGTATTTGAATGATAAGATTCAATGCGCAAATTTGATTTGAACTGATTCAGTATTATAAAAGTTATCATATTTAATGACAAGTTTTCAACTGGAAGTTGCTTGGACATAAAACAGCGGATCAAGTTGGCTAACTAACTTATCCAATGTATTTTAAACCATAAGTTCACTATCCAACTTTGGTTTAAATCAGTTTAGTATTTCGAATGTAACATTTTTTTATGTACAAGTTACCCAGTTAACTCATCCAAAATATTCGTATAATAAGTTCACTGTTCATGTTTGGTTGAAATTTAATCAGTATTTCAGAAGTTATCATGATGATAAATTTTCAAATGGTAGCCTGATTTCAAGTGACCCCGCTTAATTTAGGATATCCACCAATTTGTTAAAAATTGCGGATAAAATCCATT
Organism: Salticus scenicus; assembly: GCA_963930645.1. Lineage (NCBI taxonomy): Eukaryota > Metazoa > Arthropoda > Arachnida > Araneae > Salticidae > Salticus > Salticus scenicus. Next base: position 301,985,126 of record OZ005649.1, read on the forward strand.
AATAAACTTGGTTGAGACTTTAATATGGTCTATATATACATCAAAATTCAAGCAGATCCGGTCTTAAATACGCTTTTTACAAAGCGGATTTGAAAATTTCAAGTGGCTTCCACCTGAATACAGTATGGCGGAGCGACTTCGATAACAATAACATCCAAGATATTTATAAGGTAAGTTAGTTGTCCAAATTTTGTTTGATTTGAAGGGTTATTTCAGAAGTTATCGTGATGATAAATTTTCAGGTGATTGCCAGGTTTGAAGTGACCCCGCTTAATTTAATGTGTCCGCCACTTTGTTAAAAATGACGGATAAAGTTCATTAATAAACTTGTTTGTTACCCTTATATGATCTATGTATACATCAGCAATGGAGAAAAGCCAGCTTTAAATACGCTTTTTACAAAGTGAATTTGAAATTTTCAAGTAGCTGCCACTTGAAAACAAAATGGCAGAGCAACTTGGTTAACGAACTCCTACGAGATATTTATACGATAAGTTCGCAGTCCAAATATGATTCGATTTGTAAATCTAGTTCGATTGTAAATCATTTCACTAGTTAAAATAGTATTTCACTGTTTATTTCAAAATTTCAGATCCCTTTTTAGCTAATTTGTCAGCTCATTTATGTCCTGTTATTTCTGCATGAGAAGGGATACACTGTGGATTGATTGGAATGCAAAAATAAAAGATTTATTTTGAAAGTGGCTCCTAAAGTTGATAGATGGCTCAAAAGTTACGTAACTGCAGTTTTAAAAGGTAAATGTTCGTATCACAAAATTATAAAACAGCGTAAAAATCACGATTATTGCAAAAAACATGACCACGAAATTTCATCCTACGGCTGTTCGAACGCAGGCGCATATCAAGAAAGTAAAGTCTCAGATCTTAAAAGAAAATATGCCGACTCAAAGATCCATTACATCTAAACTAGAAATGTCTTCTGACACTATAACTAAAATTATTCATAAAGGTTTCAAGTTAAAAACGGATTTTGAATCTAAAGTTCATCAGCTTTTGCCAAAGCATATTGTTGAAAGAAAAACATATTGTAGAAAATCATATGAAAAACACCTAGTGAAAATACCTATGTACGAAATGGTTTCATCAGTGTACAGAAAAGATCCCAAGATAATTCATAATAAATGCAGTATTTTGTTACAGCGGGAAATCAATAATAAAAAAAGTCTCAAGTAAAGCCGAAATTAATTTACTTTGCTATCAGCAGAATACTTTTGAACCAATTTAGGTGGAAATTGCAGCCTTATATGGAAGGGATATCAATAAAGTAAGGCTTAATATGGACAAAGCCGTCAGATGGATAAAAAAATTTGGACAAAGAAAGCTGCACGTCTGAATCAACTGTCACGTATTTAGGAAAGAAAAAATCAGAAACAGGAATAAAATGTATCCTATTTAATGAAATATCTGCAAAATCACCTGAGGTTTCTCCAATGGACTTTTTGCGCATTAAAAGGAGCCTTAGTAAAACGGCATCCAAGAGTATTGAAGGGAATTTGGAAAACGGTACAATAGGAACGGAATTAAATTGACAGTACTTTAAAAAGTTTACTTTCATGGAAAATTCAAGCTAGAGCTATTTTCAGGAATCATAGGAGCAAAGATTAGATAGCTGCTAGAGCTATTCATCAAAGCTATTAGACAGAAGCAAATCGACGCATAAAAGGGCATTTATACATAAAACTCAACTACAAAAATTGTTTCCATAAAGCGTGCATTTGCAATATTTTGCAGTTTTTTTAGTATTTATCTTTCAAAATTTATATTCACAAAAAAAATTTAAGATTGTATTAATATGTTAAAAATCTATTTAAAATCTATTGTACTTTTTTTGAAAAATAATTCGAGAATCTAAATTTCTCAAAAATAACTTGAAAATGACAAGTCTCAAAATTTAAATCTCATGAGAAAAATGAAAATATTATATGAGTGACAAGAAAAAACAAAATACATTTCAAATTTGTTTTATTTTACTAATATTATTCTGAATTTATTTTGACAGTATAAGTAGCGGAGAAAAAATACAGAAAAACCACAAAATATTGAAGGTATTTGAAAACTGAAGATGATATCCAAACATAATTATATTTTGAAAAAAATGTTGTTAGGTTCAAACCCAAACTATTATGTACCCGCTTTCAATAAGACAAATTGCTTTTTTTTTTTTTTTTTTTTTTTTTTTTGATTCGCTTCAATTATTAATGATTTACTCAAAAGATATCAATCAATTTATATTTGTATTAGTTATTTTGTTTAAATTCTGTTATTTCATTTCAAAAGTAATCGTATTCAGTTAAAAAATATATTTTTTTCTTCTTATTGAAAAAAAAAAAATAGTATATAGAGTTTCAAATGTCGTTGATTTTGATACTTACTGTTTGGCAACAATTTAATATGCAGGAAAATATTAGCATGATTAAAGATTTACTTAAACATATATTGCTTCAGATATAATGCACATTTTTCTTAACTGCTTCATTCAAATTGTATAATTTTAATTAATAAATAATTTTAAAAAATATATTGTTAATTTTTTCCCCTTTTAATTAAAAATTTTGTTTTAGAAAATGGCGTTACAAATGGCGTTGATAGTAATATTTATTTTTTCGCAACAAGTCAAAATTCAAGTGCTACTTTTGAGATGTTTAGGGTTACTTCTGAGATATTATAACTTAATGAGGGCTCTGTAAAGTCGGAAAATCAAGTAATGTAATTTTACCTTCCTTAATAAAAAATCTCAAAAGAAATGGCAGAAGTTATTTCAAACTGGATCAAAAATATATGTTCAAAAAATAATATTAAGTTGTCTTAACAACAAGTTCTTTTATTGTATTGAATACCGAATCTAGTTTTTGGAAATAAGAGGGGAAAAAAAAAGTTCAAAGGAATTACTTTTGTTCAAACTTGTAAAGCTTTTCTTTTTATTAAAACAGAATTTAAAAGTGATCGTACTTTTTGATAAAAGTTTGCTACTAAGAATGTAAAATAGTTTCTTTCAACTCGTTTTCTTTTTCTACTTTTGAAATTTAACATTCTGAGCAAAATGCTATTACGCGGAACATGCCAGTATTTCTAATTAAAAATATACTTTTTAAAAGAGCATATGACTCTGTGAATGATTTTATATTTAAAATAAATGATTTTGATTGGATTGCTCATTATTTCTAATTGCCAAACCTTTTAACATTCCCTGTATATTTTTTTTTGAAAATTGGAAAAAACAAATTTCAGAAATGGTTAAAATGGTTATTAAACACATTTCTAATCATAAATATATACATATATACAGTTTTTTTTTTTTTTTTTTTTTTTTTTTTTAAAGCTTTTACATTTTAAAAAATTACATTTAAAACTTGTATATGTTAACCTGATTAATTTTAAATAATAATTAACAAACTTTGTGAGTATTTACCCAGATCAAAATATACTCTATAACAAAAAAAGTGACGCATCAAGAATGAGTAATGCAAACTGAACAAAAATTAGGTTTTGATGGACAACATACAGGTTTTGATGGAATCAAGCACCAATTCATCATTATCGTCGATCCTTCGTGCAACTGGTACTTCAGTGGCTTCACATATACTTAATAGGCGGCTCAGTGGGGTTGCGCTCAGTCCCCGGATCTCTCTTCCAATGAGGACGTTTGGAGCATCATAAAAAAGGGTCCTACAACCAGCTCGGGATTTTACCAATCTAACGCAACAATTGGACAGAATTTGGCACGATACTTCACAGGAGCACATCTGCCAATTAATACCAAGCCAGATAACTGCGTACATAAGGGCCAGAAGTGGACCAACGAGTTATTGAATTGTTTACTTTGTGAGGCCCTTTATCGTGATTAAATCATTCAAATTTTCTGAAGCGGTAATCAATTGTTTTTCTCCACATGTAAATGCCATTTGTTAAATTTTGAAGTAGTATTACTATCTGCTAATCAGAGAAGGAAAAGTGTTTGAAAAACGATGAACACAAGGGGCAAAAATATTGAAAAATCGTTACATAAAAATTGTTATACAGTCGTTTTCATACTAAAACTAATGAACGTAAATGCTAAAAAAGTCATGATATATGTTTTTTAATTTCCAATATGGTAAAATAATAGCATGGTAAATGGAATAAATGTTTCAGATAAATCAAACGCAACTATTTTCTTGTAATGAAAAAAGATATTTCTTTATGTTAAGATTTTTTTTTTCTTTTTTATGTATTGAATGTAAGGTTTTTCTTATTTATTTATTATAGTTGTTATAATTGCGTCTTCTGAAACATTAAATTATTAATGCGTTTTCTTTTCGTAAAATTTACCAAAAGCAAATTTACTTCTGTTTTACATCCTTTCAAATTAAGCAAGTTACAATTTCCTTTTCGGTATATATATATATATATACACACATATATATATATATATATATATATATATATTAATACATTACAATTAACTACAAATATTTAAAAAAGTCTTGAGTAATTTATCTTATCAAATAACAAATAAGTAATCTATTATTCGTTCGATCATAGATATTTGTATAGATAAATACATAAATACATATTTATTTTAAATACAATAGAGTGTTTCATATTATATTCAAATCCTTTGCCATCCTAATAATGCCTGCAATATATTAAACCCGTTAGTGCCCAGTGTCCTCATTTGAGGACAGCTAATAAAATGGCACGTATCTTTTTTGTGGTTGTTTGGAATAATTTCTACTTCTTAGTGACAGTTTATAGCGTCTCTTTAAATGATCCCTGAAAGTTTTATTTGCCTACTATTAATTATTATTTCATAATTTGGATAGTCATTTTAGGATTTTTCATTCGTCGCAGATATATTTGCTTTTTGCGCAAGTATACTAACTTAAATCAAGTTGAATAATAATATATAGTATAATACTTTACTTTTGATATCTTTGTCAACATATAATAGGAAATTAATTTGTTATCTCAAAGTTTTTCTATCTCGAAGTTTTCTCGCTAGAACACTAAACGTCAATAAATGAGGATAGACTTTAAATTTAAAACTACCAGAAGAATTGCTTAAGTTAATATATTTTACTGTCAGTTGTCTATATTAATTTAGAAGTGAAATAATCAGCTAATAATATTTTGCAAAATTAATTCGGGCGTTAACGGGTTAAAGAAAAACTAAAGAATAGGCATACAGACATACAAACAAACAAAAAATAACACAATGTTTCCTTCACCGAAATATTTAACATATTGTATCGTGTAAAACATGAGAAATCAAAGATGAACCAAGAGTAAAAAGTATTAAGTATATATAAAACCAAGTTAAAATACTATACACAAAACAAAAAAGACGAAAATTTAAAGAAAACGAAAGTCCTAGACATTATTGAAATAAATCTCGAAAATCAGAAAAATGGATATAAAGAATTCGGAAATCTTTATGAATTTATGAACAACACGAGAGAAAGAAATATATATTGATGATAGTTGTCGCATGGGAAAATAAATATTTCACAACGCATTTTAGACAAAACAATGTCACTATCATTTATCATGAACTTGTTTTTTCCTACTAGCACCAAATACTATTCGATACCATGCATTTTTCCTTAGAAAACATTTATCTTAGTAATACAATTTTTTAAGTCTTAACCTCAAAGACAATGTTCACAAATAACCTTATTTCATCCGAATTTGTTTGTTTGGCGTTTGTGTTATATATTGCTTAAAATAAGAGCAGATCAGGTTATTTATTTAGTTGCTTTGTAAAGCATTTTATTTCTGACAATCCATAGTACGGAACGGAAATAATGTAATTTCCTAACTAATATTATTCATGTATCAGATAAATATTTATGTTATATCGATTGTTTGAGGAACATTATTTATCGATTTCGATGTTAGTTGGAGTTTTTCCGGTGGTTGATAAATAATTTTTCATTGTCTTTTCATTTATTTATGTTACATATTATTGTATAGTGCTTATTTTTTTTTCATTGCATTATAAAATAAATAATGATGCATGCTGCTAAAACTTGTAAAAGGAAAGTTAAAGTAAATAACATAAAATAAACAGTTAAATGATATATTTATGTATAAAGTTTCAATTAAATATTTTTAAATGTATTAGGTACATTTTTGGAAATATATCTATAACAGTTAATATATAGATTGTTTGAGAAACATTATTTATGAATTTCGTTGTTATATTGGATAGTCTATGCAACTGATAAATAATAAATTATTGTTTTGATAAATAATAATTAATAATTAATAATTAATTGCTTCAAATTGCATACGTAGAAGCTATATTATTACAACTTATTATAAGTTTTGGGCATCTTAACCAGTAGGTGGTGCTGTTATAGTGAATAATATAAATAAAAAATGTTTTGTGAAAGCAAAAACATTTTAATTTTTTAGTGTAATTGTTTTGGATGTGTTATGTGACAGAAAATAAATAAACTCATTTTGTAGTTTCTTCGAATAATAAGAATAATAATTGTAAAAACGCTGCTTGTATAAAAATAAAATAATTGGTTGATTAAGTTACAAATGAACTTATTACAAAAACCATTTTAGAAATTAATTTTAAAAACAATCTTTGTGGATCTTTACATAGTCTTTCTTATATTAGAAATTAATTCATAAGATTAGCTATTCATCAAAGTCTTTTGCATTCTAAAAATATTACTTCTTTTTTCAATAGAATAGATTTGTGCTACTTTTTAAAACATCATCTCACTGAATCAAGGTAAACACACATTTGTAATTCTTTGCCAGAAAAAAAGAAAAAAAAAATTCACTTTCATTTACGCTTCAGAGGAAAGGCATATTGAAAATGACTGAATTCTGAAACCGGAATATAAATCTATGTCTTAAGCCAAGATAGTCAAGTGAAGCCATTTTGTTTCTACTGTCTTCTTCTTTAAAAAAATTACGAAGGAATTGGGAGGAATTATTGACAGACTTGCTTGAGTGATAACTTTTTTTTGAGAAATGATAAATAAAGATCGAAATATATTTTTATATACTTAAAAAATATATAGAACAAACTGATATTTTTATTTACTAGTATAAAATAGCGAGATGTTGCTTTGGTGTTAAAATGCGTTGTTGAAAAAATTATTCAACATTTCATTAAATTTCGATTATGTTAGAAAACTGAAAATGATTTTGCTTTTTCAGCAATACAGTCGGTAACAAAAGTGTCCGAACACTAGCAAAAATTCCTATGTAATGAAAGTACACTTCATACGGTTTTGTTAAATAAATCCTTGTCGAATCTTGTTCTTAGTCAATGTAAGAACATGATTCGATAAGGATTTATTTAACAAAACAGTATTAAGTGTACTTTTTGTTACATAGGAAATTTTGCCAGTGTTCGGACACTTTTGTTACCGACTGTGCTTAGTTTAATACGTTAAAACATTTTTAACATAAATTTATATTAATTGATTGTTCTTATTAAAGTTTGTATTTATGATTGTATTTTAAATTTCTATTAATTTTTATCATGATACTTTTCTTGGTTTCTTCGCATTGCCGTGGTGAAATTATAGGGGAGACCCGTGTACCTATGGCCGCTTTTTTTCAATGCCCAAAAACAGAGCCCTTGACCTGTTTAAAATTATCAAACTGATATGTACATAACTTTAGGACTAATTACTTCCAATCAGGATTAATATAAATATCTAAAATAATAAATTCCGCAAAATAGAAGGTTTGAAAAAAATACTTCACACGCGGCCCTAGGTACAACACCTTCATTGTACCTGGGGCCAGACCTCATTGTTCCTAGGGCGATTCTCTCAAATTTAGATTTCACTTTGTAATGAATATAAAATAAGCATATAAACATGTATTTTATAAAAGAAACAATATCAAATAATATATTTATTTATCATATAATAATTATATTGTTGCCTTAATTTAAAACACGAAATTTTTCACTTTTTTTTTTCTTTGGGATATTCTAACAGAATATATTTTTTTCCTTCAATTTTTTTTCTTTTCTGGAGTGTCTTTTGGATTTCTATATGTCTCTGGTTTTCGGTTACATCTTTTCTTTGATGTGGGAAGTTTTGCTTTAGGTAAAGGTTTTGCTTAGATTCGTACCTGTTAAAACATGACACGCGAAAAGATGTTAGATGTTGAAGGTTTTGAAATTTCAGCAGGACACGAAACAGACACATCCAGTTCTATCATTTTTGGTTCACTTTCTTCTTGGAAAATCTTTTTTTTTTTAATTTATGGAGAGATCTTGTCTTTCAGTCACATTTGAACTTGAATATTCACCCTCAGTGAATGTGTCTTGATTCATTGGCCATATGCCGGATACACAAGAGCCTGATAGAATGTTTACAGGTGTAAAGGCCGACGGATAGGACTTGCCAACGTTATCAGCAACGTCATATATAGTGATTGGTTTACCAGGGTTTGCCAGCATCCAATTACTATAGGCTGTACTGTGTTTCTTAACACTTTCGTGACCGCTGACGTAGATTCACGTCATTTGAAAATGTGAAACTCCACCAGTAGACGTTTCGTTTGCAATTTATATGTTATTTGTTTCTAAAAAATATACACAATATTCATATTTGTACAATCAGTATACAATGGATACAAATACTTTGATTAGAGAGAGTATGATTATAATGCATATCAATATGTAATATAAATGTGAATACGGAAAAAATTTGTTTTGAAAATTTTTAACCTATGATAAAAACGTCCACAGGCGGACCTTACTGTCAAAAAGACAAAAACATGCGGTCGCGAAAGTGTTAAAAGGTCCAAACATACTGGCCCTAGGTACAAGTTTTGGTAATTTCATTCAAAATGACTCCCGCCAAAAAATCCACATGCAGAGAAGACTAATTAAATATCACATTATAACTAGAAAAATTATTCACTAAAAATTAAAGAAAAATATTAAACTTCCCTTTGTAAAATAGCAAAAGAGATGAGCTACAAAATTTTACTTCAAACCATGTAAATTCGTTTTCTACATGTAACTTGTCAAAACTTTCTCCTCAAAAGTTCCAAAGTAGTTGTAAAAGTAGCAATTGGTGGTGTTACTCGCCCATTTGAATATTAAAACTTAAAATTAAATATTATTCAAATAAAGTGGGGTGGCCCTAGATACATGATGCCATAGGTACACAGGTCTCCCCTGTATATATGCTACCGTCAATGTGATTAATTTGTAATTATTAATAATAACCGGCAATTATGAAAATTTATCTTATTGATTAGTTATTATTAATACACTCATGTTTGTGAAAATTGCAGCACCAAGAAGGAATACGAATATAAGAATAATATTTATTGGGCACAAACATTATAGTAGGAAGAACAGATGATTAAATTTTCAGTAAGTTTTGAGTAATATATCCTGAGAAAGGAGTACATAACGCAGCGACCTCTAGGAGCAATAACTACAGTCATCTGCCTAGGCATTGAATCGAACAGCGATTGGATGACATATTCGGGTACAGCACTTCATGAAGCTTCAACATGATTCCAAAATTTACCGATCGTAGTTGCTGGTGAGTGGTGACGGGTCACTCGCTTTTCAACGATTAAACAGTCATTTTTATTGGTCCGAGATCAGGAGAACACGCTGGCCGGAGCAACGGTTTAACACATTCTGTATAAATGACGGTTCAAACAATACAGACAACTAGCGGTCGTGCATTATTTTGCTTAAATATGGCGCTACAGAGGTCTTGAATATAGAGCAGATGGGCGGGCCTTAACTCACCAGAAATTTAGTGGCCGTTATTCAGAGTGCCGGGAATGCGAACAAGAAGTAATCGAGACTTGTATCCAATGGGACCCCATAGCACCATTGCAGCTGATGGACAGTGTGACGATGTCAAATCCTATCAAGCAATGTGCATCATTCACAATGCCGTTAAATACGGATAAAGCAATCCTGATGCTATAAACAGGATTGGGATTTGTCTGAAAGGTGACTTTACGCCATTACTGAGTCCAGGTTTGTCGTTGATCACACATTAAAGGCGCCTGTATCAGTGATGCAGCTTTGAGAGTAATCAAAATTTTGATAGCCGCATACTGGGTACCATTGGATACACGTATAGATCACCTCTTGCTTTCCTTCCCGCCTCTCTGAATACCAGCCATTACATTTTTGACGATTTAAGGCCCATCGCTCTGACTTATATTCAAGGCCTCTGAAGCGCAATATTTTAGCAGAACAATGCACGACTACAAGTTGTCCGTATTGTCCGGACCTCCCTTAATGCAGAATATTTTTGACTGTTGCTCTGGCCAGCGCGTTCTCCTGAGCTAGCGCCAATGAAAATGACTGTTTAATCGTTGAAAAGCTATTTGCCCCCAACAACTCACCAGCAACTACGATCGAGGAATTGCGGCATCGTGTTGAAGTTTCACGAAGTGCTTTACCCGTACATGTCCCCCAATTGCTGTTTGATTTAATACCTATGCAGATAAGTGCTGTCATTTCTCACAGAGGTCGCTGCTTTATGTACAGTTTTCTCAGTTCATATTATTCCGAATTTCCTGAAATGTTAATCATTTGTTCTCCCTACTATAATGTTAGTGCCCAATAAATATCATTCTAATATTCCCATTTATTCCTGGTGTTGCTGTTTTCCCAAACATGAGTGTAATTACCAATGAAGTTTGGTTAAAGGGATAGTTCAAAATTTAACACAATTAGTGGCTGTTATTAATATTTACCAAGGAAGTTTGTTCAATGTAATAAATTAGTCATACCTTAGTAATAAAAATCTCCAGCTAAACGCGTTGAAAATTATTACATTGTACAAACGTTTTTGTTGATTATTAATAATAGCCGGTTAATGTAATTAATGCCCATTATTTAATCATATTCAACAATCTTCTTTGTTAATTATTAATAACAGCCTATAAAAATGATTAAAGTACATTAATTAATCATATTCACCAAAAGTGGCGGTTATTATTAATAACTGCCGGCTATTATTAATAATAACCGAATTTATTACTATAACCGCAACACACATCTATCTATCTATCAATATATATATACATACAGTCAAACCTCGTTAACGTGAACACTGTTAACGTGAATTACTTTTAACATGAACTGTTTCCACAACCTCCGTCAAAATGAAGATTAGTTTAGTCGTATGAAGGTTAGTTTAGAGGTCTGCACGGTCCGGGCTTACGGCCCGAGCCCGAGCCCGGCCCGGACCTCGGGCCGTGTTTGGGCCGGATTTTTCAATTTGTTCTCGGGACGGGCCGAGCTCGGGCTTAAATTTTTTTTTCAGGCTCGGGCTCAGTTTTTTTGTGTGTGCTCGGGCCGGGCCGGGTCTAAATGAAATTTTCTCCGGGCCGTGTCGGGCCGAATTTTTTCTGGTTTCCTAGTTAATCAACGAAAATGATAAAAATATTTTTTCAGTCATTTATTTTACATAATTTTACAGGCTGGTATGTCACATAAAGTTCCATTTTTTTTTAAATGTCTGTAACTTCAATTTAATTGTCTATCAGTCTGTCTGTTCGAAATCTGATTTTTCGCAAACATTTTTAGCATGCTTCGAAATTAATATATTTTATTTAAAGTAATATTAGATGGTTTCCCATTCAAAATGTTATGCATGTCACTACCAGTTTGCGTACATGTACATAACAAAATAAATTAGATACGTTACTGTGTATAAGTCTTTGTTTCCTATGATCTGTTGACTTTAGGTGGTATGAAGGCTATAAAAATCCTTTCGTTGCAATTTTTACTCTAAGGATCCTTTTTCTTTTCTCCAGTGGATGAAAGTAGCATCATTCTATCATGGTGAAAAACAAATTTTCTACTCAATATGGATGGATTAACATTAAAGTTTTCTTTACCGGATCACATGAAAGATTTGAATACATTACAGTATATAAGATGAAAGTGCATTTTTATTGGTATTAACCAATTTAAATACCTTCCTGTATTGTTTGATGAATGCTAATATTTTCGATTTGACTTTCTGTTTGTCTTTGTGCTCTGTCTATAATAATGAATTTCTGTTTGTATATAATTATCTTGTAAAAGTTCAGCAGTTTTGTTAAACAACGTACTATTGTTTGGATAAATAAAACCTCTGCAAAACACATACTAAAAATCATTTTCATAGAAAGGCATGCACGTTTTTTTGTTATTTTACATATTTTTGAATGGGGCCGGGCCGGGTCGGGCCTGATTTTACCGGGTTTTGTCCGGGCCGGGCCGGACCATACACGGTTAAAAAATAAACGGGCCGGGCCGGGCATGGGTCAATTTTTTTTACTTCATACCGGGCCGGGCCGGGTAAGAAAAGCTTCCGTACACGGCCTCAAAATTTCGGCCCGTGCATACCTCTAGGTTAGTTACTCATAGCATGAACTACTGATAACATGAACAAATTATTTATACCCCTTGAGATTCACGCGAACGAGGTTCGACTGCATATATATACATATATATATATATATATATATATATATATATATATATATATATATATATATATATAATCTCTTTATAAAACTAACATGATATCTCATTTAATTCATAAAGGAAAATTATTTAGTTATTTATTCAACCATTTGTGATGTACTTTAGGGAACAAAACTTAGAATGCAGATGATATTCTTTATGACAATAAAGCTTTGAAAAATAGTTTTAATGGAAAATTTTACAACGTCATTAGTGTCTTTGTAAATCTTACCAACCATTTTTGCTCTGAAAATATGAACTGAAATGGGTTAGTCTTAACACTTTTCTGCAATTTTGAATGGTAATAATGCACTCGTTAAGCAGTAACATAGATCTACCGTTTTAGTGAATTCACATGGATAATAAATAGTCATATGTAACTTTACTAATGGGCTTAAATCTAAATTTATCCCTTTGAAAGGTACAGAAAATATTTTCGAGTACACACCCACATGCATATATTTTTTACTCATTTGAATTATTTTATTTAATAGTATTTTGTTTTAAATATTTCTATATGAATAGTGCTTTTTCTTTTATATCTATTTAAAGTTGAAATTTATCTCTTTAAATACATTAAAAAGAAATTCTATATTTTAAAGTGCTTGGCTTTTATTCTTAAATTTTAGAATAAAGGGACGAACCTACCATACAGTTAAATTTTAAAATAATGTTGCATAGTTTATAAAACAGGTTCAGGTTACATTGCAAATAATTTATAAGTCTTAAATACTTTTCAATAGCTTTAGAAAAAGACAAAAAAAAAAAAATGTAAAACCTTAAAATACACCTCTACAAATTCCCTGCAATTATTCACATTAATCATACCATTTTCTATCGTTTCTGAAAAATATTTATTAATCTCATTATACTGGTATAAAGATGTGAGAATTATTATTAATTTCATTATGCTAGTATAAAGATGATGCTAGTATATGCTCTGTATAAAGATTCTGAAATGTGGTCAAAAGAAATACTACTATTTAACCCTTATCGAATACAATGGTTTTGTAAATCTCCCTACATAAAATAAAACTACTATTTATACAATTTTTAATAATGAATATACCAAAGTAAACTTAAGATATTGAGACATTATAAATCGATTTTAAAAATGATTGTCTTAGAGTTACTAAATTTTGCACACATATGCAGTGACATAGAACAATATTATGTGTATTCTATTTTACATATAATTGTTAAAAAACTATTTAAATAAAAAAATACTTACAAAATGTTTATTTATTTATTTATTTATTTTTAATAATAATAATAATTATTATTATTATTATTATTATTATTATTTTGAAAACGTTTCATGCTAACTGCTCTCAATACTTCTCATAGTTTTTACATTATTTTAATTTCATAATGTATTCTAAAAATATTTGATATTATTTTGTGAATTGATTAATAATATTTTTAAGAAATATTTTTACGTTTTAATGCTGAAATTTTATATAAAACTTCAGCCCTTAAACACGAATATAATAATAATAATAATAATAATAATAATAATAAATGTATATTATTAATTAATCAATCCTCAAAATAAACACCAAATATGTTAGAAAGTATTGTTAAATTATAATAATGTAAGTTAGTAAGGAAAATTAAAAAGTATGGTGCATTTTAATGTTTTCAAAAAAGAAAAAGAAAAAATAATAATTATAATAACAATAAATAAATAAATAAACAAATAAATTAAATAAGTAATGAAATAAAATAAAATAAAAAACAAAATAAAACATTTAAATTTATTATTATTTTTAATATGCATTATATTGATACACTTCGATGTCCATACAGTCGGCAGTAAAAGTATTAGGAAAAATTTCTGTATAAAAAAGGTACGCTTAATATTGTTTTGTTAAACAAATCCTTGTCGAATCATGTTCTTAGACTGACTAAGAGCAGGATTCGACAAGGATTTATTTACATATATACATATATACATATTACATATTGCATATTACATTTTATATACATTTTTTTCATAGGAATTTTAGCGAGTGCTCGGATACTTTTGCTGCCGACTGTACAAAATTTCATTTCATATGTAAGCAAAATTTCTAAGTCAACAAAATAATAATAATAATAATAATAATAATAATAATTCGTAAATTGCACCATCTCTTTAAGGATTTTCAAAAGCTTCGAAGGCCTTAATATATATATATATAACTTCTCCAATTTCTTTAGTATAATAGACAGTTGTTTTCTTTCTTCAAAAATTTTAGCTTGTAAAAGAGCAACATTAAAAACCTATTGTATAAAGTTTTCATTAAACAGTTTAAAATATTCACACTGTAGAACCACTTTAGGAAAGCGGTTGAAAAGATTTTTCAAAAAATAACGCACCGACCTTACTGAAATTTTGCGCACTTCTTCAAAGTTGAATTTGGTGCTTGAACGAAGAGTTAAACAGAACTGAAATGTGAATTTTCGCATCGTTTTATGCAAAAACAGTACTGTAGGTGCGGAACTTTATAATGACGCTGATTTAGTGTAACAATATTTATTTTACATTTAAAAGTTCACACTTAACACATAAACAAACAAAAGGAACTATTTACAGGGAGAAGTTAAATGGGTTCGATTAAATGATAAATGAAAAAGAGTTCCACATCCTACATGATATGTATTTGTGGACGTTAGCCATAGCGGCCAACGTTACCACGCATTACATTCACAGTCACTACTCTTCTCTGGAATGTTATTTGCATTTCACGGCAGCAAAAAACCACACAGAAACCAAAAGTGAATGTTCTTTGTATTTCTCGGCAACAGGGTCACTAGGGGGCGCTTGGCGTGTAACATAGGCGCGCTACTGTACAATTTTCTTTATAGTTTGCCCAACGTATAACCTTTTAAAATTAGTTGTACTCGAATATAAGATTGAATTCTGTTTTGGGAGCAATAAGATCGGTGAAAATAGTTTTTGAGCAATCGTGCTCACTACTTTTCTGAAGGGTCTTCAGAAACCAAGATTCGCTAGCTGAAATTTTTCAAATTTTTTAATGAAAATTTTATAAAATATTGTTTAAATGTTACTGTTTTATATGCTTAAAATTTAGAATACAAATTTTTATTTATTACATAAAAAAAAAAAAAAAAAAGAGAGAGAGAGAGAGAGAGGGAGAAAGAAAATATGCTTTTTGTAAGCCTTCGAAACTTATCTGTTCTAAGACATTTAAAAGTATCTGCGTAAAACAGAAAGACAGACAGATATTACAGACAGAAAAAAGCCATAACAACTTTTAACTTTGTCCGAAAAATTTTAAATGTAAATTAACATTGTGTGTGTTAATGAAAATGCGAAGAAGGTTAAATGTTATTTAAAATTCATTTTGTGTGAAGTTTAATGATCCATTATATTTATAATCTTAAAAAAAATCAATTTGCTGTACGTTATTCATGATTTTGAGTTTGAAAGCTTTGACTTTCTGCTGTTACATTCTAGTTCTATTGTATTGAATGAGAAATTAAACTAAACCAATTTAAAAGAATATGAAAATAATACATATAAAAAAAAAAAAAAGAAAAGAAAAGAAAAAGAAAAGAAAAGAAATACATTTATATTTTAATCTTTGTTATTATTATAGGGATTAAATTATATGTTTATTTATTATTTTTTTACTTTCTTAAACTAAATAATTAAAAAGAAAAAAAAAACTTACATGCATGAGAGTTTTTATTTATTTATTTATTTTTAATTGGCTTTGGTTAAAAAAAAAAAATAATAATAATAATAATAATAATAAAAAAAAAAAAAAAAAAAAAACTGGAGTTACTCTACTCGACTTTCCGAGTAATTAACCGTTTTGTAGATAAAGTAAAATAAGAGGAGTTTTAAATTAACAAAAGAGAGAAAATTACAATAGGGTGTTTGAGTATTTTTCTCCATATAGTAAACGATATTTAATTTAACGCTATTTACTTTAAGCCCATAGATCATAATGATAAAGAACTTTTCGTTGTGTCCCTGTAAAAACCTAAAAATGCTAGATTGACCAAAATGTTTATAGTTAGTGCAACAGTGACTTATAATATTTATATTAATTTTCATCTCCATCGGATAAGGAATTTAAACGCTAACGTACTTAAAAGTTTGATCTCATATGCCACAAAGATAAAGCATTTTGCATTGTGTCCCAGTAAAAAAACCATAAGTGCTAAATTCTTTGAAGTTCATAAAGTTCATGAGACGGTGACCTATAACATATACATAAATTTTCAGTTCATTTGAGTAAGACGTTTAGTCGCAGTCGCACTTTAAGTAATTTGAGTCTATAGGCCATAATGATAAACACTTTTTATTTGTGTCCTGTAAAAATATGTAACTGTTAAAGTAACCAAAATCTATACAGTTTGTGTAATGGTGACCTAAAACATGTATATAAATTTTCCACTCAAACGTATAACACATTTAGATGCTATCGCACTTTAAGTAATTTTATCTCATAAGCCATAAGGATACATAATTATTTGTTGTCTCCCTGTAAAAAATATATAAGTGCTAGATTCACCAAAACCTATTCAGATCATGAAACTATGACCTGTAATATGTGTATAAATTTTTCTCTCAATTGCATAAGGCGTTTAGACGCTATCGCGCTTTTAAAAATTTGGTCCCATAGGCCATAATGATAAAGAGTTTTTCTTTGTGTCCCTGTAAATAAACTATAAGTGCTAGATTCACCAAAATCTATACATTTTGTGCAACGGTGACCTATCACATGCATATAAATTTTTTGCTCAGTTTAATAAGGCGTTTAGACGCTATCGCACTTTTAAAAATTTGGCCCCATAGGCCATAATGACAAAGAATTTCTTTTGGTGTCTCTATAAAAAAAAAAAAAAAAAAAAAAAAAAACTATATGTGCTAGATTTACCAAAATCAATAGAATTTGTGCTACGGTGACTTACAACATACGTACTAACTTTCAGCTCTTTCTAGCAAAGCGTTTAGACGTTAGCTCATACACATACACACACATACATACATCATCATAAAAATAGTGTAAATGGACTCAGGGAACCTCAAAACTTATAGAAACATCAAAATCTCCAATTCAGATTTTTCACATGATTACAATACATTCCTTTCATACGTATGTTTGGAAAGTAAAAAGCATTTATTTGTGTCAATTGTTGCTTTGCATTTCGTCGAAATTGTATCATGTTTATCTAATCGATAACTGAGTTATTTCTACTCAATCAAAATTGACTAGTTAAAAACAAATCATGCAACAACTAAAAAAAGTATACATGTTGTGATTCTGTAGCATCCAGCATTCAGTATATGATTTGAAAATTTATAGCTTAAGGATTTTATTTATTTATTTATTTATTTTAATTTTTAGAGATTTTTTATAATCAGAAAAATAAAATGTCAAAATGAAAACTACCTTGCTAAATAATAGAGGGTGGGTGAAAAGTTCCTGACACTTTTATAAAAAATTAATTAACTCATATACGAGATTGCAGCTGTTACTACAGAGCTTGCTACAATGAAAAGATTTGTTTAGGGAAATAAAATGTTTCGTCCCAAATTTAGCTTATAGATTGCGCTATACTTTAAAAACAATCATATACAAATGGTATCCAAATAAATTTCCCATTTGACATAATTAATTGTAGAAGAGACAGAATTACATGCATTTTTTCTTGTTCAGTACTTTAATGTCAGCTACCGGGAAAGCATACACATTGTGCTTCACATCTCACAAAAAGAAATTAAGAAAGGTTAAGGCTGGTGATCGAACTAGCCATAGAAAATATAGAAGAAATTAAACAAAACACAGTTACTATGTCATCTATGAAAATTTGGAACCTTTTTTTTCTTGCTTTGATAAACGCAATATTGCTTCATAAAAAGCATTGTAAAGCAAACCATATAATACCATATACGACATTTTTGATTTTATAATAAAGCTTAAATGTAATTAATAAGAAAGCACCACAGAACTGGCGTTTTAAATTATTAATTACAAAACTTGAATAAACAACATAAAATACAATAAACTCGCAACAATTGTTTCGGGTCGAAAGAGCACACGTCCCTTCATCAGGGGAATACACGACGTAGGCGCGAGTGCTGCAGTCAAAGCGCAGTGCGTTGCCGCTTTGACTGAAGCACTGGTGCCTACTTTGTTCGCCTGATGAAGGGTCGTGTGCTCTTTCGAACCGAAACAACAGCTGCGAGTTTATTGCTTTTTATGGTGTTTATTCAATGTTTTGTGAGCAAAGTTTAAATGTGTCATTTGATTGCTTTAGAGATTTGTAGCGTTCTTGTTGGTGGTTGTGGTGCTTAAGGCCGATTGACTGCAATAGGGTCTTAAGCCTATGGGTGGAATGTTCTCTGCAAAGGTCATTCAAAGGGGTCCTAGTGCACAGTTATACGAATTTTGGAGAAAACCACGGAAAACTCCGAACAGCTAGGTCGATGACCTCGACCTGAGATCGAACCCAGTACTGCCCATCTGCCAGCTTTGAGCGCAGAACCGCTCAGCCACGAGTGGTGCCCTATATTTAGAAATTTCATATTTTGATTACAGTGTGCAAAGCCATCTTTTGAGATTTTTTTTTACTAATTTCAAAATTTTCGTATACAATTTTTTACATATATACTGTTCTATTTTTATATTTATCGTTATGTATCGTTATCTACCATATATACCGTTATATTTGATAATTTTTACCGTTTATATACCGTTAGTACCAATCTTTTATCGATCATTGTTTTCAAGATTTTTAATTTTGGTACAGGAGTATCCTCAGCTGAACATCATGTATTAAATATAATAGTTGAAGATTTAAAAATGAATCTTTTGTCAAGTTACTGCTCTAATGCGCTGCACAGTTAAATTTAAACATGCAATTAACAAGCTAGACATAAATACTCTTTACATATGATCTTTTTTTACTTTCCGAACACTATAGTGAGGAAAGTATTGTAATCATTTCAAAAATCCGAATTCGAGATTTTGATGTTTCTATACGTTTTGAGGTCCCCTGAGTCCGTTTTCACTATTTTTACGATGATGTATGTATGTGTGTGTGTATGTGTGTATGTATGTGTGTATGTCTGTGAGTGAACACGCTAGCGTCTAAACGCTTTGGTCGATTAACCTGAAAGTTGGTACGCATATTGTAAGTCACCATAGTACGAACCCTATAGATTTTGGTGAATCTAGCACTTATAGTTTTTTTACAGGGACACAAAGAAAAATTCTTTATCATTATGGCCTATGGGAGCAAAATCTTAAAAGTGCGATAGCATCTAAACGCCTTATTCAATTGAGCAAAAAATTTATACACATATTATAGGTCACAAATACTCAATCTGTATAGATTTTGGAGAATCTATCACTTATAGTTTTTTTACAGGGACACAAAGAAAAATTCTTTATCATTATGCCTATGGGGCCAAATTTTTAAAAGTGTGATAGCGTCTGAACGCCTTATTAATCTGAGCAAAAAAATTGTACACATGTTATAGATCACAGTTGAACTAACTGTATAGATTTTGGTGAGTCTAGCACTTACAGTTTTTTTTTACAGGGATACAAAGAAAAATTCTTTATCATTATGGCCTATGGGACTAAATTTTTAAAAGTACGATAGCATCTAAACGCCTTATTGAATTGAGCTGAAAAGTTATATGAGTATTATAAATCACTGTTGCACTAACTATAAGCATTTAGGTGAATCTAGCATTTATAGGTTTTTACAGGGACACAACGAAAAATTCTTTATCATTATGATCTATGGGCTCAAAGTTCAGTAGCGTTAAATAAAACATCGTGTAATAGATGGAGAAAAATACTCAAACACTCTATTATGGTTTTCTCTCTTTTGTTTGTTTAACAACTCCTCTTTCTTTACTTTATCTACAAAACTGTTAATTACTCAATGTTCGGAAAGTCGAGTGGAGTCACTCCAAAATTTTTTTTTTTTTTTTTCCTTTTGTGATTGTTGTTGTGTTTAATTTTGTTTCATCAAGTTTTTATCAACTTGTTATTTTTACAAATATTTATTATTTTTATTTCAGTTATTCTTTATGTATTTAGTTAATTTATTTCTTATTCTCTTATAAACCATGGTCAAAAATGTATTTAAAAAATAATATGAACTAAACCGTGTTTCTTGTATTAATAAATTCCTGCAAAACTCTAATTAGGCTAGAAATGAGTTTTATTTTAACCATAATATTACTCAAATTTTACTAGAAAAGTAATGTTGTTAAAATATGCTTAAAAACTATATTTTTGTCTGCGAAATTAAGAAAAATTAAAATAAGAATGTCTTAAGTGCCATTTACACTTCAGTCAAATACAGTCTATTTGTATCTAGTTTATGTTACTTTATTTTGTATAGTATTTTTTAATAGAAAGTATTATTTTTTTTTATATAGAGAGAGTCCGTAATGTATTTTCTTTTGAAAAATGTTTTTAAAAATGCACAGTAGCATTTTTATTATAAAAAATCTAAAAAAGACTTTTATTTATTGAAGGTTTTCGTAAAATATTAATATGTTAATCGTTAAAAGCAAGCAATACGCAGAATCCGTAAAAGTTTTCAACATGTTCTGAGACATACTCTTTTTTCAAAGTGGTGAAAATATTTTTAATTCTGCACTCAATTTTTTAAGAGCTAAAAATAGAAATTAAACTCGCATTATAGCTTTAATTTTATATTAAAAAAAAAAAAGAATTAATTACTATTTTTTACTTAATTTAAATGATAATATTAAATTTGCTACTTTTTAAACTATTATTATATTTTAAATGTAAATAGTATTTTACAACATATTTTCCAAGCCAACAAAATAAAAGTTTCATTTAATTGTCAGTATAATTTTATTATGCTTATACATAGTGGATGTAAATTCTGTTTTGTAAAATACACCACATTGACACAATGATATTAAAATTAAGGAGGTGTGTGAACGGTATGTTCAATCTTGATCAATAAGACATCTGCCTTCTGTAGTTTAATAAATTGTCATACTTAAAATTGCTATATCTTAAAATAAAATAAAAAAAATAATTTACAGTTATTTAATGTTTTTTATTTTCATTCTAGTTTTATTCTTTCATATGAAATTACAAAATTTAAAGAAAATCATAGGAAGGATACCATGCCATCTCTGATAGGTAATAACAGAAGAGAAATTCTCATTATGAACCAATAACAGTATTCCCCAATCGTCTACATTTCTATTTTCCAGTAGTATTGTTAAAAATTATTTTTCTGCTGCTATTACCCATATGTGCGATGCTCATTCGTTATTTTTGCAACTATAACTACTATAGAAACTATTTTGGACTAATATTTGCGTTCATTTTGTTATGACATCAGATTGCTGGTTTACATCTGCATTCATAGATACAATTTTTCTATCATAGGTTTGGTATTAAGCAGTTATTTTCTAAGTATAATTTTTAACATCAAATCTTGAATTTATATATTGCTTGAATTTTTTTTATTGAGTTCAAGAATTAGAAGTTTAAAATTACTGAACTGATGTAACACACAAACATACGCACATAAAAAAAAAAAAAAAAAAAAAAAAAAAAAAAAGGTGTTCGTTAAAAATTATTTTATAATGACATTACGCTATGAGATTTTACGAAGAATTTTTTTCTTTTAAATTGCATTTATGAAAATGAAAAATATTTGAAAATAGATTTCATGCCATTTCATATATTGTTAAAGATTTGTTTTATTTTTTTTTTAAATAATATAGGGGAGTACGGGGCACAGTGGACCGCCCCTATTTAAATCTATTAATATTCAACTCTTTTAGTTCATATGGATACACATGTATGGCAGCATAGTACTAGTTATATGCAGCCAAAAAAAAAAATTACATGGGAAATAGTAAGATAACCATTTTGAGCAGTTTTACGTTTTGAGCTGCTCAAAGTAATTTTTTCACATTGAGGTTTTTAAAATTTTATAAAGATTTAACTAGTGACTATAAATACTATATAGCTGTTAAAGGAAGGCAAGATATTGCTGTCTTTAAATTCCTAAAAATTGTTAGCATATTTATAGTCTATATATTATTTAATTATTATTATTTGTTTTACTCTGACACGGGACACAGTGGACACCTTCCAGTGTGCCTAAAAGTACAAAAAATATTTAATAAATTTGTTTTAGTTAAATTTATAGATACAAATATAATGTAAAGTATACAAAGTTATAAATATCTCAAGGTAATAAATATCTTAATGTTATAATAAAATAAAAATAATAATAAATTTCTGAAAGAGTAAGTATTTGAAAAATAATATAATTACTGTTAATATCTCAATTTATTAACTATTTGAATTATATAGTATTAATTAAAAAAATATCTAATTTAATAAATAGTAAGAATTATTTATTATTTTTGTTGTTTTTAGAAATCACATGGGAAAAGCAAAAGAAGTAACTTAATATGTTTTATTTAAATTTATCCAACAAATACAATGTATATTAATTATATCTCAAAATAATTACAAAAGTATTAAATATTTGAATAGTAGTACACTATGTATTAATATCTGAATTAAAAAAAATATTTGATTTATATAATATTAATAAAAGAATAAAAAACGATATGTATTTAATCGTAATAAATTTTCTTACTGAGATTTGATTTGTTATTTGTTTATTTTAATTTAATATTTGTTATTTTATTTCATGAAAATGTTAGAATTATGTTATTTAGACTAGAATAGTATAAGAAACTAATTTTAGAGAGAAAAAAAGTAATTTATATTAATTTAATATAAACAAAACAGGCTGGCCCACTGTACCCCGGTGATGGGGCACAGTAGTCCACTTTGTGAGTGCTCACAATTTATTTTTTAATTCATAATGCATTAGAAATATTGTTATGAAAAAATTAAGACATATTAAGAAGGGCTTAGAGATTGTTTCCTATTTTTTTCAAGTACATTGCTTTTCTGTTTTTTGGAAAAAAAATATTGAGAGTGTAAAAGTAGTCCACTGTACCCCGTTCTCCCTTTTGTATTAATGTTTTGTTCAGAGTCCTAAATTCAATCAAAAATAATATACTGCATTTTTCTACATTTAAAGACTAAAAACTTTCAATCACTATTTATTAAACAAAAATTCAAATATTCATAGGCTGGGTAATTGTATTTAAATGAATTTACAAATTGTAAACTACTATGATTTAGTTTATTTCCTATGGATTTCCGGGGCTGCGGTAGCCCAGTCGGTAGGGCGCCGGCCTCGTAATTGGAAGATTGAGGGTTCGATACTCGAGCCGGCCAAAGACCGTCGTGTACTTTAATGGTGGCTGGTGCACGTAAAATCTGTCGTGGCCGCAATGTCCTCCATGTTCCCATAAAAAATTATACCTCTGTGGGTCACCGAAGCGGGAGAGCCACCCCTTCCGTGGAGGATCAAAACTGTGATTGCATGTCTCCGGACCACCTCTAGGGATGTGTCCCAGACCGTCGTCAATTGCCCATCTGCGCAGCACTAGTGCGACGTAAAACAAAACCATTACTATGGATTTCCATTTTAATCTCTATATTTTATTGCGTAAGTTTATATATATATTAAAAGACCGAGAATTTTAAACTCTAATAGCGTAAAAAGTATTATCATCTAAGAATATTTATTTATAATAATTATTATTATTTAAAATATCTCTTTCTTTTAAAAACATTCATTATTATATATACATATTTTAAAAATGCTCTGCAATACTCATTATTATCGTACTTTTTTAATTCAGTGTTACGTTATTTACTACAAATATCATTATTATTTACAAAAAACTAAATAAATGGCACATAGTGTATATCTGAAGTTCTTGACATTATTTCATTTTATTTATAGAATTATTTATAGAATTTATTGATTTCAAAATTTGTTACAAACTCTTGATACATGTTTCTGATCAAAAGCAAAGCATAATCAGTCGACTGTAAACATCTTTTCATACTTGAACTAATCCTAAGATATTGAAACTTTACAAGGAATTACTCTTCTCTGTTTTGAATTATTCATGTTAAAGGATGATGTTTTTGAAATTGATATCTTAGTTGATTTTTTTTTTTTTTCTTACTTGCTCGTTAGACCGTAGCCACAAATGAAGCTGATAGAATGTCATGTAAGAAAAAGTGATTATTTTAAACACTTTACTTTAATAACTGTTTTAAATAGTTTAACCCCTTTATGTGTGTTGATGCAGATTATAATTCAACAAAAGTTTTCATGGTGTAGTCTTTTAAGTGTAAGACATTTAAGAAAAATTTTATCTATAACGTAGCTTATTAATAAAATTAATCGTAGCTTTGAACTAAAGAGAAATTAGAATATATAATAAAATAAAAAGTTTAACAGTTTAAGTTAGTTTAAAAAAAAAAAAAATCATAGTAAAGTTACAAAGTGCTATTCTTTTCACTTTTAAGCAATACAAAAAATAAATTGTAAACTTTTTTTTTTTTTTTTTTTCATAGACTCGTTAATTTATCCATTTAGTTCGTAAAATATTTTAGAAATATAGTATAAACATTAAAATATATTTATATATATATATATATTTATACATTATACATTAAAATATATATATATATATATATTTAAATAAATATTTTTAATTTAATTTTTAGCGTGATTTGTTTATAAGTTAATATGAAAGAGATAATTTTATTTATAAACAAGGTAAGAAATACTTAAAGCTTATATTTTTTTAATTTTTAAAGAATGAAATGTTTGTTTCAGTTAAATGCAGTAAAAATTAATGTGTGTAAAAGTTAAGGACATAATATCTATCTTCACCGGCAGCAAATCCAAATACTCTTTGGATTTTTTTTTTTTTCAGAACTACTCATTTACGAATATAACTTTTTAAACCCCGTTTTCACATTACAAAAAAAAAAAAAAAAAATCATACTTGTTAAACTAATCCTTGTACTTTATACATTTCTGTTTTTTTTTTTTTTTTTTGTATATATATATATATATATATTTTACATTTAATGTGCAAAATATCCATTTAGTTCCTTATTCGCATTTTATAGCTTAAAAATAAAATAAAAAAGGAATAAATAAATTATTAATTCATATATTTAAGTATAACAATTCATGATTATTATTACTATTATTATTATAATTATTTATTTGTTTGTTTATAGGTTGGAAGGTTTTGAGGATCATTCTGCAGTCATTTTGTTTATAAAACTAAGTCTGAAATGCAGTTTAACTACATGATGAAATTTCCTGAATGTGAAATCACGCACACACACACACAAAAAAAAAAAAGTATCACACATTCCATAATTCTGATAAGAGATTTACACTGCTCTGCATGAAAATCGGCCGCAACACCATTTATGCAAATTCTTATGTAAAATGAGCACATGAATACGAATATGACCCAAACACCCACCGTTTTTTGAGGACCCCCCCTGCCCTGTTTTTATCGCTTTTCAGAAATTTTATTGCTATAAATTTTATTTGTAGAGGAGAAAGGATCAATTTAACTATTAAATATCTTCTGAGGGGCTAAAAAGAGAAGAGAAAAATTCTAAAACATGAACATTTACAGCAAGGAAAAAATTTAGGGGGGGGGGGGGATTTGCCACTGAAATTATGAATTGTATTTATTATATTTTATTAATCAATTATTATTATTTTTTTTATACATTATAAATTTTTTTTAAAGTGTTAAAATAATTCTTTTCCATTCTCCAAATCAAATTCATGGCCGTAAATTTACATACAAAATTGGGGGAGGACATGGCGTTCCGAGAAAATGGTGGGTGATTTGTCAAAATGGGGTCATATTCGACTTCAGGAGGTCATTCTACACAAGAATCAGCAGAAATTTTGTCAAGTCTCGATTTTTTTTATTTTTATTTTATTTTTTCCAGTGCAGTGATATTTAATCATATTTAAAATATTATATTAGAATTTTAATTTTCGATTTATACTGAGTAATAGTATTCTTTTGAAATAAATATAATGAATACATTTTTCAATAAAAATATATTATGGGTTACACGACTAAATGCTTAATACTCAAAACCTGAATTCCTCATTTACAAGACTAATATATATTAACTAATAATATTTTTGTTTGATACATATCATCTGAACACAATGTCTGATGCTTCGTGTCTCTACCTATTATATAAAGACGACTTGCGTAATACGATCGATGGCTGATCGATGCTTGAACGTACCTGAATTCAAATCATTTTCTCATTAAATAAGTAATTTGAGGTAGGAAAACACCTTGGTTCGGTAATAAATGGATGATAATCAATTTTTAACGTATAACTTGTTTGGCTCGATTTGACATTTTCTCCATTAAAAAGTGCATGCCAAAATTTCATGTTCAATTTTTAACAATTACAGTAACAACAGAAACTTACAGTAATAATTTAAATTTGAAAAATGGCATTAAGTCATTTATGACAGGAAATTCATCTGAAATTTCCTATTTCAGAAAAATTAATCAAAATATAATTGCATTACACTTATATGTAGTTTGAAAATATTTAAAATATGCTTTAGAAAAAAGGCTGCCTTAAATACAATAACATTAAGCAAAATATTGTGAATACAGATATTTAAGTATAAAAATCGTTATTATTATTATTATTATTATTTTATTTTTTTACAGGTTGGAAGGTTTTGAGGGTCATTCTTTAGCCATTCTTTTAAACTCAATTTTGTTTACAGGACTGAGTTTCAAATGAATATATACGAGCTCGTATAAGCTCTTTATATTTAACAAAGAATGACTTTAGTTTAAACATCAAAAGTCTGTAAGCATAGAAAAATAAGATAAAGAAAGAAATTATTTTTTACTCAAAAATTATTTTATATCGATTAAAAACTTATAATACATTGTCTTTCTTTCTTTCTTTTTTTTAATCTAAATATCTTTTTATAATGATATTATTTTTTATAACATTTATTGCAAAATCTCCAGCGTTATTTATATGAAATCAGTTGTTTAAATCAGGAGTAGTCAACATTTTTATTGCTACCGCCCATTTTGGTATGATTAATAGCAAACTTTTCTAACCACCCATCGGTTCCGCATAAACGGTGATTTAAAACTAGGGAAGCAAACTTTATCTTATAAAATTAATAAAGTTGCGTCATAGCAAGTTAAAATATATAATTGAAAAGCATCTTTCCATTTCCTTTTTCCTTTCTTTTAAAGCAAATTAAATTTCAAAAAATGAAAGTACTTCAGCATCGGACAAAACCCCTTGCTGCACACTATAAATAATATATTAAGTATTGGAATGCACTTTGTAAGCAGACACAAATATATTAATTTCAATCTTCTTTCCTTCTTTTTATAACTATCTCTTTTCTTTTTATTTTATTTATCTAAAATTACGGATGCATCTTTTTTTTTTTTTTTTTTTTTTAGCACACTGTTTTAGTTGTGGCACCATATTTTCTGTTATTATTATTATTATTATTTTAATTATTTAGCTATTTCAAAATATGGATAAAAAATTTACTTCTTTCCTTCCATGCATTGTTCTCGCAGCGACGACACACGTTTTGAGCTTAACCCTCGTGAAATCAATGCTATTATTATTAAGAAAGTGAAAAATACATAATGTGGCACTTCATATTTTTTCTTATCCTGCTTTAGTGTAGGCATATTATTTCAGTTTAAGACTAATTGTGTGAGGTATTGTATTTCAACATTTCTAGTGTATTTTCAATATATTCTGGGATGGGGGGGGGGGGGGCTACTATCCCCTGAACTTTTCGTTCAGACGATGTAGCTAAATTATTAAAATATTTAAGGCTATTATTAAATTTAAAGAATCCAAGTTATTCACATAACTTCTGCCTCTTTGAAATTTATTCTATTAATTTTGGTTAGCACTGTATATTATCTATATTTTATATGTGCGCTAATGAGTGTAGTTAATTTTAACACACACGAAAGGAGGCATAATATAATTTTAAAGACACTTCCAGCCACTTAAAAACATTGCACTAATGTATATATATATATATATATATATATATATATATATATATATATATATATATAAGTATGGGTCTGTTAACGAAAGGTAACGACTTTTCTAAGTGAAAATGCATACGGAAAACATACGCCAATTTAAGTTTTTCTTTAATTCAGTCTAAAATTTTAAACTGTACCTACCAGAAATTTCGTTCTTAGATGTAATATATTATTTAAATAGCTTTGTATGTCTTCGTGTACGAACCATTCGTCCAAAATCAATAAAAAATTTCAAGTAGCATCCTCATACGATTCGCATTTAGAAAACCGAACGTAGACTTCATGCTAATATTTGTCCGTGAGTTATGCTGATAGCAATCTTAGACACAGACCATCCGCCAAAATGTTTCAGGTTCTGTCCCTCCCTTCACCTCCCCCTCCCTAAAATAAATAAATAAAATAAATAAATAAATAAATATACAAATTAAATTTAGCAAAAATTTAACTTTGAGATTTTGTCTTGAAAAGAAAGTAAAAATAGGGGAGAGAAAGTAAAAAATAGGTTAGAGAAAGTAAAAAGTAGGTTAGAGAAAGTAAAAATAGGTTCAAAATTTATGATTCTGACAACTAAAAAATTAGCTTTATAAATAGCACTCGACCTTGAATTTTATTATATGTATATATTATATATATATATATATATATATATGTATATATATAACTAGCAGGCTACGCCCGCTTCGCTGGTCACTATTTTTAAATGAATAATTATAATTAATGAAATCTCAAAATTGAATTGATTTTTATCATGTGAAAAAAAAAATTATCAGGAAAAATGCCGCACCGTCTCCCCAATGCCTTCGGCAGCGCAGGCCATTGTTTGCGCTGAGCGTGCGCATTTATGTTCGACACTCTCAATGTATAACTATATTATCGTAAAGGATAAACATAAATATAAAATACAAAAAAATTCTTCACTCATCGGTGGAATAATCGGTCCGGGCCCCGACTGAATTCGGCAGCGTATACCAGTGGCTGATTTAGGGGGGGGCTAGGGTGCTGAACCCCCCCCCCCCCAAAAAAAAAAGTACCGACATACACGATTTACGAAAGTTGTAAACTTTTCTTTGATCTCGAATAACACCTTGAACAATCTTAGCCCCCCCCCCCAAAGGTAAATTCTGGATCCGCCACTGGCGTATACACGCGCGCACGGCGTGCATGTTCTTTTGCCCATCGTTCCCGCCTGTCCCAATAATTTTACACTTTCAAAAATATACGCAATAGTTTGCTCGGGCTTTTAAACCTAATAATAATAAATCCCAACAATCCAAATCTGAATTTCTTTACTTTTACCCCTGCGCCCGCACTCCTTCCCGCCCATCATAATAATTCTACACTTTCCAAAATATGAGCAATCGATTTATCGGGTCTTAAAACCTAATAATACTAATTTTCAACGCTCTAACTCTTATTTCTATATTTTTGCCCCTTTCTCGTCTATCCTAATAATGTTTCCCTTTTAAAAATATCACCATTCGACTTGTAGGTCCCAAACAACCTATACGTGCCAATTTGTACGGTCTATCTCTATTTCTATTGTTTTGCCCCTTCGCACCCCCCCCCTCCTTCCTGGCTCTTCTAAAAGTTTTACAAATTCAAAAATATCCGCAATCGATTTGTAGATATCAAAAACCTCTATCTACGAGTTTTGTACGATCTAACTCTTTTTTCTTTTTTTTCTTTTTTTGCCCCTCCGCTTTCCCCTTCTCGCCCCTCGTAATAACATCACGCTTTTCAAAATATCCTCATTCGACCTACAGCCTTTTAAAACCTTTTTGTACAAATTTTGAATGGTCTAACTGTATTTTTATTTTTATTTATTTATTTATTTATTTATTTATTATAGCCCTGGGACGAACTTCTAAAATTCCAGAAGTTTTTTAGATATTTGTGTGAGCTATATTTTGGAACACATATCTCACATATATCTTTTTTTTTCTTTTTTTTTTATGATATAAAGAATTATTTGAAATCCCGTTTTGCCCCATTTCCCCTTTAGGGGCTGAATTTATAAAATTTCAGAAATTGGTTTTTAGGTATTTGTATTAGCTATATTTTAGAGCAAAATATTCATGTATATCTGTTATTTTATTTTATTTTATTTTTGATATTTTGAGATATATAGGATTATCTGAAATCACGCTTTGTGCATGTGAAATCACGTTTTGACCCCTTCCCTCCCCTCCCTTGGGACCGAATTTCTAAAATTCCAGAAATTGCTTTTTAGATATTTGTGTTAGCTATATTTGAAAGTAAAAAATTTACGGATATATCTTTTTTTTTCTTTGAGATATGAAGGATTTTAAAAAATCACGTTTTGCCCTCCCTACCCCCCTTGTGGGGCGAATTTTGTAAAATCGCTTCTTAGTGAATTTCTAAGTAATAGAAGGAACATTGTCACAAAATTTCATGCTTCTAGGCCCAAGAGTTTAAGCTGGGCGATGATCACTCACTCAAGCACTCAGGAGAAACGATTTTATGTTATATAGATTTGTAATTTTCAGTAGGAAAAACGCTAGCTCCAAAATTTTGAAATGGAACGCAGGGCTGGCCTTCAAATTAATTATATATATATATATATATATTAAATATATATTAATCTCTAATTTCCATTAAAAATGTTAAACTGTGAACTTATAATCACTATATATAACTAATTTTGATTTTTGTAAAAATCAATTAAAAGTTCGGGATTTTTTAAAAAATATTTTTATTCTCTACATAATTTATATATGACCTCGCAAATTATATATATATATATATTGAAATACACATATTTAAAGAAACCAAAGTTTATGATTTAACAACTTGCAGCTTAAACGAAACGGTAAACTAATTCAACAAAAATCTTAACAGGAAAAGATAAAATGAAACAAAATTTATGAAAAAGTAATTTAAGAAGTTTAAGAAAGGAAGGAGGCATGTGGCAAGACTTGTGACTTGTCCTTAGGGTTAAACTAGTTTTATGACGTCAGTGCTCCTCAAGACCTGCTAAGACCTGAACAAACAACAAACTACACTGTGAAACCATATCTTAAACACTAGTTGCCATTCTGATACTCAAACTCCACGAATTCGATAACTGAAATCGCTTCACTTCGGCATTTTTATTTTGTATAAAACCTTTAAGCAAAAATTTAGTAAACTTAACCGGATAACTTTGATCAATAGCTTGCTCGTAAACGTGTAACATATCATTAATTTTATCGGAAGTTACAGAATTTAGTTTACGTACACGTCTAATTCCATCTAAAGAAATATTTCTCAAAATTGATAAATGTAAATTTGATGAAAAACGTAAAAGCTTTATTGTATAAAGATTAAAATGATCTCTTTTATCATAAATTCTAGATATTATTTTATTATCTTTGATTTTTAGATTAATATCTATATACGTCGAATCTTCGACTTAACTTCGACTCCCATTAACGTCGACTAGATTAATATCTAGTCGACGTTAATGGGATTATTGGAATAAAGTTTTATTTTTAAAGAGTCTGGATACAAGCAATGAATCGTCAACATACCTGAAACATTTTATATTGTTATTTAAAATTAGGTTCTTTTCATACATATATAAATAAATGCCAGATAAAACTGAACTACGGTTCCCCTCCCCCTCATTGGGATGCCACGAATCTGTCTGTAAATATTTTCACCATCGTATATAATTTTCCTGAACAACAAAATGAAATAAAGAAAAAAATTCATCCTTATCAAAATGGAATGTATTGTATGTCTAAAAAAAAACCCTCTTAACTTTGTTTATTAGATCTGACAAATCAATACAATCATACAAATCTTCCAAATCATAAGCAAATAATTCAGACACATTAGTTAAACATTTTAAATTATCTATAAGTTCATAACTATTTTCAATTATAAATGTATTGTTATTTTGTAAAACGATATTAAACATTTCATTTAGTTTATTCAGTATTGACTTATTGGCGTTACTGTGTAAGAACGAAAACCACATGTAACTGTTCTAAGTGAAATGGGGGCTTTATGAAATTTTGGAACAAGAACTAAATACGGAAAGTCCTGACTATTGTGCTTTAATTTTAATTTCTTATAAAATTTCCCAATTCTATTAGCATTTTCTTGTTTTTTCCTGTTTTAGGAGAATATAACTATCGTTATTATAGCTGTCATAATGTTTTTGAGCATAAAGTTTTTTGCAAATGATTGCAAAATTTTTGTTAGTTTTGTCGATATGTGAAATAATAAATTTAACTTGTAAATGTTTAATTGAGGTTTTTAAATTTTCATAAATATTAATTGATATTCAATCACAATATTTATACAAATATCTTTTAAATCTCTCAATATGTGATACCTCCACTCATTGAACACATCAATAGATAAACTATTCGTATAAGCTAGTTTCGATATGAAAAGGACTATTTATTTTTTATTTTATTTTATTTTATTTTTATTCTTTTATAAACTATATTTCTAGACAAAATTCTTGTTAATCTGTACTTTGTACCATTTTTCATGTAAATACGTAAATAAAACATTCAAAACTATATGTATATATATATATATATATATATATTGTGATGATTTTTGCTACCTTTATTCAAACTTAATAAAAAAAGGTTGTAATACAAAGAAATTAAAAAATTCATTACAATATGCTCGCCTCCGAGCATCCTTCGCAAACGTGCTACAGCTCTTAAGCACCAAGTCTCTCTGCTGATTTGAGTGTCTCTCACCCCCGAGCACACTTCGGAGGGGTGAGGGGAATACCCCACACGAAACACTGATTCGTTGATCGTGATGTCACTATGCCTGTGATATCATTTTCCTCCAATCTTCGTCTACCGGAAACTCAGAGAGTCGGTAGTGAAACAAAACCCATGCGTGAAATTGAAAACTAGTGATGTTACAGTTTCTTTAGAAAATATAAAATTCTTTCACACAAAGCAGTTGTCGCTCAGACGGCTTCCCATGGCTCCGTTCTGTCTGGTCACACGACCCCTGACCTCTGGGAATGTTTGTAACCTTCACTCCAGTACAATTTCCTCCCTCCTAAAAGACCATTTTACGGACTTCAGGATGTAAAATGGGCTCCAGAAGACACAGGTGCCTCCTCCCACTATCAAACATGCAACATCAGAGAGTTGAGCTAGCCCCCCCAAAAAAATGTTTTCGAAACAACCCCCTGAACTTTTATAGAACTAAAAATAATCTTAAAAATAAATTTTCTAGTCTTACACCTTGCATAATTCCTAGATCCCAAGGTCTCATTTCACATTATATAAAAAAAAAATTGAACATTCACATGCAATTTCGTGATGACAATCAAAGGTTCTACACCTAACAAAATTTTAAAAGTCAAACACTGAAATTTCACAATTACACAATAAAATTTAATGAAAAAGAAAGAAAAATAATTCATAATCAATACATTCAAACATTTTTTGGGGAATACAAATGAAAGAAAAAAAAATGAATAAATATTTACAAACAGTCCAAAAACACTACCTAAAAGCAAGGCATTTTTTATTTATTTATTTATTTATTTATTTATTTTTATTCTTCATGCATGCGACTTTACGCATCTGCATTCAAATGCTTTTTTCCGCTCTTATGCTCGACTGTGAAGTTGTATTGTTGTAAACATAAGGCCCATCTCATCAAACGTGAATTTGTGCCCATCATTTTTTTAAGATAAACCAAAGGGTTATGATCGGTTTGAAGAACGAATTTTTGTCCACGTAAATAATGATTTAGTTTTTTCACCCCAAAAATGACTGCCGCTAATTCGCGTTCAATCGTACTATAATTACGCTCCGCGTTAGAGAATTTTTTACTCAGATAAACAATTGGATGCTCCTCGTTATTCCCGAAATTTTTAGCTAGGACCACACCCGCCCCTACAAGACTTGCATCAGTCTGAACAGTGAATTCTTTTGAAAAATCCGCAGCATAGAGTACCGGTCCCTTATTAGATCTAATTTTAGTACATTAAATGCCTGATCACATTCCTGACTCCACTCAATTTTTTTCCTCTTATTTTTCCCTTTTAACAAATCCATCAAAGGCGCAGCTTTTGTTGCATAATCCTTTATATATTTATGGTAAAACCCGGTCAGACCTAAAAATGACCTTACATGCGTCTTTGTCTTTGGAATGGGAAATTCTTGGATAGTTTGGATTTTCGCGTCACTCGGCGACCTCTTCCCTGACCTCATTTCATGCCCTAAAAATTTTACATGATCCTTGGCGAATAAACACTTTGCCGGTTTCACTTTTAGATTTGCCTCCTCCAAACGTTGTAACACAATGTCCAGATGCCGGATATGGAGTTCCCAACTGGATGAAAACACTGCCAAATCATCCACATATGGTCTCACAAAACTCACTAAATCCCCTAGCACCTCAGTAATTAATTTACAAAAATAAAATGGAGCATTCACTAAGCCAAACGTCATTTTTTTTGGAATAAATTCACCGAAAGGGGTTACAAACACCGCATACCTCTGCGCACGTTTTGTTAACGGGATTTGGAAATACCCCTTCGTCAGATCCATTACTTCAATATATTCTGCAGTGCTCACTTCCTCAACAACCTCCCCAATATTCAGTAACGGGAAAAATTGCACTTGAGTTTTGGCATTGAGGGCCCTATAATCTATACACGGCCTAGGGTCTTTTCCCGGATTCTCTACAAGAATCATAGGCGATGCGTAATCGGACTGACCCACCTCTATCACCCCTAACTCTAACAGCCTGGAAATCTCCTTCCGCATAATTTCTAACTGCCGCGGGGACATGCGATAGGGTTTTGCACGAATCGGCTTATCATCTGTCAAAATGATATCCATCTCTACCTTATGGGTCGTACCAGGGTCGTTAGAAAACACCGTTTTATGCTTTACTAGGACATTTTGTAAAGTTGCCCAATTCCCTTCCGAAAGCTTATTTCCAGAATTACTCCCCTTAATTAAGTCTGTCAAGTCAAAATGGTTTGGGTCCGAAATCGGATACGAGATAGATGCATCCTCCTCAATTTCCTCGCCACCCTCTTCCAAAATTAAGTTGACATACTCTGGGCGTTTATGATAAGGTTTCATTAAATTCACGTGGAAAATCGTGTCCTTACATCTCCTTCCCGGAAGATCTACCGTATAGTTCGTATCGGATATTACCCCTGTAACTACACCTGGAACTAGACGCTGTACTGCCATTTTATGTGGTTTCGCGGTAGCCAAAACCAACACCGAGTCTCCCACCTTAAATTTTCGGGACACCGCATTTTGGTCGTACCACCATTTCCTTTTTTGTTGACATTCCGTCATACGCTCCCTTGCCAAATCTTGACATCTTTTTAAGCGCTCATTTAAATCCAAAATATACTCGACTACATTTTGATTCATTTCCTCTTCCTGCATCCAATTTTCGTAAACAATGGTATGAGGCATCCTCAATTTTTTCCCAGAAATAAGCTCTGAAGGAGAAAATCCCGTGCTCTCATGCGGTACCGTCCTCAACGCGAAAAGAGCCATAGGCAGATTTTCTTCCCAATCGCTTCTCGATTCGAGACATAACGCTTTGAGAATCCTCGTAAGAGTGGAATGCATTCTTTCCACCTGATTAGATTGCGGATGACAGACAGAAGAATGATTGATTTTTATATCATACTTCTCAAAAAACGCTGTCGATAAGTCACTCGTAAAATAAGCACCTTGATCGCAGACTAACTCTCTAGGAAATCCGGTCTTCGCGAAAATTTGCATCAATGCATTGATCACTCGAAGTTAGGTTTTCCACAGGAATAGCATCCGGGAATTTCGAAGCGATGCAAACAACTGTGATCGCAAAACGATTATTTTTGTTGCTCGTTACAAGCGGACCTATAGCGTCAATTGGCAGACGTCTGAACGGTTCAGAAATAATCGGTACTAATCTCAATGGAGCTATTTTCTTATCCCCTTTTTGTCCTACTTTTTGACAAATTTCACAAGTTTTGACATACTCTTCGATTTCCTGATAGCAATTTGGCCAAAAGAAATTAGTCAGCCCACTCTGCTTAGTTTTACACGAGCCTAAATGCCCTGACACAGAATCATGACACAGGTTTAGAATCGCTTCCCTAAATTTCTTTGGCACGCACAACTGCATCCGGTTTTGGTTACGCTTAGAATCCGATATTCGAATTAACCGCTCATTTTCTATCTTAAATTCCTTTCCCGCTTCATTCCTAGCTTTTTCCCAACAATTTTTCAACGTGTCACACGCCATTTGCTCTTTTTGAAACTCTTCAGCTGAAACCCCGATTAATGGACACCTGTCTGTTTCTTTTAACACAGGAAAAACAACCTTATTTTCTGCACTAGTCTCCTCTAACGATTCGCTTATCAAACCCGGTTCCTCCTCAAAATTCTGAATTTTTTCCTGAGTTGGCTTTTCATTATTTATTTCGGACTGCGCACTCTTAATCCTTTCTTGCAAACGTTTCTGACTTCGCGTTATCGCATTAATTGGGTAAACAATTTTTTTATTGGACTTAATTAACTCTGCGGTTTTATTGCCTAGAAGATGTATTCCCTGACTCAAATTAGCCGGTTTTACAGCCGCTTTAGTAATGACCTCTCCGAATTCCCCTTTTAAAACGATTTTCGCCAAATTTAAACACGTACACGTTTCGTCTAACGGTTGCTTAATCCACACCTGTTCCGGCAGTAAACCCTCAACAAAAATCATATTCCTTTCGCACACGTCAATGTTTGAGCCACTATCTCTCAAGAATTCGCGCTCTTGTCCATTTATTTCTAATTTACCTATATAAGGCTCAAACCCAACACCTAAAATTTCGCCTACACTTAAGTTATTGATCGGATTTGTTCTGCGATTAGGGTTTTGCGGGCAGTTAGGTCGAATATGGCCCCTTTCCGAGCACCGATAGCACACAACTTTACTATTTCTATCAAAATCACGATCTTTAGATTCAATTTTATCCCCTTTTAATTTTCCTGAGTCTTTTTTGTCGCCCTTAGCTGACTCAGCTTTCGGATTACTCCCGCCATCATGCTTACCTGACCCGAATTTCTGACCATCCTTCCCAAATGAATTTCTACCCTTCGTAAAACGCTGAAAAGGCTTATATTCTCTTTTCCCATTCTCCTTTATAACCGCGTCATACTTGTCGCACTTCTCCGCCAAATCCGAAGCTTTGTTGATTTCTTCCCACACATCTACAAAATGTTGTTTGATTTCTTATGGTACCCCTTTCTTTAACTGCTCCATGAGCATCAATTCCTTTAATGACTCTAAATCTTTAATTTCTAAAGTCTCAAGCCAGTTATCTAGGTACAGTCGGTAACAAAAGAGTCCGAACACTAGCAAAAATTCCTATATAAAAAAAGTTCACTTAATACAGTTTTGTTAAATAAATCCTTGTCGAATCCTGTTTTTAGACTGACTAAGAACAGGATTCGACAAGGATTTATTTAACAAAACTGCATTAAGTGTACTTTTATTATATAGGAATTTTTGCTAGTGTTCGGAGACTTTTGTTACCGACTGTACCCTCGCAAATCGTGAACTAAATCAACCCATAATTCTTCACTTTTTTTGTTGTGCGATTCAAATTTCGTTCTTAGCACACGCGCACTCAACCTGAACCTATTCATCAACACTTTTTTCACATGTTGAAAGTTATCAGCCTCTGACTCGTCTAATTTCATAATTATTTGTACGACGTCGCTCGGCAATAAAGGGATAAGTTGCGACATCCAGTCCTGTTCGCTAACATTTTCTTTACGTGCTAATCTTTCAAATATCGTGAAAAAAAGAGAAATATCCATTTGTTTTGGGTCAAATTTCGGAGCTATGTCCTTTAAATTAATTTTCTTCAAAACCGTCTCTTGAACTAAACTCCCCGACTCTACGCTATTAGTTTCTGCAGCGCCTTGGATTCTGAGTTTCTCAAGTTCAAAATTTCGTTCGGTCTCTTCTTTTTGCAACGCCCATTCATGCTCTTCTTTTTCTTTTCGTAATTCCCATTCGCGCTTTTCTTTTTCTCTTTGTCATTTCAATCCCCTTTCTTTCTCTTCCAAAATCCCTTCTATTAGCACCTTCGCAACCCCTTCATCATAATTAGCCGCCTTTTCAATGGCTTCCCTGATTTCCAGTTTTTTGCTTTTATCTGTTAGCCTCGAAACACCAAATTCATCCGCTAACTCTAACAATACATTTTTAGTATACTTAATGAGAAATGCCATAATTACAAAATACAATTTCACTAATTACTGAAAAAAAAAATGCACATGTAATAAAAACAATAAACAAATCAAATACCATGAAAATATAAACAAAAGTAACACTTTGATTATCACCTACGAAATTCTTTAAACACTTTTTCTCTAAACATTAACTACAATATTTACCCAGATACAATGAACAGTACCTATATTTAGTTAAAATAAACAACTAGAGAAAAAAAAGGAAAAAAAAAAATTCCTAGAATTTTTAACAGTAGGAAAATCAACTAATTTCCAGTATACTCCTATATAAACAGTTACAGTATACCCACTCCTTACGTTACTTTTAAAAAGAATTTAGAATTATAATCTTATCAAACTTTTAAACAACAATTTAAAGTTACCAAGCTCACCGTTACAATAAACAGAACTTTAACGATAAATTTATCTCTCAAGTAAACACCCCGTTAAGTCATGAAACTAATCTTTTCCCCCACCTTAACTATTAACTGGAATCCGAGATATCCGTGCTTAAAATTTTACACATAAAAACTAAATTCTTACTCCTAAAACTTCGTAACTAAATACATTGTTACCAACAGAAAAAATAAAATCTATCAACCCACTAACTCAATCTCTGACACATTACATATCTGACAATGGAAGAAAACATACCTGAAACCACCTTGATGACATCTCCAGGGAATTCAGCAGCACGGGAAAGAAGCACTTCCCCTCCTTTCTCCTTGCCACGCTATTGTCACAGGCATCAATAATCTCCAGTAAGGCTCAGGAATTTCAGTTGTCACCCGGCTCACAGCAACACGTTCTTTTTTACTTTTTCACCACAAACACATAGAAGACAGAGTTGGATGTTTTTCCATTAAAACAACATCCCACCGCTGCCACCAATTTATATCTTTATTTAAAGCGGTGGTGATTTTTGCTATCTTTATTCAAACTTAATAAAAAAAAAAGGTTGTAATACAAATAAATTAAAAAATTCATTACAAAATGCTCGCCTCCGAGCATCCTTCGCAAACATGCTACAGCTCTTAAGCACCAAGTCTCTCTGCTCATTTGAGTGTCTCTCACACCCGAGCACACTTCGGAGGGGTGAGGGGAATACCCCACACGAAACACTGATTCGTTGATCGTGATGTCACTATGCCTGTGATATCATTTTCCTCCAATCTTCGTTTACCGGAAACTCAGAGAGTCGGTAGTGAAACAAAACCCATGCGTGAAATTGAAAACTAGTGATGTTACAGTTTCTTTAGAAAATATAAAATTCTTTCACACAAAGCAGTTGTCGCTCAGACGGCTTCCCATGGCTCCGTTCTGTCTGGTCACACGACCCCTGACCTCTGGGAATGTTTGTAACCTTCACTCCAGCACAATATATATATATCACGAATTTTAAACTTTCAGTGCAGACTGGCCTAAAAAAATTACAATGTAATTACTTTTGAAAATCTTTATGATTTTTTTTTTAATTTTGAACTCATACTTGCCAACCATCTCATTAATAACCGTACAATTTTTAACGCCCCCTATAAAAACACCCTTTTTCTCACACCACTATATTTTCAGAGTTCTCTCCAAATTTTGTTATGATTAAATAAGACTAAAATTACTCTAGAACATTATTGGTGTGAAAGAAAAGGCGGGTACTAAAAATTTTACGGTTCATAATGAGATGGTTGGGAAGTATGTAAACCCCATTCAGATATTTTTGGACAGTAAACTAATAATCAATACTTATAAACAATTTTTGACTCTTGTCAAAATCAATTTAAAAAAAAAAAAAAAAAAAAAAAAAAAGCGTTTTTATACATTGATTTACAATTCACAAATTTATTCTGAAAGTTGGAATATTTTAAATGGCAAATTTTAAAATAACAATGCAAAAGGTTCTGAAAATCACATTTTAATTAATAATAATAATAACAATAATAACCTTTAAGCAGATTTTCAACTTACGTAAAAACCATCCCAGTTAAGTCAGCATTTTAAAGAAAAAAAAAAAAAAAAAAAAAAAAGGAAAAAAAGAAAGAAACGAAACGATTCTTGAACTATTTTATTTGTTTGGGAGATGTAATATGCTACAGACTGACAAATGCCGTAAATTTATAACACTTATCCTTTTTAATTAGAGGTTTATAATTCATAAAAAGAATTTAAAACAACGAGTTTTGATGTCGATTTATTATAATTTTCTTTTAATATTTTTTTAAGATAATTGACTCCGAATTCACAATTAATTTTCTAAACTTATTAATGAAATTTATATATTAAAAATTATATGTCGTTTTTAAACAAATAATAATTGCATTAAAATTTAAACTCTACATTTTTTTCTTTTTTGTTTTGTTAAAATGACAATGAATGCACGGATAATAAAAAAAGAAAATGAAAAGAAAAGAATGAAAAAGAAATGAGTAGAAAATGAAAAATAAAGAAAAAAAAAAATTGAAAAATATATTTTAACTTGAATTTAAAACTATATACCAGAGTTGCAAACATTTTAATTTATTTTGGAGCATTTTTAGCCCGCCTTTACTTCACACCACTTTCATTTTAAAAGCAATGTTTTCTTATTTATCGTTATATATTGAAGAAAAGTCTTCTATAAATAAACGAACTAAAGGCGAGTCTAAAAATGTTCCAGAATATCAGGGGTGTTTGCATTCCAGATTTTTATTTTATTTTCCTCCAAAAATTACAAATTAAAATTTTGGTTGTAGTCAATTGCTAAACTTTACTAGAAAACTATTAATAATATCACTGTTAAAAAAACTCTGGTGACAAATTCCGGGGTCACAAGCACCCCTGTTATATGCTCTTCTTTATGAGATATTTTTAAATTTATATCATAATTTTTAAGAGGTTTTAATTGCTTATAAAAAAATTTAAAGGTACTATTATATATATATATATATAGTTTTAAATAGGAAGTAATAAATAGGTGTAAAAGTTTAAGATAAGTGGGCATGGGCGTGCTTAACATTAGGAAATTATTAAATACAAAAACAAAGAATTAATGTAACGAAAAAGTTTTCAAAACAACACTTCATGTGCACACACCTATTTGCTTCCTCCTCAGTGGGTGGGAGCAGAAAAAAAAAAAAAAAAAAAAAAAAAAAACATTTTTTAACAAAACAAGAAAATGAAAAAAGGCCTAACAGATTTCGGAAACATGGTGAAACTAGCATACTCCCAAAAAATGGGGAAAAAAAAATATCGAATAATAGCAACATTTATAAGAAAAAAAAAATTAAATTAGTAATCAAATAAATAAAAATATAGTAAGTATACGTGATATAATTAACTTAATAAAGAATATGTTAGCTCTCCCTGTTCCCGCCCAGATCTGAAAGTCAAACAG
The DNA here is from genome assembly GCA_963930645.1 of Salticus scenicus. NCBI lineage: Eukaryota > Metazoa > Arthropoda > Arachnida > Araneae > Salticidae > Salticus > Salticus scenicus. The sequence goes on from OZ005649.1 coordinate 302,027,262, forward strand.
GCATTTTATTAAGAAGTTAGACTTACTGCATACATATATTGTAGAAATTAAAACAGGCCTTTGAATCAGATAAGTTGCAGACACAATCAGCGACATATACCTGGCACATATAAATGCTAACTTAGCACCTTTTGGCTGCCGGAAAATTTTAATATATATATATATATATATATATATATATATACATATATATATTATTTTATAAGTGAAAACCATTACAGTTCACGATTAAATAGAATAAATATATCTGTTAAATTTTTCTGGTAACTAAAAAAAAGGCTAAGTTGGCAACTATGGTGGCATTGTCTTTTCCGGTGTTCTTTTTGCCTTGTGTCTCTTTCCTTTCAGGTCTGGGTGCGAACATAGCGAGCTTTTATTAAGTTACTTCTATCACATATACTTGTTATATTTTTTATTTCTTGATCATTTATTTAATTCTGTTTTTAAATTTAGCTAATGTTCGTTTTTTTAATTTTTGGGAGTATGCTGGTTTCACCATGTTTTCAAAACCCTTTAGGCCTTTTCCATTTTCTTATTTTATTAAAAATTATCTTTTCTGCTCCTTCCATCCACTGAATAGAAAAACAGATAGGTGTTTGCACATGAAGTGTTGTTTTACAAATGTTTTTCGCTACATTAATTCGTTGGTTTTGTATTTATTAACATTTTTAATTTCTTTTGATAACCACGCCCACTTATTTTAAAATTTTACACTTATTTATTACTTAGTATTTAATATATATATATATTTATTTAGTATAATTTTTAGGGCTACCTTCGGAGTCTTTTTTGTACCAATATACTTTAATAAATAATTAAACAATATATATATATATATATATATATATATATATATATATATATATATATATATATATATATATATATACGAGGGTTGTAAATTAAATAGAGGCAACTTAACCTTGAAACTCACAGAAGGGCGGGCATGCGCAAATAGGATATGGGATCGGTGAGGTGGCGCTGTTGTCGATGTGTAGAGTGCAAAAAATAGTCGATCTGCTAAGAAGGATAGTTGTGGTGTGGCGTTAAAGTGAGGAGTTTCGTTTCCATCGCTCTAAAGCATGTTTTCAAAAGGTGATCAGCGGTCGTGGCTTAAAATCGAAGTTAACCGTGGCAAAAATGCAGCAGAATGCTATCGAGGTGGAAGCCTGTGGCACAAATGCTTTACCGTATAGGACAGTAGCACGATGGGGTATCACGAATACTTCGATTTTAAGCCACGACCGCTGATCACCTTTCGAAAACATGCTTTAGAGCGATGGAAACGAAACTCCTCACTTTAACGCCACACAACAATTACCCTTATTATCAGATCGACTGTTTTTTGCACTCTACACATCGACAACAGCGCCACCTCACCGCTCCCATATCCTATTTGCGCATGCCCGCCCTTCTGCGAGTTTCAAGGTTAAGTTGCCACTGAAAAATTATTGAGGTGCATACAGCTGTTTCGGTAGCCTAAAGCGTACCGTCATCAGTGCAAAAAAAGAAAAATCAGTGCAAAAAATTCTTTTTTTGCACTGATGACGGTACGCTTTAGGCTACCGAAACAGCTGTATGCACCTCAATAATTTTTCTTTGGCGTTTCTGACGTAGTAGTTTATTCCTGTTTTAATATTCCAACGCCAAGTCTCCTGCTATTATAAGTTGCCACTATTTAATTTACAACCCTCGTATATATGTGTATCAGGAAAAAACATTCAAATCGTGTTATGTCCAAAAGAAAAAAACAGTTTGTGATTTTTCTTTGACCTTAACATAAAAATAGCATGTCTACATATCTTCCTAGACATGTCTACTGATTTTCCTAGTATCTAGTAATACATGTAAACAAACAATAATTAGATTTTAAGTTTAGCTATTTTTTAATTTAATAATTTTTGTGCTGTCTGAAAAATTGTATCCGAAGGAAAAAACACGGTTTGAATGTTTGCTCCTCATATATATATATATATATATATATAATCATGCACCAAAACGGCATTTAGTTGAGAGATAATTTGATCAACAGTGTTTTCTCTCTCACCAATACATATCAACAAACTTTGCAAAACAAATACAACAACAACATATAAAAAGATTTGAACAGTAAAAAAATATTTTAAAAACATCTAAAACTCAACTAAGAACACAAAAAGAAATTTTTAACTAACCAGCTAATAAATTTTTAAAGAATTATTTATTTTAAAGGAATTATTTATAAGTGAGAGAGAAAGAGAGAAAGAAGGAAAAGAAACATTCATAATTTCTTTAGCCATTCGACGGTCATTCGTTTCATATCTAATTCAACTGATAGATTCTAATTAGCTGCTTCATGTGTATTTCGGAACAATAGATATCAGCAAGAGGTTTTTCTAGTGTGGTTGGTAAATCGCACTATTGAGTTCAGTCGCTTTCGTAGTTTTAGCGGTTCAGAGTTTTCCGTTCTTTTCTGGATTTTTTTTTCAATTACGGGCTAGGACCTGCCAGGAGAAAGAGATCAAAAACATCTTACTTTTCTCAAGTCTAGGACCCCCGGCCCGTTTTGCCAGATCTGACGTTTTTTTTTATTCAATAGTCATCAATAATTTTTAATTGTAACGTTTGCCTAATCACTTCGAAGATAAATATGTATATCAAATACCGCTTTTCAAAACTATTGGTGATTATTCAATAAAAAAATCACTAGATCTGGCAATACTGTCCCCGAGTAGTCATTCAGACTTACCCCTCACACCACCACTAAAACAATATGAACAACTATGGCTGAACGAGAACTAGAACAAAGCATCTTAGGGCAGAATGCTAACCCTTCAACCTTTAGATGGTTAAAAAAATAAAAAAAAATAAGTAAAATAAAATAAATAAATCAGCGAAATTGCCGTATGCAGATAAATAGCATTCGAATTTTCATTAGTTATTTTTTTGTTAGATATGAGCCGTTAAAATATCTAATATAATTTATAAAATCATGTATAAAAGTTATTTAATTATTTTTAATGGATTTTTGGGAAATTAAATTTGGGTTTATCTGAGCAATATTTCAATTTTTTATTTATTTTTATTTATAAGAAAAATAGTCACTCGGAATTAACTCTTACACCCTCACCGAAACGATATGAACATCCAAGGCTGAACCAGGACTAGAACAAAGCATCTTTTAACTATAGACCATTCAGCCATTAGATGGCAAGAAATATATGCACGAACAAGATTTTCCTATGTAGAAATGAACTATTAAAAAAACCATGATAATTTACAAAATTACAATTAGAAGTTTTTTATTTATTTTTAATAGATTTGAGTAAAGCAAAAATTGTATTTATGTACAAAATTTTCTTAAATTTTAATTTATAGGAAAATATTTCTTCAACAATAATTTTGCTGATACTGATATTATTTGAAGTTCCAAAAAACCAAAACACTTTTTTCTTTACTTTTCAAATAATTAATCACCGTATAATAGTTAACTCAAAAACACTTTATCTTGATGCAGGGGGAAAAAAAAGATAATTTTAATGAAGATACATTTTTTCCGTTTCCATTTTACAAGGGCACTTTTTATGCTTCAGTGAGAAAACTGAAGTTTGACATGGAGCATTTGTCATATTCAATGGTGAATACATGCATTATATCTCCACGTGAGCTGTCACTTGTCATGTATTATCTGTCACGGATGAATGAAGAAATTGAAGAAAACTTCCCGTGAAAGTGAAAGTCTTTTATTTTTAATGGGCCATTAAAAATCAAGAGATTAATGTTTCACCACTCATAAAAATTATGATAAACAATGCGTTTTGTGGAATTTTATTTTCCTTTCTAATAAAAAAAAAAAAAAAAATAAAAAAAAAATAAAGAAAAAAAATGTTGTTTACATACACCTGCTTATATAAAATACAAAATAATGTATATATATTCCTTAAATATTTTTCAAATTTGAAAAATTGCCGATTCGAAAACAGGAATTTACATTAGCATAATTAAAAAAATACAATTAAATAAAATTAAATAAAATTAAGTAAATTAAAAATAGAAAAATTCTGGTTCGTAACAACCTAACGACTTCGATTATCAACTACTATATATGTATTAAAAAATTATTTTGGAGATATTTTAGTCAAAATACAAAAAATCATCTAACTGATCAGACGTCTAGCAATTTTCCAGTAGTAACAAATTACAGTCATTTGAAAAAGTTTAAGACCAGTAGCCGATTTTCAGTATTTTAACACATTGCATCATTTGTGCAGATAATTGCGCCATCTCATGTGCTGATTGCATCAGATGCATTCTACTGCTATAAGTAAAAGTGCTCGACACGTTTATCGCTAGCTGTTTATTGGATTTTGTCGCAGACAGTGCTGTTGTGTAATTATTGGATTTTCTGAACGTCAAATAAGTTCGAGGGTAAATGTGAGCAAGATAGCTGCACATCAAGCTATTAGTAAATCTAAAACTAGAGGAAATTTTGTAGACCTTAAGAGAAACAGTCACCCTAGGAAAAGGAGTGCGCGTGATGATCATGTGACAGGGATGGTCGTACGCGATTCAAGAATCTTCTGCAATACGATTAGATATTCTCTGGTTGCAAAAGGCACCAATGTCAGTTTGAGTACTATTTTAAGATGTTTGACCAAAGATTTTGGTTTATCATCTCATAAACCTGCAAGGAAACCTCGACTTACTCCAAGTAGGAAAAATAAACGAATCTTAAGGTTCGCAAATTTTCCTGAAATTTTAAATTTACTAATAGCTTGGGGCACAGTTGTCTTGCTAACATTTTCCCTCGAACTTATCTGACGTTCAGAAAATCCAATTTTATGCTGGGTCAATATTTCTGACCATTTTGTAACAGTAAGTGAAGGTTTTTTTACCCATTACAATAATTACACAACAACACTGTCTACGACAAAATCCAATAAATAACCGGCGAAATCTGTATGTCGAAAAGACATACAAAAGAGAGTTTATATAGTGATTTTAAAGAAAATAGAGGTGTTTTTGGTGGCACAAATTTCTGAGATCTAAAACTGACCTAACTAATCAGGGCACTTATTAGGGTTATAGAATACAGCCCTGGGCGCCTATCAATTTTCCTATTGTAATCAAATAATTTACGCACAAGGAAATATATAAAAAAGGGGTTTTTGAAGCAATTTAAAATAAAATCTTTAGAGCCGTTTACGAGATACCGATTTTAGATCCATCCTACTTCAGTTTTTCATCATAATTTGACAAACTCATCGGTTCACAGGTAACCAAGTACAATACATATGAAAATAGGTCTAATAGGGAATAAGTATATCAAAAAAAAAAAAAAAAATCTGTTGAGTCATTCATTAGGAAACCCATTTTCTTGACCTAAAATTAACCTATCTATGAACGTCTATGAATTTTAATGAAGTAACCAGATTGTATAAACAAAAGTATATTAAAAGCGAATTTATATAGGAAATTTGAAAAAAGCCGTTAGAGTTGTTTTTAAGACACAGACTATCGATCCCCCTTTAGGCTTTCTATGCCCCACTTATTGTTTTTTTAATTTTTATTAAAAACTGGAAAACCAGAACCTTCCTGATTATAAAGTTTCGCTCTTCTATGTACATATATATATATATATTTGTAAATATGATTTTTTTTTTTTTTTTTTTATCGCCACACACGTGGATATACTTACGAATAATAATTTAAAAAATCAATATTAGAAACCATTAAAATATGTAAATTAAGTAAATATTCGATACTAAAACTTTTACCAGAAACCATACTGGAATTACGCAAGGTAGTCCAGATAATGCGAATGATAACAAATGAAAATCATGTTTTTTTTTTTTTTTTTTTCGAACGACGAAATTAAATAACTATGTAAAATAAGAATTTAACATTTAAAGTAAATTAAATATTGAGAAAAAAAAATCACATTTGTCTTTTCAAGAACTCCATAAAAGACATGAAAGTAAGAAATTAATATGTGTTTATATAAAACAAATATTTTCAAATGTAAAAGGAATGAAACATTGAACAATTTATCTTTTCACTCACTAATTAAACCGTAGGAATAGTATGTGACTTTTATGTCAATAAATAAAATGTGTATTCAAAATACGAATAGTTTACTATCAATAGTTGTTTTTTTTTATGAATCTATAAGAATACTGAAATTCGCACAAATTGTCAGTCCAAGAAAACGTATATATTTGTGCACATAATATACTTATCTATTATAGAGAGAGAAAGAAAGAAAGAAAGAAAGAGAGAGAGAGAGAGAGAGAGAGAGAGAGAGAGAGAGAGAGAGAGAGAGAGAGAGAGAGAGAGAGTTTCGACAATGTTATTTGACAAATAAAAACCTGTGGAAAGATAGAGAAATTCTTACTGCAAATGCATAAGAACACAATGCAAGGGGAAAAAATATTTCTCTAAGTGTTTACCGTGCAATAACACAAGCATATTCCGATTCCTGTTTACTAACAAACAATTTTCGTGCGTGATAATATGTTTAATGCACATGATGTAACTGAACCATAAAACGTCATGCAACATTCTCGCTATACATCTAGTTTTAATTTCCTTTAATATAAATTCAACGGATTATTGCATTTTCTTTTATAAATAATATACTATTACGGGTTTTCTTGGAAAAGATCCTCGTATATGTACGGTTCTAAATTACCTAAAAGTCAGATGAAGAATGGAAATACCCAAATACTTTAATTATCAATTAATGGATTCTCAACAGTTTTTATTACTTTCGTTAACAGATTTTACATTCTTATCCTTTCTCATCTGTTACTATATTTGAAATCCTAGATTTCAGTTACCTCATATGTTACACCCACTGGTAGATCAGAGTGGATTTTTTGATAGAATTAACATTGAAACTAGATGTAGAACAAATTTCCGTATTGTGTTCTCATGTATTGTGTCCGTTTCCTATAATAAGTGTCTAATGGTTGTGATTGACGCTTAGGACTCACGGGGTAAGGGGATGTCAAATAGCTAAATATCATACACAAATACTACAAATATCATACACCTTAAAACTTTGTCGTAGAGAAACAACATCATAATATATGAAAAAATTATTCTGGCTACTTGGCTGGTTTGACAGTATGATCTTTTCACAGCCTGGGATTGAAGCGCCTACTAGTGATGCATATTATATTCTACAAATAAAGATAAAATTTTCATTTATGATGTTTTTTGGCACTCGTAAAGATTTTGTTGTTAGAAGAATAACTGATTTTGGAGACACTTGATGCCTTATTACTACAGAGAATTTTTATCAATTTGCTGCTTTTACAATGAGTATTTTGACATCAACTGGTATTCATTTTAAAAAGTATGTGATATTTCAAATGTTATTTATCTTACATATTTAACTGCTGTACTTAAATGATACTTCCTTTTTCATTCTATCACAATCCATATTACGAAAAGCATTATCCTGTCTGGGTTCTATAAAAACATTAAAATTGCTACCCTTATTTTAGCATCCCGCTCTCAAATATTTGATCAATTTTGCTATCTTTCTAACTATTCATGTATACAGAATGTCTATTAATTCTTGCTTCCAAATTTAAGATATTTTAAAACAGTAATTTGTACATAGATAGAGAATATTTTAATGAATTATATATTTATATCTTATGAAATTTTGTTAAATTTTAAACATTTTTTATATTACAGTATGTAAAACTTTATTAAAGTAATATAAAATTAATTGCAACAGTAATTTATTTTTAATGTGGGATTGAAACAGTGTTGGGCATAATTGATTAAAAAGTAATTGAATTACAATTGAATTACAATTAAATTACAATTATAATTATTTTACTGTCAATCGATTAACAAGTAATTTATTACAAATGAATTATTACAAATAAATTGAATAAGTAATTCAATTTAGTTGCAATCAATTACTTGTTAATTGATTGACAGTAAAATAATTATAATTGTAATTTAATTGTAATTCAATTGTAATTCAATTACTTCTTAATCAATTATGCCCAACACTCGATTGAAAGTTGAAATCGTCGGGTATATCAGTCTAAAATTAATATGAAATATTAATAATACTTGGCAAATAGTAAAACTTTTTGAAATAATTATTTTTGAAGAAAGTTGGTTTTAATTTTTAACAGAATCTGAAAAATGTATGGGATGACTACTATTCAAAATAGACTTCTTGGACTGAAATTTTAAGTATCGCAGCAATTTAAGCGTTACCAGGTTAGGGGATGAAACTATATTTAAAAACCGCCAAAAAATGTGTAAATTTTTATTGCAATTTTAAGATAAATAAAGGCATTTTGTATAAATCAAAATATTTTAATGAAGGTAAGAGTGAGAAAAATCGATAAGAGTTCAAATTTATATGCAAATTTTTATTTTAAATAATTTGCATGAAACAATCAAAATTTGTACTCTCAATAAAGTAATTCTTAAATAATAATGCCACACAAATAAAAATAAATAAATAAATAAATATACGGTTTTATTCTAGAATATACTGAAAGTTTTTAGCTGAATTTCGGACATGGAGTTCCCAGGCACCGCTTATTTCCGTTACTGCTTGAACACATATTCTCATTGGAGTGATACTTGCATGTGAAATTTAAGTTCGATTGGATGACAGGAAATGGTTCAAAAACCAATATCGAAAATTTAACTTTAGTTGTTTGTTCAGGGTCTACCCCCCGGCTCCCTCCGTAAATTCATTAACATTTTATCATATATTGTCATTGAAGTTGTTCAGGGTAGCCATAATTAAACTGATAATTTTTATAGCAATTTGCAGCGCAATCTAATTGCAAGTGTAGCCATAAAATTTGTAGAAAGATTAAACAAGACGGATGATGAAGGATTCCAAAAGAAGAAAAAAGTTCCGAAATTTAGTGCTAGGGGAATACGTGGCGCTATTTTACGAAGTAAATCTTTAGTCGTGGACAAATTAGTGCAATGTATCCAATTTCGAAATAAGAAATCGGCCAAAAGCAGTGCTTAAAAAAGGCATACAATCATCAATTTTAAATAATAAATTCCGATAAAAGCTTTTCCCTAGCAGTAAATTTAGGAACTTTTTTTTTTTTTTTCAGAAACCTTCGTTTCCCGTTTCTTTAATTTTCATACAAACGTAGGTGTCCTTCTTGTAGTTAAATTCAATTACAAAAATCTGTAAGCACAGTTAGATTAACTGTGGCCATCCTATGCAAAGTTTCTGCCTAATTAGATGACAGGAAATGAGTTAAAATTCGAGATAAATTTTTTACTTGGAAAATTGATGGCTTAAGAATCCTAGATTCCCTCCTGCCATCATAGTTACACATGTACACCTAATTTTATCCCATTTCAATTATAGATAGTAAGTTAAAATTTGCTTGCAAAATTAACCTTGATAGACAACAAACGGACTTAAATAAAATAATGTAAAATTTGTATACTTCTTTGAAAAATATATTTAATTTTTATGAAAATTATGTTGTTCACGTACAGATTTTACTTTTTATTCAACGAAAGAAGTAAAATAGTTATTTATACATAGTTCATTTATTCGTAACATAATGCCTTCACTAACTGATACGAAAACGTGTTTTTGAATCACCAAATGTGAATATTTCATCAATATTTTGCAATTTACTGTTTCAAATTTAGAAATTCTAAAATTAGTATTGTTTATTTCATAATAGTTAATGATCAGTTCTTAATATAAACAATTTCGATTTTAAATATGAAACCTATAACATAAACAATAAAACATTTCTATAAATACGACTTTAAATGCCATAACATCATTCATTATATATTGTTTTCGATAAAATATTGGTTCGTTCACATTTTTTCCTTTATTATTTCTATTTACAACATCCATTTCCCCTTTGTCTATTCAGTAAAGTAAAGCTTCAAATTATATATTTTAAATATTGGAAGGTGTAGCTAGTTTTGGTTAAATAGCGCATTATCCTTGAAGCGTAAAATTGACCGTTCATTACAACGGTCAGACACCCTTACTTGAATATACATCCAGGAAAAGCGAAAGAAAATGCTGTTAAAAAACATAGCTCTATCGTAAGATTTAATAACACATATTTTTGTTTCCTACTCAATTTCTGATTCCTCCAGCTTCGTCTCGGTTTATTCGAAATTATTTCCTTTTTCTGAGATGATATCTTGTTAATATTGCTTCGACGTTTGTATATAGACAGCGTTTGTAGCTTAAGAGTTTCTCTATCAGTTACTTTCAATCAAACTCTTTTCAAAATGGCTTGAGGGTTTGAAAAGTTTCTAAAAGTCTTCTGTATCTTTGATCACTTCAAACTTTTTCTTCAAATTTTGCTTATTGTTTGAAATGTATACTATTCTATTCTAAAGTATCTCTATAGGTATAAATAGTGTATTTAGATATTTTGCATAGTGACATGAAATAAATAAATGTTATTAGACAAAAGAAAAATAAATAATACTGTATTTGTGTATATATATGTATACATATGTCATATTAAAATTGGACAGGCACAAATAAAAAAAAAACAAATCTGCAGTTTTTTTTTTTGATAGAATGGAGTAGAAGGCTGATTTTTTACCAAATATGTGAAAAATACGAGTAATATAATAATAATAATCATAATAATATTTATAATTAATAAATATAATAATCATAATTATTATATTTATAATTTTTATAATTATTCATTTAAATGAATTTTCGAAATTGTTAAATTTTTTTTGTAAAATTGAAATTTCGTGGCCTATTGGAGTTGGGCCATGTTCAAATTTGTCACTTTATATAGCTGCTCTAATGCAGACTCGGTGGCTTTGCCAACGTATATTATGTGAGAAGTGCCGAACAGGTTATCAGCCAGGGTAGCTCAGTGGTTAGAGCATCCACACGTTAAGCGGTTGGCCTGGGGTTCGATTCCCGGCTCTAGTATTTTTTACATAGTTGGTAAAAAATCAGCCTTCTACTCCATACTATCAAAAATGAGTTTTCGAGGTTGCTAAAAATTTCTCTGAAATTTCCAGTTATTAATTATTTAATTAAGTGGTTACAGATTTCACACGTAGGTGAGCCCTTTCCTTAAAACCCACATCTTAAACACCTAACTTCAGAATTCTAACTACCCCCAACGAACAACCAGAAACTTCTCGATCATTCTCTTCTTGCGGGAGAGATCACGTGATGGTGAGCGCTCTGATTGGCTTGGGGGTGGGGTGGGGGAGTGGGTCTTACTATACACAAGAAAGAGGAGTCAGGAATTCTGGATTAAATTTACCTTTGCATTTCACAATATAATAAATAACGGTTTTGTTTAATCGGAAAATAAAATAAAAATAACTTTAGAAATTGAGAACAGTAAAAGAATTTGTAATTAATGAAATATTTAGAAAATAAATTAATAAAGAATTAATTAGGGCGCTATCAGTGTATTAGTGGGAGGTAGAATCATTTAAGTTTGAAAAATGCAGCTTTAAATTTAGCGGGGCTCTTAATTATATTTCATATATATAACATACAAAAGTATATATTAAATATATATATATATATATATATATATATATATATATATATATATATATATATATTCACTTAGTTTTCTTTGGTGTCTTTAAATTTCGTTTTAAAATTTTAATTTGATTGTGAACTATTTTCAATAAAGACCATTTTGATAAAATAAATTTATTCAAAATGGTTTATTTATTAGCCGAGAAATGTTATTAAATTTATCTGAAAGATTGCGTCGTTGCTTGGAAAAAACCTATATATTTTTTATTTTCAAGTGACCTGGTCACATTTGCTCTTGTCAAAAGTATTGAAAAAAAAAATCATATATATCAAGTGATTATGATTAATTTTACTCTATTTCAACTTACAGAAATTCTGTTCTAGTAGACGCACTTCGTCGAAACTTGGTTTTTGCGTTTTATTGACCATGGGGAAAAGAAAGCTGCAATAAAAATTAGTAGTTCAAAATTTCCACTGATAGATGGCCCTTTTCACACAATATCGAAAATATGTTATGAACATTTGGAGCGTTTTTAAAACCAGTATTCAATGTTGTAAAGTCATCCTTCACCTAGCCTTTAGAAGAGAAAGTTCCACCATTATTAATAAAGTTGTTTAATCCGAAGGTAATAATATATTACTGAACTACGAAAATAGCGACTATTAAAAGCTTACGAAAAAGGCTTCTGTCGAGAAATTTGGTAATAGAAGTGCCTCTCATAGAAAGCAATACTTTGGAATACTTTCGGGTGTCCCTGTGCGCAAACCAGTGCTGGTATTTGCTCCATTTTACATAAGAAACATCCGATAGTGAACTTGAATAACATATTTCTATTTCATTAAGATTTATGTACAGTAAAGGTATTGAAATATGGTTTATAGAAATACCTTCCATAGATCACAATGCTTTGGAATAATTTTGGGTGTCTCTGTACACAAACCAGTGGTGGTATTTACTCTATTTTAAATAAGAAACATCCGATAGTGAATTTAAATAACATATTTCAATTTCATTAAGATTTGTGTTCAGTAAAGTTATTAAAATATGATTTATAGATATACTTTCCATATAAGACAATGCTTTGGAATACTTTCGAGTGTCCCTGTACACAAACTAGTAGAGGTACTCACTCTATTTTCAATAGGGAACATTCGATATTGAACTTCAATAAAATATATCAGTTTAAAGAAATTCCATAGATATTTACGGGATTTAGAGTGCGGACAGACAGAAAAACCGAAGTCATTAACACTTTTTAAACTTGTTGGAACTTATAATTGTTTGTGAATGAAATTTGGGTGAAACTATTACTTTTTCTTTCTTATTTTAGGTATTGTAATTTTTCTGAATATTTAAACGATAATTATATTGTTAAAGCTTAAAAGTATCAGTATAATCACAGCAAAAATCGGTATCCAAATTTCTAACTGCGTTAGTGAAAATTGTTAGTTGATTTAGGAAATTCGGTTAAAATATATATATATTTTAATAAGTAATTAGCATTTTGAGGAACGCCCCAACGTATGCAATCACAAATCATTTTTACTTTCTTTTTCCCATATATATGGTAGAGAAAGTAATTTTTGGTCAAATTTTTGAAATTTAGTGTGTGTTACATTTACACGTTTTGAGGTACTTTGAAATAGAAAATCACATTTTTAGCAGTTGGTCTTAGGGCCGTATTCACCAAACTACATTGATCGAGGTTTAAACCATGGATCAGCAAATCCGAAAATCAAAGCTAACACTGGTTTAAATTCCTACAGTATTCACCATCAGCCGATTACGTAATCCATGGATTAACTAGAAGAGAAATAAAAGCTTCGTTTTGATTGGCCAAGAACGAAGATAGCCTTTATTCACCGTTCGGCTTCAAATGGATTTGAAGATTGGAAAGTGTAAAAAGCAAATTGACAACACTGATACACGGTTCGCTCTTGTTTACTTCGCTTTTGTTTACTCACGGATTAAGAATCAATTTTACTTTAGAACATATTTAAAAAGAATAATCACGCAGACGACAACTGTTTACGCTACGATTTAAAATTTTGATTGTTATGGATAAGACAAAAAATTTCTCTGAACTACGCGCCCCCCTCCTCCCACAAGCAATGCCCCTGAATATAGACAAACTACAGAAGCTATTATCAAGCAGTCTTCGAAAATTAGTGATTTCTTAATTGAAAATATTTTTAAATAACTTTAATTAGTTTTTCTTTATTTTAGTTAGCTCATTAGATTACTTATTTAAAATATCTATTATGAGTTTGAGTTGTTTTAGATTCAATAATTTGAAAAATTAGCATTCTCTAGTTATATATGAATAAAATACACTACTATGAATGGATATATGAATTATTTATAAAATTTGGAGTAAGTTTTAAACTTAAACATAACCAATGCAAATGAAGAAGCTTTTCCCTTGTTTCATTTATTTACAAGTTTTCAGTAGTTATTTCGGGTACCTTTCTAAGTAATTAATAAAAAGTTTTAAAAATGTACAAGTTTATTAGATAATTTTATGATAAATGCGGGAAAATATATAAATTAAAGAAAACTTTATAAACTAAAACCATAAATTATGAAACACGCAACAATTGTTTCGATCGAAATACAAGCTTTCATCAGGCAGAAAAAAGTAAGCACGATAATTCGACACGATATTATTGTTGTATACATTTGTAATTTAAGGTGCTTGTTTACAAACTTCATTCAACACAAATAGTTTGGTGCATTTTCTATACTTTATAGTTATATCATTATATCAAATATATTTGTTAAAACGGAAAAGTTTAAAATTTCTGCTATGCTACCCATTAAAAAAAAATCAATTTGTGAATTAATCTTTAACGATTAAGTTCATGAAAATGAAGGAGAAGATGTATATCTTTATTGATTGCAGAAATCGCTTAATCAGCAAAATTTTATTTGACATGACAGAACAGAGTATAATGTCGTTGGAAATGATATTAACTTAATTCAATTTTAATTCAGTAAAAACACAATGATAAATGTATATCATTAAATAATTAAAGCATATTTTTTAATCAAACTCTTGTTCAAAATCAGGTATTTAAAAACTTTGTAAAAGATTAAAATGTAAAAAAAATCATCAAAATGATTTTAAAAGCAATTTGCTGCTAATAAAACAAAATTTATATTTCTTTCATGTTCAATGTTTACGAAGCTGAGCTGCGGAGTGCGCATGTGTTACAAAAAAATCCGAGAATTATCTCAGCTAATCTTTCGATATTCGAGGATCAAAAACGAAGTGTTAAAGTAGCCGGTGAACTGCGGATTTTCATTGAAGAATACCGATTTTCGTATGATCCAGCGATTACCGCTGTTCCGAGTGTTAAGAAGTTGGTGAATACGATGTCTTTTTCTCCATGTGTGTGTTTTTTTTCTCTCTCTCTCTATGTGTGTGTGTAAGACTTTTACGATCGTATCTCAAGAACAAATAGCAGCAGAAAATCCAAACTCGGTATTTGGAATGTGTATCATATCGGGATGCAACACAAAACATTTCGTTGAGATCTAGCTGTTGGTTCGTGTACAGGGACATCAAAGAGAATTCAAATACATTATTTCTATGGGGAAATTTCTGCTAAGTACAGTTAAACATTTAAGGCTGACTTAAACAAAATACAATGAACAATTTTTTTTATATGTATAAAAGCAAGTTTTGTGTAGATTGTGGTATGGGAATTATTCATCGTTCTTTTATAGGGCTACTGAAAATATTTGGATATATTGGGGCTATACTTGAAAATTGCTGGAATTGTAACTCATTTTGTGTTAGTTGTTTTTCACGTAAGTCTAAATTTAAGTGCACATGATTGTTTATAGACAATAAACAGAGCTTTCCAAAATCGAGCTAAATAATATTCTTTTCTATAGAATATAATTGATGGCAGTGCTTTTCTGCATTTTACTATGGCAAATTAATTTTTCATACTCAGGCAAAATAATTTTTCGTACTCATACTTCACACAAAGTATCTTTTTAAGTTCTATTTTCAACTCTCTTTTTTTGTACAATATCACGTTTTGAGGAATCTTGATCACAAAAGTACAATTTTTAGCGGTTCTATTTTCTGCATAACTTAAAACAAAATAACTGCAGGAAATTCAAATTTGATATCTTGGAGTTCGTATTAGGTTGCCACTGCAAAATTTGATCAATATTGGCGAGTTTAGAGGTAAATTAATAATAGCTTAGATTTTGTTTTTAATAATTGGAGGCATTATTACTGAATGGGGTTGAGAGGGTGGAAGTTCCTTAATTTATTATATAATTATGTATGACATAGTATTTTATGTCAAATAAAACTGTTCCTAAACCTCTTTCAGATTATTTTTAAAGTACTTTGAACTTTATTATCGTACTCTATTGATCTTAAGACTTAATATAAAATCTATCTTTATAGTGTTGAAATGCAGGGTAAGAGGATGTCATGTGAGTGATACATCAGATTATTTTAAAATGTAATTGTCTGTTTAGTTTATTTTTAATAATTGAAAATAAAAAAATATTAATTAAAAAAAGGCTCCAAAATCATTCGTTTGTTAAAATATTATATTACAGCATATTTAAGAGGCAATAATAACATCAAGATTAATAATATCAGACTGTAATACCAAGAACGCGAAAAGTCTTTTAAAGGTGATAATTATTAAAAAAAAAAAAAAAAAAAAAACACTTGAAAATGACTTAAACATTTCCTGATAGCTTCTTTTGTAAAAGAAACAACTGTCTAACACTAAAAATAATATTTAAACACCTTTATTTTTAAATCACTTTCAAATATTATTTCTTTAAAATTTAGATAAATTATTTGACTATAATAAAATTATGGACTTTAATTCTTGGATTAAAAAAACATAAAAATATAAATGTATTTTTAATGCAATAAATTATAAAGTCTACAAACATTGTTCAGCTTTGATTTTAAATTCACTTTTTTTTTTTCCGAGTTTCAGATAGAAATAAGAAAAAGCTATTTAACTCTACTTAAATATTATAAATTATTACAAATGACGCGTCTAAAACTTTTAAATTTGAGATAAATTATTATTTCATGTATCACAAAGAGTAGATTAATATATATATATATATTAGTATTAACCCTTTCCACTCCAGGGACGTACGTGCGTACGTCCTAGTGTTAATGGCCATTAATACCATGGACGTACGTGCATACGTCCAAAGAAAGTATACGATACTATTTCAAAATTATAATCTGGTATTTCAGGCATTTACACTACAGCTAGCCTGGAGCGGAAGGGGTTAATGATGAAATATCAATTTATTCAAGGGGTTTCATAAAGGTCTATCCTTTAAAACATAATTTAATAAAAGTTCCTAGAAAATTTTTAGTATAAATGTAGTTTTAATTTATCATATACTATTTTCTAAAAAAATAACCCACTTTTTTTTTTTTTTTTTTTTTTTTTTTTTTTCACTTGGCATGCATTACTTTTTTTCTATTTTTCTCTCTTTTTCCCCAGCTTGATACAGTGTAATTTTAACAAAACTACAGAAGGAAACAATTTATACACTATATATATGCTTATATTTGTTTAGTATTTTATTATAATTTGAACATAAATATGAAGTGCAAATTAATAAAATAATCATAGTATTCTGCACATTTATAACTTGAGATATATGTTCCAAGTAGTGTTAAAAGTAGTATTACTAAATTATATAATTTCATAAATATTTTTAATTGTATCTTCTGGTTATCATTGGAAAGTAAGGATCTTTGATGATAAAGTAAGTTTTTTTATACATTAACTGTAAAAGTTAAAATGCTTTTTTTGATGAATAATTTGAGAAATGTTTTAATCTAGTTTATAAACGCATTTTTTTTTTTTTTTTTTTTTTTTATCGGTAAATAAAAGCTGAAAAATATTCTACAACAAATGAAAATGTTGAGGTTTTGAAGATTTTTAATTATTTAAATATTTAACATTTCATAAATAAATAGTTATTGATATTTTATAATTTTATGCATAATATCACGTGTCACATTTCCAAAAAGGAAAAAAGGAAAAAAAAAATTACCTAAAAGTTATTTTTAATTAATTAATTATCTGTGATATATATCTCTTTATTATTAATTGAAAAAATAACTCTTGAAAAAAGACATACATTCCTCTGCTAATATCACAAACGTCACTGAAAAATTATAAATTTTTCAAAACTTTATTATTTTGAAAATTTAACCTTGGTAATAAAAGAGCTCATCCGTTTCTAATTTTCTTATAAATAATTAATAAATTATTTGATAAATTAAAAATTATGAATGTTATTTCATAAAAAATAAAACAATTATATTAAAAAAAAAAAAAAAAACCTTTTAATAAATTATTATTATTATTATTTTTTAATGATGGCACTTTTCTTAAACATAATATACGATATATAAGACAAACTGAACATAAAATGCTAAAATAAATAAAATTCTACAATCCATGTAATAGAAACTTTTATTTAACCATAAACCAACAGTAAGATTCATAATTAATAAATAATGGATTACATGGCAACCATATACCCATATAGTACTTTTGGTCGTTTTCACAAAACTGGCACAGGCACAAAATAAAAATCATTGGAAGAAACGACAATTTTTAAGCATTTGTAAGAAATAAAAAGATGAATATTAGAGTGAATGTGACTTCTTAAAGAAATTTTTACGATTAAAAACAAAAGAAAAATATATTTCAGTACATGTAAATTAGAATATAGTTTTGGCTAGGACTTTATGTAGTAAAGAAAACAGTTTCGATAGGCAAAAACACAGGCGCAGAATTATTTTGTATGAAAATAATAAATAAAAGATGAAATGACGAATTAAAAGAAATCAACCCAATATTCATTTTCCACATCCATATCGAATATAAACTAATTATAACTTAAGCATACACTCACAGTAAATTTGGCTAAAATTATCGGATTCTTCGCATGCGGTTTTTACACGCTGCAAATCAAAAATGTTCTTTCGACTAGTTACTGGTAAGGAAAACCAGAACTTGATTCCTTAGGCTTCTTGATTGTTGAGGTATTATATCCAGAATGTTAAATTTCCATTGTTGACATAAAGCATCGTCCATAGGTTTATTTTTTAAGGTGGCTAAAGTCGAATCCATAATTGTCTCCTCCAAAAGATCCATATTTATATCCTCCAAGGCCAAAACCACCAAAACCATGGCCACCATGGTGGAAACTGTGGTGATGTCCGTGGTGATGTCCGTGGTGATGTCCATGCTTGTGCCCATGGTGATGTCCATGGTGATGTCCATGATGGTGTCCATGATGGTGTCCATGGTGGTGCTTATGGTGATGATCATGTCCATGTTTATGATGGTGATCATGACCATGTTTATGGTGATGGTTGTGTCCATGTTTATGATGGTGATCATGTCCGTGGTGATGGGCATGATGGTGTCCGTGGTGGTGGTTATGTCCATGTTTGTGATGATGATCATGTCCATGTTTTTGGTGGTGGTTGTGTCCGTGATGATGGGCATGATGATGTCCATGGTGGTGGTTATGTCCATGTTTGTGATGGTGATCATGTCCGTGCTTATGATGGTGTTCGTGTCCATGTTTATGGTGGTGGTCATGTCCATGTTTGTGATGATGGTCATGTCCATGTTGATGGGCATGATGATGACCATGATGGTGTTCATGACCATGTTTGTGGTGGTGATCATGTCCATGTTTGTGATGGTGATCATGCCCGTGTTTGTGGAGGTGATGATGTCCATGGTGGTGACCATGCTCGTGTTTATGATGATGATCATGTCCATGTTTGTGGTGATGATCGTGTCCATGTTTGTGTTCATGACCATGTTCGTGTTTGTGATGATGATTATGTCCATGTTTGTGATGATGCCCGTGTTCGTGTTTGTGGTGGTGATCATGACCATGCTTATGATCGTGTTTATGATCGTGTTTGTGATCATGTCCATGCTTATGATCGTGTTTATGATCATGTTTATGGTCATGTCCGTGCTTATGTTCGTGGCCATGAACATGATGGTGATGGTGATGATGGTGGTGGTGGTGCTCTGTTTGATCCTTGATCACAATAACTTTCTTGTCATCGTGACTGTAAGAAAAAGAATAATTTTTAGGTATTGACTCTTTATTTAAATATAAGAGTTATATGACTTTTTTAAACAATAATCAGAAATAGTGTAGTCCTATTATCAAAATTAAAATGAATATATTTTATATTTATTTATATTTTAGATAAAACTGTATTTTCATAAAAAAAAAAAAAAAAAAAAAAGTTTATGCATTAAAAATATAATATTATCAACTTACTGGCCAGGTTCAGGTTCAGGCTCCGGCTCTGGCTCCGCGGCCACGAATGTAAGAGCCAATATCAGCAATACCACAAGGGTCTTCATGCTGACCACCATCTTAAAAAACATTAAAAAACAAAATTTACATAGAAAATTTTAGCAATACAATTACATGACGCAACTTTTAACTCAATTAACTCTATTGTGAAAAAAATAGAATAATGCAATTCCGTATTGAGGAAACTTTTAATTGATAACAGCATTTTATACTTTAAATGCATTTTAGTATCAAATTATTATTATTATTTATTATTAGGTTTGAAAGATTCAAAATTTCTAACTTTTTTTTTTTTTTTTTAAATAAATTAAAGTATTATTAAAACTTTTTTGCAAAAGAAAGATTTTGATTTAAATATCATTTTACTACTCATTATTTTCATCGTAGAACGAGTCACATTAATGTATAAAACTGGTGTAGAATATAAACAACGTTTGTAATTACAAAAAAATTTGAATGCGTATGATTGTCTACTAAAATAACTGCAAAATTATAATAAAATTTATTTTAATAAACTGGTTTTTAAACGTTAAACAACAACAACAAAAAAAAATTAAATTGTCAAAAGATTAAAAAAAAAAAAAAAAAAAAAAAAAAAAAAAAGTTTTTTTTTTTTTTTTTTTTTTTTTTTTTCCAAATGTTTTAAACATTTTTTTTTTCCAATTAAAAAAAGTAAAATAGGAAATCAAATAAAATCTGCATATTATTGTATTGTACAAATGCAATATTTAAAAAAATAATGTTTCAATGTCTTTAAAGATAAAAGCTTTAATTGAGATATTAAATAACATTTATATCATCTCCGTTAGAGTTTAAATGAAAACTTCTTTTTTTAAATGGAATTGTCTGTAATACTTAAAGCAATTGATCGAGCTATGTATTACTCAACGCATTAAATTTTGAATGTTATACTTAAATGGAGACACTTAAATTAAAACAAGTTTTTCTTTTGAGTAATTTCAAACGGAGAAAAAGGTCATCTACTAAGTGTAATTTCTTATAATTAATTTTATCTGGCGCTAATTACAGCTCAAAAAATATCTTTGCAGATCTTTTTTATTCGTATGGTAATTACGATATTTAAATCAATAATTTTATAAAGCTTAGGTAGCTATTTAAATTATCTGCAAAATTTTCTTTATTAATTTCATCCAGAAAATTTTTAACTATCCAGCAAAATTTAAACCATTAAACTCAAAATAAATAAACAAATAAAGAAAAATACGAATAAAAAATAAATAAGTAAATGAACTATTGAAATATTTTAATGTTTAAATATTTAACAAGCCCGAAACTCTTTATTTTCTCCATGTTTATCTTTTAATTCAGAAATCTTAATGCGTTTAAAGATTCAATGAATATTGCTTGTGTTTTTGAAAAAATATGATCCTAAAATCATTATTATATCACACATTTTTTTCAACTACCATTATAATAAATAAAAAGGGATAAAAAAAAAAATCAGACAATTTTTTTAATATTTATGGAATTTTAAGATTAAAAAAATAATATTGAATTTTGAAATTAAAATTGAACATGGAAAATTAAAAATCAATATTAAATGCATGTTTATTTTATATAATAGTATTTTATTTTAATATAGTAGTTTAAATAAGGCATTTTTTTTTTAATAAGAAAAAATTACTTAATTAAGTAGTAAAAATTTAAATCTATAGTTGTCCTCTTTAAAATGCAAGGTCAGTTCGGCAAAAACCGAAAATTTAATATATATATATATATATATATATATATTTTTTTTTTTTTTTTTTTTTTTTTCAACCAGAAATTAACGTTGTCGAATTTGTAGTGTGAAATAATTAAAACTTACGGTGAACATATCTAAATCAGCATCTAAATATCGAAAATTCAATGGTGAAATTTAAAACTCCTAAACGTTCCCTGTGACACGATTAGCCATAAAAAAATTACACTTTATCTTGAAAAGAGCTTTTAAAATGTAAATGTATATATATATATATATATATTCTGAAACTTTTACTTAAGAATTCACTTTTCATGATTAAATATTTTACTATACTGATGTTCATAATATAATACATTTGTCTAAATTTCTTTGAAAAATAAATGCATCTTATAATATATTTCATTTTAAATATTTATAAGCATACATTAAAGAAAATAATAAAGTGTTGAATAATGATTATGTACTCTAGTTAAGTGTTCTATAATTAATATGTTGGAAGAATTTAAAGGATTATATAAACATTAAAAATATATCAGAATATTATTATGAAAGAACTACATTTTTTTCATAAAGGTATGAAATGCGCTTCTGGATTACAAAATCAAGCATTTTCTTTTTTTAAATTATTCATGCAATTATAATTTGATGACATAAAAGAATATTTGACTTGTACTCCAATGTTGCTTCTGAAATCTAAAGTGGTATTCATTGTAAAGGAATATTTAGTTGTTGTTGTAAAAGATTATTTTTTGTTTTGAGGTCCTTAACAATTTATAACAAAGTTAAATCACAAAAAAAAAAAAAAAAAAAAAAAAAACAATTTTATCATATCTAGAAATATGTTTTGGGAAATATTACGCATTTAAGTATTCACAATACACAAAATGTAGTCTATTTTACCATGTTTTTATTAACTCGCTTTCTTGTTCGCTTGTTTGTTTGTTTGTTTGTTTATCTGTTTTTCCAGTACAAATCTTGCAACTGATTTTTAACTAACTTTCCGGCTAGCAAGATATTTTAAACTTTTAGATTAGCTCAGAACTCGATGACAACGCAATGCCTCGAAGTCCAATTTTCGACTTTTTGATTAGATTTCTTTTAATTAATTAAAATATGAAACTAATAACCTCCTAATAGCTTTTAAGTTAGCCATTTAAATATCAGCTATAATTTAACTGTTTCCCAAAAAAAAAAAAAAAAAAAAAAATACGATATCATTTTCTTTCGACATAAAAATAAATACATTTAATTAAACGTGAAAAATAAAAAATGCATCTCACAAAAATTGACGTCATTATCACTTTAAAAGTTTTATACACATTGGTATAAGGCTAATATAAAAACCTGAATAAACTACTACGTCAGAAACGCCAAAGAAAATATTGGAAATGCATACAGCTGTTTCGGTAGCCTATAGCGTACCGTTTTCAGTGCAAAAAAGATCCTTTTTACACTGAAGACGGTACGCTATAGGCTACCGAAACAGCTGTATGCATTTCCAATATTTTCTTTGGCGTTTCTGACGTAGTAGTTTTTTCGGGTTTAATATTCCAACGCCAAGTCTCCTTTTATTATAGGGCTAATATAGTTCTATAGCTATGATTTAACAGATAATTAAAAATATGGTATATAAAAAGTTTTTATTATTATTATTATTAAAAATAAAAATATGGTATATAAAAAGTTTTTATTATTATTATTATTAAAAATAAAAATATGGTATATAAAAAGTTTTTATTATTATTATTATTATTATTATAATTATTTTCTATTTTTAATTGCAAATATACAAGCCTACATTCTAACGCAGTTTTGTAGCAAAATCTCTTTTAATTCACAGTGTAATGTAAAAATAGAATGTAAACACTCCCTAGCATCCTAAACGCTTCAGTAAATAATCCTCCAATTTTTTCACTTACCTTTACTTCCACCAAAAGTGTTACTTGAGTAAAATTTCCCCCGTTTACTACAAAAGTGAAAGTGAATTTATGAAAGTGAGAGTATTTGTAGTTTGCTTTTATAGAGCATAGCGAACCTCATCGAGTAAAAGTAAGTTCTTCCTGCATGAATGCTTGCTACGACTTGTGCCAGGGCACGAGAGTCCTAAAAACTTCCTCTAATGGGACAAAGCTTTATCTGTCGAAGGTAGGGATCTTTTTTGTTTCCACAAAAGAAATAGACCAAATTTTTGACCATGTTGTATCTGATTGTAGATTAAGGAGTCATTAGAAAAGATGTCGAAATATAAATGACACTGGATATGTAAATTTACATACTATATTGGGAAAAACCTGCTGACTCACATTTTATGTTACGTAGCTTTTAAACTTGGTAGTAAATTTTCATGTCGTACAAAGAATAATATGAATCTATTAAATATTTGCTGACTATAAATTGTTATTATAAAATATTAAGTGTAAGTTATAGCGATAAAAGAAGTTTGTCAGAATATTTTTGCTTCTGGTAACCTTGAAAAGATAATATGATAAATTCATTACAAAAGTATACATATTCAAGAATAATGCCGGCCGGTACTCTGAAACTGAAAACACGATCCTTTTTTCCCCATTTTTTATGACGATAAATAATTTTTATATTAAACTTTTTTATCAGTTTTTAAGGATAACATATCTCGATACATAAATTATTTTCAGTTATTATTAATATTATCGTTGTTTGTTACTACTACTACTACTATTATTATTATTATTACTTGTAGATATTACATGTAGTAATATCTACATTGTATTACTACAACTTGTAGTAATAGTTAGCGACTGGTATTTCGACTTGAAATATCTCGAGATTTTAATTTAATCATGATTAGAATTAAGGGGCCGCTTCACTGACCGTCGCCGTAAACCCAAGCCAATGTTATTCTATAGAGAATTTTGTTCAATTATAACTCATTAACTAATTCATATTTTTTTATTATGTTTCCACATTCAGAAAATTCACAGTTGTTAAATTGGCCGCCGTTTTCTAAAAATGGATTTTTTAAATTTTAAATGTTTTATTTTAAAGCTGTAAAATACGAATTTTTAATATGTGAAATTTTGCATGTTACTGCATAAAAATAAAATATTAAAAATTTAAAAAAATCTGTTTTCATAAAACGGCGGCCAATTTAACAATTGTGAATTTTCTGAATGTGAAAACAGAATTTAAAATTATGAATTTATTAAAGAGCTATAATTAAACAAAATTCTCCATAGGAAAACATTGGCTTGAGCTTCCGGCGACGGTCAGTGAAGCGGCCCCTTAAGAAAAATTATTAAAAATATTCTGCAGATTTACTAGGGATTTTCCGGGCTGTTTTCCTATTTGCAAGATATTCTAAGCTATGTTAATGTTAAGGGAATACAGGGTGATTATAATTAAAGTTACGAATTCAAAACGCTATAATTTTAAAACTACTCATCAGAGCGATTTGATATTTTACCAGAACAATCGTGAGGCAATAAAATCGTGTTTGAAAAAAAAAAAAAAAAGTTCCAAATTGCGCCTTTAATTATCCGTAAAGTATTTGTTTCATGATGCTCCTCTTTTTCTCTTTTCCCTATGACTGTTTCCGCTGTAAACACGTATTCATGTCTTTTTGTAAAAAAAAAAAAAAAAAAAAAAAAAAAGAAAGTAGTAAACCCCTGAAGTCTATTGTTTCCTGCTGTTTCATTATGTTACTAACAACATGGCTGTGTTTTATGAGTCTATTTAGGTGCTTCCCCTGACATTATCCTGACAGCGCCATCTATAGGAACATGTTGGAAC
The DNA here is from genome assembly GCA_963930645.1 of Salticus scenicus. Classification (NCBI taxonomy): domain Eukaryota; kingdom Metazoa; phylum Arthropoda; class Arachnida; order Araneae; family Salticidae; genus Salticus; species Salticus scenicus. The sequence goes on from OZ005649.1 coordinate 302,052,615, forward strand.
AACCCCCCCCCCCCCCCCCAAAGAACATTTCATTGCCTCACGATTTTTCTGGTAGAATATCAAATCGCTCTGTTGGGTAGTTTTAAAATTGTAACATTTTGAAATCGTAATTTTAATTATATTCACCCTGTATAATGCACGATGTAATTACCCTAAGACAAAAAATATTAGCATTTTTATTTACCCTATGAATGAGAAATTTAAATCTTTCTAATACTTAATTTACCCATTACATTAATTTTCAAATCAAAATATTTAAAATAATAATAATAATAATCATAAGAAGAAGAAGAAGCAAAATGATTTAGGTATTATAAAAAAAAGTGTCTTGCTGCTTTTACTATTTTGCTGTGAAATATGTTTATTAAATTAAGAGTTTGGTTTTTGAATATATGAAGGGGGAAAACCAGGTTAAATTCAACTGATGGAAATACAAAATGCAATTTTAAACATAGTTATTTTCAATATATTTTTTTTAATACTTTTAAATATATTTAATATCCAAAAAAAAAGAACATACAACCTTATAAACTTAAAAATATTAGGTATTTTAAAATATATAGCATATTTGCTTTGAAATGAACTTTAACCCCTTAACAATTTCGTAATTTTCAAGAAAACGGTGAAAAAGTGTTTTTTTTTTTTTTTTTTTTTCTTTAATTCAAGAAAATTGTACAAAATAAATCATAAACAATATATACATTCATTTTTATATTTTGGAATTTTTTTTTTTTTTTTTTTTTTTTTTTGTATGAAATCAAGAAATTTTAATTTTTCAAAAAAATCCAACCATTCGGGATATTATAACTGTATGTTGGTTTTTCAATACGAATAAAAAATAAAAGATATGTGGTTTAAACTATAAAAGTGAATTTTAATGAATTTTTTTTTACTTATAATAGAACACTGTACGTATAAATACACTGTCCTCAGATTCGCTGTCTGAATTTTCATAAATATCACTTATGTCCGAATCACTCTCAGATGAATTTATACTAAATTTAGAATCTGAGTCACGGCAGGACTCTGACTACACAATGTACACAATATTATATATATATATGTAACCACACAGCACAAAACCACGTGCATTCAAAACCCTAACTGAGCTAAGATAACAAAAATGTACAATTATTTAAATGTACAATTATTTAGTATTACAATTATTTAAAATTGGATAAAGCTGACAGTTTCTAAAATCTGTAATTACATTTTAAATAGTCTGCCACTTTCATGTAAAGTGTAAAATAAGAAATAAAAGTATAAAAAAGGTTTCCTTTTAAATATTTTTAGTGCGTTACTTTTGAACATTCCAGCCCGGCGGAAATATCGCGGACACGAGAGAGCGAAAATTCAACCCGTCACTCCCACGGGAGCGGGAAGGGAGAGGTTAAACAGATAGAAAACAATAGGCTTAATGCAGATATAAGATTCTGAACAGATTTTTTTTAAGACTAAGAATTGAGTTTTTATAAAACATGTATTGGAAAACAGTTTACAGCTCTCTCTCTTTTTTTTTTTTTCTTATCAAGAGATTCTTTAGTCTTTTATTTTTAAAAACTTATCCGGTAATTTTTGTCAAATGTTTATTAGTAATATTTATTAAAAATTTATTTTAATCATTAAAATTTATTTTAATTACAAATTTCGGATAAAAATATTCGATTATTATTATTACTATTATTACTATTATTATTATATCACGCCAAAAAATTATATTTAATTGAAACATAAATTTATTATTAAAATAATTAAATTTATGTAAGAAGTATTTTTTGTTCACATTTTATTGTAAGTTTTCAAACTGGCAATATTTCTTTGGAATTATTAAGAATATTTGCTTTTCTATCGCTCTGAAAAATTTTAAGTTCACTTAAATATTTTGAACAGATTAGGAATATTTAAGCTCAGAATTCAGCATTATATAGGATGGTTAAATGCTGGTTTATATTTTCTCCATTAAAACAGTTTTAAATTGTTTTATTTTTAGGAGAATTAATTTAATACTGTTACATTTAAAAAACCAGTAAGCACATGTAAAATACCTAAAAATTTTATTTGACTAACTTTAGTTAGAATCTTGAAAGTTGATAGAACTTTTTTTCAAAATTTTTCAAATTATTTTCTTTAGAATCATCTAAAAGAAATTAATTTTTATATATAAATTAATAAACTTAGATATAATGTTTAAGACACACACACACACGCGCGCGCATATATATATATATGTATATACTATACCCTTGAAAAAGTAATAAATTTGCATGTTTCAATTTACGTTTGTTTGATATTAGTAATCTTTATTCGTGTTTTTCTGGTTTCATCTAATTCAATGTTTCATGGTTTCCTCTATTCAATGTTTGAAAAGGTCTTCAATATATATATATATATATATATATATATATATATGTGTGTGTGTGTGTGTGTATATGTGTGTGTGCATGTATGTGTATAAACATTATAAGTTAATATTTTCATTTGAAAAATTTTGTTCATTATTATTTTTTTTTTATAAATGTAAGATTGATTGTAGATATTATTAAAAATAAGGAGGTCTAAAAAATTATAAATGTATGTATTAAAAAAAAAAGCGCATGTATACAATAAAAAATGTAAACAATATTTTAAAATTCTTTATAATTTTAAATAAATGAATACCAAAAACTTTAAACGAACTTCCCGCGAGTAATTCTTTTATAAATCGTTTTACTATCTTTAAATATTTTTGAAGAGCTGCTTAGTTAACGTAAAAATATTTATGTAATTAGATAATATTTTAAAAGTTTATACACACACGCACACGCACACACACACACATATATATATATATAGGAATAGAGAGAGATGATATATTGGCATAATAACGTTATATATTAAATCGACAGATTTATTAAACATATATACGAAAATTATTACTACAAATTAGAATAAATGGAAGATTTCTATCATTACGTGTCAACTAAAATTTTCGTTTTCTCATTTTAACACATATCTTAAAAAAAGAAAGAAAAAAAGAAAGAAAAAAAGAAAGAAAAAGAAACGTGTTATAAAAAATGGAGTAGTAAGGTCAACCCATTAATTAAATTTTCCGGTTCACTTCGTAAATACAAACTTTTTGCGTTATTGTTTGAATCATACGCCAGAAAAAGATGCATCAGAAGAAAGAAATTTTAGAAACGGAACGTTCTCCTTGAATTCGCTTTTCATTTAAATCTAACGTTTGAAGTTAAACTTTTTTTTCTTTTTGTCATAGCGACACACATTTGACATTATTTTTTGATATTTTAAATTATTAAAACGTATTTTAAATTTTAAATTTAATGCAATGTGTAAAAATGAATCATAATAAATCATAAAAATGTTCATTCAGCACCTTAGCTATTTAAAAATTTTATTTTAATAATTGAATTATGTTTCGCTTATGCTTTCTAATGAATCTTTATTAAAAGTAATTATTATTTGATCGAGTTACTGGTTTTCACAGCCTAATAAAATAAGGTTAAGTAAAATATTGATGAATTATATAATTTTGTTAGATTTTATAAAATACTAGCAGGATTTACTTGCTTCGCTAGCCGCTATATTTAAAGGAATATTTAAAAATAACATTAATCACTATATTTTAAATAGTGTTTAGATTTTTCAGTTTTTAGTTTTATAAATAAAAACTAAAAACATTTTCATTGAAATCGCTTAAAACATTATTTCAGTTCCCCGATCTCTTTGTTAGCATTTTTCCCTCCTGCACTAGATCGGTTCTGGGTCCTTACAGCTTGTATTTTCGCCTTAATGAAACATTTCAATTTAAGTGCTAACTGGTAAATAAGTGGCTCTGCTATTATTCAAGAAATATGTTTACCAGGCAGATTACCATTTTCAGTCTATAACAATAAGTAGCAGAAACAGCCAATATTTCCAGCTGATTTTTTTTAAATAGCAACAATAATCGTAATAACAATAATAATAATAATAAAATTACTAAAAATTTTGAAAATCAATCTTCGAGGTGCATTAAGAGAGGGTAAAACGGACCTCTACGCAAAATTTTGTAGTGCTGCGATCTGCCGTTTTCCTAAAAAGAAACCAACACCCTCTAAGTTTAACTTTGTTTTTTGTCATTTTCTGGTCATTTTTGCAGTTTATGATACTGTGAAAATATTAAGGGATTTTCTTTTATCAGATGGCATATTCTCTATTAGTTATCTGCAAAAGGAGAATCGAACCCAACATTTTTGCGCTATTAGCTTGAATCTGACCATTTGAGCTAATAAGCCAAGGTAGGTCTTTGTGCTTTTACGCTTCTAAATCTAGAGACGATTCTTTCAAAAATGTAAAGATTTTAATTAATAATAATAATAATAATACAATTAATGAAAATTTCGGGAATTGGGCTTAGAGGTGCACCGCAAGAGACCTCTGGACCTCCTGCAGCTTTGCGATTAGTCGTTTACATACAAAGCGATGAATGTTCGCACACACACGCACATACTTTAATGTAATATTTAAATAACTTAATATTTTTAAAAAGTGCTAACAATTAGTATGTAAATTTTTTTGCACAAATTCGATGTCAATGTAATCTACTTTGGGAATAATACTTTTGTTTTTGTTATAGTTCTATCAGTTGTTCAATTTAGTTTAAATGAATAAAAGTTTAAACGTTATAATATTGTTGTCTTGTAAAGAGTTTTTACGTAGAAGAATTATCATACATACACATACAGTGAAATAAGTAATAAATTATTCCATTAGTTTAAAACTATTAGTATTTATTTAATATAACATACATTTCTAGAAAAAATATTAATCCAAAATAATTTCTAAAATTTTCAAATTAAAGAAGAGTTATTATTCGATTGTTTTAATAAAAATTCCCTTGTGGAAAATATATCAATTAAATATTTGGTTAATATTTAGTAATTTCTTTTATTAAGAAACTTCTTTGTATCTTTTTAAAATTATGCTTTTGATTTTTTTAAGTAAAACCTTTCCTTATAAAAAACAAATAGAAAAATATATTTAATATACAATACCTTTCTGCAAATCCAAATCCAAGAAATGGTAAGATATATCCAAAAGTTTTGTAACTCATACCAAACTGCGGTCAGACGAAGCTTTATATACTGTACATTCTAACACATTTTGAACTATATCGTACAAACTCGTTCTAAGCACGGCGACATAACATATTTCCTGTAAACACCAGTAATATTTGTTCTTTTCTTTTTCTATTTTCGCGTCTAATCCTTAAGTGCCTTGATGACCTTCTTTTATGTATTTCATTTATGTATGATTAAGTTCAAAAATATTAGATAAAAATCTTCGAGATTAAGTGCAAATTTCTATGAAAAGATGCAAATATATTTACGTTGGAATTTAAACCATTATTGGGATTTTCCATTTAACCTTTGTAAGTTTGTAGAGCAGAACATTTTTCTCTTTTCAGAGATATTTTGTACGAAAAGTGCTTAAAATCCATTTGTAGTTTATCTGTTTTCCACAAAAAGAAAAATTATTTAGTGATAAGAACTGATAAACTTGTTTATTGTAATTCAAATTTTCAATTTACGTAAAATTCGGAACACTTTTATGCTATCGGAGAGAGAGTAATGTAATTCATAAGAAATATATATTTATTTATTACCAATTTTTGATAATATTATTTAATTTACACACAGAAACAAAGAATGTAAAGGGAAATATTGATTTTATTAATTTAGAATATATTATTCAGTTGGATTTTAAATTTATTTACTTATACTTAATTGTTGATATACATTAAGAAAATTAAAAATCACTAATAAATTTATTAAAAGATATATAAATAAAGATAAGTAAGTTGAAATTTTTGATTTGTGACATTGTAATGATAACGAAATAATAATAATAAAAAATACTTTTTACAAATTCAGAATTGAAGATAAAACTTTTTTTTTCTTTCATTTTAATGGGAATTATGTAAATGATGAATTGTTCTTAAAGTTAATGATAAATATATCGAAAATAAATTTTGTTATTTAAGAAAGCTATAGCCATATAATTGTTTTAAATTAAACTTACCGTCGAATGAATGTAACCTTCATAAAAATAAATACGAAAATATATTGCATAAATAAATAAGCGTTATACATAAAAATGCAATACTAGTATATTTGAAAATAATAATAATAATAATAATAATAATAATAATAGATAGTTTGATAAGCTTAAATTATAAAAATGTGACAATATATTAGTGATTAAACTTAACTTTATATACATAAACCTTATGCGAATAAAATAAAATAAATAAAAATTTTCATACTAAAAAATGCACAATGCACTATTGAACCTATAAGCATAGCGTAATAATAATTTTGCTTATTAAATAAATTTAATTAAAAAACAATTTTTATCAAGTTATGTAAAACTTTTGCTATTATTATTTCACAATTATTAGAAAAAAAAGTGCGTTAATTAAAACACATTCTGTATGAATACTTTCAAATAAATAAATATATATATATTATGGTAACTTTTTTTTAAATATGTATTTCATTTTTTTTTTTTTTTTTTTTTTTTTTTTTTTCAAACACGTATCCTCTTTTTCATGTTAAAATACTCATGATCAATGCTTCGAATTATTCGAACCCGTGCCAAATTGAATCTAAATACTTCCTATTACAGAGTAGACGATACTGTCATTTCTTCAGAGAGTAAAAAATATTTTCGCTAGTACTGGAGATATATTTCCAATTTAAAAGAGTTTTAAAAGGCGACCCTTTCTCTCGTTGCACGTACCATTGCAGATGTAGATGGAACGTGTAACGAGAACGTATAAGTGCGTCATTTGTTTGTTGCTTTTGCATTGATAAGACATGTATTATTCTATATTACTTCGTCTCATTATTTTATGTTGTTTGTTTGTTAAGTCAGTAAAGCTTTGTATTTCGTAACAAGTATCATAAGCAAGGAATTCTAAAGTTCTAAAACAGATATATTTTTATTAGAAACATGAGTAATAAATGTTATGATAAAAATTTCTGTGAAACCGAGAAGTTCTTGCTGTACAATATTATAATATTTGCAAAGTAAAGTTAATGAATAGTGAAAGCTCAAATCTTGACATTCGTGATTGTGTTACAATTAAAGAAGGCAACAAAACCTATAAAATTTTTACCGAATTGTGTGAAAAACTTTCAGACATGTACTAACATCAGAAAAGCCTAAAAAACGATGCCAAAAAAACGCAGGATATTTATGAGTGCTTAGAGAATTATTAAAAAGCAATTTAGACAAGATATTTGATATTGCACATGTAGACCCTCTTGATTAAGAGAAAATAAAAGAAAATAAGAAAAGTTAAGAATCCTTTCGCAAAGTCAAAAGGAATTTGGCCGTGCTGATTACTTTGTTGGATTTGATAAAAAAGTTGCTGAGAAAGAGAAGAGACAAAGAATGTTAGAAAAAAATCGGCGGAAGAAGCTTCATTCTACTACAGCAACTTCCTCGGACACATATGATTGTGCAATTTCTAATCTACAAGAAGATATTACTTCTTACAAGAGCATTCAACTATGGCAGTATTTAACCAATTACAAAACGAGATAGAAAAGATTTTATTAATCCGAAATTAATAGTAGATATATAGAGGTGGCAGTTGAGCATAAAAGGTACTGTCATAATTATGAATGCAACAACGAAATTCTTTGATATAATATTGACGATTTTCCAATAAAAACTTCGTGTATCCAATAAATCTGCACGGAAAAATGAAAGGAATGGGCTAAAGATCTTAAAATCCTTTTTCAGACTAACGTGCCAGAAATCGTTACTCCTCACTGGGATGGTAAGTTGTTACCAGTGATTAACGTACGATGTACGAAAGAAGACCGTCTTTATATAATTATTTGTTATGGAAACAATAATGAAAGTTATTGCCGTACCAAAACTGAATAATTCATCTGGTAAAGATCAGGCACAAGTTGTTTTGAATGCAACTCACGATTAGAATATTAAAGGTAAAGTGCAAATTCTTTATTGGGATAAAACGGCCTCAAATATACGTCGAATCAGTGATAGTTGTAAGATTTTCTGAACAAAAACTAGAAAATGATAACAGCTATTTTTTGCATATTGGCACCATCTCTAGGAGCATGTGTTGAAAATCGTGTTTGAAGCTAAAACTCATGAAATTAGGACATGACCTGATATTCCGCAATTCGGAATATTTAAAGAAAATTGGAAAACTGTTAATCCTAATGAGATTCAGTTCTGCAAGGAAATCATAAAAGCACATATCAAGAATTCCAAAATAGTCGCATTGCTACAGTTCTATGAAGCTAAGCTAATATTAAGGTAAAGTGCTCAAATTTCGTCGCCTTCCCTAATTCCTCCCCCCTCCCTTTACTTTTCTGATCATCCTTGAGTGGTACCACATGTCACGCAATTCAGAAGAAACGGAAGGTGTAACGTGCCAGTAGTGAAAGTTTCGTTATATACGTTGGATTTTCTGCTTTTAGAAGAAGTAAGTTTTTATTATGTTTTTTTAGAACGTTATTTAATGTATTGGAAGTCATTCTTTCTTATACATTGCAGTTATTCTATGTTGGTAATACATACAGTAGCATACAGTGGGTCTTCGAATATTCGGTTCATCTTACGAGAACTGAATCTCCGCCATGTTGGGAAGTAGTGTGGTCCTAATTTTGTCCACACTGTAGTTCTTAATTTCGTCAAATTTCGTCCACCCAGATATCTCTCCATCCGGCGAAATTTTCATGGTGACTTATCAGCTAGCATGAAGAGGCTATGTTCAGCAAAGGGCTGCTGCCATCAGCCCTAAAGTTATCAGGGATGCGCAAGTGATCACATCATTAACTTCTAAAAATAGGAGATTCAGCAACATTGATCAGCGAGTCTCCGCATAGCAAAAATTTTAAAGATTCTCAGGCAAAGAAGACGCTTAGCTAAAAAACAACTTCTGTCACCCATCACTTTCAAGTGAAAGAGAAAAGTCCGCCATCTAAAAATATCTAAACGTGACCTACCTAGCGACTCGGATGACGAAAGTGACTTTTCACTTGACAATCCTTATCATGATACAAGTGATAATGATGACGATAATGATGTAATGTGCCCTATTTGCTTGAACCCTTCCTCTAATGATAAACAGGGAGAACGATGGGTCCAGTTCATTGAGTGCTCCACATGAAACATGCCCAGGAGTCAAAAACTAGCATACAAACATAAGTTGATCATGTTTAAATGCCTAATATTTCTTTCAGTTATTCTTCACTTGATCACTTTAATGCTTTGTATTTTTATGCATTTTGAAGTAAATTTTGATTTATAAGTAAAGAATCGTTTTATTGGATTTTTTGAGGGGATGAAATCGGGATAACATTTTTAATTTCGCCACATATAGTTAGTTAACTTTGAAAACACAGTTTTTCGATCTGGTAAAAATATTTTTGTAGTCACTTTAGCAATATTTAGATGTTTATGGATTGTTAGTGAATGTGACATCCAAATGTGGTAGGTTTTCATTGAAAATTATAGCTTCAAGGGCCTAAAAGTGACTGGGGACGAAATTAGGCAACTTTACCTAAAATATCATAAGAGAAGACTACCGAGAGTTAATAGAGCTCTCCGTGTTATCTTTTAAGAGTGATGTAGATCAATTCAGTTTTAAAATCAGATTTCCAGTACCATGTACCAAGCTCGTGAGATGACGACAGCAATTTATTCCTTGAAAATATTATTATTCTGTTCCTAGTTTAAATCAACGAAGAAAGACAATAAAGCATTGCAGTACGCGTGCTTATTTATTTGTGACAATATTTATTGAGCTATGGTTGCAATGTAATTCTGCAGTAAAAGTTTCGTACCAAGATTTATGTTTCCTAAAATCCATGAAGGCTTATGAGATTGTTGACGAAATCATCTCTAAAGCATCCTTGAAGAAACGTACTCACCATTTGTGGTATATAACTGATGAAATAGCTTTATTGTCATTATTTGACGAAGAGGTTATTCAATTTAAAAAATAAAAAAACTGTCGAATAGGAACAAAGAAAATATAATATTTTAGGTTTCAATAAAAGATGTATTCCAAGAAACGTAGAAATTATCAGATCATTGTATGGTGAATATCTTATAACAATAGAAGTGATTAATATTTCCTTACAATTTATAAGATTACTATTTTTTCCCTTTCACTTTCAGAGAAGACTTTTGATGATTTTATATCAGTCAAGAACAAATTTTTTTTTTAATCTGAAAATTAAGTATAGTTTCCCCAAAAGAGTTCATGGGAATAAAATGTCACATTTTTGTAAGACAAACATATAGCATTCTGGAATAAAGCAGCAAACAATACAGGTGAAGGAGCTGTAAGGTTGATCTAAGACTTAAATGCTTGATTACAGTAAAAGAAGAACAAAAGCAATATTTATTACATTGTGTACAGGAACACAGGAACAAGTACCCCCCAATTGTTAACAGAAAAAAAAAAAAAAAAAAAAAAACGAAAATATTCTATATAAGTACTTTGCTTAGTGTAAAATGTTTTATCATTTAAATAAATTTTGGAGTGTTTCTTCTAATACTAAACAATAGTGGAAATTTTACCTTATAAATTCAATACTAGTTTTTATACAACAAGTGGAAAGAAGTCATATTAGGAATTTTTCGACCATTTAGCAAGATTTAACAATATACCCTAGAACTGATATTTTGCTAAAATTGTTTAGTGTAAAAACAAAATTGTGTATATTATGTTTCGAAAAAATATTGCCCAACGTAAAAGACGCTAAAATGTGTAATATTGTCTTTAGGCCATCAGAGTAACATAAATTTATACTTCTTTTGCATATAATCATCAATCAAGGACCTCGATGAAGTATTGATGATTATATGCTTTCACCATTCGTATTGTTACTCATTTATCTTTACTTATTTATTTATTTTTTCGTTTCTTCATGTGATATTTTTACTTTATCCAGTGCAATGTTTGAAATGGTCTTAATGATATATATATATATATATATATATAATAAATGAATAAATGCAAAAATTCCAACGGTGCGTGCAAAATTAATTTCGAATCAGCAAAATAATTTGTTTTTGGTACATTTTAAAATGAAGGTTATGATAAAGTGTCATAAATAATTCAGATTTTTTTAAAACAGTCGAAATACAAAGGAATTCTGCAGAAAAGTTTAAAATTCCGACATTTTGAACAATATTTGTGTTGCAATATGCTTTTTTATTATGCAAAATTTGTTCAACATAAAAAAGATTTTTCAAACTATTTAGAATTTTAAAATTTGGAAGACAATAACAGGTGCCTATAGCTTGAAAAACCTAAAAAAAGTATAACTATTTTTTTATCTTATAATATTCAGAAATAACTTACGGTATAACATTTTATCCTAATTATTATTATTTAAAACAAAAATAGATATTTATTATTAGATATTTACTATACTGAATAAAATTGATATAACTGAAGAATCGACTTTTCTTTCTGGAATAAATAAATAATAGATGCATTTATCGAGTAAAACAAGTGTACAATATATTACCGATAATATTAAGTATTTTGCTTGTTTGACTGACAGGATTTAATAAACACGCAAAATGTCTCTAATTATGTCACGTAAAAGAACATATAAGAAAAAAAAAGTTAGTATGAAAACAGAAACATAGAAGAAACAAATTTCTCTGAATCAAATGTTTTTAAAAATTTAAAACTCCATATTTTTGAATAAATTACAGAGTGAAAGACTTTACTCTGTACTTACTTACTCTTACTTTTAACTGTCATCTCATATCATAATTATTTATATATATATATATTGTTTGTTTTCGTTAGCTGTGACCCTGCTCACCTATGCGCATGCGTGAGGTCTGCATTGATTTTGTTAAAATAGGGTAGAAGCGTAGAAGATGAGAGAATGTTTACATTTTACGAGTGAGAGATAAGTTGCGGTTTCTTTTTTCTTTTTTTTTCTTTTCAGGACATTATTGAATTTTGAGGCGATACTTCTTCGTTATATTCGTATAAAGGCAAAATGCTGATTTTTCCCCCTTGTAATTTTTAAATAAGTGTAGAAGATCAGTTTTATTCTTCGATGCAAAATAAAATCCGTAAACTTAAAAGTAAATGCCTGTTTTCTTTCTTCTTCTTCTTTTTTTTTTTTTTTTTTCAGTTAAAATTATTTTTATTTGCTTACTTGATCTCTAAATTCGTACTATATCTGTCATACCTGAACACTTGTTTCATGCACTGATTATAGTAGTAAATTAATTAAAAATGACTTAAATTAGGTAAAATTTACATAATTCATTAATAAAAGAAGAGAAAAAGAACAACGTTTACAGTAGACTTTACCTGTAGTAAAAGTAATATATTTTTTTCTTTTAAATTATACTGCTAAAATAAAAATACCATATTTTTGGATCTCTATTTTACAGAAATTTACAGAAAATCGTATTTAAATCAAATCATTAGATTTTTTTATCATGATTATTTTACACCTTTTATTTTTCGCGCATATTGTCATATAAATTACATTAAATAAAATATTGTTAATTAAAATTAAAAATTAAACTTTAAATTCGCGTAAAAAGGTAAAATAAATATTGAAGACTCATAAAAAGAAAACGAACACGTATAGAACGAAAAGCGCATTTGGCTAAGTGCCCATCTCATTCAACGCATCACCCCTTTTCCGAGTAGGATCGTTCCGCGAGAGGTAGACATGGTTTACGAAAACGGACAGTATATATTTATTTATTTATTTATATTTATAAATTTCACCATTCTTGAAGATCATTCTGTATCTAAAATATTTTTACAGCTGTATGGTAAATTATTTGCCATTTTTTTAATAATCCATTTATTAAATTGAAATCTCCTTTTAGTGCTATTATTATTTTCTTTTGTAAAATATGTTTTTCAAACATATCAAAAGTATTTTTATATGTAACTACATTAGAAAATTTCCTATATATATTGTCCATGGAAATATTTTAAATTCATTTCCTTTTTTTAACATTGAACGAAAACATAGTATTGAAAATATATATTGATATTCTTTACTAAGATAATCCATTTTGAACTACTACATAAATTTAAAGTTAAATAATGTTGACAAGACATACAAAACAGTAGCTTACATAGAAATATTATGTAAATTAGGCTACATTGGAAAAAATTGTATATTTTAAACTGTTATATGTTATATTTTAAAGACCTAAATGAATACTGTTACATGTATATTTTAAACTGATACATGTTACATTTTAAAGACCTTAAAGAATAATTCCCTGAAATGTGACACCAATCACAATTTTTTAAAATTAAGGAAGTTAAATTAGTTTGATTTTGCTTTAGACCATAACGTGGGAATCTAAGGTGTTATACAAAAGCAATATTAAATCAATATTGTCACTTAAATTTCTAAAAAAAATTTTACTATTATTATTATTTATTACAGATGTGACGTTTCGTGGTATGGCCCACGTGTAAAACTCTAGATTTTAATTTAATCTGATTAATATAATTTTATTTTTTTATTAAAATTTTCCCGACCACTTTTATTTATTTATTTAATATATATAAACGAAGTTTTTTTTTTTTTTTTTTGATTAATATGTATATAAAGAGAAATTCTGTACGAAACACAATTTTATTTAGTACGACAGAACTATTTTTAGTATATTTTCCCATATAAGTATGTTAGCAACGATTACTATATACTTTATGTAGCCCTTAGCAACGATTACTATATTCATTTATTAACATTTATTTTGCTTAGCTTTAGTATAGGATACCTTTATGACTAAAAGGGTTATCGCAATTGCGTAGGTTAAGACTTTAAGGAGAAATATCCGATCTACATCGGTACAAACTTTTAAATTTAGTCAAGGGGTCTTATTCTAAATTTGTTTAATTTTTTTTTCATACGATATTTCTCTAATTTACGTTAAATATAATTTTTAACTTGATGAGAAAGGGAAAAATAAAAATACAATTTTAATTAGACTAAATATACAAAAATCGAAATAAATAAAAAATAAATAAATAAAATAACTGACTTTTTACCTTAAAATATGAAGTTGCGTTTCTTAGCAACTGCTAGTATAATAATTTCTTTTCATTTCCTTTCTTTCTTTCTTTTCTTTTCTTCTTCTTCTTCTTTTTTTTTTGAATGTTTTATTTCAATTTCAATTTATAACTTGTTGCCAAAGAGAAAATCATCCTGGTATATTCAGGACGAAACAAATCAATTGATGATTACATGAAATGTCTGATTAAAATTAATAGTCTTGTCATTCAAAACAATATTTATTTAAACAGTGAAAATCAGTTTAAAGCTTCCAGTTCATCGTTACATTAAAATATTTATTGAAAAAATATTTTAATTATTGGGAAATAAATTTAAACGAAATTATTTCAATTATTTTAAAAGAAAATGAAACATCATTTTAAAGAAGTTTTGCTATTAGAAATATTCATAATAGAGAAATGTTTCTCGAATTAACTCGAATCAGGAAGAGCAATTTTATTTTAATCTTTTATAAATTTCCAAATAACACATTTCTAATTACTTTAAATAGATGTTTTATAATTTAAAAGAAAATATAACTCGAGAGTTTCCCGTTAATATGAAAATTGTATTATTTTGCACCAAGTAGATTTCATACTATAATTATTAATTAAGTAATCAGGAAATGTTTTAAACTTTCATTTAAATAATATTTATTCTTTTTATTGTAAAATTTAAATATAATATACTTTCATAGGAGATGTTAAAAGAGATTGACATGATACAGCGAGAGCATGAATATTTTTCATTTGCAAATACAACATTCACCATTTCTGCTAAATATTCTAATACAGTAATTTTCAAATGGAACTCTTCCAAAAAAATTTCCTTGTACTATTAAATAATATTGATTATCCCGGAACAAGAACATTTCCGAACTACAGTATTTTACTGAGCGATGTCATAATAGATAGTTAACTGGTCATTTGATTTCTTCTTTACAAACCATGCGTGCAACGAATTCTCTAATTTAGCCAATTTCTGTCAAAAAGCCACAAGTGAATGATTTTTTTCTTCTCGGATAAATTATGTATTTGGAATAATTGCTTGGAGTCTAAAATGTATTTTGACTTTGATTATTTGTTCTTTGCATGTATAACATATTTTATGTAATTTACTTATTTGGATGTCGAAAACAAAAGCTTTTTTAACATAAAAAATAATTAAATGTATTCTTGTTTAATGTTTAAGAAGTGTTTAAATAAAAGATCCTTTTGGTATGGGAATGTATTATTTAGAGATTTTTAACAGTATCAGTTAAAATTTTGTAAAAGAAATATAGAAAAAAAAAATGATAATGATAAAAAAAAAAAAAAAATCAAAAACCGTCTTTTAGAAGTATAGGTACACTGTAAAAAATAGGTTCTTAAAAATAAGTATGTATTGTCTCAAAATAGCTCCAAAACAATATAACTTAAATTTGAAAACCCATGTAATCATTTTTTACATTGACATGTCAAACATGGGGATATTGGGATTCTTATTGGTTAACCCCATTTTTGAGCATGTCAATATACTCAAAAATGAGTACATGGGTTTTTAAATTTAAGTATATATTGTTTCGGGGCTATTTTGAGACAATATATACTTATTTTTAAGAACCTATTTTTTACAGTGTAGCTTTGCCCATGATTATTATTTTATCCATTGTAAAATTAGAAAATGTTTCAAATTTTGTGATGGATTCAGGATTTTACTGCGCGTGCAATCAAAATCCTAATAGCTCTTACTGATTTTAACAGTTCATCTAACTATATTCGAACAAATAAGGGACAGTGTTCCATAATTTATAAGTGTATCATGATTTTGCTTTCTAGTTATTTCACTAAGATATTCATTTATCTTATACTCGTAAAAGTAAACTTAATTTAACGAAAGTCTACATTTTTACTTTCCCTGCGTTGCTACCATAACTATATATAGCACAATGTGGGTAAATCTTTGAACCTAATTTATTCCTGGTGAAAAAGTGACAATGCTTTTTATCGTAGAATGTAAAGAGTAGTATATATATATATTTTAGTGATACAATTAAAAATGGATGCTTGAAAATAAATGATTTTCTTTGAATTTTAAATATTTATTATGATTCCTTGTATCAAATATACATTAAAAAGTAATTCTGTTACTCCTTAAACGTATATTTTATTTAAATTAATCAGATGTCTAAAGTAGATCTGTATTTGCGTCGTTCATTTTAAAAGTGGTATAAATCGCTATTTTTAAAATATGTATTTTTTGGATTAACTCTATCACATTTAGTATCTATCAAAAACTTAGATACTCCAATAATTAAAATCCCTTAAATGGCATTACTTGTGTTTTGGGAAAACTAAAACTTCTAAATATTCATTGAAAAAATGAAGTTCCTAAGTTTTGTAAAATTAATTTTCTTGTAACTTATAAATTCTTATAACTCTGATTTGTATTAAACACTAAAAAGACCATAACACTGCCTGAATACTTATATTTTTTTTTCCTATTCAGAAATTTGCAAAATCCATTTACAAGGAGATAATTCAATCTTACCATGAACGAATCATTTATATATTAAATTAGCAGGCTTTGCCCACTTTCGCTGGTCATTATATTAAAATGAATCCTCAAAATATCATATTATTAATAATAATAATTTTAAAAAAATCTAAAAAGAAAAGAAAATTAGACAAAATCTAATTTTTTGCTCGCCACACGTCGAGTCTGGAATCCTAATGCCTTTGGCAGTACCTTACCTGCGTTTTACTCCTCCTCTCTCGTTGATAAAGTTGAAAGTTTTGCAAAATCACATCAAAGTGCATATTGCGTACACTTAATCAACACACACACACTAAAATTTGCTATTCTAAGGTAATTTGAAGCATATTTAAGCTTGAAAGCGTGTTTTTTGCCCCGCCCGCCCTAAAGGGTAGGGAAAAAAAGTGGGTAATTTCGCAAAATTCTTTTAAATCAATGTTGCATACACCTAACCGACATATAAAAAAATCGAGATCCTGAGATTATTTGAAGCTGAGTTATGTTATAAAACGTGTTTTTCCCCACCTGCGCTTAAAAGTGAGAATTTGGAGGGAATTTCACAAAATCTCTTTATACTATGAGTTAGACACATATAACCGACCAGCATATAAAAAATAATTCTAAGATATTTTACTGCAGAGTTACGCATGGATACATGTTTTTTGCCCCCCCCCCCACACACACACATTTTTCAAGAGGATAGGGTGGAAATTCACAAAATACCTTTATAGTGTGTGTTGAATGCGCATAAGCAGACCACACATCAAACATTGCCATTCTAATATAATTTGAAACCAAGAAACATGTTTTTTTGCCCAGACCCAATCCTGTAACGGGGACAGGACGGAATTTCACAAAATCCACTTGTAGTGTGTGTGTCTTGATTACGCATAACCAATCGACATATCAAAAAAACGTTATCCTTAGGTAATTTGGAACAGAGTTACTCTTAAAAGCGTGTTTTTGCCCCCCTCCCCCCCGACCTTAAATGGGGGCAGGGAGAAATTTCGTAAAATCACTTTACAGTGCATGTTGGGAAGGCATAACCAACCCACACATAAAAATTAATCTTGATGAGATAATTTGAAACAAAGTTATGCTCGGAAACGGGTTTATTGCCCCCCCCCTCCTCCTCGCTCACAAGAGTTAAAGGGGCATTTTCGCAAAATCCTGTTACAGTGGGTGTTGGATACACGTAAATAAACCACACACTAAAATTTGTGACCGCAGATACTATAGATTTCCCCAGACATATTTAGCGCTAAAAGAGACGCTCGATTTTGCCCCCTCATAACTTACCTCCCCAATATTGAAAATCATAAAAAAAAAAAAAAAAAAAAAAAAACAGAACAAAAAAATATCCCCAAGAAGACGCTTTGGAAATATCCTCAAGAAGACGCTTGGTGGTTTTTGATATCTTAGTGCTATTATTGGTAGAGTCCTAATCGAAAATCCGTATTTTAATAAATTTGCCTACGAAAATCGCCCCCCCTCCTTAAAAATCCAAAATTACAAAATCGTAGAAAATGAATTATTTGTACTTAAGCCTAGTACTCCCATATGAAGTTTCTTCCCTGTGAAGTAATTTGGAGCCGAGGTCTTATAAAGGTTTTTTTTTTCCTTCTGCCCCACCAGGGGGGAACGGGGAGGGGGTGCATTTCGAATTATCACGTCTTAATGGGTGTCAGGGTCCTAAAACCAACCTTCTCACCAAAATTTGTGACTCTATCGCCCACAGGATCGCAACAGCTGTGTTGAGTCAGTGAATCAGTGAGTCAGTGAGTTTACTCTTTTTTATACATAGATTACTTGATGGTATAGAGCTTCCACTAGAACTTATTATTAAAATAATTCTGCCAACTCTTCGCTTTGAATATTTTGAAACCAATTGATAGTCAAAACATTTCCACTAAAAATTAAAATAAATTTTTAAGGAGAGCAATTCATCATTTGATGTTTTATGTTTTTTTTTTTTTTTATATATATACAGTTTTCAAGGCGGTTAGTATCTAAACATTGAATTTGTTTTAAAGAATAATGATAATGAAGAAAGAACTAATCTTGGTGGAACAATTTTTATAAAAATACATACAGTTTGAGTTAAATTGCTGTAAAATTTTACTTAAAAAATTAATTTAAAAAAAAATGGATAAAGGCAATTAAGCATTTCTAAAGATTTTTTATTTTTAAGGCTTTTTATCTGCATATTAAAATATAATAGAATATAACATTCTAAATATGTTGAAAAAAATTCGAGCATTATAAAATATATATTATTTTTATCATCATTACTATAATTTTGTTTTATAACAGGAGACATACACAGTGAGAAATATCATTGAAACATTTACTTTAATTTTTTTAAAGTTTCAAAGTTATAGGATTTGATCGTAATAATTTTTGTTTGAATTTCCAGTTTATTGAGTCAATGAGAAATTAATATATATATATATATATATATATATATATATATATTGTTCGTTGAACTGAATTTAATATCAGTTTTTATTTCAAAGTATTAGAGGAATAATTTATAATTTATAATTCTATTTATTTATAATAAAATAATTTAAAAAAAAAATGAGTAATACAGAATGGGATTATATCTTTATAAATGTATTAGAAAGATACATGTATTAGACAGATACATAAGAATTTTCTGCCTAAAGGTTGTCTGAGTGAGTAATGCCGACCGGTTGCCGGCCTGGATAGCTCAAGTGGTAGGGCCTTGACCTTGTAAGTCAAAGTTCTGGGGTTCGACTCCCGGTCCGGGCATTATTTTTACTCAGTCGGAAAAATAAAATTTCAATAAATGTATTAGATCTTGTTTTTAATATTTCATTTTTTTTTATATTTGATAAGTTTACAAAACAAATATATAAATTTAGTAGTCCATACAAATGCTTAATATAAGAAAAAAAAAAATATTTTTTAGTTTAAATAGTTGCTTTTAATTTTGTTTTCTCAGAAAGATGTATTAACATTATTTAAAAAAAAAAAAAAAAAAAACACGGATTTTTTAAAATGACTCCTAATTTATGAATATTTAATGGGAGTCATCATTTACAAGTAATATTACACATATTCAAGGTTCTTTTTGAGAGATGTAATAAACAGCAAATTGAAAATAAAAGCCATAGAGGGCATGCAGCCCAAAACAGTAATGATCTGTAAGAATGAATGCTTATGTAATTTAAAACAATTCTTTTTCATTTAAAAAAATGAGTAAATAAGTAAATAAACACTTAAAAGAAATCAAAATAATTTCCTACTTCTCAAGGACAAACAAAATAGTGCACATAAATTTCCTACTTTTTACGACAATGTCAAACAAGTATGTCACTTCCCAAAACAGATGTAAGCAATGAAATGTAACATATTTGCAGCTTTATTTTTCAATAGCAGAGAAACATTCATCATTCAAGAAATAATATGATGAATGTGCAGGAAAACTCAATGAAAAATTAAAAAATATATGATATTTTTAATGTACATTTACATAAAAAAATGCCCATTCTTGATATAACATAAAAAGTAGATTCAAGATTTGAAAAATATGTTAAAATATTAAATTTTACTATTCATTGTATCGTAAAAACAAAATGTTAGAAATCTAGTATGGAATATTTTATTTATTGTCATGTTTAGCTTTAAGCCATAATATAATATTTGAATTTTCAGCTGTAGAATTTCTTATTGGAGTTCGGAATAATAACAGACTGAAAATGCAAGTGTATCAAAAGGTTTTGCATAAAAACACTTTTTACATTTTCAAATTGAAATAAATTAGATTATTTAAAAAAATGTATGGTGATATAACCATTATTATTATTATTATTATTATTAATGCCGGGAAACGAATAGTCAAAAAATGAAATAATTAATTAAAGAAATAATTAACTAAAAACTATGGAGAGATAACTCATTCTAAAACTGAATTTACGAAATGGCTTCATATTTAGGGCATTTTATTACTACGCAATTCACATCAAATATTCAGCAACACTGTTATTACTAGGAGATCTTCATATACACACACACACACACATATGTGTGTGTGTGTGTGTGCTAATGGCTAATGCATTGCAGTAAAAACAATTCCATTTAGACGGCGCTGCGTCGCCGCAGAAAGAAAAAAGAAGAACTTATATATTTTGTTTATAGATTTTGGCAACAGACAAAATAAGTTTTAATTTAGTTTAGATTTTGGATTCTTCAGCTGTGTTCGAAGATAGAATTATTCGATCTCTCACTATAAGAGTTAATTAGATTCGGAACTACGTTCCTTTAAGTATTCTTTTTTGTAAATAATGTATTAAAGTGTAAATAGAATTTTTATTTTATTATAATCATTAAACCTGAAGAAAAAGTATGCATCTTTCTATTTTATTCATTCTCTTGTTTCGAAGCAATCCGGCATTTTGATTTTAATTCTTTATGTTCTTAAAATGTGAATACCACTGAACCGCGAATTATTTATCAGCATTAGTATGTATAACTGATAATAACAATGAAGTATTATTTTGTCTGGCATTTGCTCCAGCTATATCATTCTTGATGCATTTTTTTTTTTTTTTAATTACAAGATTGTATTCGTACTTAATATGTTAATGTATATGCTGTTGAATTCATTCAATGGACAGATATTTTTTCCAGTTTATAACTGGATATGTTATATGTTATTTATATTTATTCATAAACAATGTAATTGAGGTCAGTATACTACTGAAAAAAAAAAAAAAAAGTTACTTATATTTATACTACGTGCAAATTGAAAAAGAGGCACAACGTTCCAATTATTGTACAAAAGTCATCAAAAATCAATTAAAATTAAGAGAGAATTTAAAATTGATTAATACTCTTATATATAATTACCTTTTTTGCACAATATTTTCATTAGTATCTTTAATAAAGATTGTTAATGAGATTTTCATTCACACAGATATGTTTAACACATTCTTATTCATTTATTTATTTATTTTTTGTAAATCAGGAATAGTGAAAGTTATATAATTAATTTAAATAGACATGCAGATGCGTGTTGTATTAAAATCAACGTTTGATCACAATGCAATTGTATTGTCATTAAAATGAATGCCTTGTCAAAATAATGAAAAGTGTGCTAAATTATCATTAATTACAACTCATGCAAATATACTTTGTCCTGTAAACTGATGTACGAATATTGCTTCCTGGTAACATGATTAAAAATAAATTAAAACAATGAATTTGAATGTCTACGTGAAACTGATTCCTCATAATAAACTATCGAACCTCTTATAAAAAATGTATGTATTATTAATTTACATTTGAAACATAAGATTATAACAGTATCTGTGACTTAATATTAAGTGCAATCGATAGTAAAGATTTTACTTTCCCTTAAAAGCAAAAGCTTAAAAAAGTAGAATAAAATAGATCAGTAATTAACGAATTCACGCACTCAAAATTAACGATGTTAAAAATCATAAATTGCGTTCAGTAATAATGAATAAGGAAAAGTATCTTTACAATTTTTCCCCACAAAAAACACCTTTTAATAGAATATTCGGTGTATTATTCAAGCATAAACTTATATAGTTTTTTAATACTTGGATATAAAGAGATTTTTCCTTTAGTAGATTATAAGTACAGGAAAGGGAAAAAGTCACCTAGAACGTATCGTATATAAATATATATAACTTGATTTTTATGTATTATCTAATCAAATAATTGAGTTTTTTCATAGTCGTTATGATATAGCCGTTTTTATATAGCTACTCGTTTAATTAAAATCATATTTCAGAAAATTGATAAATATTATTCAGACAGTTAAAAAATATATTCTATAGAATATATTATGATTAGCATTGTGATTTACAAGATCTCACAAAAATATTCAGATACATTGAAGCTATAATTTGATATTGTCGGAATTGCATTTTCGTTTTTATTACGCAATTTTAAAACTATCTAACAATGTTTAAGATAAGGGTTTGAATTAGTCAATCTATATTTATGTCCGTCTGTCTGTCCGCCTCTAGCATCTATAATTATTTTCAGTTTTTTTTTCAAAATGGCATATATTATTCAAGTTAAATTATGGCATATTAATTAATTAAAATGGTATAAATAGCGCAATTGTTTTGTTTACAGGGACACCTAAAAATATGCCAATACATTGCGTTTTATGATAGGAACTTTTAAAAATCATATTTGGGTAACTTTATGTTATATAAATCATAATGAAATTGACATTTATTATTCATATTCTAAAAACAAACGTTTTCTGTAGAATATGGCATGTTTTGTGTTAAGATTTACCTGGCTATAATGAAATATTCAGGTACACTTCGAACAACATTTGGAAGTTGCTACAATTACATTTTTATTTGAATTATGTTTTACCAATTTCAAACAATATTTAATATAAGACTGATTATTAATGTATTTAATCTATTTGTATTTCTGTCCGTCTGCCTGTACGCTGTGTGATAATGCAAGGATTCAAGATTAAACGATGCAGCAAGTACTTGCAGTTGGAAAACATTATCAATCTATACGAACAGCATATTTTTTCTTTCTATAACTTAAATATATAGTTTAAATATAATGTTTAAATACATAGTTTATTATCTGCTATAGTTGCTTATAGTTATGTTTCATTTATATAGTTTTTATCTGTTTTTATCTGTTTTATATCTGTTATATATCTTTTTTTTTTTTTTTTTGTAATAAGCCTTGTGCAGTCAATTGTCCTTAACCTCCCGATACCTATTAATTTCCGAATGCTTCTTTATTCTCTGTACTTTCGTCGTTTCTTTCACTAAAAAAATTTCTTGAAAAATAACTTTTCGTGTGTTTTTTTCTGTATTTATTTCTATTTGCCGAACTTGATATTCTACACTTATATATATATATACTAGAATACCTCTGAAAAAAAATTGTTTTTAATTATATTATAAACAAAAAGTAAATAAATATGAAACCACTAAAAACATAAAACAAATGAATAGAACTATACCATCACATTTCCTCATTTATTTGATATCAAATTTCACATAATTAATTTGAACATAACTAATGTGATTATTTGAATTTTTTTTTTCTTTTCTTTCTTTCTTTTTCTTTTTTCTTTTCTTTTTTTTTCTTTTTTTTCTTTTGTTGTTGTTTTATATTAATCACATTTAACTACTTAAAATGACAAAAGTTGCGATCACAAAAACAAGAAGAACAGGACATATAGATAACCAGATGCCTATTCAAAATTTTAGGTTGATTTCTTTAGAAATCGACCTATTGCAATCACTTCGTTTATCTATATATATATATATATATCTATCTATAATGAAAATTTTGTCATCACGATAACTCCCGAAATAATACTCGAAATAGAACCAAATTTGGACAGTGAACTGATCTTTTAAATATCTTGGATGAGTTCGTTAACCAAGTTGCTCCGACTTTTTGTTTTCAAGTGGCAGCCACTTGAAAATTTCAAACCGACATTGTAAAAAGCATATTTAAATCAAGATTTGCTTGAATTTTGATGCAAATACAGGCTACATAAGGGTCTCAGTGAAGTTTATTAATGAAGTTTATCCACCATTTTTAATAAAGTGGCAAATATTTTAAGTTAAGCGGGACCACTTGAAATCAGGCTACCACTTGAAAATTTAAAATCACTATAACTTCCGAAATAATACTCCAAATCGAACCAAATTTGGACAGTGTCTTAAATTATCTTATAAATATCTTAGATGAGTTTATTAACCAAGTTGCTTCGCCATTTTGTTTTCAAGTTGAGACCACTTGAAAATTTCAAATTCAAATTGTAAAAAGCGTATTCCGAATTTGTTTGAAATTTGATGTAAATCTACACTGCATGAGGGTCTAAGTGAACTTCATTAATGAAATTTATCTGCCATTTTTAATAAAGTGGCGGATATCTTAAGTTAAGTGGGGCCACTTGAAATCAGGCTACCACTTGAAAATTTAAAATCACGATAACTTCCGAAATAATACTCCAAATCGAACCAAATTTGGACAGCGTCTTAACTTGTGTTATGAATATCTTGGATAAGTTTCTTAACCAAATTGCTCCATCATTTTGTTTCCAAGTGGAGACCACTTGAAATTTTCAAATTCAAATTGTAAAAAGCGTATTCCGAATTTGTTTGAATTTTGATGTATACATAGACTATAAGTGTCTCAATTAAGTTTATTAATGAACGTATCCTCCATTTTTTATAAAGTGGAGGATATCTTAAGTTAAGCAGGGCCACTTGAAATCAGGCTACCACTTGAAAATTTTAAATCCCGATAACTTCCGAAATAATACTTCAAATCGAACCAAATTTGGACAGCGTCTTAACTTGTGTTATGGATATCTTGGATGAGTTTCTTAACCAAGTTGCTCCACAATTTTGTTTTCAAGTGGAGACCACTTGATATTTTTAAATTCAAATTGTAAAAAGCGTATTCCGAATTTGTTTGAATTTTGATGTATACATAGACTATATAAGTGTCTCAATGAAGTTTATTAAGGAACTATGGATTTTCTCGCCAAAAGTCGCCAAGTGAAAAAGTCGCCAAATTTGGCGCCAAATCCATTACCTGCCATATTGGAGCTTTTTAATGCGTTTTTAAGGGAAAATTAGGCTATTTTAACGTTAAAACAAACTGGAAATGCAGAAAATTAATATTTAATCAACTTACCAAGCCTCTTTGAAAAAATAAAAAAAATAAAAAATAAAAAAATAAAAATAATAATAAATTTGCAAGAATATCTTAGATTAATTAGTTCACTGAGCAACTTTCTCTGCCATTTTGATTCAAGTGGTAGCCACTTAATTTTTCAACATGACTTTTGAGATTCTGAATTAATCCCAACTATATGTGTACAGTAGTCTTATCTCACAAATGCATTTGATATATTTGTCAACTTGGCCCACCATCTTGTTTCCAAGAGCCGGCCACTTGAAAATTTTAAATTTACATAAAAAGGTATTTATGAACCGATTTGCTTAAAACTCCATATGTAGATAGCTTACATCAATATTTCTACTAATTCGTTAATAATTTGTAGCCGCCATTTTGAAACAAAATGACGGCTACTTGAAAAGGAAAAAGAAATCAACCTACCCTTCCGAATAAGCCGGAAGGACTTGTTTGTTATTTAAACGATTTTAATGAAATTTAATTTTTTTTTCAAACACTTATTAAAGCACTTATTATACTGTTATTAAATTTTCTTTTTCAAGTAGAAATATCAGATTTCATATTGTATATTAATAAGTATTATTATTACTAATGAACAAATTAATGAGAATATCCTTTTTAATAATATACAATGTGGGCCAAAATAAAAAGAAAATTGGAAGTTCAAAGACTAAGCTAAGTCAATAATTACCCCAGTAGTATAATGATTGAAATCAATATTGGGTGATATTGGTGCAATATTGGGGAATATTGGCTTATATTGCACCAATACTACCCAACATTGGTTTCCATCGCTGTGCTATAGAGGTAAATTTAAATTAATTTTTAGATATGTGTGGTGTATATTTTTAAATATTTAATAAAATAAATTTACAGAAAATCTAATTAAAATTAATTTTGATAGCACTTTATAATACTGCACTAATATCAAATGAACGAATATTTTTTATTTTTCTGGTTATATAAACATAAAGTATCTGATCAATTTTTTAACTAAAGTATAAAACAAGAACTTATATAAAACTTCATTATCTAAGTATTCTACCTAACAATAACTAACTTTCGAATTTATACTTTTTTTCAAGTATCTAGAATAATTCTTTGGGAATCATCTTGAAAATTCGGTACTGTAAAGAACATGTTATAGCTCATTTATTTCAGCAAAAGGTTTTTTTCCTTAAGAGGAAATGGAGACCAGTGAAAAATTAAATAAAAATAAAAATATTTTACATCACCCTGTAAAAAGCAATGCCTAAAATGTGTTTTGGCTGTAACATATAATTTTAAGGATTTTCCTAATTATTTATCTAACTGCTTACGAGGCTACCAAAGATATTCATTAAAATAACAGTTTCTTAAAATAAAAAAAATATAAAAAAAATATATAAAAAAAACCCTTTTTTTTTTTTTTTTTTTTTTTTTTTTTTTTTTTTAATTTAAGACGTGAGCATTTTTACTAAATAATTTACTGCGCATGCAGAAGCTTTATAAAAATTTCCTGTGCATAAATTAATAACCAAAATTATTTAGGTACTTATATGAAAACCCCAAACAAATATCGTGTAAATTAAAACAGTTATGTAGAACGAACATAATTCCAGTTTCTCTCTAAATAAAATCTAAACTATAAGAGCTTTTACTCACATTTTTATTTTGATTCAAGCAAAACATTTTTCTCTGATTGTAAATAAATACTGATAAAATATTAATAAAACCTCTTATTATATATATATATTTTTTTTTTCTTAAATGAACTGAAATTCTGTCAATTCTATATCACTATATTTAATAAAATATAGAATATTAAATTTCTTTTTCAAAACTTTAGTCTATTTAAGAGTTAATTAAAAAAAAAAAAAAAAAAAAAAAAAAAGTTTTATACTCTATCTTAAAAAAAAAAAAAAAAAAAAAAAAAAAAAAAAAAAGATAAGATAATAAGGATTGGAATATATTCTTGTAAAATGCCATAAAATGTAAACTACGTTTAAATTGAGGATAAAAACGTCGGTAGATCAGTTGAAAATAAAATAATACATACTTATTATGATAGGAAAACAGTTGTAGTTCTAATATTATTGTTCTGTTCCATTTTTGATACACCATTTTCATTGTATATGATTGAATCTATGCAAATAAAACTTCACAGATGTTAATGCAACTGTGAATTTAATCCCTTTCACAACTAATTTTAAATCTTAATCTTAAGAAAACAATAGAATGATTACATACATTATCGTTTTGTCACATTCATAGCAGTTCAAATTCAAGGCGGATTTGTATAAGTAATTACATTTGAAATCCAAGTTCAATATTCTTTATATACATTACAATACTAAATTTTGTATTTTATCATAGAAAATGAAGTTCAAATTTGTCATGTTGCAAAATTGCGTGCTTTTATGAAAGAAGAAATGAACAATGTAACAAACTTCTGTGGCTCTTTCTTGTCTAAGATTTACAAAGATTATTTATTATTTGGAAGGCTATGAAAAATTTAATTTTTGTAATCAAACATTTTTGTAATCAAATATGCATATCTACAACCATTCACCTATTTTTTTTTTTTTTACAAGTTTTACATCACAAACTTTAATAAAATATTAAAAAATTTAAATTTTCAGTTTATTTTGATTTTTTTTAAACATAAAAATTGGCAAAATTCCTAGAAGGGCTGCAAACACATTCATACTTCTAATATCGCACAATAATTCTAACATTTCTTTTTGCAATAATATATATATATATATATATATATATATATATTAGTTCGTTGCAAAAGTTCGTGCGTACGCGGATCATTTTATTGCCTCGAAAGACGAGAGCTTCTATCGCCGTGGTATACATTTGTTACCCGAAAAATGGGCAAAGATTGTAGAAAGTAATGGAGAGTATTTTGATTAAAAATTGTCATTTGATTTGATGTATTTTTATGAAATGAAGCAATAAAAAACCGCACGAACTTTTGCAACGACCTAATATATATATATATATATATATATATATATATATATCATCATCATTAACTCCAGCCTTTATCAATCGACTGCAAGATGAATGCCTCTCCTAGATGGTTCGAATCTGCCCTGATTTTTGCATTTCTGCTCCATTCTACTCTTCTAAACTTCACGATTTCATCTCTTCAACGACACAGTGGTCTCTTTCTTGGTTTTTTTCTTATATTTCGGTTTCCAAAATAGGAATTTTGTGCTCCATTTATCAACATTTCTTTTTGTAAGGTGCTCAGCCCAGCTTCATTTTAACTTCTTAACTACAGAAATAATACCAGCAACTTTAGTTTGTTTCTTAATCCAAGTGTTTCATACATATATATATATATATATATATACACTGCTCGACATTGAAAATGCAACTCCAAGAAGGAATGATAATAACGGAATGAAATTTGTTGGACACATACATTATTGTAGGAAGAACAATTGATTAAGATTTCAAGAAATTTGGAGTAATATGTACTGAGAAAACAGTCCATAAAGCAGCGACCTCTGTGAGCAATAACAGCATATATCTGCTAGGCATTGAATCATTGAATCACGATGCCACAATTCATCGATGGAAGTTACTGGTGAGTGGTGGGGGGCCAGTCGCTTTTCAACGTTTAAACAGTCATTTTCATTGGTGCGAGATCAGTAGAACGCGCTGGCCAGAGCAACGGTCGAACACATTCGGCATCAATGAAGGTCGAGACAATATGGAAAACTTGCGGTCGTGCATTGTCCTGCTTAAATGTTGCGCTTCGGAGGCCTTGAACATAGGGCAGAGCTATGGGCCTTAACTTGTTAGAAATGTAATGGCTGGTATTCAGATTGGTGGGAATGAAAACAAGAGGTGACCGGAACGTGTATCCAATGGTACAATATACCATCAATCCAGGTGGTGGCTCAGTATGCGGCTACCAAAAAACAGCATTATTACCCTCAAAACTGCATTACTGATATGGGCGCCATTAATGTGCGATCAACGATGAACCTGGACGCAGGAATGGCGTGAAGTCAATTTTCCAACAAATTACAATCCTGTTTACAGCATCAAGATTGCCTTATCTGTATTTAACGGCATTATGAATAATGCACATTGCCAGCTGAGATTCGACATCATCATACTGTCCATCATTTGCAATGATATTATGGGTTCCCTTTGGATACACGTCTCGATTACTTCATTATACATGTTCGTATGGCACTCTGAACAGCGGCTATTAAATTTCTGATGTTTTAAGGCCCGCCCTTCTGCCCTGTATTCAAAGCCTCCGTAGCGCAAAGTTTAAGCAAGATAATGCACGACCGCAAGTTGTTTGTATTGTCCGGACCTTCTTTGATACAGAATGTGTTCGACTGTTCCTCCGGCCAGCGCGTTCTCTTGATCTCGCACCAATGAAAATGACTGTTTAATCATTGAAAAGTGACTGCCCCCCCACCACTCACCAGTAACTTCGATCGATGAATTGTGGCATCGTGTTGAAGCTTCATGAAGTGCTCTACCCATACATGTCATCCAATCGCTGTTCGATTCAATGCCTAGGCAGATATGTGCTGTTATATCTCACAGAGGTCGCTGCTTTATGTACTGTTTCTCAGTACATATTACTCCAAATTTCCTGAAATTTTAATCAATTGTTCTTCCTACTATAATGTATGTGTTCAACAAATTTCATTCCGTTATTATCATTCCTTCTTGGTGTTGCATTTTCAATGCCGAGCAGTGTATATATATTTACAAAGTGAAACTGCTTTTACAACCTGTACATATAAAAGTATTTTGTTTTCAGAGGTAAAGAATAAACTGAGTTTGTGGCTGAAGTTTGCAAGAATATATATAAAATCCAAAATGCTGGTGTTTTTTTTTTTTTTTTTTTTTTTAACACAAAAATACTATACAAGTTGAAAAATATATAATTAACCCTTTCATTACCCGTGAGGACAATTGGAATCATAAAATTTCAGATTTTCTTTCTTACCATCTAACACTCCCGCTGATTTAAAATGAAGAATACTAAAATCTATATACATTTCCCCACCGAAAAATATATATATTAGATGATTTCACTATCCTTGTTGATAATTGAAATTATATTTTACTCTATTCTGATAATAATATAGGAATCAGTTTCCTGTTTTCGACAATTTAAATAAATTAACAGTTTGAAATATTTTTTATTTTATTTTTTAATGTTTATAATTTGTATTTCAATTAATTGCAATATGTATTTCTTCCAAAATTTTGATATTTTTATTTATTGAGAAGTTGTGATTTTAATTGGCATCAGTGATTATATTAAGCATAAATAAACACCTCTCAGTTTCTTTGTTACCTATATTAATTCGTACTCTGCTATTACTCCTATTAAACTAGTTGGCATAGGTGGACTCTGCTCAGTTCCCCATCATATTTATGTTCTCATAAATTTCTAGTGGGAGACATATTATAATCATGTTAAAAGAAATGAATTTGACCAAAACTTGATACAGTGACAGAATGAAATCCCCACCTAATAGGCTATCCACCGTTTACTTCTATATATATTTATCTTATTCTAATCTATTAATTTATTTTATCAGGGTCAATTTTGTTGTTTAGTTTTCATGCTACTATTTCCAATGCAATAATCCTCAAAATTCATATTTATATGAAAAATTTACAATTTCGCTATGTTGATAAAATCGTAAATTACGAATAATTTACGAAATTTTTCTATTAGAATATTTGTATTCAATCATGTTCAAACAAATATCATAAATGTAATTTTGAAGTTGTCTAATGTATTTATGATCCTCAAAATGGAAGTTTATGCTCAATTTTGCCTTATTCTGCCATTTTAAGTAAATCGTGAATTCCAAATAACTTACGAATTTTTTTACGATTGGAAAAATCATAGTCTGTGATATTGATGCCAGTATCCAAAATAATATTTAAAAAGTGGTTTGACATCTTTACGATAAAAATATCCCTCAAGATTGACATTTATGTGAAATTTTGCTCTATTCTACCATGTTAAGAAATTCGTAAGTTTCCAATAACTTACGAAATTTTTATATTGGAAAATTCATAGTCATTAATATTCATGCCAGTGTTCTAAATAATATTTTAAAAGTAGTCTGACATCTTTACGATGAAAATATCTCTAAAAATTGACGTTTATGTGAAATTTTGCCCTATACTGCCATGTTAAGAAATTCGTAAATTTCCAATAACTTGCGAAATTTTTAAAGTAGCATATTTATAGTTACTGATGTTCATTTCGGCATCTAAACTGATATTTTAAAACTGGTCCGACATTTTTAATGTAAAAAGTTTCCATTTAATGCACGTTTAAGTGAAATTTTGTCCTATTCTCCCATGTTAAGAAAATCGTAAATTTCTTATAACTTACGAAGTTTTTTAATTCAAATGTTGCAAATGAATAGGGTTATTGCCAGTATCGAAAGTAATATTTTAAAACTGATCTGATCTCTCTGCGATCATTTGTTCGTGAGATATCGTGTTAACAGACTAACAAACTAACGGACTAACACACTAACCCACTAACAGACTAACAGACACCCTACAGACAGACACCATACAAATTTTGTCATTTTCGGATTCCTCACACCTGAAAACGTATAAAAAAGTCAAAAAACCGAGGTCGAAATTTTTCACGATTACCTAAGTTCCCCATACCTATAGTATGATGGGGAACTAAAAAATAGTTATATATATATATATATATATTACCTTAGAAATAAACTTATAATTAAATATAAGACTTATTGTCTTATGGAGGGAAAAACTTGGGAATGAAAAGGTTAAGTTCATCTTATTTTAGATTGATTTACCAAACAATGTATGTTGTTATCAAGAGACTCGGCTGAGTCTCAAGTGACGCAAGCGCAAAAACAAACGAACGCCACGACACTCAGCGGAAACGGAAAAACGAACGAAACTGCGACACTTATATATACAGGAATTTTTAGATCAAAGAAACCGCTGAAAGCCGACACTTAATATCTCAGGAAATATGGGAGGTTATGTTCTTATATTTTCAAAATAGTCTTTCACCTTCTGTCTGATCCTACCCTGAAATCGCTACATCGCTGTGTGCAATATATTTCGAGATATGAATTGGCTCTCGAGAACAAATTTTTCTCGAATATGGCTCGAGCGAATGTCGTTTAATTTATATATAATATTAATCGCTTTTATCTGATGTGCCTGACACCTCCCTTTTCCCTAGGAAAACTCTTTTTTTTTTTCTAACTTAGTTTGAAAATCGAACTATTTTTACTACGCGATACACAGGAATCTTCTGCTATTTCTCAGAATTCTAAATAGGTGTTGTTCGGTTTGGTCTTGTAGTTGGTTGGTTGGTTCAATCTGAATGCTGTCAATAAAATATTTAGCTTTTTTTTTATTAAATGCAAAAAAGAAACTCCATTATTTGTTTAAAATATCTATTATATATATACTAAATTAAATTTCACTTAAATATTTTTTTTCTGTTCTGTTATGAAGAAAATATTTTAGATTTTAAAATTTCGCATTTCGTGAAAAAATTATTTCGATAATATTTTAAATAGGCAACTATTTTATAATTATTGTTAAAAATTTTTAAGGAGAAAATATTTCAATGTATTCATCCGCCAATAAAATGTAAAAAGCAAATTTCTGATATTCGCTTTAATTTTTCATTTAATTTTACATTGGGCACATATTAAGCGAGCATTAAAAAATTTTTAATGTAATAAAATAACTACCGGTATCTGCATATTATACAATATTTATGATTAAAGATACGCAAAATATATAATTAATACTCAGTATGCTTGTATAGTATTCAAGATAGGTAATTCATATTACTCAAGTCATGGATTAATGGTAAGTTTTTTTTTTTTTTTTTTTTACTTATTTTCAAATATAAATTCTACTATAAAGTAAAAAAAAAAAAAAAAAAAAAAAAAAAAAAAAACTTTTGATTAGTATTTTCACATTTGTAGTAATCAAAGCTTTATTTATTTATTTATTTATTGACTATAACATGTAAATATTAGAAATGAAAAACGTTATAAAATTTTATCTATTTAATCGGCAAAAATATTTGAGGAATAAAAAAAAAAAATATGTAAAATTAATACAAATCAGTCAATTCCCTGTAATTCACAAAGAAATTGTTAATTAGAGGTCTTTGTTTACATTTTTTTTTGACAAAGTCTGCTATTGTTATTAATTCATAAACAGACATTAAACTATTTTCAGTATTAAAAATTAAACTAATAAATCATATATGAAGGTAAATATATTAAGCATACACATAAGTAATATTATAGCAATAAAATATAAACACACATATTTATGATACAAATTAAATTATTTTTTAAGTGTAGAAGTAAATATTCATCATTAATTATCTTTTATTTTCTTGAACATTAAATTTGATTAGTAATAATGGTTTGTTCTAAATTTTCATATGCTTTTTTTGTGTTCTTTGGTGCTAGTCTGTATGAATTGCAGGATACTTATATAAGAATCTCACAATTCCCCCCCCCCCCCCAAATGTGTTTGAAAGCAAGGATTAAGCTAAAATTTGATTAAAAAAGTGAAAGTGAGAAATGTTGCCATTTTTTTTTTTTTTTTTTTTTTTTTTAATCTCAGCTGAAAATTTCTTTCTTTACTTAAAAAAATTAACTGCGAGTGAAAGGGTGTGATGACTGTAAAGTTTGGGCTAATACATTTGTACACATGAAGGCAGATTTTTAATTAAAAAATTTTTGCAAAATTTTTATTTAAAAAACTAGGGGGCTCTGCCCCCTGCATGCTCCGCTGACCAACCCCTGAAGAAGGCTTCGCGTCCCCACGACTCGCTTCACCTATTAAACTCCTATGGCGCTTTGCCCGTCTATTTGCTTTTACTGGATAGAAAAATCAATACTGTATAAAAAAAAATAAAAAAAGGAAATACCCATATTTAATGTCAAATTGAAATACATAATATTTAATACCATTTTTTTAATGAAATAATATGCTAAAAATCAGTAATATTTTTTTCAGAAAAGAAAGAAATTCGTAATATCTAGACCATTTTGTGTTACAAACATAGTATATGAACCCCTTGGAGACAATTACGTTTTTGTCACTATTTGGCGATGGATGTTTTGGTAGAATTGCTTGTTAAAAAAAAAAATAATAAAAATAATTTTCTATTTCTTTCAAAAAAAAAAAAAAAAAAAAGATTTTAATGAAATTTTGGCAAAAGCAGAATTTAGTTTAGTATGGAGGACTATCAGTTATTTATTTATTTATTTTTTTTTTTCAAATTATAACATCGCTTTCAAATTATTCAATTATATTTTCGGTTTTGATGTATGTCCAACCATCGTAAAACTGGCGACAACGTTTTATCCGTAGATTGAGACAAATAGTCCTCAGCACTTAAAAAAAAAAAAAAAAAAAAAAACATTTTAATTAAATTAGACTAATCTTTTCAAAAAATTAGAATCTATTTTTTATAATGTCCGTACTTTTTACTGTTGAGTTTTTTTAGTTAATTTATCGCAGTATATAATCGGCACTTTTCCATTTTGCCGGCGAGGCGATAAATTTGACAAGAATGATATAACCGGCAGCAATCCTTAAGCACCTAAGAAAAAATAATTGTTTCAAAACACTTTAGGAACAACTATAGAATATCCCCACAACTGGATTTGGCGATATATTTTTGGCGATTATGGCTAAATCATAAATCACAAATCTAAAATAAACAGCATGCAGACTGTCATATTATATTGCAAAGAATCCAGAACGACATCGTTATCGTTCAAAACGGCCCCAAAGAAAAATCGCCAAATCCTTTGTGGGGAGATGCTATAGTTATACCACACTTCGAATAATAATAAGAAAAAATTAAAGAGACATGACCGTTTACTTATTTTATTTTATATTTTTAAGAATTAAATTTTCTGAAGTTTTGCTTAAAGCTAGCTTTTAAAAGTGTTGTCCCATAAAAAATATAACATTTACTTTGTCAAATCCTTAATAACGTGTATAAATAAACTTTAAATTTGAAAAAAAAAAAAAAAAATCTAAGTTGCAAATTTACTTTTAATCCATGAGATTTGCACCGGCGAAATGAAAAGTACCTTCTCTCCTATTTACTTCATACATTAATGAAGAATAAAATCTGCTCGATTCATTAAAAGAATTTTAGGTGATGAATTTTTTTCTTGTTATAATTAGAAATATGAAATGTATCATGGAAATGTCTAATTCTGTAATGTTAAAAAATTACCAGTGCTAAATAAGATTTTTTCATTTATAATTCAGTTTAAATTTAAATCTAAATATTTTTGTATGCCAAAATGTATCCGAAGTATTTTAAAATGTGTTTTTAAATGAAAAAGACAAAGGAGATTCTTTGGAAAAAGATGCACTTAGAAATATTTTTCTTAATAGCAGCATTAACATTGATTTTATTATTTTTTATACCATGGATCACATTTTAATTTTCCCGTGGAAAATGATGTCATGACAGAAGAACAACGTCATAAGAGAAACTTTTTCTACGGTGGCAAATAGAGTACCTTTATAAACTCGACGTTTTCAGTTAATAACTTTGTTAATTAAGGTGATACAGATTTCTAATTACCTGAAATGCCTTCCTTGAAGCATACGGAACACATTGATACCTCTCACGATGCAGAGCACTTTGCCGTCCACGAGGAGATGCTGTCGCAGACAAAAAAAATTGACGCCATCGACAGTTACTTTTTTTTAATATATAGAGAAAACTAGATTTCTTTTGCTGCTTAAAAAGACAGGCTAAAATTAACTAGGAGCTCAATAGTAGAAATAGTGCAGCATGGAAGCACTGCAGATTGTTTTAGACTTTGTGAGAAAATTCATATTATGGAGTTGTAAGGTACTTTTTGGATTACCATTACCAGTTTATTAGTTTAATCACAATTAACTGCGTACTGTTATTTTGCTGCTAATCAATAAAATGTGCATTTTTTTTTTCAAAGTTATTTCTCAAAATCTGTTTTAATTTTGTGGCCTTTTATTGAAATACAGAATCATTTGTCATTAACTGACAAATGTTATGTTAACCAAAATGTGCAATAATTTTGTAACCTGTTATTGAAATGCATAATCATTTTGCCGCTAAGAGTCTAAATGTGTGTGTAATAATGCAAAACTATGGAAATATTCTGGTAAAACTGCAGAACCGGGTTCTGCTTGGTGGTGTTTTGGCGACCTTTGCTAGTGCGATCCATGCCAAGTCGTTCACGTGATCTAAAAGTAAGCTGTTGACAATCGTAAATGCATTTTTCTACTGGAAAAAAAATAATACTTTCTAATAGCTTCGTGTTTAATAAATTGCTATAAAAATATTTGTATATATACACATAAATTCTTTAAAAAAGCTTATAATATGACTGATTTAAATTTCTGAAATTATCATTATAGCTGTTCAAAGAATAATCTATAACTTAAAAGACATTTATTTTTGATTTTATTTTTTTAACTTCAGTTTTGAATATAGCATCATGCATT
Source organism: Salticus scenicus (assembly GCA_963930645.1). Classification (NCBI taxonomy): domain Eukaryota; kingdom Metazoa; phylum Arthropoda; class Arachnida; order Araneae; family Salticidae; genus Salticus; species Salticus scenicus. Next base: position 302,089,466 of record OZ005649.1, read on the forward strand.
GATATTTTCTGATTGTTACTTTAACAAGGTTGTGTTAATAATTTTTGATTAATAACATAATTCAATTATCTCTGAAGCTGGAAAATGGACTTTAATTTAGCTTTTTCCTCACTTTCAAATATATGTTGAACATAAGCATGTTAGTAGATAGCTTTAAATTGATTAAAAATGTTCGAAAAAACTTAAAAGTATAATCTGGAAGAATATCATTTTTTAAAATCCCTAGTTTTATATGAAGCAGTATGCATTGGTTTGAATTATCTCAAATTTTAGCCTTAAATTGAAGAGTTTTTATTTATTTAGCATCATGTATAGTATTGTATTTTTATGATTATTACTTTAACAAGCTCATGTTAGGTACTGGATAATGTTAATACTAGCTATTATTTATTTGAAAAGAAACTTATATCTTGCTTTTAATTGTTTTCCTTTAAATAAATTGCTTTAAAATGTTAGTTTGTATATATATACTTTTAAAATAATTCTAGAATTCTCTGTAAATATTTTTGGTATGTGTTCGAAAAAACTTATATAATCTGAAAGAATTTCATTTTTTAAATGTGCAATTTTATATAAAGTAATATGAATTTTGGTTTGAATTATCTCAAATTTTATCCTGACATCAACAGATTGTTTATTTATTTAGTATTGTGCGTTGGTGTTTATTGTGATTATTACTTTAATTAGGTTAAGTAGTGGATAATTATTGGATTAAGTAGTAATACTAGTTTTTTTTTTTTTTTTTTTTTTTTTTTTTTAATAAAGAAGTTTGTATTTTGCTTTCTAGTAGTAGCTTTGCTTTAAATAAATTGCTTTAAAATGTTAGTTTGTATATATATACTTTTAAAATAATTCTAGAATTCTCTGTAAATATGTGTTCGAATGGTATGTGTTGTTGGTATGTGTTCGAAGAAACTTATAATCTGAAAAAATTTCATTTTTTAAAACCCCTAGTTTTATATGAAGCACTATGAATTTGTTTGAATTACCTCAAATTTTATCCTGAAATCAACATTGTTATTTATTTAGTATTGTGCATTGGTATTTATTGTGATTATTACTTTAAGGTTAAATACAGGATAATGTTAATACTAGTCTTTTTTTTATTTTTTCTTTTTTTAAAGAAGTTTGTAATTTGCTTTAAATAAATTGCTTTAAAATGTTACTTTGTACATACAGTAGCCGCCGCTTTACAAAATCACGTTTGTTTTCATCAAAATGATTTTATTAAGCGGCTGATTTTTATATCCGGCAAACACGTCTGAACTCAATAAAAGGGTATTCATTACCTAAATATGGAAACAAATTCTTCTTCGCCCTTCCATCTATCAACTAGCGATCCGTAGAAATGGAGTGTTTGCTACTTATCATTCATTTAAAATTTTCGGCTTTTAAGAACAAAATTATATGAAAGATAGAAATTTTCTTTGACCTGGCATTCTTGTACCTATCTAAAAGTGCTGCGTTGATCTGCTCTCCTTATTCATATTCGCTTGTGATTCACTGTTCGGTTTGGTACAATTTAGGCACTAATATCTTTATTATTATGTTTACATGAAGCAAACTGAGAAATTTCAAGCTTCGATGTCGCCTATACATTTGAAGAAAACCACCATACTTTACCAAAATTTTACGCTTTACTTTCAAAATAAAAACTACCCGCTTGCATATCTTTTGCAGCTAAGTTGCTTCAAAATAAGAACTAGAAACTCTATTTGAATATTTTAAGACAGAAAAAATACTCATTGGCCAATCATGTGAAGAATCCATTCCTTGAAGTCATAACTACAACACACCAACACACGGCGGGGTGTGTTTTTCTTTCTTTTCCCTTTCTGTTGTTGTTCTTTTTTTTTTATTATTTTTTTTTTGAGGTGTAAAATTTTTGACAAAGAATGATAATGTGCTGGCTTGCTATGTTTTGCTTCTTTTTTTCTTTTCAAAAATCTGGTGAGAAAATATAATTTGTTGTTTAGCTTACAAACATGGCCATTTTTACTGTTGAAGAGATTTTCTTTTGAGTTTATTAACCGGCGATGCTGATTTTATTAAGTGGCGGTTTGTATTGATTTGATTCTGGATCCAGCAATTTAATCAGATTAGGCGGCTGATTATTACTAATAAAGTTTAATGTTCAATAAAATAAGAGATAATCAATGATGAATATTCACTTCTACACTTAAAAAATATTTTAATTTTATTATAAATATGTGTGTTTATATTTTATTGCTGTATATTACTTATGTATATGCTTAATATATTTACCTTCATATATGATTTATTAGTTTAATTTTTAATATTGAAACCAGTTTTAATGTCTGTTTATGAATTAATAATAATAGCCGACTTGGTCCAAGAAAAATGTAAACAAAGACCCCTAATTTACAAATTCTTAGGTATAATTCATACAACCTTTGGACAAAATCTTTGTGAATTAGAGGGAATTGACTGATTTGTATTAATTTTACATTTTTTTTTTTTTTTTTTTTTTTTTTTTAATTCCTAAAATATTTTTGTTGATTACATAGATAAAATTTTATAAAGTTTATTTCATTTCCAATATTTACATGTTATAGTAAATATATATATATATATATATATATATATATATATATATATATATAAATAAAATAAATAAATAAAGCTTTGATTACTACAAATTTAATGGTACTGAAACAAAATTCATGTGAAAATAATAATCAAAACAGTTTTTTTTTACTTTATAGTAGAATTTATATTTCAAAATAAGTAAAGAAAAAATTTAAAAAAATGAGAAAAATATACCATTAATTCATGACTTGATTACTATATATCTTATATGTTGAGTATTAATTATATATTTTGCGTATCTTTATCATAAATATTGTATGATTTGTGCAGATACCGGTAGTTATTTCATTACATTAAAAAAATTTTAATACTTGCCTAATGTGTTGATTGTCTGTGAGTATTAAGAACTGCATTTTGAATTGTACTAAATTCACTAAATGATTTTTTGCTTGGGTTTTGATAAACAAAATAAAGTTTTTCAATGGCATTTTTAAAGCAGGGTTTGAATTTAGTGTTAGGCATATTTTGCGACCATGCAATCACATTCAGGGGTAATTTATGACACCTAACTTTTGAACAGATTTAAAAAATCAATTTTGTCATAAAAAATTTTTCTTTATCTTTTACAAACTGGTATTTTATCAACTTAAAAAAAATTCTTACATTATCAGTTTCAACACATGTACATAAGCTAAAAAAAAAAAAAAAAAAAAAAAAACAGCAAGCACAAAAATACATAAGGGCTGCCTGCAGAAAATTACACCAACTTCATAAAAAATTTCAAGTATTTTTTTTTTAAACTTTTTTACTTATTGTTATTACTTAGTTTGTATACAATCAGAAATTTGCCATCAGGATAATTTCTGAAATATTGAATTAATTTAAACCAAATTTTTTGATATGAAACTTGAAAATATAAATAAATAAAATATAAATAACTTAAAGTTTTAAATCTTATTTGAAAGCTTTATCATAACAAGAGACGGCAATGCAGCCACTTTCACTGGGGGACATCCCGCTTCTTCAGCAAACTTCACAGTGGTCTGTGATGCTAGTAAGGGAAGTATGAATCAGTAAAATTGCTATTGAAACCAAACCAAGCTTAAATTAGAGAGCATGGTCAAAAACATAGGGTAGAGTACAAATTTGCTGCAACAACACCCGTGGGGCAAGATATGACCCCTAATAGTTTTAGTTATTTCTATAAAAACCAATGAAACAGGCATTGTAGTAAGAATTGGGGGGGGGGGGTGCAGTGGTAGCATGCTTGGCTTGTGATACAGAGGTTCTGCGATCGGGTCCCCACAAGAGTGTTTTGCATTTTAATTTTTTTATTTAAATAAATTTTTTTAACGTTTATAATTAAGTTATTAATTTAAGAGAATAATTATTATATATTAAGATTTTTTTTTATTTTGAGTATTCTAATTAATAAAGTATTGACCATGAATTAAAGAAATATATATTTTTATTTATTTATAAAAAATAAAATCATGTTTAAAGATACGGATATAGATTCTAATTTATAAAAATTATATTTAAAAGTAGAATAATCATGAAACGATAAGTATTTTTCACAATGAAAGCAAGAAATATAAGAAGATTGATCACAATTATTTGAATTACAATTTTGTTCATCACGAAAATTTTGTTAAATGTTTGGCTTTTCGTCAAGATTACTAGATTTGTAAAATTCATATTTACCCAGATTTTGAATTTTTCGAGATGTAAACTAATTATAAATTAGTGAAATCCTTTTGAGAAAATTTGTCATTGTGTTCAATTTTATTGGCAATTCTTCCGACACCAGCAAATTTGACAGTTGTTTAATGAAATATTTCAAATAAAAGCTAAATGTGGCGTTCAATAGTTAAGCAATTGCTGTTGTTTACTCAGGATTTTTCAGGCAAAATATTGCATGAATAATAATACAATTGAGAGCAGATGATTAATTCTTACTATTAATGACGTCGATAAAAAATAATAATTAAAATTTTACATAGAACACTAGTACAAATCATTAACAAAATTTTATCTTAATATAATATAAAAGTATTTCCCGTTAAATTATTAATTTCTTTTAATTTAATAAATAAATTTTAGTTAAAAATTATTAAATTGTCTGCATTGGAAAAAAACTTTTTTTAATATAATTAATATTTTCTCCTAAAATAATAATTTAATTTAATTAAAAATTTTAAAAAATAAATATTTCGGTTGAAATAAAAATTAAAATACAAAACATCCTTATGGGGACTCTATCTCAGGACCTCTGTATCACAAGTCGAGCACGCTGCCACTGCACCACCCATTCTTACTATGATGTGTGTTTTGTTGGTTTTATAGAAATAATTAAAACTATCAGGAGGTTATATATCGCCCCCATGGGTGTTGTTGCAGCAAATTTTTACTCTACCCAATGTTTTCGACCATGCTTTTTAATTAAGGCTTGGTTTGGTTTCAATAGCAATTTTACTGATTCATACTGCCCTTGTAAGTGATGTTTTCCCTTTCTCTTTGACCTTTCTTCCAGAAGGTTGTGCTACAACCTGTCTAAGCCAGCATTTGATTCTTGGCCATTACATGAATTATGAATATGTTATGTCGACATATGAACCACATAAAATACGAAAAAATCACCAACAAGTTAATCAAAACCAGCCAAAGCAATAGCATAAATATCTAAACATATGAACAACATAAAATGAGACAATCACCACAACATCAACCAAAACCCACCTGAATAGTAATATAAATATCAAAACATATGAACAACATAAAATACAGAAAAATCACCACCAATCAGCCAAACCCCCACCAATGCATTAAATATCAAATTCAATGAGAATCGCAAATTATAATAACCCCAATTACGCTTTCTTTTTCAAAACAATTGAAATAGTAATAGTAGTAATTCATGTAATGACTAGAAATTGAAGACTGGCTTAGACTGATTGCAGCGCCACATTCTGAAAGAAAGATCAAAGAGTAAGGGAAAACATCACTTATCATCATCGACCATTGTGGAGATTTCTGAAGAAGCGGGGGGGGGGGGGGTATCCCTCAGTGAAAGTGGCTATATCGTCGTCTCCATTATTATGAAGCTTTCAAGTAAGATTTAAAACTTTAATTAAGTTATTTATTTCCCCCAAGTTATCTCAGGATAGCTGGTGAAGTGGTTAAATTTCTTTAAATTATAAATAGTTTAAAAGGGTATTTTCTGGTAGTTCTCATTTTGCTTGAAGATGTAATGCATGGTGTGGAGAGACGCCTCAAAGACTAATTACAGAAGTTTGTGAAACTATGTGATCGTGAACTATTTTTACCTCCATAATCAATGTTTATTTGACCTACCAACAAATCTCTCTGGTTTCCTCTTGAGAACTTATGTAAAAATTATCTCATGCTTTCTAGCATTTAAAATTATCTTATTGTTTTCTATTCCCTCTTACTTGTTATGTAACTAAATTATTAGTAACGTGTATAAAGTTAAATCAAAAACCTTCTGGTGTCTGAATCATATAAAAATCTTCACCTAACACCTAGCATTTCACACATGGTATTTGACTTATTTTAAAAATCAGTTGACCAGCAGATAATTAAAAATTTTCTTTATTTTTTAAGTATAAGCGTATTCGTTTTTTAACTTTTGTGTATTAAAAAAAACTTAAGCTTTATCCTGTTATGATTCCAATAAACAATTAAAAATATATAAAATGCCTGAGTAAACCATTTTGGCAAGTACAAAAAAATAGTTAGGTACTATTGACACCCGACTTTTACTTTCCAATTTCTAACCCGGCTTTAAAGGAGAGTAGAATAATGTCTTCACATTCTACATCATCGTTGAAATTAACATCAGACAATTTGTTTTCAATTAGTTAATAAATAGTGAATAATTCCAAAGTCATTATATCAGTATTAAAGTTCACATACTCATCAAAATTTATATTTAAAATACTAAAACAAGGTCCAGTCAAGAAATTTTATGAATTTTAGAAAATGAGGAAAAGATTATAACTTATATTGTGCGGCGTATTAATGAGGAAATTTTTCATTAAAAGGAATAGGATGAATGAATCAAGACTTCAGTAAAAGGACATATAAATGTAAAAGACATATAAACTGTGTTTTACTGTGTATATATAATGGAAACATGTCATTACAATAACTTCGAAATAATACTCCAAATTGGACAGCAAGCTGATTTTCAAATATCTTAGAGGAGTTTGTTATATGTTGCTCCACCCTTTTGTTTTCAAGTGGCAGCCACTTAAAAATTTCAAATCTACAGTACATTGTAAAAAGCATATTTCACTTGAATTTTGGTGCATAACATAGACCCTATAAGAGTCTCAACCAAGTTAATTAATGAACTTTATCTGCCATTTTGTTAAAAATGGCAGATATCTTGAATTAAGCACAACTACTAGAAATCAGGCTAATACAGTATAGGATCCGTTATCAGGATACCCGTTATCCAGAATGTTCCGAAAACCAGAATGCCAATTACCAAAATTTTTAATTTTCGTAAAATTTAAGAATTAAAGTTATAAAAGAGCAGCGGTCAGAATTATAGTTTTACAACGTATTTTCTTTAATGCTACGGTGTTATTCTGGGGATATATGGTGAGCACAAAATTGCCCAAATAATTTTACTGAAAATGTTGCAAATTTAGGTTAGAAAACGAATTTTTATGGTATATTATAACAGATAAACATTAATAACACATACTTCTTAAATTGCCCAATAACAGATGAATTTTATTCTTGAACTCAGGTCACTTGCATGAAGTCTCAATTATAAAAATTTTAAATAGCTTTTATTAATTCCCATTATTTTTAGAATTCATTTAATAAAATTTTAGTATTATGTGCTAAAAATATTAACATTTATGAACAATTAGTAACAGAGACACACTATAAGCAAAAAATATATAGAAATGTTTGCAAAATCCAAATGAAAGGATTTTACTCTCAGATCCAAAATTACTTTTTATATATGTTTATATATTTTTTATTTATTACAGGGTTCATACTCCTCAGGGAAAACCTGGAAAACAGGGAATACTCAGGGAATTTGGAATTTGTTAAAAAAAGTCAGGGAAAACTCAGGGAAAATCAGCTATAAAACCTGCAAAAACAAATGTTTTTTTTCTCTCAAGTTATGTTTTTCTTGTTCAGCTTCGTATCAAAATTTAAATGATTAAGTATTATGAAAATACGCACGTAAATAATGATTTCTACATGAATTTCTATCATGATCGGCAGTAATATGACATCATACAGTGAAAGTAGCTATATTTTGTCCTGTCTAGAGGAGCATTTCTTGTAATATGTCGCTAATATTTTCTTGAAATTGTCTGGAAACTCTGGGAAAACTCAGGGAATGTTTTTCCCATATTTGAGTATGAACCCTGTATTATTATTATTATTATTTGTAGTTTAAAATTCTAATTAAGAATTTTTGTTGTTGTTGTTTTGTGGAAATAATTTATTAAATGAATATAGGTAAAGTGTTTATATATATTATTCATGTTCATCACTTTCACTGCTATGTATGAAATTATATTGTACCTTTTTTATACATATAATAAAGTGTTCCGAATAACGGAAAAACCCCTTAATCCAGAATATCCCACGTCCCAAGCTTTCTGGATAACGGATCCTATACTGTACTTAAAAATTTATCGGCAGAATAACTTTTGAAATACTGAATCATTTCGAATCAAAGTTATACAGTGAACTTATACAAATATCTTGGTTGAGTTCACTGGGCAACTTGTTCTGACATTTTCTTTCTAAGTTGCATCCACTTGAAATCAGGCTGCCGCTTAAAAATGTGCTAACACAATAGCTTTTGAAATACTAAACTTATTTAAATCAGAGTTGGATAGTGAATATCTTGAATAACTTCGCTGAGCAACTTGCTCCAATGTGAATGTTACTTTGTTAAATATGTAAATGTTACTTTGTATCATAGTATTAACAGTGAAAATGTGTGCAAAGAGATTGTGTGATGCAAAAAGAAAACATTTGCAGAAATTTTACTTGCAGTTTTAGATAGCGTGACGCAATAGATAAATCAATTTATTAAACTAGATAACTTCAATTTATAATGTACATTCAGTTGATTATTTTATTTTATTTTATTTTATTTTATACACTTTATTCAACAAAACAAAAGTGATTGTTATGAAATCTCAAAAGAAATCTTTTTAAAGTAACACTCAGGCGCCACTGAAATTATATCATTTCTTTTAAAACTCATATTTTGAATTCACGAGATGCAAATGAAAAAGCATCAGTGAGTAAATTCTATATATTTTTTCACGTTGAAATTGAAAATATTATGAATGTACTGCGATGTAAATATAAATTGAAGAAAAAAGCAAATTATGAAATAAGAAAAATCTATGTATATTTCAATTAATAGCAAAGCGTCACTCAAAATTTGATATCATTATTTTTAAGACCCATATTTCCAATTCATATCGAAATAAAGTGCTGCGTCACAAGCTTTTAACCCGTTAAGGGTTTTTGTTCTGATATACATATACAGGATTTCATGAATATTTCCTCTAGAATAAAAAAATAAATATTTAAGTACCATAAAGAAAAAATACTAAAGTGTTCATTTATTTATTTATTTATTTATTTATTTTTTGTAATTTTCTAAGATTTAAATATTATACACACTTGTCCCGTGTTTTCGACGTATTATACAATAATTACAAAATATAAAATAAATTAAATATAAAGATTTCACATAGAGCAGCACCTTTCCTTATACATGGTGGTCATAGAATAAAGTGTGGTGAATAAAAATCGATTGAGAAATATCATTTTGAATACATTTACACAAATTTATTCTGCTTTATGCCCTGAAAAAGGGATATTAATTTATATATGTAAAATGCAAAATCGATGTTTAAACACTAGCTGCAATACGCAATAGTATATGCACTTTCACAAGTCTGCTAGTCATAAGAATTACAGTGTATAATTATAGTTATAATTATACACTGTAATTATATACACTGTAGTATACACTGTAAGTATACACTGTAATATAGTTATAATTATAGTATAGAATTATAATTATAGTTCAACTATAATTATATTTGATCATATTTGATTTTCATTATTCATTAAGTTTACATTGTTTTTAATGTCAGGAGGATGAAATTAGCATTTAAATTTGTAAGAGATTGTTGGAAATGTATAAGCATTTAAGAAAAATTTTCTCGATTAAGTTACTGTTATAGTTGTACTATAAAAGGCGAAATATCACATTTCTTCATAAGCTTGTATCTATGTTACTCACTTATATTTATTATTTATTAAATATGCATTATAAATTGATATGTTCATTATGACATATTACCTTTAACAGAGAATGCAGTAATAATAAAGATACACTGTTAGTAAAACAATAATATTAGTAAAATATTTCCCTAATAACGAAAAATAAAATGTTTAACTAAAGGTTCTATATGAGTATAAGAAATGAGCGAGTTATTATTTTATTGTTTAAAAAAGAATGAAAAAATGCGTATATTTGGAACAAGGGCAGAAATAGATAAATTCAGAAATTCAGATGATTACATATGCAATAAGGGAAATTACTGGGGGAAAAGGCAATATTTAAAAATTGCAAGGTATTTTTTAAATATGTTTACCTTTCAATAAAAATATCTCTTAAATATTGGGTACTTTTCCTTTACCAATTTGACCATATCCATCAAATACGTCATTGTAATGAATAATTGGCCTGGATAAATTGTCTACAGTGTACATTATCTAATTATATTAGTATTATAAAATAAAACTTTCTATGCATTATTTTAATATTACGGAAAAAAAAAATCTTATTATAATGTGCTACCTTACTACACAGTCGTAACATTCCACTCTCTGAACTACTACTACTATTTTTAAAAAATTCAACGTATACATAGTTTTTGTGTTGAACAATAAGCACTATTACCACTATTAAATGCATCATTTATATCCTCCTACTAAACAAACTAGTATGTTGTGGCCACCACAATACTTTCTTCTATATTTTCCTATACATATTCAATCAGTAACAATATTAAAAAAAAAAAAAAAAAAAAAGATTTTTTTTTTTTTTCCTTTTTTTTTTTTTTTTTTGTGAAAATTAATACATATTCAATCACTAACAATAATAGAAAAAAAAAAAAAAATCGAAATTTTTTTCTAAGTTTTTTTTTTTTTTTTTTTTTTTTTTTTTTTTTTTTTTGTTAAAAGTAAAAAAAATCGATAACTTTGTTTTAAATTATCACAGATTTATGGTTCAACCATTCGTTTTAAAGGTATTGACGAGATCTTTCGAATGATACCCATCTTCAAAATTTAACCCCCCCGGGGGGTACTTCCCCCCCAGGGGGGGAACCGATGCCCCCCCATGCACAATTTTTTTTTCCTAGTTAACTACTACTATTATCAATAATTCAAATTAGTTTTACAATCACAAGTTTAAAATAACTCTCATTATGCCCATTTATACGGAATTTTGTCCTATGCTGCCATGTTAAAAATTTGCATAAAATGCGATTACAGCGCCACCTGTTGAGCTATTGATCCCCAAATCTAATGGGCACCAGTTCATGTCAGGGTGCAACTAAATACCTAGTTTGGTTAAATTTCATTCATATGTTCGTGAGATACAGCGTCCACAAAAAAATGATACAGACACACAGACAGACAGACAGACAGACAGACAGACAGACACACAGACAGACATTTTCTAAAAACTATCAATTCGTGTTCAGGACATCCCAAAACGTGTAGATCCGTCAAAAAACGGAGGTCGAAAATTTTCGCGAATCCAATACTTTCTCTATATTACATATAGAAGAAAGTAAAAATTACAAAATATCTAACATTTTCTGCTATCGTTATTTGTAATTTCCCTATCTGTGTTTTTAAGTGCAAAATTTAGTAATAAATATTTCATTCTAGTCTAAAAGTATTATCTTACTTTCTGATCAGTTGAAATATTTTACGCATTTTAAATAAAATATGAAATTTCATCCACCTACTATTTTTTTTTCCTTTTTAATGAATAATTTACACCATAAATCATATAGAATAAACAATGTCATCATAACTCATTAATAATCATTATCGAATTACAATTTGACATTTTTTAGTCTTAATAGATAAAGAAATACATTTATTCTAGGCGTTTCATAATCATTATCGCAAATTCATTATCATTTACACTTAGTAATTATGCACGGGTGTGAAATTAATCTGCCTTCTTAATGACCACGATTCTATTAATTACGTCCTTCGAGATCAAAGAGAGAATAAAAATTATGGATTTTAATTATTAATTAAACTTTTCCTGACTTGACTACTTTTAAAAATCTATAATTGTTATTTAAAATCTTTTACAATTAATTTAGTTAGATGTGGGAGGTCTTATGTTATTTATAGTTAGTCTCGTGTTTGCTTCCTTTTATTCATCTTCTTAATATTTTAAACTTTTAGAAAGAAACGAAATATTTGAAAAGCTACATAAATAATGCCATATAACGTAAAGATTTATAGTACAAGGGGAAAATATACCTACTTTGACTGATCATACGATCACATGAGTTAAAATAGCTATTTAAAATGAATAATTATTAATAAGGTATATGCTTTTGTTTCAGGTTTAGAGATTATTTAAAGAATATCTCTTAAAATGTTGTAATGTAAAAACGTCATTTATTAAAAAACTTTCTAAACAATTATGCCTTTATTTGTAATTTATATTACAGGTACTAACTTGTGCTGAAATGTAATTCATTTTTATAAATTAATTTCTCTTAAATAAACATCTATATTATTTGAATAATTGAAGGACATAATATAATTTTATCATTATTATTTCTTACTTGAAAAACCATTTTTAAAATACATTTGCCTAAAAGATTAAATAATCTTTTAAAATATGGTTAAAAATTTAGAAAAAGCGGTATGGCAACGCAACCTATATTTGTTCAGTCGGTTGTTATTATTTCTACAAAAATATAATATTTCAAAATTATATAATCATAATTTTCAAATTTTTTTAATTATATATATATGAATGTTATAAATAACAGTAATAAAGTTTATATATGCAGGTGCATAGTTAGATTTTTAATTTCAAATTGAAAAAAAAAGCATTATTGTGGCACATTCCAGGAATTGCACAATGAAAGAACGCATTATAGTTCATTAAAAGGAATTTTATATTAAAATATTTCAGAATTCTTTGATTATATATATGGTTTTTCACTTGCCTGTGGTACTGAACAGTTATTCATTAAAGGACTAGCAAGTAAATGCATTGTCAAAATATTTTTTCGACGATATTTTTGCAATGGTACATTAAAAATTGCAAATAAAGTGAAATAATTATGGGTTTAAAAATATATTACAATACTTTTTATTTAGTACTCTGAAATACTAGCAAAACTTAAAACTGGTATGTTGTGGCCACCACAAGGCTTTCTTCTGTATTTTCCTATACAAATTCACTCAGTAACAATAAAAAAAATATGTATATATATACTATTTTTTTCCCAATTTTTTTTAGGGGGGAAGCGATGCCCCCCACATGCACAAAATTTTTTTTCCAAATTAACTACTACTATTATCAATAATTCATATTAATTTTACAATCACAGGTTGAGAATAATTCTCATTATGTACATTTATACGAAATGTTGTCCTATACTGCCATGTTAAAAATTTAGAAAAAGACGATCGCAGCGCCACCTGTTGAACGATTGATACCCACATCTAATCAGCACCACTTTATGTCATGGGCCACCTAAATACTAAGTTTGGTTAAATTTCGTTAAAAAAAAAAAAGAAAAAAAAAAATACGATTCATTTTCTAAGTTCTTTTTCGTTAAAAGTAAAAAAAAAATCGATAACTTTGTTTTAAATTATCACAGATTTATAGTTCAACCATTCGTTTTAAAGCTATTGACGACACCTTTCGAAAGATACCTATCTTGAAAATTCACTCCTCTCGAGGGGAGACTTCCCCCCCCCTCCAGGGGGGGGGGGGCGAGGCTCCTACACATACATAAAAAATTTCCCAGTTGACTATCTCTATTATAAATAATTCTTGTAAATTTCATAATGATTACTAAAAAATAATTCTCTTTATGCACGTTTATACAAAATTTTGTCCTATATCACCATGCTAAAAATTTAGAAAAAGCGGGATGGCAACGCAACCTGTAAGACAATTTTTACCAAAAGTTGATAGGCACTAATGTATGTCAAGGTGCAACTACATACCAATTTTTATGAAATTCTGTGCAGTAGTTCCTGAGATACAGTTGCCACAAAATTTTGTCACACACACACAGACTGACAGACAGACAGACATTTTCTAAAAATGGTCAAATCGTGTTCTACAGCTCTCAAAACGTGTAAATACATCAGAAACCCGAGGTAGAAAATTTTTACGAATCCAATACTTTCTTCTATTGAATATAGAAGAAAGTAAAAAAGGATGAATAGAATATATTATGAAATGTTTGTTGTAAAAAAAGAATAAAAACTTCTTAAAAATTATTTCCCAGATTTGTTATCTCTGAAATCGAATTTAATTATAATTTATCCTTAGTTATTTTACAGTTTATAAAACGCATGTTTTATTTTCTATTAATGTTTGTTTCAATATAGAAAACATTCCTTTGGAATATAAATGTTACTGAATAATTATTTTCGAAGTTAGTTGCATTTTTCATTGTATAGAATTTATCCGTAAATTATCTTTAGTTATCATACAGTTTTATAAAATGCATGTCTTACTTTCTGTAAATGTTTATTTCAATATAGAATTCATTTCTTTGGTACATAAATCTTAATGAATAATTATTTTTGATGCTCCAATTTTCAAAATATGTAAAATAGAAAAATATACTTAAAGCAGACTTATTTTTTAAATTTTAATACATAAACGCAAATACAGATTGAAATGTTTTGTTAAGATGTTTCGATTTAAATGTATTTATATACCTGCAGAATAATTTAGTTTCTGTTATTTAATTTAGGCAAGTCCAATGGTATAAGAAGAATAAAATAACCAAATATAATCAAATTAAATGTATAAATAAAAATTTTAAAAAATGAGAAATTCATAATGGTAAAAATTAAATTTTAGAACAAATTTGTCTTTTTACTTTTCATTATTTTTTTTATTAATTTTATTTTTATTTATTAATTTATTTATTTTTGCAGTGGCTATTAAAATAGTTTTTATTAAATCGCAGTTAGTGATATATTTACAAATAATTTATACGTTGATATTATTATTATTATTATTATTATTATTATTATTTTAAATGTATCATACATATAAAAGAAAACCTTTCAATATATTTTGAAGCGCTAGTGCCTGCTTTGTTTGACTGATGAAGTACGGGTTTTATTTCAACCAGAAGCAATTGTTGCTATATATATATTAGAAGATTTTTACTTATTACTTTTCAATACCAGTTTTCGAGTGCATTTTTATTATCTGTCATGTGACATAAAAGTAAATTAAGTAATATCAAGAATGTTGAGCGATAATATTGATTGAAAGGCACAAGCTTTTTGAATTAAAATTAAATGTAATGGCGTTTTATTTCTGTTATCTTTATACCTTCCATTTTTAGGCATTATTAGATCTTAACGCATAAAACACTTATTTCATCCATTATAATAAAATAAAAAATAAATAAATAAAACAAAATAAAATAAAATATTTTTTCAACTTCATTAACATATTTTTCATACTAAAGTTTTAAAGTTTAGGAGAATACATTTTAAAGTATACATTCAAAGTGAGATGTTTTATCTAAATCGACAAATTTATTTTAAGAAACTATAAATAAATTTAATCAATAATTATTAAATATGGAAAATACAGTCTTTTCTCTCCGAATTTCCCCCTTCTTCTTCTTCAAAGTATCTGGAAATAAAAGAAAGCGGAGAAAGTTTTAAATCACTAAGAAAGTTCTAGACTCTTCATGCATGGTTTCCAATTCACTATCATGAACATTCTAACTCTGCTAAACCTACCAGAGCATGGCGAGAGTGACACAGTAATCTTGAAAATTGGACTTCTGCTTTAGAGAACGCCATTAAAAATCGGATCGGTTAATTAAAATTGGTTCCGCTTCCTTTCGTTTACTGCCGAAATTCGAAAATGAAGTTTGTAATTAAATTGAACGGTCTAATTGTGATAGAGGCTTGGAGGGGGCAGTCCACTGTTTATCCGTTGTTTACCGTTATCAGATGCCTATGCGGTATGTTTATAACTGCAGATTAAGGCTTGGATAGATATATCTGTAACATTTTTACAACCTATTTTAGATAAAATTTTTATTTAATTATTTTAAGAAAATTTGTGTTTCTAGTTTGAAACGTTCTAAATAGTTTTAAGAATTGTTCTTGCGACCGTGAAGTAAAAAGTGTTTGTTACCAATTTTGTTAAAAACTATACAATTGACAGATTAGGTGCATTTAATAATTGGTTCTGTCTGTTTTGAGTATTTTTTTTTAGTTGATGGCTTTAAGAAAAATAGAATTTACGCATTAGTGAATGTAAAGTTTTGTTTTTCTTTTAAATTAGAGTACATACCATAAAAAGAAGTTCAGGTAGAATAAAATAATACTGTAATTTCACTTTTTACAATTCTGAAATTTTAAGATTATACATTTATGTTTTAAGGGAAATATTTATATTTTGATTTGGTAGTTCTTAACACCTTTCATTGTACTTAAAACGTTTTTAATAGTTTATTTTGTCTGTTAGGATACTGGTCTATCTGTCTTTTAGATAAATCTTTCGTAAGTATTGCACCCTTTTTGTTAATAACAATGCCTGTCATTTTGGAGTTACTAACTTTATTCCCTATTAAAAATTGTGTACACAGAGTGCTTATAATAACTAATAAACTAATAAAATTAACGAATAAATCTGTACTGAGAAGTATAAAGGATTTAAGTCCAAAAATGTCGATTTTAAGTTAAGTAAATAGTCAGACTCAGAAAAAAATTCTCTATCAATTGGTATAAAGGATTTAAATCCATGGCATTTAGTCTTTGAGAAAACCCATTGGTGAAAAAACCCTTTTTGTGTTTTTAGAAAAAGAAGTCGGATACGTTGCACTTAATGGGATGTAAATTTTGTAAACATTTTACTTTTAACAGCTAAATAAAACTAAATTAATCTGTTGCATGTTATAAAATATTACCTGAAAATAATGCACGTACAATTCATACTAAAAAGAAAAGGTTTTGGATTATTAATCATTGTGAACAATAATTAGGTAATTGTTATATACAATTATGACGTATAAAAAAAACGTATGTTTGGATGTAACGTTTATATAAATTTCAGAGAACTATGATAAATGTTGATGGTAAATGTTAACTAATAAATCTGTACTGAGAAGTATAAAGGATTTAAGTCAGAAAAAAATTCTCTATCAATTGGTATAAAGGATTTAAATCCATGGCATTTAGTCTTTGAGAAAACCCATTGTTGAAAAAAGATTCAAGTCAGAAATTTAGCATTTATCTTTGGTATAAAATATTTAATTAAATTTTTCCCCTTTATTAAATGGCGGTGGACAATCACTGATTCGTATAAAGGGTATAAATCAACATATTCCCTTTTTCCTAATCGATTCTTCTGATTACTTTTTAGTTAGTTTAACTTTATTTTTCGTCTTCTGAAAAATCAAGAATATGGACTTAAATCCTTTATACTTATCAATACAGAAATATTCAGTGTGTACAGAGATCATTACTGACAATTCCTGATACATAGTAAGTTAATAACAGAATCTCAATATACTACTATATATTATGCAATTTAAAATTCTATACAGTGTGTCCCTGAATGCATGGACAAAGCTTTAAGTTTAGGTAAAATACACATAAGGAAGCATTTTTTTTGTATAGCAATATAGGGTCGGAAATGAAAATCTTCGGCGGACTCTCAACCCATCCTTCCTTCGATTCAGTTTCTTTTTCTTGTATAGTTTCCATTTATTTTCTCACTGGAGTTAGTAGTTTTTTCACACACTTGTGATTGTGCATTTTATTGCCCATGCTGTTTTCTGTGAGTGTTTGACTTTTTTCCCATTCTAAAGTGCAGTGCATTTCTTGTTTTTTGTCTACACTTTTCCTTTCCGATATCACATTGCTATACAATTTTTTTTTTTCTGTATATGTGTTTCACGTATCCTTAAAATTTAGCCCATGAATTCAGGGACGGCCTGTATATTTAAAAATGAGCAACATTATATGCGTTTGACGCGTACGGCACATTTTAAGTAAAAGCTATGGTGTACTAAAAATGTATAAATGCCGTTTCGTGATCATATAGTCATCAAAACTTGCACAAAGTTCTTATACAAGGATACAAAAAAAAAAAAAAAAAAAAAAAAAAAAAAAATAGATTTCAAGTGTATAATCCTAACGTTATGTTTCGTAGTCTAAACATAATGTTTAATTTTTCTTTGTAATTATTTTTCTACTAATTTAATAATTTGAAAATTATCAGAAGTAATTATTTACAGCATTTTACTTATAAAGTTTTAGTTATATACCGGTATTATATATATAAGATATATGTATATCTATATACAACTTTTAAATATCCTCTCAAGAAAACTGATGAACAAAACATATTTCTTATTCATTTAATATATCATGGAAACGGTTTTGACTCGGTGTTTTAATCAGAAATTAATTTGTTCTTAAAAAAAAAAAAAAAAAAAAAAAAAAAAAAAATTAAATAAATAAATAAAGAATAAAATAAAATAAAATAAATAAATAAATAAATAATACGGATTAAAACTAGTTTTAGCTTTCTGAATATAAATATTAATATTCGAAAAACAAGATTTATTCATCAGCCCACACAATATAAATTAGTTGGATATACAATATATGTATTTCTTACTTTATCAAGGAAAAGAAAACGTATATTATCTGCATTATGAGATACATTATATTTGTTTGTGGAAAAGTTAAATTTACCTCGGAATAATTTCGTTATGTTCTTCCCTAAAGGCTGGAAAGGAGTTAATGTTCCGTGGATTATTGTACCTATCCAATTTTCTTTATGCACATTCGTGGGTTCTGAAAGAGAGAAAAAGAGGATAGATTTTATAATGTTCTTATCAGTATATATTTCTATCAGTACACATTTTTATTTTGTTTATTTCTAATGTATTCTTTCAAACTTTAAAAAAAGCGAACAATTATGAGCTTTGTCCTCATAAAACGCAGAAAATCATGAATTAAAAAGTTCCCATAGAAATGAAATAAAATGGTCAAGGATAATTAATTGCTAAAATGGAAATCATTCCATATAATTCATTTATAAATATGTCCTATTAAGATATCCGTAAGCTCTATATTAATATTCATAATTATTTAATATTAATAATATTTTAATATAGATAACATATGACAAATAAAGAAGAAATGAAGATATTGTTAAACTAATAAAAATATTAGTGATGTTTTTTTTCTAAAGATATTCAAACATCTTCGGAGAACTTTTTTTTTCTTTTTTTATGTTAATAAAAACCATGTTAATTACTGTAGAAAAATAAACTTTCTTATAGAAGAGGTTCATTTTTAGTTTAAAAGGATAAAAATATCAAGTAATATTCATGATATGATTTGGAAATATTAGCTTAATCAAAAACTTGCAGGTATGCTGAATTTACTGAACACTGTAACATTTACATGCTGTTTACTAAAATTTGTATGAACATGTGATTTCCATTCAAAATGCACTTCTCTAAGTATCGAATCATGATAAATACGTTAAATTAATTTATGAGAGGCTAAATCATGTATGTTTCAGTTGCTAAATACTTCCTCCGGAAAAATATATTTTGAATAAATTAGATTTTAATTTTAGATTTAAGGCCCTCCAGCGACCGAGCGGTTCTGTATTCACACATGGTAGACATGATGTGCCGTGTTCGATCCCAGGTCTAGCCATTCGGAGTTTTCCGTGGTTTTCTCTGAAATTTGCGTTAATACCTGCTAGGACCCCTTAGAAAGACCTCCAGGGAAGGCACTCCCCCTCAGGCCTAGGAACCTAGATCAGTCAATCGGCCTTTTTCCCAAATATCAAACACCAAATATTTTAGATTTAATGTGTAATCTCAGGAACTACTGAACCATTTATTATTATTATTATTATTATTGAGTGCTATAGGCTATAATTAATTTTGGCAAAATACATTTTTTAATTTGAAATTTCAATATTTTTATTACATTCCGCATAAAAACCATAAAAAAAAAAAAAAAAAAGAAAAAGAAAAAGAAAAGAAATATTGGAACGAAAGCTGTCGCACACCGTTGCTTCGAGGTAAAGCGTCGGACTCCGTATCCAGAAATTTTGCGTTAAATCAACTTCACGATAAATGATTTAAAAATAGCTTTTGTTAAAATCTAAGTTATTTATTTTTCATTCTTTCATTCTTTCATTCTTTCACTCTGCCAATTATGTTTATGTTATCTATATCTGTACTAATATATAAAGAGAAAAGGTTTGTTTATATGCAGAGGAACTACTGAACCGATTGAAAAACTTTTTTCACCTATGAAAAACCACTCTTTCCCTTATTAAATAAAATATTTTATTTAATTTGAAATTTCAATATTTTAATTAAAATCTTCATAAAAGGGAAATTTAAACGTAACGGATTTTCCAATGACCTGTTAGCTTATTTGGTTAGAGCATCAATCTAAGAACACACAAGTCGTGAGTTCGATCATCCAAGGTCCAATTTTTAACTTTTGCAGATAATTATGGAAAATATATTAATTGATGAAAGAAACTTTTACAGTGTCTTTACAGTAGAGTAAGTCCTGATTTTAAAATTTTTTATAGATATTTATATATATATTTAATTAAATAAAATTTTTTGTCGGTGCTGACATCTGTTATCAACTTCACTATAGAGTAAAGATGATAATTTGTCTGAAAAACTTAGTTTTTGAATAGCAGCACCACCTGTTTATACTAACAATATTTAAAGAGAAAAGGTCTGTTTATATGAGGAGTGTAATATCGGGAACTACTGAACCGATATAAACAATTTCTCACTAAGTAAAAGGCAATAATTAATTTTTTTTAAATAATTTTTCTGGTTCAAAATTTCAGTGTTTTAATTAAAATCCTCATAAAATAATCCTCATGAAATAATGAAACATTAAAATTCAAACTGTTGCCAATAAAAAATAAATTTTTTTACGTTCAATATTTTATTTTATTTTATTCTTTTATGAAAAGAAATATATTCACACGCGATTAATATAATTGATGCAAAGCTTTGTCAAAAATTAAAGTTGCAGAATAAAATGGACGTCATTATATCTTTAAAAAAAATTCTTTTATAACGATATATATCATTAAAATATATTTGTGGATTTTTAAAATATTATTGTTTAAACATTATTATAAATTGTATCTGTTAATTAATCTATATAAATAAAGCGAAGTGTCTCTGTTTTTGCGCTCTGGAGCTCAGATCGTAGAACTACAATGTTTGGCAGAGGGGTAACTTACACGATACAGGGGTGTACTTCATTGAGATTCTTTTGGTTTTAAAATTTAAATTTTTTGCTTTTTTTTTTCTTCTCAGTTTTATCCATTTACTTTTCTTTTTATTTTCTTAAATTCATTTTTTAATTTCAATTGTCTGTTTCGTATAGAAATGGCTGTTTCACTACGTAATGCTTTTTTCTTTATTTTTCTTTAATTATTACTTTTATAGGAAAAAATAGTAAATATAATAAAAAGTATTAAACTTAATAAAATTTAAGTTTAATTAAAATGTATTTATTTAATTTCTTTGAAATGA
The DNA here is from genome assembly GCA_963930645.1 of Salticus scenicus. Lineage (NCBI taxonomy): Eukaryota > Metazoa > Arthropoda > Arachnida > Araneae > Salticidae > Salticus > Salticus scenicus. Next base: position 302,110,924 of record OZ005649.1, read on the forward strand.
AAATCTTTCTATTTATTTAATTATTTGTATTGTATGTCAAATGTTATTCAAATGGCAATTAAGAGCGAGGGCTACAAAATACATGGTGCTAAAACTAGAATGTTTAATAGATGCTGAGATACGACCATCTTTATAATCGTAATTCTTGATTAATAGCAGCTCCAGATGTCATCGTTATATATCCAAATTGAAGTGATGCTTTAAGACTTTGCTCGGATATGATGATGCGCGGGCGGGAATGAAACTACTGCAAGCATCAGTTACCTGAAACGAGGTTCAGAATGATTTTAATGAATTATTTATACATAAAAAAGTATAGTGATTCAATGTTTTTAAAATTTCATTAAATACAGCGACCATAGAAGCGGGCGAAGCTTGCTAGTATGATTACATTCATATACTCTTAGAAAAAAATTTGCAGATTGTGTGTACTGGTGCAAGCTTGTGGGTGTTTAATAAATATCCCATAGGAAGTTTATCATTTAATTTGTAGTATGCAAATTGGAAAAGTTAATGGACTTCAAATTTACCAGAAATTACAGCTCTTCGTAAGTTCTGACATTAAATCCTAAATTCAGCACGATTTGCAGTTTACGTAGTTTTTGGTTATTGTTTTATAATATCATGCACCACTAGAGAATAGACTTATAAACCTTTTTAAAATTATGTACAACTACTATGTTTTATTAGCAGCATAAATAGCAGTTGCATCATTAAAAAAAAAAAAAAAAAAAAGCTATGTTTTGTTTCCATGGAAATAGAAGTGATAGAATTTGAAATAAATGAGTTTTATATCCTTGTTTATCGAATTTAAATACATTTTCAAAATGCAGAGCAACAGTTTACTTATGTACACCATTTCCAAACATTCATTAATGATTTAATTTTTAACATTTATTTTTGCAGAGCATAAAATTTTGATATATTTTTAACTGTTTTATTTTTTTTTTTATAAATATTTTAGAGAAGATTATACTTTCACAATTAAATAAAATATTTCTATTAAATCAAAATATTAATAAAAGTTTCTATAGGATGCATAGCTCGCAACTTGTACGGCCTTTTAACACCATATTTCTGAGAAAAAATCTTCACTTTATTTAACCTTGAATATTTAATAAAATATTATAAGAAATTTTCGGATTTTTTTTTTTTTTTTCTGTTAGCGTAAAATCGTATAAGTTTGAATCTATGAGGATGTCTTTCATTGAAATATGAGTCAGATACGAATATTATGTATGCTCTCACTGTTTAAATGACATTGTTAACAAACAATTTCGATATGTCTTCATTATCGGAACACGATGATAATATCAATTTAACCACGTTTTTCATATTTTTTTCTTTTCTAATTTTATTACACACTGCCCACACAAGCCGATTACAGGGATAAATCCGTTCTGTTAAATTGCTCTTATTCAGAAAATCTTTTGCGAGCTTACTCACCTTTGAAACTAACACCATTAATAACAGTAATATCACAATGCTCTCCTTTGCCTACAAGCATTATATTAATTCATACTCTCCATAGAAAGAAAAAAAAGTTTTATTTTTAGTGTAAAGTGTGCTTACCAGCGATAAATGAGAGTGAAAATTATAATAATAATAATAATAATAATAGTAATAATACAATACATTTCTTTGCTACAAGCATCATAGAAGCGCATAAAAATAAATAAATAAAAAATAAATAAATAAATAAATAATTGCTTTTATTATTTCCTTACTTTTCTTTGCCTACAAACATATCACTGTATTTGCCCCCCTCATGAAAAATAAAATAAAAAGTTTTATTTTTGTCTTATGGATAATTGTAAATTGTGCTTATTCAATGAAAAGTGAGGGTTGAACTACTACTACTAATATTATTATCACAAAATTTTTATTTGACTACGAGCATTGTACTGTCTGATACTCTTCATAAAAAGAAAAAAAGAAAAAAAAAACTGGTTTTATTTTCGTCTTATGGACAAATGCTAAATTGTGCTTACCAGCGACAAACGAAGGTAATCCATTTTATACTGGTTTGTTCCGTTATTGCTCGCTTTAACGTTACTAGCAGGCTTTGCCCGCTTCGCTGGCCAATAAATTTAAAGGAAACTCTTTTCTATATAGCTTTATAAAAAATAAAATAAATTACTGAAATTGTTGAAAAGCTCGCTCCAGGTCCCTGCTGCATTCGGCAGCGATTTGGTCATCCACTACAACTCGGGCGCTTGTCCCTATTACCTGCGACAATAGTTTACCAATGAGCTTCCATTTAGGTGCTTATTATATAAGAGTTTCGAAATAGATAGTATCGAAAAAATTGGAGTTTCCCTTTTATATTTGAATCCCAGTTACATGTGAACAACACTATACGTGTTGTTCACATGTAACTCGGACTGGACTCAAATGTAACTGGGTTTAGACAACATAATATTTGCTTTTACGTTATTTCATATGTTTATTTTGTTTATCCAATCAATCATTAAATGACAGCAATTTCACGCCAAATATTACAATATGCTGTGACCGGCTACGTCTGTCGCATGAGACAATTAATTTTTTGTGTTTATATATAATCCATGGGTTGTAAGCCTGATAGTACAGCCTTAATATAGTTATCTTTGGCGGCTTTTGAATTTTTGTCACCATCTTAGACATAATCCATAGTAACAATAAGACTTAATCCGTTGTAACAATATGCTATGAGCGCTATTTCTGCCGTATTTTAGTCAACTAATCTTTTTATGGTTACATATATTTCCCATTAAACCTATTTTTATATATTTATTTAAATATTAATTTGAATTTTTCAAATATTTCTGTTTGACAGCGTGCAAGTGCAGTAACACACAGAGGCTCATTTGTTTGTATGATAAATTAGCATAGTGATTATTATATAAAAAAAATAAATAAATAGGTAAACATTATCGTGTTACACAACTTTATTATGTCGCTCCATTGGTGACTTTTGAATTTTTGTCGCCATATTAGCGATGGATTTTTTTTTTTTTTTTTTTTTTTTTTTGTATGAAAAGGGTAAGACTATTTTGCTAATAATTTTATCAGACTCTTTTTTGTTTATACATAAGAATCCTTTATATTCTGCTTATATTTTTAATGGTTTTTAGGTTTAAAATAGTGCTTGTTGAAATAAATCTCCTATCTTTAAAACTGCATTTGTTCTGTACATTTTGTGTAAAAATAAATCATTTATGTTTTTATATATTTGATGCGCTACTTAGATTAACATGGCTGTTGCTATATTAAACTTCTTGTCGAAAAACGTTCGGTGTACTTCAACACCAAAATTTAAAAAATCGCCCAGCAGGATCTGTTAATGAAACTGATAAAATAAAAATATGGTTCATAGAGTTTAAATAATCTATTTAAAAATCTTTTAAAACCCAAATTATTAATGTATCGTATCACATACATAGATATAGTAATAATATATAGATTGATCATTGGGGAGAAAAAAGTGATTCCTTTTCACTCGGGAAAAGACGGCAATTTTACCAAAATATGGCAGTCTTTCCCCGAGTGAATACACACGAATGTTTTAGCAAATAAAATTCATGAATAATTTATTTACTAAAAGCGAATGAAAAGCTCCAGATATAGTTTCAAACTTATTCTTCTTTTTTTCCTTTTTTCCTTCAATACCACCTAATGGCTGATTCCAAAGCTTTTTTTTCGGCATCAAAAATCTTTGCACGATAATATGGGGATGATAGATCTATATATATTACTATATCTATGATCACATAAATCTTTTCGAAGATAGAATAAAACTGAATTTGAAAAAAAATGTAACTTTTGTTTATTAACCAAAATAATTGATGACATTTGAAATGCAAGTTGGTCTTGTGGGGTCTTGTACATTATATAACTTGTGTTCGTGAGAGAAAATTTAAAAGAATTTGAAAACTGCAATTTTTAATCCCACTTAAAAATCATGTGACTTAATGTAAAGCAGATTTTTCATTTTTTTTCTCCTAACGGTTTCCATACAATCTCCTGCTGTTGCCACCTAAAATTCATACTTTAGTTAATTTAAAAAAAACTAATTGTCCGATTGATAAGGTGTTTAATGCATCGGATTTACAAAATTTTTCCCTTTCATTTGCTATCTTATTTGTAACGATGCGACTGATATTTCTAATTTATTTTCTAATCCCTCATTTTAAATAAATGTACGTTTTTTTTTTTTTTTTTTTTTTTTTTTTAATTATTATTATTTTGTCGAAAAAAAAAATTGGCAACAATTCAATTATGGATAAAATGTTAAAATTTAAATGGCTTTTTTATCAGAAATTGGAAGGTTATTATTTTCACATTTTAATTAATTAAGAAAAAACTAATCAAAAATTCGAAAATCTGACTTCGATGTGCACAATGACCCTTCGGGGGGCACCTTTGTGTTAAATCTCGTTACTGTCCGAGCTACCGTTTTCGAGAACAGTGAAATATACAAATATTGCTCACTTAATTGTATAAGATGTAAATTTTTTATTATTATTATTATTATTATTTTGTCGAAAAAAAAAATTGGCAACAATTAAATTATAGATAAAATTTTAAAATTTATATGACTTATTTATCAGAAATTAGAAGGTTGTTATTTTCACATTTTAATTAATTAAGAAAAAACTAATCATCCGATTGATAAGCTGTTTAATGCATCGCATTTACAAAAATTTTCCCTTTCATTTGGTATTTTATTTGTAACGATGCGACTGATATTTCTAATTTATTTTCTAATCTTTCTGATTTATTTTCCTCATTTTAAATAAATGTACGTTTTTTTTTTTTTTTATTATTATTATTATTATTATTATTATTATTATTATTATTATTATTATTTTGTCGAAAAAAAAAAATTGGCAACAATTAAATTATGGATAAAATGTTAAAATTTAAATGGCTTTTTTATCAGAAATTAGAAGGTTATTATTTTTACATTTTAATTAATTAAGAAAAAACTAATCGAAAATTCGAAAATCTGACTTCGATGTGCACAATGACTCTTCGCGGGGCACCTTTGCGTTAAATCTCGTGACTGTCCGAGCTACCGTTTTTGAGATCAGTGAAATATACACATATTGCTCACTTAATAGTATAAGATTCGCGCTTAACTTGAGATGCAAATTTAACCCTCCTAGTGCGTCCGGATCCTTTTTGATACATTTCCTATGTAATTTTGTGTTAAACTTTTTCATTTCTATCATAAAACGCTTAAAGAATATATATATATATATATTCCGATTTCATTTGATTCACTCTACCGAAAAGTAAATAACGAGAAACAATGAAATTATGTTAGTTATTTCTGAAAAAGTGCCCATGAACATTTAAAAGATGTACAAAGTTCCATAAAATGTAATAGTAAAATATATTCTTTTAACTTTAATTCTCCTGTGTCTTATAAGTACATCTCATATTCTACATGTAGACACTCACGAAAAGAAAATTATTTGACTAAAGTATCAGAATTAAGAATAGCACTCATAACCACACAAAGTATAAAAGGATTTTATGAATAATTTTAGAAAATGTAAATAATGTTATTACGAGTTCTTAAAAGTTTTTCTTTTGAACTGTTAAATAAGGACTTTAAAAGTTATGTACATATTGTGGCTTAAAAAAAAAAAAAAAAAAAAAGAGAGAGAGAGAAAGAGAGAGTATTACTGCAAAACTTTTAATTTAGAATTTTTAATTATTATCATCCACATGCATTTTTAATTGTTATCATCTTTAATATATATTCCTCCTCTATACCTATAAAGCTTTAGAAGATTTTCCATCGTTCAAAACAATGCTGGAAGTATTTTTAGGTAAGCGATTCGTGATGCTTGACGCTTTTCCTTCCACAAATTTAATAGACTAAAATCTTGTTCTTCTTAATGTAGATTTGATTTTCGTAAGCACATAAAAGTTGCATGATGAAAGGCCAGGCGAATAAGTGGAATAATTTGACCCTGGAATGTTGTGTTTGGCTAGATATGTCTTGACAGACAACGCAGAATGGGTAGCGTGTTGCTTTAATGGAGAATCCATGCACTATTCTACCATAATTTGTGTCGTTTTCTTTTTATAATTTTACGAAGTTGAACAAGAACTTCAAAGTTAGTTAACCGACGGTCAGATCGAAACAGATTACCGGTTTTTTTAATATTTTCATCCGTTATTGACGTGAACGGGCGGCTAGAGCATGAAACACATTGAACGTCTTCTTGGCCGGCTCAGAAATGCTTAAATCACTCAAAAATCGCACAAACATGCATTTCTATATATTTCTTTTAGTAAAAGAAAAGTTTCAGTACCTCTATTTCCAAATTCCCTGTGAAATTTCCGATTTCCAATTCTGATTTGATTACTATGAACTAATTTTTTTTTCCTGCAAAACAAAACAACAGCTCTTATATAAACGAAGGTCATGGTCAGACTAATTTCTTTACAGGCACAAGCGGTACCACATTCAAAAGAAACGGCTTCGCGCTACACAGTTGTCGGCCGTTCGTGTTTGGGGCATTACATACTTCTTTTGCGAAAGCATCGATCTCTTTATTTTATAGCTACATTTCGTACGTAAAAATTTAATCAGTAGCAATTTATATCAAAGTACAACAAAGCATAAAGTTTGTGGAATTCGATAAGTTTTAAATGTCCATTAAATTTTGGTAACAGAAACACAGATACATGCGCAGATAAATATTTTCTGGAAAATGTCAAACCATTTTCAGGGCACCTTAAAACATGTAAACCAACTGAAAACCTGAACACAAAAATTTTTATAATTTCAATACTTACTTTTTACGCGTATAACAGGAAATGAATAAGTGGATATGTAGAATAATAATAATAATGATAAGAATAATGATGAGCAAAAGAAATATTTGGTTGATACTCATGAAATAGTCTTTAATTACAGTTACTTTTCATACAGTTAAAATTTCTTTCTGGTCTTTAAACAAAAAAAGTACAATACAATTTTGAATTAGAATATTTTCATATATGATTAAACAAACGTTTTACAAATTATGCAAAGATATTAATAATAATAATAATAATAAAATAGAACATATATAATGGTAATACAACGTATTCTTTTTTTCCACAAATTACATAAGGTCCTTATCTGACTTTTGAAGCATAACTTAGCTTTATATTGAAATTTTATTCAAATGGATATAAATTACTTTTAAATAATTTATTTTATAAAAAGTTAAATCTTTTTAAAAGAATTAAATATCCACTTTCTGATCATTTAAATATAGCTTCAGGCAAAAGAAATTTTGAACAGTGAATACTTGTTCAATATTTTTAAATGAAAAAAGAAAAAAATGCTAGATTAAATATATTTATATTCGGCTACATGCATATATACGAATGGAAAAAAGACGATTTCCAAAGGGAGAAAAATAATGATAATAGAAATAAAAAGTAGCAAGGAAATTCCAAGTGCATTAATAATTCATATTCTTTGTCATAATACTACCGGCGTGAAAACTTTTTTTTTTTTTAGGAGATAAGATCAATTGCTTTTAGGCCAATAGGAAAGTTAAACTATTTCCGCTTCTTTTTACTGAATATCCATTCTAGCTATTGTGTTTCCGAGTATGCGGAAAAGCTTTTGTTGAATTTTTTTTATAGAATGGTTCATGGGAAATTCTGGTAAAGCTGGATAATCTTATACAAATTTCAGTTTTTCTTTTTTCTTCTCTCTCTCTCTCTCTCTCTTTTTTTTTTTCAAGTAAATACAAATTATTAAAATCCTATATATATACTTTTAATAATAACTTAAAAATATATGTCCGATGCTATATAAGTTAAATATGATATTAAAACAAATATGTTGTGTGGCTTTCACAAAACTTTATTTTGCATATCCTTCCATGTAACGCGACATCAACGGGTTAAAATACAGAAAAAAATCAAATAAAAATAGTTTCTCACAATAAAGATTTTACATATGCATTTTAGTGCAATTTTATACAAAAGATGCTGAGATCTAACCAGAAAATAAATCGAAGAAGTTAATTAAAAGCAACGCTACTTGTAGGCTGATATACACACAAATTGGATCCCCATACCCCACCCCCCTTTAATATTACTTGTTCGATTTCCACCATACAGTCATATTCGATTCCTAACATAATCGAACTCCGCACTCAATGACACTTTCTATTTAACTGTTTTCATCTCAACTTTACTTTTTTCTGTTCAACGGGTACGAACATCTCAACTCTACTCGAACAGAAACAAAAAAGAACAGTTTATTCTTTTTCAATCCGCACGGTAGCTTGCATGCTATCTTTCGCATTATTTGCAAATATTACTTCATATTATTATTTACGCATTATCTTCGCATTATATTGTTTATCGTAAATATTTAACCGCAAGGAACAGTTTATTCTTTTTTCATCCGCACGGTAGCTTGCATGCTATCTTTCACATTATTCTTTCGCATTAATTCCGCATTGTTACTTCACATTATATTGTTTATTATTTATTCGCAATGATTTATCGCACCTCATGTTTTCCACGCATATTTACATCTGTGTATTGTATGTAATATAGTTTTGTTTTGTGAATGAAAGAACGAGTGTCTTTATTATTATCTTCACATCACATCAAATTACACAACATTTTCTGGAGGCACCGGCGTGATGTTCTGTGTGAATTTTGGCTAGCTTACAAATTTGGATATCCAAGCGCAGCTATTAAGGAATAAAACAGATAAGTACTTATTTTCCTATTTTACAAGTTTGACTTTGGTTTTTCGCATTACTCCATTACGTAGTAATGGCAAACAAAAAGAACAATGACGATGACAGTAATGAAACTGTCGCTTTAGAAGATGCTGAAAAAATAGCAAAACATTATCGAGGCAGAGCGAAATCTGCGCTTACTAGAATTATGAATTTCATAAATAATGAAAATTAATTTTTTCAAAAACATGATCTCTAAAATAAACTTGAAAAGATTGAAATTATTTATTCTGATTTTGATAAAGCCGATTCTGAATTACCTGATGAAATTTCAGAAATAGAAGAATTCGAGATAAAATATTATGAAACCAAAGCCAAGCTTCAACAAAAACTTGAAAATTTATCTGTAAACTTGCAATCTAATGTTTTAAATTTTCAAAATCCTACCATTAATACAAATGCTATATCCAGTAATTTTCGTTTGCCAAAATTAAATATTTGTCCGTTTAACGGTAATTATAAAGATTGGATGTCTTTTAAGGATTTGTATATATCATTAGTTCATGAAAATGTTAATTTATGTAATGTACAAAAATTTCAATACCTAAAGGGTTTATTAAAAGACGAACCGGCTTCTATTATTAAACACATTCCAATATCTGAAAATAGTTATCTAGAAGCCTGGGAAAAATTACTTACTAGGTATAATAAGAAAAAACAAATTGTTTCTGCACTTATTAAAACCTTTATGGATCAACCAACTGTAATACATGCTAATGCATATAACTTACGTAAGATAGCAGATACTTCGGTTGAAGTAATAAGGGGATTAAAAACTATTGACACTAAAGCTACTGAAAGAGATGTATGGTTAATTTATATTTTATTACAAAAACTTGACCATAAATCAAGTGAAGAATGAGCACAATATTCCGCAAAAATTGATTTTCCTACTTTAGAGATCTTTTTACAATTTATTAATGATAGATGTGCATCTATGGAATTATGTAATGAAAATGAGAGTAAAGAGAATGAGTATAAACAAAATAAGGATAAACAATTTAAGTTATCTAAGTTTCATTCTAACGATAATTACAAATGCATTTTATGTAAAAACAATAATCATTTCTTGTTCAAATGCTTTAAATTTAAAGAACTTCCTGTTAAGGATAGAAAACAATTTGTTAGAAAGAACGCATTATGCAGCAACTGTTTATCTAATAAACACTCTATCGCTCAATGTAATTCCACTTATACCTGTCATTTTTGTAATGCAAAACATCATTCTAGTATATGCGATGATAATTTGAAAAATTATACAGCTTTGGCTTCATCTGCTGGTAATAATTTTGAAAACTCTGAGAATCGTACAGAGACATCTGGCATATCTCAATTCCAAACAAGTACTCATAACCATTCTATACAAACATCTTTCGCTTTACTTCCTAGAGCTAGCGCTTATATTTATGACTAGCAGGCTACGCCCGCTTCGCTGGTCACTATTTTTAAATGAATCACATTAATTAATGAATTCTCAAAATTGCATTAATTTTTATCATGTGATAAAAAAAGAGAAAAAAAAATTCTCATCGGTAAAAATGTCGCACCGGGTCCCCACTGCCTTCGGCAGCGTAGACCCGTGCGCTGCGCGCACGTATTCCTTCACTATCCTTATGACTTCTCAAAATTCAATGTTATTACTCATAAACTTTCATTCTCAAGAAAAGGAATTAAAAAATATATCATTTAGCATCGGGCAAAAACTCACACCGGGACACCACTGCCTTCGGCAGCGCAGACCCATGCGCGCTGCGCGCGCACGCTTGAGGATATACGTGCGCTGTACACGCATATTCCTTCTCAACTCAAACTTTTATTATTAAGAAAATAAAATAAAATAAAATCTTTTATCATCGGGTAAAAACTCGCACCGGGTCCCAAACCCATGCGCGCTGCGCGCCTATTCCTACCCCACCGTTCCACCCCCTCCTAATTAACTTGCATATACCAATTTTGAACGGTCTTACTCAATTAGCTGAGATGCAAAAGAAAACCTGATCAAGACACTTTAAATTGTAAATCAGGTGCAATCTCGAATTCCACTTTCGATAATGTAAAAGAACTTTAAAATATCTTTCGAATGATGTATTAGAAATAATTTAATCATAATTAGAATATGAAAAATTGAAATTTAAAAATATTACAGCGCCATCTGGCGGTAGAAATTTCTGTAATCTATTGTTCCATTCCAGTTACTTATTCTTACTCAATTAGCTGAGATGCAAAAGAAAACCTGATCAGGACACTTTAAATTGTAAATCAGGTGAAATCTCGAATTCCACTTTCGATAATGTAAGAAAACTTTAAAATATCTTTCGAATGATGTATTAGAAATAACTTAATCATAATTAGAATATTAGATCAATATTACAGCGCCATCTGGCGGTAGAAATTTCTGTAATCTATTGTTCCATTCCAGTTACTTATTCTTACTCAATTAGCTGAGATGCAAAAGAAAACCTGATCAGGACACTTTAAATTGTAAATCAGGTGAAATCTCGAATTCCACTTTCGATAATGTAAAAGAACTTTAAAATATCTTTCGAATGATGTATTAGAAATAATTTAATCATAATTAGAATATGAAATATTGAAATTTAAAATATCACAGCGCCATCTGGCGGTAGAAATTTCTGTAATCTATTGTTCCATTCCAGATCAACAAAGCTTTCAAATGATGTATTACTCATGAAATTATCTTAATTAGTAGATGAGATACAAAAGAAAACCTAATCAGGACACCTAATCAGGAGACCTCAAAACGTGTAAATCGGGTGAAATCTCGAATTCCATTTTCCGATAATGTAAAAGTACTTTAAAATGTGTATCAACTAAAATAAGCTTTCAAATGATGTATTACTTATGAACTTTTTTTAATTAATAACTGAGATAAAAAAAACTGATTCAGGACACCTCAAAACGTGTAAATCTGGTGAAAACTTTCGATAATTTAAAAGAACTTTAAAATATCTTTCGAATGATGCATTACAAATAATTTAATCATAATTAGAAATTGAAATATTGAAATTTTAAAATATTACAGCGCCATCTGGCGGTACAAATTTCTGTATTCCACTGTTCGATTCCAAATCAAAAAAGCTTTCTAATGATGTATTACTTTTGAAATTATTTTAATTAGTAGCTGAGATACAAAAGAAAACTAATTCAGGAGACCTCAAAACGTGTAAATCTGGTGAAAACTTTCGATAATTTAAAAGAACTTTAAAATATCTTTCGAATGATGTATTACAAATAATTTAATCATAATTAGAAATTGAAATATTGAAATTTTAAAATATTACAGCGCCATCTGGCGATACAAATTTCTGTATTCCACTGTTCGATTCCAAATAAAAAAAGCTTTCTAATGATGTACTACTTACGAAATTATTTTAATTAGTAGCTGAGATACAAAAGAAAACTAATTCAGGAGACCTCAAAACGTGTAAATCTGGTGAAAACTGTCGATAATATAAAAGAACTTTAAAATATCTTTCGAATGATGCATTAAAAATAATTTAATCATAATTAGAAATTGAAATATTGAAATTTGAAAATATTACAGCGCCATCTGGCGGTAGAAATTTCTGTAATCCACTGTTCGATTCCAAATCAAAAAAGCTTTCTAATGATGTATTACTTATAAAATTATTTTAATTAGTAGCTGAGATACAAAAGAAAACCTAATCAGGAAACCTCAAAACGTGTAAATCGGCTGAAATCTCGAATTCCATTTTCGATAATGTAAAAGTACTTTAAAATGTGTATCAAGTCAACAAAGCTTTCAAATGATGTATTTTTTATGAAATTTTTTTAATTAATAACTAAGATGTAAAAGAAAACTGATTCAGGACACCTCAAAACGTGTAAATCTGGTGAAAACTTTCGATAATTTAAAAGAACTTTAAAATATCTTTTGAATGATGTATTAAAAATAATTTAATCATAATTAGAAATTGAAATTTTGAAATTTTAAAATATTACAGCGCCATCTGGCGGTACAAATTTCTGTATTCCACTGTTCGATTCCAAATCTAAAAAAGCTTTCAAATGATGCATTACTCATGAAATTATTTTAATTAGTAGCTGAGATACAAAAGAAAACTAATTCAGGAGACCTCAAAGCGTGCAAATCTGGTGAAAACTTTCGATAATTTAAAAGAACTTTAAAATATCTTTCGAATGATGTATCAAAAATAATTTAATTGGAATTTGAAATATCGAAATTTTAAAATATCTGGCGGTAGAAATTTCTGTAATCTACTGTTCAATTCCAAATCAACAAAGCTTTCAAATAATGTGTTACTTATTAAATTATTTTAATTAGTAGCTGTGATACAAAAGAAAACCTAATCAGGACATTCTAAAACATGTAAATCACGTGAAATCTCTAATTCCATTATCTACGGGAGTTTTATTAATGGAAGTAAAAAGAAAAATAAATATTTTTTATTTCGCCAAAACCTATATATATACCACGGTAGTCGGGTAATGGAAGTAAAAAGAAAAAGAAAAAGTATTTTTTAGTTCCTTCAAATGTATTTTGTTGCTATGGAAACTCCTATCGTCTATTGAAAGATAGATTACGTGTTAGAATAAAATTTAATTAGCAATTAAAATGCAACTGCTTTGTTTATTAATGAAATTTGATGAAATTTTAACTGCAGGTTGTTTTTGTGCTGAATAGGTTGTATATTAAGTGTTGTGTACGAAAAAGAAAATTTGAAGCACTTTGAAATTTGCAATTTTTAACCCCAGTTACAGATCATGTGACATTAATGACTTGCACATGTTTTTTTTTCCGTTAGAGACAGCGATTAAAATCGTCTGCTGAATGCTGATAGAATGCCTCTTTTTAAGCAATAAGGATTTTTGGTCATTTTCGCGATCGATATGGGTCAGCATTTTAATTAATATCTCCGAAACTAATTAAGATTTTTAAATTCTGTTTCGAGGAAAACATCGGAAAGGCTCCAGAGCATCTGTATGTCAATTCTTGTACTTCTGCGTTCAATAGGGGCTGAACGTATAAAAGAACAGACAGACAGACAGACAGATAGACAGACAAACCTTTCCATTTATTATTATAGATTCAATGGGTCAGAGACATGTGCTAAAAATTTTATGCAATTCAGGCTCTGAAAGTTCTTTTATCACTGAATCATGTATGAGTATTTTAGGTTATGAGAGAAAAAATGCAAGATTTCCCGTCAAAGGGTTAGCAAATTCAAAGATTGCAATAACTAAAGGTTATACAGACATTAATTTAATTTCCATTCACGATTCCGATGTCAAGTTATCCATGCGAGTTTTTATATTAGATAAATTAACAGCTCCATTGCCATCAGAGAAAATAAACAAGGAACATTTTTCGCATTTAAAAAATATGCAACTGGCCGATCCCAAATTTGAAATTCGAAGTAAAATTGATATGATTTTGGGATCTGATTATTTTTTTTCTATTTTACTTCCTGGTCAAACAATTTGTACTGAGAATGGTTTAATTGCTCAAAATTCAATTTTTGGTTTTCTCGTATCCGGAAATTTACCTGAATCTCAGACAAAATCTAATTCGATTTCAAATTTACATATTTACGAAACTAATATTGATAGTGAGTTAAAACGTTTTTGGGAATTAGAAGAAGTTTTTAATCCAAGTGAGAAGTTACTTTCACCCGAGGAACAGTTTGTGGAGTCACATTTTCAGGAAAATTATTCAATTAATCCAGAAGGCCGTTTTGTGGTAAAACTACCATTTTATAAATGTAAATCTGAATTATGTAATACAAGACCCGCTGCACTTTCCCAATTGTATGCAATGGAGAGGAAATTTTCTGAAAATCCGGAATTCGAACAACAATATAAGGATTTTTTATATGAATACGAACAATTAGGACACATGGAGGTAATTACTCAGAATTCACTAAATATTTCGATATCAATTGCTAAGGAAACTGCTAATGTTTTGGAAGAACATGGGTTTCATTTGAGAAAGTGGAATTCCAATTCGAATGAATTCCTTGCGGAATTTCGAGAAAATTGCATCACAGATACAGACTTTAAAATAATACCAAACAACAATGAAAGTTCTAAAGTTCTAGGGCTTTACTGAAACCCTTTAGCAGATACATTTATTTTCAAAACCGCACTTACTCTCAAACCACCACTAACAAAAAGACGCATTATGTCTGAATCCGCACGCATTTTTGATCCTCTAGGGTTAATTTCACCTTGTACAGTAGTATTAAAAATATTTTATCAAAAGCTATGGTTAACAAAAGGAGAATGGGATTCTCCTATTCCGCAACAATTTGAAGAGGAGCTCATTAAATATGAGAATTCATTCAATAAAATTAGCCAATTTTCTGTTCCTAGATGCGTCACGCTTTCATCCGATAGTACATTTGAATTACATGGTTTCAGCGATGCGTCAACACATGCGTACGCCGCTGCAATCTATTGTCGACAGACTCATGATAAAAAATCAAAAGTCTCACTCTTAGTTGCCAAAACCAAAGTAGCTCCTATCAAGCAAATTTCCGTTCCCAAATTGGAACTTTGTGGTGCTTATTTATTATCTAAGTTATTTTGTTCAGTCATAAAAACATTAGAAAATTATAATTTTGACATTTACGCATGGACAGATTCAACAGTTGTTCTTTCTTGGTTATCCGCACATCCACGTAAGTGGAAAACTTTTGTCACAAATATTAGATGTTCTTCCCACGAAACATTGGCGACACGTTCCATCTAAAGAAAACCCCGCTGATATCGCTTCTCGGGGCATCGATCCTAAAATTTACCTGAATGCAACTTGTGGTGGAATGGCCCAAGTTGGCTACTTTTGGATCCTACACATTGGCCAAATGACGCAACTAAGTCCAAGGAAATCGAGGATCAAATTTCGACTGAAAAGAAAGCTGATCCCATTTTGTCTTACCATATTGATACATCTAATGATCTTTATGATCATCTATTCAATAAGTTTTCTTCATTTTTTAAAATCAAACGCATTCTGGCATATTGCATAAGATTCATAAATAACTGCAAATCAGCAAGTAAAGTTCATGTCTCAACAAATGATTCTTGCTCCTCTCTCACATATAGGGAAACTAAATACGCCGAAGAGAACATCATTCGATGGGTACAAAATAAATACTTTCACGAAGACTTAAAACGCATCAAGAATCAAAACATTTTGTCTAGAAAAAGTCCTTTACACTCTCTACATCCATTCATTGCCCAGAACGGTCTGTTACGGGTGGGAGGTCGCTTACAAAATGCTCAATTATCATTTAACGAAAAGCAGCCGGTAATATTGCCGTCTAACTACAAATTGAGCGACCTTATTATACAAGAGAAACATATTGCACACTTATGCTCTATTAATGTTCTCACCCCATCACATTTTCTTACAGGTGATGTCATGCTTTCACCTGCAGACGAACCATTATCCTGTAGCAGGAATCTCAAGAACCGGTGGCAACATCCTGCAACAAATATCAAGGAAGGAGAATTGGTGATTATCACAGACCACAGCTGCTCACCTTTATCCTGGCCAATTGCTGTTCTCCTTTTATATCAGGACTAGCGCCCTGATAGGGTGGGAGTCATGTTCGATTTCCACCATACAGTCATATTTGATTCCTAACATAATCGAACTCCGCACTCAATGACACTTTCTATTTAACTGTTTTCATCTCAACTTTACTTTTTTCTGTTCAACGGGTACGAACATCTCAACTCTACTCGAACAGAAACAAAAAAGAACAGTTTATTCTTTTTCAATCCGCACGGTAGCTTGCATGCTATCTTTCGCATTATTTGCAAATATTACTTCATATTACTATTTACGCATTATCTTCGCATTATATTGTTTATCGTAAATATTCAACCGCAAGGAACAGTTTATTCTTTTTTCATCCGCACGGTAGCTTGCATGCTATCTTTCACATTATTCTTTCGCATTAATTCCGCATTGTTACTTCACATTATATTGTTTATTATTTATTCGCAATGATTTATCGCACCTCATGTTTTCCACGCATATTTACATCTGTGTATTGTATGTAATATAGTTTTGTTTTGTGAATGAAAGAACGAGTGTCTTTATTATTATCTTCACATCACATCAAATTACACAACATTACTCTTTTATACCAGTTTTGGTTCATTTTTATAGTACAGAAGTTTCATATATAGCCTTTGAATTAGTGTAGAAAGTTTCAGCACATTTTTATTGGAGATGCTATAAAATTTGAAAGACGTTAATTTATGTCAAAGTGCAATTAGATATAAATTTGTATGAAATTTTGTGCTTTAGTTCTTGGTCTAGAACTGCTGCAAAATCTGTGTTATAAACACATACAGTCATCATTCCAAAAATTGTCAAAACGTCTTTAGGACTTCAAAAATACAATTAAAAATTGACAAAATCAGGAAGCTTAAATTTTTTACGAATGGAATACTTTCTTCTATTTAATATAAATGAACTCAAAAATGGATAAAAATATTTACAACTTTTGAATTTTAACTCTTCATACACTAAGAAAAAAAAAAAAAAACATATACTACCTTCATCTTAAATGAATCAATAGTCATTTTCAGAATCGCTAAACCAGAAATATAGATTTCCGAGTTATGCATATAAGGTAAAAAATAACATGAATGGAGTAGTCTATACTTTTCTAGGTGGTAAAAAAATATTTTGAATATTATAAATCCTTTGTAATGCGAGAAATGTTTGTTGAATTTCCTAGAATTGGGTCATAAACCGAAACTATAGTTACTAAAACTTGCCTATTGTGTTCACATTTATTTTCAGAGATGTTTAAATAAGTTTGATAACAGTATAATAGAAAAATACTCCAGAATTCCAGTAGGGGTTTTTAAAACTCGCTAGCAAAAGAAACTAGAATTTATAAGGATGAGATGAAATTATTTTTTCAGAGCCACAATTTAATTTCAAGATGTCAGTCACAGAATTTTTTTCAGTGTAATTGGGACGAACAAATCATTCGCATATGTCTTGAACCATCTTGAACTGTCTAAAATTTAGCTTGATTTGAAGGTAATTAGTTGAAGTATATAAATTCCCCTTATTAGACAGTATGGAAAATTCGAGAGCGTATGATCTATAAAAGTAGTTTGTATACTGTTAAAAATAGTAGTTCAATGTTTCCCCCTAGAAAAGGTGCAAATTAGAAACATTTAGCTGCAAACAAAATTTTAAGAAATTTGGACCTCTGTGTTTCACCATTGTCTTAGTGCTATTTGAATAGTAAGCACCATTTTAATGGTGCTTATGTTACAAATAGCATATACTAAAATAGTGAAACATATAGTCACAAATTTCTTAAAATGTTGGTTGGAGCTAAACTATCTAAATTGCACCTTTCCTAGGGTTACAAAATAAACGATAATCGGAAATACAACAAATAATAGGAGTTGCAAAATAAATAATAGCATATTAAGATTGCAGCTTTTTTTGCCCATTGCGTTCTTCAAATAAAATAACATTCGTAAATGTAAGTATTCAACTGACTTATTTTCCTTAATTTATTTTTTCTTTTGCTAAAATCATCGATCAGTAAGACTACAAAATAGTTTACCTACTCATTAACAAAAATACTCTTTCCATATATTTCCATATTAAAAGCTCCAATGATACGCGTAGTATATTTTAAACACATGTAGTTTATTTGGTCAACGTGGCTTGTCATATATTGATGTTACTAAACACAGAATATAATACCGAGTAAATGATCATGGGAAATAAATAGGAAATATATATATATATATATATATATATATATATTGTTGATTGTGATACCCATGCATCTCCTCTGCCTGATTGTAGAAATTCTTAATAACTATATATATATATATATATATATATATATATATATATATTTAAACTCCATAAACTAATTTTATAACAACCATTACACGATTTCCTTTCGCTTACCTCCCCCGTCCCCAACCCCCCACTTAATACCGATAAATCTAATGGCTCTTTATCAGTTTTATTTATTTAGAAGCACAAATCGTTCCGACTATTTTGCACTGGGGACAAAATGCTACCAGGATTACAATATGATAATTATATCCATTATTTTGGGGACTTTTAAAGCTGATGTCACTTTATGTTTGCTTATTGATCATCTTGTGGCATAATGGCTAACGCATCAACCTCATTTGCCAAGTTCTGTGATTTAATACTGATCAAGCTATAGATAGTCGGGGTAGTTTCGGTATCCATTTTATGTTTTAGACCCCGGTTTAAGGAGCCTTAATGTGTAAAAAAGGACATTTGAGTGAAAAACCCAAACTCAACCCAAACCTTCCTTAACCTATTAAACTCCAAGTCCCCGATTAATATTCCCCTAATAACATACATTGAACTTGTTTTTTCATTATTCCTGAGAGCTGCACAAAATATGTCGCATTGCTATGAACATATTTCCTAAGTATATTTTTGTAGTGCTAGATACAATGAAAAAAAATAATTAAAAAATAATTAAAAAATTCGTCTTTGTTCAAAAATAAATAAATAAATAAAAATAAAAATAAAAACAATCTTAGAAATGTAAAAGCTAAAAAAGGTAATCATTTTACTTGGTGATATTAATCTCAATTATATGGGATTTGTTAAGCCATTGTTAATAACTATTAAATTAATAATAACTTCCCTACTTAGCCGTCTATTTGCAATCTTGTTTCTAACCGTGTACCTCATTTCTTCTCATATATTGTAAATACGGTATTTTGTTAATAAAATAAAATTTTTGAATAATTTAAAATGTATAGACAAAATTTTACATACATTTAATTGCATATTATTTTTACTTAAATTAGTTATGGACAAAATACAACTACACAAACAAATAATCATATATGTAGTATATATATATACTAAAACAATGTATTATTTTAATATGACCAATTTAAATATCTCACATTACAACTGTAAAAAGTCTCTTTAAAGTCTAAAAAGTTTCACAAAATCGTTCTCAGTTTATACATTAAAACGTTTCAACTAGTTATATATTTATTCTTAGCTTTCAATTCTTTATCGTTGAGTCTTCCTCAGAGTTCTAGATATAGTAAAATGTTCTGTTAAAATATATAACTTCAAAGATATAGAATCCGTTAGAGTCAATACGCTGGACATTCTATACATCTACATACCTTATTTTACTATTTTAAAAAGCCACATCCACAATTTTATACTTCCCTGTAATGACAATTTCATTGACTTATTTTAGATTATATACCTTTGAACTTATATATTTTAGCGGAAAATTTTACTATTACTATAACTCTGATGAAGACCCAACGATAAAGAGTTGAAAGCTAAGAAGAAATATATAATTAGTTGAAATGTTTTAATGTATAAACTGAGAAAGTAGTTGTGAAACTTTTTAGAATTTTTAAAGACTTTTTACAGTTGTAATGTGAGATATTTAATTTGGTAATATTAAAAGAATGCATTGTTTTAGTATATGTACTACAATTATAATTTATGCAATCTAATCAAATTATAATAAAACAAATACATAAGATTGTTTGTGCGGTAATATATATTCTAATTTTCAGAAAATGGTTTGAATTATCAAAAACGCATACCTAAAGACCGGTCTTATTGTTCAAAATATGAAAACATATGAGAATTAAGATGACAAGATAATTCATTTTTTTATGTTTGTAAAGACTTATGTTTGTAATTTTTACATTATAACATCAGTATATGTAGATACTTTTTCATTTAAATGAACAACATTTATATTTTACATTTAAGTATAACATAAAAAATACTTATATTTTAATTTTTACGTGTATTTTTAATTCATCATCATATTAAATAAGTATATTTGTATATATTTTATGCTTATTATATACTTTATAGATTTTATATTTTGTAAACTGAAAGCTGTTCTTTTCGCTCTTAAAAAGTTTTACTAAGCAAATCAATGTTGTTCACACAGCCAGAACAACAGAATATGCTTTAATATAAGTTCTACATTTAAAATTTTCAGTAATGATAGCTATACATAATGCAATAGGTCTTGGAGTACAAGCTATTCATTTTTAATTTCATTTGCTTCAGACATGCATTCTATAAAATAAATTAGAATGTACATACATAATTAACTGCATATTCAAAGCGCGCAACAACTTTTAATATATCTGAATGAAGAATTTTATGTGCAGTGTTTTCCGCGTGTTCTACAAACATTCTAAAAGTTTTCCTATTAATAAATTTAAATGCATGGTACTGCTAAAATTTAAGCAAGTAGTTTTAAATATACATTGATAAAATTTCTGAAAAATAACGCATGCAAATTCCTTATTTGCTTTATGTTTGCATATATAACTTCCAATCTACCAATGTTGTTTAATTATTATAAGTAAAGTAATATTTTTCAGTTTTACTAGGATACTGTTAAAAAATTTGCCTGTTGAACTGAATCATAGTACTACAGTAGTTGCAACCATGAGATGGTTAAAACTTTTGCCCTGATTTGGTGTTTGGTTTTAAAAAAGCTAAAAAATTTGCCTGTTGAACCGAATCATAGTACTACAGTAGTTGCAACCATGAGATGGTGAAAACTTTTGCTCTGATTTGGTGTTTGGTTTTACCAAAGCTAAAAAATTTGCCTGTTGAACCGAATCATAGTACTACAGTAGTTGCAACCATGAGATGGTGAAAACTTTTGCTCTGATTTGGTGTTTGGTTTTACCAAAGCTAAAAAATTTGTCTGTTGAACCGAATCATAGTACTACAGTAGTTGCAACCATGAGATGGTGAAAACTTTTGCTCTGATTTGGTGTTTGGTTTTACCAAAGTTAAAAAATTTGCCTGTTGAACCGAATCATAGTAGTACAGTAGTTGCAACCATGAGATGGTGAAAACTTTTGCTCTGATTTGGTGTTTGGTTTTACCAAAGCTAAAAAATTTGCCTGTTGAACCGAATAATAGTACTGCAGTAGTTGCAACCATGAGATGGTGAAAACTTTTGCTCTGATTTGGTGTTTGGTTTTACCAAAGCTAAAAAATTTGTCTGTTGAACCGAATCATAGTACTACAGTAGTTGTAACCATGAGATGGTGAAAACTTTTCTCTGATTTGGTGTTTGGTTTTACCAAAGCTTGGTGTTATCGTTGTTATAACCATACGATGGGGTGTTTTTTTACCATGATTTTGAGCTTTTTTTCAACAAGAAGTACCAAATCATAGTAGAAGGTTTCCCCATCAGATGGTTGTAGCTACTGTACCAAATTTTGGTTCAATCTTGCATATGCAGCTACCGTTGTACCAAATTTTGGTTCAACCTTGAACTGAAATTTTTTCACAGGGAACAAACTTCCGATAAATTTTGTTTATAATGCTTTTTTTATGTAGTTTTTCAAAACAAGCAAACAAAAGCTATATAAAATAACAATAGTGCATAGAAGGATGTTTAGGATTATATTTTCTATTATTATAAAGAAGAGAATTCTCTTCTAGCTTTTATTTATGAATAAAATGTATGTTTATAACCGACAACTACACTGTTAAAAATTTTCTCCTAGGTTGAACCAAAATATGGTACATTTTTGCTGCCACCATGCGATGGTGGAACATTTTACCATTATTTGGTGCTTTACTAAACCAAGGCTTGGTACTTCAATAGCTACATCCATAAGACGGAGAAATTTTTTACCATAATTTGGTGCTTTTTTTAAACAAGAAACGCCAAATCATAGTAGAAGGTTTCACCATCGCATGGTGGCAGCAAATATGTACCATGTTTTGGTTCAACCTAGCAAAATGAAGCTACTGTAGTACCAACATTTTGTTCAACCTTGAACTGAAATTTTTAACAGTGTAAGAACAAATAGCATAAAATAACTTTACTTTTGGCCATACACTCAATTTCAGTTCCATAATTATTTAACAACATTTAATGATATTATATATTTAATGATTTTTTTGTATCTTTTTGCATATGATTATTATAAGGTTGAAAAGATAGAATGCATTTTTTTTTAATCCAGAATCGAAATACAGGTGTATTATGAAAAACCTATTGCATGTAGGTATTTCTGATTACCTCCTCATGTACTGCTGAATTCAATATTAAAATAAACATAACAAGAAAGGGAAAATAATCCAATAAATCCGCACTGAACATTTAAATTTAATTGTTTACCATTCATTAAAAATATTAATAAAAAACTTATAACGTCTTAAGAATTAATAAATATTTAATATTAAGCTGAATCTAATAGAAAATATCTATACGTTCATTTATTTACCCCCCCCCCTTTTATTTCTCTCTCTCTCTCTCTCTCTCTCTCTCTTTCTGTTAACAATAATATTCTTAAGAATAGTATAAATATTCTAAAATTAGAATTCCTGAAATATTATAGCTTTAAAGAAATATTCATACGTTTTCTGTTAAATATAAAATCAAAATGATCAACTTTCTTTCTTTCTTTTTTTTTTTTTTTTTTTACAATATTGCATGCAATACGTCCCCGACATTCTGGTTGAAATTTTTAACTAAAAAATTAGTTCCCTTTGGAAATTAGATACATACACATAAGTGTTATGTATACCATTGCAGAAAACAATACTTTTTTTTTTTTTTTTTTTTATAAAATATGTCTATGAAGCTTAACAAAAATTTCATATATATGTATAACTGATAATTTGGGTTTATATGTCCCATATTTAAATAATATTAAATAAATAAATAAATAAAAATCGATAACAATAACGATAACAAAAATTAAACCAGCGTTAATTCCTCTGTATTATTCACCAGAAATTAATTTTTTTACGTAATCTTGTTTTGATTATATATGACTGTAACGATAAAACCCAACTGCTGCTGGCTGTATGATTCATTGCTTTATCATATGAGAAGATTTATGAAATGAAATCATCCAGAACAATTTGTTTTCTTTTTAAATATCTCTTTATCTGAATTAAAATCGCAGGAAAAATGTATCAAATTTTATTGATTTTAACAAATGCACGTAGACATTTTTACTTAAGTTACCCTACTACCTTGGAAGTATTGTATTTGGTCTAAAAATTCGATATCGAGATTTCACCTGATATACACGTTTTAAGGTCCCCTGAGTCCAAAAAAGTGGTTTTTGGCAATTGGTCAGTGTGTGTGTGTGTGTATGTATGTGTGTGTTAATTTTATGGTAACCTGTAATATTATGTCAAAACGTTATGTCAATATTTGTTAACTTAAACTTATGGCATACAGTTTATACAAATATACGTATTTTTCGTCCTGGGTAATTTCTACATTTTACCCTTTACTAACCGGTCGTACTTTAAAATACCATTTGTTTAAAAAGCGTATAAAATCACATTTATGGAAGATATGTCAAAGACATTTATAAGAATAGAAGGTATGTATCTCACTTTAACCTCATTATAAGACACTAGACGCTACATGTAGCCTTTTTTGTTCCAGAAATGATTAAGATTGTCATAGAGTGCTCTCGCTTGTTTTGCTTAGCATTTTTTACGATCTTCACGTGTGTTAACCCTCGCTTTCCCGAGATCAAGGCGTTACTGCAGAAAAAATGTTTTCAGGTGCCGCTTGGCACGTTTGGCGAAAATCACCAGCACCGCGCCTTTTTGTATCGTTTAGAAGTTGCAACATTCCACTGGTTACGTTTGCTATCTCTGGCGAATTAGCGCACTTTTTGAATAAGGCTGGCTTAACTAAATTTCAGCTTCAAAATGCCCACCTTGGGAAAGTGCGGGTTAACGTTAATTTCTATATTACTTCAAGTACCTCCTACCAATTTTAGAAAAAAAATATAGAGAGCATAAACATAAAAATAGATACTTTGTTACACTATTTTAAAGTTTAAATATCTTTTTCTACCTTTATATACCAGTGCGGTGCACTAAAAGTACCATTTCACAAAATTGTCATCATTACTATGATGAGGTGATATACATAGTTTTTATTGCAGAAATCTTTAAGAAATGCTCTTAAATAACTAAAAAAATATATTTCTTTTTTTTTTTTTTTTATGTCTGTTTCATAATGCGGTAGATAAAGGGTTAATCTTATTTTCTTTTAACGTTAATTTTCCTTATGAATTATTTTTCACTTTTTTAATGTTGTATTTGTTGATGTATTATCTCTCAAATGAAATTGAAATCCAAAGAAGTCTTGCTTGGATTTGGTAAATGTTTCTATAGATTAGCGTACTATAGTTGTGGCAGTTTAGTGCAACTTTCAAACCACTATTTTGATACAGTATTTTTTTTTAATTTATTTATCCAATTAAATAAATAAAATAATATGATTCCTAGACAGTCGAATGAAAGCTGTGCCAGAATGCCATACTTGGTATCCAGCCATATATGTAATAATAAAATAGTTTATATTAAACAATTATTTGTTATTAGGTGACACATTTTGATGGCTCACATAAAAATGCAGATGGATTTCATGCCTAAATTTTTCAAAATGCCGATGTATTGCAGAAATAATATAATGTTAGATATATTATTTAAATATTACATTATTTTTTTACCGAGAGCATTTTATTATAAATACACTCAGTGTGAGAATATTGTATAGCTAAAGAAGAAATTTAAATATTTTCTAAAAAAAAAAAAAAAAAAAAAAAGTAAGTTTATATGTATAAGCATGTGTATAAACGGTGTGTGTGACAAACGAAAAAAATAAATAAATAAATAAACAAATAAATAAAACATACATATTTATAGTATAGTTTAAAGAATTATTAAACATGTTGTAATATAATGTTAGTAATATATATATATTTAATATTTTCATAACTTTACAATTACAATGTTACAACCATTTCAATACTTAAGAACCGTTTCATGAAACAATTTACTTTTCTAAACATACATTGTTACGTGACCTGCATTGTAAACCCACAGAACGTCTGGCGTTAAGTTCATGCTACATTAAGCTTCAAATAAACTTCGTGTTTCGGTCGCAATAATTTGACCGCTGCAAACAACTTAACCGTTATTTTATCTTTTCAGAAAAGAGTTTTCAGCTGTTTTAATGGGCATCAAATTACTTAGACGCATGGCTACATGTCTAATAATGATCTTGTACTTACCCACAAGCTACATAAGTCTTTCATTTTTTATAATCATAAATTTGATAATGTTTCCCGAATTTCATTTCGTATGATGGATTTGAAGTGAGTTGTGTAATAAAATATGTTTATGTTTTTCTTTAATACTGCTTTAGTATTTCCTTAATGTCGAATTTCTGGGCAAATATATTGTTATTTTTGGAAATAAATCACTTGAAGTGATATTTAAAATAGTTTTCGTTTTTTAGATGAAGATGTGCTCAACGTTATAATGCTCCTCAAAGAGAAAACATAAGCTTAGTTTCTTCGAGTTTTTTTTTTTTTTTTTTTTTCAATACTGCATACTGCACGAAAATATAATACAGTTTGGTAAGAGTTGGATTGATTGACTGTGCACTAGACCTCCTTGGGAACTATTAGTGATGGTCTATAATATGGGGTGAATTAGGGAAAATTTTTATCATAAAAAACTTTTCACTTTTCCTTTTAAGCAATTAATTTTTCTTTTATTCTTTTTATAGGTTTATAGCACATGCCTATGGAAAAAAAAAGAAAAGAAAAATGAATCACAAATATTGTATTAAGTTTCATTGTGTAAAATAGTTTTTTTTTTTTTTTTTTTTTTTTTTTCTGATACAAATTTACATTTGTGAATGACCTCTTATCGTAAACACCTTTTTAAAAATCAGCTGAAAAACAGCCAATTCAATCACCAATATCTCTATGAATTTTCATGATATTGAACTGGATTTTTCTTATAAAGTACTCTATACTGTTAAGTATTAAACTATATCAAAGGTTTTTCTTTCTTTCTTCTTTTTCTTTCTTTTTTTTTTCTACTGGAGTCAGCGTTCGCGCAGTAATAAATTATTTATTTCAAATGTCCATATCTCATTTAATATTAAATGTATTTATTTTAAACTTTACTATAATGATTTAGGCATATGTTGTCATGTTTTCTGAAAGTTTCATGAAATTTTGAAAATACAATATACGTTATTTCTGTTTGTTTATTTATTTTATAGATACATTTATTAACTACACTGTTAAAAATTTCAGTTCAAGTTTGAACCAAAATTTGCTACAACAGTAGCTGCCACTAGACGATGGTAATACTTTCTACCATGATTTGGTGATTCTTATTGAAAAAAAAAAAGCAAAAAATCGTGGTAAAAGATCAACCCTATTTTATGGTTACTACTGTAGCACTAAGCTTTTGTAGAAACTAGGACCGGATAATGGTAAAAGGTTTCGCCATCTAATGGTTGCAGCTACCATGTACCTAGTACAATGTTATGGTTTAACCTAGGACAAAATTTATAACAATGTATGGAATTTCTGTCATGTATGGTGGTATGGTGATTTAATTCCGTTAAATTTTAAGAAATAATTGATTTTTTATATAAGATTAAATTAATTAAAAAAATTTTTGATTTAGCAACGGATTATTTTCTAAAATTGAAATTTTAATGCAAATGTCAAAGAGTTAAATCTCTTTTATTAATTAAAAAAAACATTCCAGTGATTTTATTTATGAGATTTTTGTGAAAATCGTATTAGGTATGTAGGTGCTATCATGCAGATGTTCTGCGGAGGAAAGGCTAGTTCATAATATTATTTCAAAGGGTTTTTTTCCCAAATTTTTCGAAGATATTTGCATTTTTATAGAAATAACACAGAGAATTTATGCAAGTATCTAGAAGAAAATATGAATAGCCTTAGTATTTATATGAATATCGCTCATGTGGTGGTGGTAGTGTATGTGTGTGGGGGGAGGGGTAATAAAAAATTATATACAAATTAAGACGCATTTTTGAAGAGATATTTATTGATCCATAACGAGCTTTAAACCGTTATTTTTTTCAAAAGTAATTTGTTTTCAGTTTAAATTAATTTTTTTTCCTTTATTTCATGCACTTGAAGGTTTTGTACAAGTGGATCCAAAACATGATACACAGTAGTTTCAAACATAAGATGGTAAAAACTTTTACTATGATTGGTTAATTGGTTTGACCAAAACTTGGTACTATAGTAGGTGCAATCAAAAGATTGAGAAATATTTTTTTTCCATAATTTGAAGCTTTATTTTTCAACAAAAAGAACGAAATCATTATATAAAGGTTCACGGTCGAATTGTTGCATTGACATCTATCCCGAAATAATTAATGAATAAATAAAATAATAATATCACATATTTTACATATATGAATTTTAACATTTTATGTTAAACACTGGAGCATAGGGTGCTAATAACTGGTAAAATGAATAACTAGCAGTGTCAAACACTGGAACATAAGGGGTCAATTACTGATAAAATGAAAAACTGGCAGTGTGAATTACTGGAACATTGAGTGGGTGTCAAATAAAAATTCATTAAAAAAAATTGTTCTCAAATGTATATATATTTAAATGTATTATTGTGGTTCTGGATGTCTTTCATACCATATGTACTAACTTAAGATTTCTAAAAATATTTTCTGATGACTAGAACATTAAAAACATCAGAGATTGCTCTAAAAGTGTCAATCACTGGTGCACTTACCCTATAGTAGCTACTGCATTTTCTTGCATTTCTAAATTTTCGTTGAACCTAGTACCGAAATTTTTGACAGTGCGCATTAATAAAACACAAATATGATTTGTTAATTACAGACATTTATTCAATCAGTTCATTTTACAAAATTTTTTCAAAGGCCTTCACTGTTGGCGCATTTAAAGTTCTATGGAAAAATAGTTTTTTCGAGTATAAAGATACTTCAATTAGCATCTTTTTTTTTTTTTTTTTTTTTTTTGTACAATCCTGTACAGAAAGAATTAATCGAGGCATCGATCGTTCATTTTAGGTACAGCCTTTAAAATTTAGATAAGTATACAAAAATTTTGTAGAAAATAATAAAGTGCCCACTGCTGATATAGTTACCTATATATAAACTCTTTCTTTTTCATTCTACTCAGAAATATTTTACGAAAAAGAAAATAAAAGAGAAAGAAAGTTGGATAATTCAGCATATGAGAATTTTATCGTAGTTTATTTATTTATTTTTATTTTTGTTTTTTTCCAAGCCTGCACGCATACGAACTAGGACTTGTTAGAACTGCACGTATGAGTGGTATGCAGGGGTGCAAGAATTTTCGGCTCAAGACGGAGCACTGACACCAGAAATTTTTATCAATAATTTCTATCATAATCAATCGCAATAAATTACTGTAGAAATCTCATAGAAATTATAGATAAAAATACTGGTGTAAGTGTTCAATGTTGAGACGGAAAGCCTTGCACGCTTGGTGGTATGATGCTCACGGAGGGCATATCACACGGGCCAGCAGTCTCTTGTAGACAATCGACCGTACCCACCCTTGCCTACACCAACCTATTAACTACCGTTTTAATAAAATCATTTAAACTCACTGCAATAAATTCAAAAATGAAAATTATGAAAATGAGTAGGCCGAAAAAGTAAGAAATTTTCTTAAATGCTGGGCTTTTTTAAAAACAGAAAGTGTAATTGAAAAAGAAAGCAAAAATAAACTGAAAAAAAAAAAAAAGGATAAACTGTATTTAAAAAAAATAATAATCTATATTAATAAAATCAGACTTTTGTCTGTAAATTTGTCGGAATCGAAAAATTTTGCGATATCTTCACGTTTCACACCCCATGAAAGCCGAAAATGACTTCAGAAAATTTTGCCTGTGTGTGTGTGTGTGTGTGTGTGTGTCATCGTGTCCGTATGTCGCTTTTTTTGTCCGTGCATCACTTGAGAACGGCAGGACAGAATTCAACGGCGCTTGGCAGGGATTTAGGTCTTCACCCAACTTAAAATTATATCTATCAACTTTTTAGAAATTCCCCCCCCGTTCCCCCCTGGTGGGTAAAAGACTAAAACACGTTTGTCCGGGCATCACTCGAGAACGGCTGGACGAAATTCAACGGCGTTTGGCAGAAACTTAGGTCTTCACCCTACTTAAAATTATATCTATAGAAATTTTCAAAATTCTGATTAGTGTTTAAATTGTGGGTAAAAAACATCTGCGCATGCGCCATAAATATTTTTTCACTAAAACGCTTTGAATGGAAAAATAAAATGCAAAAATAAATTTTTAAGATAAAGACTTTTTTTATTCGCGTGATTCGCACTACAAATTATGAAAAGATTGAAATGAAGTTTTGCCATCTGAGTTTCATACTTTAGTTAATTTTAAAACATCTAATTGTCGTACCGAAAAACTGTTTACACCCCAGGATTCAGAAAAATCACCTCTTTCATTTGGTACTGAATTTGTAACGATAGGTCTGATACTTCTAATTTATTTTCCCCTTTTTCCGTTTTTCTGTTGCCACTTAAATTTCATACTTTAGTTACTTTTTTAAAAATCTAATTGTCGCATCGAAAAACTGTTTGCACCCCTGTATTCAGAAAAATCACCCCTTTCATTTGGTATCAAATTTATAAATATAGGTCTGATATTTCTAATTTATTTTAACTTTTTTCCGTTTTTAACGCGGATTCGGTAAAAGGTTTTATATTTATAAATATGCATTTATATATATATTTATTTTCGAGAAATAAAATGAAATATTTTTAATTTCACGTGAATAACAACAAAAATTAGAGAGAAAAATACCTACAAAAGTTGGCGATTTTTTTTTTTTTTTTAATGAGGAATTTGCACGTAGATAAATATTTTCATAGAGATATTTGGCATTAGTTTAATATTTTTATTTTATTAAGCAGTACTTTTCTTTCCTGCAGTAAAACAAAATTTTTTGTTGTTATTGTGTACCTTATGAGGGTTTTTTTATGTTCTCCCATTAATTGAAAATGATTATAATTTGGATTTTATTAAGATTTTTTATTTCTATTTTTATTTTGTAGATATCAGAAAAGATTTTTTATTTTATTTTATTATTTTATTTTATTTATTTATTTTGTGTATGGAACAGCTTTAGTATTGGATCCCTTTGGCAAAATTTCAAATTCGGAACCGACGTAGCTCGGACGTTTCTCGCCAAGATCTTTAATTGCACAGTTGAGATAGCCAACTCAGTTCATCGCAAAAATGGCTTAAAATATTTAAATTATCCAAAGGGGTCCCATACTAAAGCTGTGCTTTTTGTATTTATTTATTTGTAATATTTTCTATTAAAGACTTCTGTGGTCACGAAATTTGGCGCGTAAATTGTTTGTTTGCATCCGGCACTTATTGTAACTGGATTTCACGAAATTCTAAATCCCCCCACCCCCCCATTCTCGGAGTCGGAGGGCAATAAACGGTATAACTTTAGTATAACCCAACAGCTGAATTTGGCGATTTTTCTTTGGCGCCGTTTTGAAGGATAACGATGTCGTTCTGGACTGTTTGCGATATAATATGGCAGCCTAATATGTTGTTTATTTTGGATTTATGATTTTATGTTTTATCATTTTATCATTTATCATATATGTTTTATGATTTTTAGACTTATGATTTAGCCGTAATCGCCAACAAAAAAATCGCCAAATATCGTTGTGGGGTTATACTGAAGTCGTTCCCAATATAAACATGTGTAAAAACATGTTTTTCCATTTGAATTCGCTTTCAATTATCTTAGAATGGCGAATTTTGATGTGCGGATATTGATTAAGTGTACGCATTATGTACATTAGTGGGATTTTGCAAAACTTCGAACTCACCCGCTGAGGAAGGGGAAGTAAGAAGTGGGTAAGTTGTGCCGAAGGCAGTGAGGACCCAGACTCGATATTGATTAAGTGCACGCATTATGTACATTAGTGTGATTTTTCAAAACTTCGAACTCACCCGCTGAGGAAGGGGAAGTAAGAAGTGGGTAAGTTGTGCCGAAGGCAGTGGGGACCCAGATCGGATATTGATTAAGTTTACGCATTATGTACATTAGTGTGCCGAAGACAGTGGAGACCTAGACTCCTCACGTTGCGAGTGAGAAAACATCTACCAATCACAGCGAGAACTTAGGTTATTAATAAAGATATGGGATTTTGACAACTCATTTAAGTTTAATGTCCAGCGAAGCGGGCAAAGCCTGCTAGTAATAAATAAATAAATAAAAAATTAATAAAAAAATAAACATAAATCATTGCGAAATTACGTAAATTATTCATTTAAAATGCTTTTTAGGATATTTTTTATGAAAACGAATATTATACATGCATATATATTATTATTATTATTTATTGAATTTTGTACATTCTTTTTTTTTATTAATTAAGAATTATCCTTTCATTTCTTTGAGAATTAAATAAAGACAATTTTTTCATAAATATGAATATTGAATTATTTTTCTTATTAACACGAATAAAAATACGATTTATGTGTGAACTGCTCACTTTTCACCAAACAACTCATATGATCCTTTTTAAATGCGTAAATTCGCTCAGCCGCGACGTGGAAACAGATTTTTTTAGTTGGTTACTTTAGTTTTACTCGATAGAGATAAAGATTTAAAAAATCAGTTGATGGCCTAAAGAAAAGAAAAAAAAAAAAAAACCTCTCTAAAATTTTGTTTGTAATTATTGAATATACAATTCAAGTGAAAACAAATCTTTGATGAATGTAGAAAGTTAAAAGCAGTCAAAGGAAGCATTACTTGTCACCTTTCTAAAATGGTGCATAAAATTTCGAAAAGTAAATGTCTATATACCAGAAACCAAACATGTAAAGTTTAAAAGTATACTTTACTTGAAATAAATAAATACATATACGTCTTTATTTAAAATTTACATAGATGTCGGCTGAGAATTATATACATCTGAATATCAAAATTGTTAATATAAAGCCGTATTTCAATGTTTTCAAAAAATATATTGGTTTTTGTTCTCTTATGTAAATTTGATTAAAATAGATTTTTTACTGATTATTCTAATAAATGCATTTAGAAAAATATTTTAAAAGACAGTATAATAAATCCCCACAAACATAACCTTTTGGATTAATTCCAAGAAATCTCTCTTTTGAAGATATTAATAGATATCCATGAATGAAGAAAATGAATATCTGCTATTTTTACATCAGATGATATTGTATTTTAGATTGTGTTGTTATATTAATAAAAAAGATAGATGTAAGACCATTTCATTCTATTTCCAGAAGATACTGAGAAAAAAGAATTAAGTTCAATTTCATAAACTACGAGAAATAATAATGTATTTGCTGGAAATAACTTGTAAGATGATTTGATCTGTTTTATTTATAGCAAAGAAAGGGAATTAATATTTCTGTCAGGTGGTTTGAATACGTCAAAGGTGGATCTTATTTTTAGCAAAATTTTAAACATTTACAAAAAAATCTATTTTTAAAAGGTCACATTTTTAAAGACACGTGAAATAAGGTAAAAAGAGGAGTAAGAACGCAAATGTCACAGAAAGATAGAATATTTTTATAATACATATTTACATCTGCAGAAAATATTGACTAGGGAATCTACTGTTCAGAAACCTTAATGATTCATTTGCATTTGATAGAATAACAAAAAAATAATTAATTAGTACTTAATTTTTTTTATTGTATCACGCATCTCTCTTTCTTCCTTTCTCTCATTCTCTCTCTCTCTCTCTCTCTCTCTCTCTCTCTCTCTCTCTCTCCCCCTCTTCCTCTCTCACTCTCTTCCTCTATGTACATATATGTAAAGTTTGTTACTAAATTATTACGGACACTGGAGATTTTCAAGTATTTTGAGTTAGATGGTTTAATAAAAGTCGAAATAAAACAATGCGGCCATGAAACGATTTTTATCATAGTCAATAATGTCTGTTTTACAAAATTAAATGAAGAATAATTATATTATACTTATAAACAAAAATTTATAAATGTACTTGTTCACAAATTTCTAACATTTGTTACATCACCTTTTGCCTTAATATCTACATCGATTCTTCTGGACATGCTCTATGCACTTATTATTATTATTATTATTATTTATAGATTGTAATGCTAAACCTTTATGAGATTTACAATGAGTTGGGTCTTGATGATATACATGTTCTCAACTGGTTTCATGTCAGGGGTATTGACAGGGCAAAGCTTCAGCATTTTTGCTGTTTGAAAACTTTGTTTTGCTTTTGGATTTACGACATAGTACACGGCCATGCATAAACTGTAATTATTCCACGTCGATAAATTACTCTCGGAGACATTGTAAAAGTGTTTCTCCAGAACCTGTTTACAACGAGTCTTATTTTTCATCTCCTCACAATATAGACAAATTCTTGGATATTGTGGACTAAACAAACCATAACTTGGGTGATACACCTCGTGAATAAGGCAATCTGGGTAATATTTCTCATCTGTACATCTTTCGATATATCAACTTTTGTCCAACAAAATTTCAATTGTCGATTCATCCAAAAAGCAGACCAGCAGAAAGTTATATGATACGATAATGAACTATTAAATGATATTTCAATGGACCAAAAGGCATCATTTAATTTGTTTTTCTTTACTCCAGTCTTCCACAATTATTTTCAATGCTCTTTGTCTACGTCATTTATTTATTTATTTATTTTTCACGTCTGTGAGTCGACGTTTTGGATCGAGCAACGGACTAACAGACCATTTTCAACTCATCCTCCCCTTATTAGTTCAGGGAGATGTGAAGCACTTTTTTCCTCGTTTTCAAAGCAAGACCAAAGAGTTGTGATATGTTTTCGACCACATGTAACCGTTCTCTGAGGTGAAATGGTCTTGTATTCAAGTTTAATTCAGTATATTTGTCGAATCAAACGATCCGTGTGCAAAAGAATAGTTTTAATTTCGTTTTCTTTCTTAGCAGAACTATCACAATTTTTCCTATTCTAAAATATATGACACGTACATAGCATTTATACCAAAATTTGACTACAAACACATAAAACAAACTAGCAAAGCCAGAACATAACTCAAATACTCATTTAGCAAATAAAACGTCATCAAGAAAGACACAGAACGGTGACGTAACAAAATATTAGACATTTATATATATATATATATATTTGTTGTTGTTTAACTATATTACTTTAAACGCCTTTATTTAATTTAATTAAATTGACATCATTAAATAAGAACGGATCGAGAAACATTCGGAAGAATTTCAAATGTTTTATCGCCTAAATTCAACTGATAAAATCCTAATAGAACATTTATCGTCCCATCTGAAAAATTGAATTCGTGTTTCCACGCTACCGCCTGACAATTCGTGAGTCTAAGAACATGATTCGACAAGGATTTCTTTCAGAAAACAGTATTAAGTGTACTTTTTTAATATAGGAATTTTTGCTAGTGCTCGGATACATTTGCTGCCGACTGTACAGAGGAATTCAATGGCCAATTGGTTAGAGTCTAATACAAGATACTCCAGATTATCTCTCAGCATCTTGTCGAGTCAGCGTTTTTCCAGGTCTTGACGGTTTTGATTGCGAAAGGTGATTTTATATTACATTAAACAGGTAGTCCTATTGTAATGGCTCATAGGTGTATATACATACATGTATATATTTTCTAAAAATTATATTTTTGAAAATACTTTTTACATGAAGTTTAATAATAAAAGTTAGTGTAACTAAGTCTTACTACTACACTGTGGAGGTTTCATTTGAAAATATAAAAAAAAATGGACGTCAAATTATGGCAAACAATTCTTTCTTTTCTAATTAAAGGCACGTGTTCAGAAATTCTAACCATTGACTCTTCAACCTAATATCATCTTATATGCTTTTTTATGGTATATTTAATATCCTCATAATTGATATTATAGTTGTACCGCTGAAGCACGCTGAGATCTGCCTAAAAATTTA
Source organism: Salticus scenicus (assembly GCA_963930645.1). Lineage (NCBI taxonomy): Eukaryota > Metazoa > Arthropoda > Arachnida > Araneae > Salticidae > Salticus > Salticus scenicus. The sequence continues at coordinate 302,146,572 of OZ005649.1, forward strand.
TCAAAGATGATGATATTTCTTTCATTTTACTATTAAGGCTGTATTTATATATTTCTAGTATAGTAATGCTTGAATATCCCAATTACGTTATTTTAGTAGCAGTTAGAGTTTCACGGAGACAAATGCTATTTTTATGATTGAAATTCCAAACGTTAATAACAAATATATTAATACTATCTTTATTTATACCAACTCAAATAAAGGCTGTAACTACAAATGTTTTAATAAAGGTTGTGTTTTATTTTTATATTAAAAATATCACATATGACGATTATTCCAATATGATTTTAGAATCCATTAAGTAAAGGCTAAAGGAGTTCATCTTTCTAGATCATAAAAAATAACAAAGCCTCTAATTATGTCAAGAAATTAAAAAATAGACCTTATGAGATGATGCGTATTTTTTTTTTCTGTTCAAGAAAGGAAATTGATGTTTTGTTTAGTATCACGTGAAAGACAGTTCGTTAATGTACACTCTATAACAAAATAATTGGGTGTGTCACTCACATGACTTTCTCTTACCCTGAAATTTAATACTATAAATACAGGTTGCAGATTAAGAGGTAAGATAACGAGAACTGCCATGTAAACCTATGCTACACAATTCAAATTAGGCTTCAGAAGAGTTTTATACGATAATTAGTTATGTGTGAGGGGGCCCCACTTAACCCCCCGTTTCATTAATGCATCTACATTTATATAGAATTTAATTCGGTTATTGAAAAATAATTCTGCTTTTAAAAAATAATTCATTAAAATTATTATTTAAAAAAATTATCGTTTATGATAATTCAGACGATTTCCATATTAGAGAAGTAGTGTAACACTAAATATCCAAAAAAAGTCCGATTTACTCTTAATATTATAAAAAAAGAAAAAAAAAATACGATTTTTTTTTTTTTTTTTTTTAAGTAAAAAAAATCTATAACTTTGTTTAAAATTATCACAGATTTATAGTTCAATCATTCGTTTTAAAGGTATTGGCGAGCTCTTTTGAATGATACCCATCATGAAAATTTACACCTCTCGAGGGGGGACTTCCCCCCAGGAGGGGAGGCGAGGCTCCTACATTCACAAAATTTTTTTCCCAGTTAACTAACTCTATTACAAATATATATATTCGTTTCATTTGGTTTAGTGCAGTCTATAGACGTTAAACTCTACTTACCTGCAATTTCCCCCATAGACGTAATGTATTAGAATTCTCTTGATTGTCCCTGTACACGAACCATTTGCTTGATCTTAACGAAAAGCTTACTGTAGCGTCCTTATATGATACACATTTAGAATACCAAGTTTGAACTTTCTGGCCATAATTTGTTTTTGAGATATGCTGATAACAGACAGACACACACACAGACACACGGACACACAGGCACACAGACACACAGACATGCACACAGACATTTGCTAAAAACATGATTTTCGTATTTAGGGTACTTCAAAACGTGTAACTATAACAAAATCTCGCGTTCGAAAATTTGACCCAAAAACAATACTTTCACTACCTTAAAGGTAAAAGAAAGTAAAAAGCGACACACCAAGAAGGAGTTATCCGAATGGGACAAAAATTGGTAGATGTGATGTACATGTGGAGAAAAACAATTGATTACAGTTTCCGAAAATTTGAGTGATTTAATCAAGAGAAAGGGCCTCACATCTTGCACAAGTCAATAACGCGTTGGTCCACTTATGGCCCTTAGGTACGCAGTTATTCGGCTTGGTATTAATTGATACAGTTGGCAGATGTGCTCCGTTAAAGTATCCTAGCAAATTCTGTCCAATTGGTGCGTTCGATTGGTAAAATCCCGAACTGGTTATAGGACCTTATTTATGATGCTCCAAACGCCCTCAATGGAAGGGAGATCCTGGGATTGAGCTCAACCCCATTTCACTGAGCCACCTATTAAGGCTCTTTGAAGTCACTAAAGTACCAGTTGCATGAAGGATCGATGATAATGAGGAATTGGAGCTTTGAGTAACGCTTTGACGATTGACTGGTCTCACTTTCTGTCCTCTCTTTAGGTCGACAATTTCCTCCCTGACGCCCTGTTCGACCATGGTTCACCCATTCCTGTCAATATTATCTAATAGTGGTACCGCTCCATTCCATTTGATAAAAAAATAGCACAATAGACCAACCGGCTTCTTTGAGCCCAACTACATACCACACTCAAATGCTGACATCTGTGCATGTTGTTTGCGCACCTGTATGTGAGGCATAGTTTCTTTCTGAGAAGATGGAATAAAATTCTCGAAGAATTTATGACCTGGAATCAAAATTTCTCATTTTTAATATTCAGCCATTTGCGCAGTTAAGATGCGCTGCAGCGTCGCATGCTCATTCGATGGCAGACAAACTTTAAAATTTTGCATTTTCTATCTAAACCTGTATGTATGTCAATTTTTGTCCAGTTTGCATTACTCCTTCTTGGTGCGTCGCTTTTTTTGTTATAGAGTATATTTCAAGATTGAGAAAACTCGAAGGAATCATACTTTTAGAACAACATGATAAAGTTAAAAAATTATAATGGCTTTTTTGTTATAATTTATTAAGGGAAGTGAAATTAAAAAGAATTACAAAAAAAAAAAAAAAAAAAAAAAAAAAAAGAATTACAAAAAAAATAAAAAAAAGAATTACAAAAAAACGTATTTTCATCTTACATTGAAAAAGAGTTTACATAAAAGGAAAATATTATTTTGGATGGGGAGGGAGGCACTTTGTTTTGGCATGTGTAAAAGTTACTGACTAATCAGATACGTATTTAGTAACAGCGCTAGAATTTAGCCCTTTGTAGTTGATACATTGTGGTATTTTAAATAATGACCTCTGTCTTTAAGCGTTCCTCTTAAAGATTATTCTATTTAACAAAATATTTTTACGTCATCGAGGTAAATCACTTGTATTTTATTTACATCAATCGATCCAAATTGTAAATGTTATTTTTATATATATACGCCTACACCACTTAACGGGTTAGATTTACGAATACGTAAAATAATGTAATGGGGTTTTAGAGGAACTCTAAAAGGCGGGCTTTTTTTTTTTAAATTGTTAGAGATTTATTGACACATTCCCGCAAAGAGTTGAAAAAATTATATTTTTACATTTTTTGAACTCTTTCAAATTGTATTAAAATTGCTTGCGATTAGGAATTTGAGAAATTTATATAATAGTTTAAAAATATTTTCGATTTACCTGATCATCCAAGCACTAAAATTCATTAATAAAATAAATAAATAAATAAATAAATAAAAATAAAAAGTATGACAGCTACACTCCTTCTCATAACTATAAGGACACTCGTTTTTCTATATTAACTAAATACTAAACACTATTATTTAAACAAATATATTTTTAATTAATTTGAATTTTATTAATAGACTATATTTAAAAAGTTTTATAATTTTTCTATCTTAAAAAACTTTAAATATGGCAAAAAGAGGATTTTTCAGGTGTTCACAATTATAAGGACAGCTCGAATTTTAGTAATTTTTTTCCAGTTACTCTTTAAATTAATATTTTATGGGGTCTCTTTTTAGGGTGAAACAGTCAGACATTCTCTCTGATATATATATATATATATATATATTGTTTTTTAATATTCAGTTTCAATACCATTTCGTATAGCATAGATGATATTCTTAATACATTTAAACTATTTAAAATTGCTTTCCACTTGCATGCACTTTTCTAATATGATAAGTTAAGGTTTTTTCAACTTTTAGGTCAGGGGAAAGGCAATAATACAGAAGTTTCTTTCTTCAAACTATTTCCTATTGCTCTAAAAGTAGAGCAAAAATGTAAGTCTTGTTGAAAAAAAATATTATTACCCCCCAAAATCTAACAAAAATCTGATAATTTCACGTTTAAAATTTGTGGATATTCTCTTGATGTTCATAATAATAGAAAAAATTACTAAATTCATTCTGCCTTCAGTAGAAGCAGCTCCCCAGAGCACAATGGATCCACCTTTAAAATGCCCGATTCATATCTGCCTTTAAAAAATCTGCTCTGTTTCTCGCTATCTTCAGATCGTGCCAGTAACTGTTAAAACCATTTGGTTAATCAAAAATAAAATGTTTTTCATCCGAAAATGCAATATTTTAAAATTTAATATTGTCTTTATTCAACTTTAACACAGACGTTCTTTCCCCCATTAAATGCTGATTGATTATTACAGGTTTTTATTCATTTTAACATATTATTAATAATTTTAAACTTGCATAAATGTGGACCCTAACCTTTCGTTACAAATTACGAGCAAATTCAGCAGCAGTCATTATGAGTAGAACAGTAAGAGGAGCTATGAGTCTTCGATCTCTGTAAAACAACTCTGATTTTGCATCAGATCTCTCTCCTATCGAACCAGCTGTTCAACGTTTGATCACATTTCCTTCAGCAATTTTAGACCTTCGAATTTCATTAGAAATTCGGCGGATTGAAATTATCCTTCCACTTAAAAAACACATTTATCATACTTCAATACTTGAACGTTCTTTTTTTTCGAGGAATTATCAGTAATGTCCGTCCAAGAAAAATTGAAGGCTTATACATGAATTAATCTAGCACAGTAGTTAACAAATTCGCATGTCAACTGTAATTTATCCGCTAGTAAGTTAAATAAAACGAAAAAATCTGGATTGTCCCTATAATTATGAACATCTAAAAACGTGGAGAAAAACACATTTTGCATTATTTTTTATTAATTTTGTTTCATATTAAAAAAAAATTATAGCAATTTTGTTTTTAGAATACTAGATATATTAAGTGCACTTAGTATAATCTTGTTCACAATTATTTTTACATTAGTTATTTCAAAATATAAAGTGTCCTTATAAATATAAGAAGGAGTGTATAAATTTGATATGCAGTATTAAGAATTAATAGAAAATATTCCCATCGGAAATGGAATGCTTACTAACTCTCACTCGTATTCAGTACACAAAATTTCGCATGAAAATTCTGAGACATATTGTGATTTTTAGACAATATTTTAAAGCGTACATATCAATTCATCTGAAATTTAGCTACATATTTTTTTTTTTTAAATTTTAAATTTAATAAAAATTATTTAAAGGTATTTTATGTTTAGCGTGCAGTATGAATGTATGCATGATATATGTCACATACATTAAACGCATTTTAGTTTTGTAAAATGTGGTGTCAAAGTCCTTTTGTAGACAGTTACTATTGTAAAACCAACATGTACACCAAGGTAATAACTGAAAAATGAAAAAAAAAAATCTATTTTCTTAAATAATAATAATAATATTTCAGATACATGCTATTTCAAACATTTAGACTGGGTTCCAACAAAGGGATAATCTGGATACCAGAAATTTTACATAGTATTTTTTTAATAGATATGAACAATTGGTCAAATCTAAAATTAAGTGATGGTAAAAATAGAGGTATTCTCTTTTCTTTTTGTGAGAACCCTGCACTTTGATAATGAATTTGCATTTAATGTACACACACACACACACACACACACACACACACACACACACACACACATATATATATATATATATATATATTATTTTAGTAAGAAGTACGTCTTCCTTTTATAACCCACTCTCTACCCCCCCCCCCCCCGAAAAAAAAATGTAAAAGAAAAGAAAGAAGAAAGGAAAAACATTTTTTCTTTCTTGTGATGGAATGAAAATGGCATAGTATCACATCTTCAAATTAAGTACATTCAATGTTCATCAGTATTTTACTAAAGATAAATTCGTTTTTTTTTTTTTTTTTTTTTTTTTGCTTTTGGATTAATTCAAGTGTTTTCGATATTCCACCTCACACTCCAGATTAAATTCAATGTTTGCTTAAAACTTTCAATTTTTTATAATTTTCTATTAAAGGTTTAAAATTTGAATAAATCATCATTGTATCTATACATAATGACACATTACATACTATTTCTATAACTGATTGGTATGCCGTTATATTAACTATTATGTATTTTTTAATTTATTATGCAGAAAGAAAAGATATATAATGTTTTATTTTAAGCTATAACACGCAAATCTCAATGTTTTAAGTTCATTTAAGTGTTCCACAGTTAAGAAAGGATGTTAATAGATTTCAATTTACACATTTATAGATAAATATACGTGACAGCTTTGTCGATATAACACTGTTTATTTTAAGTAATAATACGTAAATTATAGAGAACTGTTTTACTTAAAAACTATTAAAAATGAAAAAAAAAAAAACTTCAAAATTTTTGTGTCGCCAATGAGGGAGCAACAGCTAAGAAACGGACATTTTCATAGTTTTTTTTTTTTTTTTTTTTTTCAGACGTTATGTACAAATTCCACCGATTTATGTACATATATACGTGAATACACACACACACACACATATATATATATATATGTGCGTATATATATATATATATATGCATACCTTCATGAGAAGAGTCTTCTGTATTAGGTAGATTCCTTATAGGAGATCTACCTATTGCAATGGTTCTCATGACACGACTTCTGCAAAATTTCTTAATATCTTCACCGATCATGACCCCTAGAACCTAAAACCACCCTCCGTTCAAAAGTTTATATATATATATATATATATATATATATGTATATATATATATGTATATATATATATATATATATATATATATATATATATATGTATATATATATATGTATATATATATATATATACTAGCTGACCCGACAAACGTTGTTTTGTCATATAAATTATTTCTAGAGAATATTTTGCTAGAAAAAAATAACTAACTTATTGTAAGTGTGTAAGGATGTGGTACATAAGTGAAACAGGTATGGAGCGCTGTGAACGGTGACTGTGAATTCCGATTATAACGTAAAAAGCATAATTACCGAAATTTTCGCTACTTGCTTTTTGCTTCTTGCTACTTGCTACTTGCTACTTGTTATTTTAACCTCCGCTGAATGTTGAACAGCACAAAATTTTATTTCATACGGCAAATATTTCAATTTATGAGAGAATCTCTGATAGCAACGAATTCCACATGAAAATTCCGTCTTTTTTGAATAAGCTGTAACAATCTGGACCGATTTGATGAAAACTTTTATCAAAAAGTTATTACAATATCTAACATAATTACACGTACATTTATCACAATTCAATCAATCGATGCATGTGAGTATGTGTATAGTATATGAGCAAAGTGAAATATAGAGTTCGTATTAAATAAAAACTTAAATTCGTTTTAATTAAACGTGAAAAAGTTGAAACTCAATTTATTTTATAACAGGTAGATTTTTTTAATCTACAAAAACTTAATTTACCATAATGACATTGGATGTACAATATTTTTGGTAAATCCTTGAGGAGTATAAACAAACAAATTCGAAGGTTTTCCAACCCTAGAACACGCAACATATAATTGGCCTTGAGAAAAGCACGGATTTTCTAAATCTAAGCCACAAATTAGGACACCTTTGGTGACTTTAAATATTTTAAGCCATTTTTGCGATGAATTGAAATGGCTATCTCAACTGTGGAACTAAAGATCTTGGCGAGAAGCGTCCGAGCTACCTCGGTGCCAAATTTTCCATGCAAAAAATAAATAAATAAAATATTAGTGACATACACACGCACAAAAGTATGGGACCCCTTTGGTGACTTTAAATATTTTAAGCCATTTTTGCGATGAATTGAAATGGCTATCTCAATTGTGGAACTAAAGATCTTGGCGAGAAGCGTCCGAGCTACTTCGGTGCCAAATTTCAAATTTTGCCAAAGGGATCCGATACTAAAAGTGTACCATACACTAAATCCATAAATAAATAAATAAATACAGTTTTAGTATTGGAAGTCCTTGGCGACATTAAATATTTTTGGCCATTTTTGTAATGAATTGAAATGCCTATCACAATACGCAAGCGAAGTGATGACGTCTCTGGCTATCCGTGGATGCAAGAAAAAGATTTCCTATGTTAATCTACCATTGGATTTTTTATAAAAAAATATTAAAGATTGAGGAAAATTATTTCTCGATTTTAGGCATAGATATGTATCTGGGATAGATATGTATCTGAACATATCATAGATATGTTATTTGGGCATAGATATGTATTAGTTATTGTATGCATGTGTTAGATTGAGTTATTTTGCTTTCAGATTGACAAAATTTAAATTTTATATTTCAAAACTCTGTCTTCCTTGGCGTTTTTTGTATTTGGCGATCAAAAACGTAATACGAAAATATACATGCCAGATGTACATTTTCGTAATATGTATTGTACGACATTGTTTCATAACCATTATTTTTGAAAGAAATTAAATATGTTCGCCAGATGATATGGCGATATTTTTTTTTCCGCCAAGGATGACAGAGTTTTGAGATTAAAAATTCAAATTTTATCAATTGTACAGCAAAAACAACTCAATCTAACGCATGCACATGATAACTAATACATATCTATACCCAAATATGGGGATTAAAATCGGGAAATAATTTTCCTCGATATTTAGTAATTTTTTACAAAAAATCCAAAGGGCGATTAACATAGGAAATATTTTTCTTGCATCCACGGACGGCCAGTGACGTCATCACTTCGCTTGCGTATTATTGAATATTCGATACTACGATCGTAGCGCAGTCTGCCGGATCCAATGTGAAACATTCCAAAATCAACAACAATTTATAAGTAGTGAATAAATTAAATAAACAATTTAAATTGGACTGAATTGTAAATCTAAACCATTCTCGAATCCACCTGAAGACACATAAAAAATTTCATTAAACTCGGTCCAGCCCGTTTAGGAGGAGTTCAGTGACATACACACGCACAAAAGAAATATATATAAAAAGATAAATACAAAGGCACAGCTTTAGTATAGACCTCCCCCCCCCCCTTGTCGACTTTAAATATTTTTGGCCATTTTTGCGATGAATTAACATGGCTATCTCAATTGCGTAACTGACGATCTTGGTGAGAAACGTCCGTACTACTTCGGTGCCAAATTTCAAAATTTTCCAAACTAAAGTTGTTCCATACAAAAACAAAAAAGAAAAACTGTTTTATGATATATACAAAATAAAAATAAAAAATTCTAATAAATTCGAAATTATTACTATTTACAATTAAGGTGAAAACATAAGAGAACCTTTATAAGTTACATATAAAGTATCAATTAAAACGAAAATTTTTGTTTTACTGTATAAAAGAAAAGTACTACTAAATTAAATATAAATTTTAAGCAAATACCAAGTATCTCTATGAAAATATTTATTTACACGCGAATATTTTCATTGAGTATCCGCGATTGTAATGAAATGCTCGCCCTCTGGTGGGCTAAGGTGAAATTATCACACCACTGCATATCTTCATATTATGCAATCGACTTTCTATGATGAAATGGCGGAGAAAGAATAATAATTACACGTGGCTGTTATATTTACTAACAACTGCAGTGTTCAGAGAGCGCCATCTATCGATCATTACAAACGCGGATTAATTTTTTTTTCTATTTTTTATTGTTTATCACGCAAAATTAAAAATATTTTATTTCCGGGAAAAAAATAAATAAACGTGAATTTAGTTTATTTTGGCATCAAATAATTTTTCTTTTTAATCATTTTAAAGTTAAAATGGAGTTTTTGTTTAATATCTTTTGATCCAATTATCCGATTGAACTGAATTGTAAATCTAAACCATTCTCGAATCCACCTGAAGACACACAAAAAATTTCATTAAGCTCGGTCCAGCCGTTTAGGAGGAGTTCAGTGACATACACACGCACAAAAGAAATATATATATAAAAATATGTATGTATAACGCTTTTTCCCATGTTAAGTTGTGAATACGATAACTGGAGTAATTTTTATTTAAATTTAACCAGCTTGGGATATGTTGTCAGGACAGTAAAAATCTCGGTGAAGTTCGTAGATGGGGCATCAAGCTCAAAGGGGGTGGAAATGGTGGGGGAAAGAAATTTTCATTTGCCCATAATTTCCTTAATATAGAAAATAGGAAAATACTTCAAATCAGGCGAATTACCGCCTTACCCTAAAGAACAACTTTTGTATTTAAACTTTTTAGATAACTTCAATTGCTTAAAAGTTATAAGTTAAAAAGTGATTTTTCGTCAATTGTGATGAAATCGACTTTTTCTATAGCTTTAATTGCATAAATTTATAATCTGATGCTTACGTCACGTGCAAACGATAATTTAAAAGATCACTGAAAATATAAAAACCATGGTAAACGCTTTAATTAATCATTTAAAAATATAAAATTAAAATAATACGTTAGTCTTGGTAAAAATATCGTTTGTGGTGAATAGTTTAGATAGAACGCCGGTTTACGCAAGAATTTAAAATTTACGATTGAAATTCAGAGTAATACGTTACAGCTTCCTTTGATTTTAGGTAGATTCCTTATAGGAGATCTACCTATCGCAATGGTTCTCAGGACACGACTTCTGGAAAATTTCTTCATATCTTCGTCGATCATGACCCCTAGAACCCAAAACCACCCTCCGTTCAAAAGTTTATATATATATATATATATATATATATATGTATAACGCTTTTTCCCATGTTAAGTTGTGAACACGATAACTGGAGTAATTTTTATTTAAATTTAACCAGCTCAGGATACGTTGTCAGGTCAGTAAAAATCTCGGCCGAGTTCGTAGATGGGGTATCCAGGTCAAAGGGGGTGGAAATGGTGGGGGTGGAAATTTGCATATGCCCATAATTTCTTTAATATTGAAAATAGGAAAAAAATTCAAATCAGGCGAATTACCGCCTTACCCTAAAGAACAATTTTTGTATTTAAACTTTTTCGATAGCTTCAATTGCTTAGAAGTTACAAGCTAAAAGGTGATTTTTCGTGAATTGTGTTGAAGCCGACATTTTCTATAGCTTTCATTGCAAAAATTTATAATCTGATGCTTATGTCACGTGCAAACGATAATAAAAAAGATCTCTGAAAATATAATAAAACTAGTATATAACCCCGTCAAAAATGACGGAATGTGAACGATAAATCTTGAAAACAATGTTTAGATCATGAAGATTACCACGTGATCATTTAAATGTATTTTCAGTTTTTGTTTATAAATCAAATGTGTTTCGATATTTTATAATTTTCGTTTAGAAATTAAAAAAATTCTACCCGATCAATAAATATGAATGACAATAAAAAAAACTGCTGTTTGACAAAAAATATAGGCCCGAAAACACAACAGCAACAACACATCCCAGTGTTCCGTTAAGTGCTCTATTTAAAGTCCTCATAATAAGAATAATCTAGTGTGTCACTCACACGACTTTCTCTTACCCTGAAATTTAATGCTATAAGTACAGGTTGGAGATTGAGAGGTAAGATAAAGAGTACTGTTATGTAAACCTATGTTAAACAATTCAAATTATGCTTCGGAAGTGTTTTATATGATAATTAGTTCTGGCCCCCCTCAACCCCCCGTTTCATTAATGCACCTACATTTATATAGAATTTAATTCGGTTATTAAAAAATAATTCAGTTTAAAAAAAATAATTTATTAAAATTATTACTTTAAAAAGTTATCTTGTATGATAATACAGACGATTTCCATATTAGAGAAATAGTATAACACTAAATATCCAAAAAAAAGTTGAATTTAATCTCAATATTAAAGTAAAAAAAAATGTAAAAAATGAAAGAAATCAATAACTTTATTTTAAATTATCGTAGATCGATGGTTCAACCATTTGTTTTAAAGGTATTGGCGAGCTCTTTTGAAAGATACCCATCATGAAAATTTACTCCACTCGAGGGAGGACATCTACCCCAGGGGGGGAGGCGAGGCTCCTACATACACAAAAAAAAATTCCCAGTTGACTATCTCTATTACAAAAAATATGTATTCGTTTCATTTGGTTTAGTGCAGTCTATAGATGTTAAATTCTACTTACCTGCAATTTCCCCCACAGACGTAATGTATTTGAATGTCCCTGTACACGAACCATTGGCTTCATCTTAACGAAAAGCTTACTGTAGCATCCCTATATGATACACATTTAGAATACCGAGTTTGGAATTTCTGCTACTATTTGTTCTTGAGATATGCTGATAACAGACACACAGACAGACACAGAGACCATTCGCTAAAAACGTGATTTTCGTATTCAGGGGACCTCAGAACATGTAAGTATAACAAAAACTCACGTTCGAAAATTTGACCCTAAAACAATACTTTCTCGACCCATTTTACCAAAATACTTTTTTTTAAGACTATCGAAGATCCTGTTTCCAAATACGTAAGCGAAGTGTGACGTCACTGACCGTCCGTGGATGCAAGAAAAAGAATCCCTATATTAATCGTCCATTGTATTTTTTGTAAAAAATAATTAAACATCGAGGAAAATTATTTCCCGATTTTAATACCCGTATTTGGGTATAGATATGCTATCGTATCCCTGTGTTAGATTGAGTTATTTTGCTGTCAAATTGACAAAATTTTAAATTTCAAAACTGTGTCATCTTTGGCGTTTTTTGTATTTGACGATTAAAAACATACTACGAAAATATACATGCCAGATGTTTATTTTCGTAATATGTATTGTACGAAATATTGTTTCATATAATTCATCGCTCTCTTAATATAAGTTGTTAAAATAACCATGATTTTTGAAAGGAATAAAATATGTTCGCCAAATAATTTGGCGATATATTTTTTCCGCCAAGGATGACAGATATATTAAATCTATTCCGCTGCAACATATGAGTATCTTATATCAGACACTTTATTTAGACATTTGAAAACAAATTTGACTTCAAATTATGATAGAATATTTATCATTTTCCTTTTAATTAGTATATTAGTTGGATATTTATTGTGTAAATATCATCCTTTGAAATGAAATGCTTATGTTTTCAATCGAATATGGAAGTTTGCTATTTTATTTTTCTAAAGTTTTGAAATTTAAAATTTAAATTTTATTAATTTTACAGCAAAAACAACTTAATCTAACGCATGCACACGATAACTAATACATATCTATACCGAAATATGGGAATTAAAATCGGGAAATAATTTTCCTCAATTTTTTATAATTTTTTACAAAAAATCCAATGGGCGATTAATATAGGAAATCTTTTTCTTGCATCCACTGACGCCCAGTGACGTCATCACTTTGCTTGCGTATTTTCTAACTAACTATCTAATAATTACAGACACTCCATGCTAACCCAAATTCACCTCTACTCTATACTCCCAACCAGCTATCTCACCCACAACATCGCCAAAATATCCAGGATCCAGCTAGGGACTTTCTCATTCTCAACCGAACATTTTATCTTGACTCGACCTTAGACTGCCCTACTTTCAATACTCATTTCAACTGATGACCTTTACTTGCTCAACCAAACATTCTATCCCAACTATAACTTTACACTAATTTCAAAACTAAAATCAACTGGCGACATTTACGTACTGAACTCGACACCAATCATACCTTACAATGTAAACAAATAATTAAGCTTGATAAAAATATTTAAAGACTTTAATATGTTTTTACTAATATTTTAAGATTTTTAAGGCTTTAATGGACCATATTCCCACTTTGGGTTCGAAGCTACAAGAATATCAGCTGGTTAGGCAAACAATCCTCAACTCTACCATAGAAAAGCATTGTGGCTTGAAATTTTTTATCTTGCAATATTATTTATAAGAGTTACAGATTATATGAAATCGAAGTAAGAGTGATATAGTGATACCTTTGTTTTGTTTTTAATCCAGTTTTAGTAATATACTTTAATATTAATCAACATATGTAATATTAAAAGTTGCCATGTGAACTGTGGCGATGTTAACAAATTTAAATGGATGTTCCATTTAATAAATTACTTTATTAAAGTGATTCAAATTCTAATTATTTAAGCTTTGATGTCTATATATATATATGCGTGTCTGTATAAAATGTTCTTATTAATCTTTTATCCATTATATATATATATATATATATATATATATATATATATATATATATATATGTGTGTGTGTGTGTGTGTGTGTACATAAAATGTTCTGCAATTTTACGATATGGAATAGTCTTAACTTTATCATTCGATTCAGTTGTTTACATTTCTCTTTTGTTATTGTTTGAACAGATATCTGATTATTAAGTTTCACTGGAGAAATATTTAGAAAAATGTTATGCGTAACAATAAAATAGCATCTTGAATCTAGTTTGTTTACAAAATATCGGCCACGTGTTCGGCGATTTTACTTACTGTGACGTCACAGGAATATTGTCCATATGTTTTAGAAATATTTTAAGCGTTTTTTTTAATGAAACAGTCAAAGAGTCGTTCATTCGCAATTAAAGAGTTGTCCATTTGGAATTTGTATTTTCTGAATGGCAACAGTTTATGTTTGTTTTTATTTGGCATTGCGTTGTTTATAATCATGAAGTTACATAATTCTATTTATAGGCTTATGTTTATAATAGCCAATGATCCGTTATATTTAATTAAACATTTAAACATTACAATTGAATAGTTTTTCAAGGTTTTAAAGGGAGTAAATAACAATATGTGCGATACAAAACATGTATGAAAATGATATGTATGTTTTCGTAAGTTAAATTGAACAAACGGGAAAAAAAAATGGCTGCCAAAGTCTCTGTTTTGAAGCGGTGTAAACCGGAATCGTGAATGACAGATGAGGGTCATTATATATATAAATTTTAATCATGTTTTTAAACACTATAACAATATGGTTTAAAAAAAAAAAAAATGTTTAATATAACAGAAAATATGACGTCACTATTACAACAATGTACTGAGAAAAATGAAATAAAATTTTATCCGTGATTTTAAACAAATAAAATAAAAGTTAATAAATAAATATGGAAATAAAATCAACATATCTTAGGGCTAAGCAGATTTAGATTTATGGCATAGATGCTATAATGTAAAAGATAAATGTCATCGTTAAAAAAAAAGAAAAAAAAAAATAAATAAATTTGCCACGACATTATTTCACATTTAAAACATGAAAATCTGACATTGACAGATTTTAATTTAGTGCCAGAGGCCAACTGCTAAACTTGTTAATATCGACAAATTCTTCTTTAGTTAATTCGTGACGATCTAAATTCCATGATAAAGTTTTCATTAAATCAAACCAATGTGTTTCAGCTGCAGATATTGTAACAAATAACGTTGGAAGTCCAAACTGTCTTATAGCCGCAAAACAACGTTTTTCTCTTTTTCCCAATGAGGGGGAGGTGTGCCTTGGGGGGACTCATGTCAAAGGTGTGCCTTGGGGGGGGTACTCATGTCAAAGTTGTACCTTGGGGGGACTCATGTCAAAGTTGGGCCTGGGGGGGGACTCATGTCAAAGTTTTGCCTTGGGGGGACTCATGTCAAAGTTGTACCTTGGGGGAGACTCATGTCAAAGTTGGGCCTGGGGGGGACTCATGTCAAAGTTGTGCCTTGGGGGGGGGACTTCATTCAATAAATCCCCATTCAATAAACCGACTGAAATAGGCCCTTAGCACTATTAAGAGTGTATTATAAAAATTCGACAACGCTGTACCGACTGAAATAGGGGTACCTTGGGGGGGGACTCATGTCAAAGTTGGGCCTGGGGGGGGACTCATGTCAAAGTTGGGCCCTGGGGGGACTTCATTCAATAAATCCCCATTCAATAAACCGACTGAAATAGGCCTCTAGCACTAATTAAGAGTGACCTATAAAAATTCGACAACTGTACCGACTGAAATAGGCCTCTAGCACTAAAAAAAAAGGAAAAAAAATCGTGTAAATCGATGCTAAACTAATTAAACTGGCATGATAGAAAAAGTAATAAATTTGGGGACATTTAGGTACTATCCCTTAGACAAATGAACTATGGACGATTCTAATGAATGTTCCGTTGAAGTTTTTTTTCATAAAAACTTAAATTTAAATTAAAGTATTTCATTACTCGAATTCCCTTATTTTGATACATAAAATTATACCATTTAAAAAAATATATAAAGAACACTCTTTTATTGAAAACTGAACAAATAAAGGTTTTAGAAAACTATTACATACTTTTAAATTTTTATTTAAAAAAAAAATTAATTGTTGCCACTCGACATTATACAAATACATCAAAATCTTGTGCCACATACGATAGTTTTGTACACGGAGTAAAAAGACAGGAGAAGAAGGTAACGCTGAAATTTTGTGATGTTGTTTTCTAATGTTTACAGATGGCGCCAGCGTGCAATCCTTCCTTCTTTCCAGCTTCCGCAATGTTATTCAATGGGGAAATGTCTCGTTTTAATTATTTTTTTTAAAATAATATCAAGCTGAAAAAATTTCGATTGAAAGCAAATTTCATTAAATAGAGTATTCTAACCAACATGTTTTTTTTAAGAGCCATTTTATATTAATTTTACTTTGAAATAAAGCTTTTAAAAAATGACGATTCTTATGAACCGAAGCTAGCTAAAACAGACAGTTGGGAGGAAGGAGAATGGATGAAATTTTGTAAAGAAAAAAAATAAACTTACTTTAGGTGCAGAAAACACGAACTC
This sequence comes from Salticus scenicus, assembly GCA_963930645.1. NCBI lineage: Eukaryota > Metazoa > Arthropoda > Arachnida > Araneae > Salticidae > Salticus > Salticus scenicus. The sequence continues at coordinate 302,163,099 of OZ005649.1, forward strand.
GGATTTTATTTTTCTCCCAGGGCTTTTTTTTGTTTTTCTTATCACTATCGTAGCCTGTTTTACAACTAGGAACGAAGCATTTATTTGAAACATCTGAATTATGCAGTTTTAAGAACTTACAAAGAAATTAAATTGCTTAAAATAAAAAATTTTAAATGTACTTCAGCAAAATTCTATTGAAAACAACAGTATATCCGCGCCGAAGTAGGGAGGAATGACAAGTGGCGCCCTCAATATTTACCAAAAATTTAGATCACAGTTTCGTAGCTTTCTCCCATTGGACCTTCAACTCCTATTAATATTACTCCGTGGTTTTGTATAAGTATAGATTTTTTGTTTGCCCCTGATGGGAAAAGTGCCTGGAAACACTTGTATCTAGTATTGTCATTGATTATGAAGCCGTGTGCAAAATTTCAGGTCCTTCGGACGACAAGAAGTTGACGAAAATTGAATTGCAAAATTCCGTTACATGCAATAATAGTCGCATCATATCAAGTTAATAAAAGTGTGTTAATTAAAAACCATGTTAAACGCTTTAATTAATCATTTAAAAATATAAAATTAAAATAATATGCCAATCTTAATACAAATATCGTTTGTGGTGAATAGTTTAGAATGTCGGCTTAGGCAAGAATTTAAAATTTACAATTGAGAGTAATACGTTACAGCTTCCTTTGACTTTTTATCTTGTCGAAACAAGATATTGGTCTGTAAAGGGGATACGAGGTTTTCGCGTGGAAAGAAAATATAATAACGCCAAAGCTGCCTTTCTTCATCGTCAAGCTCGCCAAATTTTGTCGTCAGACAACGAATTTTGTCGCCAAGTCAAAATTTCGTCGTCAACTATCAAATTTTGCCGCCAAATCACAAATTTCATTGCTAAGTCGCAAGTTTTGTCGCCAAATCATACAATTTACTAAATTCGTAACAATTAACATTGAAATTCAGCGGTGCCAAATGGCCCAATGTTAACTAATTTTAATGTTAATGTTAATGTTCCAGCTTATGTGAACCAAAACAGTTTCGCTTTACAATTTTTACTCATCTGACAATAAGAATCTCAAAAACACAATACAAAACTTTCAATAATTCAATAAAAATTACAATGAACTAACTATCCAAAAACCGCCAGAACTTAACTGTATTTAACTTGACCATAGCAACGCCAGGCTTACCAGTGCTTGACCATAGTAAGGTCACAAGTGCATTTTCACGTTTCTATTATTATTATTATTTTTTTTAAGAAAGATATTGAACAACAGTTATATGGATTTTAAATAAAAATTATAATTTTTATTAAGCTTGGGTGGGGAGGGGGGTGTATCCCAATAGCCCCCTCCGGGATTCACCATTGCTGGGATTGTATATCTTTAAGACCTCTGTTTGTTGAATGACTATGAGCTTGAATTTTAAAAAACTGAAACATTTATAGACCAATAAATCTAGCCTAAAATTTTCAGTAGATTGAATAAAATCCTTTTGTAGTTGAAAATTAAATTTCTTGAAAACAGAATAGCGACTTAAATAATGCAATATGTGAGAACAAAGCCATTGGCTAAGTATTAATGCATATGTAAAATTTCTTTACTTTTGTAACATTAACGTAAAGGAATCTACCTTTGCCTTTAAGCTTGCCGAAAAAGGATTTTTTTTTTTTTAAATTTCTGGGTATACACATATGAAGATTTTCCTGGCAAGTAAAACTACATAACTTCATTTAGTGAATTATTTATTTATTTTAAATGCTCGCAAACGTGATGCAATTTTTTTGACAAGATTTCTTAAAAAATAAATCTTTGTGGCGATAAATAGAGCTAAAATATTTTATGTGATGGTAATCCATAGGTTTTCTAAAGAAAATATCCTTATTTAGTCCTTATACTGAATAAAATATATCCGCAATTCCTATAGAAATATTACAACTTTGTCTTGTGATAGTCCACAGAAGAGATGTAAGTATCATTTTCAGAAGACACATTTGTTGTTCTCTATATTCCTAATTTGTTGTTCCGCACCATAGGTCTTGGTGGGATGTCCTTAATGGGGTCTTTTTAAGGAGTCCTAGATTGTATTTACGTAGGTTTCGGATAAAATCACGTATAACTCCGAGCGGATAGGTTAACGAGTACAACATGGTATTGAAGCCGGCAGCTCTCGTCTACAGCTTCAAGATCAGGACTTCTCAGTCTTCTTCAAATACAGGATTATGGACACATTCACTTCTATCGATTCAAAATGTTGAGAAAACGTTTACAACTACAATCAGTCATTCATATGAAGTACATTTTATTGTCCTATCGACTGTGTGCAAAAATAGTATACCTGGCTGTCTAAAATAATTAGAATAAAGTTTTCCGATACATTGGCTGTTAGTGCTTAAAAATTTTTAATTATTGTTGTGAGTATTTTAAGACAAGGAAAGTTTAATTTTATTTAGAAATACGAGTAATCCTTTTCATAGGCCGATGTAAAAGAATTTTTAAATAATAACTGTAAAATAATGTCCCATACAGATATTTATAACAAACTGCAGGAATTTCTCTGTTTACTTCAAAGCAAGCTTTGGTTTTAAGGGTTTAAATTTAAAATCCTGTAAAACGTAGCCTGTACGACTCATAGGGGTCTAATTGTCCAGAAACGTTGAAGTTATCTGCAATGAAGTCGTAATATTTTCTTCTCAAAAGATGTGAGAAAATGAAACTGTTCCATTAAGTGTGTAAAATAGCAAGTTATTTTCAGTAATATTAGATATTTCAGTGACACAGTGCATTCTTTGTTGAAATACTATTCTTATCAGTAAATTGTTTCCTTATTTAAAGATTCCGACTTTAAGTTCTGTTTCTCTTCGTGTTTTAAAGCATTTGTCTAGCTTTGTAAATTTAGTTATAAATTTAGAGGTCAGTAAGTTAGGAGAATGATAATGTTAACACTTTAAATTCTAAACAATTGTATTTTAATGGATTTCATTATAAAAATACATCTTATAATAGCGTAAAGGTTTTTAGCGTTATATGCTGGATTCGAGAAAATTTTCTTTTTTCTTCTTCTATATATAGAAAAATAAACTATTAAATTCTTGAAACTTTCAGTTTTTGATCCATTTACACGTTTTGACCATTTTTTAGAAACTGTCTGTCACTGAGCGTGTTTCGTAAATTTTGTGTATATCTCATGAACCAATGAACTAATTTAAGAAAACATTTCATTGAACTTCTACCTAAACTGGTGCTGATTACATTTTGGGGTTAATTACTCAACAGATTTCTCTGTCATCCCATTTTTTACCTAAATTTTAGCATGACAGTATAGGGCAAAATGTCGTAGAAATGTATATAATGAGAATTATTTTTAACAAATGGTTGTGCACTGAGAAAAAATTCTGTAACTGACATCTAGAATCTAAGTTGTGGCTCTAGAAAATATAGTTCCATGTCATCCTTATAAATTCGAGTCCCCTTGGAAAGCGAGTTCTAGAAGCCCCTATTAGAATTCTAGAGCGTTTGCCTATATTCTCGAGGGCAAAGTTATTTAAAAATCTCTGCAAATACATGATACTACAAGAGGCGGTTTTTTCAGCAACTATAATTTTGGTTTCTTAACAAATTCTAGAAAAATCAAGCGAGAATTTCTCAAATACAAATGATTCAGTATATTTAGAGTATTCAGAATATTGTTTCACCATCTAGAAATGTGTACACTAGAAATAATCGATAATTTCCTCTATTCAGTTTATTGGCGTGCCTTACGCGCATAGCTCGGAAATATATATTTCTAGTTAAGTGATTTAGAAAATGGTCACTTATTCATTCTAGAGGAAGGCGGTATATTTTTTTTCTCAGTGTGAAATTAATATGAATTATTGATAATAGTAGTAATAAACAACAAAAAAAATTATGCGCATCTAGGAGCATCGCTGGGGGGTGTATCCCCCGGAGAGTCTAAATTTTCCGTATCGGTATATTTCAAAGGAACGCTACAATAATTTTAAAACAAATGGTTGAATCCTAGATCTGTGGTATATAAAATAAACTTACCATTTTTTTAAGTAGATTCCTTATAGGAGATCTACCTATTGCAATGATCCTCATGACACGACTTCTGGAAAATTTCTTCATATCTTCACCGACCATGACCCCTAGAACCCAAAACCACTCTCCATTCGAAAGTTTACTTATATATATATATAAATAACGCTTTTTTCCATGTTTAGTTGTGAACACGATAACTGGTGTGATTTTCATTTAAATTTAACCAGATCGTGATATGTTGTCAGGACAGTGAAAATCTCGTTCGAGTTCGTAGATGGGGTATCCAGCTCAAAGGGAGTGGAAATTTTCATTTGTTCATATTTTCTATAATATTGAAAATAGGAAAAACTTCAAATCAGGCGAATTACCGCTTTACCCTAAAGAACAATTTTTGTATTTAAACGTTTTCGATAGCTTCAATTGCTTAAAAGTTACAAGCAAAAAAGTGATTTTTCGTCAATTGTGATGAAGACATTTTCCATAGCTTTAATTGCTTAAATTTAAATTCTGATGCTTACGTCACGTGCAAAAGATACTAAGAAAGATCACTGAAAATATAAAAATCATGTTAACCGCTTTAATTAACCATTTAAAAACATAAAATTAAAATAACATGTTAGTCTTAATAGAAATATAGTTTGTGGTGAATAGTTCAGAATGCCGCTTTAGGCTAGAATTTAAAATTTACGATTGAAATTGAGAGTAGTACGTTACAGCTTCCTTTAACTTTTCATCTTGTAGAAACAAGATATTGGTCTGTGAAGAGATATGAGATTTCGCGTGGGAAGAAAATAAATGACGACAAAGCTGCCATTCTCCATCGCCAAGCTCGTCAAATTTTGTAGTCAAATAACGAATTTCGTCCTTAAGTCAAAACCCTCGTCGTCACCTATCAAATTTTGCCGCCAAATCACAAATTTCATTGCTAAGTCACAAATTTTGTCACCAAAATCTCGTCAAATCATAAAGGTTTCTAAATTCGTAATATTTAACATTGAAATTTAGTGTTGCCCAAATGGTCCAATGTTAACTAATGTTAATATTAATGTTAATGTTCCAGCTTATGTGAACCAAAACAGTTTCACTTTACTATTTTTACTCATCTGACAATACGAATAACAAAAACACAATACAAAACTTTCAATAATTCAATAAAAATTACAATGAAATAACTATCAAAAAACCGCTACAACTTAATGTTATTTGACTTTACCATTGCAACGCCAGGCTAACCAGTGCTTGATCGTAGTAATGTCACAAGTGTATTTTCACGTTTCTATTATTTTTTATTTAAAAGACAGATATTGAACCAACAGCTATATGGGTTTTAAATAAACTTTATAATTTTGATTCAGCTTAAGTGGGGAGGGGGCTGTAGCCAAATAGCCTCCTCCCGGATTCACCATTGCTGGGATTCAGTGGCGAAGCGTCCATGGAAGTGATGGAAGCATCGCTTCCCCTATTTAAGATTTTTAAAAAGCAATCAAGTAACGTTGCCTCGTCAAAAAACTGAATTGATTCTTCCTCTGCTTTTCGAAGCGCGGCGCTTCAGTGCTTCCATAGTTTTCTGAACCACGCCTCACCCCTGCTGGGATTGCATATCTTTATGATTTATATTTGTTGAATGATTATTTGTTGAATTTTAAAAAAATTGAAACATTTACTGACCAATAAATCTAGTCTACAATTTTAAATAAAATGAATAAAACCCTTTTGTAGTTGAAAATTAAATTTCTTGAAAACAGAATAGTGACGTAAATAATGCAATTTGTGGGAACAAAGCCATTGGCTAAGTATGTGTTAATGCATATGTAATATTTCTTTACTTTTGTAACATTAACATAAAATAATCTACCTTTGCCTTTAAGCTTGCCGAAAAGCGATTTTTTTTTTTTTTTTACGAAAAAAAAAAAAAAAGAGCATAGCTTTAGTCTTCGGCACAAAATTGACTTCTTCTGTACATTTAGTGTTATATTTCCTTCAGACGAAAGTCGTCTGCATCCATATTTGACAAATATGCTTTAAAATCAGTCGTGGTTATAAATGGTTATTTACTGTTTAAATTACATACTGTACAGTCGGTAACAAATGTATCCGAACACTACCGAAAATTCCTGTGTAAAAAAAAGTAGAGTTAATGCTGTTTTGTTAAATAAATCCTTGTCGAATCATGTTCTTAGACTGATTATGAACATGAATTGACAAGGATTTATTTAACAAAACAGTATTAACTCTACTTTTTTTATATAGGAATTTTTGCTAGTGTTCGGGTACTTTTGTTACCGACTATAACTTTTATTATAAAACTTAAATGCGTAAAATGAGAAAAAATCGTCAAATTACTGAACGTTTAGTTCCTATTTAGAAAATTGATGAAAATCTCATAATTATCATATTACACAATGCTTTTTATATTATTTATAAAAGACAATATTCAGCAATGAAATTCTAAACATTATCGATTTAAAGATTTTATTTATCAGTTTAATCTATGTAATTTCTGCAAAATTTAATGTCATTTTTGCTAGAATCCGTACACACTATTTACACAAATAATGATCCACAAAAATGTTATATTTAAGTTCTACCTCAACAAAATGTTGTTTTGTACGAAAAAATTGATGTTTCTCTTAATGTGAGATTTTTCATGCTCAGAAGCATATCGCTATTGTTAGAAGAGTATGATATTTGCCTCAATAAATAAGTTCCACCAGAAATTATTAATAATCACATCTTTCCCATGCAGCTGTATTTAATTTATTTTAATGTTAACAAAGAATCAGTGTTAACGTTATACACGATGTCATTTTTATTTATAAGTCACTGAAAATTTTAATGTCAATTTACTAGAATAAGAATTTACCAATAGTCCAGTAGACTCTTAAAAAGTTTTATTATTCATTTTTATACTAGTTCAAATAACTAGTACGCTGCAAATAATTACCCTGATTTGTACAGCAGAATGTGCTGGCACCCATTTTTGTCAGTACAATCTATTTTTAACCAGAACACAGTCGGTAACAGAAGTCCCTAACACTAGCAAAAATTCTTATATAAAAAAAGTACACTTAATACAGTTTTGTTAAATAAATCCTTGTCGAATCTTGTTTTTAAACTGACTAAGAACAGGATTCGACAAGGATTTATTTAACAAAACTGTATTAAGTGCACTTTTTTTACATATGAATTTTTGCTAGTGTTCGGAGACTTTTGTTACTGACTGTACCTTACAGCAGAAACGTGTAAAAACAGATTCTTTCACAGACGTTTCTGTTGTAAATTATTCTGTTTAATAGCAGAAAGTGCTGGCACCCATTCTTGCCAAAACATTCTGCTATAAAATAAATAAAAATTTTTATAGTGTACAGTCCGCAGGAAAATTATTCGAGCTCTAGCAATAATTCCTATGTAAAAAAAAAAAAAAAAAAAAAAAAAAAAAAAAAAGTACACTTAATAGTGTTTTAAAAATACATCCTTGTCAAATCATGTTCTTAGACTAACTAAGAACATAATTCAACAAGGATTTATTTAACAAAACAGTATTAAGTGTGCTTTTTTTTACATACGAATTATTGCTAGAGCTCGAATAATTTTGCTGTCGACTGTATGCTTAAATTTATAAATGGTCAAACTTTTTTATATTTGGGTAAAAACATCAGAAATGGACTCTGCACCAGTAGTAATCACTTTAACTTAAATTATCAATACATGTTTTATAATTCTTGTATATGTTTAAAAAAATAATTCAATTAGTATTTTCTATTAGTACATCCATGTACAGAAAAATTTCGTTTAGATATAAAACTGGTTACAGTTATACACTTTAAAACTAAGAACGCTGCACAAAATCAACTTAAAAAAAGTTCTTAAATTGTCCATTATTGGCGTAGTTACCACAAATAGCAAAATATGTATATCATGTGTCTATATTTATGGAAAAATAAAATTCTGAAAAAAAAAAAAAAAAAAAAAAAAGAACATTTTTTTTGTACCAAGTTATAGGATAGGTACATATCTCAAAAACTGAATAAATAATTCTGTTACATAGCAAATTTTAAGAATAACAACGTAATTAATGATTATATTTTCACATATATAATTTTTTTAATTAAAATTCATATGAAATATTTATTTTCATAGAATTTTCTAAAGTGACGTTTAATTTATGAATTTAAATTCAAATATTTTATTATTCTGCTTTTACATTAGGTATAATCGATAAAAATTATGTCTCAAAACATACGCTAATGTCATTCACATATTGATTTTCTCTACATTTTATTTGAAAGTCACTTGTTTAAAGGAAGAGTAAGAATGGTAGAGACAGTGTAAGAAGATGAAAATCAGCATAAAATTAGATGCAAGAGAAGCTATTCATAAGTGTTTGTTTCAACGCTTTTCAACAGTCTTAAATTTATGAAAGTTAACGAAGCTTGACATGAAACAGAAAAAAGTTTATAATGATTAAATTATGGATATTACTTTTATTTTCAGAAATGAAAAAAAGCAAAAGCATGTTTATCTGCGAAATCTTCGTAGATTGTAAAAGGATGGTTGAGGTTAAGTAGGTCATATGTTGCATTACTACTACTGTGTGAGCAATTGCCAACATAAAAAAACTAAAAAATTCTCATTTTTAAAGTAATGTTTTCAGAAATTTATCAAGCCTCAAATGTTATTAGTAGTATTCACAAATGTTATAGTACTCTCAAATGTCGCAGATTGGTTTTGTATCAATATTCTTTAATAGGTTGGTTCGTTGTGTTTAATATCACACTATTGCTGCGTAATGGGCAATTGACTACGGTCATTTACACAACCCTAAGGATGTTCCGGAGTCATGCCGTCACAAATTTGATCCTGCACGGAAGGAATTGTTCCAGTTTCGTTGACCACAAGAGATATAATTTTGGTGGGAACATGAAGGACATTGCAGTCACGACGAGTTTTACGTGCACCAGCCACCATTAGTGTACATGACAGTCTTTGATAGGCTCGAGTATTGAACCCGCAACCTTCCAATTACGAACTCGATGCTTTTCCAACTTGGCTAACGCGGCCCGTTCTTTAATAGGAAAAACACTTATATATAATAATACGGTCATTCTCATCAATTAATATTTTCTGTAATAGTAATAAGGAATTACTGGGTTTGAATAAAAATCCTCCTGTTGGTTTTTGATAGATGGATAAATTACGAATTTAATAAACACCTTTTAACTAAAATCTTGTGAAATGTATGTACGTCAGTCTGTTTGTTTATTAGCGACGTACATTTTCTAGGTAAAATAGCTCAAAAATAAGTAGCAGAAGCCCATTAAATTTTTAATTTAGTTGGAAATCGATATATGCTTTCATAATCAGATTATGTATATTGCCAAGCCGCGTTTTTCATGGTTTGCAAGACAGGTATAACTTAGTAACTAAAAAATGAAATTACATCAATTGTAAGATTTTCATTTAAAAATTATTTACAGATTCAATTTTAGCTTACACATCTCACAAATTACGTACTTGCTGAATATACAGTAATGAGGTTTACAGCTTTATGAGAAGGAATTAATAGTACATTACTTAACACATAAAACGAGAAAAAATAAATAAAAATAGACTCTATACTAATTCAATGTTCATCAATATTATACTATCATCCCCCATATATCGCAAATTTTCTGGTTTGTGTTACAGGTCTTAGTCTTTAAGTCATAAAAGTACATTAACTTTAATATAAAAGTAAATTATTATAAGATACGGAACTTGTCTAGTTTTAATTTGAATAATCTTTGTGAAAGCACAGTGATACTATTCTTCTTCTTCTTCTTCTTTTTTTTTTTTTTTTTTTTGTAGTTAATTTTAGAGACGTGTCTAACATTTTATTAAATAAACGTAATACATTTTAAATGGCATCATTTAGTGGGTACATTTAAATTAATCATCATTTAATGGCTTCATTTCATACATGCAAATTGAGGGGGAAAAAATCTTGTGATCAGATTTAGGGGATTAAGAAGAAAATCCTTTTCATCTTTAAACGAATTTTTTTGCGTTTGAAAAGTTTTCTAGGTAGCAATTTGTACGTAAAAATGAAAAATGTAACAAAATATTTGCATCATAGGGCGCATTCGAAAGTATTTCCCGGTCACTTCCCGAGTTGGGAAATGACGTCACGCGGGAAGTTCGGGAAATTAGAACTACCATATAGGAGCCTTACGAAAAATGACCGAGACATAACTACTTCCGTACACATCTCATCTTCCCGGGAAACAAATATATAAACAAACATGGCTCCTATATGGTAGTTCTAATTTCCCGAACTTCCCGCGTGACGTCATTTCCCAACTCGGGAAGTGACCGGGAAATACTTTCGAATGCGCCCATAATATATGCATAAATAATATGAAATTCCATTAATTAGTTTTACATCCGTCCGTGTTAATCGGTTTTTAAAATGTTCGATTGTGGAATATTCTAAACCTGCCAAGATTTTTTAAAAACTATTTTATAATTTCTAAAGCTGATTTCATAAATCAGATTTGGTGGCATTCCACTCCTCCATTTAGCTATAGTATGCTACTTTATGAGGAGGCATAAGTCCAGGTGTTGGGATTAAAGCCAATTGTATACACTATCGATCTGAGTCTGGGTTGGATGAGAGATTCTTTCTCATATTCACACGAGTTTCAGAGAAAACAACGAAAATCTCCAAAGAGGTAGTCCGATTGTTTCTAAACGAAATTTAAATATGATTATCCTGAATGTATTGAGATTAAATACTTATAAATTTCATAAGAAGAGCTCTGCGTTTTAAGCATTGTGTATTATAGATGTATAATTTAAATACCTTTACGTAATATTGTCTTTGGAATAACTTTAAGTTACATCATAAAACTCCTATAGTAAAAAAACAGCATAAATCACTAAGCATTGAAAGATGTTTAGCAGAATTGCATTGTTGCGGATAATCTGTCACCATGCTGTCAATATATTCGAAAGAGTGTTCCATAAGGATATTTCAAGTTCTGTTTACATGCGTAGGATTATCAAGACAGCAGAAAATAAGGAACTGCGATAATACCCTAAGAAATGCCGATGGGAATCCATGTGTTATGAGTGTTATGAAATATGTTTGAAAAAATATTTACTGAGATATATGTAAGTATGTTGAATGCATGTAGATGAGGGGAAAAAAGAGAAATAAATAAATAACTAAACTTAAACTACTGGGGTTTTATGAAAATCAAATTTCTGAGAAAAATTTTTTAGATGTTGTCGTTGTGCATTGTTTGAAATAAAGTTCAGAATTTTACGAAAGCCGTAGTGCCAATTTATGTTAGTATCACTGCAACCAATTTCTATAGAAATTCAGTGTATTTTTACTTTAACTATATGTATAAGAAGAAAACGTTGGATCCGTGAAAATTTTCGACTTTCATTTTTCGAAGAATGAGCATGTAAGGGTATGCTCTCCCTCCCCTGCAGTTGGGAGATACCCCATTTTGGGTATGTAAATTTTCAATATACATATATTTTTCAAAATATCTTGTCAATGCCTTTAAAACGTAAGTTTAACCACAGCCAGTGACAATTTAAAACAAATTTATCAACTATTTTCGTTTATAAAAAATTCTGAGATGTCGACACAAAATTCATTTTCTTGGACATTCTATGTTATGATTCTCTGAAATGAAAATCACCTGCATTCAACGTGGAAAACAATTTTAATAAAAAATTTGTACTACGTTAATTTGCATAGAAAAATGTAGAAGAAAGTTTTGTGGTGGCCACAACATACTAGTTTTTATATAAGTGGTTAAGTTTTAGTTGTAATCACTATTAAATGGTGAAACTTTGCACAAAATTTCTAAAAACACTGTAGCAAAATTAGTCTAAGTTGGCAGCATTGCTTTTACTGAAACTTTCACCTTTATTTTTAACTGTGTGGCAAAACATGTACAGAGTAAGCAGCACAACATTTATGGGAAATATGTCTGCCCAACTATTGCCTATTTCGGACCGCAAGCCTGATATAAATTTTTTTATTCCGTACCGGAAATATTTTAGAAAAAATATTTACATTATTAGTAGTTTACCTGATAGAGCGATTACATTCAATTTTTGATTTTAAAGTTTCTCTAACCTATCCTCTAGTGTTCATTTGAGATTGATTGTGTATTCATTTTTTTAATAACTTGTAATGTGTTGCCTCCCGATCGCTGCATGCAATATTGGCGCTGCTGCTGGTGGATTTTCTTTAACATTACATTGTACCGCTTATTTTTTATTCGATTTGCAATGTGGTATACAAATCAGGACACAAACAAAAAGGAAAGGTTATGCGGTTCACATAGATTATTAACACTTTCCAACTTTCTACGTTCTTTTTGTATCATTTAACTTACAAGGAATTTTGCCAACTTGATCACACATGATCACACAACGGACAGACCGAATGGAAGACAGACAGGTAGATAGACTAATAGAATTGATAATTACTCTTAAACATTGTTCGAAAGTGTTAGAAAAGCTTAAAACAAACAAAAATGCAATTCCAGTAATTTCCAAACGTAAGCTTTAGTGTATCTGTATATTTCAGTGTAGCTCGGTAAATCTTAATGCTAAATGTAAAATAATCTAAAAAAATAGAAAAACATTTATTTTAGTATATAAACAGCAAGTGGCAATTTTACCATGATTTGTGTAACGCAAAGTTATTTAAATAAAGTTTAAAGAAATGCCTCTCATCCGACACAGTGCTTTGGAAAAATTTCGAGTGCCCTTGTACTCAAACCAGTGGTGGTATTTACTCCATTTTCAATAGGAAACATCCCATAATGAACTTAAATAACGTATATCGGTTTTAGGAAATTCCATGAATATTTGCAGGAGTTATAGAATGCGGACAGTCAGACGGGCAGACTGATCGCCAAACCGAAGTCATAAATACTTTTAAACTCTCTTGAAAAATATTAAAAACGCTGTATTTATAACACAAATGAACATTATTTTGGATTATATTTCATATATTTTTTATAAAACACTTTTCATTAACAAATATAAATTATTCTTGTTACGCAAATTCAGGCATAAACTTAATTTTAAGGAAGTATTGTTTTCTTAACTATGAATATTTTTTAAAACAGTAGAATTAGCAGTTTTGTTTTCACATTTCTATATTTGTTCACTTCTTTAATATCGCGTAGAGTGTAGATGGTTATAATTAAATTTTCGTTATAAAGATCGTCTTGCAACTAAAAGCATTAGTTGCTTGCTACCAAATTTGGTCAAAGGGTAATACCACTGCAAAATTTTCAAAAAATCAATTTATTATTTTTATTATTATTGGTTTAAAAGATGCTTTGAATTTTATAGAATATGAGGTAAAAAGTCTAATCACTGAAAAAAAAAAAAGTTTTATGGAATTCCGAGATCCTTTTCTAGCGCTTCCGATGCCCTGAAGGCCTACCTTCGCCTACTCGATACCCACTGAGAAATTCGTACTTATTAAAGTGTAACTTGTTCAAAACCTCCATTGATGTCGATAGTGTAGTATCTGGGTATAGTTAGAAACATTTCAAAATGCAAAACTTTTTCATCTGGCAATGTCTATAACACATTTAAAAACTTCAAACGGGTTTTTCACAAAATATAATTTTTCAAAACGGTACACAGCATAAATCCAACAATTTTTAATATTTTTATTTGAAACTACAATTTTTAAATAACATTTCAAAGTGAATCATATAGGGGATTTTGGATTAGTTAAATTTAAACAATATTTATTAAGAAATGAATGTCCTTTTTTTTTTTCTGGGGGCGGGGTGAGGGGGATTGACAGAAGTTATTCAAACACTCGATAGTTACACAAAAAACAATAATTCTGAAATCCCTTACATTGTTCACTAGCTACGTTCATATAGATTCCTTTTTTTTTTACTTTTCTTTTCCAGATTCAAATTGGCACCGGCTATAGTGCGTGCGAAAGATAGCACGCTTTTTTTAAGCCATTAGAGTAGTGTTACAGCTTAACGGAGGATGGAATTAAAAATGAAAAAAGTTTGAATTAATAAATGGAATGTATAACAAAGGGAAAGTTTACTAATAAATGCGTAAACAACTTGATTTTTTATTTATTGTGGAAGCTGTTTTCTCAAATTCATACATATTGATGTGCTTTATACGTACATGTAAAATTTTGTTAATTTTTTTCAATTATTGCTGCAACATCCTATGTTTCTATAAAAAATATTTTATAATACTGCATCCGAATACTTTGATTTTTTTTTTTTTTTTTTTTTTTTTTTAAGATAAATGCATAATTTCTTTGGCTTAATTTTTATCTTCCTTTTATCATTAAAATATTCTTTTTTGTATACGGAGATGGACTCTATCGAATAATTTAAAAGAGATGCATAATTTATTTTCATCATCAAAGCTATAACTATAAATTAAAATAAGGTATTATTTATTTATTCAGGTAGATTACGTCTATCATTTTACAAGTTAAACATTATCGTAATCTTATCATACTGTCAAGGGAAACTGAAGTGTATACAAAGTACCAGAAAACTATAACTTTTAGAAATAAAAAAGAAGAAAAAGGAAGAAGAAGGGAATTAACTATTCATGTATGCAAATATCAATATGTACATTCAGTATAGATTAGTAAAAGATAAAAGTAATAAAAAAGACATTTCAGCAAAACACCATGAAAACTCTACACTTTCACGGTTTAAGGACCATTCGTTCAACGACATTTCAGTGACAAGATTGATTATTAGTGTGGTTTACCATCTGTTGGAAGCAAGCCGAAATGGAGGCAAACAAAAGACTACGTGAGTATAAGTGATTTTTCATGATGTGTTTGTCTATCTTTATGCCTCATATTCAGGAAACTATGAGAAATGGTTGCTATGGCAATAATATGATTGATGATACTGTTATGGATTATTAAGTAAATATTAGTAAAATAAGGTGTTTTGCACCGCTGTAAAAGTAGAATTCTAATATGAATAAAATTCTGTTAAACATTGATTCCTAGAAGTAATAAAATATAAGGAAAATGTTTTCTTAGTCAATATTTTATGAAGTTAATTCTTTCATTATAACGTTGATGGAAACAGTAATTTTAATCTCTGTCTTAGGATATGCGTACTTCATGACATTTCAACAAATTTTCACACAGTATATTTTTTTAAAACACAAATGAAGAGAATCTGAATTAGTTTTGGATTCTAATACACGATTGATCATTGCAAATCCAAATGTTTTTTTAGTAAACTTAAAAGATTAAAAGATGTATGAATAACGGAAAAACTTGAATGATCTCACCGCATTTTTCCTAATAGTGTCAGAAGTTGAAAAGATGAAGTTTCACTTAGTTCAAATGTTTTTTATGGTTAAATTAATATATTACGTAAAAATGGGGCATGTATTCGGGTTAAGTTCAATTGTGTGCATTAGAAACCATTGCCTAAGAGATGCCCTCCGTAAGGGGTCTTTCTAAAAGGTCCTAGCTCGTAATCATGCGAGTTTCGGAGAAAACCATGGAAAACTCCGAACGACTAGATCGACAAGAGCGATATGACATCGAATCCGACACTTTCAGTCTTTCAGTTTTGAGAACAGAATTTTTGGCTACTGGTGGAGTTTAGATAGAAATGTAGATTTTTGGGAGTTTTTAGAAGAAATCTGAAGATGAAATAACAATTTTAAGGGAAAATATTTTAGAGGACAGGTGCTAGAGATTTCAGAGAAATTTTGAGAGAGAGAGAGAGAGAGAGAATCATGAGGAATCGTTTGAGAGAAATTTTAACAAAATTGCGAGAGTTTTTGAAAAAATTTCTAGCTAGGAGATATGCAAATCAAGCGAAATATCCAACGTAATATGATTAGCTTTTAATGTAGCCAGTAAGATACGCGTAACATTCTCTCCATTTAGTTTGCATTTTTACATATACCACTTAATATACTACTTTAATTAGCGGATAAGTGTTTTCCCCTGTACTAAATAATCAAAGAAACAGAAGTTGATTTTAATATTTGAGTACTATTTGTTTTTCTTTTCCTGACTCTAACAGCAACAAACTTCGAAAATACTCTAAAAACTTTTGTAAAAGGTTATATCACAGTGTACTGAAAAAAGTATTCCAACTCACATATTGCTGTAATTTTAAAGTGTGCTCTAAAAGAAATTTGTTGTTACATTTGCTCACATGTTCTGTAATTTTTAGAGTTTGCTCTAAATAAGTATTAAATCTATACGATTAATTCAGTAAAAAATTGTCACATAAATATACTGGTCGAAGAATCGGTGAAAAGAAGGCGGGTCCGTTGCCATCCTGTTTATAAATACTTTGATTGTTGTTTCGATGAGTCCACAATGCATCCATTCAAATAGAAAAATATTTTGTACATTAAAGCTTGAATAGACATCCAAGATATAACGGGTTTAAACTCATAATCTTTGTTCCAGAAATCTTTGTTCAAGTATTCTTTACCATTTGTTGGTACAGAATTGACTTTCTTTAATGAAAGTCGTATGCATTTATTATGAAAAATAGATTTAGTAAACAATAATTTTAATAAATAATTTGTATTGCATGAATTTATATAAGAAAATATAGAACAATATTTTGTGGATAAACTAACATACTAATAAAATTTCCAAGAAAAGAGTCAAAAAAAAAAAAAAAAAAAAAAAAAAAAAAACATTTTTTTTTTTTTGCTAATATAATAAAATATCATAATATCTTGTGACATATAAGCATTTTTACCAAATAATTTTTATCTACGCAGGCGCTAGCTTTGTCTAATTTAGGGCACGGACAGGCAGATAGACGGACAGAGAGTCAGACAGACAAATCGAACTCATTAATACTTTTCAAACTTGTTTAAAAGTGTTGAAGAAATACAAATGCTCAGTTAAACTTCTTTATATAACATGTGTAAAGTAGAATGCCTTATACATGCAAAAGTAATGATCTGATATACAGTACTGTTTTTCTTTTGGTATTTCGTTTTATCCCACTTTTAATTAAAATTATCAAATAAAAATAATTTACTATTTGAAGATATTGAATTATGGTAAAATAGCTAATTAATTGATTCATTGAAGAAATCATTTCAATTTTAATCTTCAACATTTTAAGTTTATGATATGTCTTGCCAATTTTCAAAAAGGCAAAATCATAATAACACACGCAAACGCACACTCACGCATATATATATATATATATATATATGTGTGTGTGTGTGTGTGTCATATAAAAGTGATTTTTGCAAATGTGAAGTTCCTGTAAGATATTTAAGCTTAATTTTGAATATCAAGCAGAAAATTTAAGTTGATCTGGTGATGCCGATTGATATAACGTATATATTTTAATCTTTAAATTAAAGGAGAATGCTAAAGATCATTCTTAAATATATTCATCCTTTTAAATTCATGTTTATAAAACAGGAAAAAGTACACCAAATTCAAAGTTTTAAGATTAATACTAAATGTATTGTATTACAATTAATTTTCTATATAGATTTTTGGGCCCTCCGTGGCCGAGTGGTTATTTCACCACACTGCTAATCACCTTCGAGTGTAGGAGAGCGGGTTCGATTCCCGCGCTGGCCCTGGGTGTTTTTCCTTTGCTTCGTATTGCAATTCTGTCATGTGCTATCTGTAATTATCTGACGAAGATTTACAAGCGGACTACGAGTCAAGCATACAAATCTGATGTATATGTAACAAACAAACACAGATTTTCGTGCTGCCGATTTTCGATATTCAAATATTAGCTTTAAATATTATGGCATAAATATTTAATTTTAGGTAAACGTATGAAATAAAATTCAACTTCATATACAAACATCAGTGTTAAATTATTATTGTTTCATTTCCAAATATGAAGATATTTATTATAATAAAAAACAAAAATGTAGAAAACCATGTTTTCTGTAAAATATTGTATGATGTCATCAATGAATGATTTTTAGGACCACAAATATAATCTTTAGGTACATTATAGATTTAGATATATTATGGAATCTGATTATGGATTATGGATCTGATTATGGATACATTATTGATTCAGAAACATAGTTAGAAAACTTTGTAAGAGTATATTTAGTTATTTATACTCTTTAAACAGTTTTTAACAAACTTTAACCGTTCTTATAATTTAAGTTTTTCTGTCTCTTTGTTTTACCCATTTGTTTGCATATTTTTACATATTTTTTAGAATGCTACGAAACTCATATATATAAGTTCCCTATGACATGTTTATTAATAAAAAGTTTTAATGGTACTTTTGTGAGATTCGTAGTTAAAATGAAAATATGTTTTTCCAATATTGCTGTGTTTAGACAGTGTACGGAACTACATGAGAACAATCCATTGGAAGCCTTTTCTTTTAAGTAAAGCTATAACTTTTTATAGTTTTTCTGCTTTATGGTAAAAGATTCTCGCCAACTGCACATTACATAGCTCTAGTGCGACGTTAAACACACAAATCCACACATTCTTTGTGATAAAAAATAAAGTGTATTTAAATTTGTTGTGTTGAAGATAAAAGGAAAATGCATTGAAGATTAAATGATATAAGTGTAAGTACAGTTAAAAACTATTGTTATTCTGCGCAAACCGATGATTCTCTTTCTTATTTTAAATAGCTTTTACAAAATAGAAATTTACTTTTATTATATTTGCAACTGACTCCTTTCCATATATTCCTAATGTTATGCAGATAGGCAGAGAGCGAGAGAAAGAGAGAGCAACAGCTAAAAATCCTAATTTTGGTTTCAGGTCACCTCAAAACATGTAATTATATTTAATTCTTATTTTAGAAAATTCGAACCCCAAAATAATATTCTTTTGGTCCTTGATAGGTAACAGACGGTAATACAGAAGAAGATTATTTCTTTAATAATTAATATTAATCTATTTTAATTATAATTTAATGATACATTTCAAAAGAATTTTTGATACCTTTTTTTTTTTTTTAAACCGAAGGCAATGTTTAAATATTAGCTAATGAAAATTCTATTAAAAAAAAAAAAAAAAAAAAAAAAACTTCACTCAACACCTATTTAAAAAACACTATTAAATGAAATTTATTCGATTTTGCGTGACGCTACTCAAGACACCTGTCACTTTAAAGCCTGGGGTGAAAATTGCCTTATATTTATAAGTTACTGTTTCAATTTCCAGTTATTCTTTCTACTTTTAACACTTGTTTTATTATTACAATCATTATTATCTTTAAATTGTTTATTACAATGTAACAGAAAAATTAATGCTTTTACCTTGTCTTACTTGACATTTTACATGGTCTATTTAACATAGCTAATAAATAGTAATGTACAAATAAGCTGTAATAAATTAATTTTGAATGATAATTTTTGAAATATCATTATATATAGAGAGAGAGAGATAGATAAATAGATAGATAGATAGATAGATAGATTTTTAATAATAGTTCTTCACCTTGAATTAATGAACTGTATGCATTAAAAAAAAAAAAAAAAAAAAAAAAAAAAAAAAAGATAGAAAGAAAACTTCATGTGTCAGATACAGTTATTACTGTTGAGATACTACAAACTGCCGATTGTATTATTATTAAAACAGAATTTTTGAAAGTCAAATATGCTTAATAATTAAATGAATATGTAAAATAATATTAATGTAATAAAGTAGTGATACAAATTTTTTTAAGTTTAAATTGATCAGATATAAATTACGAAAATGGCAATTATTAAATGTAAAAAAAAAAAAAAAAAAAAAAAAATCATGTTTAAGAATGTTTTGTGTATTTTTGACAATTCTATAAAACACTACCAGGCAAGTTCTTCCAGAGAATTGCACAATGGACAAGGTATAAGGTGTCTTCAAAAACATTGATATTTTTATTTTGAAAATATAAAAATTTGAATAAAATAAGATAAATAAAGAGCAACCGTTTGAAAAATGTCATTTTAAAATTTAATCATACGCAATACAAGGAACTGAAAGAGATACGCGACAGACTAATTGTGTCAAACAATCAAGTCAAAAGTTTTTGAGTAAAAAAGGAACATATTCATCATTTATATTTCTGTATTACACTGAAGAAGATAACTCTATTAAATTCACGTAAAAAAAAAAAAAAAAAAAAAAAAAATCCCCCCTCCCCTTTTCCGCTTCACAATATATATATATATATATATATATATATATTTGTTTAATGAATTTTCATATTTTAAACATTTCTTACTTGCCCTAATTAATTGGAGATTAGAAATTAGCGTGTTAATTAGATATTCTCTGAAACACAACGAAGCAACATTTTGATGAATTGTTTTCATAAGTTTACTAAGATAAATGTTAGAAACCCTGATAAAATGAGAAAAAGAGTTAGTAAAATGATTTTGGGGGAAAAAATCACTTAAGCAATCAGAAAAGATCACTTTCACATTTTTACAGGTATAAATAACACGTTTCCGCTCTCTGATGCGGTGAAAATCTCAGTTCAAATATAATTTAATATGTTTTGCCATTGGATTTAAAAAAAAAAAAAAAAAAAAAAAAAATCAGTCTTTTAATATAATATATATATATATATATATATATATTTTTTTTTTTTCGTTCACCCCTCCTTTTTTTCACTGTACGCATATATTTCATTTCAATAAAAAGAAGTTATATAATATTTGTATTATATATATATATAATTAAAATTTATAACTGGTGTGGTTAGATAATTTGTAACAATATCGGTCAAAGAAGAAAATTTACTATCAGTAGTTATGAAGAAAACCTCTTTAAACCTCTGTAAATATGTATATATGTATGTATGTATTTAATAAAAAAGCACCACAAAACTGGCGTTGTAAAAAATATTACTTACAAACTTTGAATAAACACCATAAAATGCAATAAACTCGCAACAATTGTTTAGGGTCGAAAAAACACACGACCCTTTACCAGGCGAATAAAGTAAGCACGAGTGCTGCAGTCAAAGCCGCTTTGACTGCAGCACTCGTGCTTACTTTATTCGCCTGGTGAAGGGTCGTGTGTTTTTCAATCCGAAACAATTGTTGCGAGTTTATTGCATTTTATGGTGTTTATTCAAAGTTTGTAAGTAATATGTATGTATGTATATACGTGCCATATTTAATTTCAGAACAAATACAAAAACAAGTAATGTATTTTATTTCCAAATTAATTAACAGTGAAAAATTTATCTTTTCATAATATTTATCTGCAATTTTACATTTCGATACTGAAATTATCAATTTACTTCTCGCGTTACTATTTTACGCTCTTAAATATTTCAACGCCCATTTAACATTCATTGATTACGTACAACTGTGTAAACGTCAATCAGTATGACCATTTGGCTTTCTAGAACTGTTGTGTAATGACATGCCGCATTACAGGCAGAAACATAGGTATTAATGGAATACATATGTAGCTTAATGCATGAGCGATTAGTCAGGTGATGAAACTTTTCACTCAGAAAGTGTAAAATATATTAGGAACAAGTGTTCTTGATTGATTTCCAAAATGCATTTACAAACTCTTACCCTTCGAAAATTGATATTAACATATATGGCCATTAGTGTTTTGTGTATAGCTTAAGTACCTTACAAAGTTCTGTGTTTCAGTCGCTCGTTTAGTTAAGAATATTTTTGCATAATGTCATCACACAAATACTGATTTTTACCATTACATTTCCAAAAAAAGGAAAAGATAATAAACTAAATCATAAAAGTTTTAAAAAGGTACATTTATATGAGATAATTTAAGACGATTTTTATTTTATCATTTATTAAAGTAATAGGTTTTTCAAATTATTAATATTCAAATTAACATCCAATACCTAATGAAAATTTCATTATGTGCAATATAATTTTTAGGAACAGTAGAAATGTATATTATGTGTATCGGTGACAAATTATATGATTTTATACATGTTTGACTATTGTAATTTATATGATAATAAATGACATATATTTCTGTCATTTAGTTATGAACCGTCTCCATTAATATTTTAATTCGGTTTTAAGAAATACAAAATAGTTAAATTTGATTTAATGTAAATTTTTATCTTTTGTTTTCATTATAATTTTAATCATGTAGATCAGGTCTATTTCAGGTCTATTTCGAACCACAATAAGTATACATAAAATTCGATCTTATGTAGAACAATTTCTTAAACTAGTTGGCATAACTCTGTTCATTTTTCCATCGCAGATACGCTCTCATAAATTTCTACTACAAGGTGTATAAACATTTTAAGAGAAGTGAATTCTACCGATCACACAGCACAGTTTATAAACAAATGCCGCAGCCACTAGACTACCCCTCCGATCCGATATAATTACTTATCTTAATCTCATAATTTTATTTTTTAACTTGATTAGCTTTGGATACGTAATTTAATTGTCATGCACTTCGATAGAATTTCCAATGCAGCAAGTCTTATGATGCCCGTTTATGTGAAATGTTTACTTATATTAAGAAAATCTTAACTTTAGATTAACTAAAGACGTTTTTAAATTAGAATAGTTAATGATATTTATTCAGGTATCTTAAATTATTTCATAAACTGGTTTGACATTGTTAAGATAAAGGTATTAAGGGTAATGCATGCTTATGCATAACTTTGATCTATTCTCCCATGCATAGAAAATCGTAAATTTCTAATATCTTGGGAAGTTTTTTAATTAGAATCTCTCTAATCTATAAAATATATTAATAATAATAATAATAATAATAACAAAAACAATAACTGCCCCTGCCGTTTTTCAGTTTATTGTGCATTTTACACTTTCTTATTTTATACTGTAAAAAGTGTTTCACATAAAAATATTAAAATTAGCATTTTTCTGCAAAAAGGTTTGATAAAAAGATGTAATGAACCGTTTATATATCAAAACATTATTTTAGAAGCTATTTAATTTTAAAGTAGGGCAAAACATTTCGCTTATAATAGTTTTATAGACTTAAAAACTATTTAAAAAAAACTGTTTAGATTTTGCTAAGATATACATCAGTTAATTGTGGTGTACTGTACGTAACAATTTTTGATTTTGGCATTTTTTCTATTTATTTTAATTTATTTTAATATTTTTTTTATTTCATGTGATTTTTGAGTTTTCTCCCGACATTTTCTTTTGAGATTCTATCAAAAATAAAACGCCTACTATTTTTTATTTTATTTATCTTTTTTAACATAAGAAAAAACAATTTTTTACATGAGAATTATAAAAGCAAATGACAAGGTTGGTTTATTGAGTTTAATGTCGCACTAGTATTGCGCAATGGGTAATAGGCGACGGTCTGGGACACATTCCTAAGAATGGTGCGAAGTCATGCCATCACAATTTTTATCTTTAACGGAAGGGATTGGTCCCACGCTTCCCTCAGATGTATAATTTGGATGAGAACACGGAGGACATTGTGGCCACGTCGGATTTTACGTACACCAGCCACCACTAGTGCACACGGCGGTCTTTAACCTGCTCCAGTATCGGGCTCGCAATCTTCCAATTATGAACTCGGCATTTTATCAACTGAACTACCGTGGCCCTAACAAATGACAGGTTAAACCTGTATCATTAAAAGTTTCTAATAAAACTGATATTATAATAGCTCTAGAACTTTAATTTTGATTTATTTGTCATTTAAATATTGGTTTCAATTAATCAAATGAACTTATATATTTTATTCTTCATGAATTTATCATCAACAAACAAAGGTGAATGCATAGTTAGTTTATTTTAAACTAGCTGACCCGTCCGGCTTCGCACGAATGAACAAATTTTAGTTAAAGATGGATTGACATGTAAAAAATCAAGAAAGATATCAGTTTATATGTAATAGTCAGGCAATATTATTAACTAAAAAGTCAAAATATAATTTTACAATTTTTTTTTTTTTTTTTTTAATTAGTTGTTAAATGTTGGCAATTTTTACCTAATGTTATTTATTTATTTATTTCATAAAAAGAAACATTTATTTACTCATGAATAAAAAATATTGAAAAATAAACCTATGACATGAAAATGTTTTTGATAAAATTGACGTCATAATAGCTTTAATTATTATTTATTTGTTCATCTTGCAAATATATTTAATATTTTCCATAATTAATGGTTATTTTAATAATGTATATTAAGGGAATAATCAATAATATGAAACAATATTCGTACAATATATACTGTTACAGAATCTGGTGTGAAACAACCACACGACTTCCATTACCCACTATTACACGTATTATATACAATTTTTTGGAGATGTTATATGCATTTTTTGAGATTTTCCAGTAAGAGAAACTTGATACACGTGATACACGTATAAAAGACACATACAACAGAGTTTTTATAGCGAATAAAAAAAAAAAAAAATAGATAGTTATTTTTTTAAACACGAATTTCCGAGATCTAAAACTGAACAACCTAATCATGGATGACCGTTAATATTCCTGTAATAAGCACGTAATACTTGAGAAAGGTTATCTAAGTTAGATTAATAAAACAATTTTCAAGAAAACGTTAGAGCCGTTTTTGAGATACCAACTTTTACCAAAACTTAGCATACTCAGTCATTGACCGGAAAACAATAATTACATACAAAAGGATATTTAATAGGAAGTTAACATGGTGAGTTTGAAAAAAAACCCGTACAGGCGTTTTTAAAGGAACGCACTTGCGACATCTGAAATTGAGTTGTTCATAGAGGATGTCTATCAATTTTCCTGAACTAACCAACTATATCATTCAAAAGGGCATCTAATAGATTGTTTATATAGCAACTTTGAAGAAAATCGTTAGAGCTGTTTTTGTGATTAGGGCTTACGGTCCCATTTCCGGTTTTCGATGACCCAATTCTGGTTTTTCAAGTTTTACGAAAATTTGGAAAATTTACATGTACTCCAGACCAGAATCAATTGTGAAGTTTCGTAGTTCTATCTTTATTAGTTTCTGAGATATGACAGCCAGAAGATTCCACACATACGTACACATATACACACACAATGACCCATTGCCAAAAACTACTTTTTTGGACTCAGGAGGCCTTAAAACGTGTCAGGTGAAATCAGGTGAAACTCTATATCGAATTTTTGGACCGAATATAATACTTCCACTACCTACGGTAGTGGGATAATTGAAGTAAAAACATAGATCTCGTATTTAATACGAAAATATACAGATTTTCGTATTGCGCTTTCGATCGCCAAACACAAAAATCGCCAAGGACGACAGATATCAAATCTATGCTTTGTTTTCAATTAAAATATTGAAAATTTGAATTAAAAATTTATTATAGACTCTAGCACTTAGAGACAGTGTAACCTTTGATTAGTTGAAAGAAAGAAGAAAAAAAAAATCGGCCTTTTAGTTCTATCGATCATTATCTACATATCTACATAAACCTTTCCTCTTTATATATTAGTATAGATAGAGCATAGCTAGATTAAATAGGTTTCTAATCAACATAATGTAACTCAAATAATTAAATGCTATTTGCATTTCAGTAATGGTTGTATGCGCTGTGTATATTGAGCTACTTGTCATAACTATTAGTTGCTAAAAATAGTCGTCAAATAAATTTAAACTTCTCAATTATTCTTTTAAAAAATGCATAATGAAATGCAGATGATATTTTTTAAATTCACTTTTTATATTATTATACGCAAGCGAAGTGTGACGTCACTGACCGTCCATGGATGCAAGAAAATGATTTCCTATGTTATTCGCCCATTGGATTTTTTGTAAAAAAATTATTAAATATCGAGGAAAATTATTTCCCGATTTTCATTCTCATATTTGGGTATATATATGTATTAGTTATCATGTGCATGTGTTAGATTGAGTTATTTTGCTGTCAAATTGACAAAATTTTAATTTTAAATTTAAAAACTCTGTTGTCCTTGGCGTTTTCGTATTTGGCGTAAAAACGTCATACGAAAATATACGTGCCAGATGTATATTTTCGTAATATTGTACGAAATATTGTTTCATATTATTCATTACTCTCTTAATATAAGTTGTTAAAATAACCATGATTTTTGAAAGAAATTAAATTACGCTCCGCAGGTAATTTTGCAATATTTTTTTTTTCTCTGCCAAGGATGACCGATATCAAATCTATTCCGCTGCAACATATTAGTATCTTATATCAGATATTTTATTTACACATTTGAAAACAAATTTGACTTCAAATTATGATAGAATATTTATCATTTTCCTTTTAATTAGTATATTAGTTGGATATTTATTGTGTAAATATCATCCTCTGAAATGAAATGTTTATGTTTTCACCCGAATATGGAACTAAACTAAATTCAAAAACTGGTGTAAAATCGATAAATATATTTTAAAACTTCTTTACACACCATAAATTTTAAGCTAGCACAACCGATTTCGAAAGGACTTAGCCTTTCTTCATCAGGTGCACAAAAACACGTACTGCTGCCTTGGAGGCAAAAGCAAAAGTTTTAAAATCTATTTATCGAATATGGAAGTTTGCCATTTTTTTCCCCTAGAGTTTTGAAATTTAAAATTCAAATTTTATCAATTTTACAACAAAAACAACTTAATCTAACGCATGCACATGATAACTAATGGATATCTATACCTAAATATGGGGATTAAAATCGGGAAATAATTTTCTTCGATTTTTAATAATTTTTTACAAAAAATCCAATGGGCGTTTAACATAGTAAATATTTTTCTTGCATCCACGAACGGCCAGTGACGTCATAACTTCGCTTGCGTATTCGCGTGGAAATATATTTTATTAAAAGTCGAAAAATAAATTAACTCGTAAATTTTTTTGGCAACAATTATAAATTAAAATAAATAATTTAATAAAAGTTTAGAAGTTAGAATTTCTAATTTTATTTTATTTTATTTTATTTAGTTATTTTTAAAGTCCAATTTCGTTTACGCACGTCAGTTTAAACATTAATGCTTAGATCATTATATCATATCGTATCATATCCTATCAAATTATATTATCAGAAAAATAAACACTTTTAACGCTATAATGACGTCAGATTTAACGTGTAAATTTAACATTTCGCAAAGCTTTATATGAATTTCAATTTAATTCACGTGCAAATATATTTCTTTTCTTTTCATGTCAAGATATTTTGAAAACAAAATGAACATGTAATAAATGTTTCTCTTATGTTGGCAGCAGCTAATTTTTTTATTATTTCATTATTTCCACTTCTATTATGGCTTTTATGGGGATTTTAATTAAAATGCTCAGATTTTAAACTAAAATTTATTTTATCAAAATTAAATATAGCCTATAACAATCAGGCATACTGTAGCTTTTGGTCAGTGAAAAAAGTTTTAAAATCGGTTCAGTAGTTTCAGAGATTACCCTCCACAAACAAACAATTTTTTGCGCTTTATATAATGATATAGATATAGATTAACCGTGTTTATAACCGATACAACCAAGCACAAATAATAAAATGTCATTTACATTTCAATAATGGTAGTATATAACGTGATTTGGCCATGATTTTGGATTGCTAAAAATAGTCGGCAATCAAAATATGTTTATTAAGGAGACTCTCTACTTATCGTCTCTGAAAGCCAAAGCCAATGTTATTCTCTGGGAAATTTTGCTATGTTATAATTCATTAATTAATGCATATTTTTAAATTTTGTTTTCACATTCAGAAAACTCACCACTGCTAAACAGGTTATCGCTTTCTAAAAGCTGATTTTTTTAATTTTTAAGATATCATTTAAGCTCAAAAATGCAAGGATTTTTATTGTGAAAATTCGCATTTTAAACAACCTCAAAATAAAATATTAAAAAAAAACAAAAGAACCTATTTAGAAAGAAATAAACTGTTTAGCAGTTGCGAATTTTCTGAATGTGGAAACGTAATTTAAAAATATGTACTAGTAAATGAGTTATAACGGGGCAAAATTCTCCATAGAATAACATTGGCTTTGGCTTCTAAGGAATATTAGTAGAGAGTCATCATAAATGTTTGAATCATTCATTTTTCTTTTTTTTAAATTCATTTAAATATTGCAGTTAGCGTAAATAGGTAAAGTTCTTCGCGATTTGGGGAGCGAATCCAGCAGCAGGTAGCCCCCACTACTACTACTAATAATAATAATATAATAAAGTTCTTGCCGTTAGTATTATAAATATTTTACAACTTGTTTGACTATTTTAAGATCATTTCGTCGACACAAAGTAATCTAATGTTCTAACTAACTAACTAATTAACAAAGTGACTAACCTACAGACAAGCACTGCATCGATTCTATGATTTTTGACTTCCTCTTACCAGAAAACGCGTAATAACGTCAAAAATATGAGGTATAAAAATTTCCTAATACGTAAGTTCCCAGTAAATATACTACGACCAGAAAGTAAAAGCAAGAAGCTGTTGCATTAATTTATTTTCAAAATACGAAATGAAAATGATGTTATCTATTGAAAATAGTAACTTTGAGTTTATTTGGTAAATTGATATTAACATTAAAAACAAAACTCTGAAATATATATTACTCCCATACTGCAATTTTGGAAGATTAAGGCATACTATCATTAGTGCAGAATAGCAAGCCGATTTAGCGCTCCTAAGTATACCCAAGAAGTACATCAGAATTAACCAACCGATATAATTCTGGAGATTATGAAAAAATCAGTCAATAGAAATTTGGAAAGTACAGTGTCATGGAAATGGTAGGTGAAATTTACGGAAATGTGGATTTTATTTACTTTCTTAATAATCAGACAGAGAAGGTACCACGAAATTGTATTAAATGGTATGCTTATAACGTGAGTGCTTAAATATACTAAAATATACAAATTGCTTGGTATTTGCTCCATTTTTTTTTTTTTTTGATATTAGCTTACTTGACTGTACCAAATTATGAAGTGCTTCATATATTTATTGCATAACTAGTAAGACATAATACATAAACTAAATTTTGACATGTTTCACGTGCATCGTATTATGTAATATTATAAGAATAAGATTTATTTAATGTTATAATAATACCAACGGACTTCGTCCGCATCGCTGGTTACTATGTATATATATATATACATATTCTGTGTGAGGGGGGCTACCGCCCCCCTCAAACCCCCATTTCATTAATGCACCTACATTTATATACAATTTAAATCTGTTATTAAAAGTTCACTTAAAATTAATCAGACAATTTTCCCACGCAACATCCCCTGACACTTATCAATCTTGATCAAACTTTTCCAGCCACAAACTTATATTAACTTCAAAATACAACATTTGGATTTCCTAAAGTTATTCGTTTTTAGGTCACTCTAAGAGACACAGACAAAGATCAAACGTTCTTGACTACATTAATCCGGAAGCCCCAAAACGTGTAAATATGCAAAAAACAAGCAATGAATATTTAGCTTAAAAACATACATTATTTACCATATCTCTATGAGGAATTCATTTCATTTCCCGAACAGCTTTCCTGGAAATGGTAAAATATTATTTGCAAAGCATATCCAGTAACAACAAAAAAGAATGTTATCGCTTAAATATTTGCAGCCCTGTATATCTCTTGCAGATTATATACAGACGACATGGTGCACCTAAATTTAATCCTATAGTAATAATACATGGCCCAGCCTGAAATACACTTCCATCAATTTGCAACTATTCTCGCACTTTTATCTAGTTCTTTTAGCCCTGTAAACGAACAGTGAATGATTTTCTTACCATATTCGACATGAAACATGTTTGTACGCATATAAAAACATATATATTCGTTTTATTTGGTTTAGTGCAGTCGATAGATGTTAAACTCGATTTACCTGCAATTTCCCCCATAGACGTAACGTATTTGAATTCTCTTGGAAGTCCCTGTACACGAACCATTTGCTTCATCTGAACGAAAAGCTTAGTATAGCATTCCTATATCATACACATTTAGAATGTTTTTGTTACCATTTCTTCTTGAGCTATGCTGATAACACAAATACAGACAGACACGCAGTCCATTCGATAAAAACATGATTTTCGCATTCAGGGGACCTCAAAACGTGTAAATATAAAAAAATCTCCCGTTCGAAAATTTGACCCTAAAACAATACTTTCTCTACTCTATGGATAAGAGAGAGTAATAATTGAAATTTTTAAATATATGTGATTTGGTTGGCAACTATTTTCGGCACAGCTTTAGTATCCACCCCTTTGGCGACTTAAAGCATTTTTTGCAATTTTGACGATGAATTGAAATGGCTATCGTAATTGTGTAAGTAAAAACTTTGGCAAGAAATCTCCGAGCTACTTCGGTGCCAAATTTCAAATTTTTCAAGGGGGTCCTATTCTAAAGCTATGTTCTATTTTCATCAAATCAAAACTAAGGACAAGTACCGCAATACACAGACGTTAATGAAATGTAAATGACATTTAATTATTTAAGTTACATAATGTTGGTTGGAAACACGATTAACTTAAAATAAACTACATATGAATTCACATTATGGAACAGAATTAATATTGGACTCCCTTGGTCAAATTTGAAATCTGGCACTGAAGTAGCTTGAACAGTTTTTGCAAAGGTCTTTATTTACCGAATTGCGATAGCCATTTTAATAATTCATCACCAGATTGGCAAAAACGTATAAAAATACCTAAAGATTTCCTATACTAAATCTGTCTGTGCCTACAATACTTTTTGAAGGATATATATATATATATATATATATATATATATATATATATATATATATATATATATATATATACATAAATTGTTTGATTAATTGAAATTATTAGTTTGAAAACATATATATGTAAATAAATATTTTATATCTATTTTGGTATCAGTTTTATACATTAGTTATAGGAACTCCGTGGTGAAATTTGAAATTTGCACTGAAATAGCTCGAACGGTTTTGGCAAAAGTCTTTAAGCTGGCTTCACACTTTCCCGAGCGACAAATGTTGCAAGTTATTCTTTGTCGGAAAATTATCCTTAAACTTTTGGTTATGTGAGGGGACCAAATCACTCAATTAAATCAATGACATTAGTTCTGTAGTTCCTTGAAGAATGTTATAAAGTAAATCTATGTTTGCCATGCCAATCGTCATTGTAGAAGTTCCCAAGAAAGTTTTCAGGGTCATAAAAATGGTTCTTACGCTAGTGAAAGCTACCGGCAGCAAAAAAATAAAAATCAAAGAATTATGAATGGAATTGCGACTGACGCTTCATGACTATTCTTGTGTAAATCAAGCTTTACTTACACAATAGCGATAGCCATTTTTTAATTCATCGCTAATATATATATATATATATATATATACATACATATAAGACTATTCGATTTCTTGAAATTAATATTTTAAAAATAAATGAAATTAAAAAAATTAACCTATTAGGACGTCAGTTTTTTCGGAAATGTCTGATTATACGAGATTACATAAAAATAATTTTAATTATTCTATGCCATAATAATAATAATAAACGCGTCTTTTTTACTGGGGTTGGAGGCATTTTTTTCCTTCTTAAATATGTTAATGTTAAAATGGGGTGGTTTTTAAAAGCCTTTATTATCATGCACTTACGTACACTGTATGTTCTATGATTTGACCGAATTTGGATTTAGTGGCTCTTGTACATTTGCTGACATGTTTATGAGTGTTAATCAATGCGTGAGTGGAATTACTCTTTATGCACATCGATACTAATAAACGAAATCCTTTTAAATGAGTTCTAATTTAAGCATTAAAGAAATATTTCAGTATATTAGGTCGTTCCAAACGTTCATGCGAACGCGGATTATTTTATTGCCTCCAAAGACGAGAGCTTCTATCACCATGGTATACATTTGTTACCCGAAAAATGGGCAAAGGTTGTAGAAAGTATTGGAGAGTATTTTGATTAAAAATTGTCATTTGATTTGTTGTATTTTTATGAAATGAAGCAATAAAAAACCGCACGAATTTATGCAAAGACCTAATATATTTCGCAAGAAATATATTATAAATCTTTTGCACATAGCTTGATTAATTCAGCATTATTAAAGTCTATCTTTAAACTAAAATTTTTATACCTTCAAACAATTTAAAATATATTTTGAAACTTTTTATTTATTTATTTACTAGCAAACCCGTGTGAAAATTTCGCACATTTTTCTTTTCTTATTTATCTTTTAAATTTAAAACTCATAAGTATTATACCAATTTCACCACCAAATTAAAATTTTAATTTATCAGAAGCCAAATTATGATTAGATCCAAATTAATCTTGCAAAAGAGTGAAATCAAAATCATTCGAAGAAAGGTATAAAGTAAAATTCATGGTTGGAGACCCGTTCATGCTTCCGCAGGCAGTAACGTTTTAGTATAGGACTCCCATTACACGTTTTAAATTTTTGTCGCCATGTTGGCAATGACTTCTTTATTTATTTTGGTACAATTTTTTGTTTAAAAAAAACTAATTCCTATTTTGATTATATTTTTTTTGATTGTGTTTTATAGTCAGTTTATGATAAAATAATTCCTATTCCGTTTATATCTTTAAAGTATTGCTAAGATTAAAATGGCACTTGCAAAGATTCTAAAGAAGCATCTTTTAAAAATACATTTTTCCGTAAAATAATGTCATCAACAAATGTCATCATTTTTTCTTATTAGTACATTGAGCTAAGTTCGCATGCTTAAATATTGTTCATTTTAAAGTATTATTTTTTATCCTCGCGTATTTTATTAATTACACCAGTATCGTATCGTTTTGACTAAAAATAATTGTAACTGGTCCACGTTAGGGAAATATATAGATTTTTAATCTTTATATTCCGCTAATAGAATGTATATATTACAAGTGATAATTTACATTCTAAAAAGCATTGCCATATTTAATCCTGTTATAATGACAAATTAATTTAGTAAATGCAATTGTTCAAAATACTTTTATGTAGTAAATACAATTGTTCAAAATACTTTATCCCAAAACAACTATGTTCTTTTTTTTCTGAAGTCTAGTGGAACAAATAAACAGTAATTAGTAATCAACAGACCGTGAAAATTCATTTTTGATTTAAAGATCATTGGATTTATCAGATAATCAATGATTGAAAAAGATAGCTATTTTCTTTCCAATTTGAAATATATATTTTAACACCTAATATATCCATATGATTTTCATGGTATAAGCGTTATAGCTCATTAAAATCACTAGTGTTCTCGATTTGATAATAGTGACAGCAGTTGTGGATTCCCCTAATGTGTGTAGTCCATATTCATGTGAATTTGGAAGAAAACCACGAGAAACACCGAATGAGCGAGACGTGATTTATTACCTCGTAAATCCAATTTAGCAGATTCGAGAGGAGAAGCTCTCGAAGAGTTGTGGGGTCTGTGAAAAAACCTGATTTTGTACAATTTCACTGTGCTTTATTTATATTTTTAACTTTATTTATTTAGATAAACTATTTAAATCTCTTTTACTTCAGACAATATTAAATAACAGCATTTTAGAATATTTTTCATAAGGGTAAAGGATTTTTTTTCTTATTTTAAAAATCAAAGCTCACCATTCATGTACTTGTTAAATTATAAATTTTACTAATATAAAATAAATAATTATACATCTGCTTATTTTCGCCAAGCTTATTTTGTTTATTTATTTATTTTCTAACAAAACTAAAATTAGAACTTTGATTGTTGTGTCTCATATGTTTATATTCACATCTATACACTGTAAAAAAAATTCTGCCACTTTACGTAACAATACCGAGGAAGCTTACTTGTCTCAACCATGTTGAGAAATGTTACCAGTTGTACCTGTGTAACCATAGCATGTTACGCAGTTACATCTGGTAACATTTCTCTACAACGTTGTGGCATGGAAGCTGCCTTGGTATTGTTGTGTAAAATAGCTTTTTTTTTTTTTTTCAATGTATTATGTAAACAACTACAAATTTCTTTAACTACATTTTATTTAAAGAAATTTCCAGCGGTATATTAACAATTGAGTAATATATTTTATTCAAAAAAAAAAAAAAAAAAAAAAAAAAAAAGGAAAAATAATCCTTATGACTTATGTTACAAACT
This sequence comes from Salticus scenicus, assembly GCA_963930645.1. Lineage (NCBI taxonomy): Eukaryota > Metazoa > Arthropoda > Arachnida > Araneae > Salticidae > Salticus > Salticus scenicus. The sequence continues at coordinate 302,197,179 of OZ005649.1, forward strand.
TTTAATTTTTTACTTAAATTTTATAAGTTTTCAAAACAGAAATTTTATAGTTATTTCATCATTTTCAAATTCATATTCTATTATGATATTATTGCAAACTATCATGGAAGCAAAAGTTCATTGAAACTATTTGCAAAGTTTTTAGAACATCAATTTTATTTTATAGAAAAAAACTAGAACAAAAAATCATGCTGTTTACATAGATTATTAACACTTTCGAACTGTACGTAGTCATAGTAATGTTTAACCTTGAATGTAATTTGACTAGGTAAACAGGAAGGACAAACCTTGGAGTACTGATGTAGGAGAAGTTGACGTGCAGCATGCAGGCAAATGAAGTTACCTGTTGTCTGCTCAAGATGGCCTCCGCAGGAACCATATTGAGTCTATCAAAACATTGGCTAGTACTGTGTTATTTTACTTATTTGACAGCTTTGAGACCTATGACTTACAATGACTTTCGTCTGGAATGATTCATACTACACAATTTCACAATAACTGCAGAATTTCGTAACTAATGGCTTCTGCTATTACGATTTTAGCTTCATATTTCTCCGTTCATATCATCTCCTCTTATGTCATTCCAACAAAGAACTAGACAGAAAGTCAGAAAGACAAATAGATAGACTAATTGAATTTATAACAACTCTTAAATATTCTAAGGTTATGTTAGAAGCGCTTAACACAAACGGAAATACAATTTTAGCAATTCCCAGTTGTAACAATCATATTTTATTGAAGATATACGAGGTGTGGCTATTAAATAACGAGACTATTGCTGCTACAGATGAACTACTTATGCGCCAAATGCGAACGACCGACAGCTGTGCAGCGTAAAGCCTTCTCTTTCGATTGCAGCTCTTCCCGTGTTTATAGAGATATCAGTCTGGCCGTAACCTTTGTTTGTGTAAGAGGTGTTTGTTTCGTTTTGCCGAAAAGTGTAAAAGTAGAGCAACGAATTGTCGTGAAATTCCTCTTGAAACTTGGTAAAATCGCTAGTGAAACTTATCTTTTATTAAAACTAGTTTATGGCGATGAATGTTTATCACATGTGCGAGTTTATGAGTGGTTCAACCGTTTCCAAGATGGCTGAGAAAACTTTGGAAATGATGACCGAAATTCAAAGCGATGATGATCCTTTTTTTTTTCGACATTCATGGTATTGTATACCTTCACTGGGTTCCTGAATATCAAACTATTAATCAACATTACTATCTTGAGGTGCTTGCTCAACTCCGTGAAAGGGTAAGGAAAAAACGTCCCGAATTGTGGAAGAACAAGTCATGGGTTCTCCATGAAGACAACGCGCCGGCTTACACGTCATTGTCTGACAAGGCGTTTCTAGCCAAATACAACATCCCAGTTTTAGACCATCCGCCTTATTCGCCTGATCTGGCCCAATGTGGCTTTTATCCGTTTCCCAAAGTTAAATCTGCATTAAAAGGAACAAGATTTGAGTCAGTTGAAGCTGTGAAATAAAAAGCGGCATGCCTCATGCAGGAGCTCACGGGACAAAACTTCCAGCACTGTTTCGAACAATGGAAAATTCGCATGGAGCATTGTAGGGATAGAGGAGGGGTGTATATTGAAGGTGATAATAACTAAATATGTATAAATTTAAAATAAAATGTTTTACAGTAATAGTCTCGTTATTTAATAGCCACACCTAGTATATATGTATAAACGAATAGACAGTCCGACGTACAGAAAGACAGTCAGTTAGACTAATTAAAATTATAGATTCTCTTAAACATTATTAAAAAGTGTTAGAAACGCTTAATTAAAACGAAAATGTCATTCCAGTTATTTGCTATTACACCCCTTATTCTACATGCATATTTTTCTGTGGCCCTGTAAATCTTAATTATAAGCATATTATATTCTATAGAATTTTTTTTTCTGTGCATATGAGTAATAAATGTCAATTTTATTATCCTTTTTGCAAATTATAATATTAAAATATGGTTTATAGAAATAACTTTCTTAGAAAGCAACCAGTGTTGCCAGATCTGGCGGATTTTTTATTCAATAATCGCCATTAATTTTGAGATATATAATGGTGATTAGTGATGAATAATAGATTATTTTGATCAATAATCAGCAATAAATTTTAATTGCAACATTTGACAATCACTTCAAAGGTTTATAATCTATTATGTATATCAAATATCACTTCTCAAAATTATTGGTGATTATTGAATAAAAATACACCAGATCTGGCAACACTGAATGCGAAGCTTTAGAAAATTTTTCGTAATAACTTTAAGTGATTTGTCTCATTTTCAATATATCCCACAGTAAACATGAATAACATATGTGAATTTTAAGGAATTTCATGAATACTTACAAGATTTAGAGTGAGAACGACAGACAGACAAATTGAAGTCATAAAGACTTTTCAACATTGTAGGAAAGTGGTGATAAAAGCTTTTTAATCAATTTTTAAATTTAAATCTATTGACTTTGTATGAAAACAATATATTTAACATTAATGTAAGATATTTCCTTTGCGTCTTCTGGAAATTGTTCATTTTATTTTCATTGAAATTAAATATGACCGGAGAAAATAATTGTGTTCCATAATTTCTTTCATACATTAATGTTTACTATGTTCATCAATAAAATAAAGCATCCAAAGCTGAAATATTGAAAAAGAAATATATTAAAAATTAAAATGATATTTAATAAATTACGTCAAGTTCGATTCTATACTTTTTTTTATTTTTTTTGAGTCTTCAATAACAAAATTTAAGTACTAATTTTCTGATAAAATAAGCCAATAAATTAAAATATATTGTATGTGAATAGTGGTGAAAGAATTATGGAAAAAAATATGATTCCCTATGAACCCTAATAATTTTAATGCTTTAAAAATATAATATTTGAAAAAAAGAGTGAAAACATAGTTCAAATTTTTAGGGACATCATAAAATATTTTTTGGAAGTAATAAACTTTCTTTATTTTCAACTTCCATTTACAGCCGTTCTATGCATAGGCAAATAATTTGCATAATTTTTTTTTTATGTAAGATAAAAAAAAAGAAGCTACGCCCATCTAAAATATTCTAAATAATTTGTTCCTTCAAGGAAAAGTATGATATAATCGGATTTTCTACATTTTGGATAATCTAATTAGCGTTGTTTCGGTCTACTGATTTTTCTATCTTTATGTACGCGGCAGCTAAATTTTCATCTAAATTATTATTATATGTCATTATGTGCAGAACGTATACTTATGTTATTTAAGAGTTAAATTTACATATTTTGGTAATTTAAACTGCTTTTAGAGCAATGTTAATTGACATTGTTTTGTGATAAAATAATGAACTTTAAAAGAGAGAAAATAATATCCCAAAAATTTACAAGATTGAATATTAAAATGTGCATATTTACTTCTTTTCTCCATACATAGGTATTTATTATTACACCCATGGAAATTGAGAGAAAAAAAAATATATTTGCTCGTGCAAACTGTGACCTCCTTAAGACAGGCATGAAATTGTTTATGATTTAGATTTAATATATATATATATATATACATATAATAAATATTTTGCACAAAATGTATAGAATAATAATACTGATTGTTCGAGAAATGTTTTGTATATTAAATTAAAATATTTATTTACACTAAAAATCTAATGTACAAAATTTATTTTAAATGTATTATTAGTTTTTTACAAATATATTTTGCATTGTAAATCACGAAGAAGGACAGCAACTAATTTATAGGAAATATGCCCTACTTTCTTTCTTTCTTTCTTTCTTTTTTTTTTTTTTTTTTTTTTTTTCCGAGGTTGTTTAGAAAGTCTTGATTTAAAGAGCAATTTTTATAAATTAAATTATTTTAAATTATTACAATTTACATTATTTGTCTTTATATATTTCTAATAAATGTTGTTAATAATTTATTTAATTTTTGTAAACATTTTTTAGGCCAACATTGCCCATTTACGAGCCAATGAATTTAAATTTACCAGCTGTATGATACAAAACTGTCTTTTTAAATCTTGAATTTTTCAGCTTTGAATGCGTAATATTTGAAAATTCGTATTATTTACTTCTTTTCCCCACACATAGGTTGTTATTTTTACACCCATAGATACTGAGGTTAGAAATAGGTAGACATTCAAGTGTTAAAAAAAAAAAAAAAAAAAATAATAATAATAATAATAATAATAATAATAATAATAATAAAAATCTTTGCTTTCGCGAAATGTGATCCTCTGAGAAAGGTACATAATTGTTCATGGGCTTTTAATGGAGATATATAAACATTAATCCCCATAAAGAAAATTTCGGACCTAGAAAATTGTCCTTAACTGGAGGTTGTTATTCAATAGGGGTAGATTTTATAATGGTTTCACTGTAACTATGCCAACATGCGTAATGTGCTTTATTATTGCATCACCACACAATTAATTCCTTTTATTTACAAACATAAATAAAATTTCATTGAAATTACGTTATCATTCAGCAAACAAATGTTTCTAAAAATGAAAATTTTTAATATTGTTGGAATATACATTACTTGGTAAGTAAAAATTGTAAGTAAGTGTGTGATAATACAACTTATGTAATTCATAAATAAATGTTGACGAAACATACACTGTAATAAAATGCTTAAGCAGCAAATAAAACGTAGAGCAAGGAATCATATTTTTGTAGGATATATATATATATATATAGCTAGTTTATTGTTTCGTTTGTTTTTCAGGCTGTTAATTAATAAATCTGGTTTCTTTTATATTTCATCCCCCAAAATTTTTTTTCACCTTTCTGAGCTTATCCTACATATATATCAGTGGCGGTTCGTGCAAATTTTTACAAACGGGACCCGATCCATCGTATGATGCGTAATTTAACTTTATTACTATTCATTATTCAAACATGAAAACAATGGCGAATCTTAAATTCAACACTATGGAAAACATTGCATAAAATTATCTCAAAAATTAAAGTTTTATAAATACAATCGAAAAATTCTGCAATGTTCTAATCAATGGAATATCAAAATTTAAACATCTGCAAGGTAGTAGACGGAAATTGCCAAGTTCGATACCAGATTGCTTTCGTCGACATATACCGTTCGAGTTTACTATGGTTTTCTCCATAACTCAAATAAAAAGGGCTATGTAACACTTATAAAGACTTTCTACAGAGAGTACACCACTCAAGTCTAAGACCCTCTTTTAGTCAACTGGCTTTAACCCTTACACTACACACCATTAAAATTTAAATTCAGATGTCTCAGAGTGTAAGAAGTTATATTGGAATTTAAAAAGTCATGATTAATGTAATGTGGATACATGTTAAAATAAATAAATAAATAAATAAATAACATGTTTCTTCCTTTAAGAGCTTAATTTTAGATAATTTAAATTAACTTTCAATAAATAAAGAAATAAAACGGGCTATCATCTTTAAAAAAAAAAAAAAAAAAACATTGCGGATGTTTTTATTAAATCGCATTTAAAAGAAAAATCCTTTAATAATAATAATAAATCACAATTTTATGCAGCTATTTAATACATTTATCCATGTAAGTCCATTAATTATTTATCTAAAAATTTTACAATTTATTTACATAAATGTTTTAATACACTATTCTGAAGGGGAAAAAAATCGCATAATATTTTTATTTATTGTTTTCCCCCTCATTTAAATTCAAAACACTTTAGTTAAAGAGGTCTTAAATTCTTATACAGGCTTTTATCTCAAAGGCTAGTCTAGAAAATATTTTGGCTATTACCAGATTTCTTTTTTTAAACACTAAAATTTTAAACTGTCATATATAACTCTAAAGAAGTCACCGAAAAATCAATGAGGGGAAAAAAAAACAAAAAACAAAAATGTAATGCAGAAGTCGCCACATTTTATCCGTGAATTGCATGGTTAACAAATTTTAAGGAGACAGTTTTTTCCCTATAGACTTTTTCCAAAGGGCCAGATTCTGCAGGCCCATAGACGAGAAAATTACAGCGTGCTTACCTGATAAATTAATTTGTAAAATTTCGCATATACATATCAGAATATTAATTACATAAACAAAAATTAATAAAAATAAAGGATGATTAATATATATCTACATATATATACACTGGAAAAAAAATCCCAACACCAGGAAGGAGCTGTGCTAGATAAACGAAATTTGGTAGGCGTGTTTATACATCTGAAAGTTGACGTCGATTCAAATTTCGAGCTACGCGCATAAGTGTGGCGCTAGTAGCGACACTATGAACATGCAAATGAGGTTTGCTTTAAATAAGCGCTGTAAGGTTCGTGATCGTTATTTACAGTTGAGATTTGACGTAGTTGGTTAACGTTAGTCAAGGATGCCTCTAAGAAGACGAAGAAGCCATTATCAACAGCTCACTGAGTTTGAACGAGGTCGTGTAGTAGGGCTACGAGAAGGTGGGTTTTCTTTCCGCGATATTGCAGAAAGACTTGGCAGGAATGTATCCACTGTGCATGAGTGTTGGCAGCAGTGGTCAAGGGAAGGTACTGCCTCAAGAAGACCGGCGGTCACGTAGCACTACTGAGAGGGAAGACCGCCGTGTTCGGCGTATGGCTGTGGCTAATCGTACTGCGTCTGCAGCTCAAATTCGAGCTGCAGTTGGCACCACAGTGACACAACGAACTGTTACAAATCGGTTACTTCAAGGACAGCTCCGAGCCAGACGCCCTGTAGCGTGCATTCCACTGACTCCAAACCACTGCCGTTTGCGACGTGAGTGGTGTCAAGCTAGAGCTCATTGGAGGACGGAGTGGAGATCTGTTGTGTTTTCTGATGAAAGCCGGTTCTGCCTTGGTCGCAGTGATAGAGTGTCGACATGTTGCCTTGGCCTGCTAGATCACCAGATCTTTCTCCAATCGAGAACGTACGGGACATCATTGGACGACAACTCCAGCGTCATCCACAACCAGCATTAACCGTCCCTGCATTGACCGCCCAAGTGCAACAGGCATGGAACTCCATCCCACAAACTGATATCCGACACCTGTACGACACAATGCATGCACGTTTGCATGCTTGCATTCAAAATTCTGGCGGTTACACCGGTTACTAATGTACCAACATTTCACATTTGAAATGGCTCTTCTCGCCAATGGCTCTATCTGTGATCTTGAAACTTTAATCAATTAAATATGTTACCTAGACAAATGTATTGCTGAAATTTCATTACTGTACAATAATTTTTTCTTGGTGTTGGGATTTTTTTTTTTCCATCAGTCTATATATATTATCCTTTTGGTTTTCATTTTATCCATGCCTTAATTTTTTTCTGCAACATGTCACATCATTTAAGACATTGAAATAAACAAATTCCGCATACTAATAAATCAATTTGTAAAATTTCGTATATATACATATCAGAATATTAATTACATAAACAAAAATTAATAAAAATAAAGTATAATTAATATATATATATATATATATATATATATATATATATATTATCCTTTTGCTTTTCATTCTATCCATGCCTTAATTATTTTTCTACAACATGTCACATCATTTAAGACATTGAAATAAACAAACTCCGCATAATAATAAATTAATTTGTAAAGTTTCATATCAAAGTATTAATTACACAAACAAAAATTTTTAATAAACTCAAGTTATTTAGGAAACGTAATTTTTCTCAAGTTATCCAATAGAACATCATAGATTTGTTCCCGAAGTTTTAATGAGAATGTAATTATCATCAGATGCGTCGTTTATACATTTTCGTTACTCAGACGAAACAACTATTTGGTAATAATAAATCCGCTTTATAAGAATTATTACTGCCAACCTTCTTTTGTCTAGAACACGCAACTTTGACTTCACGTCGTTGAGCAAATTTCTCCATGTATTCTAAAACATGAGCCGGAACTAACGAATAACTTGATGAAAAATGCTATAACGTCTGCGTAACAAAATGCAAAAATTCTCGCGAAACTCTATTTGCATATAAATAACCTAAGAAAACTTGTGCTAAGATTTAGAAAGAAGCGTTCACGCAATTTATTTTAGTAAAAATTTGCAGTGTTTATATACGGTGATGCACCGTGAGTTTTTTTTTTTTTTTTTTTTTTGTTAATTTTTTATCTGACGCGCGAAAAGTATAAAAAAGACCTTATGAAATTTAAGTAAATAAATTTACAAAAAGTTGTTATATTTTAAACAAAATATTATTAATTTCATTAGTGGGGATTTGAAGAAGAGCATTTGATAAAATTTCGGTAATTTATAAAGTTTTAGAAATATAAATTTTTATTAAGTAAAAAAGCAAAAGTTTGGAATTCGTTTTGTTCTTTTAAAATAAATTTTTCATGAAAATAAAGAAAATACAACTAATATTGAAAAAGTGTACCTTAAATTTGTGATATTTGTTTCAAAAATAATGTTTTTCAAATGACTAAAAATTACATAACTTTCACTTTTAATAAATGTTTTATTTTAAATTTCTAAACTTTAACCTTTAAAAATACCCAACTGGTTTCTACGATCGATTTGAATAACTATTTATATATATATATATATATATATATATATAGCATACATATGATTACTTGACTATAATTCTAATTTATTCCGTAGCATAGTTATATATCAGTTTTGTGGAGTATCTTTTCCTAATATCTAATTACGATTAAATTAAAAACAAGTAATATAAACGAAAAATTTTTAACCCATTAAGTACCAGATTTTTTTTTTAATTATTTTTTTAAAATTTTGTTACTTTTTAGCATGTAAACAGACATGGTTAATTAAATTTTATGATACTGGAAATAAATATATGATTTTTATTGATTTAAAACTCGATCCCCATTTGGGGATTACGGTACATTGCATGTAAAATAATCATAACATTTTTATGAATGCCATTTAATAACGCATTCTACATGTAATCCAACATCACACTTTACACATTGTTTCCGAACATTTTTTTTGCAAACTGCACATTTTCTCTGTTTTCCATTTAGTGTTCTTTCTAAATAATGTCCTTCAATACTTTTTCTCACATTCTCTGGTACACGTTTCTCGGCAGCCATGCTATATGATGGCCTTCCACTGTTTTTTGGATCAGAAAGAGAATGTAAATTCAAATAAAATCGTGCAACTTCTCTTCTGAAATTTAATAATGGCATTTTTTCATTACCAATGTTGTACACAGTATGAGCATTAACAAGGGCCATATCCACTGCATTAGTAAAAATGGGAAAGTACCATTTTTTGCCCCTGATTCTTATTCTGTACTTTTGTATATTCCAATCAAGCTTGTCAACACCACCCATGTTCTTATTATAGTTTGTTATGGCGTTAGGCTGTGGAATTGATATTTGTTTTTTGTCAGTTCTAGACCATCTTGACACACGTCCTAATGGTAGTATTTCTAAATGATTAGATAACATTCTAACACAACTGTTGTCTTTCCAAACAAGTCCAAATATTCCATTCAATTCATCATATCTATAATCGAAAGACCCTCGAAATTCCTTTTTCATTTCTTTATCTGGTTTTATAGAGCAATTATTCATCCTGTTATATCTCACCGTTCCTGTGGCAGATATATTTCTCTCTTTTAAATTTTTCATCAAATCAAAGCTTGTGAAAAAATTATCAAAATAAAAGCAATGTTCTTCTGGTTTATCAATGATTGCTATTTTATTCAGTATTACAGACATTCCTAATCCATTCGTATTCGTTTCTGAATTGTTACTTATCTTACCTTCATAGACTTCGGCATTATAGCAATATCCTGTCACACCACAACACATTGCCCATTGCTTGAATCCAAAGCGGATGGGTTTGCCTCTAATAAATTGTTTCAAAAAATGATGTCCATAATAACGCACCATTTGCTCATCAATACAAATATTATGCGAAAATACTCCAAACTGCATAAAATTTTTATTTAGCTCATCAATAATTGGTCGTATTTTAAATAATCTGTCTTTAGTTCCATTTATCATTGGTATGTTTGTATTGTCACTAAAATGTAGGTTTCTCTTTATTTCCATATAACGGTTTTTCGGCATGCATTTTCGCACAACTGCTACATTTATGTCTTCTTCTTCTGACCAATACATTTTCTCTTGAGGTAAGGAGTGATATCCAGTTAACAGTAAGATTCCTAAAAAATTTTTCAAACAGTCTTGAGAGAGTGTAAATTCGTGACGATTATTTTGAGCAGCATAAGATATGCTTTCTTTTACGATATGATTTACCAGTTCATTTGTAAAGAACATTTCAAAAATTTCTACTGGTGTTTTACCTTTTACTTTTTCAATCATATTCATTTCACGCTTCTTGCATTCTTCTTCTCCATAACTAGAATTATTGAATGATGCGTGTTTTCTAATCCATTTCGATGCAGGTTTTTCTGTTTTAGATTTCTTTTTTCTTGGAATCGCAACTTCTTCATTACACTTCCCGCCATGTATTTCTAAGGAACCTGGAACATCATTTGGTATGGTATCCTCTAATTCGTTTTCATCTATATCTTCCATATCAGAAACAGCATCCGCTGTATCTGGTGGTAATTCAACTATATCAATAGTACCATCAATATCTTCATCATCTGTCAAATCAAGGTTATTGTCCCAATATTCTTCAAGCTCTCTTAGAGTTGAAAATTTTTTGCAACTCATGATCATCCAAATATAATATAAATAACAAATATTTGTATAAATACAAATGAGAATAGTACAGTTATTATGTATTTATGAAAATCGTACTACGTATTGCAAGGTAATTCAAAGCAGAAAAGACTCTGTAACAACACTGAAAAAAACATGTGTGAAGAGAATTCACACCAACAACTAAGAACATGTATAATTCAGAACACCTGTACAAAAATCCTTTTTCTCCCCCCCCCCCTTTTCTGCTTATCAGTTATTGTTAGTGTCTCCATTTTACTCTTTGATGGGGAAATAGCTTTGAGGATTCACAATGCCAACACCTGCTTATTGTTCCCTCCCCTTCTTCCCCTTCCGGCCCTATCTCTTCCTGTTTCTTTTGTATTATTGTAACTCACACATTTCACATTTTTCAAGGAAACGCCCTTTATGAAATTTCTAGAGACATTTTCCAAATATCTTAAGAAAAAGGTAAGTTCTATTTCAATGTAAATAGGAAATTTTTTTACATCACAATACCCGTGAGCCCCAAATGGGGATCACTGTATTTTCGCTGTGGTCAAATTATAATAAAAACAATTTGAACATTTTTCATGTCATATTATTTAGAACACATGCAGGCATATTCTCTATAAGAAAAAAATAATTATTTCAATATAAAGTATCAGATATTATCTTAGTAAACTGATACATCTAAAAATATGTAATTTACGAACGATTCTTTTAAAGAAAGTTATATATATATAGTTTTTTTTCAGCAACTCATAAAATTTTCGCTATATATATTAAGAGTAGACTTTAGTGTGAATATACAACTTTAAAAATAAGCGAAAAATCTGAAATTAGAGTGAAGAACATTAAAATTATCTATGATCCCCAAATGGGGATCATGGTAAGAAATGGGTTAAAGTCAATTCCTACTTACAAACACTGTCGAAAAAAAAAAAATTTAACAATTTAGAATTAGGAAATAAAAAGCGAGCGTGAAAAATTAAATAAAAATAATTATAAGATTTAAAAACGAAACTTTTTATATACCATTTTTTAAATTGTCTGATGAATCATAGAGATCTTATCTATGTGCATAAAATTTTTAAAGTGATAATGATGTCAATTTTTGAGAGATACATAATTTAACTTTTTCTAATTTTTTAACGTTCACGTTTAATTAAATGTATTTATTTTTATGTCGAAAGAAAATGAACTCGTATTTTTTTTTTTTTTTTTTTTTTTTTTTTGGCAACAATTAAATTATGGTTAATATTTTAATGGCTATTTTAACGCTATTAAGATATTGTTATTTTAATATTTTAATTAATTATAAGAAAACTAATCAAAAATTCGAAAATCGGACTTCGAAGTATTGTGTTGTCACCAGGTTCTGAGCTACTGTTAAAGTTTCAAATCTCTAGCTAGTCGAGAAGTTAGTTAAAAATCGATTGCAAAATTTGTACATGAGGGAGAGTGCGAACTAATAGTAGGAATTGAAAAATACTCTACAAATAAAGTGGTGTGTAAACGAAAAGGCAGATACTAACAATGCTGCGAAATAAATTAACAATGTTGGCCGCTATGTACATGTAGTAAAATTATTGAAGCACTAGCAATAATTCATATTTAAGAGAAGTGCACCTAATACTATTTTGTAAAAAGAAACAGATCAATATATTACAGCAAGTTTATTCTAATTTATATGACTACCCAGGAAAATTCAGGTTACTAGTGTTAGAATATTGCCAGTACCGAGGTTTCGCTTTGTATTAAACCAAATGTTAAAATTTTGTTCAAATAAATAATCCATAAAGTGCTAACCTATACAATTTTTCAACTTATTTTATAAAAATAGTCTAAAACAATTCCCATTTACAAGACATTTTATAGAAAATAATTAAAATTATTCACTTTATAAGTTAAATGCATTATCTCATAGAATACTTGATATAATATATTGAAGATATCAATATAATTACGTAGATTATTCCATAGAGCACTAGAAGATTATGAAGCAAAACATAAATTTTAATTATGTGGGCAATTTAATTGATGAACATGAAAAAAATAATTTATTATTTATTATCCTTTAGTTAATTGAAACTAATGAAGTTCTTGTGAGATACATTGTGAAAAGTCTGTTTTGTAAATTTCTTAATCGTTTAAATTTTTAAAAACGAAGTGCTTACTTTATATTAAATGAAAAACATGTCGTAATATAAGTGTATGAACAGTTTTAAGAATATAAATTTTGTTGTTTTTCTACATGGAAGATCGTAAAAAAAATAAAAGTGTATTTTTATTTAAGTAAAAAATAATAAGAAAGTTTAACAAGCACAGATATGTAGTAATTTTCGCTAATCGGATTATTTAAATCCCCTTCATTTAATGCCTTGTCTTGATTTTTTGCTGAATAGGTCAATGTGCCTGAAAGAGTTGTGTTTTTGATCTTACAGATATTCTTATGGTAAAGATAAATAAATTAATGAATAAATAAATAAAATAAATTCTGTTTCCAAAGGAATTTTATATTCTAATATTGGAAATGAAACTATGGACGTGTGAAAATTATTAGAATATTTTCTTTTTCTCCCCTTGTTTTATTTATTTATTTAAATATATGTAATAATTCGAGAAAAAAATTACTTTTTTACATAATTTATTTATTTCTCTTTAAGCACAGTTTGGATAATATTTTGAAGAATTTAATAAAAATACTTTAAATTATTTATAAATTCGTTTCGTCTGTATGTCTGTCTTCGTTTTAATTTCCGTAAATATTTCCAGAATTCCCTAAACAACTTTTAAAATGTTTCTACATGCCAAATACTAATTCATGAATATTTTTAAACATTATTGGAATGCAAAGAAAACGCAAGACACAATTGAAAATCTGGTGTGAAACAACCGCACGACTTCTATTACCCATTATAACACGTATTATATGCATTTATTTTGGAAATTTCTTGTAAGAGAAACTTGATACACATATAAAGACATATAAAACAGAGTTTACATAGTAAGTAGTAAAAAAAAAAAAAAAAAAAAAAAAAAATGCAGCTAGAGTTATTTTTAAACACCAATTTCCGAGATCTAAAACGGAACTACATGATCAGGATGACCGCTAATATTCCTGTCATAACCACGTAATACATGAGAAAGGGTATCTAAAATGGATTAATGAAACAATTTTTAAGAAAATCGTTAGAGCCGTTTTTGAGATAACAACTTTTACTAAAACTTGGTATACTCAATTATTGACCGGAAAACAATAATTACATACAAAAGAATATTTAAAAGGTTAATATGGCGAGTTTGAAAAAAAAAATCCGTACAGCCGTTTTTAAAGGAACGCACTTGCGAGACCTGAAATTGAGCTATTTATACAGGACGCCTATCAATTTTCCTAAACTAATCAACTATATAATTCGAACGGACATCTAATAGAGTGTTTATGTAGCTACTTTGAAGAAAATCGTTAGAGCCATTTTTGAGGTACGGACTTACGGTTCCATTTCCGGTTTCCGATGACCCACTTCCAGTTCTCCAATTTTCACCAAAATTTGGAAAATTAATTTGTATACCAGACCTGTATCAGTTGTGAAGTTTCTTAGTTCCATCTTTATTAGTTTCGGAGATATGATAGCCAGAAGATTCCATACATACATACACACTTGCTAAAAACTACTTTTTTGGACTCAGGAGGCCTTAAAACGTGTAAATCAGGTGAAAACTTGAAATCGAATTTTTGGACCGAATACAATACTTCTATTACCTACGTTAGTAGGGTAATGGAAGTAAAAATCTTCAGCTAATTTTCGTTGTGAATCTGAATATTTCCGTGTAATTCTTTAAATGAATCTTTAATGTTAATTACATAAATTTCTATAGAATTTCATATTTCATATTATAAAATTTTCATATATTTCTATATGATGTGCCACTAACACACTCTTACCCTGCATTTCAATATTATAAAGACAGACTGCAGATTAAGGGATAAGGTAACAAGTACTTTGTATAAATCAATGTTAAAAAGAATTCAAACTAAGTAATAGTTTTATTTGACACATATAACTTTACGTGAGAGGCTTCTCTTCCCTCTCAAATACCATTAAAATGTAGTGCCTACATTTATATGAAATTTAAGACTGCTATTGAATTTAAAAGTTTAATACAAATTATTCATACAATTTTCATTCATACCACTCCTTAAAATTTACGATTTTTTTTTTTTTTTTTGAATTAACAACCTTACATGCACTTCAAAGTAAAATACTTGAATTGTCTGTAATTATTTGTTTTTAATTTACGTTTAAAACAGATATATATATATAAACCAACCGTAAAAAAACTTGACTTTAGTATTCAGGAAACCACAAGAAGCGTAATTATGCAAAAAACATACACTGGAAGTTTAATTTCATAAATTATTTACCGTGTGGGTATGATAAAGTAGTTTTCAATCCTGATCAGTTTTCCTGGATATGGTGAAACATAGTAAAGCACTTCCAACAGTTACATTCAATAAAAAAAGAATGTTTTTGCTTATATATTACTTGCCCTGTGTGCATTCGATAAATTACGTGCACAATACATTATTTTCTTAAATATTGTCCAGCACAACCTGAAAAGAAGTTTTCAAAAATAGTCCCTCTATATTCTAGTTCTTTTGGGTATCTTTTTAAACAAACATATGGTGAATGATTTTCATACCGTATTCTGCACTATACATGATTTTATGCAAATGAAAAGTATATGTTCATTTCATTCTGTTTTAATGCAGTCTACAGATGTTAGAAGGACTCTCTACTTATCATCCCTGACTAACCACAGCTAAAGTTAATCTATGGAGAAATTTGCACTGATATAACTCATTAACAAATTGATGTTTTTAAATTCCGTTTTCACATTCAGGAAACTCACAACTGTTAAACTGTTTATCGCTTTTTAAAAATTATTTTTTTAATTTTTAATATTTCATTTTGAGATTGTAAAATGCAAATTATTTTGAATTTTTGAACCTCTAAGTGAAATTTTTAAAATTAAAAAAGATCAATTTTTAGAAAGCGATAACCTGTTTACCAGATGTGAATTTTCTGAATGTGAAAGCGGAATTTAAAGATATTTATTAGTTAATGAATTATAACGGGACAAAATTTCTCATAGAATAACATTGGCTTCAGCTTTCTGAGACGATAAGTAGAGAGTCCCCTTAATCTATACTTACCAAAAATTTCGCATACACGTAATGCATTTGAATTCTCTTGAATGTCCCCGTAAACGAACCATTTGCATAATCGACACGAAAAGTTTACTATAGTGTTCCTATATGATGCATATCGCGTCCTATCCTCTATGATATATATCGAGTTTGGACGTGATTGATATGTTGATTACAGACTCAGGCACACGCACAAGATCAACCACTAAAAAACTGTTTTCCGATTTAGGAAATCTTAAAACATGTAAATTTAACAATAATACAATTTCGAAAATTTGATCTAAAAACAATACTACTTTCTTTACCATATGTATGGATAGGAGAAAGTAAAACATCTTTATTGCATCCGAAAACTGTATGTTGATTACGTACGCATAAAAATGTTGAATTTGGCTTATAAGATATACGTGTCTTAGAGAAAATGTTATCCGAATTACTTTGTTAGCCGTGGTACACAAACCAGTTCTACTATAACTATGATTTTTATAAGGACATATTCTATAGTTAATTAGAAAACCCTAAATAACGTGCATCAGTTTTATGGAGTTTTAGAATATTTTTTTAAATAAAATTACGGAAAGACAGAATGGCTCAGTAAAATTATATAAATTATGTAAAAAATTAATTACACTGCTCGGCATGAAAATTGCCTCTCACACCATTTCAGCATATTCTTATGTAAAATGACCTCCTGAATACGAATATGACCACCATTTTGCCCAATCACCCACCGTTTTCTAGGCACACCCCCTCCCTCATTTTTATCATTGTTTGGTAATTTTATACCCTTTAGTTTGATTTGGAGGGAACGATGATTATTTTAACCATTAAATGTCTTCTGACCTGAGGAGCTACACAGGTAGAAAGTTGTAAAACTCGAATATTTGTAGTAATGAGGAAATTTGAGAGGCTTTGTGCCCAGAAAACAAAAGAAAATCAACAAAAACAATCAGTGTCTGTTTCTGTTTCTTTTCTCTTATTTTTTTCGCAATATTTCTCTTATTTTTTACATATTCTAGCTTCCAGTTTGCCATTTCCTTACCAAAACACCCCAAATAATAAAAATTATACAGTGAAATTTTTTTCAAAATGTTGGTGAGTGGAGTAAAGTCTCAAAGCCCTCGCAAGAAAGTTTGACCGATTCACTGTACGACATTTGCTTCCAGTAACTCCCATGTTAAATGTTTTGGGCAGTAAAACATGAACAGTAAAATCTCCTTCTTTGATACGCGTTAAAGGTCATTGCTCTTATCATTGTAGTCGCCAGTCGTTATTTACCTTTAGTACACATTTTGCGATAAGACAGTAAACTTTATGGTGTTCTCGACGGTGGTGATCTTTAACACGTGTCAAAGGCGGATATTTTACTGTTCATGTTTTACTGCCCAAAACATTTAACGTGGGAGTTACTGAAAGCAAACGCCGTACAGTTAATCAGTCAAACTTTCTTGCGAGGGCTTTGAGACTTTACTCCACCCACCAACATTTAAAAAAAAAAAAAAAAAAAAACACTGTATAATTTTTATTATTTGGGGTGTTTTGGTAAGAAAATGGCAAACTGGAAGCTAGAATATGCAAAAAATAAGAGAAATATTGCGAAAAAAAAAAAAAAAAAAAGAGAAAAAAAAACAGAAACAGAAACTGATTGTTTTCATTGATTTTCTTTTGTTTTCTGGGCACAAATCCCCTCCTTTTGTTCAATATGACAGTCTTAAAAAGTTTTATCAATGTATATTTTAAAATTAAGATTCCTTATTTTATTTGTTAAAAATTAATGTCACCTTTTTTAGTGCTAGAGGCCTATTTCAGTCAGTACAGTTGTCGAATTTTTATAATACACTCTTAATTAGTGCTAAGGGCCTATTTCAGTCAGTTTATTGAATGGGGATTTATTGAATGAAGTCCCCCCAAGGCCCAGCGTTGTCGAATTTTTATACGTCACTCTTAATAGTGCTAAGGGCCTATTTCAGTCGGTTTATTGAATGGGGATTTATTGAATGAAGTCCCCCCAAGGCACAACTTTGACATGAGTCCCCCCCCAGGCCCAACTTTGACATGAGTCCCCCCCAAGGTACAACTTTGACATGAGTCCCCCCAAGCCCCAGCGTTGTCGAATTTTTATACGTCACTCTTAATAGTGCTACGGGCCTATTTAAGTCGGTTTATTGAATGCGGATTTATTGAATGAAGTCCCTCCAAGGCACAACTTTCACATGAGTCCCCCCCAAGGCCCAACTTTGACATGAGTCCCCCCCAAGGTACAACTTTGACATGAGTCCCCCCAAGGCCCAGCGTTGTCGAATTTTTATACGTCACTCTTAATAGTGCTAAGGGCCTATTTCAGTCGGTTTATTGAATGGGGATTTATTGAATGAAGTCCCCCCCAAGGTACAACTTTGAAATGAGTCCCCCCCTGGCCCAACTTTGACATGAGTCCCCCCCAAGGTACAACTTTGACATGAGTCCCCCCAAGTCCCAGCGTTGTCGAATTTTTATACGTCACTCTTAATAGTGCTAAGGGCCTATTTCAGTCGGTTTATTGAATGGGGATTTATTGAATGAAGTCCCCCCCAAGGCAGAACTTTGACATGAGTCCCCCCCAGGCCTAACTTTGACATGAGTCCCCCCAAGGCCCAAGTTTGACATGAGTCCCCCCCCCAAGGCAGAACTTTGACATGAGTCCCCCCGAGGCCCAACTTTGACATGAGTCCCCCCCAAGGCACACCTTTGACATGAGTCCCCCCCCAAGGCACACCTCCCCCTCATTGGGAAAAAGAGAAAAAACGTTGTTTTGCGGCTATAAGACAGTTTGGACTTCCAACGTTATTTGTTACAGTATCTGCAGCTGAAACACATTGGTTTGATTTAATGAAAACTTTATCATGGAATTTAGATCGTCACGAATTAACTAAAGAAGAATTTGTCGATATTAACAAGTTTAGCAGTAGGCCTCTGGCACTAAATTAAAATCTGTCAATGTCAGATTTTCATGTTTTAAATAATGAAATAATGTCGTGTCTTTATATTTTTTTTTTTTTTTTTTTTTTCCCCTGGCGATTTTATTTATCCCAGTAAAACTAAAATAATTAAGTTTTGAATAAAAATATACAAAATTATCATAAACAAAAAAAGCATCTGATAATTTAAACTACAATGATATATATATATATATATATATATATATATATATAATAGAGAATCATTAGAAATTACGAAGTACTCTAAAAATATATGAAGTATAATGTATTATATATTTAATAAAATTTAATTAAATAGTTCACACAAATTATTAGTAAGGGAATACTAGGCATTTATTTAAGAAATAATAGAAAATATATTAGAATGTTATTTGTCTAATAAAAATTAATTGAACAATTCGCTTATTTTTAGAGAGGCAGGGAGATGTGGTTCGTCACAGTGAAACACTTTTTTTTTAAGCTACCTTTATATTCTATTTTAATTAACTATATATAAAATTAAATAAAATATTTATAATATGAATGTAAAAATCTTTAAAATAGGCAAAAAATTTTTTTAGACACAGGTATATTAATATTAAAAATCCTCCATACTCATAGTCAGATATTTCTGAGATTACTGTTATATATATATATATATATCATATAATTTAACAATTTCTGATATTTCAATAAATATAAATCCTTTATTTATATAATTAAGTTTTGTTCAATATGGCCGTCTTAAATATGATAAGAATAAGATTATTATATCATTCAATTCAATGGAGAAGAAATACAATTTTCTAAACCACGATATTGATTCAAATGTCGGATTTTGTACAAGAGAAAAAAAATTCCTAACTTTACATAATCTCTTTTACATTTAATAATAATAATAATAATAATAATAATAATAATAATAATAAACCTTTTATGATATTTATATCATGCATGATTCTTTACTAATATAACTTTTTGAATGTACAATAGATAATTCTTTTTGTCGCATTTATTATGAACAATCACAACTTTAAGTATATTTTCTATTAAAAAAAAAAAAAAAAAAAAAAAAAAAAAAAAAAAACACTTGAAAATGGAAAAGAAAATATCGCCTCTCTCTTACTGTAATGAGCAATCAATTTGCGTAATAGTTTGTAAACAGGAAAGTCCCAGATGTTGTGTATTTTTGACTTAAAGACCACTCTTTCATTTACTTTACGGAAAAGGGAAGTTTTGTGTAAATTATTCTAAATGCTAATGAAGTAGGTCTTTTGAAAGCCCCAGTAAACATCAGAAAGTGATTTATCTTATTTCGGTGTTAAAAATTGTTGCTTGGAGTTGAAAATAATTTGTTTCAGAGTGAGATACAAAGACATACGCTTTAAACAAAAGAATAACTATTGGAATTAAAGAAAATTGGTAAGTGTAAAGTTTATTATTATGTTAAATAATACCATTTCTTTCGTCAGGCGAATAAATAGCTGTTTTCTCTTGTCATTTAATTTGTTTTAGATCAGTAAATAAAATGTCATTTGTTCATTTTAATTATAATTGCGATTATTGTATAATTATAACTGCAATTGTCGTTTCATTATTTGTCATTGAATATAATCTAAATGTTTAACTGCTTACTCTCATTTTTTTTTTTTTTTTCTTTTTTTAAATTTTTTTAAAAACATTTATTGGGCTGCGATAGACCAGTTCGCGATGTGTCGAGCTCGTAACCAGATGATTGTGGATACGACACTGGAGCCGGCCAAAGACCTTCAAATACAGCCCGCCATAATTACCCTGTATAAGCTACTATATATATGTGTGTAATATATTCTCAGTTAACTGGAAAGTCAGAAATTCCAATCTATTGAATTGATGCAAATATTGATTAAAAGTAAATAAATAAATACAGAATTTAAGTTTAATTCATACAAAATAAATAAATAAATAAAAATAAATAAATAAAAATAAATAAATAAAATAATGATAATTAACATCAATTTTAATATTGTATTATACTTGCAAATAGAAGACGAGATAAAAATGAAACGATATAGCACAAAAATTATTTATTTTGCAAATTTCATTAGTAATTTATATTAAGATGTTTTGTAATACGCTCATACATAGGTTGAATGTTGAATTTTAGAGATTAAAATATGGTAGATGTAGCGAGGATAAAATCGCTGCTTGGTTTTTGTTATATTTTTTGCTTTATTGTATTTTTATTTTTATTTTTCTGGAGGAGATTGCATATTATCTGCAACATAGATATTTTGTGTAAAACAAGTGCTTTGCATCATGATGGTTATTTCATTTTTTAAAAATTCCATAAAAAAAAAGAAAAAAAAACTAAACTTAATATATATATATATCTATATCTATATCTATCTATCTATCTATCTATCTATATATATATATTACTTATTTTCGAAAAGGTGAGACAATTTATATATATATATATATATAAATGGCAGTTACATTTAAAATTCTGCTATAAGCTGCACTCTGCAGCTAAAAAGGTTACTCGATTGCCATGACAGATAGATAGACAGATAGATTCAATCTGTTCTTTGGGTGACACTTTGGAAGTGAAAATGAAAAATATAACAAAGAAAATTACATATACAGAAGGTATAAGACATTTAAGTTTTTGATCAAGTGTAAAATCATTCAATTTGTTAAATTTCCGTCGACTGGTGTTCATGTTTTGAACTATTTTTTAAATTACTTGAACACATCTCATGAATCGTATACCTGCCAAATTTTGTGGTAGGTTTATACGTTTCAGCAGTTCGTTGCTTTATAAGAAGTAATAATTTTAACGACACTTTATATAAGATTTGAAATATAAAGCATAATATAAATTATTGGTGGCCACAGTAAAATGATAACTACATTCTGCCTACTGGAAAAATTATTTTTATCTGATTTCAAATTTCCTATGATATTTGAAATTCAATATAAAATAAGAGTCAAAATGTAAGTAAATATTTCTGAAAAAATACATAAATAAATAAATAAAATAAAAATAAATAACACAAGGTGTTGGCAGAAGTGGAAAAATATTCTATTAACTTGCTTTTGTGTTCTATAATTTAAAAGCCTTTATTTAATTATTTTATTACATTTTCTTCTTCTTCTGTTTTTTTTTTTTTTTTTCCCCAAGCAACCGATTTTTTTTTCCCCCAAAGAACCGATTTTTTATTTATTTTTTTTTTTTTTTCAAATATACAAATTGTACGTCTAAGAACCTGTCCATGTTCAAATTAAATTAAATCAGAGATAATATTTACAAAAAGTAAGCCAAGTCATCCAAGGTTTTAAATGTCAACAAATCTTGGTGAAATCTTACTATGAAAAGTCTTAAACTATGAAAAACAATTTTAACTAGTATGTTGTGGCTACCACAAGACTTTCTTCTATATTTTCCTATACATATTCAATCAGTAACAATATTAAAAAAAAAAAAAAAAAAAAATATTACGATTTTTTTATACATATTCAATCAGTAACAATATTTAAAAAAAAAAAAAATGCGAATTTTTTTTTCTAAGTTTTTTTTTTTTTTTTTTTTTTTTTTTTTGTTAAAAGTAAAAAAAATCGATAACTTTGTTTTAAATTATCACAGATTTATAGTTCAACCATTCGTTTTAAAGGTATTGACGAGATCTTTCCAATGATACCCATCTTCAAAATTTACCCCTCCGGGGGGGGGTACTTCCCCCCAGGGAGGGAAGCGATGCCCCCACATGCACAGAAATTTTTTCCTAGTTCACCATTACTATTATCAATAACTCATATTAATTTTAGAATCACAAGTTAAAAATAACTCTCATTATGTACATTTATACAAAATTTTGTCCTATACTGCCATGTTAAAAATTTAGAAAACATGAGATCACAGCGCCACCTGTTGAGCGATTGATCCCCAAATGTAATCAGCACCATTTTATGTCGGGGACCAACTAAATACCAAGTTTGGTTAAATTTCGTTAAAAAAAAAAAATCGATAACTTTGTTTTAAATTATCACAAATTTATGGTTCAACCATTCGTTTTAAAGGTATTGACGAGACCTTTCGAAATATACCCATCTCGAAACTTTGCACCCCGGGGGGGGGGAACCGATGCCCCCACATGCACAAAATTTTTTTCTTAGTTAACTACTACTATTATCAACGAGATCTTTCGAAAGATACCCATTGTGAAAATTTACCCCCCCCGGGGGGGTATTTCCACCCTAGGGGAAGAAGCGATGCCCCCCCCCCATGCACAAAATTTTTTTCCTAGTTACATACTACTATTATAAATAATTCATATTAATTTTACAATCACAAGTTTAAAATAACTCTTATTATGCACATTTATACGAAATTTTGTCCTATACTGCCATGTTTAAAATTTAGATAAAATGCGATCACAGCGCCACCTGTTGAGCTTTTGATCCCCAAATGTAATCAGCACCAATTTATGTCGGGGACCAACTAAATACCAAGTTTGGTCAAATTTCGTTAAAAAAAAAAAAGAAAAAAAAAAAAACGATTTTTTTCTAAGTTTTTTTTCGTTAAAAGTAAAAAAAATCGATAACTTTGTTTTAAATTATCACAGATTTATGGTTCAACCATTCGTTTTAAAGGTATTGACGATACCTTTCGAGAGATACCCATCTTGAAACTTTGCCCCCCCCCCCCGGGGCCGATACCCCCACATGCACAAAAATTTTTTCCCAGTTAACTATTACTATTATCAACGAGACCTTTCGAAAGATACCCATCTTGAAAATTTACTTCCCCGGGGGGGGTACTTCCCCCCCAGGGGGGGAACCGATGCCCCCACATGCACAAATTTTTTTTCCTAGTTACCTACTACTATTATCAATAATTCATATTAATTTTACAATCACAAGTTAAAAATAACTCTCATTATGCCCATTTATACGGAATTTTGTCCTATGCTGCCATGTTAAAAATTTGCATAAAATGCGATCCCCAAATCTAATCAGCACCAGTTCATGTCAGGGTGCAACTAAATACCAAGTTTGGTGAAATTTCATTCATTGGTACGTGAGATACAGCGTCCATAAAAAAATGATACAGACAGACAGACATTTTCTAAAAACTATCAATTCGTGTTCAGGACATCCCAAAACGTGTAGATCCGTCAAAAAACGGAGGTCGAAAATTTTCGCGAATCCAATACTTTCTCTATATTACATATAGAAGAAAGTAAAAAATACTTGTGTCTATTTGAATATTTAGACATATATATATTGTCATCTGTGTTTCTAATTTTACGAAATAATAATACTAAAACATATATATTTTTGAAATTATGAGATAAAAGTTCCTAGATACATCTGCAAATTTCTAAATTTATTAACGCTGCAAGAATGAGCGAGAAAATAAGTACCAAGAAATCTAGTAGCTTTTACATCATTCAAAAAATTTATTTTATTATTTATAATTTACTTATTTTACTTATTAATTTTTTTATTTTGAAAAAAATAAAATTAAATAAATTAAAGAAAAAAATGCCTGAAGTTATGTGAATAAATACCATATTAAAAAAATTATTTACATATTTAAAATTATATTTATAATATTTAAAAAAGTGAATATATTTAATATATAATTATTTAAAATATATTTAAAAAATTGTAGAAATAATGGATTTAAAAAATATCTTAGCAAATATTTCGAACGATATGGTGACTAAAAAGAACCGAAAAAAAAAAAAAAAAAAAAATGCGCAAATTAAATAAAAACTAAATGTACAAAGAATTATTTCAACAAAAACTTTCCGTTTATTAAAAATGTTACAGTTTTTAGATTCTTAATTTTGAACCTCTGAGACATGGTAAGATCTTAAATTGGTTGAAAATATTTTCAGTTTTGAACATCACTCGAAAAAACTATTTATCACTGTCAAGGTTAAAAAATGATTTAAAAAATAAATAAAAATTTGGATATATTTCTAAGTATATAGCTACTAAGTTGCACTTTTTTTTATACCTCTTTTTCTCAGTAAAAATTTTTACCCTTATTTAATCATCGAAAATTTATACAAAATTCATACAAAAATCCCATTTAAAATTTATGGCAGCGTAAATCAAACATACAAGTTGGCAGCTATGTAAGTATGATATATATATATATATACATTCAAATAAAATAAGACTTTTATTATACTTTTTTTTAGGTGGGGGGGGGGGGCAAAAATAGTATAAACAGACAGTAAGTTTAAAAAAGTATGAAAACTGTTTTACCACATAAGATATTGAAAATTCTATGTGTAAATTAGATTACTTATTTTATTTGTTAATAATTAATGTTACTTTTTTTTCTGATGATTTTATTTTAGTCCAATAAAATTTAAAATAATAGGTTCTGAATAAAAATATACAGAATTATCATTTAAAAAAAATCTGATAATTTAAAATATAATGATTAAAAAAAAAAAAAAAAAAAAAAAAAAAGAGAGAGAGAGAGAGAGAGAGAAATAATAGAAAACACTAAATACTGTAAAAATATATAAAGTATTTAAATATTATATAAATTTAAGGTTTGAAACTAAGTTTATAAAATAAGTTTAAATCAAATTAAAACCCTATATTTTGCAAATTACATTTTTTTTTAAATATATTGTTTTACGATTTACATTTTAGGCTTGAGTCTCATTTTCATCGGAAGTTAAAAAAAAAAAAAAAAAAGGGAAAAAGAAAGGAAAAGGAGTATTTCTTTAATAAGGTGTACTTAACGTTAACTTGACTGACTTCTTACGCAATACTTTGTTTTGCTTCATTAACTACAGAGGAAACTCAAATGCACTACCACTTCATAAACAAATGTCGCCATCTAGTGGTTATTAGAGAAAGAATTTTACTAAGAGAAATCCTGTGATTACGTAAATGTATGAAAATACTGTATAATGAAAATATATGTGAAATAAAGCATTGCAAATTTAAGAAAATTTTATTTAAAATAAACTTTAAACAAATTCTCCTTTTTCTGTGTTTATAATGGCATAGAAAAATTTATATATTTTATACATTTTTAGATTTCAATAATTTCTTTACTTTGAAAATAAAGTCACATCTTAAAAGATTTTTTTTAAGTGATAATAAAAGGAATAATTATTTGTTGTGTATCATAAAATCTATTTAAGTAATTGCAGTTTTCTTTGTTAATACATGCAATTTTACGTGAATTTATCAATTATCGCAAAATTTTAAACTGCACATAAATATATATATATATATATATATATATATATATATATATATATATATATATATAAGGATATTGAAAGAAGGTGGTTGTGTTCGTATAGACCTTAAGGTATAGGTTGGTCCTAGGCGTATATTGAATGATCACTGTGGGATGAGGGGTTTCTAAAAGGTTCTAGCCCGTAATTACGGGAGTTTCGTAGAAAAACACGAAAAACTGAGAACGGACACGGACAGATTAATGAGCACGACCTGGAATCGAACCCGGTTTTCCTTTCTACCAATAAATAAACCAATGCTAATTAGATGGCAAAAATGGATTATTTTTATTAAAACTATCAATTTTAAGGGTAGGGACTAGACATTCAAATTGACCAATATTAGTCAGAATCTGTATTTTTCGTTTTAAGCAAAAACATATTTACGACAACGTCAGTCATAAGTTATATTGCATCATTTATTGATTTATTAAAGCTATATGTCACTTATTAATTTGAAATTATTTCAATTTGTACTTTTATTAGACCTTTACCCTTTACATCTAAATAATTGAAAATATTTAGTATTTTCATGTGTTTGAAATGCGCCCTTCTTTATATTGAGATATCGTAATTGTTAATTGTTCATTAATGCAATTATTTATGAATTAATTAATTTAATTTAATCCATTTTCACATTTTTTAAGATGACATGATAAAAATCCATGTTATCTTTTATTTCTTTATTTCTTTATACTTTTAGCACTAGATTGATTATTACGGAATAGTGATGTAAATTTATATTAAAAAAAATTTTCTTCGGTACATTTTGAGGAAAATTAACCCTTTACCTGCTGAAGAAAATTTACGAAATTCGCTTTCCAGTTCTCTCATTCCCTCTCAACTCTGAAATTAGTAAATCCTTCGAAAATACTGTCAAGATCGCTTTCAAGTTTATTTTATTCCATTTCCAAGCCGTGTGAGTAGTTTCCGTTGTAGCAGTACATTACAAATGATCGTACTTAGATCGGAGCAGTTATGCGGTTAAGAAACTCGTTTTTTTTTTTTTTTTTTTTTTTTTTTTTTTTTTACATGTTTTATTATAAATAAAAAATGAGTCTTTTTCTATTATTATTATTATTATTATTAATATTAATTAAAAATACCTAAAAAAATTATGTTGTTTAAATCTGACGTCAGCTATTAAAAATTTTTAAAACTTATATAGTTAATTAATTAAAAAAAAATACAAAAACTTAATAATGGACTAAAATTTTTCAGAGTTACTTTATAATCCGCAAAATAACTTAATTTATAAATTGTGCTGTAACATATAATTAGCATTAAAGTGTTCCTAAACTGATTTTTTTGAATGAACTAATTATATAGAAATCCTTTGGGATAAAATATTTCAAAATGTCATGCAAATATCCAAAACGTAAAAATATATGAAACTTTTAATTAATTAATCATTAAAAGTAATGAAAATATTAATATATTTTAATGGTATAAATTTTTCTATCATATGCAGTTTAGGGAATATTTTAATGCAAGTTATATATTAATACGGAAATTCTAAATTGTGGTATCTTATTGATCGTGAATTAAGTTTGAAAAATTTTGCTATATTAATAACACAAGTCTACATTTTAAATTTTGATTTGATAATTTTGCCTAATCTTTAAATTTTTTGGTGTGCTGAAATCGAAACTGAAGCTATTATTTTTCCATCACGTATAGATTTTTGTCAATACAGGGTGTCTACCGACGCAATTTCTACCTTGACTCTTCCAATATAATTGTTAGATAAATTTTATAGTATACTGTTATGATTCATTATGATTAATCATGGAAGCATACTAGAACGACTAAAAAGGAAGAAATTGTGTCGGTAAAAGCCATTGAGTAGAATAAGAAGTAGAATATGGATTCCCAATACTAGCTGCGGACGACAATTCAGGGGATTTCATTACAGTTTTTGAAGGAATAAGGCGCCTTCATTTACTGATAATCGCTTTGGTGGAACCTACTTTGGTAGAAGTGGAATGTTGATTTCACGAATGAATTTTTGGTTTGGTGGGGATGTGATGTTCGGGAACAAAAAGGTTACAGTACAGGGGTCTATGGTAAAAAACCTGTACATATAAAAATCTGTATGTCATAGAGAAAAACTGGTTTCAGTTTCAGTTTCAGCACACCAAAAAACATATGTATCAGCTAAAAATATCAAATCAAATTTTGGTGACATCCTTTTTGTAGACCTATGTAATTTATCACAATTTTTGTTGTAATTAATGTAATTATTAATATATTTTAATATATTAATTAAATATTAAGAGTAATTAAATATAAATAAACTAAAAAAAATAAACTAAATAATATAAATAAACTATAAATAAAACTGTATAAATAAACTAAAATTAAATTAAATATAAATAAACTATTGAGAGTAATAGTTTTTTTCATCTTACAAAAGCAAGGCCAGGACTTAAATATATATTACTATATTCATTTTTGCGTAATAATAAAAATAAATAAATAAATAAATAAAAAAATAAAACTATTGAAAGAGACTCATTTTATGAATATATTACAATCTTTTAAAAGGTATAAGACCATTTAATTATTGTTATTTTTAAATTTCACTGCTCTGCAAAAAAATTGCCTCCAACCCCATTTTGAAAAAATTCTTATGTAAAATGACCTCCTGAATCCGAATATGACGTCCATTTTGCCCTATCACCCTCTGTTTTATAGGAACAGCCCCCTATTTTTATCACTTTTCGTTAATTTTATGGCTATAAATTTGACTTTTAGGGGTGGGGTGGGGGATTAGTTTAACTGTTAAATACCGTCTCAGGGGCTACAGAATTGGAACATTCTAAAACATGAACATTTGCTGCAAGGGGGATATTTAGGGGGGATCGGCCACTGAAATTATGTATTACATTTCTTATATTTTTTTAATTTATTATTAATGCTATTTATTAAACATTATACATTTTTTGTTTCTAAATAATAAATTAATTGTTTTTTATTCTCTAAATCAAATTCATGGCAATAAAATTACCAAACAGTGATAAAAATTGGGGGAGGGGTGGTGTCCCGAGAAAACAGTGCGTGACTGGGTAAAATGGAAGTCATATTCGGATTCAGGATGTCATTTTACATAAGAATCAACAAAAATGGTATCAGGGGTCGATTTTTTTTTTTTTTTTTTTTTTTTTTTTGCAACGAAGCGTTTTTAAAACTTGCATGGCTAGTAAACTGTTGAAGTTATGTTCATAAATTTTAGTAGATAAGTATCGTTTCACACTGTTAATTATTGTTGTGAAATTTAAAGAAATTCTTTATATATATATATATAAAGTTACTTTTTACTTTTTTTAATCTTTTTATAATACTTTTTTGAAGATTTAATTTATAGCACACAGTATTTTTTTATTGTTAAAAATAATATATATATATATATATATATATATATATATCAGTAGTGTGCCCCTCTAAATGAAAACTTCCTTTTTCGAACAGAAAAGGAAAAGTTAGAATACCATATGAACGGATATTAGTATAAATGGATTGAAAATATCAGGAATATCGACAAAATAAACAATTCACACTAATTATCAGAATTTGTTAAATCAAATTAAATTCTTTGCGAAGATCAGACGTAAATACTGGAAGTGTTTAGTATTAAAATTTGTTCCACGTCCTTCTGTGTATGCATAACCTCGAAAACTCTGCATGAAGTACTGGGTAAATATTAGTATCCACAAATTGAAAAATATTCGCAAAACCCTTTTTAAAGTGTGTCATTTCTGTATGAACTTAATTATCTGAGTAACGCAGGTCATTATAAGCCGTCGTGAAACATTAACTAACAAACATTATTTTTACTACATAATTAAAATTTTAGTTACATTTTTTTTTTTTAATTAGTAATATAATATTGACAAATGTTTGCTTACACAAAAGGACACAGAAATTTAATAGTTTGATTTAACAAATACATTTCCATTAAATAATGATGCTATTTTCAAGTAAATGTTTTTTAATTGATTAATAACAGGCGTTTGACACAAGTTTAAGCAAGAGACCGCCTAACACATTAGAGAGTTTCGCTAACCTGGTTGGAAGACTGTAAAGTTTATAGCTGGAAAATTACGGTTTAGAAATTCGATTAAATAATAATAATCATAATAATAAAAGTTGTGTAAATTAATCATTGCTAGTGCATGTGAAATTCATCACGACTGCAATATCCTCTACAGAAGATCAAGATGGTGATAGCATATCTCCGGACTGTACCTGGGGGGGGGGGGTGACCCAGAGCGTCTCCAATTGCACATCGCATAGCTGTACTGCGACGTTATACCCTTATTTAACTCAACAGAATTAATTAATTTGAGACAAAACATAATTTTTTTGTTAGGAAGTATGTTATGACAACACGTTAAGACATAAAAAGAAAAAAGAAAATGCTTGTTTAAACTTAAAGCAAGTGCATAAGGAATAGAGCTAAAAATTATCTTCAATTTAATTCTGTTGAAAATAAAAAAATATATATATATTTATTTAATCACATGAAGATTGACCTCAACATAATTTTTGCAAATTCTTATGTAAAATGACCTCCTGAAACCAAATATTACGCCCTCTCTCCAACCATTTTTTTTGAGGGGGACACCCCGCTATTTTTATCACTTTTCGGTAATTTTATGGCTATAAATTTGATTTAGGGGGGGGGGGCGAGAGGATTATTTTAACTGTTAAATATTTTTGAGGGGCTACAGAAGTAAAAAATTCTAAAACATGAACGTTTGCAGCGGGGGAGGGGGTGGATTTGCCACTGAAATTATTAATTGCATTAATTATAATTTATTAATCAATTTTTACTATTATTTATTATACAGTATATTTTTTTTATGTTTTTAAGTGTTAAAATAATTCTTTTCTTTTCTCCAAATCAAAATCATGGCCATAAAATTACCGAACAGTGATAAAAATTGGGGAGAGGGTGGTGTCCTGAGAAAATGGTGGGTGATTGGGCAAAAATGGGGTTCATATTCGGATTCAGGAGGTCATTTTACATAAGAATCAGCAAGAAAAGTATCAGGACACGATTTATTTATACATTTTTTTTTTTTCAGTACAGTGTTATTAGCTTGAATTTCATTAAGAGATATTGGTCATATACTTCAACCTAATTTAGTTAAGCTTACAAATTATGCATCCGTGAAATGCCGTAACACCAATGTGATGACGTAAAATCCACTCAAACAAAAAACCATAACTACCAACATTTTCATATCATAAATACAGTTGTCAGCAAAATTATTGAAGTACACATCCACTTTTTTTTTTTTTTTTTTTTTTTTTTTTTTTTTTTTAAGTTTTATCGCTAATTTTTATCATGAATTTACTTTTTTATAAACAGCATAAGTCTAAGATCATAATTTGACAAATAATTTCTTAACAAAACAGTTTTAGGTGCTCATTTTTTAAATAGGAATTATTCCTAGTGCTTCCGACTGTAACTTTCAATAGGATCATTGTCAGCACAAGGGATGAAATATTAGTTTTGTAAATATTTAATTACAGACAAAAAGATATCTGACGAGATAGCTCATTAAAAATATTCGATTCAAGATTAGCAAGAGGAAATTTAAAAACAATTAAACATTTTTTATATTTTTATTTATTTACTTTTTTCTTTTCTTTTTCTTATTTTTGGTACTTATTTTCAACCTTTAGATTTGCATTCGCCCATTACTACTCTTTTTTTATGAAACAGTTCTTAAATTAATTTTCTGTGATTAAATATGTCAGAAGTTATTTTTAAGAAATAAGGGTATTTTCTCGGAGGAAAAAAAAAAAAAAAAAAAAAATCGAAATATTGACAGTTGTGTCTTTAAGCAACTGCGTTTTATTAACTTTTATTTAGAAGCTTATTTCTAAAGGAAAAAAGTAAAATAAAAAATAAAGTACAAATTTGCATCATAGAATGCGATTGAACCATTATTTGTTTGACTGTACAGTGACGTAATAATTTTACTCCTAATTCGTTTATTTGCAATCAAATTTACCTCAAATGAAAAATTAAAAAAGAAAAAAATTAATATTAAAATTCAGAAAAAATACTAACAAAAACAATTTTGCAATATTAACAAACATAGGTAGTTCTAATTAATACAGTGCGACCTGTTATTTATCCTTACGTTTAATTTTAGTTTTAGCTGTGATTATAATTTCTGATATCTCTTTTTTATCGTTTAGTAAGCCATACCATAGCAAACCAACATTGATTACTTAATTCTATAATCTACACACATTTTATCATTATCGCTTTTAACTTCTAAAATGAAATTTGAGTTTTAATCTATAAAATAAAATAGCACGTTTTTTAAATAAATTTTATCGAGAAAATGGTTGCATACCGTAATATTAATCTAGATTAACATTCTCCAAATTGTTTTTAGTGAATACAATGCGATTATTTTTCTTATTTATTTAGATATACCACAATTTTGGTATTTATATAACATTGTTCATTTTGCTTATAACAGGTAATATGATTCAAGGAATTTTCCATTAATCCATTACATATCATGTTATCCGAAAATTAGATTAACAATTTGTTATCTCGCTTTTCCCTCTTGCATCTAATTTTAAAATAAATAAACATGTTAACATAAAATTTGTGTAGTATGTTCGATATCAAATTCTTAATCGAATTTTATGTAATTTTATCGGAAGTAATAATTTTTAAACTGATATTTATTTATTTATTTATTTTTATAAATAGTAAGGTTTGGAAGAACTGAAAAATTTATACAGTTTTAAAAAGGAAAACTAACAGAAAAATACTGCTAAATATACATTATTAGTATGGGAAAATACACATGCCTCTAAATTGCAAATTGAACCTCGACTTCTCCTTTTTCGTTGTTCATTCTTCTTTTTCTTTTTCCTTTTTTCATGCTGGTTTTAAAATTATTTATTGATATATTTTTTATCCAGATGATATTCACAGCTTACAAATTAATGTATGTTTTTTTAGAAGGTTCACTGTAGAAAACAAAAGAAAAGAATATCGAATTTCACAGATTTATTTCATAGATTCATTTCCTAAATTCAATTCACAGATT
This sequence comes from Salticus scenicus, assembly GCA_963930645.1. Taxonomy (NCBI): domain Eukaryota; kingdom Metazoa; phylum Arthropoda; class Arachnida; order Araneae; family Salticidae; genus Salticus; species Salticus scenicus. Next base: position 302,230,333 of record OZ005649.1, read on the forward strand.
TTGTTTTCACATTCTGGCGCAAAACTGGCGATTTTCAGCGCGCTAGTGACGCCATCTCCTGAATACAAAGGGAATTACAATTGCATGTAAGCGGAACACTTCAATTGTGAGTGGATGTATAGTAGCTCCAAGTTTTGATGCTACTTAAATTCATTCTCAAAAACTAAAAAATGAAGTTGAACCATATTATGGTATTGCTTAAAACTTTACTCAATGCAGTGGTTTAAGTCTGAACTGAAATTTTTAATTGTGTAGATGATATTTATTAAAAATACCAGCGTTCAATTATTGTAAAGATTAAAATTATCGTATCGTTATTATTATTTTGCTTATCAAAACATCTTATTCAGTGTTTAATTCAACAATCAAACATTTATTTTTTAAGAAAATGGATAATATATTTTGCTGTCAAGGGGAATCTAGATGTTATGGGAATATATATATTTATGGGAGTATAAATATTAAGGGTAAATGAATATTTTTCGCGGAATTTTTTTAATTTTGAGATGGAACAACTTTTTAAAGATAGTCTGACTTTTTAAATCTTTAGTTTATTAAACTTAATGTTTAATATATATATATATATAAATGTAGTTTATATTCTTTAAAAATAAGTCCTCGTAAAACTATTACTTCTCATTGTTTTACTTTCTATTTTATAAAGCGCATTGTATCATTAAGCTAGTCCTATAAATTTATACGGATTAAGTTTAGTTTTGATATTTGGGTAAAAGAATTAATTATCCGATTCAAATAAATATTAATTGTCTGAAAAAGAAATGAATATTTATAAACAAAGTTCAGTTTTAAAAAGTTTTCGAAAACATAATTTAACATTATAAATATATCTATCACTTTTTCTTTTCAACAAGATCTGTTTTATGAGTTATATTGACAAATTTGGAATTTTAAAAGAAAAAAAAAAAAAGAAACATGAGTAGGTCTTAAAGGTCTAGTAGGTCTAATTATTCAAAGGTAATGGAGGTTTAGCATAAGTTAGAGTTAGTTATCTTTTCATAAACTTTTGAAAATATATGTGATAAGCAGCCACTGATACTTACAGAAAGGTAAAAACCTAGGGCTGATACATACAGAAAAAAGTTTTTAGTGTGCTAGAGTTTCATTTGAAGACAGACGTTGTAAAATACAGTACAATCAAGTTCTTTTATAGAAGAAAATACCAAGTACCTAACTGCAGCCATTTGTGATTTATTCCGCAATACTATTAATTGCCGAATTTTTCTTTACACCGCATTTTTTGTAGAGAAGCTTTCTTCAATATGTAATTAAGATTAAGTAAGAAAAAATGTGTTCTTCAAAAATAGTGGTGTGAACAGTAGTCGGATTAGCAATGCTACGGAATAAACTATGAATTTTGGCAGTTACGCAAGTGTCATTAAACAATGTTCTCTCATTTTGTTGTCAAATGAGAGTAGTTCAGAGTTTAAAAAAAAAAAAAAAAAAAAAAAAAAAAAGATGCTATTTTCTAGCACAGCAAAAATCTAACATAGTAACATAAACGACCACACGGGAAATATATAACAAATATTTTAATAAGCATAAAAAAAATCGAGGTATTACAGAATTAATAATGCTAGGGAAACGAACGAAAAATAAAGCGGAAAGATTCTGTTAATTGAATTTTTGTATAGACCATTTCTTGTGGAAATTTATTATCAATATGGTTTATATGATAATCAGTTTTTAAAAAATGAAGAGTGTTTTTCAAAAGCAAAGATGCTTGAATTAATAGTTTTTGACGTAAAACCATTTATCCAAACTGAATTTTAAAGAGTATAAATCTAAATTAAATGTATTGTTATGTATATGTATTAGGTAAGTTGCATTTAAATTAACAATTTTTATGAATTCAAAAGACTTCTAACTGTTAAATCACTAAAGAATAAATAATAAAAATGAGAACCATGTATTTTTTGCATTGGTAGAAATTAAACTAAACTAACCTACAATTATACTATGAAAAAATATCCTTCAACAAACAAGTTTTAATAGTTGAGACAAAATGTGTTATAAATTTAAATGAAAAAAAAAAAAAAAGAAAAAGTCAATGATATGTTAACACAGGATTTTATCGTGAGAATTTTACAGAGTTCTTGAACTCTTATTATAAAAACAAAGTGCTAGTTAATGTTTACAAGTGAAAAAAAAAATCATAAGCATTACTAATAGAAAAATGTAATTAAGTAATTCTTTGTAGAACATGAACTATATTGAGACAAAAGTGAAAAACATGAAAATTAATTATTAATTTTTTCTGAAAATATATCATTAAATAATGCATAGCGCAGCGAAGACTTTCAAAACAAAACAACGAATGAAAACTGTGTTATCAATTACAATTATTAAAAATAATTACGTATGTATTTTCTAATTTGTTATTTAATTTTAAATATTCTGTTATAAAACATATTAAAAACTTTAGATTAAGCCCGGGTAATCAAGGAGAAATAAATTAATTTACATATTTTTAAACTCAATATGTGCTCAATACTACATTTTTTCAATAAACAGAATTCTTTCAAAATTTTAATAATGGATTAAGTTTAACTCAGATTTATTTGAGAAGTGGCTTTAAAGTGAACGCGTAAGTGTTTTAATGGAGAGATTACAATGCTGAAAAAATGACTCCTTAACATTACTAAAGATAATATTTTATTTCTAAATTTTACATTTGTTTGAACCTGTACACCAAGCTTTTACATATAAATAAATAATTATGCTTAGTTTATCCACAGAAGCATACATAAAGCAGAATAATCAACCAACTTCGTTTGAAGAAAAACAAGAAATAGACATGAAATATTCATTTAGTTTGACACGTTAACTCCCCCCAAAAGTTTAACTTTCGGAAGATTAAAGACAACTTATAAGGATTGGTAAGTATCGACTAGAGAAGTATTTACACGATGATATCAAATTGAGAAACTTCGTGTGAGTGGCATGAAACCGAAGTGATCTTTATCTCTAATACTTCTTATCCTTAGCTGTCATTTAAGGCAGTAGAAAAGCTTTCATGATGTATCAAAAGCTTTATCAAAGGACTGATTCCAAGCATACGTGACTTAGACTTTACTCCAAATTCATCGGCGGAAGTGGAATCCCAGAATGCTATCAAAGTCATGGAGACCTCCCTGCAGAATGTCTGCTCTTCTGTGGTGGCCATGATGGTGATGACCATGATGATGACCATGATGATGACCGTGGTGATGTCCATGATGATGGCCGTGATGATGGCCGTGATGATGTCCGTGATGATGACCATGATGATGTCCGTGGTGGTGTCCATGATGGTGGCCATGGTGGTGTCCATGGTGATGTCCGTGGTGGTGGCCATGGTGATGTCCATGATGGTGATGGTGGCCATGGTGATGTCCGTGATGGTGGCCATGGTGATGGTGGTGTCCGTGGTGGTGTCCGTGGTGGTGTCCATGATGGTGGTGGTGTCCGTGATGATGTCCATGGTGATGTCCATGGTGATGATGATGACCATGGTGATGTCCGTGGTGGTGTCCATGGTGATGATGGTGACCATGGTGGTGTCCATGGTGGTGTCCATGGTGATGAGCATGGTGGTGGCCATGATGGTGGCCATGATGGTGGCCATGGTGGTGGTGGTGTCCGTGGTGGTGTCCATGGTGGTGTCCGTGATGGTGATGGTGTCCGTGGTGATGTCCGTGGTGATGTCCGTGGTGATGAGCATGGTGGTGTCCGTGATGGTGTCCATGGTGGTGGTGGTGTCCGTGGTGATGTCCATGGTGATGATGGTGTCCGTGATGATGTCCGTGATGGTGATGGTGTCCATGGTGATGTCCATGGTGATGTCCGTGGTGATGAGCATGGTGGTGTCCGTGGTGGTGACCATGGTGATGACCATGATGATGGCCATGATGGTGACCGTGTTTATGATGGTGATCATGACCATGTTTATGGTGATGACCATGCTTATGGTGATGACCATGTTTGTGATTGTGATCGTGTCCATGTTTGTGGGTGTGGTGGTGATGGTGGTGATGGTGATGCTCACTTTTGTCTTTTACAACAATTACTTCCTTTCTAAAAGAGGAAAAAAGAAAATACTCAAAAACAGATTGTTGGCTAACGCAACTGAAGAATAAATTAATTTACGAAAATTTTTTGACATGAGAAAAAGCTTTGACAAAATATATTTTTTATACATTTAAGATTTTAAATTAAGTCATAAAAAACATTATAAAGATTAGTTATTATGTAAAGTATTGTGAATTTCTCTTCCTAAGGAGTAAAATAGAAAGAGATTTCAAACTAAATGATGTTTGCTTTCATTTTCTTCAAAGCTATATGACACATAAATTTATTAACTATAAAAATATTAGTTTTTATTTCAAGAAAACACGTTAAACTAACCCATGGTGATGATGGGGTTCTGGTTCCGGTTCCGGTTCGGCACTGGCATAGTAGGCGGCTGCTACCACAAGGAGCAGGCAGAACTTCACCGCAACCGACATCCTCTGTGGAAAGACTTTCTAATTATTATAGGTAAGATGGATTTATGATATAATGCGAAAGTAATCAACCAAATAAGAATTTGTATGAAATGCATAGGCACATAATATATAAAACTTTTATTGAAATACACAATAATGGATGTAATCATAAATAACCAATTAAGTGATATCAAGTAATTTAGTAACCAAATAATACAATCTATTGCTTTATAATTGAATAAAAATATTTTTGTTTATTTAAATAAGTAGTTTTCAACAGGTAGATTTTAATTGGGGGTACGAACCCAAACACATGTGTTTAAAAATATCTGTGTGTAATAGAACACATGTAATTAAATAAGCTAAATGAATTATATTATTTTCAGTAAGAGTTATACACAATATTACAAATAAGAGGGGTTGTTTCATATTAATGTAATTTTTTTATTATTTTTTTTTTTATGCACACGTTGAACAAAGATTTTTTAGTAAAATATATTTCTCAAAATAAAATATAATAAAGTGAAATAAAAATATGTTTATGTATAATGCTTATGTCTACATTATTACACGCCTGTTAAATTATCTTCTTAAAATCTGCTTGCTTTGGATCATTTTGAAAATAAAATATTTTACTCATTAAATATGTAAATATTAATTTAAGAAATAATATATTATAAGATTTTTTTTAAGTGAAGTTAAATTTTCTATAAAATCTTCATCCAAAAGAACTTTTGTCTTTTAAATTTTTTTAATGAAGAATGAACGAATTGCTCCAATTTAGCACTAATTCAAAAAATATTGCATCATTGTAACTTCACTCAAATATTTATATCACATTCACCATCGAATCACATTTCATACCGATGGGAAATAAAATAACATAGAAGATTTACCTTTAAAAAATTAAGTATTGAAATAATAAATTATATGGTATAGGTGATAACTTCCTCAAAAAAAAAAAAAAAAAAAAAAAAAGAGAAAAGTTTTATAAAGTTACATTAAACAGAAGAAAAAGTAACACAATTCATAAAACATTTCCTACTTTAAGAATATTTCCTTTTAAATACAGTCATTGAAAGATAGAATCATTATGAATAATGATAAATAAACAATGAGAGAATACTTTCACAGCTAAAAAAAAAAAAAAAAAAAAATGATTTACGTTACTGTGGTTCTGGAAGACTGCTCATGTATAACAAACATTTGTAGCGGTGGAAATATTTTTTTCTTTTTAACAAAGAGACAAATCGACAGCATCAGTCATCTTTATCCCATTAGTTACGTCTCAGTGGTTAAATTATGAAATAGTATCGAAAGTATTACGCGGATATGTGAGCGTGAATCACAATAATAAAGAAATATGATGCTCCATGAATTACCCTGACATTTTTTAAACTGCTTTTAATTAGATCTTTATTCATAATATAAAAATATTTTAAACTAACAAATTGATTGAATGAATAATATATGTAAACATTTTTGAACAGATATATAAAACAATAATAATAAATCACTTTATAAATTTCAATACAAATGATTCAGATTTAGCTGACATATGTACATGAATAAATAGATTATGCATATGCATTTGATGTTACATTAACCCTTTAACGTTCACTACTTAATTTATTTAAAAAAATACTAAACTAATTATAAAAATGACTTTTAGACACATAGCTGATCGTAAATATTTAAAAAATTAAAAAATAGCATAGTTACGTTTCGATAAATTTTTGTTTGAAACATCTATATGTTAAACTTTTAAGATTCAAATAATATTATATTTAATGTAACAAATAAAACACTTTGTAAATAAATATTATCGACTACAAAAACTCGTAAAAGTTGTTTCAGGTGAAAATAATAGTCCAGCTCTTCATTAAATGAAAAAAACTAGACATGAGTGCATCATCAAACCAGCAATTTGTACTAGTTCACACTAAGAAACTTCAAATAACTTATGCATTTAGCTTCCTCTGAAGCATTATTTGTTAAACTTTGGAATAGTGCCGCTTATCTACCGAACAGAAAAGGAACAAAAGTTTAAAACCTGATTAAAATAAGGGGGGAATGTTAAAAAACTGCTGGAAAAAAAAAAAAAAAAAAAAAAAAAAATGTTAAATTATATCAAATGTTTGGTTTTGCTGCAAAACCAATAAAGGTTAAAGGGTTAAAATCTTAAAAATATTCACTTAATTAAAAATACATTTTTAGAACTCAAATATATTTACGATGAATGTATTATATTGCGTATTGCAAGTACAAATAAAATTTATAAAATGCATTCAGTTATATCTTCTATCCTAAGTTACATTTTACTTGAATTAATTTTACATTATTTTAAATATATATGTGACAAAAATGCAAGTGCTTTTTTTTTTTTTTTAAGATTGATGGAGATTTTCTTCATGTATCGTAAATAGACATTAAGAAAATGCTATATAATGTAAATGACATTACATTTTTGTAATATTAAATTTTATTTGTAATTTAAAAATAATAAATCAGAAATTTAGTTTTTAAAAGCATTAAACTTTTTTATCGTTGATTGTAAAGTGTAAGTAAATGTTAAATTATTCTTTAAAGTTTGGAAACTTCATTTGCGTTTACGTGATGACTTATTACATGAAAAATTTTGCATACTAATAGTAAATTAATAGCTTAATTAGTTTCATGAAAAGATTTTTAAGAAATCATAATACTGATAAGAAGGAAAAGGTTATTTTTTAGACGCTCTATGAATGTATACATTAAAATTTCCAGTTGTCTATTATATATTGTTGTAATCACAACCGTAAAAATTTATTTAATTAAATTAAAGATTAAATTAAATTCAACTAGACACACTTCTCACATAATTGTAATTTGTAATTATGCAGCATTTATTTATTTATTTATTTAATTTTGATAATAACATTTTCTTTTTTAGGTTTTTTTTTTTTTTTTTTTTTTTTTTTTTTTTTGAGAGAGTCTCAACATTTATCAACAATTTATTTATTTATTTATTTATTTATTTTATGCAGCATGTTAATTTCAGTATGCAAAAAAAAAAAAAAAAAGAAAAAAAAGAAATATTCTATATAAAGAAATATTCTAAATTATATATTTTTACATGTTTAAATACATACTTGAAACATATTTCTTTACATTTGAATCAATATTTAAAAAAATATTTCTATGCATTTAAATCGATAATTTAAAAAATATTTCTTTAAAATTATGATTAGTTGAGTTAAAATGGTGTTTTATGCTATATACTTTTTAATTTTTATACAGTGGGCAGTTTAAGCGCTTAAAAATATAATTCAGTTTATTGAGTTTTGCCAGTAAAATATAGTTTGTTATACATTTGTTGTATCTACATTGAACTGTAAAATATTTTTCTGTAAAAATGCAACTGCTAACAAAATTTATTATTTTTTATAATTGGAAAGAATATCTCCTTATGAATTAGTTGTTATTTAAATTCAATTAAAGAACAGATTTGAAAGAGAAAAACTACATATTTAATTATATTTGTGTTTTTTAATTAGTCTGTAGTTAAATTAATGAGTATTCGAACTACATCTTTTTTACATTCATGTAAAAAAAAAAAAAAAAAAAAAAAAAAAAATCGATTATACATTAGATACATACAAATACTAAGCATTAGTTGACATTAAGTTTAGGATTTAATAATTAATACCTTAAGTAATTATTCAATGACACGATAAGTGATTATAGAATAATTTAATAAGACAATGCGAAAAAGATGTGTTTATTAAAATATTTTTGAGAATTGAAAATCTAGTTTGTTAAATATTGAATCATGAATAAATCATGCTAATCAATGTTTTTTAATTAATCTTTTGTAATGAATTGATTTATTCAATTTAATGACCAGTTTGGGAGAGATTTTATATATATATATATATATATATATATATATATATAAATTTATAATGGTTGTATAATTATTTATTAAAACAATATTGAAGCGTTAATTTGACTTATTTAAATATTTAATTAAATTAAAAAAGTATATTTGTTTTCTAAATATCATACCATTAGTTAATATTTATTAGTGATTTTTTAAATTATTGTTTAAATTTAGTGACAAATTCAAGTAATTTGTTTTGATATTTAATTCATATTTAGATTTTTTTTTATAAATCTCTATTCATTCCATAATAATTAAGTATAGAATGGAAATATAAATTGAATTATTAAAATATTTTACAAAATTAAAATTTTGTTTGCTAAATATTAAATTACAAGTTAAGACCAATTATTAATTTTTAAAAATATGGTTGAATTTAAATTAGTAAGTTAAATTAGAATTTAATTATAATTGTTATTAATTTTTATGAAAATTAGAAATTTGTATACTTATCCAAATAATAATGTATTATAAATCCATGACTGTAAAACACACCTATATTCCAAAGGATATCAGTCCAAGAGAGGAAATGGAGGATGTTGATTGAACCCGAAAGGTTCTCTGCTGGTCCACAGGTCGAATTCATGTATATATACCCGGCGACTTGAAACTTCCTACATGCATAGCCACATGTTGTACCATGCATCTTGAAAATCCACATTTCCTGGAGGTATCAGCCTTGATACGGTCCGGCTCTTTTTTGGAAGACGAACATTCAATGGGAAGCCAAGAGTGAAACCAAAGAATTAGAAAAATTAAATAATAAGAACAATAAACAAAGAATCGAAATCACGTGTACTTAACTTCCTTAACCCCGACTTCCGTTTCGCTTTAGTAACCCATTCTTAACACTGAAAGTGAAATTTTTGATCTAATTTCTTGTGTTACGACTTTTTTTTTTCTTTTCAATTTGGCAGATATAGAGTAATATTAGAGAATAAGGGTGATATCACTACAATTTGATAACAATCGATATGTTAAAGATTTCTTACTGATTGACATAGTTGATTGAATGTGATTAAGAATTTTCAGTTTTTCACGTGAATCTGAATTTAGTTTATGCAAATCAAATCGGCAAATGTCTGTTCTTTGAAAATACAAACGTTATGTTGATGGAGAATAGGTAAAGGAATTTTTTTCTGTGTGTTCATTAATGTTCATTTGTGGTACATTTTGTAAAATCTATAAAATAATTAGTAAAATAGAGTGTATATTTCATAATATTTCTGGGTGCCTGTTATATGTATGCAAAAAACTGAATTACAGAATCTACGGATTCCTTGTATTTAACGCTAGTAGAAAATTAATTAATATGAGTAACATATGGGTTAATTTACATTTAAATTTGTCTCTTTATGCAATAATTTTTATTTCTGAACAAGTAATATATGGTTCAATTAATAGGACTGAATGGCAGTAATTAACAATAAAGTTTTTACTCGAGTGCAGTGTTGCCAGATTTTGCGACTTATTTTATTCAATAGTCACCAATAATTTTGAGAAATGATATTTGACATGAATAATAGATTATTAATCCTCTATTATGCATATCAAATATCACTTTTCAAAATTATTGGTGAGTATTAAATAAAATAATCGCAAATTTTGGCAACACTGCTCGAGTGTTACTTATAAGAAATAATGCGAAAATACATATTATAGAAACTGTAAGAATTTATCACTGATATTTCCTAATGAGCCGTTTCAATGGTCAGGCGATAAAAAAGTTTGAGGAAAATTATTCTATTTTTTCCTGTGCTAAATGATTTTTCTTTTGTTGTCTTCAAAAAGAAATCAAATTGTTAAAATTATACGTCCAAGAATTTGTAATTAATTTCTAACAATGACTCAGAAGTTATAAGAAATTATAACTTTTATCTTGTCTTAATGGACTCCACCAATGGTAAGGTGATAAAAAATGCAATAATAATAATTCTATTTTTTTCTTTCCTATCTGAAATTTTTCTGTGTTGGTTTATGATGTAAAATAATATTTTGTTTCATTTGCATCTATAATGTTTGCATATTTTCTTTAAAGCTTGTACTTTATATTTAAATACATTGCAACAAACCGTTTAAAATTTATAAATGAAAACGTACATAATGGGAAAAAAAAAGATATTTTAAAACTGTAAGCATAGAATGTATTACTATAAAATAATAAATAATCTGTAAAAATAAATTTTTAAATTAAATTCCGTCTTTAACGTGAACGATTTCAGAATTACCAACATTTACGTTTTTTTATTAGAGAGTATTTTATTAGAGAGAGTGCACTTTATCACAGCGACCAGTGAATAAATTTCATACTAACTTCTATGTCAGTTGAATATCTGTATGTACTCCTAAACAAAAAATATTTTTTTTTAGTGCTTTTATTCTTAACCCCTTATTCGCATTTATTCTTAACCCCTTATTCGCATTTATTCTTAACCCCTTATTCGCATTTATTCTTAACCCCATACGTAACTTGTTTCATTAATATTGTCTGCTGTGCAGTAAAAACACGAGAAACGAATCACTTCGATCGTGAAATCGTTTAAGGATAAACAATGAATCTTCAAACGCTATTTTTGGTATTCGTGCACAGAAAATATTGCTTTAATGTAATAATTTTGTTTTATTAAATCAATCAACATTTTTTGTTTATATAGACCCAACAAAAATTTTGTTACCAGAATCTAAATTATTTCGTTGTTTTAATCGAACAGTTTTGTTGTTTTTACCAAATACTTTTGTAGATTCAACCAATATTTGTCTAATACTCTATCACGAAATCGTTTAAAGATAAACATTTTGTCTTCAAACACTATTTTTGATATTCGCCCACACAAAGTATTAATTTTATGTAATAACAAAAAATTTATTAAATCAATCAACATTCCTTATTGATGTAGACCCAACAAAATGTTTACCATTAGAATAAAATTTATTTCGTTGCTTTAACCGAACAGTTTTGTTGCTTTTACTAAATAGTTTTGTAGGTTCAACCTATATTTGTCCAATATTTTATCCTGAAATCATTGTATCTTCAAACATTATTTCTAATATTCGGGCACAGAAAATGCTTTTATGTAACAGCAAACATTTTATTAAATGAATCAACTTTTTTCTTAATATAGATTCAACAAAAATATTGTTATCAGAATCGAAATTATTTCGTTGTTTAAACGGAACCGTTTTGTTGTTTTTACCAAATAGTTTGTAGATTCAACCAATATTTGTTTAAATCAACAAAATTTTCTTCATTCAGCACACCACTCGCTCATTCACTATTTAAGGAGAGATGTATGGCTTAGCCATAGTCTATCACTACAGTGGACGGTGCATTTCCTTATTACGTGAGTATAAGAAAGTGTAGCAAAGACGTGTTGGCTGATTTCTGGGAAAAGGTTAACTCTCCTGGCAATTATCGCGTTATTGGCGATTATTATTATTATTATTATTATTTTAATTAAAAGATAAAGCAAACAAAACTTCTTCAAAACACTACATTTTCAGCTTTTTCGATCTTTTTTTTTTTTTTTTTTTTTTTTTTTTGCATTTAATGCAATGATTTAGAGATAAGTATAATTCCCATAAATTATTATAAATCAATATTGCATTATGTTTCTTTTCGGATAATACATTCAGTTGTTATTTTGTAATTTAAAGAACGAAATAAAGCATATATAAGCATTTTACAAAAATAATTAATTAAAATGTACGAAATAATAAAATATAAAAATAATTTTCCCTGTAAGATGTCTAATCTTTATTCCTTGCGATAAAATATGTTTTATATCCAAAACAATCTAACTTTTAAAGGAAAATATAAATTTTGAAAAGAACTTTCAAATTTAAAGAAAGATATCATCTATAGTTTGCATAAGAATACGCAGAGTTGTAATTAGCGAGAAAATTTCAATGTTGGCTAGTTTAGCTTACTGTAGTGTGTAAAAAAGTCACGTGGCTATTATAATTTATAACGGTCACGTAAGTATTTTTAAGAATGATATTTGCCCCACAAAAATTGCCTTTGTCCCGTCCATTGTAATTTAGGTCTAAGGACTTAGCTTAACGGAACAACTAGTAACAATTACTCTTCATTATTTTGGTTAAATGTAGTAAGTTTGTTTTTTTAACCGAAGAAAATTATTCTTGAAAGGAGAAATCAAATTCGAAATTCGGTAAACAAAATAAGTTTCCCCTTTCCAACAAAACAATTTTTCAGCATATTTGCGTTATTTAGTTTGCCTTGTTTTGCTGATGTGTACATTAGACTCTCGTATGACGCGGGGGATACGTTCCGCTTATAGGAAATGTTATTGTAGGAGACATATATTGAGCAGAAGATTTCAATGCGTAATGAGACCAAAAGCGTCGTGTGTTGGCATAGTAACGGGGGCAATCCTTACCCTAACAGCACATTTATCCTGAGTAGAACCAGAGGATCTTCCTGGGATGCCCGTTTATCCTCAGGATAACTCGAGGATTTTCTGGGGTATGATGTGCTGTTAGGGTATCTGCAGTCAAAAGTAAGTTACCTTGAACAGGTTGAAAGTAGAAAAGATGTCGTCACGTGCTTCCTTTATCTTACGCGTTATATGAAACTCTTTATCGCGTTGTATGAGTAACAGTCGTAGATTTTTTGTCGCGTTATACGAATTCACGTTTTGTGAGAGCGCGTTATACGAGAGCTTACTGTACTAACCTTAGTTTGAACTGCTATTAACTAATTAGCTATTAATTATGCTAAATAATTGTATTTTTTAAGTTGCAAATAAAAGCTTTTTTTTTTCTTTAAATATTTAAATACTGTTGAAAAATTCGATTCTATAACTACATTTAATGCTTAAATTCTTCAAAATTTATTCTCTTCATTACGCTGTTGACTTTTGCACTAGAAAGTGTTTCGACTAGCGATAAAATTTAAGCTGTAGCAATAAATATTTTAAGTAATCATTGTAAATTACGTCAACACTCTTTGTCAAACCGACTCATTCATTGAATAACTCTCGAACTTTAAAAGTAATTTTAGACTTTGAATGTATTATATATTATTACAATGTGAATATATTTGCTTATAGGATATGTAATAATTAAAATGTTAAAAACAATGTACAATATCGCTCGAGAAATAGTTATTTAGAAATTTTCAATTAAAACAGGTTATATTAATACAAAATTGAATTAATACGTAATTTAATTTAAGAAATTCTTTGAAAACAATGTTGTTCTCTAACTAATTTTCCGCTGCTTATATTGCATACTTTTAATTTCTATACGCAAATTAATTGAGATAATAAGTCTAAATAGTTCTTTTGTCTGATTACTAACAATTTTTATCTGAAATATTTGCTCATAGATATGTCACCTTTTCTTACGGTTTGTACACTGTAAAAGTAAAAAGAAAATAATAATAATAATAATAATAAACAAATAAAATAAATAAATAAATAAATAATTTGTTGGAAATCGTGGGCTTTTTATTTATAATATGAATGGAATAGTTCTAAGCATGATAACAGGAAAATCTGCTTGAAAAAAAAAAAAAAAAAGGAAGAAGATTTTTTATGTAATACGTAAATGGATTATTTTTTATATTCTTTCATTAATATTTAATGTTTCAGTTAGAAAAAGATTTTTTAAGATTTATTATTTTTTATGTAAGATGCTAACTAAAATATGTTAAAACGGTATTAATATTGAAAATTATACAAGCAAAGTTTTGTCATCATATATATATATATATATATATATATATATATATATATAGTTTTTATATGAAGCAGTTGTTTTGATACAAAATTAGTGGTGTTAAAAAATAAAATTGTAATATTCATGAGGCAAACTTGCATCGGCGTTGTACGAGTTACTGTATATACACTACATATTAAATAAGTTAGAAAAATAATACTTCTGTTTATCGATACTATGTTTTCTTATTTTTAAAATTTATAAATATACCACTACATTATTGTGATTAGAATACCATAAAAAAAAAAATCATTTTTTGCGAAAGTTGCATTAAAAATTCCAATGTGAACAATCATCTGTTACTATGAAAAACTAAATTCAGTATAGATTTAAAAAAAAAAAAAAAAAAAAGGATGTTTATGATATTCATTTTGAAAGGATTATTATTATTTTTTTTTTCTAACTAACATATTTTTAAACAATTTTTCGATTGATTTTTGTTTTTTTATATGAAATCTGGTTCAGTATAACAAATGCCAGTAGGTAAAGATTTAAGTCTATACTATATATATATGTCTATATATTTAAAATACATCTTTTACAAGCGTGTTATTTCTTTAAAGTTTTATTTTTTTCAATGAATTTCTTTAAAATAAAGTGGTTAAGTTTTAAATATCTTAATTATAATTAAATATCTTAATTAAATACTATGTTCTACTGAGTAATTTTTAATCATATTAAACTCTAAAATCTCACTCTTCATGCAAATTTTATAATTTTACATTAATACCTGCCAAATTTATAATAATGCTGATCGAGTAGTTTTAACACCAAATGTAACGTCTTAAATTTGTGAACGCATGTGACGTAATAAGTCACATTATATAGAAATGTGGAGGGGGGGGAGTTGAATAGCCTTAAATTTGTTTGTGGATACATTAGATTTGTGTGCTGGACTGGTAGTCCGCACACAAATAGGGCTTGACTCGTAGCCCGTAGTCCATCTGTAATTATCTTGGTCAGATAATTATCTGACCAAGATAATTACAGATTGCACATGTCAGAATTACAATACGAAGAAATGGAAAAACGTCCAGGCCATTCGGGGATCGAACCCGCTCTCCTACGCTCGAAGGCGATTAGCAATGTGGTGACATAACCACTCGGCCACATTTAATATACTTCATTTGCCGTAATTTACGCAATTTATTTGTTTATTTTTGAAAACGATGTTTCGATTTTATTAGTATGTGAAAACACGAAATAATTGATTCGAGATTAAGTAATTAAGAATTATCAGAAACAACTATTTGTTGTGCGTTTTATAAACTTGTAATACTTTCTATTAAATTTCTGATTGTTCGTCATTCAACACAACAATTTTTAGTATATTGTTTTACTCCCAATAAAGTATGAAGTTGTCTTTTTTTTTTTTTTTTTTTTTTTTTTTTCATTTTAAATTTAGTAAAGTTTTCCACGATTGAAGGGTAAAGTGAAGGGGAAAAAAAGGTTACAAAAGAAAGATAAAGAAAAAAAAAGTAATATATAAATATAATTAATAAATGCCTGCTAATGAATATATTAACAAGTAATAAAAAGATATTTTATTGCCCCCAAAATTTCAAACAAGGGTTTAGAACCATGTTTGTTGAATCTTAAATCTTATCTATCAACTGAAATTCTGTTTGGATTTAAACGACTTACACTGAATAAAGTAAATTGATAAAAATATATTTACTTAGTGTAAATAAATATTACAGATGAAATGACATAAATCATATATGTGTGACATTTTAAAAATTATATAATTGAATTTTCTCACACAAATCCTGTTACTGTAACAGTTTTAAAAATATAACTAAATATATAACAAGCACACAAAGTAGTTTTCTTGTTACGACTGGATGACTCAGAAGGGTTTTCCGCTTGAAGCAACGTGCAATGTAAGAAGAACGTTGTAATATTACCTAAGAATTTAATTTCAAGGTACCTTTGCGTATTTAAGTGTAATTTAAGGATTATAGGTTAATGGGATCGTTTAAAAATACTATTTTAGAATTACTTGAAAGGTTACTAAAGTTCGTTGTAATTGCGGTAATAATACAAATTTTATAATTGCAAAGAAAGAAACGCCTTGATGTTTATAATCTTTTTCACTTTTGACAGCAAAAGCCATTATATTTGTTAAATAGTGTTAAACATATTTTCTAAAGAAATTATTTAGAATGAAATAAATTAATACTGTCAGAAATCACTACATTTACCATAGATGCCAACATTTTAATTTTTTCGGAGGTATTGTTAGTCCCGCCTTTATTTTATACCTCTTATTTTTTAAGAGTCATTTTTTTTTTTTTTTTTTTTGTCTTATTTAATCAGTGTTATATAGTGGAAAAAATTTTTCTATAAATAAAGTGAGACAAAATAAAGGTGGGGAATACATTTACCAATAATTATGTATAAAAGTTTTATGAGAATGCCTTATATAAAATAATAGTGAGAAAATATGTAATTAATATACAAAATAATATAAATATCTCAACAAGAATCAGAGTAACTTCATATAACAGAATTATTAATTATATTATGCTTAAATTAGAATATACTTGAAGAAAACCAGAATATTATTTCGATTATCAATTAATCTACTCATTTAGCTTTATTTTTCAAGGCATGATATTTAACATATTAAAAGTTCTAAAATTGTACAACTTTGATGTAATTTATTTTATCTTTTAATAGAAAATATAACTTAATTAATTAATTATTATTGTAATAGTCAGTTATTAATAATTTGATAGAAATAGCTTTAAAATGAATTATTCGTTGTTTTTAATTTATAAACGAATTATTAAAAACTAAAAAAATAAAATAAAATAAAATAAATAAATAAATAAAATGAAAATTAAAGAATTTTTTATGCTAATTTAGAAATTTAAGAAAAGTTATTTAAATAATCATGTAATTGTTAAATAACAATAATAATAATAATATTTTAATTACAAATATACATTGGTTTTGAAATGATTAAATATAAATATATATATAGATATAGATATATATATATATTTTTTACATAACTCATTAACTAATTTTCCACATACACTAACGAAATTGTGAACAAAAAATTTACTTGAAATGTTTTATCAAATCATTAATCGAAATTTATAAAACTTCCACAAAGAAAAATTTTTGTAAATTGATTAATAACTTTTTATATCTACCTTTTTTTTCTTCTTTTAATTCATTACTACAGAAATGAAGGATACTGAATGATTTTTGATGAAAAATTAAATAAAATGAGGTACTGAGAATGCGTGATAGATAGGCATAGATATTCCTCCAAATATTAAGCTACAAACTTTTATTTTCTCTCTTTATTCATTTTTTTCCATACTGTGCTTATTGAAATATATATATATAATTATTAATCTGTATACTATATGAATATTGCAAGAAAAAGGGAAAAAAATATGTATAAATTTCTCATATATATTTCATTCAAAATTCATGTTTTTATGTTTATTTATTTTTATATAAAATTATTAACCTAGAAAAAGAAAGAAACAGAATAATCGAGTTAATTTTATTTTGGAAAAATTTGTTTATATATTTCTATTTTTAACGTGCCCTTAGCATAATCTCCTGTTAAGGTAAAGCTAGAAAAAATGGCTTAGTCGGAGAGATTGCGCATATAGAGGATTGGAGAGAAGAAGTAACGTGTGTATGTCGACGAGCACAGAGATCTATAGACCTGCTGACTTTGGTAGTTTTTGCGTAATGGTATTAGGCCCTGCCTTTTTTTCACAGCAGCAGTGCCCGCAGCAGTCCTATATTTTTACGGTGCATTTTATTATTTTGCCACCACTTTAATCAACCAGTACACTCAGAGCCTGATTTAGGCCGGGGCACTCTCTCACCGGAATATTTTTACAATTATTTTTTACTGCATATCATAAAAATTCCACGTTTTGACTTGGAAATTATTTTTATAAAAAATGAACGGTGTAAAACAATCGAATTTACTCATGGTTATTAGACACCAGAATTCTTTTAAAATAATTTTTAATGAGAATTTTTTGTTTATTATAAGAGGAAAGTATTGCTTAAAAAATAATGGTGTAAGTGTAAATAATGTGTGCCCCGGTCTAAATCAGTCCCTGAGTACACTTTTACGTGTTGCTTTAGCTTTAAAAATCTTCAAAAAAAAAAAAAAAAAAAAAAAAAAAAAGATGTATAAAAATAGTGGTGTTAAAATAAAAAAAAAAAACGAACGTGAAAATATAGGACCGCTGCGGGCACTGCACCAGAATAGTTGTAAAGTAATATTCAGCAATATTTCTCAGGATTAAATAAGAATACTATAGCTCTATAACTATTCTGGTGTGAAAAAAATTCGGGGCGTAATACCATCACGGATAAACTAGCATAGTTAGCAGGTCTAGAGATCGAACTCAAAACTCCCCGTCGTATCTGCGACATTTGGAAATCCGTAACTCCGCCTGCGGCGTTTCTTTTGCAATCTATATGCTACAATATGTAAGAATATACCCAATATTCGTCTTTCTACAATTAATGTGCAATGGATACAAATAATTGATAAGAAATAGTATAGTCATAACCTACATTAATTTGTAATGTAAACATAAATAGAGAAAATTCTATTCGAAAATTTTGTAACTTTCAACAATAATTCGCAGAGACAGAGTTTATATTTAACATTAAGCCAACTAGGACTGTCAGGGACGCAATGACACTGTTATGCGATATTTCATAGCAGTTATACTGAAATTTTGAAGTTAATTAGCATCTTTTTTTTTTTTTTTTTTTTTTTTTTTTAAATAGTGGTCTACCTATTTGTATAATAAAATAGAAACTTAAAATTCCTCAGGGACATAAAAAAAAAAAAAAAAAAAAAAAACTTCTTATGGATTTTCATTTTTTGCGTACTGATTGTTAGTTCATTATCATCAATTTTGGCAGCATTTTTGCACTTTCGCGACAGCTGACATAGATTCACATCATTTCGAAACTTGTAACTACGCCAGTGGGTGTTTCTTTTGCGATTTGTATGTTGTATTTCTTAACACTTTCACGACCGCTGACGTAGAATGACGTCATTTGGAAATTTGCATTTCTTTAAAATATTCACTATATTCATACCTTTACAAACAAAATACTATGGATATAAATACTTTCCCTAGAAAGAGTATAATTATTAAGTATATTCATATATAATACAAGTATAAATACAGTAAAACTTGTAAAAGAATGACACCCGCAGGTGGAATATAACATCAAAAAGACAAAAACATGCGGTCGTGAAAGTGTTAAGAATATTCCCAATATTTATATATGTACAATCAAAATACTATGGATACAAATACTTTAATTAGAACGTGTATAACTATAATGCACATTCATTTGTGACATAAATATGGATACAGAAAACCTTGTTCTGAAATAATGCAGTGTGAAAGAATAATGCCCACAGGTAGAACTCGCTATCAGAAAGTCAAAAACATGCGGTCGCGAAAGTGTTAATTTATTCCGGAGCATTTTTAGCCCCGCCTTTATTTCGCACTACTTTATTTTTAAAACATTTCTATCGAAAATAAAAATACGATAACATAAGAAAGATTTAATCTTAAAAAAAAAAAAAAAAAAAAAAAGTAGTATGTAATAAAGGCGGGGCTAAAACTGCTCCGGAATAAATTAAAATGTTGGCAACTATGTATAATGCACATCTATCAATTTTATAAGAAGCCTTTTGAACAGAGTTTTCCCAAAGGAAAATTTTTTATATCACTACATTTATATAGTAATTTTAGTCTTGAGTAATTACTGATATTATGTTGATACCTAAAAAAGAAAAAATATATATTATTATATAATAATTCTGGTATCCAAATTTCCCTTTGGGAAAATTCAGCCTTTGAACTACTAATTTCAGTAAAAGTTCCATAAATTTTAAGTACCAGAAAAAAAAAAAAAAAAAATTCAATATCTAATATATTAATAATTTGAAAGTATTTAGTTAATAAGCTATATAACTCTTATATATTGCGTGAAAAATATAATAAAAGAATTTTTTTATTCATAATAGATTGTATATAAATTGCAAAGTAAATGTAGAAACATTTATTAAACAGCAAATATAATTCAAGTGTTGTTGTCTTAATTTAAAGGTCAATAAGTTAAAAATATGATTTTTATCAATTGAAGATAAGCATTTTAACATTGTGGATGTAACAGTTACATGTTTACTTAAAACATTTTATGAATGCAGGAAATAGAAATATTTTTAACAAATAGATACTTTGAAGTAACATTTAAATCTTTAATTTAAGTACTAATGTTTTTTTACAAATAGAAAAGCACCTGTTTTATATTATACTAGCAGGCTAAACCCGTTGCGCTGGTCACTATTTTTAAACGAATCACTATAATTAATGAATTCTGAAAATTGCATTAACTTTTATCATGCGGGAAAAAAATTTCTGATCGGGAAAAATGTCGCACCGATTCCCCACTGCCTTCGGCAGTGCAGGCCAGTGTGCGCTGCTCGCACGCATTTGTTTTCGACATTCTTAATGAATA